>OZ022501.1:27947030-29273797 GCA_963989385.1 Ctena decussata | reverse complement strand
CTAAGCAAAGATGTTTCCAGGTATAATAGGTTCTGCATGTCGTATTATGCTCAACACATTAGGATTGTCGTGTTCCGTTCCGTTCCGTTAAATATAAATATCGGTGTGGATAACTATACTTTGCGGAACGGAACGGAACAAGATTTCTTCCGTATCTGTTGGTCACAGTCATTTTTGTTGTACTTAAACTGAAAAAAAAATGACAACTTGTTGATTGGCAATGATTATACATGTTCAACAAGAAGCTTTCCAGATATTGCGTGAAGTATAACTTTATGACTTCTAATTAAATGCAATGCAGCCTTCTTACCGTTTCTGTGTAAGGCCGTCTGCATGCTTTGTATATTGTATGAAGCCCAACACATTAGGTATTTCTGTTCCGTTCCGTTCCGTTAATTATAAATATCGGTGTGGATAACTATACTTTGCGGAACGGTACGCTATACTATCAGTAATTGCGGGAATATAATCCTTTCTGTTGTATTAGAATTCTATAATATTGAACCAAAAGCTCAGCCTCATTGAAAATTGAAAAGATTAAAGAATTACAATATGTGAACGCTAATGAAAAAAAAAAAACATTGTTTAAACATGACGGCAAACACATAACATATCTACATAATGACAGAAACACTTGCAGGGAAATCTAATTCTTTATATATTAATGAACGACAACGAGGTCACATGCACGAAGAAATGTTTTTTTTTTTTTTTTTTTTTTTTTACGTAGGGCTATGTTTAAGCAGAATTAGACTTGCACAACAAAACGTCATATACTTTGTACAATAGCAGACAAGAATTAACGGCCCAAATAAAGGGCACGCACTGTCAATGGGGAGCTTCTACGCGTCAGCTATGTCCGATTGATTGACAATGATAATACATGTACAACACGTTATGTGAAATGTTAATTTAGATATTCAAGTAAAATACGGTGCAATCATACAATATCTGGATACGCCCGTTTATTCTTGGCTAAGCAAAAATGTTTGTTCTGCATGTTGATTGATGCTCAAAACGTACGAAAATTCTTGTTCCGTTCCGTTTCGTTAATTATAACTATCGGTGTGGATAACTATACTTTGCGGAACGGAACGGAACAAAGTGGCGTTAGGGGTCACAATATGTATAACACTAAATAGAAATGTTCCCTATTTGTTCAACAATAACGCCAATCACTGAATATATTTGTATGAATGTGCCACTTCCAGGCCTCTAATTCTTTATTCATTAATGAGATCGACAATAAGGCAATATATATAAAGAAAAATTTTGTGCGACGCACATTAAAACAAAACTAGACTTGCATAATTAAACATCCCATACTGTGTACCTGGCTACAACGGAGGAAATACATATATAATAAATCTTAATATAACCTGACAAAGCAAATGACAAGAATTTTTCGCCCAAATAAAGGAAAAAATGATCAAAGGAGAGCTTCTACACGTCATGTGTGTCCTCTTAAAGGACACTGTTAATACATTAACAATGTCTTGCCTTCTGCATGTTGCGTGAACGTGTTGTTTCGGACTTCGAACTGTGCGTGAAAGTGTTGTTTAGGACTTCGAATGAAATGCAATGCAATCTAGCATTTCTGGTTATGGACAGCGCTAAGCAAATTGAAGGCTCTACATATTGTTTGATGCTCAAAACGTACGAGAATTCTTGTTCCGTTCTGTTCCGTTAATTATAAATATCGGTGTGGATAACTATACTTTGCGGAACGGAACGGAACAAAGTGGCGTTAGTTATTGCAGAGCTACAAATATTTCTGTTGCAAGCACGGCAAAACGACAAGTAATCAATTAATCATGTAAATTCAAATGAGTGATGAGATCCATGGCTGTTATGCCAATGGCAGGAAAAATTCTGTCGTAAAAATAGTGGACAAGATTAATAAGTTTTTGGTCCCCATGTGCACCCCTGAGGTTTTCCCGATATTGCCTTTCTTGTTGCTCACTTCCGGACTCAAAATAAAATGCAGTGCAATCGCACCATCTCTGGATAAGGCCGTTTCTGGATAAGGCTGAGCAAAATGTTTCCAGATAAATTGGTTGTGTGTTATGTATGAAGCCTAGGAAATTCTTGTTCCGTTCCGTTCCGTTAATTATAAATATCTGTGTGGATAACTATACTTTGCGGAACGGAACGGAACACGAAGCTATCAGTAATTGCAGGGATACAATCAGTTCTGTTGCGTTAAAAATTCATGAATTTGAAGCCTCAAGCTCAGCCTTATTGAAAATAAAGGGTTAATGAATCACTGGTGAACCTACGACAACCATTCAATAGATCTATAAATATGGCACATCCTGGTGCTTCTCATTTCTCCCCTTCTTTAAATGACGGATACAGAGGAGTGAGGCTGAAATACTGTTTGGATTGACTCACATTAGAACAAAATAGTTTTGCACAGCAAAACGTCTGATACCCTGCGGCAACAAAAGAAAAGACACATGCAAAATACAGTCTTAATACAAAATCAAATGAGATAGGAAACAGACAATGAGACGCTCGAGATCTTTGGGAAGTTCTGTGCGTCGAATAGGTCCTGTTGATTGGCAATGATTATACATGTTCAACATAAGGCTTTCCAGATTTTGCGTGAAGAGAAATTTCAACATAACGCTTTTCAAGTATTGCGTGAAGTGTTACTTTGTGACTTCTAATAAAATGCAATGAAGTCTTCTTACTGTTTCTGGGTAAGGCCCTCTGTAGGTTCTGTATATTGTATGAAGCCCAACACATTAGGTATTTCTGTTCCGTTCCGTTCCGTTAATTATAAATATCGGTGTGGATAACTATACTTTACGGAACGGAACGGAACACGATACTATCAGTAATTGCTTGAAAATATCCTTTCTGTTGTATTAGAATTTTATAATATGGAACCAAAGCTCAGCCTCATTGAAAATTGAAAAGATTAATGAATCACAATATGTGAACGCTAATGAAACACAATGCCGCATTTGTTTAAACATGACGGCAACCACATAACATATCTACATGTATGACAGAAACATTTGCAGGGGCATCTAATTCTTCATATATTAATGAACGACAGCGAGGTCGCATGTGCTTTTTTTACGTAGGGCTATATTTAAGCAGAATTAGACTTGCACAACAAAACGTCATATACTTTGTACAATAGCAGACAAGAATTAACGGCCCAAATAAAGGGCACGCACGGTCAATGGGGAGCTTCTACGCTTCAGCTATGTCCGATTGACTGACAATGATAATACATGTACAACATGTTATGTGAAATGTTAATTTAGATATTCAAGGAAAATACGGTGCAATGATACAATCTCTGGATAAAAGTAAAAAGTATGCAAAGACCAGAAACTGAAACAATCAAAATCCAAATCCAGCCCTCAAACCATAGTTGGAAACAACTAAGATTACAAATAATCAAGATACAGAGAACATATGGCCAACCTAGTGAGCAGCTTGTTCCCAAAAGGTGGCCACTCAGCAACCCAAACCGAACCAAAAATAATAAGAACATACATAAGGTAAAACATCACAGAAACTCTGACACCAAAAACAGGCAACAGAGAACCACAACAGAACTACCGCCTTGGAACGGTCAGTAATGAATTACTGGGGGGCTTAAATCGATTTTACGGGCCCAACCTCACCCTCAGTTTCTGAAGTGGTACAAAATATTAAGTTGGTTGTTCGGTTCGCATGATAACCCTCTAACTCGTCAATGAATCATCACGGTAAACACATAAATCAAATTTCAACACCATGAAGAAGCAAAGACGATGACTCAACAGATACAACGGGCCGTCTGACAGGTGGAGATCCCTGGCCTGCCAAACAACCCCACTGGAAATCTGAAGCAAAAGAAGGTCACCAGTTGAGCCCCGGTGGACCAAGCAACAGACAAAAAGGCTCCGGTCCCAACCAACTAAAATATATAGCTTTAGGTCGGGGCCATCATAGAGTCCGACGCCCGATCCACCGGTGTGCAATTAAAGAGTGCAGCAAAGTTATCAACCGTGATTGGGTTAATCACTAAGCATGCAGACTGTCGCATAACATTTAAATTATAGCCAATACGTTTGTGACGTATTATTATTTTTCGGAATTGATCAGAAAAATCAGTCCTACCCTTAATCTTTTTGAATTTGTATACTAAGTCACCATAAAATCTGGTTCCGATAGGCCTTGGTGTAAAAGAAATTTGAATCCGACATCAAATTTTGAAACCAATTCATGGTGTCTGCGATAGAATTTAGAAAAAAGCCTTTCTAAGCTTATGATACCGATAGCCCTGTTGAAGAAGTTTAGCAGTTAAACATTTATTACGAGCATTAAAGTCATGTACATGACTACACACTCTAGCAAATCTTATAAGTTGAGAAATATACACTCCATAAGAGGGACGACGTGGAACGTCACCATCCAAAAATGGAAAATTAACTATATCAAAGTCAAAGTCATCACGTTTATCATAAATTTTAGAAGATACAAAACCGTTAGAAATAGATAGATGTAAATCCAAAAAGGGGGCCTCGGTATCTGAAGTATTAGCTTTATTCAATTTAAGTTCAGGTGGGTAAATTTGGTTGACCATGCTTTCAAAATAAGGATTATCAATATTCAGAAGATCGTCTAAATATCTAGAGGTTGAGTTAAATGCCTCAATGATATCAGCTTGATTATCAACAGAAAGAGAAGTCATGAAATCTCTTTCATAACAAAATAAAAACAAATCGGCCACAAGAGGAGCACAATTTGTACCCATCGGAATACCAACAATTTGTCTGTATATCTTATTACCAAATCTGATGTAAATATTATCTAAGAGATATGATAAGGCGTCACATACATTCTGACATGACCAACGTTCATATCCTCTATATATTTTACAGTCTGTAGAAGTGAAAAACGCTTTCTTATCGTTACAGGCAATATAAAGGGTACCTTCATTTTTGGAGAACTTTTTGAAGACCCTCTCAATCAAATCAACAAGTTTTTCCTTTATTAAATTATGGGATAATGTGGTATAAAGAGTAGAAAAATCATAAGTGGACAAACTAGTCGCACGGAACCCTCTTGACTTCAGTTTACTAAGTACCTCACCAGAATTTTTTATAGACCAAAACATATTTTTCCCTGACCTCTCATACACTGTCTCATAGTACCAAATGACACGAGATTTCACAGCAGTGAGGCAAGAAGTTAATAATTTAGATAATTCTGTAGTAGTACAAGAGCTAGAGTTGGCAATGAATCTAGCTTTATACGGTTTTTTGTGAAGCTTAGGTAACCAATACATCGTAGGAAGTTTGTCTTGGCGTTCCTTAACGTTTACAGCAAACTTATAAGGCAAATCATTTGAGTGGCTATTAACGACAGTCTTCTCATCTGTAAAAGTCTCTTCGTAAGCCGTGGTGCCATTAAGTTCCTGCTTCAAAGTGTTAATATAGTGCAACCGACAAACAACAACAATGTTGTTTGCGGCCTTGTCAGCAGGAACCAAAACATACTTCCTATGAAAATCCTGGATACCCTGCTTCAAATGCCTAAAGGAAGATTTAGGCTTAGGAGGTAAAAGATTAGTATTGTGTGAATAAAACTTTATACGTTTATCCACAATATTAAAGATACTTAGTTTCCATTTCTTTAAAGCGTTACTTTAAGCCCGTTTATCGATGAGGCTAAGCAAAAATGTTTGTTCTGCATGTTGTTTGATGCTCAAAACGTAAGAAAATTCTTGTTCCGTTCCGTTCCGTTAATTATAAATATCGGTGTGGATAACTATACTTTGCGGAACGGAACGGAACAAAGTGGCGTTAGTTATTGCAGAGATACAAATATTTTCTGTTGCATGCATGGCAAAACGATAAGTAACCAACCAAACAAGTATAATTTAAATAGACTATGAAATTCATGGCTATTATGTCTTTGGCAGAAATAGGTCTGTCGTAAAAACAGTGGACAAGAATAATCAGATATGGACCCCGTCGTGTACCCCTGAAGTTGTTCTGTTCCGTTCCGTTCCGTTCCGCAAAGTATAGTTAGCCATTTTGATTCTAAATATTGTCCTGGTAGCATTTATATCTTGTCCGTTTTAACAGCTTTACAATGCAAGTTAGCCATTCTAACCAAAATGAATGATAAAAATAAGTAAAAAAAAATCAATTGAAAAAACTATAAATTATTAGGTTTTCATCTCATCTAAGCCAAAGGCTAAACCAAGGGCCGTATTCATAAAGCCACTTAAGTTGTTGCTATGCTGTTGCTAAGGCTAAATATCTATAAGGGAGATTCCCTACAACTATGGAATTTGCTCTGGAGGAACAGTCATTGTAAGACTGTTCCTCCAGAGCAAATTTCATAGTTGTAGGGAATCTCCTTCAAAGAAATTTAGCCTTAGCAACAGCATAGCAACCACTTAAGTCGTTTTATGAATACGACCCCAAATGCCTCAGGAGTATTTAGGATACTAGATACATTGTAGTGGTCCGTCAATGTAGTCGTAATGGCAACAGCAGAGACGATTTTGCATCCTTGAGGTAGTAGCTGGGGTAGTGGAACAAATCGATGGAAATTGGCAAGGAAAATAATTTTGTATGGCCAGTAGGATTCTTTTTTGTGCGCCATATATATCATATATATAACCAGGCACACAAAGTATCGGTGTGTCTGGTTTTAGCACAAAATCAACAATACCGCACCACTTGCCTGTGTACATGTACTTATCTATTCATCGTTGCAAAACGAAGAGGTCCAGTATTTACAGGTTGTATTAAGATCATTGAGTTGAACTCAGGGTGACCGACATTTATAGTTACGTGTATGTTAATATATTTCGTAGGTCTTAATAAACATCCCTTTAAGATTATCAGGATACAATTTATAGATATGCATATCAATGACCTTCATATTCATCTGATTAAATCTAATCTGCTAGGTTAAAGATTAGGACGCTCTGTTTTTATTACAGTCGGGTGCACTGTTTATTTATGTACATGTAATAGTGAACGGATTAAATCTACCACAAAATGGAGCGATGGGTGGGTCGGACTGCTCTCGTAACTGGAGCATCTGTCGGATTTGGAGCAGCAATCGCTAAGCGACTGGTTGAGCATGGGATGAAAGTGATAGGATGTGCAAGAAATGTTGAAAAAATAGAAGTAAGTTCAATCTTCTTTGCAACTTATTAGCTTATAACCTAAATGCCCCCCCCCCCTCCCCCCGCCGATACACACCTGCATCACTAAACACCAATCTCCTTTGCACAGCCTTCTCACAAAAAGCTGAATTCGCTCCAACCTATCCTGGCCTAGTTGTAAACTGTATAATTATGCGCGTGCGCGAATGTTCTGATCCGAAGCGCACTAAACACCTCTTCGCTTTTCGTACCGACCAAATTCTTCAATTACGCTTTATCATCTTTTATCATATGACGTCGCATCTGAGAGTGTAATAAAGCCATGCATTATATACGATAATCCACTAGTGGATTAAATATGAAAATTACGCCGTAACGTTATGCGTTGACGTCCATAAAACGTCGCGTTTTCTAATGGCGAAATCGTGACGTTTTAATGCAAAATTTGCTACGTAAATGCGAGTTTTGTGTCTTATGATAAATAGAATCTTGCATTCATGCTCCTGTATTATTGAATTTATTAAACTCGTTGGTGAAAACGATAAGTTGCTCGGCAGAGCCTCGCATCTAATCTTTTCCCCCAACTCGTTTAATAAATTCAATAATACATGAGCACTCATGTAAGATCCTCTATTTAATCCAATTCTGTATTAATTCCTTGAACTCTGATTGGGTACCTTAAATGCAAATAATTTCTCAAAGCCTCCTAACTACAAAATGCGTAGGTTTATACGGTTTGTTTAGGACCCTGTCCTACTGGACATTAAAAGTTTACCTAGGCTGACATTCTACATTTGAGATCGGACGTTCTAGGTAAGGGGGCATTTCAAACGTATACATCGCATCGATTGTGGTGCCGAATTGCGTCGCACGAACAGGGAGTTTAGGACATTAGCGACGAGCAAAGACTCAGTCCAATTTAGTCTTTACATATGCATCAAACCAGGAAGACTGATCAGTCTGCGCCGGTGCGCAAGCTGATCCGAGTCTTTCTTAAAGGCACGCACCGTAAGGTAAAATTTTACACGACGCCATGTGCAGGATTGAATTAAAACCGTATCTACATCGTTGCAACATCATATTTACATCATGACGTTGCATCAGCGTCGATTTGACGCTGACAACTTTTTAGCTACATTAGGACATCTAGGCAAAAAAGACGATGTATGTCGTTCTTTCTCGTCTGGAAAGCATAAATAAACGATGTGTTATTTATATTTTCGTTTTGCTGATACTGAATTAGCTATTTGTTCAACGCAGATACCCCGCCAGTGAAATTTTTTTCTTCCATTTTGATCGGTTGAAGACAGCTTGTGATAGCGCCACTCAAACTAAATCGTCAGCCCATAATGTAGGGCAGAATAGCGCAAAGCGGGATCTAGCCGTGTAAACGTCTCCGTCATGATGGAAAATTACACGTGATGTCAGCATTTGTCATTGGAAGTGCGCTCTTATCTGACGTTAAGGGTTGCTTTACCAGTGTATGGCACACAATTTGACTCGGCTATTTTGTACTACTGAATGAATATACAGGGTTTCAGTACCAGTCTGTTGGGAGCCCCATAAGGGCTGTCCTGTTAGCTAGCAGTCCGTGTTCGAATCTTGCTGGAGGAGGAAAGCTTAAACTACAAACGGGATTCTTGCACATTGTGTGAACATTATGCCAAAACTGAAACAGCATAAATTTGCATGCAGCATATTTATGTGTATACATGCAACGTATGTATATGTGTCAGTGATATCTGTTGGAAACAAAAACGAAGTCGTATCAGGCTGACTGCACAGACGCGCAGATAGGCCTGAGTCGTCATTGGTCGCATATGTAGCAGATCCTGTTAAACGTCGACGCAGTGGCACGCTGATTTTACAGACGAACATCTATGATCCGATCAAGGCCTGCCAGTAAATTAAATATCAATCAAAATTTTGGATGATTACAAGTTGTCATAATATGTAGAGTAATTAACTCTTTTTAGACTGGTAACCCGTTTTGGCGACATATGCGAACAGTGTAGACCCAGTTCAGACGCCGCATAATGCGGCGTCTGGTCAGGATGAACGGAATATTTATACAAAATACAATAAAAGTGGAAACATGCACCAGAAACCCCTAAAACACAGAAATGGAGTCATCCAAATCCATGTAACAAACTTTCAAAGAAAAAGGGGATTGGGGAGACTTGGGAGCGGGGGGGGACCTGGGGCGGGCTTAGATTACCCACAATTTAATGGGCTAACAAAAGAAAATGTACCACCCCAGCCTTTCCCGGTGTACATGTATACATGTGCAGTCTGGCCAGGGCATGTGCATTTAGTCCACATAATTGATTCGGCATTACGGCTCGTTCCCAACAGCTGAAAACGCCGTGGCAATATAGCACTTGATAGGTTCTGTGCACGCTGCAAATAATTTGCTATACAAAACGTTTGAAGCTTATCAAAGTTGATACGCCAGCGACACGCTGTTTTAAAGTTGCCTGATCCTTGGTTAAGCTAAGTGATGAACTTTGGGTACATTCAGGGTTCTGCCAGTTGTGTCATTGGCGATTTGCCAATGGTGCCATTGGTAACCGTAAACCCGGAACAGGTGACCTTTGGCAGCCAACTATTGGTAGAGCCAATGGCGCCATTGACACTATTGCAGAGCCATTTTTCTCTGTAATTAGAAAATTTTAGTTTTTCTAATTTGCTTTCATCACTGTCGGGAACAATTATTCTGTCACAACTCGAGCGTTTATGATGGATTCACTAAATCGCCATATTGAATGACGCAATTTTCCGGCGTTTGTAATGTTACCCACGCCCTTTGTTGTCTGCAGTACTGACAGCCAATGGTCGGCAATATTGGTACCTTTGGTACCGACGGTAGAATCAGTGGTGCCAATGTTGAAACTCTGAACGGCATTGACATATCTATGCTGGCATTGGCAGAGCCCCAAACGCACCCTTTGTTAACGTATACTTAGTATATTCTTGAGAGTGACAAAACACTGAAATGGCGAATGGACGTTGCGTGGACATTGATTCGACGACTTCCTTTGTAGCAATGCATACCAGACAGTCTGCACTCGTTTTGAAATGAAGTCGCTAAATCTGCCTCGACGATTATGCGACGTTGTTTGGTTTCTGCGTGAGTTTCAGTTTCCTAACATTTTACATGTACCTTAACCCTGTTGGCAGAGTTTATACAACGGTTCAAACGTTGTAGTAATGTCGACATTGCCTTGACGTTGATTCGACACTTGCCCGCTTGGTTCCTTCAGAAAAGGCTTCCAACACTTACATCTCAAACCAGCCATGTAGGTTATCCAGCCAAAAATCCTAAATGCATACAGCTCTGTTCAATATATAAGGAACAGCGAGTATCGTGATCAGACTGCACTTATGTGCATGTCTTAACAAGGGCAAAATACATAAACACATGTTTTTGTACCGAGCAAGGGCGCACTAGCGGAAATCACACTGAGCGTGTTGGAATTTTGTCAGTGTGACAAAAAAATTAATACGCACCTGCGTATTTGCATACAGGTAGCTACGCTTTTGCCGACATTAGAATCCAGTGCCTGCTCATCGTACACGTTATAGACACACGATCGAAATCGAAAGTAAACACGTCCTTCTCGCAATACAGATAAACCTGTTGTTTTGGTATTTTATTGTTCAGCCATATATTAGTACAAAATTAAGTCATCTAATTTGAATCAGAGCTCAGTTCATCTAAAAGATCCATCCATCCATCTAGTCACCTACCTACCTACCTAACATTCTTACGTCCCTACCCTCTGAATGTCTGTATGTCTGTCTCTCCGTTCACCTACCTACTTACCTACCTACCCTACCCTATCCTACCCTACCTACCCTAAGGGGCCGTCTGCCTGTCTCTGTCTGACAGACAGTCTGTCTGTCTGTAGCCTTATGCATTAATTATAAGACCCAATATGTTCAGACAGAATGGATGGATGGTTGACTTGCAAATTAACGTCCATATCAGGACGCTGGGTGGGTGATAATGAAAGCGATGTAGCCAGTCTATGATTAAAATGATCTCCGCCTCCGGTGGGGCTAGAACCCCAGACCGCTAGATCAGCAGGCCAGCGCTTAACATACTGAGGCTCCATTTTTATACAGTACGAATAGTCTGATTAAATAAAGACAGAAGACCCAGATCGGCCTAATGGTAAAAAAAAAACATCACCAACAACAACAAAAAAACACACATCAACTTGTGCTTGTAAGATTCCTGAAGATCCGAGCATAATGTGCGAACAGCAAAGACTCTGACCTGACTGCCTGCATGCACGGGTACACTTTCAGGGGAAGCAAGTCTGCCATTTGTATCTTTGGCCTCGCTTTTTACTTAAGGGTCAAACCATAAGGGAGCCGGGCCGCGTAACGCAATTGGCAGGGCACCTGACTCATAAGTCAGAGGTCCTGGGTTCGAACCCCGGTCTGGCCACATACTTTCGTTTCTCCTTCCGCTGGTTTAAGAATAGCAGTTGTCAGTTACTGGCGAAAGTATGTGCACTTAGTACTGGTTAACCGCTTAGGAGGTCTAAGCCTGCCCAGGAATAGTGTGGTTAGGTTAACTGGCCGTCCCGACATGACCATAGATGTTTACCGTGGACGTTAAGCAATAAATCAATCAATCAATCAAACCATAAGGGGAAAAAAGCTACCTCTGGAGGTTCGAATTTTTTCCTCAAAGCATTGTTTCAGTTTGAAAGGGCAACGTTTTGCCGAGAATAAAACAGGAAGTCACAAAAAGCATGACGGCCCAGCAGGCACATGACGTTGAAATGACGTCGTACTGACGTCGATGCGACATGGTGACGTCGCATAGACGTCAATATGACGTAAATCTGACGTCATGTGCCCGTTGGGAGTGAACCAATTCATAAGACAGGTTTGCCTACAGCTTGATACTTGGCACATGTTATGAGAAAACGTTTTAAAGCTCATGCGAACAGCGAAGACGATAATAAGCCTGCACTTCTGCACAGATGGATGGATGGCTAGGCCGATCGATCGATCGATCAATAGGTAGATATATAGATAAATACATGCAGATGGATGGATGGGTGGCTGGATGGATGGTTGGATGAATTGCGATTTTACGTCCTTTCTAACAGTATTTTAGTCATATCAGGACAATGGGTGGATGATAATGAAAGGCTATGTCCATGGAACTCCGTTTACGATTGAAAAGATTCCCGCCAACAGCGGGGCTCGAACTCGGGATCGCTAGATCAGCGGGCCACTGCTTAAGCTACTAAGCTACCGGAGCTCCTTGATAGACAGATAGACACCAGCAGGCACATGACGTCGTATTGACGTCGGTTCTACGAAATGACGTCGCAGCGAAGTCATCACGACGTCATTTTGACGATACGTATCCGCTGGGCCAGATTAGGGAGGTAGGTAACATGGAGGAGGAATGGAAAGACAGATAAAATGATGGATAAATGGATGGTTGGATGGTAGGTTGGGTTATGGTTGAATAGGTAGGTAGAGAGAGACAGAGAGAGAGAGAGAGAGAGAGAGAGAGAGAAGAGAAAGAGGAATGTGGTCGAGAGAAAAGAAAACAAAAATGAGGAAAATTAATTAATCTCGAGGGTAATACCAGTTTCCCAACCTGGTTTTCGACCTAGCCAATCAGTTACCGCACATGCAAAAGTGGTTGTCGACTGGTACAATCGACGCCAATACCAGCCCGGTCGACGCCCATTTACAATAGTATCATTTACCGTGACTGGTATAGCTTTCGACCGAATTATCGGTCGACTTAGTACAGTTACTTTGCACAGTACCGGATAGGTCCACTGTTTGTTGGTATTATCGGCTGTCAGCCTATATTTCAACCATGACAAATTAAGTTAGTCGCCCCTGATTTATGTTGCGTGATTTTTTCCATTCCATGTTAGGGGTGGTCGGTTTGGGCGATGGTGCTGCTGAACATTCAATGCCGTGGCGTTCTTCTAATTTGGCTAATAGTAGGGCAAGGGCCGGTCGGCCTGCAGCAGATGCGGGATGGGGTTTGTTTGGATTATTCTAGTCTCATCTATCCTATCTATACCTTTTCTTTCTTGCTCTCTCTGGAAGCAGCTCGAAGAGACTGGAATACTATCTAAAAGAGTCGTAAAACCCAAACGCCAACCACCACCACCATCCAGTCCATGCCAGTACAAACTTATGAGATAACAAGGATCGTTTGTCCAGAGCGCTTGGCTTGCGTTTGAAGACGACAGGGTTCTTACTTACTGACAAACTCCCTCAGTCGTAGTCCGTACCTGATACTCTTGAATCAATAATAACAGGCGGCGAAACGACATGACTGGACCATAATATATGCTATGACGATAGAATGGAAATCTAACAGCCCACAAACAATACGCCCAAATGACATATGTACCATTATATCTCTGTATGATGATCCACATCAGTAGGTTCAGCGCTTGCCTGCCGATCTAACGGACCCGGGTTAGAGATGCGCGCGAAGCGAAATCTTTCCGACTGTAAATGGGGCTACATTGCACCCAGACTTTCACTATCAATGTCCCATCGTCCTGATACGAAAATACTGTTCTAAAGGACGTAAAACTGCAACACATGATGGCAATTAGTATCGGCAAATTTCATAGCCATCCGTCCATTTCTTTTCACGTTGTGATTTAAGGACCACCTTGGACATCCCTATACACCGGCGTGGCATTCATTACAGGCTTGCACGAAGGCGCAGGCTGATCTGTCTTTCCGCTATAGTATGCATCAATTGTGACTAGGATTCTTTTAAATTTGAGATGACCCCCAAGTAGTTTGTCAGCCTCGTATATATAAACTCAGCGTATGGTCAAAGTTTTAATGTCCAATAGCATGACTGTTAGGCCATCAATGGATATATTGTGTTTGCTTATACTGAAAGTTAATTTCTTGCATACCGGATAGAAAATGCCATTCTTTTCACCTGGGATAGAAAATCTTTTCTTGCACACCAGATAAGGATATCCACGTGTTTCCCCTGTACCTACAAGTCTTATCTCATCCATGTTATCTCACCCAGGACTTGATAAAATCACGAGCATTCATTGCATTGGTTGTATAGGAGGTCATGTCTCTGCGTCGTTAAGTGACGTTGGCGTTTTAGATGATGACATCACGAAGACGGCAAAAATGACGCCAGATTATGCTCGCCGGACGTTGACGTAAAGAACCGAATGGCGGTCGTTGAAAGCGGCGTCTTCTCTCAAAATCAAACGGAACACTCTCAAGCACTAAAATTACGCATATTAACAAGTTCTCAAGTTAAAACAAAACATGGTGTGCAAGAAAAAGTATCTTTCATGGGCGTGCGGTGTGGATAGAAAAATCCGTCACTTGGGATCACTGTTCGGCGTCACTCGGCAAGCCTCGTGATGCCAAACAGTGACCCTCATGACGGATTTTTCTATCCACACCTCACACCTATGAAAGATACTTATAGTACATGCAGTAGGTACATCATGTATTTTCATTGAATACTTTTTATATTCTCTGATAATTTAGGCACTTGCAGCGACCCTAAAGGGACAGAAAGGTACACTTATTCCAGTGCAGTGCGATCTAGCTAAAGAAGATCAGATTTTGTCTATGTTTGAGAGAATAAAGAAAGAACACGGATGTGTTGATGTATGTGTGAACAATGCAGGGCTATCCCATAATGCACCATTATTATCTGGCAAGACAGAGGACTGGCGGCACATGTTAGAGGTTAGTAAATGAGTGTTCTTCTGTTGTGGTATTACTAAGAATATGTCTAAATGCGAAAACATATACAGTACCGACAGCGCAAAAGCGAACATGCGCTTCGCGAGAAATTCGCGTTCCAATCGCGTTCGAAACGCGTATTTTTGAAACGTGTTTTGCGATTTGGAGACGCGTTTATGAAAGAACCAATCAAATTGCTGCAACAAATTGTGAACAATCGTGTTTGCACGCGAATTTCGCTTTAGCCAATCAGAACTGCGATTCCAGTTCGCGTTTTTCCTCACTTCGCGTGCGCACGGGTTTGCTGTTTAGACCAATGAAAACTGCGTTTGCCGAATACGTTTCCGTCTCATATAGACTGGTTCCCAGTTTTACTGACAATGCATTTGAAAAACTGAAAACCAACTAAGTTGGTAAGTACTTAAGGTAAGATTTGCCTTTTCCCAAATTATTATTCGACGAAGTATATAAAGAAAAGAGACGGAAACGCATTCGGCAAACGCAATTTTTATTGGTCTAAACAGCAAATCCATGCAATAAAATACGTTTAAATAGAGCTAAAGAAACGTAGATAAAATATATTATAAAACTAACTGCGAAGACAATATAATTAAAACACAGAAAACGAATTGAAATATTTTTATAAAAACAAAATGACTCTATGTATAAATCCAATTGGTAATTCACTTTAAAACGCTGCAAAAATACTGATAAAATGTGATGCGCGAACGACCGTAATATGACTGTTACGCACGCGTTTTACGAGAATCGTTTTTGATTGGCTTATTATAAATCGCGATTTATCGCGTTAACTACGTCACAGGCAAACGCAAATGAGCTTTTCTGATTGGTTCACTTACGCTACGCGAAAATCGCGGATAGCATACGGATCGCATTGGTTTCCCGGGAAGCTATTTGGTTGGCTATTTGGAAAACGAGATAAACGCGAAAAACGCGAGAAAACTTTTTTTCAAAACGCATTTCATACAAACGCACGAGGAACGCGGTGCACACGCGTTCAAAAAAGCGAAAACTGTACGCTTTTACGCTGTCAGTACTGTAAAATGAGGTCTCCTAACTGACATCACTATTTGTCATTTAGGGCGGCAACAAGTGAAGTAAAACTATAAGCATTTTGATTACGCATTAGCTGCATTTGTAATGAGACAAGAAGGAAAGAGCCAGATAATCGTCATTCTAAATAAAACCTGTTCATGCTTTATGTTTATGGTACAAAATCGATTTAGATGACTTCTCGAGTTGCCTTGTACAGTTTAATGGATCTGCATGATTACCCACAAATGCCAGATGTAAATTGCCAGGTGCAGTTGAGGTTAATTGTTGTTCTTATTTTATGTTTTCCCAGAACATTACAAAATTACTGAACAGCAAGAGAGTTGTCTAAAGTGTGTTGTTGTTCAGAAGTTTTGTCCAATTAGGCAGCGATGCAGAGGAAATTTAGTCCGCAGAACATACTGCTAATTCTGTCAGTGTGTAATGTATGTTCCCTTGTTTCAGGTAAATGTTCTTGGATTATGTATCTGTACCCGAGAATCTGTTAAATTGATGAAAGAACGAGGTGTTGACGATGGACATATATTTCTAATAAGCAGGTTAGCCTGTTAGAATCTTTAATGTTGCCAAATCAAAAAGGACCTTCCGTAACGTGCAATCATAAGATACTTATATCAGCAGGCAATCAGCACAATGACACGTTTTTGAGTTGACTTCCTAAACTGATAATCAAACTAAAATAGCCTTGCAAAACAAAGAACACCTAAAAAACGAAACGCGGAGTCTTGTTTGATATATGAGCCGCGACACGACAAAACCAACAATGTGGTTATGCGCCCAGCGCAGACTCAGATCAGCCTGGGCATCCGCCCAGTCTGATCAGAGTCTTCGCTTTCCGCATGGAGGTAGCTTACACCCTTAGCTACCGTTTGAGCTCTTAACGAAGAGTCTTATCAAACTGAGCAGATGTCCAGGCTCATCTGAGTGTGCGCTGGACGCACAACCTCATTGTTGGTTTTCTCGTGTCGCGGCTCATATATTTATATGCCTATTGTTGAGACTCCATACGCAGTGTAGCGCCGTCTTAATCGTACTCGATTTTCAAAATTACTAAGAGGGGCTTAGAAGGAAATAAAATTAAATCTACGTATTTACACTAGGGAGCAATACTGTCCTATATCTATAATTCTAGCGCTTAATTCAACTTAAAATCGTAGTTTAAGGTAGCGATTTGTGTAAATACAAATCTTCGAAAAAGATACCACTTTATTACATGAGCCGCGACGCGAGAAAACCAACAATGTGGTTGTGCGCCCAGGGTAGACTCAGATCTGCCTGGGCATCCGCCCAGTTTACTCAGACTCTTTGTTACGAGCTCAACGGGTAGCTTAGGGTCTAAGCTACCTCCATGCGGACAGCGAAGACTCTGATCAGACTGGGCGGATGCCCAGGCTGATCTGAGTCTGCGCTGGGCGCACAACCACATTGTTGGTTTTGTCGTGTCGCGGCTCACTTTATTACATATTGGTATCACGTGATGACAAAGCATGCCGTTTTCTAGTTTTCGGAAAAAGCACTCACTTTGACGTTCTTTCAGTGAGCGCTATTGTCTTTAAGATATATACTCATTAGCCGTATTCGACTGGGCGTTTCTTGCTTCACGATTTTACTGCAGCTGTTGTTGTGCCGTATGGCGGTCGTTAAACGTCTCCCCGTTCATCAGCCATAGTGCAGATTACATTTTATTTCAGAATATATTTTCTGAGGAATCTGAAATTTTAGAGTGGTTTTTACTCTTATTCTAGATCATCGTCTTTTAGATAATTTGGATCCTTTTTGATACTAACCAGTCTTTGAATCGTCTACCTTAAGAAATTACAGTATGCTTTTCCCTGGTTTCGGCACCAGATATCGTCAGGGTCACTGAAGAGGCTTTAGTAGCCAAAACTACGTAGTCTGGCCCATGTTCCTTCTATTGAATGTGTTCGCTGCTTTCGAAGGAACTCTTTAAGATTTTAATTTTACAAGTGTAGCAATTGTAAAGCACGAAAGACCCAGTGCTTCACGATTCTTAGCGTGGAGCACTTTTTCTGTAGAAAAAGTGTTTCACGCTTAGATTCGTGAAGCATTAAACTCCCAGTCGAATACGCCCATTATTACTGCTGTTGTTATCACCATCATAAACGTTTACATCAAGTTTATAGTGATTTTCTATCAGTTTGTCAGGTCAGTGCTTCACGGTCCTTAGCGTCAAACACTTTTTCTATAGAAAAAAGTGTTTCGTGCCAAGAATGGTGAAACATTAAAGCCCAGTCGAATACGCCCATTATTGCTGCGGTTGTTATCACCATCATAAACATTTACATTTAGTTTATAGTAATTCTCTATCAGTTTGTCGGATCAGTGCTTCACGATTCTTAGCGTGAAACGCTTTTTCTATAGAAAAAAGTGTTTCACGCTTAGATTCGAGAAGCATTAAACGCCCAGTCGAATGCGCCCATTATTACTGTTGTTGTTATTAACATCACAAACCTTTACATTTTATTTGTATTAATTTTCTATCAGTTTGTCGGGTCACAGAGTTCTTAATAGTCCACCTGGTCACATGTACGCAGCCACAAAGTTTGCAGTACGAGCACTACAAGAGGGATTACGATATGAACTCGTTTCGATGAAATCTCATATACGGGTAACGGTAAGTTTTAAAAGAAGTTCATAATCTTGATTTAAAATAACACATTTTACATATACTTAAATAATATAGTTTTATGAATTTTATCGTGATTCATAGAGGAAAAGCTAGCTTATTATTTATACACGGGCCAGAATGATATAAAGTTAAAAAACACATGAGCCGCGACGCGAGAAAATCAACAATGTGGTAGTGCGCCCAGCGCAGACTCAGATCAGCCTGGGCATCCGCCCAGTCTGATCAGAGTCTTCGCTGTTCGCATGGAGGTAGCTCAGTCCCTTAGCTACCCTTTAAGCTCTTAGCGAAGAGTCTGATCAGACTGGGCGATCGCCCAGGCTGATCTGAATCTGCGCTGGGCGCACAACCACTTTGTTGGGTTTCTCGCGTCGCGGCTCACATAACAAAGAACACATACAAGAAAGCAGGAGTTTCGGTTTTATTGAGAAGTTTCATATGAGCCGCAACACGAGGAAACCAACTAAGTGGTTGTGCGCCCAGTAAAGACTCAGATAAGCCTGGGCATCCGCATAGTCTGATAAGAATCTTTGCTAAGGGCTTAAAGGGAAGCTAATGGTCTTAGCTACCTCCTTGCGGACAGGGAAGACTCTAATCAGACTGGGCGGATGCCCAGGCTGATCTGAGTCTGCACTGGGCGCACAACCATATTGTTGGTTTTCTCGTGTCGCGGCCTATATATTCAGTCTTTGTTATATAAATTATACACATATTGCTGACTAAGCCTCCAGTGTGTGAACCAAAGTATTCATGATGCATGGAATGAAGAATCTTCGATGTAGCCTTGTGTCTGCTTATGTTAGTGTCTGTAAGCCGCGGCAGGAGCACAATACAGATTAGACAAGCCAATTTATCCGAAAAATGTAATCGCATGATCAATAATGAATTTTGACTGTTAAAAACGTGTTAACGAATATGCGACCACATCCGCGCATTCTGGTAAGAGCCTAAGGTGTTCACAAATGACATGTGGGGACGATAAGGAGTCTGCAGGCGTAAAACAAATGTAAATGCACTACACGGATTCACAGCCTGGTGTGAGTCTTCGCTGTCCACAGGTGCCTTAAGCCCTCACCTCCACCTCTTTTTTTGCAGGATGCCTCTGAATATATGTTTTCCTATAGTAAAAGTCAGGCCTCCGACAAATATATCTGAGCCGCTACACGAATAACCTAACAAAGCGGCACGTACAACCAGAAAAGACTCAGGCCCAGGCTGATCAGGGTCTTCGCGGTCTGCTTGGAGATAGCTTGGATCCTTAGCTATCCTTTAAGCACACAGCGACAACTATGGTCAGACTGGGCGTCTGCAAAGGCTGATCTGAGTCTTCGCTGGTCGCACATGCCACTTTGTTGGTTTTGTCGTGTCAGGGCTCAGATAGAATTGTCTGAGTCCTGAGTCTTCGGCGGCGCACATGCCACTTTGTTGGTTTTGTCGTATCGCGGTTCCGTAAGTTGATCTGCGTCGTTTCTGTTTTAATCATTCACTTGAGGCGGGGCAACTAAGTTAAACGAGGTGCTAGAATATTAGAAATACATTTTCAGACTATCAGCCCGGGCCTTGCCGAGACAGAATTTACTTACAGAGCATATCCGGACAATCCTGAACTAGCTAAAAGCAAACATAGCCAGTTTGAGGTAAGTCTTTGGTTATAATCAGGTAACAACGCACTTTGTTGTTTCATTCTACTTGTTGTGAGGAAAAACAATAATAAAAAACCAACAACAACAAATTTGTCAAATTAGCTGTTGAGAGTTTATGCATCAAAGCCGATTTGAGTCCCAGATATTCTTTATTTTTAACAATTTTTATTTTGCGTTTAGTGTTCTAGTCTGCTAGTCTTTGACAGTAATGTTATCTAAAGGCTAGCTTAGTTGCCACCATTCGGTGAATAATATGAACAATATGTAGACAGGGTAGTTGTCCACAGTAGCCTTTCTCATTCTCTTCTTTTTGTCTTTGGTCTATTTGTTATTATCGGCGGCTAGTGGAATTTAACCTGGCCCAGAGGTTATAAAACTTGAGTACATTCTCAAACTCAGTATAAAGCACACTGATTGGCTGCTTCCGAGAGTTTGAGATTATTCTCAAGTTTTATAACCTCGAACCCAGTTTATGTCGAGTGGACTGTTCTATTCTTATCCCATGGGAGTGTCCACTTATGAATTAAGGTGTGTCTGATTTCTAATTATTTTTTTTGTATGATATTTACGTATTTTGAAAGAGAAACATCCAGTTATCTCATGTAGATAGTGTAGACCCTGAACAGACGCCCTGTTTGCAGCGTCCAATCAGAGCCTGCTCTGTTTCCAATGTCCAATGTATGAGACGCTAGGCATTAACTGGTTAATTTTGTCGGTTTCCAATCATTTTTGATATTTACACAGCTGCATTACTTGTAGAACACTATCTTAAACTACAAAATCGCCCAATTGTGCAGCTGTCATTTCCAAGACGCTTCATTTTCCCATGTCGATATCAATCCTGGCTAAAGAAAGGATTTCGTGTTCTTAACCATGTTTACAGCAGATATAAGGATTTTGTTTTTCCAAAAAATAAGTTTGCGTTTCAAATTTTACCTCGCCACTTTGTCATATTATAAATTCAAGTGTAAAACGAGTGGTATTTAAAACGGATTATTTGATAGATTGAAAAATTGTATTTATAATCTACTGATTAGTAGATTATAAATGTGATGTCTCGGAGTATTCCATAGCTGATTTATGAAGCTTAGCTGTAGTTTAACTTAATTATGCCTTTGCTTATTTCGGTCTCGAAAGAATGAGAACTGATTGTCAGACAGTCTTATCGTCAGAAACAATCATTTATTTTAACGTCCACATATAAAACTAATTCTAATGCACTTGCATATATAACGCGACGTTTTATTGGATAACGTCAAAACTTGCGACAGTATACCCTGCGATATACTGTCGGAAATCCGACGTCATTACGTAACGTTGCTTCTCATTGGTTGACGTCTGGTTTTACGTCGCTTAAAGCGCTAGCTTTGGGTGGAAAGTAGCACACCTTTGAAATTGAACAATGTAAAAAATGCATTAGAATGGGGATAACTGTATTAAAAATTGTCATTTGGGGCGGTAAACCGACGATTTACCTCCCCAAATGACAATTTTCAATACAGTTATCCCCTAAGCAATAGGATTTTCTTTCAGAATCTACAAGTCGATGACATAGCAGATTCTGTGGTTTATGCTTTGTCGGCTCCAGCACGATGTCAGGTAATAAAAGTTGAAATTTTCTTTTTCTGTTTTTCAATATATTCTTTATTACATCAAAACTAAATGCAAACAGACAATGGGATAAATGGTAATACATGAACACAGCATAAATATCTGTATGCATGAAATATAATGTATATGTGACTAATATATGTTTACTATTTAATCTGTATAAAACCAAACATCTGTGACTTGACATGGGGCCTAAATCATGTCGATATATATCTAAATAATAAAGTGTGTTAAAGCTAATGATCTGCAGCTATTGACTTGCGAAATGTGTTTTACCAATAAAATAATTTTAAACCAAATATATGTCACTGGACATGGTCCCTTATAGCGTGCGAGTTATTTTCTATTCTAGTCCATCTCATAACCTCGTTAGGACAAGATGACTTTACAACACCGATTTTCCACCCATTCTTGTCAGCTGCTCTGGTTGAGCTGGCAAAGTCTTTTCATGTTCAGTTCCTAACACTCCTTCTGTCTATCTCTTCTTCCTGTTCTTTTCGAAATACGTAACACCAAATATCTACCACTTGACATGATCCCTAACGATGAAGTCTTAAGCTAATTACATAAACTTAAACCAAACGTCTGAAGATGTGTTAAACTACTAGATTAAATAAAGTTAAAACAAAACATGTGCTGCTTGACATGGTCCCCAATGTTCAACACATAAAATAAGTTTAAAACAATTATCTGTTACTTGACATGGTCTCTAATGATGTATCCTGCACATTATTAGAGATCATGTCAAGTAATAGATGTTTGGTTTAAAACTATTTTAATCATGTTAATAGTTAACTGTTTCAATAGCATTAGAAATCACGTCCAATATAATAGTGTAAGCTTTGCGACTGGAATTTTATTTAACAGACTGAAAAAATATAGTTTATACTAAAATCTTGATTATATTACTAGTATAATAGTGGCCTGGGTGTATGTGGTATATGTACTACCATTTGGGACATGCAGTATTTCGACTGTATGAATTATTTGTGATCACAACTTAAAATGAGCCACGACACAACAAAACCAACAATGTGGTTGTGCGCCCAGCGCGGACTCAGATCAGCCTGGGCATCCGCCCACTCTGATCAGAGTCTTCGCTGTCCGCATGGATGTATCTTAGACCCTTAGCTACCCTTTAAGCGCCTAACTAAGAGTCTGATCAGACTGGGTGGATGCCCAGGCTGATCCGAGTCTGCGCTGGGCGCACAACCACTTTGTTGGTTTTCTCATGTCGCGGCTCAAATGTGATAAGTTGTGACTTCCTGTTACGAGGGCCTCGTAGCTGCGTGACTGGACGACGTAACCCTTCTAAAATGGGGGTGACCAGCATGCAGTCGGGAGACAATCATGAATATGGCAGAGTTGCTTCTCTCGTACTATCTTAAAATGCCTAGGCCCCACAGCTGTCAAAGTAAACAAAATATAATCAATCAGCCGTTCTTTAATCTTTTTACACGCGGACTGATTGCAGTGAAATTAATTATAATTATTGAATTTCTTTATTACATAACACAGTAAGATTTTCTTTTGTTAGTAAATGTCTTGACATAAAGTGGATTTGCGTGCATTAGCTATGTTTGTTTGCATCTGTTCTTGTTATTTGACGGCGTATAATCGTATTAAAGCGCATAGGGAATTGGGCTGAAGAACGACGCGTTTAGGTATGATTACGATATCGTATAGAGGTCTCAGCGAACACCAGACATTGGTACAACGTCCGTTGAACGATGTACCATTTTCGTGAGTTCACTCGGATCACTCAAGACATAGAAACCTTCGTGTAAATGTTTTCTAAAGAGAACACACAGTATTGTTACCTTTAACCGTAGTCTTTTAAATGAATTAAATAAAGTACTTTCCCCCAGCAGGCACATAACGTTAAAATGACGCCAAACTGACGTCAATGCGACGTGATGACACGCATCGGCGTCAGTTTGACGTCAATTTGACGTTATCTGCCGTCGCATCGACTCAATACGACGTCATAGTGAAGAAACTGCGTACTAGCACTTCTACAGGTGTGAGCCAATTTGACATATACGAGTAATAAGGGAAAGTTTCATTATCACTTTATAACTTCTTTTTTTCTTAAAGGGCTACTGCAATGTTTCTTCACTATTTCCAGAAATATTTCCAATTAACAGATATTAATGAGAGAAACAGATTGCTGGAAACCCCATCGAACAATTCCTACCCAAACTGTACTTATTGACAAATAAAGTTTATGTAAATTAGATTTTAAGCCCCGCCCACTTTTTCATTTCTGCAACTTTACTTGCATAATGTGAATTTGATTCCAGTTTTTATTACCATATTCTGATCCAAAATATTAAAACTTTTTTAATGAGATGATGTAATTTGTCTCACTAAATTTATTTTAGGGGAAAAAAGTGTAAAATATGTTTTCAAAATATATATTTTTTCAAATTTAAATTATTTGAATGACTCAAATGACGTCATAAGAGTCCTTGCATATTTTTCAGCTAATTAAAATTTAAATTGCTTATAACTTTTAAACCATTTGGAAGTTTTCCTTGCAGTTTTCGACATTCTTTTAGACAAAACAATACCAGTTATTTCCAGTGATTTCAATGCATGCTGAAAAACAATACAGTAGCCCTTTAACATATTTTTACATCACAAACGGTATCAGAAAGTTAAATTCTTCATCTTAAATATTGTGTTTTAATTTTGATTCTAGCACAAGTACAAAATGGTCTTTTTTGGGGTGATTTTCTAGAGGTACATAATTAATTAAAACAAATAACAAAATCTCCGTAAAACCAGTAGGGCATATGAATTTAACGACTAATTTCGAATCAAATTAATACAAAATGTTATGCATCACAAATAGATCAGATTAGAAGAAAGAGTATATTTTCATCTGGTATAAATTTTATTTGTCTAGCTATATGATAAAATGGTCTTTTTTCAATATTTGTTAAAATTTTAGTTGATTATTTTTTCGCCGGTTGTTTCCGTGCGTTTCCGTAAAATGCGACGCTAGAACACGACTTCGGCTTTCAGGTAATAGCTCCAGGCGGAGATTACCACGATAAGATATGATAGAAATGAAATAGAATGAATCATTCAAAATGTACATTTATCCTGTACTGCGTCTAAATTTTGCTTGAACTGAAAGATAAAAGTAAATTTATTTAGTTTTTATTTTACTTTTCTGGTCCAGAGCTGCACTAGAGAACGTTTTTGGTTTCTGGTGTTAGAATAGAAACGAAACCGTGCTAGTGAAATACTATTACAATTGATGCCGATAGTCTTTGGTCTTATTAGCAATCATGTGAAGAGCATAGGTCGGCTAACTTCTTTAATTGGCGAAATAATTGGTATCACTGGTGCCGAATCGAAAGACACGATATAAATTATCTTATGATTGTATAATGCCAATTTGTAAAGTAGGTATGTTTAGAAATTAAGCGTTTGCTCAATTGTTGCTCATTTATGTAATTATTAATGTGAGGCAAAAAGCCACACTATCTGCATAATCGTTATGCAGTTGACTCTAAGACCCAAACAAAAAATAGATTACAAATTACTAAATGAGGGTGAATTCCGGACACTAAAGAAGAAAATTCTATCTGCCAAGGATGGAAGGACGATAATGACAGGTTGTGTAATGGAAACCGTTTACGTCTGAGAAGGTTTCCGCCTTCTGAAATCGAACTTGGGACCGCTAGATCAGCGGGTCAGCGTTTAGCCTACTGAGCTACAGGGTCATCTCGTAGATAAAACTTTGGCGGTCTCTAGCGATTTAATATATAATAGGAAACAGAACACTTTATTTTTCTACAGCATTTAAGTTATGTTTATTTGTTGATTTTTTATATCTTAAAGAAAGTACATTACTTAATTTACAAAGAAGGTCTATATGCATGTTTTTTTATTCATTTGTGTTATTCTTCTATAAAATGCATTATACAAATCCGTAATTCCAAGGAAAATGTTCTTATTTTATCAAGTTTGATCTCTCATGTTTATTATTATTTTAAAATTTATAATCTTATTTTGATCCAGTTTCATCAATTTCATTTTAATTCAATTCAAATATTACTCAGTGTCAATTTAATCAATGTGTGAATATACACTATTACTGACACGGCAAGCGTATAACTGTGTGGCAATATTAAATTGAGTCGCGACACGAAAAAAGTCAAGAAAGTGGCATGTGCGCCTAGCAATGACTAAGATCAGCCTAGGCGTTCGCCAAGTCTGATCAAAGTCTTTGCTGGTGGCATGGAGATAGCTTAGCTACCATTAAAGTACACAGCGAAGACTCTGATCAGACTTGCCATATGCCCAGGCTGATCTGAGTCTTCACGTTGTACATATGACACTTTGTGGGTTTTGTCGTATCGCGGTTCGACTGGATTAACCAAACGTAATATGCCGCGACTCGCCAAAACTAACAAGGTGGCATGTGCACTTCGCGTAGATTCAGCAGTCCGAGCAGAGTCTTCCCTTTTCGCGTAAAGGGAGCTGAGAGCCTAAGTCCTCTCCATGCTGACAGCGAAGACTAAGATCAGCCTGGACATCCGCCCTGGACATGCGCTTACAATATAGCATAGGTCTTAACTATCCCTTTGCGGACAGCGAAGACTGGTTAGATTGGGTGGATGCCGAGGCTGATCTGAGTCTTTACTGGGCGTACATTCGGCTGTGTTCGTTTTGTCGTGTCGTGGAAAAAATCTGTTGTCTTTAACGATAAAATAAATGCATAATGTTTACTCACTCATTAAATTCTAGGTTTTTATCATCATGAAATTTTAACTAAACTTATTTTCACAAGACTTTTTATTATTATTATTATTATTTTTGAATCAAAATTTTGTGCAATCAATCATATTTTTGCTTGACTGTTCTAACAAAACCCTCAGTTATACAATTGTGTGACATACAATTCATTCATTTATTTATTTATTGTTCTTGATAATGTTGAACTTAAATTCTATGTTTGAATCAAACATACATTGTGTCTTATATAATGTGTAAGAGAGAGAGAGAGAGAGAGAGAGAGAGAGAGAGAGAGAGAGAGAGAGAGAATTTAGTCACGTAAAATTTTGATTATCATTGCATTATGAGACTAAATGACATGAACTGTTAGTAAATATAACCAATATAGCACCTCTTTTTCCCCCTTATTGGCTGCCAAAATCATTTTGGATTTCTTGAGCATGACAATTCCTTTTAAGAACCAAACATCTTTGAAAAATAATAATAATAATAATAATAATTATTATTATTATTATTATAATTATTATTATAAAATATCATTATCATGTGTTCTGACAGCATAATGCAAAGGAAATCCAAAAGGTTTAATTACATTACCATGATTATGTTATGCATGAGTCTGACATTTCTAAGTGAAATGTATTCAATATTCAATTAAAGTCATAAAGATCGATATTTAATCATGATCGAGATAAGAATATTAGCCTGAGGAAATACCTTGACACATGCGATTATCGCATACTGTCGTTAAAATTCGGAGATCAACCGAAAGATCTCTGGAGATCTACCTGTCTAAGATGAAACTCAATAACCTAGATGACGAAGTACGAGTATTCTGCCAGATGTCATTTCAACATAAGAGCCATGACACGACAAACCAACAAAGTGGCATGTGCACCCATCAAACACTCAGATCAGCCCGGGCATTCGCCAACACTGATCAGAGTCTTTGCTGTGTGCTTTAAGAGTAGCTTTGGGTCTAAGCTAGCTCCATGCAGTCAGCGAAGACTCTGATCAGACTAGGTGGGTGCCCAAGTTGATCTAAGTCTTCGCTGCGCAAACATCCCACTTTGTTGGTTTTGTCATGTAGCGACTAATTTATGCCCGCTCGGTCCCCATTGTTGAATATATTCATCTGCCTGTAGAAACGTTCTGTTCTATTAAAGGTTGTATTCCTAATTAAATGTACGGCGGTGTAGCCATATACCGTAGTCGACATTGTATAATACATACAGGGCTGTACAGTGAGTAAATGTTAGTCTGACACTCTCTTGATATCGACTGATATTCAACTCCTTCTTTGATCCAAAGGACAAAAAGATTTTTGCAAGTTTAAAAAAACAAAACAAAAAAAAAAAACAAAAAAAAAAAAAAACGTTTAATCTTTCCTCAGGGGTCGCCAGAATTATATTATCATAGCAATGACTAAGATAAGGCAATGAAATACTTGTGGGTTTCTGACGAATTCTTTATTGACGTCATGACGTTATTACAGTCATGATAATTTGCACACACTTACATATGGACAAGATCGTTTTAGCCGCAGCATCCGTGTATGGATTTGACTTATATTGTTTGCTTAATTCACTTCATCATACACTTCACTGATTTTATGATATTTGTCCATACGGGTTAGGGCCATGATATTTGGCGCATTCCTACTTACAGACAAGATCATTTCACATCCGTTATCTATGGATGGATTTCCCTTCATTTTTGCTTCATTGCATTTATGTTTCACTGACTTCATGATACGTCTCAGTCCCCATACAGGTTAGGGCTATGATAATTGGCATACACTTGTAAACAGACAAAAGCATTTAAACATCGCCGTCCCTAGATGGAAGGACGTCATGATATGTAATTGGCACTCACATACATCCGGACAATGGCCGTTCAACACGGCCATGCCTGTGAGAGTCTAGCTCCCATTAGACGCGCTTCGTTGTCTTCTGTCAACACATGTTAATTGTTTAATGTGTGTTGGTACAGCGCCATATTTTCATTCACGAAAATATATTTTGGGACTTCCTGTTTGCTTTCCTGGTGGAAAAAGATTTTCCAGGATGTTTACCGTTAGAAGAGAATTTGCTCCTAAAGGAGACTTGGCAGATAATATAAGGATCTGTCATGGGTGTGTGGTGTGGATAGGAAAATCCGTCACGAGGGTCACTGTTCGGCATCACGAGGCTTGCCGAGTGATGCCGAACAGTGATCCCGAGTGACGGATTTTTCTATCCGCACCTCACACCAATGATAGATGCTTTTTCTTGCACACCACGTTTTGTTTTAACTTCAGAACCTCTTAAAATGCGTAATACTAGTGCTTGAGAGGTTTAAATTTGATTTTGAAAGAAGGCGCCGCTTTCAACGACCGCCATTCGGCTCTTTACGTCAACGACTGGCGTGCATAAACTGACGTCATTTTTACCGTCTTCGTGACGTCATCATCTTAAATACCAACGTCACTTGACGACGCAGGTACGTGAGCTCCTATACAACCAATGCATTGACAGCTCGTCGTTTTTTTCCGGTCCTGGGTCAGAACACCAGGGTAGGATGAGATTTTCTATCTCAGGTGAAAAAAATGGCATTTTCTATCCGGTGTGCAAGAATAGACTTTCCGCATACTGTTGTAAATGTGTTATATGAAGTAATTTTCCATATGACGTGGCAGGTATTTTGTGTTTTGCAGGTGCATGATATTCTTATTCGACCAACCGAACAACCGTACTAAGATGTTAATCCAACAGCCAATGTGTTCTTGTTCTGCCACGGAGTCTTATATCATCTAGGCCCTCCTTAACTATTGACCTGTCTGGGAATATAAGAAGCAAGCTGAGAATAAATCATAGATAGCTTTTCTTATTCACTACTCTGTAAAACATTATATCATGACGTCTCATTAGAATGACCTCTACGATGCCGGAAATTCCACTGATTTACTGAGTCTGCATGCCGTAATTTCTTTAGCCGGCCATCTTGTTGATAACTATCTTGTCGGTAGCGATCTCAATATATGTTTTATTCTTTGTTTTCCCGTGAGATGATTTCTTCAAACTCTGATCGCCAAAAACATGTTCATTAGTGAAAAGTCTCAGCCTTTGTTATTGGGACTTGTAGTATATGAGCCACGACACGACAAAACCAACAATGTGGTTGTGCGCCCTGCGCATACTCAGATCAGCCTGGGCATCCATACAGTCTGATCAGACTCTTTGCTAAGCGCTGAAAGGGTAGCTAAGGTCTAAGCTACCTCCATGCGGACAGTGAAGACTCTGATCAGACTGGGCGGATGCCCAGGCTGATCTGAGTCTGCGCTGGGCGCACAACCACATTGTTGGTTTTGTCGTGTCGCGGCTCATATTATGTTTTTTTTCCTATTGGCTCTATGTGCTGATTCCGGGCGAGGAACCGTTCAATACACCAGATTATATTTTCAGCTGCTGTAAACGATGCGTTCGTGTTTGGTGTTGAGAATATAATTAAACTCTTTAATAGGTCCTTCAAGAGCAAAGAATACATTCAAAAGAAGGAACATTGGCCAGACTAGTAGTTTCGGCTAGTAAAGCTCCGTCAGTGACCCTGACAATATCTGGTGACAAAACCGGAGAAACGCATACTGTAATTTATTAATCTTAATTGGGCAGTCGATTCAAAGATCGATTTGTATTAAAAAGGATCCAAATAATATAAACGACGATGATGTAGAACAATAGTCTAAATCAATCTCAAATATTAGATTTCTCCGAATATATCCTCTGATCTCAAATAAAGAAAATAAAATATAATCTGCACTATGGATGATGTACGGGGAGACGTTAAAACGGCCGCCACACGGCACAACAGCTGCAGTGAAGTAAAAATAAAATCTTAAACAGCACCTTCAAGAGCTATAAGCCCCCACGCCCCCTTTTGAGTCAGATACCGAGGGAATCTTTGTTTTGGCTTCTTCCACCAAACATTAGATTTGTTTCTTCTTTGGAATTACTAATGATCAGACTGTTAAGAGAGGCTGACTGTAAGCATCGAGCATTAGCCCATAATAATGTGGAAAGTCGAAAATTACGGATTTAGCTCATATTTTGGGAAATTGATATATACCATGCTTGTTTGTGTTTCACAAGTTTTTAGCGGTCAGTGTTCGGCCGTTTCCATGGTAACCAGGAGTCCATTTTGAAAATGTTAATATTCAGACCTGAATGTAATATTTCCTCGCTAAAAATTGAACAACAAATATTATCCTATTCTTTTTCGTTTGTGTAGTTAGACAGTACATAGCTATATAATAAGATTACATAATATTAATGTTTTCTGTCCCGTACTATCAACGGAAGAGCTTTGACTGTAAAAAACAGACCAAATTTTGAGTGAAAAAAGGGGTTTTATTCGCCTGATATCTAAAAATGGCAGTCACGTTTGAAACTAAGACCATATTTACATGATATAGCAAGGTTCGAAGTTAAAGAATGTCAAAAAATTAGGTGTAAACTTGCAAAGTTTCAAATTTTATTCATCTTTGAAATGTGTCACTGTTGTAAAATAGTAGCAAGGGAGTTAAGTCAATCTGGGATTATCTTACCTCCCTTGACGTTTACAAATGTGCGAACACTACAGGTAGCATCCATGATCTTTCAAAATAAAAGATAGTATCTTTAAAAGAATTAGATAACTGTCAACAATGCTCACCTTGACCTTTTTAGATCTATGAAATAGGTCCAGTCACCAAGACTGCAGTTGCAGATATATTTGACGACAAGAGTTCTCCCGAGCAAAACGTCTGCAGAAATCACGGAATAGAAGAACGGAGTAAAACCATTTTATTTGCAGCAATATTTTTGCTTTTTCTTTATTTTATGTTGAAATTAATAAATTTACTAGTTTTCCTTGAATAAGTTGCTTCCTTGAAGTAAGTGAAACACAAAAAGAGGCATTTTCAGTGGTGTAGGCTTACTCTACAGTGTCTATTCACCGGAGGACAGGCTGAAATTTTAGCAATGTTCTGTGACCTATGATCGCGATACTACATAGAACAGCCAAGAATTGATGCGTGGACGACTCACAGTTTTACATCCTTATAACAGCAGTTTAGTACACTGGCGCTCACGTATTTGTACACCAAAAACGCGTTCGTACCGCGTTGCATGCGCGTGCTGCGTGCGTATCACCTAGAACCGCGCATCAGACGCGTCTAGACGCGCCCTGACGCGTCTCGACGCGGGAGACGCGAATAATGATAAAATGAATATTCATGACTTGTTCAATACGCGTACAACCGCAGATTGTACGTTGGCCTATTTAAAATAGTTTTAAGATAGCTTGAAACAATAAAACTCTTCACTGATATTAAGTTACTAAGTTCATATTGTCTCGATCCTGACCGAAGCGATGCGCAGAAGGCGGGAACCATAAAGTAGTCCCACATTATCTGGGTCAATTTTTACATAACTCGTAACGTCTCGATTTCTGTATTCAATGGGACTCATGGGATCGAAACTACTATTTAGACTAACTCTATAATAGAACTTCTAGGCTTAGAAACTATACATGACTTCTATAAGCCCAGAAAAAACAAAAACAAAAAACAAAAAAAGTCACAACTTATTACACAACTTATCTGGGCCAGTACGGACAAATCCGGGCACACGGTAACCCTCGCTAAGAATAAACTGACCAGTGAAATTTGGACCCAGACTATTATATTAAGTTGAATGTTCAAGCAGAACAATACCACAGGGTTTAATCGATTCCGCTAATTTTCGCTTCCTGCAGAGACTGTACATCATATTTGGCTTCCGCCGAGACTGTCCGCGAGTTCTTGCTTCCTGCCGAGACTTCTGTACATGATAAATGGCTTCCTGCAGAGACTGTCCACGTGATTATGCTTCCTGCCGAGGCTCTCGGCAGGAAGCAGAGTCTTGTGGACAGTCTTGGCAGGAAGCCAATTTTCAAGGACAGAGGTCTCTGCAGGAAGCAAGAGATCGCGGACAGTCTCGGCTGAAGCCAAATATGATGTACAGTCGATCTCCAGCAGCAGCATACAGAACCACAACCAAGGCCACAAATAAGTAATTGTCCTTCAGTGGCGGATCCAGAGGGGGTTCAAACGAACCCCCTTTTCAGTCTTAATTATTTCATTTTCATGGGGAATTTCAGGAAAAATTGGTCAAACTGCACAAATCGAACCCCCCTCAGCTAATTTGAACCCACTTCCAAAAATTTCTGGATCCGCCCCTGGTCCTTGCCTTTGAGACAATGCAAAAACATTCGCATGCGTGAATTTTCTATACCTTCAATAACCCTGTTTGACTAGAGTTTTAATCCGAATCGAATCCGAATTCGCTTTGAATTAACTGTTTAAACTAGCAAATCTTATTCCAATTAAAAACTGATTTGGAGTACACTTGTCCTACAGAGTACCTTGGATCAAATCCGAATTAACTTTAACTTTGGATTAAAAGTCCTGTCTAAACAGTAAACCGAAGCAAATCCGCATTAAAATTTATTTTTGAACTGACCTCAGGCATGTTTAGGTCATGTTAACATTTGAGCAGGCTGCATTTACTTTACTGCGAAGTAACTTGCACCCAATTGGAAACATTTATTTTACTACGAAGTAACTTGCATTGAATTGGAAATGGTATAGTCTGAACAGACAAGTGGGTTCTCTTCGGATTACCTTATTGCAGAGCAATCTGTGCCGAATCGAAACAGGTATCCTCTAAATAGAATAAACAAAATAAAGTTTAAGAATATTTCATTTGTAGCATGTAGTTTTGGCTGAATGCAGAATACGTACATTCCAAGATAAACCTTGATTTCCAGAAAGCAATTTAATGCTGCAAAAATTTCCAGCATATGGGGCCAGAGTTGACTGATCATCAAGGTGACTGAAAACCGGGAACCCCGGCAAGAAAAAAACCCACCCCATTCTCTACAAGAAGAACTTGGTTTTCTAACCGATGTTAGACCCAAGCTGGAACAATTTTAAGCCCCCCTGTCCTGGCTAGGTCCAAGGCAGTTCTATGGAGAAAAAAAAAGGGGGGGGGGAGGAGGAGGGAACAAGGAGCAAATTCTTGGGTGGGGTGCAAATTCTTTGGTGGGGAGGGGGGGCAAAAAACTGTTAGTAGGGTTGCACTGAAGTGGACCTGTGCTGGGTCCCGGGCAGGTCTCAGAAAAAGGGAGAATCAAAATCTTTGGTGGGGAGCAAAAACTTCCAGAAACATTAAATAGCAATGGGAAAGAACCCAAATGGACTTGTGCACAGATCCGCATAAATCACTTCCCATGCACACAGCCCTCACGACCCACTGTGGGTTGGCTTTAGCAATACAATTCAGGGCTACTGGAAACGCATGGCATGAGAGGCACACTTCCTGCCATAATGCATCTTCCCCGAACTGCAGGCCTCCATCAGACTTCACTTTGCTAGTTCTGTCGGAACAAGCCCCTGTCCTGGCTGGGCCCAGGGCAGGTCTAGGGGGGAAAATGGGGAGCAAATTCTTAGGTGGGGAGCAAATTCCCTTATTAACTAATGCAATGGGCAGTGGGTGATAAGAGATTGAGGGTGATCTGGAATGCAGTTGTCTCATGTTTTTGTGGCCCTCATGTGTAATTGAGACTGCCTGGGTTACATCATGAATTGCGCCCGTTGGTCTCAGAGCGGACCGTAGCTTAATTCTGTTGGGAAGGAGGTAGGAGGGGTAAAAATTCCTTTTGGGGCCTAGGACTGTAGCATTTGTTCTAAACCTTATCTTGGTTTAGTTGCTTCCAAAATATATTGCATATTTAAAGTTTTAGGGGCCTGTATTTTCATGGGAGTTTTTTGAGTCTTCTAATATTTTGGGAAATGGAGAATATTATTAGTCAACAACAGGACTGTAGCTAATTTCTTATTGTGGATTGTTGGGAGGGGAGAGCAGTTTCTTTTTGCTGTTTCTAGGGAGCAAATGTGATGAACCTTATAATGGTTCAGTTGGTTTCCAGGTAACTAAGCCTGGGTATGAGATTAAGGAGGTTGGATACACATTATTTTTTGGAGGGGAAATGGAGAATATTATTAATAGATACGGGGACAGTAGCTTATTTCTTATTGCGGGTTGTTCGAAAAGGCCGGCGGTTTCTTTTGGCTGTTTCTAGGGAGCAAATAAGTTGAACCTTATAATGATTTATTTAGTTTCCAGGTAACTAAGCCTGGGTGTGAGATTAAGGAGGTTGGATACACATTATTTTTTGGAGGGGAAATGGAGAATATTATTAATAAATACGGGGACTGTAGCTTATTTCTTATTGCGGGTTGTTCGAAAAGGCCGGCGGTTTCTTTTGGCTGTTTCTAGAGAGCAAATGAGTTGAACCTTATAATGATTTATTTAGTTTCCAGGTAACTAAGCCTGGGTGTGAGATTAAAGAGGTTGGATACACATTATTTTTTGGAGGGGAAATGGAGAATATTATTAATAGATACGGGGACAGTAGCTTATTTCTTATTGTGGGTTGTTCGAAAAGGCCGGCGGTTTCTTTTTGCTGTTTCTAGGGAGCAAATTAGTTGAACCTTATAATGATTTATTTAGTTTCCAGGTAACTAAGCCTGGGTGTGAGATTAAGGAGGTTGGATACACATTATTTTTTGGAGGGGAAATGGAGAATATTATTAATAGATACGGGGACAGTAGCTTATTTCTTATTGCGGGTTGTTTGAAAAGGCCGGCGGTTTCTTTTAGCTGTTTCTAGGGAGCAAATAAGTTGAACCTTATAATGATTTATTTAGTTTCCAGGTAACTAAGCCTGGGTGTGAGGTTAAGGAGGATGGATACACATTATTTTTTGGAGGGGAAATGGAGAATATTATTAATAGATAAGGGGACTGTAGCTTATTTCTTATTGCGGTTTGTTCGAAAAGGCCGGCGGTTTCTTTTGGCTGTTTCTAGGGAGCAAATGAGGTGAACCTTATAATGATTTATTTAGTTTCCTGGTAACTAAGCCTGGGTGTGAGATTAAGGAGGTTGGATACACATTATTTTTTGGAGGGGAAATGGAGAATATAATTAATAGATACGGGGACAGTAGCTTATTTCTTATTGCGGGTTGTTCGAAAAGGCCGGCGGTTTCTTTTGGCTGTTTCTAGGGAGCAAATAAGTTGAACCTTATAATGATTTATTTAGTTTCCAGGTAGCTAAGCCTGGGTGTGAGATTAAGGAGGTTGAATACACATTATTTTTTGGAGGGGAAATGGAGAATATTATTAATAGATACGGGGACAGTAGCTTATTTCTTATTGCGGGTTGTTCGAAAAGGCCGGCGGTTTCTTTTGGCTGTTTCTAGGGAGCAAATAAATTGAACCTTATAATGATTTATTTAGTTTCCAAGTAACTAAGCCTGGGTGTGAGATTAAGGAGGTTGGATACACATTATTTTTGGAGGGGAAATGGAGAATATTATTAATAGATACGGGGACAGTAGCTTATTTCTTATTGCGGGTTGTTCGAAAAGGCTGGCAGTTTCTTTTGGCTGTTTCTAGGGAGCAAATGAGTTGAACCTTATAATGGTTTATTTAGTTTCCAGGTAACTAATCCTTGGTGTGAGATTAAAGAGGTTGGATACACAATAATTTGGGGGTAGGGAAGAAATGGAGAGTATTATTCATAAACCTGAGGACTGTAGCTTATTTCTTATTGCGGATTGTTGGGAAAAGAGGGCAGTTTCTTTTGGTTGTTTCTAGGGAGAAAAAGTGTTGAACCTTATAATGGTTCATCTAGTTTCCAGGTTACTAAGCCTGGGTGTGAGGTTAAGGAGGTTCGATACACATTAATTTTAGCCTTTATTGTCAATAGACAAAAGTTATTTATATGACTGTAGGGAAAGTCAGATTGTAGTCGTACAGATGGGTTCTGCGGCTTTTACTGGGTGATGGGAGTTTTTGTCATGAACATTGCACTTAGTAGGGGATTAATGTGGATCCAGGAATTTTGGGAAATGGGTTTGGTAGGTGGTTAGCAACAGGGGCTCGAATTAGAGAAAATTTGGGGGATTTTTTTCCCTATTCTATTGGAATCTATCTATATCCTGGCAATGATATTGGTTTTGTCCAGGTATTCAAAGACTGCCTTCTGTATTGTATTTGCATGTTTCTTTGTGGGAGACAGGAGCAGTCTCAGGTCTATTGTGTGATAGCCTAACTTGAATTTGGTGGATTCTATGGTCTTGCCTTTGATTGTTATGGGGCCACACAGTCAAAGAAGATATGGTTGAGATCTTCTGCATCATTGCAGTGGGGGCATAGGGCGGACTGGTTACCGTAGTGAAGGCAGCCCTGCCCACAGTGTCCTAGCCTTAGTCCGGAATAGGCTATGTCGAAAGGTCTATTGAGACTATATACGTCACATTAAAGTTTAACCTTTGGTTTGACGAAATGAAAGGTGTGGCCCTTGTTGCTATTGGTCCATTGGGATTGCCACTTTTCGGTTACTGCTTCATCTATTAGGGGATAAACGTCCAGTTTTGAGGGTTTGGTATGGTTGTAAGTGCCGGTGGTCAATAATTGACAACTGCCTTTCTTGAATCAGCGGAAGGAGAAACGAAGTATGTGGCCAGACCGGGTTTCGAACCCAAGACCTCTGACATGAGTCAGGTGCCCTATTGATTGCACTACGTGGCCCGGCGCCTTCAGCTGTAGGAGTTTAATTCCACATTCAACTTCTAAAGCATTAATTAGGGTGGCGTGGTATGCCCTCGTAGCAATACTGAGTGCTAAGTTGTTTTGGATGAGGTCTTGAGCTTTGAGAGTAGATGTTTGGGTGCCGAGTTATAAGCTTGCGCACCATAATCGATTTTACTGAGGATTAGGGCCTTATATAATGTCAATAGGATTTTTTTATCTGCTTCATAGGAGGTGCCTGAAACTATCCTCGTGAAGTTTTAGGTCTTTATTACATTTTTAAATCAGATTTTTAATATGCTGACCCCATGTTAGTTTGCTATCTAGGATCATACCCAGGAAGGTGATATGGCCACTAAATTCTATTTCTGTTCCAAAAAGGGAGAGTTTTTGAAGTGATTAAATATTAAGTCTTTTTTTAGTAAAAATCATAGCCTTTGTCTTAATAGTGGGGATTCTGAAGCCCCAGTGCTTGGGCCATATCTCGATTGTCTGGAGGGCTGATTGGAGTTTTACAAGAGAATATTTGGGAGAGGAGTGCTAGGTCCAGATTGCAAACTGAGAAAGAGAGAGGTTTGCCCCCCCCCCCCTCCGGGCATCATCAAGGGTAATTATCATTATTACATATATTATTACATTGAATAGGATAGGGCTGAGGACACTGCCCTGGAGACAACCATTTTCAAGTCATGTTGATCAGAGTTTTTTATTCCCCACCCTGACTTGAATTCTTTTGCCTTTTAAGAAGTTATGAATGCAGGGGAACATATTTCCATTGATGCCGAATTCGTTTAGCTTGATAAGGGTCCCTGAAGTCCATATAAGGTCAAGTGCCTTTTTAAGATTCAAAGTGACTGCCCCCTGGCACTTATTTTCCATAAAGGCCATATTAATTTCAGATTCCACGATTTTAATTTCTGATACGAAAGGAATTTATGGCTGATGAGTGCGATTTATTTCCACTTCAGTGGCGAAGTGTCATGGGACTGTCCCAGTCGCGTTTAGTTTTGAGTTGCCGGTCGAGTTTCTAGGCTTCTTCTTTTTTTTGTTTTTTCTTTCGTTTTCGTTATGGTTCAATTAAGACCAAATGAGCATTCGACATCAAGCTTGATGTAGACTAATGGCTCTTTCTTTCACATGATTTACTTAAAGTTGACCTCACTAAAATGCGCATTCAATACGCGATTTTGATTGGTTCCCGTACGCGCGCGTTGAGACGCAAAGGACTACGTCACTGCCCGTATCGTGTGCGCAATTTTGATTGGGTCCATGAAATTTGCATAAAATGCGCGTGGCACGCGTCGCTTCGCGGCATACGCGAAATTGAGAACGAATTTTCATTGGCTACCAAAATATTCGCGTCTATGATTACCGCGTATCCCGCGCGCATCAACTGCGTCCCCGACGCGTTTTGAATGTGTACAAATACGTGAGCGCCAGTGTAATATCTTGGCGACTGGAGGAAAAAGTGGGTTGGGAGGGGGATGCTATGAAGGGCTGTGTGTGTGCAATGGAGACCCATTGGCGGTTGGAAAAATTTACGCCTCCAGTGTGTCTCGAGCCCGGAATTACTAGACCAGTAGGCCAGGGCTTAACTTACTGTGCTACCGGGGCTCCTGGAGCAGCCAAGAAAGTAATTTAGGTAATCCTGATAGGATGCCATCTAAAATATATGTGTACACGAGGGATTTATTCATCCCATCCACTTCCCTAATTTCATCCACTTTTCTGTAGCTTAACGAGTGAAGCGCGGGCCAGCTAAGCTAGCAGTCCTTGTTCGAATCTCAATTTCTGTAACCAGAATTCTTTTTTCATAAACGTGGTGCCATTGCACACAGTCTTTCAAAATCATCTATGCCTTGCCGCATGACTAAAGTACTGTTTAAAGGGCCACGGAACTACAAACATGCCATTTACCCTCTTCGTTTTACAGTCTGTCACCTCAATTTTAGTTTTTGGTGCCATATAAATATTTACGCCCTTTTTGTGATGAAATTACTATTGGTTTGGCATGTAATTTTTCGAACCATAAAAAATGAGCAAAATGATGCTCAATGCTTACAGTCAGCTTTTCTTAACTCACTCCGGCTTCGCCGTCGAGAATTAAAATTTAGCGAATTGCCCTACAACAGCATGTATCAACTAGCGATTACTCACTGGTAAAGGAAAAAATATATATCTTTACTAGTACTAAATAACACTTTTTGTCACATTTGTACACTCTTTCTCTTCCCAAAATGGTGATATCGCTTATGCATAATAAATTAGTGGGTGGGGCATCTTAGCAGCACTTTAAATTTGTTTATTAGAAAAAAAATAAAAACCATAAATGATACAGAAACCTAGTCCTAAACTACTTTAAACCATATCGATTCTAATGCAAATTAAGGGATGTATATCAGTTACATGGTCTTAGGGTTGTTTCGAACTGATTTAACACATTTTATGCATTAACCATAGAAACAACTTCTACAAATACTTTTCTAAACCGTTATTTGCAAAGATGGGATATAACAGGACTCATTATTGTTTTTTGTTGCAAATTCAATCTGACAGGGTGATAATTAAGGCAAAAAAAAAAAAAACTGACGTTTTCTGTAAAATTGGAATTGCAAGAGGGAAGCCATTTGCACGTGCATTTATTCTTTAGTTAGTGAAAGTTTACACCTAATTGTTTTTGTTATGAACTGTACTTATGTTGATGTTTGAAAACATGTAAACGGTATATTCAGGTCAGACTGCCATTTTCAATAATCTTGATTTAAAAAAGTGCTATTTTCTTAAATTTTATTTTTTCTCCGACCATATGTACTTTAAGTTGCCATGGTCTCAACAACGTGCAGTGGCCGATGCTTTAAAGGTGCAGAGAATAATAATTACATTTAGTCCTAAGCACCATTCTAGTCAAGAATTTGATACTTGCATCAGGAGAGATACATTTTCCCTTTGAAATTCTTGAAAATACGTAAAATTTGACCAGCCTAAAAATGGTTGCCATGGCAACAGTAATTGCTTAGTTATCTCGAGAACCGTTTGACATATTTCAATAATTTTTTCACCGATCTCCATATTTCGTCGAGACCTTTAAACCACGAAATTTTGAACAAAATACAAAATTTTGAGTTTCCATCCAATGCTCGATGCTTACAGTCAGCTTCTCTTAATTACCCTTTGTTCGTATTAAAAAGAAGACTTGCAAGAAAAAAAATGCCGTATTCTAACAGTGTTTTTTTTTAGAGTACTTGTTGAAACAAAATAGTGGTCATATCTCTGGTTACCCGAGCGAGCTAGTTCTGCATAGGATAAACCTGCAACCGAAAAGGGATAGGGCAACCTTCGGTGCGTTGTATCGATGCTTTAAAATGCACAAAGTGTGTTATAACATAAAACACAAACACACAAACTATTGCAAGGTCATCTTGCAAAAATTAGGGATGAGGGATCATATTCTATTTGTTGTTTTCTTGTAAATGCGATACTAACTGTGCTAAAAAGTCCAAATTTACCACAGTTTTAGATTATCGCATTTTATACCAATCAACTCCTAGGTCCAGTTCCAGGAACTATAGCCGATTTACTGGCGAAGCAAGGAAATAAATCACCAAATGCTTTACAGAACCTTAAATCGTAATATTATCAATTATTCGTGCGCCCAGTGTCATCACAAATAAGATCGAGAAAGACTGCGAAATAAATAAATAAATCCTGATCACAACTGGCATAAATTTCGTTTACATTTTCTGCCATTTTATGACGACTACAGTGCGGACCACAGCCGACTCCGATGCGTTATGTTAACATCCGCTGCTTTTACATTTACCAATTTACCCTCATCATTCTTGTTGCCCCTTCTTATCTTTAGCGTTTTCATGTATACAGACAGCTCATTGCCTGCTGCATGCGACGTCAAACTAAAGACAGGTACAAGCGGCTGTCTTAAATCACCGACTTTTTTTTATTCATCAGAAGAGTGACACTAATAAACATTATAACCAATATTATACCCACTAACCGCGCTGAGACAAGCAAATTAACGAAGAATGACTAGGAAAAACAGTTATCCCTGGTTCGGTCTGTTTTCCGTTATTCTCCATTTTTTCATAAGATCATTGAAGACAATGTACTGATAAGAGATATGAAGTTTTTAATGAAAACTACATGGCAACTTTGGTTGTCATGGCAACCGTTCATGAAAAAAAATCAAATGATATTTTCTCTGAAAATAGGCTGCCTATTCGAATCAAATTTCATATTTAGCATTTACATGATGGCCGTCATGCCCATATATGGTAAAAACATTCAAACGACTTCTTATCCAGAATCCAGAACCACTGGACCGATTTGGCTGTTATTTTGCAAGAAGCATATTGGGAACCTCCGTATATAGAGTAGTCAAAATCATTTGTAAACAAACCTTTCGTGGGATGGGTAAATTTGGGAAAAGTCATTGCAGCAGCACATTTCTCTATCCATAGTTACATCAGTATTGCCAATCCATTTTAAACTGAATTATCAACTTTAGATGATTTCAAGCTCCTTGTCGGTGCCGGTATCCTAAGACCGTGATTGTGAACAACATATTTTTAACCGATTTTAACTGTACATAAGAACCTCCCAGCACGAATGTTTTAAGGTTCGTTACAGAGCGACTGTGCCAATATTGGTCGTGCACTTACATGGAGGAAGTATATGAACCTAGGAAGCAATACAGGACCATCATGGTCCTCTTGTTAAAACATGTCAGAAAGTACCTTTTCAACTGAAGATCCCGAGAAGCTCATTAGGTATGCGCCGGTCTGTAATGTTAGCAATCGTTGTAAGAACCCCACTGGAGGTGTACTTTTTTTACAAAGGATAAAACAGAATTCCGTTGCATACAACATTCGTAATCACACTCGATAAACTACTGAGCACTGTAGGTGTTGAAATCAGAAAATATGGTCTCACTTAGAAGCTTTGCTTGAAACGATGTTTATGGTTTTAAAATAATTGACACTTAATTTGTTAGAGACTGTCTGTTATTACAGATGCACTGTTCCATTAAAATGTTGCCGTTTTTGTCGATTTCTTGTTTCTGCTTTTGTACTTTTTTGTATCTGATTAGTGTTTCTAGGTTAGAATTCAGAAATCATGCGAGTGATCTTAACCCTTATCGGCAACGTAGATTGTTATGCAAACATGAACTTCTATGTGATCAGACTGTGCGGGTACACATGTTCACCTAATTATGCCCCTTTTTGCCCTTGTAAGGTAATATTTCATTTACAGAACGTCGGAAATTTCACACAAAGCACTTTTGGGTTTGGCAGCGCAATCTCCATCGCTTTTCTTAAATCATTTGATCATGTTACATGTATTCTTATTTGAGCCGCAACACGACAAAACCAACAATGTGGTTGTGCGCCCAGTGCAGACTCAGATCTGCCTAGGCATTCGCCCAGTCTGATCAGACTCTTCGTTAAGCGCTTAAACTGTAGGTAAGGGTCTATGCTACTTGGGTGCGGGCAGCGAAGACCCTGATCAGACTAGGCGGATGCCCAGGCTGATCTGAGGCTGCGCTGGGCGCACAACCACATTGTTGGTTTTGTCGTGTAGCGGCTCATTTATTGGTATTATGTGATAATCATGTCTCCATCATTTGCATATTAGTACTATTTGCAAGTTATGCATGTGTGAGTGAGTGAACTCGGGTTAGAATGCCACCAACACATAGTTCATACGGAGATGGGTCAAAGTATACTTAAGGACAATGTTAATTTAACATCCGTGCACAACTTTTGTCCTTAAGTATATTGCCGGTATAATCAACAGTCTTCAACAAATGTTTAGTTGTTCACTATCATATTAATTTACTCCCATCACATGCTGCAGTATTATTTAAAGAGCAAAGTAAACTAATTACATTGACAAGTGCAGATCAGCAGTACGACCGCAGATCAGACTGCCTCTAAAGAAGCAGCCTGATAGTGGTTTGCATCTTGTGCTCTTCCTGCAATTTGGTATGGTCAAGTAATGTTGGAAAATTGAAATAATAACAATGTTCTATTGGACTTAAACTTATAACCACTTTTAACCGCTGCAGCATCAAATAACATCACAAAATCAGTTAGCATTGTTGATTAAAGGTAGGTTCCTGTACTTTGGAATGCATCATAATTTTGATGATCTATCATCAAATTGTTGGAAAGCACTTATAAAAAGGGAATGAATAAGTTTCACTAAAAAGTGTAAATCAAAAAAATATTAGAGAAGTTTTTTTTTGCAAGGGATTTCCTAACTCTGCTTCGCACACCAGATAGTGCTTTTTTTAGTTCGTGCCAAAAAAAAATAACACAGTTGACGTCATGTTGCATTGCATTTTGGGATAGTTTTAACCCATCCACTATGCCAGGACCTCTAGGAGAGCTTACAGGAAGAGAAAATTGACCTTTGGAGAATGGCATCAGAAATCGCGCACTTATAGACATAATAAACATAGTTATTTTTAGAACTGGAATTCCAACGAAAGAAAATAAACCAAAAGGGAAAATGACTATATTCTTCAACATCTGACGATAGGAGAATTCAATACTACTCAGAAAAAGACGAAATTATTTTGTGAACCTAATTGTTATTGCTAGTCCAGGAACCTACCTTTAAGGGACAGTTTTCTGAATATCTACGGAACAGGACGGCATTAATAAAATGGGACTGAAAAAAATAATGATAAATCTTGAAAACATAAAGACTAGGAGCCTCAGTAAACACAAAATGAGCCGCGACAGAACAAAAACCAACGAACAGTCATGTACGCCCAGCGAAGACTCAGATCAGCCTGGGCATCCGCCCAGACTGATTAGAGTCTTTTTTGAGCAGTTTTAAAAATGGTAAATAAGAGTCTGACCTACCTCCATATCGACTGACTCTGATCAGACTAGGCGGAAGTCCAGGCTGATGTGAGCGTTCACTTGGCGTGGCAAATTTGCCACTTTGTTTCGCCATGTCGCGGCTCGAATAGTTTAGAAATCTAACGGTTTTAGGCTTTTAAATTTATTCGTACTAGAAAAGAGCCCGCGCAAGCGCGGAAATATTTCATGATGGTCAAGTTTATATAAAAAAAAGCGAGTTTTAATTTTTCAATGTAAATGGCCTTAGGCCCAGGTGAAGATATGACCTTTACCACGAATACTCACTAAAGCTTCATTTACCTAATTAGTTGTCTGCATCTACAAACTTTCAGGTAGCAGACTGCATTGTTTCTAAAAAAATCAACTTTTTTCACTTTTTCCTATAGAAAAACCTAAGTGACTCAAAAGTTGACCTAGCCGTAAAACAGATCAAGGTCATCCCAGGGTCATCATTTATATAAATTTTGTTGAGCTTTTGAGTCCTTGATGCGACATGCTAAGTTTCAAGATCATAGGATTTGTGGTTCTGGGGGAGAGTTGGTTGATTTGATGCTTAACGTCCACGGTAAACAGCTAAGGTCATGTCGGGACGGTCAGTTAGCCTAACCACACTATTCCTGGGCAGGCTTAGACCTCCTAAGCGGGTAACCAGTACTAAGTGCACATACTTTCGCCAGTAACTGACAACTGCCCTTCTTGAATCAGCGGAAGGAGAAACAAAAGTGTGTGGCCAGACCGGGTTTCGAACCCAGGACCTCTGACTTATGAGTCAGGTGCCCTACCGATTGCGCAACGCGGCCTGGCGTGGTTCTGGGGGAGAAGATTTTTTAAATTTGTTACCATAATAAATGTTTGCCATCTTGGTTATGTGACCTGTCCTGGGTATTTTTTTTTCTGGAAAAATTGGGTCCTGGAACGTTTTGGGGGAAAATATTCAAGCCCTCTGAAGACTAAAGACTTATTTAACTTCGTTGAATCATTGAAATTGATTTGTCTGCTTCGCTGGAAAAAATGCCCTTTCTTACCTGGTGCATGTGTGTTAACCTTAGACATTTTTAATTTTTGTCTTTTCGAAAGTTCAGTTCAGTTTGAATTCTCCTAACGACGTTCCCCAAGTGGCTCAGCGGTACGTAACCATAGCCGCACACACTTGGCGCCGCGTGTCCGTCCAACTTTTCGAAAGACCATGTGCGTTGAGCTTTATGCTTCAATGGGCGAGTTCGATTGGCTACTCGTATTGACTATCGTTCTGGAAGAAAATGGGTCGTTTCGAGCCAGGGCCGTCGGGACTATGACCATTTAGTTCTTCATCCGTTTAGACATATGAGCAAAAATACAAAAATAAATCTTTATTTATGGGGAATGACGTACGTTCATGGGTCGGATTTTTGCATTAGAACCTGCTAAATTTGGACTTGCTAAGCAGCGCGCCGATATAACGACGCAGAACCGAAACGACCGGATTAATCGAGTACACGATAATTTCACTCGAACGCACCCATTGTTGACATCGAAGTTTCTAGAAAAATACTTGGGAGAATTTAAAATGAAAGACGATTTTAATTCCCAAATTCTTTAAATCTACGTGAAACTAAAACTCACGCTAACCGAAATTATCAATGATAGCAATATGCGAAAGAACCAGTATAGAAATTACACTTGAAAATGCCACCAATTTTGCAGTTTATGCGTTACTTCGTTTATTTAGTATTATAGATAGTGATCAGAGCTACGGTGTGTGATTCGAATACGTGAATACACCGCTTTTTTAGAAGACCGAATATTTCAGTAAAATGGTATTTAATTCCATGGAAATAAAGTTGAGCGGATGGGGCTTTTAAAATGGAAGAATTTCTAAAGAGATCAAATCCTTTCTTTTTTTTAAAGCTGAAAAAGTACATTTGAGGGTCATAAAGTCAATTCTTGTTTCCATTGCCTCCTTTTATGTGGCTGACCAATTCCCTGTTCAACGAAACGCTTTAGTGAATAGTCTTTAAACAGCACATATCATATCATTCAATATAAGTAACGATTTCTTTACTTATTTTAATGTGGCATAGAATTCACATCACATCATGACGTCCCATTAGAATCACCTATACGATGCCGGAATTTCCACTGATTTACCGCGTCGGTACGCCTTAATTTCTTTCTTTGGAGAAATTGAACAATTACATTTTGTAATCAAATTTATCGTGGAATTTTTCACGAAAAAAAGTCACTACATATGAGAACGCCCGATAAAGTGAAGACATGACAAATCTAGGATATTTGTCTTATTATTGTGTAAATTAAGGTAGGGATTCCACACTAGAACTGACTCGGTGAGACGAATCTAATGAGGCTCGGAGTTGCATTTCATGTTGTTATGCAGAAGGGTTTGAAATTATTTCTTAATTATCCCTGTTACTCCTTTTTTTATCTGGAGCTCTGTAATAAAGGCATGCATAAGCAAACAACTCACTCGGCTTCAGTCTGTCTTCTGCATTCGCGTGAAATTTATCTCTGAATCAAGTTAAGATTATTGTAAATATGAGAAGACTGTGCTGAATCATCGTTGTTTAAACTGGCGTTAAAAAGCTGTTTCAAGGGTTATGATCCCGGGAAAGTCAGTGGGTACCCGGACCTGCAATATAAGCGGTCCGTGTTTGAATTCTGCTTGAGATGGACTATTTAACAACTGTAAACAGAGTTTCACTGCACACAGCATTTCATAATCAAACTTGATAAACTCTAGAAAACTGTAGCTGTTGAAATACAAGATGGCCTCTTGAGGTTAATTTGCTTGAAACGGAGTTAACGGTGAAAAATATACACTTTAACAATTTGTTAGAGATTGTCTTTTATAACAAATGCAATATTCCATTAAACTGTGGTCGTTTCTGTCGATTTTTTGGATGCATTTGTAGTCTGATTTTTCTTTGTATCTGATTAAAGGCATGTAAGAATTCACAAATTATGAGCGTACTGTTAAAGTTTCCACAAGCCTGCATATCAAATAGTTTGTGAGTCATATAGGCTCCCGGCAACGCAGACTGTTATGTAAACACGGATGTCGACGATCACACTGCGCTTGTGTACTAGTTCAGAAATTGTACCCCAATTTGCCATTTATACTATGGTCAACATTTACAGAGCGCCAGAAATTCCACACAAAGCTCTTTTGGGTATGGTATTCCCCAGTGCTTTTCTTGAATTATGTTATTCTTCTGTATATTTGTGATTACGTAACGTGATGTATCGTAAATATTCTATTATAAGACAGGGATTTATCCCTTCAAAATCGTCGCAGATAATGAAATTTTGTCTTATACAGCTATTTAATGGATTTTCACGTCCATAAAAAATCTCAAAGATCTAGATCCGTCTTACAAGACGGATCTAGATCTTTGAGATTGTTTCGGAAGGAAACAATCGTGTTTTATAACTAAAGAAATACGGTACGTAGATGTTATTCTGAAGTAATTGTGATTACAATCCACTGTTTCGAACAGAAATATCATTATTTAACAGTTAAGTATCTTCACTAGTAACTTTTTTGCGGATCAAGTAGTACAGATACAGATCAGACTGCCTCTAAAAATATAGCCTGATAATGGTTTGCTCTTGGTGCTCTTCTTGCAACTTTGTATAGCCAACGTTATGTTGGCTTGTGTTGTTGTTATTGTTGTTTTACGTCCACGGTAAACAGCCATGGTCATGATGTTACGGTCAGTTTACCTAACAACTCTATTCCTGGGTAGGCTCAGACATCATAAACGGTTAACCAGTACTCAGTGCAACACTTGCGCCAGTAACTAACAACTGCCCTTCTTGAATCAGCAGAAGGAGAAACGAAAGAAAGTGGCCGGACCAGATTTCGAACCCAGGACCTCTGGCACGAGTCAGGCGCGCTAACGAATGCGCTACGTGGCCCGGCCTATATGTTGATTGATTGATTGATTTGTTGTTTTTCGTCCACGGTAAACAGCTATGGTCATGTCGGAACGGTAGCCTATATGTTGAAACTAGAAGGTTGTCCAGGGACAACTGGTCGAGCCCGCTGTTTGCTACAGTGACCTATAAGTATGTCAAGACTACGTAACTGCTTCACTCTAGAAAGAAGCCAAACAACATCATGCTTAGCCAGCATATTTCTTTTTATTTTTTTTCAAATTTTCACAAAGGAAAATAAGTAGAAGTGATGATCCAGACAAGCTCAATTTATGACAATTACATTATCTGACCTTCAAGTGTGACCTTGACCTACCCAAACATATATGTCATTTGACACTTCCACTCATCAAGAAGAACAATTGTGCCAAATTATTTTGAAATCCATGCATAAATGTAGAAGGAATGGCTCAGACAAGCTCAATTTATGACCATTTTATCATTTGACCTTCAAGTGTGACCTTGACTTTGGACCTACTTGAACAAATTTTCCAAATGGCACTTCTACTCATCAAGGAGAACAATTGTGCCAAATCATTTTGGAATTAATTGGTAAATTTATATTGAAGTTATGGCTCGGACAGGCTCAAATTATGGCCATTTTATCATTTGACCTTCAAGTGTGACCTTGACCTTGGACCTACCTGAACAAATGTTCCAAATGGCACTTCTACTCATCAAGGAGAACAATTGTGCCAAATTATTTTGAAAGCCATCCATAAATATAGAAGAAATGGCTCGGACAAGCTCAATTTATGGTCATTTTATCATTTGACCTTCAAGTGTGACCTTGACTTGGACCTACCTGAACAAATATTTCAAATAGCACTTCTACTCATCAAGGAGAACAATTGTGTCAAATTATTTTGAAATCCATCTGTAAATGTAGAAGTAATGGCTCGGACAAGCTCAATTTATGGCCATTTTATCATTTGACCTTCAAGTGTGACCTTGACCTTGGACCTACTTGAACAAATATTTCAAATGGCACATTTACTCATCAAGGAGAACAATTGTGCCAAATTATTTTGAAATCCATCTGTAAATGTGGAAATTATGGCTCGGACAAGCTCAATTTATGGTCATTTTATCATTTGACCTTCAAGAGTGACCTTGACCTTGGACCAACCTGAACAAAAGTTTCTAATGGCACTTCTACTCATCAAGAAGAACAACTGTGCCAAATTATTTTGAAATCCATCTGTAAATGTAGAAGTTATGGCCCGGACAAATCCGGACGGACGGACGCACGCACGCACTCACGGACATACACCGAACTGACATTGTAACAACTATGTCTCGTTCACCGCAAGCGGGCTCGACAAAAAAGTAAGTTTACGTGTAAATATGTATTTGTCTTAAAATCGCAAAATCACAAATTTTTGTTTCAAATAACAGCAGACAATTAACCATATGTGTACATAGCATCATAAATTCTGTCAGTGTTGTTGATTAAAGGATTAATGTCTCAATAAAACAGGGCAATATTTAAAGGCCCCATTGCTCTATTAGGGTGAAAAAAATATCGTGAGGTATCGCTGCAAGCTTCTCGCCATACTTTCGTCATTGTAAACCACAGCGATTAGCCAACTTTAAACCAATAAAACATAATCGAGTTTCACATAAAAAGGTTTCGAAAACTGATTTAGGTCATTTTAGTTGCCAACTAAAATGACCTACTTTCGATTTCGTAAACAATGAAAAAATGGTAAAAATACAATGTACAGCAGTGGAGTCCATTTCAGTGTACCGCTTTTGTTAATATTGCATCGCCCAACGGGAAACCAGATAAGGAAACCTGCATTTTGTAGAACGAATTGTCGCGTTTCAAAAACACGTTCCCCATACTTTATGCCAGGTATTTGGATCAAAACAGCCACATCATCCCTTATTCTATCACCAAATGTAAAGATTGAACCGCTTTTCATACGGATTTGCGTTTAGACGTTTTTACCACTTACAGGACTATGGAGACTTTAATAAACTTTGCTTAAAATAAGGGAGTTCTAAATTGAGTAGGAGTTTCAGTAAACACAACTGAGCCGCGTCACGACAAAACCAGCAAAGTGGCGTGTGCGCCATACGAAGACTCAGATCAGCTTGGGCAAGCGTCCAGCATGATCTGAATTTTCGCTGTGCGCTTAAAGGGTAGCTATGGTAGAGGATGTCCAGGCATATCTGAGTCTTGTCTGTGCACACATGCCACTTTGTTGTTTTTTCGTGTCGCGGCAAAAATATTATCAAAATCGTACGGTTTTACTGTTTTAACGATTTTTTTTTTTTTTTTGTTTTCGAATACATTGTAATGGTAAGAGTTAATGTGCATGGGTACATCGTCACTCTAAAGTAATGACTAATTCAGTAAAACACGAGTATTCCATTCCATGATGTTGAACTCGCTTCCAAAATGTAGTAGATGGGGACTTTACATAATCTCTTTTATTGTCCTGCCATCAATTCGTCCGTTTGTATGCTTGATCCTTCATTTTTGTCCGCCCGTTAGTTGACTCTACGTAAAGGCTTAAAACCTTTTCAGTTACATATATCTGTGTTACCACAGATTCTTTCCGTATTTGGTACATGGTATGTCTATAGCATTAACTTGAATGTGAAATGTTTGAGCCTCTGGGTCAGGCCTGTGTAGGGCCAGCTGCCAATAATTATACCCCCTACCACGCACAAAAGGTGAGGAGGGAGACATATTTGTTTAAGTGCGAATCCACTTGGTGTCGGCGTCCGTGTCGGCGTCCGTGTCGGCGTTGGCGTCGGCTAATTAACGATATCTCTTAACCCAGTGGGTGTAATTTCACCAACTTTGCATGGATAAAGCATTGGGACAAGCTTAAGTGCTGTTCAGATTTTTCAGACCTTGATCTCATTTTCAAGGTCATAGAATGACTTAGATATGTAAAATCATTTACTAAATATAAGATATCTCGTCATCCATTGTCTTGATTCAAAACTTTTATAGATATACTCTTAGACAATCCCAAGAGTCTACTATGTTTTGGTGACTGGATAGGAGGATATTTAGTATATTTAAGGCATTTTTATAATTGGGCGTAACGTCATTGGCGTAGCATCGCTTTAACGTCGCCGTAACGTTAGTTGCTAGGCAGATAGTAAAAAAGACGCCACTAATCGTTAGGGCCCAGCATCGTAGCAGAATAAATCGAGATATTAGCTCACAATCGGAGTTACTTTCTTTTGGTGTTATTCCATAATCGGGAAAATCGTCACACCCAAATCTGGTAGCAGAGCGAGGTTTCTAAATATCGAAAAATAGAAGAAAATCGGGAAATTACAATGGCGTTGTCGGAATACAGAGCCAACACAAACAGTCAGGACAACATCGTCGATGTCAAAAGACTGGAAATAGAGTTTAAAAAAGATAAAGTTAGAGCTAAATTGAATTTCACAAGATCGCGTAACCAACTACTTTTGCTATTAGAACAACAGGACATGCCAGGCCGCAAAGGAATTCGTGATGCCTGTGAGAACATGGACCAGTGTATGGAAATAGCAATGGAAGTTTTGTCCAAGTTTGCGGATTTCTATATCGAAAATAAAGAGCTACAAAAGAACAAGCTGGTAGTAGGTGAGATGGAGAAAATAGAAGAAGATTACTATGAGTCATATAAATCGGCACGGGATCATCTGGACTCGCAAAAAGAGGACACATCAAGTTTAATTTCGGATATGCATTCAATCGCTCTTCAGGAGAGAATGAACATAGCTGATGTTACGGAAACCTTTAGAAAGGAAAAACAGGTAACAGAACAGAATGTATCGCAGGAGAAATTACCTGAGGTAAGATCTTTATACCAAAGTAGTGGCATTCGTGACCCCATTCGTGAGACAACTGCAGCAACGTCGAGTCATTTTCAAAATAAAATGATGCAAATTAAAGTAAGAGAGGTCGGAGCTAGTTGGCCCACGGGATATCGATCAAACAGACAAATAAATAGAAAACAGTGGGTTGATATGGACCAGCACAGTCAGCGCAGCAGAACCGTCTCGGGAAAATCAGGTGTAAATGAATCAGGACTGAACCCAAACGCAGCATCATTCGAACCCATAGAGAGCGTTCCGACCCCTTCAATCGAGCAGGATCTGTGGCGACAGCTAAAGCCTGTGCAAATACCGGTGTTTTCTGGTGACAAACGAACGTATCAAGGCTGGAAAGCTACATTTCTGGCATGTATAGACAGTGCACCAGCTACACCAGAATACAAGTTGTTGCAGCTGCGGCAATACCTATCAGGAGAAGCATTGCAGGCTATAGAGAACCTGGGACACTCAGCGACTGCATATGCAGCTGCGAAAGAACGGTTGGAACGAAAGTATGGGGGTAAGCGTCGTCAAATTGCCACTGATCTTGAAGACCTGGAACAGTTCCCGCAAATCCGGCCCGAAAACGCAAAAGATTTAGACCAGTTCTCAGATCTATTAGATATAGCAATAATAAATCTTGAGGAAGCCGGACATCACCATGAACTCGGAGATGGATTTCTGTACGCCAAATTGCAGAGAAAGCTACCCCAGGACATGCTGGCGAAATATCATCGCTGGATTTTTGAAAACAACATTGCAGAGTCAGTAGGGAGTCTGCGGACATGGGTCATTCATGAATCCGAGTTTCAAACCATCGCATCAGAGACGATTCATGGATTTGCGGGTAATATCGAATATAACACGCCAGAGCAATCGGCACCCAGACGAAACGACCAGAGATTGTTTTTTGGAGAACTACATGTACAAGATAATCGCAGTTTGGAAAGGAAAGCAGTGTCCTGTCAGGTATGCGGTAACAGCCACAGAATTTGGTCCTGCCTAGAATTCATAAAGATGCACGTGCCTGAGAGATGGGATACGGCGAAAAGAATGCACTTGTGTTATCGTTGTTTAGGTGATGGACACAGTGGAAAGTCATGTCCAAGAAGTCGACCATGCGGTCAAAATGGATGCTGTAAACTGCATGATAGGCTGCTGCACAAAACTGATAAGCAGCTGGTACATAAAACGGAACAACAACTAAGTGAACTGAAAAATACCGAGTTGAGACCTACCGGAAGGAACTACCCGCAAGCAGAGCCAATAATTATGATAGCTGATCAGATTACTTCCGTCACGGAGGGGAAGGAACCAAAGCCACAGACAACCATAGTTACACAGGGCGACTGCAGGCCAGATGTTGCAGCACTAAGAACAGTTCCCATCGTGCTAAAGAATGGTAACCGCTGATTGAAAGTTAACGCCTTGTTAGATGATGCAAGCACCAAAACTTACGTAAATGCTGATATAGCGGCGGAACTAGGTTTACAAGGCAAAGTAGAGAATGTCACAGTCAACATTTTGAACGGGAAAGCAGAAACGTTTAAGACAATGCCAATCGATATCGAACTGGAGAGTCTAACAGGCAATGTGAGCATGAACGTGAACGCGTACACTGCCAATAGAGTAACGGGACACATGAGTGTCATGGACTGGAATGGGTTCAAAAGCCCATGGCCACATTTGAAAAATATCAACTTTCCGCGGCCTTCTATACGACCAGTTGTTGATATCTTAATCGGGCTTGATTGTATCGACCTTCACTGTGCAATCGAAGAAGTTAGAGGCAGACCCGGGGAACCGATTGCTAGACTGACGCCACTCAGGTGGAGTTGCATTGGAAATCTAGGGATAAACTACAGCGACGAAGCACGACATACAAACTCTACATATTTCGTTAGCGATCGGTTGCAAATAGGAAACCTGTCTGGCTGTGCAAATCAGTTATATATAACGGAAGAGGCATCGTTTCACACAGGAACTACCCCAAGGCTTATAGTCGACGACATATCAGCAATAAAGAATCGTGAAATATGGAACGCAAGAGGCTACAGCCAATATATCGAGATAGAATATGTGAGAGAAAGCCATGAACAGGAACAGTCGAAATCGAAGACGAATCTCCAAGTCATAATGCCTGGCAAATATTCTACCAAAAGCGGAATGGTTATTCATATATCTAGAAAGATGAATGATGTGTCAATGAATGAGACCGTACATACTAGTCCGAATTTACAAAGTTGTTTGCTGCGTTACAAATGGTCTTTTGCAGCAGAAGTGTTTGGCATCTTAGAATGGTATGTCCGGATCGGAAGAGCACCAGCTTACAAGCCATTTCACAGCTTCCTATGGAGGGGAAGCATCCAGAATCATCCGCTAGAATCGAAATACGATCAGAAAATGTTGTTAGTTTCATCGACAGCGCTAGCAAGGATAGCGCGATATGAACAAAAGACTGAAGTCGGAAAGAATGACAGACCAGCAGAACCATCACTGCAAGCAAATGTAGAAACGTGTGGCAAATTCGAAGAGCTGGATCCTCGCAGAAAACTTCGAGGAGACATATGGTATGCAAACAGGACAGATTTTAGAAATGCCGACATTGAGCTTCTGCTAACATTACGGCTATATAGATACACAATCGCAAAATCGCCTGTAAGCCCAACAGTAACATCTCATGAAAATCCTTTGATTGATAAACATTTATATGGTGCACACGGGTCTAAAATACAGTCAGCAACGAACGTTATCTTCGATCTATTGCGGAACACAATTATCGACTACGAAGAGATGATGACGCCAGTAATCGTCGCCGAGAGGCTGGTAATCGCCTGGCCTTTAACGTATCATCAAACGTTAGAGGATGAAATCCAGTCCAATATACACGGAAGAGAGTGTGCCGAATCCAGGAAATGTTTTGGCACAAATGACTTTATATACCTACACAGAAATGGCAACCGGGACAGTCGGAGGCAATGGCAACAAGAACGCCGGAATAGACGGTATGGCGAGGTCTTCCAATTCATCACGGGGAAACTGGCCACTCGGCAGTGGCCTCGAAGTTTAACACGGGCACGATGTATGAGTTCGAGTCACCAACCTCCAGGTGGAATAGAGGGCTTGGTAAAGTCGACGATGAAGCTGTCATTAAGTATACGGACTAGAGGCTGTGCAAACTAGATAAACATTTTAGTCAAAGTAAATTCATACTGTAGAGAAGCCTATACTTATTTTTATGAGACTTGTGATAAACTTTTAAGTGTGGTCAATTCATGCCAGAGAGAAACTTTATTTAATTATCGTATCGCAACATTTACATTTACCTTTTGAAGTTTTCGCTTGCTAACATTTGAATTTGATGTAACTGAGCAATGTTTAAATTACTTTTAATAACTTTGAATATCTGATCAAAATGTATAGCATTTTGAGGAGGGGAAGAATGGATAGGAGGATATTTAGTATATTTAAGGCATTTTTATAATTGGGCGTAACGTCATTGGCGTAGCATCGCTTTAACGTCGCCGTAACGTTAGTTGCTAGGCAGATAGTAAAAAAGACGCCATTAATTGTTAGGGCCCAGCATCGTAGAAGAATAAATCGAGATATTAGCTCACAATCGGAGTTACTTTCTTTTGGTGTTATTCCATAATCGGGAAAATCGTCACACCAGTGACCTTCACTCCTTTTTCAAGGTCAAAAGCCAATTTACAGATAATATGTTGTCCTTTCTTGAATCAATATATGGTTTATCATCACACTTTAATGGACATTTTTATTATAAAAAATATTGTTACCTGTTTATGATATATGTTTGGGTTTGGTGACGTTAATCTCATTTTCAAGGTCTTAGACTTGGATGTTGCATCTCCAACAAGGTGATGGAATTATCCAAACTCAAACCGGTAAAGACCCCCACCCCCCATCCCCCTGTACTTTCATAACTTGCCGCCCAAAGGCGGCACTTCTGTTTTAGTTCTTCTTGGTTGTTTTGTGTGTTGATTTTTGCTTTGTCGGTTATTGATATATTGTTTGTGATGTTTAGGCTAGCCCCTTGACAACCTACATCGAAAATGGCTGTTCATATGGCTGCCGCTGCTGATGTATTTGGTGGTGATTAATTTTGTGTTGTCTTTTTCCCAGATGGTGTCTTGGGTGAAATTTGGTATTGAATTGTGTCAGTTCCTGAGAATTTTGCTATTTGCTTTTGCATTGATAGCTTATAGAGACAAGATTAAAAGCGGATTAGATTTTAATGGCCCTGACCCCATTTACAAGGTCATAGGAACTCAAAGCAATGTTTACTAAAAGTATATTTCTTTAAGCATAAGTGGAATTCCTCAGACATGTATGGACTATGGATGTATAGTGATTACAAGCCAAAGAAATAATGAGGTTTTAGTGATCTTGACCCCATTTTCAAGGTCACAGAAGAACTTAAAATGCTCTTGAAGTTTTGACATTTTATACCAAATTTGATAGATTATATCAACATGTTGAAGTACTACAATAATGAATGAGTGAGTGAACTCTGGTTTAACGTCCCATCAACAACTAGGTCATACGGAAGCGGAACCTCTATTTTAGGTCTCATCCGCAAGACTGGAGAGACTGTGTATCGATTTAGCGATCCCTGGATCGGTAGTCCAGCATGTTACCCACTACACTACCGCCGCTCTTACTATGATAATGACACGGGCAGGTGGGAATGAACTGGTGGGGGATTTGAGGGTGTGGGAATCGGTGGATAGGGATGGGGATACCTGATTTTCTCTGAGAAACACTTCTAGTTTGGATTAGTTTACAGCTTTTACGTCAAAGTTTTGTGCTTCTTTACTTTTTTGATAGTTCATATCTCTGTAGTCACATGTCTCTCCACAGCATTAATTTGGATATGGATTACCTAAGCATTGGGATCTGTCCTCTAGGGTCAGTAAATAGGACTCAGTATATGTCACAGTTTTGTGTTAAAGGTTTTTGATCATTTGTGTATCTGGAATCCCATGACAGATCCTTTTCACATTTGAACCATTGTACCTCTGAAGCACTGACTTTGATATGGTAAACAAAAACAATGGGATCTCTCCTGAATGGGGCCACGGGTTAATAAAATTTGTGAACTTCGGTTAGACTGGGTTCCCTTGATAACACAGTCGTTAATTGTCGTGTAAGTTATAAATAAATAAGGAGAGCTCGACTAAGCGAAATTTCGTCATTTTCCTTATGTCATCCCATATTCTTCTGTAATGTGGAAAATTTTATTTTTCTCTCTTTTGTTTACTAACATGAAATGATATGCTACCATGATATTGCAGCCATAGCCAATGTGAGGTGGTCGTGGTCGGGCGATGGTGCTGGGTAACTTTCAGTGCTGGGGCGTCTAACTAATTCGAACGGCTCGATATAGACTGAAATACTTTCTCAAAGAGCCGTTTAACCCCGAACAACCAGCCAGTCGGCTTAGCCAAATGGAGAGTTCCATAATAACACGGTATTTATTAAAGTGGCAAGTATGGAAAACATGTGGAATCAAATTTCTTGATAATCACAGCGATAACTTATATATTCATGAATATTTTAAATCAATTTGTATAAGCTATATCAGATTTTATTCAAATCTGAAAAGAAACTTAATTGTAATGTATTTACTCATGACTTTAAACTTTAAACTTGCTCAGTAGATTGGGCGATGGCCTGCTGATCTAGCGATCCCGGGTTCGATCCCCGCTTGAGGCGAGAATCTTTTCAAACGTAAACGGGGTTTCATTGTACACAGCCTTTCATTATAATCCTCCCATCGTCCTGATAGGACTGAAATACTGTTGAAAAGAACGTAAAGTCGCAAGTCATCCATCCATCCATCCTTAAATTCGACTATCAGCTGACCCAGGGTCAGTGTAGGCAGTAAAAGTTCCAATCACCTTAAAGAAAGGAATTCAATGTAAGATAATGCTTCCACTTTAAAATAAAACAACAATACTTTGAAGTAAACTAAAGTTGGATCAAAACGGTAACTAATTGTAGCCATTTTATAAGTTTTTAAAGGTTCATATTGCATGCAGAATGCATGAAGGAGTTATGCAATTGTCCTGTCAAGAGGACAATTTTCATGTTCGAGCGTATTTTAAATTTTGAGCCATCACTTTATATGTAGCATGTTGTGAGAAAGTGAGACTCGACGGACAAAGTGAATCCAATAAAATCTCTACAAACCCTGTTTCCTGAGGCCACAATAGCACTGAGACTGAAACTGGTATATTAGTTGAATTGAATATAGGGATCTACTGTACATCATTTAAAAGTGAATTGAGCCGCGACACGACAAAACCAACAAAGTGGTTGGGCGTCCAATGCGCAGACTCAGATCAGCCTTGGCAACCACACAGTCTGATCAGACTCTTATCTAAGCGCTTAAAGGTAGCTAAGTGTCTAAGCTACCTCCATGTAGACAGCGAAGGCTCTGATCAGACTGGGCGGATGCCCAGGCTGATCTGAATCTGCGCTGAAGGCACAACCACATTGTTGGTTTTGGCATGTCGTGGCTCAATTTTATTGCTGCATTTTCACTATGTTTACCGCATTACCGTTCTTGTTTGTGAGGTGGGGATAGAAAAAACGTCATAAGAATCGCCTCATGATGTCAAACAGTGATCCCGAGCGATGATTTTTTTTTCTATCTGCACCTCGCACCCATGAAAGATACATTTTTTGTATACCTTTAGATTAACACCGTTTGCTTTTCAATCAAGATCTTGTTAAAATGCATTGTTTTACCTATGAGAGTTTTTTTCTTTTCTTCTTTTTCACAGGAACCGACGCTATCAACGACTGGAGATCGATTCTTTTTGTTACGTCCGACATGGCATAAAATTACGTCACTTTGTATCTTTTGATGTCGTCGTCAGAAAATTAACGTAATTTGACGACAGAGAAGCATGACCTCCTTTATAACCAGAGCATTGACTTCTTTCACGTTTTTTTTTCTGTCTTGGTTAAGATAACAAGGGTAAAATAACTATAATCGGTACAGGTGAAACTCGCATACATCCTTATCTAGTGTGCAAGAAAATCCCATTTAAAGTAAAAAGAAAGTCGATGTTCAGGAATTAATACAATCAAATCCCACACCCCGCCTTCGAAACCAGTAGGAAAAGAAGCACACACACATGCGGAAAAATTGACACAAGTTCACGAAAGACATGCACGGTAAACCGAATGAGCAGCTCTTTCCCAAACAGGTGGTCATTTAGTTACCCTAATAAACAAATAAAAAAAACCAACATCTTTTTCATCTATTTTATTTTTAACTTAGAAAACAAAAGGCAGATTGGGTAGCGAAACAGATTACCGAACTGCCAAAGAAAATAGACCAGTGGACATAGCACAATGTAGCATCAAGAAACCACAACAGCAGTATCACCTTGGAACGGTCAACAAAAAATTACTGGAGAGCTTAAACATGTTTTACTGAGCCCAATCCTCGCCCTCTGCTTCAGCAGTGGTTCGAAACTTTCTACTCTACGCTTTCAGTTGTTAAACTGTGTCGCGAATACCTCCTGTAGGACTATATGAATGAGCTGAACACCAACATATCACCGTACATATTTTAGATGCAAGCGTCATTAGTGTGTGTCTATAATGTTCGAATCGCACTGCATTTCCGTCAGCATACATTTCTAAGATAATGTAAAATTAATTTGACATTCATTTATGATCAGATATTGTACTTTCTCACGATTGCTTAATTGGAGCATTTGATGTGTTTTCGAATAACTACAGACACATAATTACTGAGAAATTTTAATAGAGTTACAGCTGCAATAAAATGCTGCTGCAATTTTAACAGTGCACGGTTTGCAAATTGCCAGCGAAAACGAAATTAATTGTCTGGTGTTGTTGTCACTAGAAATCAATTTAAGTAGTTCTCAAAGTTATTACGAACATACAAAAAGTTCAAGAGGAATTTTATTTACAGCCGTCATAAAAGAACATTAGTTCACCCCGATCGTCCCACCCAGCCCCCCGCACCCCCCGACCCCCCCACACACGAGTAAATTTATTTATTATTTGTTGCAGACTTTCGCTTTTTCTATTATTGCCCCATTTGTTTTCGTGACGGGTATGACACCGGAAGAAATGTTCAAAATCCTGAGCATTTATTAAAATAATGGCAGTTGGTGGATCTAATAATTCATAACATCATGCGATATTCTATTTTAGAGATGCCCATTGTCGTCATCACAACATGGAGATTAAAACAAATAATTACTAAGGTTTTTATAGAATTACTCTTTATTTCTTTTACAAAGCGGTACCATGATCGAGTCGTTAGAGCGCTTTGCTTTGGTTCATAAAATAGTGGCCAAATCCTAACGGGCCAAGGACAGAAAAAATCTCTGTCTACCAAGAAGTGAATGGGTACATTTATTCCGGTTTCAAATGACTACTGTTAGAGGCAAGCAAAAGAGAGAACTGGACGTTTTCTATGAAGAACCTTGTTCAAAAGGGTATATAAAGAAATATTTTGTTGCATACATTTAGCGTTTTGTTATTCACGCTTACCCAATTTAAACTGACCCCCACTCCTGACGGCTCCTTGAGGCGTTCGACTGTAAGAAAGGATATTAAACTTATTTATGTCTTATGATACAGCTTTTATAGATCCATTTAAGCAAAAATTATCGTTGTACGAACTTGATATGCACCCCTTACAACCTACGTCATCAGCAAGTGACGTATTTTTGAAATTACACCATTTCAATTGGCCCAGTGTTCGGAATTCTCCCATAAGTCATGTAAATTTCAATTTGTTCGAAAAGCCACTGGGTGCACCAAATAGGCAATGAAAGGAAATCGTACTACATGGAAATCAGCTTCTGACATTCAGTTGATTTTGCAAACAGTTTGACCAAATATGCTTCAACCTATATTGTGATGTATTTAGTCAAAGTATTTGCAAATTCTACCACATTTTATGAAGTCATTTTCATGTTGAAATATTGCCCTTTTTAGAATGCATTTGGTGCCTGCAGTCTTTTCTCGAAAAGTTATCAACATAAAGAGAGATGTTGGTCTATTCCGAATAGGTGTTATTTGATCAATTAGTGACGCGTCGAATGACGTAGGTTGTTGCCCTTGGATATGGTAAAGTGTCGATTACGGAGAATACTGAATGTGGAAGAAGCATGTTTATTGTCAGGTTGGAAAAGGTATACGCCACTGAAAAAAATACGTTTCATTTCAGAAAATCTTTAAAAAACTTTTGTTAGTTATTGCTCATTTATGTATTCTATCAGTAACATATCATAACAATGGTTGATTGCTTTGCCTGAAAGTTGGGAGTGTTGATATGGTTGCTTTCAATGTTTGACGTTTTATGAATTTGTTCCTTTTTCTTATATGCTTAGGTCCATGCATTTGCATTTGAAATTTGCTTTCAACGAAGAAAGTAAAGAAAATTATCCATCTGCCATCAAGGAACACAAAAGGAATAAACACGCGAACTGATTCTATTCTCCATAGCCGATACATGTAAATTATAACCAACACAAGACCTACTCTGCTTACATGTACATATCATTTTTGGCATTTATGTCAGATAACAATCTATAAGATTTCTTTCAAGAGCACAGAACACATTCAAAAGATGAAACATGTGCCATACTTCGAATTTTTGGATAATCAAGCCTCATCAGTGACCCTGAAAATATCTGGAGACGACAGCCAGGTAAAAGCATGCATGTACTGTAATCATAATTTTTAGAAGCCGGTCGGCCCGAAGACTGATTAGTATCAAAAGGGGCCCAAAAGATTAAAACTATGTGATCTAGAATAAAAGTCTAAAACAATCAAACAGTTTTTTTCTCCGAATAAATCCTTTGATCTCGAAGGACAAAAATAAAATATAATTTGCACTAAGGATGATGTACGAATAGACGTTTTACGGCCGCCACAAGGCACAACGCCAGCTGCAGTGAAGTCAAATTACAATTTAAAATAATTCCTTCAAGAGCTGAGAACACATTTAAAAGAAGAAACGTGGGCCTTACTTTAGATCTACTACAATAGACAGTCTAGAAAACGTTATGTTCTGTTATAATTACACGTCATATGCTACATTAAATACAGAGTTCAAAACTGGGCGTCTCAGGCTTGAACAGTGTGTTGCGCTATACTTTACTGTAAACAATATTTTATTCAACATACTGAGCAAATATGAACAATACAATCTAACAAGAACAATAACTCTATACAGTAGCTTGAAAGGGATTCAGAAGAAAGTCTACTACTTATGTAATCTGTATCCCTGTTGCGCTATACTTTCTGAGGCCGATTTCGCTAGTTGTTCTTTCTTCTTTCCTTGTTTCTTTCCTTCTGTCTTATTTTGGGTGCGTTTCTATCTATTTTTCTTTCTTTTATGTGTGTGTGTGTGTGTGTGTGCAAATTCTATTCTACAATATAGTGAAGTAGAACAATAAGGATCCAAAGACGCCAAAGCAGCTCTAATAGCCTTGAACAATTCAGAGAAAAGCCATGTAAGAGGGTGATAATAAGAAACTGATGCAATCTGATTCCACATCCCACCCACGACACCAAAGGAAATAATTACATGAACAACAGCTCGAGATTTGGTTGATTTGATACTTAACGTCCACGGTAAACAACTAAGGTCATGTCGGGACGGTCAGTTAACCTAACCACACTATTCCTGGGCAGGCTTAGACCTCCTAAGCGGTTAACCAGTACTAAGTGCACATACTTTCGCCAGTAACTGACAACTGCCCTTCTTGAATCAGCGGAAGGAGAAACGAAAGTATGTGGCCAGACCGGGATTCGAACCCAGGACCTCTGACTTACGAGTCAGGTGCCCTACCGATTGCGCTACCCGGCCCGGCAAACAGCTCGAGATATAATACATTATGGTCAATCACCCAGTTATCGGTGGTTATCAGTTATCGGTGCAATCAGAAATAATCCAAATTTCTTGAGTGCAGTTTGGTTTTCTTCCATTATAATAGATATAAACATGAACAAGAAATTTCTGCTCTATCTCAAACTAAAAACTAGTTGAAAGTAAGGTACGTAATGGTGACTGATGTTTCAGACCAAAAACATAAATATTTAACATTCTTAACAAACCCAAGCATACATAAATTTCATGTATCTACCAACAAACACGAAATTAGCATTTTGATGCTTAAATTCGTCTGCTGCAAATCCAGTTTCCCTAAACTAGAGGTCATGTTACGTCATAATATGGCAATAAACGGTGCTATCATAAAGTTTTAGCATGGATAATTAGTCTGTATTTACTATTGCACCGATAACTGGTACATCAGTCATCCGGAGTCGGATGGACCCCACAACATAATAGCTTCTCTGTTTGTGTTTTAAAAGTCATCGGCGGCTATAATTTAGTTGATAAATTTAAAGACCATATCCAACTAATTTTTGTGAAGCTTTCATTTTCATACTATGTTATTATTCAAAAGTTGGATTGCAAGTGAAGTGTAAGACCACCGATAACTGGTAAATCGTGCATACTAGTAATTAGCAAACTGAACAGTCTTTCCATGAAGTAAGCATAAGCCAAAAATCTAAGGCGAGTATATTTTGTTATCGTTATATATATGTAAAAACAATAAAAAAAATACTCTACACAGAAACGAAAGAGAACAGTCACACAACAACAAACCCAATTGTCAAATACTACAGACAAGTGGACACAACAGGCAAATAAACCACAACAGAAGTACCAGCCTGTAACGGTGGGAAATATATTAAAGAGGTGGAGGAGGGGTGGAAGAGACAAATCGATGTTATTGAACTCCAACCCTCTCCCAAGCTACCATGATAATTAAAGTTCATTTTAAATGAGCCGTAAACGACAAACACAAAGAAGTGGCATGTGTGCCAGCGAGTACTCAGACCAGCCTGAGCGGCCGATTAGTCTGATCAGAGTGTTCGTTGTGTCTACGCTAGGTCTATACGGACAGCAAAGACTCTGATCAGACTGGACGGATGGCTAGGCTGGTCTGATATTTTACTGGGCACACACGCCACCTTTTTTTGTTTTGTCGTGCATGCTGCAGGAATATTGCTTTGACATGCACGTTCAAAAGACGAAACTGGTATCACAAACACTAGTCAGTTTCATTGCTATCAGTTTGGCATTGCTTGCAGCGGATTGTGAACGGACATGTTTGAAGTTGTTAATAATGATTAATCGTTCTGTTTACTTGCACTGATTTAATAAAACAGCTGCGAAAATATGAGTTATGTTTAGCAATCTGATGCAAAAATGGAATCGATTTTGTGTCATGTTTGTGCTATAAATTTCATTGTGTCTGAAAATATGAAACGTTTTACATATGTCGTCTCTCTGATTCTTGTTATTTTATCTATTCTTAGAGATATGGTTTCATGTTCAGCCTTGAATGCATAGCGTCCCATGAATAGGCCATTTTCCTTTCACTGTGCCCTGTAGAAATGTCTTTGCTAAACCAGAAAACCTTGAGACGTAGCCAAACCACCTTGAATTCGTATCCGTTTCTTGACCAGGGTCAGAGGCTCATCATATTAATCCAGTGGCTGCTTGAAACTTTCTGCGAACCTCCTATTTGGTCATATGGTCCTTGTACAAACTTTTCAATAACCTTAGGTAGCATCTAATCTTAAATGCCTTCTTTTCTCTTTCTCTGCTGTTTAGGTCCACGATTCATAGGCATACAGAATTATGGAAAACAAGAGTCAGTGCGAAAGGTGTAGATGGGTCGCCTAAGTTTGATCTACGCTGTTTGTAAATTGAACTTGAATATTCCAACTAATGAAATATCAATGAATAGTTTGATGAACTATAGTTTCATTGTACTGAATGATCACTTTATTTGATAATTTTTTATTATATAAGGAATTGAAAACACCAGCTCGTTTTCCTAACTCATTAGGTATTCCTCTTAATCTCAACCTCTGCTACGCTACATGCATATGTAAGTGTAACATCAAGTATGTTGTGAGAACTTGTAGCCCGACTACATTGCTACTATTTGAGCAATAAAACATGTTTAAACTAAGTGCATTAAAAATACAATTTGCCGGACATATTTTCAGCCACCATAGCCAAATTCAGCACAGGCAAAACACAGTTTAACTGTACTCATCTGCTGATGGTAATATGTATATATGAGGACTTTAAAAACGCCTCATCTAAAATAAATTGAAATGCTGCATTTGTTTTATTATCAACTAAAACAAGACTTGTGATGAATAAAACAGCATGCATGAAGCAAATGCATGAGATAATCATCACTACAATCTTAGAAACTAAAAGGTTAAATACACTCGACAAGGATAAAAGAGTAGTTCAAAAGGTGGGATTTTCAGCAAAACGATTATAATGCACCGTCCGAATGCTTATCGGAGTATAGCGTGGTTCCCGTCTTCCGCTATACTTCACCTATTACTGAATTGAAGGGAGGTAAACAAACGCTCGAGGAATGCAATAATTCCATTTTAAACATTGCATTAAACTTAGAAACCAACAACAATAAATTCACTCCAACCGTATATTACGGCGAATAGTGGTCTACTCCAGAACTGCGTATAGTTAAAAAGAGCATTTCAGAGTTCGTTAAGAATGGAATCTTTGACACTGACGTCATTCATTGCGCTGATAAACATACGTTTAGTGCTGATATCAAATCCGCTGATGTTGACAGATGCTTAGAAAGCATTGTATCGTATGCTGTTCATGTGAAGTGTAAAACGTCAATCTATGTTGTTTTCCAGAAAATCACTTGTTTGAGATTCCAATTTGTGTGCTCCAGTTTTCGATTGAAGCTTTCTGACCGCATATAAAGTCATGATATGGCGACTGTTATTCTGTGATTTTGCAGTATAATACCTCTCAAGGCAAAGTTGGGATCGACTGAAAGGGCTGTATCATAAAGAAGTTTAAAATAAAATTAAGGGGAAGTGACGTTGACCTGTGAAGTGCAAAGGTCGTCACGCATGACATAAATTCGTGCAATTTGTTTGATTTGATTAGTTTTATACTTTCTAAAAAATCCTAGTCATCTTTAAAGTTTTAAATGTGGAATTACTAAAATACATAACAATTTGACGTGATGCGTTTTTAAAGTCCTCGAGCATATAATTAAATTAAAATCTTACTTAAAGAGTTCCTTGAAGATAAAAAAAACACATATAAAAGAAGAAACATGGACCATACTTCGAAGTTTCGGTTACCCAAGCCTCATCAATGACCCTGACAATATGTGCCGACAAAGGCCAGAGAAAAGTACACCGTACTTCCTTTCTATTTTAACAAGGCAGTCGATTCAAAGAACGATTTGTATTAAAAAGGGACCAAATGATTATAAGCGATGCTGTAGAATATGATCTAAACCAATTAAAAGTTTCTGATATCTTATTAACAGTTTTTAGATAAATACGCATTTCCAAGGCTGTGCTAGGGCCATGTGGACATACTGAAAACAGGCATTAGACATTTAGATGGAGACGTTTATTTGTTTTTTGTTTTTATCAAATGATACCTTTTCAAACTAAGTCATTCCGAGCAACTGCTTGTTGCTATGAACTTTGTGTTATAGCTTTTTCTATAGTTCTATCTAGAAAGATCTCTGACTCTAAACTGAAATACATGTCTGCTTAATTTTCACAAACACCATATCAATGCATTGCTTGCCTCGAAAAATCTGTAACTCAGTAGATATCTTCTTAACTTGCTTTTAATAAGAAAATGGCGTTATTCTGGTGGAAATAAATGTAAAATAACATAATTAAACATCAGGTTAATTGTTACATTTATTAGCAACATTAATGTCCACAAAAAAATCAGCTATTTAGTATAAACGGTAAAATTATCTGGAAAGTGCAAAAGTTAAGAACGAGCTGAAATAAATTACAGAATAGCATTATGCTAGAAGTAAGTCATGTGTCTATAGTTTTGCTCGTAAAATTTTATCAGGTATGCAAATCTTTACAAGACATTTCTATATACGAACATTACTTGAAAGTTAAATAAATGGTTGAAACTGTCCCGCGCAGTATGTCGAACCAGAATGGTTTATCCATGATGTTGGGAAAAACTTACATTGATAAAACGGGTTAAAACACTGTAAATACATACCGACGGAAAAAATAAAGATACCAAGGACCAAGTGGTTACAGGAGATGACTTTAATAAATTAAGAGTTTCGCTTACCGTCAGATCCCGTACCATGCTATATTGTACTTTTCTTGTATGTAATTTACGCTGCATAAATATTGTTTAAACCAACGACCAAACAGTTTAAGTTTTTCAGTTATAGAACACACCTTAAATGGTACATACTGATTGAGGTAAGCCTCCAAGATATAGGCACCTTTCTCAGGCTGAGCTTATTCGAATTTCGGGCGTGAAAAGTTAGTAATTATTTTTTTCTACGCAGGCGTCTCATTATAACACCAAACAAATCAGCTATTTAGCATTAACGGTAAAATAATCTGGAAAGTGCAAAAGTTAAGAACGAGCTGAAATAAATTACAGAATAGCATTAAGCTAGAAGTATTCCTCGATTTCCTTTCGTTGAATGGGCGGTGCTTATTTCTGGACTTAACTTTCGACGAATATATTTTCTAAAAAGGTATAATGCGGTAATGATTTTTAATGCTCACTTGCGCAGAACAAAGCTCACCTTTACAAAAGGCACGGAATGATCGGAGATTTCACAAAATTATTCTTTTTTTTTCTTTCAACCCAGCATACAGACAGCGTCTAAACAACGTTGTGACGACGTCGATGCAACGTTCTGACATCGGAACAACCTTGTATACACGTCAATAAAGCGTCATAACGTTGCATCGACGTTCCTCCGACGTCGTTTCGACTTAGTGTGCCTGTACAGAAACTATTTAACATTTGCGATAACCGATAGCGTTTACCGGGCATTTTTAATCTACCAATTATGCGTAACAACTCATGAGCATGCTACTTTACCGATTTTTCATGTGGACTGCTCGATTATGACATTGAATGGCAAGCCTCTAACAGCACCGCCCAGTCAACGAAAGGAAATCGAGGAATAAGTCTGGTGTCTATAGATTTGCTCTTAAAATTTTATCAGGTAATTATGCAAATTTTACAAGACATTTCTATATACGAACATCACTTGAAAGTTAAATAAATGATTGAAACTGTCCCGCGCAGTATGTCGAACCAGAATGGTTTATCCATGATGTTGGGAAAAACTTACATTTATAAAACGGGTTAAAACACTGTAAATACTTACCGACGGAAAAAAATAAAGATACCAAGGACCTAGTGGTTACAGGAGATGACTTTAATATATTAAGAGCTTCGGTTACTGTCAGATCCCGTACCATGCTATACTGTACTTTTCTTGTATATAATTTACACTGAATAAATATTGTTTAAACCAAGGACCAAACAGTTTAAGTTTTTCAGTTATAGTTCACACCTTAAATGGTACATAATGATGGAGGTAAACCTCCAAGATATTAGTGGAGCAAACTTGATGGGCTATCTTTCAAGGGGGTGGTCTACGGAGTGTAACATTTGTTTTCATATATCAAAATGATCGTCTGGGTCTCTAGTTATCAAATTCAGCGTTTGCCACTTTGGCAAACCTTGCATAACTCTGTAGTGGCCAGTTATTTACGTTACCCCTTTAAATTTTGAAAATCAAAAATATTTATTGAAGTCAATAAGAAATGTGTTTAAACTATATAAATGTATCAAATCTAAATATTTTCTGTAAGAACAGTTAATATGCTATAAATGAGGCTGCTCAGAAAACAGTTCAGAACTTTGGTATTGTTATTTTCGTTACAATATATCATGTACCCCTTGAAAATTTAAAATTGGAACTTAAGTAGTTGCATTTTACAAAGACTCTATTACAAAAAGGCCCAAAATGATCATTTTTACTTACTATTCAATTGGCCCCTTTTAGTGGGTTTCTAGCAAAACAAATATGAGACCTCTAGCTTTTATACTTTGTCAACCACGTCCTGTTGAACAGTTACACCTATTCCCTGTTTTTGGCTGAAAAGTCATTTTTCGTATAATTGTTCGTACAAAAAGTGGCTAATAACCAATTTAAACTTGACAAATTGTGGCCTTTTGAAAAAAGGTCATGTTAGCCATGATATAACACAATAGCTTAAAAATTATTTTTGACCTTACAACCCATTTTAGCCAGAGTAACGTACTTAACAGATTAAAAGCGTCTGTCATTCACATCAGGAAAACACTCTTTTCAAATTCTGACTTTGAAACAACACAGTTGTGATAAATATGTTTATTGTTTATCGTAAAATGAAATTTATGCATAGTAGTTGCCTACATAGACGGAAAACAGTGTAATTTACATGACATGCAATGCTCAGATTGCCCTGATGTTCAAATGAAGCCTTTATGAGTTAATCTGTACATGAAAAAAAAAAAATCATTAATACCCAAATAACTTTGAAAGTTTAAACAAAACCACAAAATATCAAATAACTTCTAGTTACTTACAGTTTTGTATTCAGAAAGGTAACGTTTGTAACATTTGGAAAAAAAACTCCCCGAGATTAAATATTGCTACTGCCAAATATGCGTAACCTTTATTATTTTGAGTAAAAATATTTTTAGAATGACCGGTTTAAATCCACTCATGTAACTTATTATTGACAGCCCCAAGGTGGAGCATCAGTTCTGGTGTATCTATTTCATAGTTTGTATTGTCCACTTATCTGTCGTCTTCGAAAACTCGATTTGTTTCATATGTATATTTTCCATCATTCTGGTGTATAAATGGCATATATGGAAAAGGAAAGAAAATATATGAAAATTTTGTATGCCTAATTTTGTTTGTTTAAGGCTAGCTTTGTACCCATGAACATGTAAGGGGCTGCATTTTTATCTGGCTAGCTGCTAGTATCGTCTTACTACTTATCTTATATCTTTATGCAGCTATAGACAGTTTGGTATCGTGGTAGGGTTGTTGCGCAGATAACATTAATTCCTGCTCATTGCCCCTTTACTCTAATTTACCTTCTCTATAAAAACAATGTATAATCCCAAAGTTACCTTGTAGCATATATTTTCATCAAAGTAACGTACATAACAGGTTAAAAGGTATGTGTAGTTTTTCCTACTGCAGCTACAGTAAATTACCGTTGGGCTACTGTGGAAAGATTCCTCGTACTTCGTCATATTGAAAGTTATGCTTAGAATCATCTGGGCTCAATTTGAGTCAGTTAAGCTGAAGCTGGTGCTAGGGATACCTTATTGCATTATATCAAACAGAAAATATCATTAAAATAAAAAAAAATATCATTAAAAATCATAAATCTAATCTGACAAATCGTTTACATTTGAATGTTGTATACGTTACCTTTTTAAATACCAAACCAAGAAGTGAATGTAAATGAATTATCATTGACTCAGTTAAAAAGGCATTTTGATAATGATTTTAAAGTAATAACAATATGTCATAATCATCTTATACCTGCCTCTAGGCAATATCATCCGATTTTGAAAGGAATCACTTAAACTGAGTCTGCTATGTTCTTTCTCTTGTGTGTTCCTCGCTTCAACATGATCTTCTGGCAAGTCTTTGTAATAATACTGTATTAATGTGAAAGGACACACGTCATTCTTTTACTGTAATTTGTCAGAAAGAAACATGTTCATTTCCGTAGATGTTTCCTATTCGCTTCTGAGAAAGCTATAACCTTTCCAAAAAATGGTCTGCTCTTATGGGAAACATTTTTTACAGCAGCAAATTCTTTTTTAAAAAATTCCCATTAAGAAAGGAGGCCAAAGTAAAAATGGCAAAATGACTTACGTGAACTTGTATCCCATCACCTTAAATTCTAAGACTGATAAAAACTGATATAAAATAAATTCTGATGGATGAGGGATGAATCACAAAAAAATAACAGCAACCTCGGTTTAACTAAGGAATGTAATGTTGCGACACTGCCAATGCCACCTAGCACCAGCTATTTCCTTTTTCAAACTAACTCAGAAAGAGCCCAGATGATTCCAAATGACCAGAACATGAAGTACAAAGAAGCATTTTACCTTAGCCACATGCCACTTGACACTGGCAGCAGTGGGGTAAAATAACTTTTTTTCTTTTTAAAGTGTTATATTCGTTACTTCGTTTTAAATATATTCTATACGGCCAAAAGTAGTTAAACTATGGTTTCATATATTGCTTTTATAGGAAAAGGTCATCACAGGTAAAGAAGTGTAAAAGGGCAACGATCTGAAACTGATTCAACTAGTGCCACAACCCTCCCACAACACCAAACTAAAATAGTAACATAAAGCATAGAACAAGTACTCAAACGATGCTAATGGGTAGCAAAATATACGTGCGCCCATTCCATGCAGATGTCAATAAGTTAGCTTTCATCAAGCACACCCAGGCACACAAAATGTATATTTTCACCTTCTTTCTTTCTGTTTTTATATACATCAGAATGATAGCGAATAAACAGACAAAACAAATCAATTTTTCGAATACTACAGATAAGTGGCCAACACAAACTATAACATCGTTACACAACAACGGATGTATCGCCATGGAAATTTCACTGATAAATTACATATGGTGGGTTTTAACCAGTCTAAAGTACCGTTTTAAAAATATTTTTTACAAAACTAATGAGTTTTAGGCATATTTTTCAGTAACAGCACATAATCTCAGTGATTGTTTTCAAATAATGGTTACAAACGTTACCTTTCTGAGTACAAAACAGAAAGTTCTGATTAATAAAATTCTTACGATGAGATATTTTTAGTGTCATTTGGATATTTATGGAAAAAATAAAAGTGTTCTATGGATAGATTAATTCACGAAGGTTTTCTTTCTAGTTTAAAGGACAATCTCATCTTTGCATGTCATGTAAATAACACTGTTTGCTGTCGGATTAGTTTATCAAACAATGCAAAGATTTCATTTCACAATAGATAATGTACATAATATCACAACTGCGTTGTTTAAAAGTCAGAATTTCAAAAGAGTGTTTTTTTTTCTGGCGGGAATGATAGACGCTTTACGCAAACATTTTAATCTGTCAAGTACGTTACTCTGGCTAAAATGGGTTGTAAGGTCAAAAATAATTTTTAAGCTATTGTGTTATACAATGGTTAACATGATCTTTTTGCAAAAGGCCACAATTTGTCAAGTTTAAATTGGTTATTAGCCATTTTTTGTACGAACAATTATACGAAAAATGACTTTTCAGCCAAAAACAGGGAATAGGTGTAACTGTTCAACAGGACGTGGTTGACAAAGTATAAAAGCTAGAGGTCTCATATTTGTTTTGCTAGAAACGCTACGTAAGGGGCCAATCGAATAGTAAGTAAAAATGATCATTTTGGGCCTTTTTGTAATAGAGTCTTTGTAAAATGCAACAACTAAAGTTCCAATTTTAGATTTCCAAGGGGTACATGATATATTGTAACGAAAGTAACAACGCCAAAGTTCTGAACTGTTTTCTGAGCAGCCTAATTTATAGCCTATTAACTGTTCTTACCAAAAATATTTAGATTTGATACATTTATATAGTTTAAACACATTTCTTATTGACTTCAATAAATATTTTTGATATTCAAAATTTAAAGGGGTAACGTAAATAACTGGCCACTACAGAGTTATGCAAGGTTTGCCAAGGTGGCAAACGCTGAATTTGATAACTAGAGACTCAGACGATCATTTTGATATATAAAAACAAATGTTACACTCCGTAGACCACTATCTTCCTTTTCTAGGCCACTTATGCAATCAAATTTGCTCCACTATATAGGCACCATTCTCAAGCTGAGCTTCTTCGAATTTCGTGCGTGAAAAGATAGTAGTTTTTTCTTTCAACGCAAGCGTCTCATGATTTCGTTGTTTAATTTGAAACAGAGGACAACCTTGTTTACATTGTATATTCAATTTAACGTTTGCAAAACATTTATACGATGCTACTCTAAATGCCGAATTATACAATGAAACAACTATCAAACGACCTTTGTATGGTATCAATCGATGACTTCCCTTGAAATTTTCCTGCCAGTAAACAAATGTTACGCACGACAGTTGAGTAAATTGAAATGACACTGTCACGTTATTTTGCGAGCAGTATTTCCTGTCCATAAATGGAAATTATGTAGTTCTGCCTTGTTTCGGAGCCTAGCATGACACATTTGAGATGTTCTCTGCTGATAATGCTGTTAAAGAACAAAATCTTAAATCCATTTTCTCACCTCTTATACTAAAGTAAAAATTTGAGACCGCTGAAAAGCATCGAGATGACGCTCACAAAAGGACTTTAGCGAATTATTCTTTTCGACTTGAGGTCCTTTTATGCACTTTTGCTTTAAATTACACTTAAGTCTGAGATTGCTTTGCCTGCACGTAGAATTTAATGCACCGCACTCAGTGCTTTTATTCCAGCACATTTCTTACCTACTTTGTAAGTGAAATTGGTTTAAATTGTTTTTCATTTAGGTTTCTTCAGGTTATTAAATTAAAAAATCTGTATCACAGGGGCATTATTTTCGCATACATCATTAGACAATTATTGTCGAAAAGTATACAAACATTTAGTCTTGAACGACACTCAAAAATATTTAAACATTGATGAAAAGGTGTTGTTCCATTGTATAATTTGACATTTAGAGTAGCATCGTATGAATGTTTTGCAACCATTATTTTTGAATATACAATGAAATAAACCAAACACATGCCATTGGCATATTGTATTCAAATTGCAAACAATTGTCAGAATATTGTTGATACAGATCATGAAAGTTGGCCCCAAATAGTAGTACCGATTATATTTCGGAGTCAAAAAGATTATGTGCATGCCACACACCATACGAATAACTACAGTAACATTGGGTATATTGTAAAAATTTGGGTAAATCCGAGCAAGACCCAAGTATTTGTCAGGCTACTTGGAGACATGTTCGGGTAGCCCGAGTAATACTTGGTATTGCCTAGGTTTCTCCTGGTAATTATGCGAACCTTTCAAATGTTGTCATGATATTGCAATAATGCAATCGTACTACCTGGGCATTTTTCATGGAGGACACACTTGTGCCAACCGTTGATTGTGTGCCGAATCAGTATATACAACGATGGATTTTAAGTATAGTTGTAATTTATACGTCATTTACCCCATGTGGCGCCTCTCTTTTTCAAGATTATATTATTAAGTAAGCGAAATTAGAATGATTTATTTTCAGTGTTAGTAACGGTTTATGTGGAGGGGCATCTTAAGCAAACAGCATTTGAGAAATATTCTTAAAGTTGTTGATACTTATCTTTGGCTTAAAACAATTATTACATATTTCAGAAAAGATGCGTTTTTATGCATTTCTTAGCAATCATGTTGCTGAGGTTGGAAAAATTCAAGGTGGCCAGTATTTGCATTCTAGTAAGTTTGACGTATTAACCCAAATGTCGGCAAGTCAAAATTGAGACGCGACACGACAAAACCAGCAAAGTAGCACGTGCGCTCAGTGCAGACTGAGATCAGCCTTGGCATCCACCCAGTCTGATTAGAGTCTGCGCTGTGCGGTTGACAGTTAGCTTAGTGTCTACGCTACCTCCATGCCTAAGACGAAGCGAAGACGCTGATCATTCAGGGCGGATGTCTAGGCTGATCTGAGTCTTCGCAGAGCGCACATACCACTTTGTTGGTATTGCCGTGTCGCGGCCCAAATGGTATAGAAGGAAAAGTATCATCATGGAAGTACGGTGCAGCTAAAAAGTCCAAACCTTGAGACCAATATTAAGTTGACGAGGCAAGTCATGTCTTTCCGAACAGTGCTCATGCAGTCGGATTTTTCTATCCTCAATTAAAACCCATAACAGAAGCTTATAAGTCGTACTCTTATTTATTATTATTTAGTATAAATATTTCTGAGGACCCACAGATCGGTTATACAGAGAACGACAGCATTGTTTACATACGTAAACAATCTTGAGCCGTGCTACCCTGGACGAAGTGCTTCTTTCAAATTGCCTGGAAAAAATTGCCTACATAGATGAGCATTTTTGTATAGAATTGAATCCTAATGAGAAATAGGGAAGACTATGATCAAACTTTGCAGTTCTGAGCCTTAGCTGTGTTTGCATGCATCTCGTGACACATGTTATATTTTTCTGCAAAGAGAAAAATAGACAGAATATTCCTAATGATTTATAGAATGTTGTTTTAAGAGGAAATTATGCATTATTTCTACACAGTTTCTTTCTGTCAATTATCACTAAATGGCTGTTAAATGAATCTCAACCTATCAATTTGGATAAACGCAGTGCTCACGTGCATCGAGAAATTGTATGATCATATCAAACCACAGATCTTTATGCCAAATTCTTAACAGTAAGCATTGGCAAAGAGAAATCCAAAAAAGAAAAAAAGACATTAAGAATCGCTTAGAGGTATCATCGATTTCTTTAAGACATACCAATGGATCTAGACAGTCAATCAGATAGCTAAGTTTGAAGCGCTGTCTTTTGTAATAATTCACAAGGATGAAATCTAATGTGTGCATTTAGGAATTATAAAAGACCAAGGATAATAAAATGATATTAAAATGTTTGTTAGGCTTATTGAAGTTATTGTTCTCACATTTCTAGTGCCAAGTTAAACACTAATAGGAAAATGTAAAACTATAGATATAGAAATTCATTCTATTAAATAAGGATGACCAAATAGAATTAATCTGATATTACGGAACCTTGTCAAATTTCAAAAATAAAATAAATAAATCAAACAAACATAATGCTGAAAGTAAACGTCTTATATATATATATATATATATATATATATATATATATATATATATATATATATATATATATATATATATATATATATATATATATATATAATACTAACGCGGATGTTATGGAACTAGTGCAAAAGTAGATTAAAGAACTGTAACTTTGTTGAGAGTGGGTACGCGTTTAACGGAAATAACCATTCCAATTTCTTTCGCTTACCTTTAAATTGAGCTTCAACTCTTAAAGAAATCCAAATGCTCCTCTAAGAGCAAGTTCTTTGTTGAAAGGGTAGACCTCAATTTCTGAAGGGCTTTTTCCTGGCGGGAAGCAAGGCGGAAATCGAAAATATTGTTGTTCCCGTTTTCAAAAGTGACAGCGTAGCTTGGAGGTGTTTCCATACACCTTAAATGCTTATGAAACTTCAATGCTTATACAAACTAGTACTTTTTCGGGGAGTAAAAGGTGAAATTTGGAGTATATATTAAGACGGGCAGCAATATGGAACTACTGGATAATTGCAATACTTCAACTGACAACAACTCTTTACTAGCTGGAAACCATTCGACAGAGTTATTATTTAAGAATCCCTTTCACGATACAGTTACCAAAGCTTTATTCATTACATGCTACGCAGCTGTATTTGCTGCTTGTATCATCGGTAAGTCATGGTGTTTATTTTCATGGGACGGCCAGTAATGAAATTACTGTGTGTGTGTGTGTGGGGGGGGGGGGGGTGCTTAACCGTTTGCGGTCGCCCAACCCTCGTCCTTGACTTTGCCATGGTTCATCATATACTTAATCGTACGGTTTGCGTCGAAGATTCCTAGCCCATAAGTGTAGTATCTCAGAAACACAGAAATCAAAATTAAAACTAAGATAAAACAAGCACGAGGACTCACAGAAATAGCAACACTAAAATTCCGGAGCAGAAGTAAAGTTTGCTTTATGATACATGCAACGACATTCAATCTGCGACAATATTGATGTGATTTAAGCGTGTTAGAACGAAAAAGAAAATAAAAAATAGTCTCTGATGAGGAATGATATATTTGTCGTTATTATTGGTTCCATCATGAAACGGAGCAAGTCATATTGCTTTATCACAAAATTTAATGTAAACGAACCATGCAATGGCCTTCAATGTACCCAAGTTGCTAATAGATATCATTTACCGACCAGTGTGTGTGTGGGAGGGGGGGGATTGGGTGGCGCAATGGTGCTGGGTGTAATTTCCAGTGTCCTACTGACTTGGATAATAGTAGGGCAAGGGCTTACTGCGCTTGCAGAAGGTCCGGGTGGGGGTTGTTTGGACATTTTTTTCTCTCGTCTATCATTTCTCTTTCCTTTCTCCCTCTCTTTGGGAGACGGCCCGATATAGACTAAAATACTGTCTCAAAGGGCCGTTAAACCCAAAACAACCAACCAACCAACAACCGAACCTGGGGATACTGAGGATGCAAAAATCTAAACGTTTGAAAAAGAGATCATAGTCAGGTACCGACAGGCATTGCACGTCCCCCTCCAAACACATATACACTGGCGCAATTCAAAAGCTAGTCCAACTATATTGCTTACACGAAACTTTTGCAACAAAGGCCGCACAAAATACAGGCGTCCCATTCAAACCTTTTAGGTACCATTTTGCCCGCGAAGGCAACAAGAATGATTAATCTAACAAGACCAGGAAGTCTTTGAGGCAAAATTATTCAAAGTCCGTTAAGATTCAATTCTCGGCGGACAAAATCATCTTACTTTACATTATTTTAGATAATTTTAGATACACCAATTCATGTCAAATGTCCAATTAAAATACCTTGGAAAACATTGCAGACTTAGATCAGATGCCACAAAAACGCAGCGTCAGGTCAGGATTTGCACTGTTTGCATTAAACATGAGTATTTCTCTTTAAAATAAAAATAATCATATCCTTACCTCTCTGCAGTCTGGCTTCATACCTGGTGACTCAACTGTTAATCAGCTAACTTACCTCTACAATACCTTTTGCAGTGCACTGGACGACGGCAAGGAGGTACGAGTCGTCTTCTGTGATATTAGTAAGGCTTTTGACCGCGTTTGGCATGCTGGTCTTCTGCACAAACTCAAAGCTTCTGGCGTTTCCGGTACTCTTCTTGAATGGGTCAAAAATTATTTGTCCGAAAGGAGGCAGCGAGTTGTTCTTCCAGGAGCTACTTCTGATTGGGTATACATTAAAGCTGGTGTCCCGCAGGGTTCTATCTTAGGTCCTCTTCTTTTCTTGATCTTTATTAATGACATTGTTAACGATATTGGCTCTAACATTCGTCTCTTTGCAGACGATACCAGTCTGTATATGATAGTAGATAATCCGCAGTCATCCGCTGAAACTCTAAATGCAGACCTTGAAAAGGTCTCAGCCTGGGCTAAGACTTGGTTAGTTTCTTTCAATCCTCTAAAAACAGAATCTCTCATTATCACTCGTAAAATTCACAAACCTATACATCCTCCAATATATATGCAGAATCAACAGATCCAAGAAGTTACTTCGCATAAACACTTGGGGCTCTACTTATCTAATGATTGCTCGTGGCACGAGCACATAACTTATATCAAAGACAAAGCGTGGGGTAGGATCAATGTTATGAGAAAGCTTAAATTTAAGTTAGATAGAAAATCACTAGAAACTATCTACACCGCATTTATAAGACCTTTATTGGAATACGGTAATATAGCCTGGGACAACTGCACCCAGTACGAGAAACAAGAGCTTGAAAAAATCCAGACTGAAGCAGCCAGAATTGTGACAGGCACAACGAAACTTGTCTCTTTACACTCTCTGTATGATGAAACAAAGTGGGATTCACTAGAAAAAAGACGTAACGATCACAAGCTATCTCTCTTCTTCAAGATGGTTAACAGTCTGACTCCTTTATATCTTTCCTCGTTAATTCCTCCAACTGTCAATAGTCTTTCCCGATACAATCTACGTAACTCAGACAACTTACAAACTATCGACTGTCGTACCAATCAATATTTTCAGTCTTTTCTACCATCCACTGTAAGGGCATGGAATAACCTTCCTCCGGAGGCCAAACAAATGGACTCTCTGAATTCTTTCAAAAACTTCCTTAATAGGGATAAATCTTACGTTCCCAAGTATTACTACTTCGGAAAGAGACAACTCCAGATTTTACATACACGCCTTCGAACAAATTGCAGTTCCTTGAATAACGATCTATACCTGAAAAACATCACTGATTCTCCACTTTGTCGATGCGGAAGTATTGAAAATACTTATCATTTCTTTTTTCAGTGTCGTTACTACACTCCTCAAAGAGTTTTGCTTTTTGATGCAATTTCTGAACACTGTGAAATAACCCTACACCTTCTTCTGTTTGGGGATGCTTCTTTGTCTCAGGAAACCAATAAAATTATCTTTGACCAAGTGCAAAAGTATATCGTGGATACAAAGCGATTTTAGCGGTCCTTGTGGACGAACATGGTACCTTTGCACCACAAAATTGCCACTACTTTCCCATAGCTTTGCGTTTCCATAGCTTTTCTCCTCTTTACCTTTTTACCCCGTCATTTCTCACTTGTAAGTACAGTATCAAATATTTGACTTATATCTACCTAGTGAATAATTCACTACTTTACTTATTTGATCTGTGAGAATTTTGTACGTGACATGCGTCAAATTTGGCAAATAATTTGTTTCACAGTTTATAAGTCATTTTGTCGACATTCTTTTAGCTGTTTGTTGTGTGCATCCTTTCTCCCCGATAGGTCTCTTTTTGTAATGCCATTTATGTGACGAGTTTCCTCCATGCTTTCTTTTTGAGATTGATCCGCAGCTCGAAGCGTATTGTGGCTGCTGGCCCTCCCTCTTTGAAAGGAGACAGGGGCATCGGTCATGATGCACTTCCGGAGGTGGTAAATAATATCCATCAATTCAAAATGTAACAGGAGAGCAAGGGGTGAAATTTCTCTCTTTTCCATTTAATTGTCTTCATTCTAATATTTCATACATGTATGTTTTTCATTTTCTTTCTTCCTGAAACATATTCTATTTTACAAATAATCTGTTGACTGGCTATTTCACTATGTTGATTATTATAAACTTTGTACGCTCATAGTTGATAGATTTTTCGCAACTATATGTTTACCAGATCGAATTTAAAGGAGAAGAACTATATAAGCATATTGCTTCCGTTCGTATCCTTATATAGATATTGTTACAATATATGTTGTACATAGATTTTTCGAAATAAAATATGTTTAAACCAAAATAAAAACAAAGATAAATTAAACTTAATCACACCCCCTTTATAGACAAATAGAGCCGTTCATTTATAATGATATAGTTCACTGGGGATAAATTGGTTAAATGACCACTCCTTCTCATTTATTTCATATGCCATTTACAAATCAGCAGTTATCGCGTGAACGACAAATTCTTCATGCCCGCATTTGTCTAGAGTGTAGCTCTCTCAATCACCATTTGTTTAAGAAAAACCTCGTCAGTAGTCCTTTATGTACATGCAGCCTGCCAGAAACCTCATCCCATTCCTTTTGTCTTGTACAAACTATAATCTTTTGAGACAACGATATTTGTCCATTTACCGCATCAACTTTCACTATCACTTCTGCTACATGTAAACGGAGATACTAACGAACCGGGTGTGGTCAACAATATTATATTTAAACACGTACAATTGTACATACTGTAAACAAAACGCTTTGGATGACTATATTATCTCAAATGTGACTTCCCATCAGGCACATTGCGTCGAGGTGACGTCGCACTGTCGTCACCGCGACGTCATTACGACGCATCGACGTCATTACGACGTTTTTGCGGCGCTACGTTTTGCTGGGTTATAACAATTTTGGCTGTATTATATAGACTGTGCAGTTACCAAACTTAACGACACGATGTAGTCTCAACATCATTCCAAATGTTTTGGGGAACAGGCGGGGGGACGGGGGCGGCCTAAGACCAGTTTACTGACTTATGTTAGTACTATAAGATACTTAGAATATTATTTTCCTTTTCTACTCTTCACCACAACTGATATTATATATCTATATATATAAGCGGTGCCGCCTAAGGGGGAGCCTTGGGAGTTTTCATCACTGATGATTCTAGGCTTTACTGGCTGCACTTTGTTAGTTGTGACTTTAGCAGGGAAAACCCTGACCGGACTGCGCCGGAGTGCAGTCTGATCTGGGTCTTCTTTGGTGTCGCATGTTCCAAGGCACCTCTACGGGCGGCACATATATCTTTTCTACTTGCTGCAGCATATACGTATATATACATACTTTTATCCAGTTATTCTTTTTTCTTAGTTTTTTTCTCTACTACAAATAACCGGTTGAATATAACACGTACTTAGTTCGTAAAAGTCTAGCCATGTTGTAAAAATTATTGTACATATATTGTTTGCTTTGGAGGAGATTGACTTTATGAGCTCTAAACTTCCGTTCAGATCCTCAACTTCGAACTATGTATATCTTGTAACATGCATGTTATTTTCTTGAATAAATATGTTTAAACCAAATCAGCATTTACATTATAATTAACATGATTAACTACATTTACAATAAGAAAGTTCTTGGGTCAGTACTAAAACACTGATCTCTGAAAGTATGATCCCGGGTGGGGGAACAAATTTTCTTATATAGTAATATCGCCTTAATGATTTTAACGCAAACATACTCATACATGTAGCAGATTTATTGCGACAGGCGCGTTTTCTGTATTGAACTTTTTAAAGACAACAACACTCATCAACATTAGCTATAAAGCACTATTTTATGGCACATTCCAGCATATATGCCATTTTTTATACTGCATCATGTTTTTTGGTTTCTACTTACCCATAAACCCAGGTTGTTTAACCGATATAAACAGCCTATTCAGAAGGTAAGTGTACAGAGCTTTTGGAGACATCACCAATGTAAAGATACTGAAATCCCACACAGATGTACAATATATGAAATTTATACTCTTATAACAAACGGCCGCATGCGATTCAGTCAAACTGAGCAACTCTGGAAAGAAACTATGGGGGAATTCAAAAGAAAAATGTAACTTACATAAACAAGAAAAATCTTTAAAAAAGATAATCGTCGCAGATTAAATGGAAAAATGTTTTGTAATATGTCTCTAGTTGAAGAGTTGACCATATCATTCCTGAATATGACTCACGTGAGCTATGTAGGCAGGCACCCACAACCGTAATTTTGACACTGGGTAGCGACAATGACCTATCTCAAAATTGGGCTGTCTAATTTGAAATTCAAGACAGATTAGATGAAATTAGATAATAAATATATGACCTATCTCAAAATTGGGCTGTCTAATTTGAAATTCAAAATAGATTAGATAAAGAATAAAACGGGGAACGTTTATAGAAAAAAAAACTTGCAGCGGCCGGGATTCGAACCCGGGCCGCCAGATTGGCAGATTGAACCACGGACGCTCACAACCTAATCCGTTTTTAATTATATATTTTCTATCTATCTATCTATTTATACTGCTATATTAAGTATTAAACCGAAAGTAGAAATCAAAAGTAGAACTTCGTCGGAAAAAATAAGTTTTGAACATCTGTGTCTGTTTTCGATAATTACAAACAAAAAAAAGCCTTTTGAATTAATATATGACAGAGTGCTAGTATTCACTGTGCATCCGACGGGAAAAAACGAAGATTAAATATTCATTGACCTTTGATAGTATTGGCTAAATTTTGACATTACGGGTTATTTGACCAAAGAAATCTTGTGAAATGTGGGACAATAGCTAAATTATATGCGTGTGCGACGCAAAAAATGGAACGTTTTATTAAACCATTAGTTCATAGTATTGATAATTTTAGGCGCATTTGGTTCAAATAACGCACTTAATTCAAAACTAGACATACAATTACATTACAACGGTGGACAAGCTGCATAACGAGCGCGTGCTTCGACTTCTCACGAGCAATAGTGGGGAAGGAAAACAATCTCGTGTCTGGAAAGAATGTTGCTATATCTCAGATGTTTCAATTCCAATTGGAGATGTCGTTAAGTACAGTAGCGCGTCCTAAGGCCATTTGTCTGCAACAGAAGTCGTCAGTTCAAGAATGAAACCTGTTACAATTAATGATTTTGATAATGATCTGAAACTCTGGAAATAATAAGTTTTTTATGTATCACGTTAATTGCATTCATTTTATAAAATGTCACTATAGGACACAGTAAATGAACCTTAGTTCTGGGAATTTCAACTATACGAGAAGAAGGTCGGCTACGTAAGGCCAGTTTTTAGCTCAACTGAGCCAGCGGCTCCGGGGGAGCTTATAATAGGTAAGGCTCCGTTGTCCGTCCGTCCGTCCACACTTTCAAACAACTTCTCCTGTGCAACAGCTGGGCCGATTGTAACCAAATTTCATATAGAGCCTCCTGGGACCTTAGGAACGAAAAGTTGTTCAAACGGTCCTGGTCACCTGACCAACATGGCGGTCATGCCCATATATGATAAAAAATCTTCTTCTCCAGAACCAATAACCGATGGCCTTGAAACTTGGTATTTAGTATTGGGTACACAAGTACTACCAAGATTGTTCAAATTATGACCTCGGGTTGACCTTGACCTTTTTTACGGTAAGGTCAAATTTGCTTCCTTATGCTTTTATATGGTAATATGCTGCAACATATGATATCTTGGAAACTGTTGAAGATTTTGGCCTAAAATACGTACATACAGTCATCTTAATGACTACATGAAGATTTTGACAATATCAAACAATCTCCTCTAAAACAACTAGGCCAATTGTAACCAAATTTCATATAGATTCTCCAGGGGTTGAGGGAATGAAAATTTGTTCATACGGTCCAGGTCACATGACCAACATGGCCACCACGGCCATATATGGTAAAAACCTTTAAAATCTTCTTCTCCGGAACCAGTAGACCGATGGCCTTGAAACTCGGTATGTAGCATTGGGTACTCAAGTACTATCTAGATTGTTCAAATTAGGACCCTGGGTTGACATTGACCTTTTTTAAGGCACGATCAAATATCGGAAAATGCTAGAACATGAGAGTTCATGGTAAGTTTTGAAGATTTGTGCCTAAAAATAGTATATACAATCATCTTAGTAAGTACATGAAGATTTGTGAGTACAAGAGGTCAAGGTCATTCTTTGACATTTGACCCAGAAATCTCAAATTTTGACAATTTAAACAATCTGCTCTAAAACCACTGGGCCAATTGAAACCAAATTTCATATAGAGCCTCAAGGGGTTGAGGGAATGAAAAAAATTCTAACGGTCCTGGACACATGACCAACATGGCCGCCATGCCCATATATGGTAAATACCTTTAAAAATCTTCTTCTCCAGAACCAATTGACCGATGGCCTTGAGACAGCCTCAAGGGGTTGAGGGAATGAAAAAAATTCTAACGGTCCTGGACACATGACCAACATGGCCGCCATGCCCATATATGGTAAATACCTTTAAAATTCTTCTTCTCCAGAACCAATTGACCGATGGCCTTGAGACTTTGTATGTACCATTGGGTACTTGAGTACTATCAAGATCGTTCGAATTATGACCTTGTGTTGACCTTGACCTTTTTATAGCAAGGTCAAATATGGGAAAATGGTAGAACATAAGATTTCATGGAACCTATTGAAGATTTTGGCCTAAAAAATTTGTATATACAGTTGTCTTAATGAGTTCATGAATAATTATGAGTAAAAGAGGTCAAGGTCATTTTTTGCCTTTGATCCTGATCTCTCATATTTTGACATTTTCAACCATTTCCTCAAAGCCAAAGGGCCAGTTGTGAACACATTTCATATAGAGCCTCCAGGGGTTGATTGAATGAAAATTTGTTCAAACGGTCCAGGTCACATGACCAACTTGGCGCCATTACAACTTATGGTATAAATCTTTAATATTTTTCTTATCCAGAACCAATACACCTATGGCCTTGAAACTTGGTAAATAGCATGGAGTACTAGAGTACCACCAAGACTGTTCAAATGGTGACCTTGGTTTTACCTTGACCTTTTTGCGGCATGGTCAAGTATGGTAAAATGCTAGAACATAAGACTTCATGGAAAGTTTTGAAGATTTTGGCCTAAAAATGGTATATATGGTTGTATTAATGAGTACATGAAGATTTATGAGTACAAGTGGTCATGGTCATTCTTTGACTTTTGACCCAAAACTCATATTTTGACAATTTCAGACATGATAAGTAAACGCCACCTTGTCAATTTTTCAGGTGAGCGATTCAGGGCCTCATGGCCCTCTTGTTAAATAATCGTCTCCGGTTCAAGACAAAAAAAATCCGGTTTGAGATTATTTAGGAGCTCTATCTTCAAAATATGATGTTTAGGACAAGATGGGGTAAATCACGTTTTAGATAATCTGACATAGGAAGGTGCCAACTAAGTGCACCCTGGTGCTTTGTATAACAATAACAATGGCAACTCTATTAGTGTCCAATGAACAATAGGCTCACTCTGAACAACACCGCTCACTCTGAACCATGGAAACAACTACTCAATAACGTCTTTAAACGTCGATAAAGTTTGCAATGCCAACGTTTTATGTTTACCCTTTACGATTTCATTTTCAAGATTTAAGTTCCTGTAGTGCTTTTATCCCAAAAGATAATATATTAAGGGGATAACTGTACTTTAAATTGTCATTTTAGGAGGTCAGTCGTCGGTTTTGTGGTCGTAAATTTCAACGACGACGCAAATAAAGCGCAACTTTTGACCATAAAACCGATGATTACCTCTCCAAATGACAATTCTAAATAGAGTTATCCCCATTCTAATGCACTAGTACATATATTTGCTTTTCAACGTGTACTATTTTGCATGACAAAGCAAGCGCATTTAGCAACGTGTCAGTTACAGGTGAAAGTAAGGGCACTTAGTATTGGTCAACCGCTTAGGAGGTCTAAGCCTGCCCAGGAATAGTGTGGTTAGGTTAACTGACCGTCCCGACATGACCATAGACGTTTCCCGTGGACGGTAAACAATAACACAACAAAACCAAACGTCAGCCAATCAGAAGCGACGTTATACAATGGCGTCAGGTTGGCGACAGTATATCGCAGGATATACTGTCGCAAAGTTTTGACGTTATCCAATGAGTCGTCGCGTTATATTCGTAAGTGCATTAGAGTTCCTATTTGAACCAAGAATATAAATGACACACAAATGAGATTATAATGATAATGGTATTACCACAGGGTATGGCCCTCATAACTTGACGAAAGTAAGTTTAACGTCCTAAATTTGGTAGGTCAGAATAATAGACATATTACAGTCCATTGATTTTGCATTTAAAAGTTATCTTTTGACGACTAACATACTTGAGAGAACATTTTATTTTATACTTAGCAGTGAATTTAATGCATATATAGACTGAATAAATTTGACATTATCTAATGTGACAACACATTGTATTAATTCACTTTATATAAAGACTGATGCGATTTATAGTTTTTCACTGCAGCAAACCTCGGCTGATTTTGACAAGTTTCGGCTCCTTTCCGAAAGGTTCTGATATGTAGCGTTCTTGTCTGACATTATGCTATGAACGTTTGCACGTCAAGTACTTATTATTTAGAGCTGGCGTACAGCTAATTCACGCGTGACGTCAATCCGTCGGCAGGGGCAATCGCCTTTCATAAATTGCCGATTTCTTTTTATTCCTTCATTAAAATGACGTTATTAATCACTTAAACTGCGTTTACACCAAATAATATACACACTAAACGCGCCGAGCCAATCAAATATAAACGAGAATTGATAAAGAAAAGTCATTTTTGAAGCGGTCTGTTTTCCGTTATTTTCCTAAAAAAAATATAAAATAAAAAGAAAATTAACATTTTTGTCGGTAAGTACCATATTTCATCGCATGTGTTTTTATTAAATATGAGTAATTTCACTCGTGCTACGCACTTGTGAAATCGCTGATATTTTCAACACATTCGATGAAATATATTTGGTATTCGTTTAAAAAAGTTTATGTCCTGTATTAATTTTAAGACAGGAAGTGTACCTACATGTAACAGCCACATATGTTTCATGGTCGGGGTCCATTGCCTAAGTTCTTTTAGACTCTGTCATGGATATGTAATAATTCAGTTTCCCAATAAGATTGGCCACTTGAACATAAAGGTCAGAGTGACCTATTTTTCATGATCCGATGAGTTTGCCTTATATCTTGAAGACTAACTGAGGGATATGCATCTTGTTTGGGATAATAGTCAAGATTTAGACTACGATTAGCCACGTGTAACAAATAAGTCGGACTGGCCACTATTATGGTCAAGTGATTTTGACTCATCGTCTTTTGTATTATTGGACCGTTTTTGGTTTAAAAGTATTTGATATCACGAAATCTAACATTCATGACAGTAAGAATATTGTTCTATACATAAACATAATAGGATTAGAACGAAAGCATAAGCTTATCTAGTTCTTCTCCTAGACCCTTTTTGATACTAGCCAGTCTTTGAATCTACTGCCCAATTAATAAAAAGATCTTTCAGTGTGCTTTTTGTGGTTTCGTCACCAGATATTGTCAGGGTCACTGATGAGGCTTTATGTTCCGAAACTACGTAGTCTGGCCCATGTTCATTGTTCTGAATGTATTTTCTGCTCTTGAAGGGACTCTTAAGATTTTAATTTTCTTCACTGCTGGTGGTGTTGTGCCGTGTGGCGGCCGTAAAACTTCTCCCAGTACAACATCCACAGTGGAGGTTTTATTTTATTTTTGTCCTTTGAGATCAGAGGATATATTCTGAGGAATCTGTAATTTTACTTGGTTCAGACTCTTATTCTAGGTCATCGTCATTTGTATCATTTGGACCCTTTTTGAGTCTAGTTAGTCTTAGAATCGACTGCCAAATTAATATTCAGTAATTTCAGTGTGCTTTTCTCTGGTTTCGTCACCAGATATAGTCATGGTCACTGATGTAGCTGAAACTACGTAGCCCGGCCCATGTTCCTTCTTCTGAATGTATTCTCTGCTCTTGAAGGAACTCTTTAAGATTTTAATTGGAACAATATTATTATGTTTGAGAAAAGTTTACGGATTTACATCATATTTAGAAGAAATTTTCAGCTTCAGACTATGACCGGCTGCATATAGGCCATGAGCCAGATATGGTTTACCTCCCCCCCCCCCCCGGGGGAGTTTTGTAGACCATACTTTTCTTAAAGTCCAGCATCTTAGAAGTATTTTGCAGCATGTTAGCCCTCTGGCGAGTGGGGCGTTAAGCTGTAACAGCCTGTTACATTACGTTACCCATTAAAATAGTTAACGTAAAATAAAAAATATAAAAAATTATAAAAAATAGAAGTCACGTTTCTATGTTTAAAATAATAATGTAGTCTAATAGAACAATCCAACAGCTAAAAGTTATGATGTTTGAAACGTCACTTTATCTTACATGGTGTAATATACGTGACGTTTTTCTTTACTCTCCATTAAAATTGCAATTTCCATCCACAATACTTTCTTTTTGTAAGTTATTCCTTTAATATTAGACCAAATGTTTGTTACTGTGTTAAAGAAAATTAAATGATCTTTACAGATCTGCAAAAATTATTGTCCTATCTTGTATACTATGGGAGAAATAGGTAGTTGAACACAGTACCCCCTAATGAATATTCCATATTAGAATTATCACTTTCCGTATAATTCAAGTGCTTGAACTACACTGTTGGAATTGGAAACAACAGTAAAAGGTAACATTGAATATGCCAGCCAATTTAAACAGCAAGGAACATTTCAAAAATATTTTGAATGCATTTTAGTCGGCCATAATGATCAATTATATACGTTACCTAGGGCTACTCTTGTTAAAATCATATAATTTGAAGATACAATCATTCTATTTTCTTTGATAGCAGTTTCTTCATAAAAGAATCTTCTAATATAAGAGAAAAATGCATTCTGGCTTATTTTCTATGATAAGCTATTACTAGTAGTAACGTAAATAACATTAACATTTAAAATATTTTATTATAATACCTTTAATCAGTTTTTTTCCACTCTCACATAAAAAATAACACATATAAGACTGGATGTTCTTCTAATATATTGTGTACTGGGACCTATCAACACTTCTCTCAGTTATTACTTTTAGAGATTCATGAGGTGTGTTTTATACGTGATTAAACACAGTATACTTCAAATTGTAATGTTAAGGGCATTGACATATTCTGCATATGTTAAACTGGTTTTGTTGTTTACTTTGTCATATATCAGAAATGAAAGTATTTCATAATGGCATTGCCCAGTTTGTTTCTTTTACAAACTGTACATTTGAGTTCTAAAGACAGTAACACACCTGAAATTTTGTTATATACAGCTGAAAAATCAAATTAAAGAAAAAAAAAAAACAGAAAAAAAAACTTCAGAAAAGATAAAGCCGCAGCTATTAAAAGCCAGCAATGATTTTGCATATAGGGGTCGAATAAAATAATATGTTATCAGTTTGATACCATTTAAAGCTAAGCGGTTTGACGTGTTTAGTTTCAAACTATAAATTAATCAGTAATCAACAATGCAAAATAGAGTTCCACCTTGTCTATTGACAGGATTTGTTATTGCCTTTACGTGCACACTGAAAAACTATAAAGCAGAACAGTAAACCTGAAGTTTGACAGCTTAAGCCAAATACAGTTCTGCATCAAAGCTAATGTAGATATTTGCAGGCAGCGTATACTTACTTTTGTAAAACTATCGTATATTTTACGTTACCAGAGGAAACAGCATTGCTGAGTTACAGTTAAGAAACAAACAAACATTTGAAAATAATTAATGGTAGTGTCAATACATTGCTTTACTTAGTTCATTTATGTAACTAACAATTATGTGTCAACCTGGAGTTTGGGAGAAGAGTATCAGAAATATTTAATACAGAAAAGAGACACTGGCAGTTTACTAGTATACTGTAGCAATCTATAAATGCTATGTTTATGATGATCTATATTTCTATGATTTGTTTCTTGCTCTTTAAAGTCTAACTACATTCAACCATATCCTATAGAATCTAACTACATTCAATCATCTCTTAAAGAATCTATTCACTAAAGAACATAAAGACACGTTTGATTGGGCAAAAATGTTTTTTTTTTCAGGGACAGTGTTCCAGTAGCTCTGCACACATAATAAAATGGCAAATGAAAATGACAGAATATTTTAATGTTTGTCATCGTTGTTCAGATATTTATGAGCATATCTTAGTTTTTCTTCTTCAGAATGTATTTGCCTACACTGTAGTTATATGCTTTGCAGCATAATATTGAGAAAAAAAGAAAGACCAAAAAAAAAAAAAAGACCAAACAAGTAACGTATACAACGTATTTAATGACAGTTTATTAATTCTTCATTTCCGATATCCTTAACTAGTAATACAGTATATCTGAAGAGCAAATAATCAAACAATAGAAATAGTGCATATCAGTACATGCCAAGGAACGTCTAACCTAAATAACTTACTGCAGTTGATCTCTGTGACCCTGTTTTACCAGATTGTTTACTTTTTAGCAATAAATATGGTTGTAAACTGCTTATTAATGATATCTTACTGCTTGTCAAATCATCCTTGTCCAAATATGTTAAATACTGTTAGAGAATAAAGCCCCAATTTTAGTTGTTACATTATTGAAAATTGTCTGACTGAAATTTGTATTTCGTAACACCTTTAGTCCTTGATAGTATCAACAAGTGGGAATAAAACGATGGGGTTTGCAAAATCATCTGACCAGTTAAATATTTGTAACATAATAATGAAAAAATAGAACTCCTGAACAGGCTGAAGACAGAATGCTGTATGTGTTATAAAGTATGTCACTGTCTATAATCCTTAAATGTTCACATTGTTAACATTTTGTAATGTATTTGATGGCAGGGAGCTGCATAAACAGATCACGTAGATCACAATTTAACATAAAAGGTATGATCACGGGAGCCACACATATTTGCTAACCCATGTAAAGCAGTTACTGTGCAAAGAGGCTCGTGGCTGACGATTCGACTGACAGCATAGCAAAAATGGTGTTAATGCATGCCGGCATTCTTGGTTCTGCTTCTGATTGCCTCGGCTGGTAGTCACAGTTGCATATTTGTATGTAGGGTAATTCGATGGCTCAGCCAACAGCACAGGTAGCGAAATTGGTTTTATCCCCATCATAACGAGAACCTAAATATTAATCAGTTGCAGCATATACCAACTTATACCTACTTCATTTAATGCATAGAATTAAAAAAACAAAAACATTTTTATGAAGTCACTTTTAAGTGAGCCTCAATTGAAGGCAAAGTCGAACTGCTTCAGCTGTAACAATCTATGTGCGTCATGCTGAACTCTTGTGTATTTCAAAGAGCTAAATTTGCCTTCTGACTACCTGTGGTAAGCTTATACTACAGCAATGAATAATTCATGCCGCCAGGAAACTAAAATTTTGATAACAGATGACTCACAAATCTTATTCCTCGACATATTACAATTATGTAACGTAATGTTACTGTTAGATTGCTTTTCAAATATACACTATTAGTTTTTCTCTCTCTTTTTTTTTCATAGTTTGAGGACACATAACATTGACATTTCTTCATATTTACATATAAAACAGTATCTATTTAAGACAAATTAAAGATAACGTTGAAATATAAAATGCAGCTGATGTTGGCTTTCTTAGCTTTTCTCGTCATTTTGTAGGTTAAGTTCTTCAAAAATAAAATAGTTTCTGTCTCTATTTAATGTATCCACTGCTTACTGCTGCCTAGCTTATCTAAGCTGGGCATGAATCAAAGAAGATTGATGGAGCACGTATAAACTTCTGTCCACCAATTCAGCGATTTTGTCTAATTCTGTTTTTTTCTTTCTTGTATTTTTGTTGTGGTTATATACGTTACATATTTATCGTGACTGCTGACGAGCTTTTTAATACTTTACTTGTTTCTTTTTTATACTAGACTATTGAAACAGTCATATATATGACAGTAACTTTTCTCTACTCTTAAATTCTTAAAATTTGCTCCTTATATTACATGTATTTAGACATTGAAGGGGAAAACGTCAAATGCAATGTAAACTACGTTATATTGGTTAGTCAACTTATCCTTGACACTGTCAATTACTTTGAAACAGCGATTTATGCACTAGCAGACAAAACCCAACATTATTTAGGGCGAATACTAACATGTGTATAACAATGCGTATCTTCTATTATAACGTAAATATGTAAATTTGGGTAGTGTAATTGACGTTGACGTCATACGTTAACGCCCCAACGTACAGAGGGCTAACATGTGTCATTTTGTTTCTTATATAATGTAGTTTTAGAAAATCATAGGGTACAAAACTCCCCCCAGGGGGGGGTCTATGGTCAGCTCAAGGTCTAATATAACATGTAAGGCAAACGGACGTGACGTTTTTTTTTTCGGTCCGTATATTTATGTCCTCTATCTGTATGGTCATCAAATAGATATGCACCATGTTTGAAGCCATTGTTTGGTATGAGACTAAGGCTGACCATATGTAAAGTAATGGGTATGGTGATCCGTATTTAATAGGAGCTCTAGATTTGATCGCAGTCAAAATAGAGACCTATACTTATGCTGGAGAGTAAATTCAGTCCAGCCGAGAAAATAATGTACAAAATATGACTAATTTCTTATATGCGCTTGGCGCCATCTAATTTGACGCAGTCATAAAGACCATAAAAGGAAACAAATAATCAGAGATGTCTGAAGTGGTTGTTTCCACAAGAGTCACACAAACACGGCACTTTGTTATTTGATCGACATGATCGCTGCTCAGTGTAACCCAAGCGAAACTAACAAACAGTAGTGGAATTCGACACTTTCTGCTACCCTGTTGCACTAAGCCGTCGGGGCTACACTAAAGGTCTTTACAGTGCCAGCCAGAAAAAAAAATAAAAAGAAATAAAAAATAAAACAAATGAACATATGCAGAAGATATTATAACCAAAATACTGGCAAAGCAAACCAAAACGCTAGACAACGAAACAGAACGAAAGTAAGCAGCAATAAGCAGTTAGTATTTTAAATAAGCTTCAAGTTGAATGGCGTTCAACCTCGGAACAGAAAGCATTGTAAACTATTAAGAATTTAAGACCATTCTATATAGCTAGAACCTTATTACATTGTAACAGTGTTACATTTACAAATGACCATTTGTATTTATTTTGCATTTGACTCTCTTAATCCATTAGGGAAACCTCAAAGTAAGTAAGATACGTGCACGGGGGTGGTTGGGTGGTGCGATGGTGCTGGGTATAACTTCCAGTGCCGGGGCGTCCTACTGATTTGGATAATAGTAGGGCAGGGGCCTACTGTGCTTGCAGTAGGTGCGGATGGGGGTTGTTTGGACATGTTTTTAGCTCACCTGAGCCAGAGGCTCCGGGGGAGCTTATAGGATGGTAAGGCTCCGTCGTCCGTCGTACGCCGTCCGTCCACAATTTCAAACGACTTCTCCTCTGAAACCGCTGGGCCAATTGTAACCAAATTTCATATATAGCCTTCTGGGACCTTAGGAACGAAAAGTTGTTCAAACGGTCCTGGTCACATGACCAACATGGCCGCCATGCCCATATATGGTAAAAACTTAAAAAAATCTTCTTCTCCAGAACCAATAAGCCGATGGCCTTGAAACTTGGTATGTAGCATCGTGTACACGAGTACTACCAAAAATGTTCAAATTATGACCTTGGGTTGACCTTGACCTTTTTTACGATAAGGTCAAATTTGCTTCCTTGTGCTTTTATATGGAAAAATGCTAGAACATAAGATATCTTGGAAACTATTTAAGATTTTGGGCTAAAAATAGATATCTACAGTTATCTTAATGAGTAAATGAAGATTTATGAGTACAAGAGGTCAAGGTCATTCTTTGACCTTTGACGCGGAACAGTCATATTTTGACAATTTCAAACAATCTCCTCAAAAGCCACTGGGCCAATTGTAACCAAATTTCATATAGAGCCTCCAGGGGTTGGGGGAATGAAAATTTGTTCAAATGGTCCACGTCACATGACCAACATGGCCGCCATGCTCATATATGGTAAAAACCGTTAAAATCTTCTACTCTAGAACCAATTGACCGAAGGCCTTGAAACTTAGAATGTAGCATTTGGTACTCCAGTACTATCTAGATTGTTGAAAATGATGACCTTGGGTTGACCTTGACCATTTTACGGCAAGGTCAAATATTGGAAAATGCTAGAACATAAGATTTCATGGAAATTTTTGAAGATTTTAGCCTAAAAATTGGAATATACATTCATCTTAATGAGAACATGAAGATTTATGAGTACAAAAGGTCAAGGTCATTTTATGACCTTTGACCCAGAACTGTCATACTATGACCATTTCAAACAATCTCCTCAAAAACCTGATGGCCAATTGTAACCAAATTTCAAATAGAGTTTCCAGGGGTTTAGAGAATGAAAATTTGTTCAAACGGTCCTGGTCACATGATCAACATTGCCACAACACCCATATATGGTAAAAACCTTTAAAAATCTTCTACTCCAGAACCAATTGACCGAAGGCCTTGAAACTTAGTATGTAGCATTGGGTACTTCAGTACTATCTAGATTGTTGAAAATGATGACCTTGGGTTGACCTTTACCATTTTACGGCAAGGCCAAATATTGGAAAAAGCTATAACATAAGATTTCCTGGAAAGTTTTGAAGATTTAGGCCTAAAACTTGGTATATACATTCATCTTAATGGTACATGAAGATTTATTAGTACAAGAGGTCAAGGCCCATACTTGACGTTTGACCCAGACCCGTCATATTTTGACAATATCAATCTCCTCAAAAACCACTGTTCCAATTGTAACCAAATTTCATATAGAGCCTCCAGGGGTTGAGAGAATGTCAATTTGTTCAGATGGTCCAGGTCACATGACCAGCATGGCTGCCATGCCCATTTATGGTAAAAACCTTTAAAAATCTTCTACTCCAGAACCAATTGACCGAAGGCCTTGAAACTTAGTATGTATCAGTGGGTACTCCAGTACTATCTAGATTGTTGAAAATGATGACCTTGGGTTGACCTTGACCATTTTACGACAAGGTCAAATATGGGAAAATGCTAGAACATAAGATTTCCTGGAAAGTTTTGAAGATTTAGGCCTAAAATTCATATATACATTCATCCTAATGAGTACATGAAGGTTTATGAGTACAAGAGGTCAAGGCCATTCTTTGACTTTTGACCCAGAACTCTCTCATTTTGACAATATCAGGTGCGCGATTCAGGGCCTCATGGCCCTCTTGTTCTCTCTTCTATTATTTTTCTTTCTCCCTGTCTCTGGAAGACGGCCCGATATAAGCTGAAACAGTGTCTCAAAGGGCCGTTGAACAAAACAAAAAACAATCAAGACACGTGCACATCTTGTAATGTAAGGCATAGCGCTTTGCCTATTAACAGAGTCGCTCGATCATTACTCGTTTATAGCAAATAAGTGAAAATTCGATCACAATTTGATAGAATCAATGTATCTCTTTTATTTAATATCTATATTATTGTGTCCAGCTTATGTATTAAATTGTATATTTAATTCCGCTTCGAAAGGACAGCGTTAGCTAGCATTGCACCTCAATTAAGAAGTTCATAGAAAATGATTTAAGTAGTTTCTATGGACCTCTTAGTCGCGATGCAATAAAACATACAAAGGAAACAGTTTTTAGACGGATTCTTAATAGGTTTTTTTTTACAGACTTGATATTTGATGTTCTCTCCATCATCGATCGTTTTCATAAACTGATGCTCGGTCATAAAATTTCAGCTGAGTTTAAGCAATGTAAGGCATTATAGAAACATTTCAGCAACCGTTTTCATCTTAACTTGAAATCATTTTTCTGTCTATGAACAAAATCGAGAATGAATGAACTTTCAAATTTACGTGAAATTTTCTGAAACAAAAAAGAGAGAACTATGCATCTGTAAATCTGGTGATCTGCTGCATATTTTCCTGTTAACTGTATCATTTTTTTCTGTATACTAGTATACTTTCTTAAATTTAATCTTTGTGGTTTTAGGAAACTTGATTGTGCTATTTGCAATCGCCAGCAGCCCAAGACTCAGAAGCATGACCAACTTTTTCCTTGCTAATCTCGCTGTGGCGGATTTCTGTGTTGGTATATTCTGCGTATTACCTAACCTCTCTACATGCCTGTCCCAAAACTGGATTCTTGGGAAAGTAAGTAGCAATCATTTTATTCTGGTATACTTTCAGGGTAGATTACCCTGTCTTTTTGAAGGACAAGGTTCGTGAACCTGCTTTATCGGCCCTGTAAATTGGCAAAAAATCAAACTCGCTTAAGAACAGCGGCACTGTGTTAGTTTGTATGTCTGGCATCTCTACTGTTAGAATCAGCACTTGTTTTGCTATTCTTACCTCCCTCTTTTATGTAATAGGCCGATATAAGGGGGTAGGGTAGGCGTATTTTGATGTTTTTTGCGAGTTTTCGCGTCTTTGATCGCAAATTTGACTATGGGCACAGTCGCTTTAAAAAAAGATTTTTTGACAGTGCTTAGATATTGTAATTATCTATCGATATTTAATAGATATTTTTTGTAAGGCAGCTGTGCCCATAGTGAAAAAATAACTTCCATTTTTTTCAAGGACAAATAACTGAGAAAGACGCGCCAAGTTGTAACGTCACGGTTTCTTACGTCACAATGTAGCGTTGGGTGACGTCATTGTCAGAGAGTACCTTGCCGTGAGAGACAGCTGATTATTCAAGGTTAATTGGTCGGTAAATAGGTATATAACGTATAAATCATCTAACGTCCCAGGGGCGTTACATTTTACGAAAGTGGTAAGGGGGGGGGGGGGGGGGAGGGGGGGGGGGGCGCGGCGTTAATTAGAGCCGAAATTGTAGTTAATCAGCCACTGCAAAATTCCTTTAATAAACAGTAGTGTGGTTAAAGAGTATTCTCTTAATTTTTGCCTCCCTTCTCAGTAAGGATGGGGTTCAACTCTTAAAGGAAATAATTTGCTCCTCTAGAAGCAATTCTTTCCTTCAAGAGTAGACCCCATTTCAATGTTCTACCTAATCTAGAGAAGCAAACAAGATTTTCATGCAGGATAATCTAACATTATTAAAAAGGGGGGGGGGGTATTAGAGCAGGGGTGTTAATTAGGATTAATACGGTATTCTAGCTTTGCTGCGCCCAAACCAAACTCAGCGAATTCGCCGAGAAGCAGTGATTTACGGGGAAAATGGCTTTCACTTCCAAATCCTCCGGACGAGCGGGAAGATGGGAGCACATACCAGACAGCTTGGCACCCATGTCTGCAATAAGCCAAAAGGATTTGCGGTTCTGTTTTACTGACCCAAATATAGCATTTGTACAGAAGTATGAGTCCGCTAGATCAGTAGGCCAGCGCTTAACCCACTGAGCTAGCGGGGCCGCTTTTCGCATGTAAAAAGAATTATGTGAAGGGAGTTCCAGAATGATAAATGCAAATCGGAAATGGCGTAAAGCACCTGCTAGGTTGGTCTTCTGATGTCCGTTTGCAAAAGCAATAAAAGTAAAAAGTTGTTGCCATAACGCCCAACTCACATGAGAATTTGCAGACCAGAAGCCTGCAAAGTTTCAGACTGATTCATGACAAGCTGCAGGAGACGTATTTAAATATCGTCTGTCAAAAGGGGGTGGGGGTGGATACCGAGGGGGGGGGGGGCCAATGGAACTACGGAAAGGTGAATACTGTGTCACCTCGCTGTTCTTTGAAAAAGCAGTGGACAAAAAAGGGAAACTGATCCATAAAAAAAAACTGCATTTTTTGCATACACGCATAAACAGTGATAATCCTCCTCCCCGCCCCTTCCACACCTCTCGCCCCGAATAACAACTCTCACCCCCCCCCCCCCCCCCCCCCAACAAGTAACCCAGTAGATTAAGCGCCTGGCCTGCTGATTTAGCGATCAGCTGGATGCAGAAATCTTTCCAACCGTAAACTGGCTTGTATTGCACACAGTCTTTCATTATCACCCTCCGATCGTCCTGATATGACTGAAATACGGTTGAAAGGATTTAAGAGAGGCTGACTGTAAGCATCAAGCATTAACCAATAATGACATGGAAAGTCGAAAATTACGGATTTAGCTTATATTTTGGGAAATTGATATATACCATGCATGTTTATGTTTCACAAGTTTTTAGCGGTCAGCGTTCGGCCGTTTCCATGGTAACCAGGAGTCCATTTTAAAAATGTCAATATTAAGACCTGAATGTAATATTCGCTCGCTAAAAATTGAACAACAAATATTATCCTATTCTTTTTTGTTTGTGTAGTTTGACAATACATAGCTGTGTAATAAGATAACATAATATTAATGTTTTCTGTCCCATACTATCAACGGAAGAGCTTTTACTGAAAAAAATAGACCCAATTTTGAGTGAAAAATAGGGGTTTTATTCGCCTGATATCTAAAAATGGCAGTCCCGTTTGAAACTAAGGCCATGTTTATATGATAGAGCAAGGTTCAAAGTTTAAGAATGTCAAAAAATTAGGTGTAAACTCACAAAGTTTCAAACTTTATTCATCTTTGAAATGTGTCAATGTTGTAAAATAGTAGCAAGGGAGTTAAGTCAATCTGGGATTATCTTACCTCCCTTGACGATTACAAATGTGCGAACACTACAGGTAGTATCCATGATCTTTCAAAATACGAGATAGTATCTTTAAAAGAATTAGATAACTGTCAACAGTGCTCACCATGACCTTTTCAGATCTATGAAATAGGTCCATTCACCAAGACTGCAGTAACTGTTGCAGATATATTTGACGACAAGAGTTCTCCCGAGCAAAACGTCTGCAGAAGTCACGGAATAGAAGAAAGGAGTAAAAACATTTTATTTGCAGCAATATGTTTGCTTTTTCTTTATTTTATGTTCAAATTAATAAATTTACTAGTTTTTCTTGAATAAGTTGTTTCCTTGAAGCAGGTAAAACACAATAAAAGGCATTTTCAGGACAAAAAGTTGTGTAGGCCTACTCGAGTACAGTGTCTATTCACCGGAGGACAGGCTGAAATTTTAGCAATGTTCTGTGACCTATGATCGTGATACTACATAGAAAAGCCAAGAATTGATGCATGAACGACTTACAGTTTTACATCCTTTTAACAGTAGTTGAGTCATATCTTGGCGACTGGAGGAAAAAGGTGTGTGTGTGTGTTGGGGGGGGGGGGGGGGGGGGCGCGGCTATGAAGGGCTCTGTGTGTGCAATTGAGACCCATTGGCGGTTGGAAAAATTTACGCCTCCAGTGTGTCTCAAGCCCGGAATTACCAGACCAGCAGGTCAGGGCTTATAAACCTACTGGTGCTCCCGAACTACAAACATGCCATTAACTCTTCGTTTTACAATATGCCTCCTAAATTTTAATTTTTGGTGCCATATAAATATTTATGCCCTTTTTGTGATGAAATTATTATTGGTTTTGCATGTGATTTGTCGGACCATAAAAAATTGAGCAAAATGATGCTCGATGCTTACAGTCAGCTTTTCTTAACTCACTCCGGCTTCGCTGTCGAGAATTAATATTTAGCAATTTGCCCTTCAACAGCATGTATCAACCAGCGATTACTCACTGATAAAGAAAAAAAAATATTTTAACTAGTACTAAATCACACATTTTTTAACATTTGTACACTCTTTCTCTTCCCAAAGTGGTGATATCGCTAATGCATAATAAATTAGTGGGTGGGGTATCTTAGCAGCACTTTAAATTTGTTTATTAGAAAAAATGAAAACCATAAAAGATAGAGAAACTTAGTACTTAACTACTTTTAAAGCATATCGATTCTAATGCAAATTAGGAGATGTATATCAGTTACATGGTTTTAGGGTTGTTTTGAACTGATTTTATGCATTGTAACCATAGAAACAACATCTACAAATACGTTTCTACACCGTTTTTTGCAAAGATGGGATATAACAAGACTCAGTATTGGTTATTTGTAGCTAATTCAATTTGGCAGAGTGGTAATTAAGGCAAAAAAAAACAACAACTAGAAAACTGTTGTTTTCTGTAAAATTGAAATTGCAAGAGGGAAGCCATTTGCACGTGCATTTATTCTTTAGTTAGTGAAAGTTTACACCTAATTGTTTTGTTATGAACTGTTCTTATGTTGATGTTTGAAAACATGTAAACGGTATATTCAGGTCAGGCTGCCATTTTCAATCATCTTGATTGAAAAAAGTGCTATTTTCTTAAATTCTATTTTTTCTCCGACCATATGTACTTTCAGTTGCCATGGTTTCAACAACGTGCAGTGGCCGATGCTTTGAGGGTGCAGAGAATAATAATTACATTTAGTCCTAAGCACCATACTTGTCAAGTATTTGATACTTGCATCAGGAGAGAAACATTTTCCTTTTGAAATTCTTGAAAATATGTAAAATTTGACCAGCCTAAAAATGGTTGCCATGGCAACAGTATTTGCTTAAATATCTCGAGAACCGTTTGACATATTTCACTATTTTTTTCACCGATCTCCATCTTTCGTCGAGAGCTTTAAACCACGAAATTTTGAGCAAAAGACAAAATTTTGAGTTTCCATCCAATGCCCGATGCTTTCAGTCAGCTTCTCTTAAAATCGCAATCAACCACCATCCATGCACAATTCCCACCCCACCCCCAAACACACACACCCGACTTCAGCTATGAATTGCAAGAGTTTATCACTTGACGATTTACGCACTATATGACAAGGTTACACTGAATAATGATTTTTTTCCGCTTCCATACACTAGTTTGATGATGCAAGCAAACCAAACACGTCTCACCGAGTCTTGGTATTGTTATCATTAGTTTTACTACTGATCAAGACAGGGACCGTAAATCCGTAAAGTTAAAAAATCTAAACATTGGGGAAACCTACATTAATTACTGTAACTGTCCTAAAATTGAATGTAGTTATGTACGCAATGATGCAGATGGAATAGCACACAAAGTAGACCCAGGAGCAGTCTGATCTGGGTCTGCACATCAAAGATCAATGTGGAATGCGATACCATACCAATATTTTATCACTTGCAGCTCCCCGCAATTTGCCCACAGAATGCATGAACGAAAGGATAATTTCGGTGCATGTCGAGCCATGCTTGAAACGTGCATCAATGAAAGAAATTTCAATGTTTTATGTTAATGTACATTTCTTTCAGACAACTAAATATCTAAGAGCTATAAATAATCAATCATGAAAAGTGTGCATCTGCTTTTATTCTAATTCCATTATTGCCATTTCGCGATGATTTCAAATATTTATTTAACGAAGCTCCCGATGACATTTCATTTTGTTCTTCAAATCATCTGTTGTTGTCGGTTGGTTCAATTGTGTCGTAACGGAGCATTCGGAATGTGCGATTCTGTACGTGGTATATTCGTGCATAATTTTATAGTTATTTCTTTTTATTTCTTTATTATTATTATTATTATTATTATTATTATTATTATTATAATTATTATTAATATCTTTTTTCCAACTCTCAAAACGAGGTTTCCCATAAGACCCAAGGGAACGAATCCATCAGGTGCGTCTCCTGGCACCGAGTCTGTCCGTGTTCTCTCGTATTCAAAGAAGAGACTGTGAGTTCGATATAATTTATTTATTTACATGTAGATGACAAAAAAAATCAACTAAAAAGAGTGCATTTCACTTTTTACTATAAAAGAATATTTAAGCAATTAGCTTAGCGGAAAAACATAAAATGCTCTTAAATTTATGATCCCTCGTTGAATTGCTAGTGTTAAATTTTCGTGGGGAGGTTACATTTACCAAAACAGGGCAGAATTTAGTCTCGCATGAGGTGGATGGAAACTTTCGATATTACGTCCGTTTCAACATATCAGCATGAATGGAGAGTGATATTGATAGATTGTGTGTAGTGGAACCCCAAGGATTTCCGCTTCCTGATATATTTCAGTTTATATTGTATATCGAGCCGTCATCCAGAGGTATGGAGAAAGAAAAGACATGCTAGGGAGAATAAATTGTCCAAACCATCCCCACCCGCACCTACTGCATGCACAGTAGGTCCTTGCTCCACTGTTTTCCAAAGTCGGACTCCTTGACACTGAAAATTACCCGGCACCATCGCCCGACCACAAACACTTCGGTATGTGCCGAATTTTGACGGATAACGACATAGGAAAGAATATCATCTCTGTTTTTTTTATTATTATTATCATTATTATTTCTTCTCAGAACATCAGAGCTCCAAAGCAAACAAAACTTATTTGATAAAAACATAAATAAATTGTCATGTATGACATACAGCAGTTTTGCTAGGAATTAGTTGGCGCTTCGCATTTTGTCCGCAAAATAAAACTTACGTACATGTAACATTTTTTTTTTTGCGGTCAAAATTCTGAACAGAAACTTATACCGGACTCAGAAATAATAGTGCCTTATCAAATATGATAGTATAGCAAAAACTGAAATCCACAGACTTTTCAAGCTCTACAACCGTCAGTATTACATGTAATACCATCACGCAGGACAAACGCGGGAGGAGGGGGGCGAGGTTAATCATAACGAATACATATACATACGTGCTCCCGCAGAAAAGAAATAGCAACATCTAATCGACCTCGTTAAAGAGTGGCAGAGCACAGAGCAAAGGGAAAAGCGCTACACAGCAAACTTATAAGTTGAATAAAGTCGTTAACGTCATAAAATCAATAAGTACGTCGCGTTGGGTATGGTATTTTAATGACGTCACAATTGCGTAAATAACACGCAAGACTTTAAAAGAATCCATTTTCGATCGCAGGAAACATTTAAATATGATATAGTAAAATTTCATTAATTTCTGAGACAGGGCCGATTTTTACCCTTCGTGAAAATGTCCTTTGGCATCCCCACCTGTATCGATAGCAGCTTTGGAAAGAAAGAATTTGCTGCCATAGAAGCATATAATTTTCTTTTATTTTGGCCGGCTTAATTGTCCTGGAAAGCAAGAAGGAAGCCAGTTTCCCATTTTTAATACGGTGGATAAATACGGATGTGTACCTTTACGCTTGAAATAATAACTATAATAATAATAAACCAGTACTTCACTCTCCCCAGCAAACAGCTGTTAAAATCTGATAAGCACACATATCAAATACACATAATTACTTCCACGATTTGGAAGTAAATAAAGGGGAGAGTGATGGACTGAAACAGGAGAGAAAGAAACGGTGCATTTTTATTTTCAACTCTCCTATTACAACTCCCACCTTTTGAAGAAAAACACTGTAACAGTTTTTATTTAGACATGGACCTCTGAAAGTCACTTCTGTGAAATGGACCGTGAAAATTCCGTGAAAGTCTGTGAATTTTTTACGTTTCTGTGAAAACACCGTGACTGTATACAGTGCATTTTTAAGAGATTTTTCTATCTGATCCTGTGATAAAAGTTGGTTGGTAGAAAAAAAAATCATGAAAAATCATGAGAAAAGCAGCTGACAATTTCACGGCGCTCTAAATAAAAGGAGATGAAATGAAAATTACAAACAACAGAAGACTTGACCATTTCACTTTTATTTCACGGTCTTCCTTAGGTATTAAAATGTGCTATATAAAGAGATCTCTAAAAATATTAGAGATAGAACAAATCTGACAGTAAAGACGCGAAATAGCTCGATTTCTTCGATGCAGTGCAATTTTAAGGTCATAAAATGCCCCGTCCCCAAACAACTCAGCTATGAAAGTTTTTACACATATATACTAATGCCTACAATGTCTACTTTCAGTTTGAACTGTAATCATCACAGAGTGCAGTTTTAAACTTGTTCTGTTTTACTGAAAAAAGCTTCAAGCCAAACTGTTGATAAAAAGGGTTAACCAATTTAAATTTCTGCTTCTGAACTTCACTTGAGAGAAATTAAAATGCGTATAACGACCATTTCCTGAATTTCCAACTGGTTCGGTTATGTCTTTAAATTTTCGGCTATACTGATAACCTTTGAAAAGGCTACGAGTTCCAGGTAGCGAATACTGATTTAGAAGCTTCACCAGCGCACATTCGCTTTCGAACAATAAGATCTCGCTAACTGGCATTAGAATATTGAGCTAGAAATCTGGATAAAATTGCATACAAAACAGAATTCCAATTAGCATTGCAATGCAACGACATATCATGCTAAGACATATTGATTTCGTCAAAAACTCAATTTCCTTATCATGCTATAATTCTTCTTTGAATTTGACATTTATAGACATCATATTTCATTAAAATGGATTGTTTCTATAGAGTGTGTATGTGTAGTTATAAAATGATGCAACACTGCCCACGCCCCCCCCCCCCCCCCCCCCACCCCACTTCTCGCTTGTTCCGTCACTTCAGCACTGGCGCCTTTTTTTCGAACTAAATCAGAAGAATAGGTTAAACATGTCCAGTCCATGGAACAGAAAATATGTGATGAAGTATTGAGTACTTCTTTACGGCGACCACACGACACTAAATACCAGCAGCAAGGAGGATAACATGCATTCAGAAGGAAGAGCCTTAATTTCGAATCAAGGAACTCATCGGAGAAAGACAACTAGTGGAATTGGTTTACTCTTCATATACAGTTGTGAAATATAAGAACACTGACCACGAGAACTAACACCGCTCTGCAGACGCGACGCAATAACCACGAAACATTAAGTCTGAATGCTTGGAGACATGACTTTATTGTTCTGTCTGTTCTACGTATTAACACTTTGGTATTTGTCAACAACCAGTGCCTTGAGTAGCAACTGAAACAGGTTCGAACATAATAAAATTGGACCCGCTATAACATGTAAATTGTCATTTAAGAGTCCGATCAATACATTTGCAATCGTTCGGATTTTATAACATATTCCTACTTGACGGTCTGTCATTGTTGACAGCAACATGCTGAAATGGTTAATTATATAAAAAAAAACTAGTAAATTGTGTCTGTAAGACAGTAATGATGCCCCCGTGCAGTGTCTGTCACAGGAAATGTGTACATCCCTAAAGCACCTTTCAACACAGGTATCTACAAGAATCCACTGAAAACATTACACAACCCCAAACCCGAAAGTGCAAAAACGCTGCCCAAAATGACTAAGTTTACAAGACCACATTCCTATCAAAATCAATTCCAGCTCAAAAAAAAGCAAAAAAAAAAAAACACATGCAATTCTTCAATAATCTCCATACCCTACAATGCAAAAATCTGTCTAAAATGCCTCAGTTCAAAAGGCCATAATTCTGTAAAAAATAATTCTAGCTGTAACAAAAACCTACATGCACATCTTCAATATATGCTGAGTATGTACGAAAAGTTTAAAAAAATATGCTTTGAAAACTGTGGGAGAAGTTGATTACCCAAACTCCATAATCTATGATGCAAAACACTGCATAAAATGACTAAGTTCAAAAGGCTGTTTTCCTGTCAAAATTTATTCTAGCTCCATCAAAAATCCACATGCACATATTCAATATATTCACATTATGTATGCAAAGTTTGGAAAAGATCCATTGAAAACTGGGAGAGTAGTTGATTACACAAACTCTATACCCTGAAGTGTGACGAACGGACGGACGGACAGACAGACAGGAGCAAATCTTAATGCCCCCTAACTATCGTCACGAGGGCATAAAACCCGCATGTGAGTTATTTGAAAGAAGGGGTCAAGGTCTAGTGAACACTTTTGGCTGTTGAGGAACTAGATTATTAAAAGCCGGACGCGTTTAGGAGTCCAAATTGAATACAATTTTTTCTCGTCAATCATTCTTCCCAGATTCGATTAAATGCCGATTAACTGCTGGTTTGAAAAAAGCGAGAGAGAGAGAGTTGTTTAATTATCATTGTTCAGTCAATGGGCCCTTGGGAGTATTTGGATCCGCGATCTTCTGCAATGAAGCTAATCCACCTAATCACACACTTATGGCGCCCTTCAATCATGGAAACCTTAGCGGCATTATTTTGATTTTTTTTTGCAGGCAAGTAACGTATTTCAAGAATTTAGTCTGCAGATACAATTGCTTTTACAGTATGTAATTATCCAAACCTCTTGTTGTTTTGATTTCTTTCACAACTTTACTTAAAATATGATATTGAAAATTCCGAGAATATATAGAAAATTGATTTCAATTTAAAACGTCGGTTATCTATTTTGTGCAACATTCCTTCATAAACACATTATAGAAATAAAAGCAGATTTCTACAGCTTCGAGAAAGGTGAGGTGGTATATTTGTAGCTTGAATTGTTTCAATTACCTTTTTAATGTATATTAAGATATATAATACAAAGTTACAAACTTATGTATGCCAAAATTTATACTTGAAGCTTCGTTATGCCACGGTGCTATTACAGTAGGTAGTAACAGCGATATCATCATGTAATGTGTAACATACCCTGATGTTCTTGGCGTGAACGTCTGGCATAAACTGATGCGATTTTCGTAGCGGCATCATCTAAAAAAAACAAAGCCACTTGACTAAGTAGGTATTTGACCTCCTATACAACAAATGCTTGAATTTACGTGATTTTCTCCGGTCCTTGGTGACATAGCCTGGGTTAGATAATAAATGGGTATAGGTGAAACACGCGGATACTCTTATATGATATCTAAGTAAAGAGTATTCCAAAGTGTCAGCTTGGGAGGGTTTGGGTACAAGCTTCTAGATATTTTAATATGAGCCGCGACACGACAAAACCAACAATGTGGTTGTGCGCCCAGTGATGACTCAGATCAGCCTGGACATCCTCCCAGTTTAATCAGACGTTTCATTTAGTGTTTAAAGGGTAGTTAAGGGTCTCAGCTACCTTCATGCGGACAGCGAAGACTCTGATCAGACTGGGCGGATGCCCAGGCTGATCTGAGTCTGCGCTGGGCGCACAACCACATTGATGGTTTTCTCGCGTCGCAGCTCATATCTTCTTTACACAAATGATACTTAAATGTTTACTTGCGTCGACAGCTAACAATAAATCTAAATAACAGCTGTAATGATTTCCATCGTTAAGTATAATAGGCTATAATACCGTTGATAAAATGCCTGACGTCTTTAATTTGTATCCAGCTTAGTACTTTCATTCTCTTGGCAAAGCTAGATATATTAAGAAATGCTTTTGTGCACTCAATAAAATACATTCTGATGAGATATTTTGTATCAAAAATTAAATCAAGTTTGTTTACCGTAATGCGTTTCGTTTACAAAACGGTAAAAATATCAATGTATCTTGAAACAGCACACTCTTTGTCCGTATGTTTGTTAATGATAAAAAAGTTCGGCATGATGAAAATGAGGGGTTGAAAAGTTCCGAAACAGCATACTGTGAACATTTGCTTGGTCTGAATTCCGATAGGCAGCAGTTCCTTGCATTCTTGACATGGACCAGAAAATGATACAGAAAGGATAACATTTCACGATTGTGAAGGGTAAGGAAGTTTTGCCGCCAGTTACAGTTGTATTATACCTGTCTTACCAATATTTCTCATGCTAGGGGAGTTATGGCCACAGTTCCCTTTGCTGAGGCAAGGTTTATAGATTTGTTTGAAATTTCATTAACCCTTAACTAATTAGAAACTGTTTGTGGCATTCTACAGCGCTGATGCAATTCTACGGTCGGACATTTACTGCCGAAAATGATATTTGCACCGTCTGTTTAAAAGTCTGGTTCTTGGTGAAAGCTTTTGGCATATGGAAAATCAGCGTATTCGTAGGCGACACATCAACAATTAGGTATGTTTTGCGTCTGTACCTAAAAAGATTCGATCGGCCTGTCCTCATCCTCTGCTTTTAAAATGTATAAGTTTCGGTTTATCTCTTTAAGTTAAGATGCTAAAAACAAACATTGCTTTGAGATGGACTAAGGATCTTCGGTAGGTCACTGAGGTAAGCGCTGGCCTGCTTAGCCAGTGGTCTCGGGTTCGATTCCCGGTGGAGACTAAAATGTTTTCAACCTTACACGCTGGACCAATGTACACACCATTTTATTGTCATACACCAATCGTCCTGATATGACTGCAATACTGTTGAATAGACGTATATCGCAAATCATGTAAGAGGATATAACTCATGTTGTACAAGGCGTCATAGTCTACAAACATTTTGCTGGTGCCTACTTTTTCAAACTTAATTTATTTTGAGGTGAATGTATATTACGCTTTCTACATCTAAAAATCGCATTTAGGACGGAATATTTATAATCTTAAGCGACAGCGTGCATGTAAATATATTGAGTACCGCTCACAATTCACAAGCCTTTGCACATCGTTACAATCCCTAATCATCAGTGTATGAAGACACAAATACTGATTGAAACGCATTTGTAGAGTCGCAAAATAGCTAAGCTCGTTGCAATTAAAGAAAGATGCGCTGTACGAGAACATGTATATAAACAAAGCGACATTTTTAAATGTTCATCAAACATACGAGGGTTGTTCAGAAAGTTCTGATTCTAGCCTTATAACTTTGTTTAGCGGCATGCTGGGGACAAATGCTAAGCACGCATTGAAAGTACTATTCTTTGTTTTTATAATAATACCTAGCACGATCCAAAGATATATATTCTTTTTGAGTTACAACGCATGTTATTAGGCCCCAGTCATACCACTGGGCTAATTTCATATGTGAATTTATTTTCAGTGTGTCATTCAAGTGAAAAATCATTGTAAATACAAAATGAATTTGTGTCAGCTTCTTGTCATTCGTTGCTATCAATATCCGTTCAAAAGTTAGAAGGGCAGCAAACATTATCGATTTAGTCCATGCAAAGCAATGCGCAGTTCCTAAGACGTTAGTGAAAACACCGTCAACGTCATTTTCGAAAGCTCGTAGCAGCTTCGTTGTTTATATCAATTTTATTTTTTCGGCGGTTTCGAACAGGCCCATGCAAGGCTCTTCCAAACAAGATTTTGAATGTTAAAACTGTTGTTTTTGTTACAAAATCATTGTAATTTTAGTAGAAAGGGGGAATTTGCTACTATATAAAATGCTTATATTCTAAATTGAAGGGACAGTATGGAACCTAGATTAAATATATTTTCCGCGATATTTACAGGTTATAGTTGCCTGGGGAATATGTTTAAGGAGCAATGATGAAAACATTCCAAAGACTGCTCATATATGAACTATGACTTTCTTTAGAGAAAATCTGCACAGGCTGTTGGGTAACCTCTTTCAAAAACGTTAAAAATATGTCATTTAGAAAATATACACCACGTTTGCAGAGTTGTCCGGACATATCATACCTTTATATATTTTCGCCATCAGAAGTTCTGTATTAACGATGGTTACCAAAATAAGACGTCACGATCAGAACTTTCTGAACATTCCTCGTATGCATATTTGATGGAAATGCGAATATCGAGGATCAAGAACACTCCATGCGTCCATAGTCTTTTTAGTATTTCTTAATGACTGTATGCATGTTTATCTTTGGACTTAGCAGCGTCCGTACATTGCCCATGAGAACAGCATAAAAAACCGAATATGCAAACTTCGCAGCTCATCCAGAAATGCTTCATACTTTCAGCGATTATCCAAAATAAAAGGAACAAGAACTATCTTTGAAAAAAAGATAATCGGTTCAGATTAAATAGAGGCGTGTATTGTAATATGTATGAGTCAGGTACATGTAAGATGTCGAATGTGCTGATCAGATTGTATGTATGCGCATGTTGATATACATATTTGTTGTTGGTATTGGGAGTTTTGATTTCGGAAATGCTGTTGAATTTTGATTGGAGTCTGTCTGTGTTGCACATAACAATGAGGATTTGTTGGCTGACCGCCCCACATACAACTTAACAAGTTTAGCTTTTGACAAAGCTTGAGAGGTTGTCCCTTAGCAATGAATCTATAGGATGCAAGTGGTAAAGTAGAAAATTGGCCGCTATACAAGTTAATTTTATTGTATTCTTGGATTTTGTTAAATCTGTAGGTATGGGGCGAGTTTGACAGCTTTTTCCTTTTGTCTAGTGATTGCTTGTAACAGGTGAGTTTCAGTGCTATTAACTTTTGTTATAGGGTGACCTGTACTGTTTAGTGACAGCTCTTCCTAAGTGCATTGTACTGTCTGGTTATTGCTTGTATTAGGTGAGATAGTTGTAGTATGTGAGATGAAGTGTCAGGACAAGTTTTATAGCTCATGCCTTTGCGATGCTGGGAGGGGCCCTGCAGCTGGGTGCGCAAAAATATAGGAGTAAATACCGGAAAATAGTAGAACCCGCATTTGGCGAAACGAAACGGCGCATAATCGAGAACAACTTGTTGTTGATCTGTACTCTTAAGTGACAAATCTTGGTGGCTGAAATGAACTCTCGGGTAATGCATGTATAGGGTGAAACAAAGTGTTCAAAATAAGCTATAAAGATCATGCATTAGCGATGCTGGCGAGAATCTTGCAGCAGGGTGCGCCAAATGTAGGAGTATCGGGAAGTAGTGGGACCCTATTTCTGCAAAAGGAAACGGCGTACAATCGAGTACGAACCTAAAAGTGTCGCAGTTCCAACACAACATCAACAACTAAGCCAGCAACAATTACTTAATTTCGTCTCCGATTTTGTGTAAAGTTATTCTGATGGTTTTATATTTTACATGAGTGACTTAGCAGGCGAAATATTTTTTTGGCTAAAAGCGATTGGACCGAAATATCTAGATTCATGACGACACGGTTTATAGGCCAACAGTCAAATGAAACTGAAAATAGAAAGAAAAAGCAAAAGTAAACTACTTACATCAAAATCCCGGTGTATTTATATTGGCCAATGAAATACTTAAAATCTTGGTCAATAGTAGGGTTATACGGCTAAAGCCGAAAAAAAAAAAAGAAAAAGAAAAAAAGATTTTCCATCGTATTAAAAGAAACATTAAGAATGATCGATTTGCTTGAGGTGAACAAAGCGGCCTAGATCCGTGAGCTTATCAGGCTAGCGCTTGAAAAACTAAGCTCTAGTTCTCCTTCAAAAATTTATAGCTGTGACTTGCTTTTGTGACGTGAGACTTGAAGTTTTCGTTTGTAAATCTTGGGAGGCCCAAAACTTATTGAAGCTGAGATTCAGGACCAAATCTAAAATTTTTACATGAGATTAATTTTCATTAGAGAAGAATACCAGGATCTGGTGTGAGGATGGCTAATACTAAACAAATTAGACCATGCACTGATGACGTTTCAAACGCTTCAAGCATATCGAAGCGTATAGAAAGCGGTCCTCAAGATTTGAAAATGCGTGACTATTGCACTAGTAGGCCAGTGCGAACTAGAAATTTTTAGGGATGCCGTACGGGGATTAACTGATTAATAGAAACTGTGAAACTGGTTGACATTTAAATTATCACATGGGTTTTGAGTTTGAAGGGGGTAGGACATTAAATATTGTAGACGGGCAATAATCAGGAACTGATACAATCAAATCATACATACCACAGACGCCACCGAAGGAAACAAATAACATCGAATAACAACCAAAGTACTAAGACATTTCAAATGGATAGTTAATGAAAAGTTTTTCTCAGGTACATGTAGGCCACAAGGCTAGGCTTAACCAACCTCAAACAGCTAGCTAAATGTTCCGAACCACCGCAGCAGCAGAGAGGTTCGGTACCAGTAAAACATGATTAAGCACCCCAGTAATCCTGTGCTGACCGTTCCAAGGCGGTACTTCTGTTGTGGTTCCTTGATGTTACATTGTGCTATGACCGCTTGTCTATGTTCTTTGGTGGTTTGGTCGGGTGGTGCGATGGTGTTGCGTGTAACTTCCAGTGCCGGGGCGTCCTACTGATTTCGAACATTGAAGGGCAAGGGCCTGTTGTGCTTGCGGTAGGTGCGGGTGGGTGTTGTTTGGACATGTTTTCTCTAGTCTATTATTTCTCTTTTCTTTCTCCCTCTCTCTGGGAGACGGCCCGATATAGACTGAAACACTGTCTGAAAGGGCCGTTAAACCCAAATTAATCAATCAATCAATCAATTGGCGGTTTGGTCACCGATTTTGCCACCCAATCTTCCTTTTGTTTTGTAAGTTAAAAATAAGATAGATAAAATAAGATTTTGGTGTTGTTTTTATTAGGGTAGCTGAATGAACACCTGTTTGGGAAAGAGCTGCTCATTTGGTTTCCCGTACGTGTCTGTCGTGAACTTGTGTCAATTTTTTCGCGCGCGTGTGTGTGTCTGTGCTTCTTACCCTATTGGTTTTGAGAGCGGGACATGGGATTTGCTGATCATTGCCTATCTTTTTACTTTAGGAAAATTAAGCACTCAAAACATTTAATTTTAAGCATTTTTACATTTTCTAATTCATACTAATTCATACTCTAATTAATTTTTCTTGTGTTCAAGTTCAAATTCGAGTATGTAGGAAGCCTAACTTATCAATAATGCCCAATAGTCTCAAGAAGGTTTTTTTTGTGAAAACACATAGCTTTATCATGTAGACAAGCATTTAGCAATGCGAAAAGGGACCAGAACTTTGAATTAAACAATCATATGGTACTAAAATTCGTTTATGTTCGAAGTCTTTCTTATATGAGTTATAGTCTTAGTTTAAAATACGTTCTTCAAAACCTGCAGCTTCTATATGTAGAAATCGGACATTTTAGTTTTTCATTGAAAATAATTCTGTAAGAAGTGGTTAAATGTGACTTAAACTCACATGTGTTTCAGATCATATATCTATAAATTATGATTTTTATCTCTATGCTTAGAGTACTCACACTTATTAATTGCCCATTATGGAGCTAATTTGAAGACCTCTCACTATTTCGCTGCATATATGTACCGACATTACAATTCAAACAGCATTAGAGTTGACGTGAGCCAAATACTTTTAGCAGAAAATCGGCTCATTCATTTTATCGGTGCAGAAGGAGAGTTATTTTTCTTTAACAGGGTTGGTTGTGCCTTGTGGCCATCTCGCATATAACGTTCCGCGACCAGTCATGCTAACGTTCATTGTCCTACTCCTGGATATTCCATATATTTTTCCCGATCGACCGAGCAGTTCTGGAGATTAAGTCAGTTGAATGATAGACGGACGACGAAGCTAGTCTATCATATTAGGTCAAGAGATTCCTTTTCAGTGTGCACAGCTGAAAACCGAAATGGAAACTCTTGACGAAATAGAACATGCAATTCTCGATAACCTCTCTTCTTAGCAAAAAACATTTTAACGAAACATTTTATAGTGTTCTACGATGACTTCAAATTAAATCATATAAATGCATTACGGATAAACGATATCAATTTGCGGAATGCATTAAGTGAGCTACGTCAATCACAAGTTTTGAAGTCATTAACAGTTTAGAATGAAAACGGAAGAGTGGAACGGATTGAAACATAAAACATGGCCATGATTAGTACAATTTGGTTAAGAACAGCAACTAAAGAAATGAAAGAGAGATACAGAAAGGTCAATACTAGGAAAAATCATTTGGTGATAGTCATTACGACGTATTAGAAACGAGTTTGATATGCTTATTGTATGCTTCAGCTTTGACAAACTAAACGACCTTTTAGTAACAAGTAATAATTGCAAATACATACCATTTCCTGTATGCTCGTTTGCTAAGCGCTCGAAAATTCAAACTCTGGGTTTTAAAGGTAGGTTCCTGTACTTTGGAATGCATCATAATTTTGATGATCTTTCATCCAAATTGTTGGAAAGCACTTATAAAAGCGAATGAATAAGTTTCACTAAAAAGTGTAAATCAAAAAATTCTTAGAAAAGTTGTTTTGCAAGGGATTTCCTAACTCTGCTTCGCACACCAGTTAGCGCTATTTTTAGTTCACCCCAAAAATAGATAACGCAGCTGAGCTCATGCTGCATTGCATTTTGGGATAGTTTTAACCCATCCACCATGCCAGGACCTCTAGGAGAGCTCACGGCAAGGGAAAATTGACCTTTGGAGAATGGCATCAGAAACATCAGAAACCGCGCACTTATAGACATAATAAACATAGTTATTATTAGGACTGGAATTCCAACGCAAGAAAATAAACCAAAAGGGAAAACGACTAATTTCTTCAACATCTGACGAGTTTCTCAGTAGCAACAAATTCAGAAAAATAAGAGAATTCAATACTGCTCAGAAAAAGACGAAATTATTTTGTGGACATAATTGTTATCGCTAGTACAGGAACCTACCTTTAAGGTTGCAAGATGCAATCCTATTAGATTATGTTGCAATTAAAACAATAAAGTAATTCCCTGGAATTCTCGTATTGTATATAGGAAAATGTATTATCTTTAATACTTACTCTTTTAAGTTATACATTATTGCCTAGAATTATAAATAACCAACTTCCCATAGGAAAAAAACGAAAAAAGAAAAGGTCGGAAATGAGGTTCAGAAGCTGGCGAGAGAACCACCACAAACGCTACCTGTTGAACGTGGGTAGATGGGGCTTATCAGCCATTTGCGAGGTTCTAGTCTCTAATTAAAACTAGAAGAGTAAGTACAACCCTTTGTGTTGGTGGCAGCCCACCTATAATTCCACTGGTAGGTCTGTGAGCAAAATCTGCTACGTAATATTTGTGGACACAAATAGGTTCACTGGGCGCAGGTCTTCCATGAAGAAGTCAACAGTCGGGACAGAACTCCAACTTGAGTTAAACATTAAAGTGTTAACGGTAAGACACGATCGAGCCTGCTCAGGTTGATACAACAGCAAGATTAAGGAACACAGTGTAGGTCAGGAACAGGCCCAGACACGTTGGCTCTTTAAATCTGGTTGTTTCTGTTATAACAGTGGACAAGCTATGGACTTGCTGAGAGGAAATAAGACGCTCCTTCATGTACCTCCATGAGTCTCCTAAGCTTACTGGTGAAATTGAGATGGTATTCAGACAGCATCATAGGCTGGGAGTCTTCCTAGGCAATGTATTAATGACTACGGACAGCTATACAGTTACAGGTATCAATGGAATTGGCTGTGGTAAACATACGCAGGCTGATGGTAGATAGATTACGCCAAATTGAATTTCGCCCAAGAACCCCGTGACATACATTCTAAGTGATACGTTATTATGGTGTCGGTCAAAGCCTGTGATACGAATGGCTGCGCCTACAGTTGGAAGCCAAGACATTAATAATGTATACAAATGGTATGACATAGGAAAGAAAATTAGATGGACGGATAACTTGCTAGTAAGAATGTGGGACGTTAGAACTCTGTAGCTACCTGGAAAACTTAAAGAGCTGACTCATGAAAAGGACAGGTACCACTGGAACGTACGGAACCCTTTCTTGAAAAGAGTATGTCTGCTGCTCGCAAAATCCATGCTGGAAAGGTTAACATGGGTGGCAGAAGATATTGACGCTTTTGCTTAGAAAGGGCAGGAACCAGAAGCCCTAGTTGACGGTCTCAACAAGCCTGCCCGAGTTTGTAAATGGAGATAGGTGCTGAGAAGATCAAAACGACGATAAAAAAACGCCAATCATACCAAGAGAGAGAGGTCTAGGTAAAAGGCCAGAAGCTGGAGGACAAGCTTCAAAAAACCCTTGTAGCAATACTTCACTGCCACTACAGTTCTAACAAATCTGAAGCCGATTTAGAGAGGAGATACCAACATACGAGGGGAGTCCAATAAGTTCGAAGAACTCGGTATTTTTCTATACAATTCAAGATTTCTTTTTTTCATTTTTGTGCAGTGTAAACCTGTGTCAGTTGAATGATAAAAGCCAGTCGGTCAACACGTACATCTTTTGCTCTTACTTTTTGTTTTAAAACCTATACTCATAGACAAAAATGGAAAGTCAGAATACTGAGTTCAGAGAAGTCATAAAGTTCCTCACTAAGAAAGGTGCAAACGCCAAAGAAATTTAGGGACGAGTCATTTATTATCAGGGTGGGGATGGGAGGGCGAGTACATTTAGGGGGGGGGGGTTGGATTTTTTTTTCGGTGATGTACTGGGGGGGGGGGGGTCGGAAATAAAAAAGCCTCGAAGCAGGGGGAGGGGGTCATATATTTTATCAGGCATATTTGGGGGGGGGGGGGGTCAGAATTCTTCCATCAGTCTTCATTTTTAAAAATGTCTCAGCTTCTGGAGGGCTTCGCCCCCAGACTCGTATTACTCTTCAAATTTCAGATCTTTTCTTTCAAACACAAGACTTAACCTTAAAAGGCTTTATCGAAATGACACACAAAACTTGGGCAGCTTCATATCCAAACACACAGATCTTTTCAGTGATTTGCTAGAAAGAATAGTATGAAAGTGTCTATAAAATCATGTCGAGTAGATGATTTTGTGCTTAGTTAAATTTAATGCCTGCCTCTTCACGTGCCTTTTCATCAGCAAAACTACTGTAGCTTCTGGGGGCTGCGCCACCGGGCCCCCGCCACCCACAGTCTGAATTAATATTATTTACAGTTACAGTTATTAAGCTTTCGACAACAGATTTCTGGATGGCCATTAGCAGAAGAAACAAGTGCAAGAAATGCGAACAAAGTTTAAACAGACCATAATTACATGTAATTAACCTGTTAAAACAAGAGAATGTTCTTTGTGTTTGATACAGCTAGGTTTTGATTGAAGTCAGTCTGACATAAAATAGGTAATATGGTTTGTGTGTTTGAAGGATAGCTTGCACAGGGGATGGGAGGATCATACTTTTTTGTCACCCATCTGGGGGGTCAGAAAAATTTGGTGAACCATATGAAAATGTACCCGGCCCCCACCTGATAATAAATGACTCGTCCCTTAAATCCATCGGCGCATGGCTGATGTGTATAGTGATAGTAGCCCAAAGTAGTCCACAGCTGCAAAGTGGTCAGCAAAATTTAAACGTGGGCGAGACTCCTTAGAAGATGACCCAAGGCCAGGTCGCCCTGCTCATGACATGATGCCATCAGCCAGGAGATGATCGTCCGTGTTGAGAGACTTGTGCTAAACGATCGCCGAATCAAAGTTGCCGAACTTGCTTCAGAATGTGGTATTTCTAATGGAAGTGTTTACACTATAACCCATGAACATTTAGGCATGTCAAAAGTATCTGCCAGATGGGTACCCAGAAACCTGAACATGCAAGATCGTCAGCAAAGGGTGGAGTCCAGAGTTGCACAAGCGGCTATTCGTGAGTTCCAGCAGTTAAATCATCCGCCATACAGTCCATACCTGGCCCTAAGTGATTATTATCTGTTTCGAAATTTCAAGTCCCACTTGCGTGGAACGAGATTTCGGGACGATAATGAGCTCAAGGTTGCTACAGAGGCTTGGTTTGAGGACCAAACAGACGACTTTTATTTCAAAGGCATAGACTGCTTAAAGGCCTATATTTTGTTCTATCATATTGACCCCCCCCCCCCCCCCCCAATCTAATCCCCTCCAATAAACAAGTGATAAGAAAATCAAAGGCACCTCCTAATCACCTCATTATTAGGGTCATAAAACAATGCTGTACTGAAACCACTGCCTACCTGTGGGGCCCCAGTGGGATAAATTCATGCATCGGTCAAAATGTAAGAGATCAGAAGAATATGTTCTATAATTTGTAAAATATATTTTGCTGATTAGCAATTCAAGAATACTCAAATATTAATTAGAAAAAAGAAGAAGAAGGAAAAAAGAAGAGAAAAAAAAATGAAGCAAACAAAAAAAAAAAAAAAAAAAAAAAAAAAAAAAAAAAACTTCAGGAAGACAGCAAAAAATAATTTAATATTTATTTTACAAATATTTTCTTGTATTATCACTTACTACTATAACTTTTTTTTATATATTTTAATAAGTTATTTTTAATATTACTTTCTTAAATTTTATTTACTTTTTATAATTTGTATTTTTTCATTTGTTATTCTATTTGTCTATTTATCTATTTTTGTGAAGTAAGTCAAATGCTCTGTAATTTAATATATTAGCCATTATAATAATCTCAAGAAGAAAAAATATGCAGGTTTGAAGATGAAATTTATTTCAAGGATCACTTCAGAGACCCAAAAGACTCCAATTTAATTATGGATTTATCAAATATCAATATTTTGTTTCCACAGAGTATATTATTTTATTTCGGCTTCTCTCATAATGAATTTTGATTGTGAAAAAGGATACGTGTGAACTTAAAGATTTTATAAACATTACCAGAATATATGTATCTAAAATGTTTTTTCTACACCAAACTTTGATGAATACTAATGCCAGGTATCTCTGTTATTTGATTTCCCCCAATTTGGGCCCCCGAAAGAAACTGCTAGGACACTGGTTTAGAGAAGACAGGCTAGCCAGAGGAGACTGTTTATTGGATTAGATAAGGATTACATAACTTACTAATGACAAAAATCCTGGGCCGGTTTCATGAATATATCTTAGATTTGTGCCTAAGTTACAACTTAAGTTATAACTTAAGTAAAAAAGTAAGAATGACTTAAGTTCCTACTTAAGCCGTTTCACAAATGTATCTTGGCAAAAACTTAACCTTTTTGACTTAAGTCTGTCTATTTTTAGGCGTCTATTTTTAACCGTGTTAAATGTCAGCAATATACATCTATGTACCAAACCACATGATTACGTATCTGAGGCGGTGGTGTAGTGGATAGCATTTTGCGCTCGAGCACAGACAGTAACGGGTTCGAATCTTCGCTTTTCCCTTTCATTTTTTTTCAGTTTGTTTTATCTTATTTTTTATTTATGTACGGTACTTTCATATAATATTGTACTGCTGTTCCCTAATGTTTATGCATTCTATAGTTAAACGGAGTATACGAAGTTTCCTGACGTACTTGCCGTTATTGAAAACTATGCTTGAATCTTCCCCAACCTTTCAGGGATGGTCGTGGTCGAGAGATGGAGCTGGGTAAGTTTCATTGCTAGGGCGTCCTCCTAATATAGATAATAGAGGGGCAAGGGCCAATTGTGCTTGCAGTAGGTGCGGGCGGGTATTGTTTGGACATTTTTTCTCTCTCCAATATTATCTCTTTTCCATTTCCTCTCTCTGAGAGACGGTTTGATATAGACTGAAAGACTGTCTTTAAAAGCCGTTAAACCAAAAACGACCAACCAACCTTATCCCCAACCTTTTATGCTTCGTTCAACTGCGGCAGACGCAGTAAGTGACACTGTGTGGAAGGGATAGAGTTGTCTGGTAGAGAGCTTGATCAATGGAAAGGATATTGCTGGCATCAGAAATGTTATCAGCAATGTGTACAATGGTCAGTGCCAAAAAGTAGGGCCCCTTTTTCAGTAATCAGATAAGAGGGTGGGGGGGGGAGCACGGAAATAATTAAGGGACAATTTTCAATATTTCTCCATAGAAACATAATATGTTGTGATCCCTCATTAGAACCGTGTTGCCGAGACGGTTCGGATGAGGGTCACAACTTATGTTTTCCTTCAGAAATAATAAAAATTATCTCAGAATTATCCCTGTTACCCCTTCTAATCTGGAACACTGCTCTTGCTTTCTAAAAATGTCGACTATTTAGTGAAATATACCCTTATCGGATAGGCACTTCCTCACTTCACCCACGAGCCCCGGTAGCTCAGTGGGTTTAGCGCTGGCCTACTGATCTAGCGGAATGGGTTAGTGCCACGCTTGAGGCGAGAATCTTTCCTACCGTAAATGGGGTTCCATTGCACACAACCTTTCATTATCACCGACCCATTGACCTGATATAACTGAAATACTGTTGAAAAGGACGAAAAACGCGTCATCCATCCATCCATCACCTCATCCATTCACCCACACCTAACTCTTGTATTCCACTGAAACATGGCTACATGAGAAAATTGTGGGAATTTGGCATTTCCAGCTCTCATTATAACTGAATTCCGCGACCTAAAAATCTAAAAAAACATTTACGCCCAAATGATTATGCAGACCATCCACAAACTCGCACATGAGTATTACAAAGATACCACAAATTTCGACATTATGGACGTCCCAAGGACCTGCTACTTTTGCAGTAGATGCAGTATTTCAGCTAAATACTGTCTCAACGGGGCCATTAAGGTAAAACAATCTACCAGTCTTAGGTTAGGTGTCACTCTACATATATACTTATTGGCCATGTTGTGAGAAAATGTTCTGAATGCACAGGCCTAGGTTGCCATGTACATGCCGTTTTCTTTTTTACCTTATAAGCAGGTATAAATCCGAGCCCTGTCTACATCACCTTGAGAAGTAATTGTTTATATGACTCATGTAAATTGGTTCAGCCATGAAAGAGCTATGAATTTACCTAGAAATGGCCGCAATCACAGATCAAAGGAATCCTGAAGCACAAACAGTAGAAGACTGAAGGAGGCCACAATCATACCCTATCATGTACAGTGCCTACTAAATAAGAAAGAGGAGCCGGAACAGAAACCACACTGGACGTGCAGTAGCAAAGTTGCTTGTGTTTCAAACCGCTTAAAGGTTACAACATAAAATGCAAGTTTAGAATTCGAGGCGCATACTGGATGAACTAAACAGTCTTCATTTATTAAAGCTTTCTGTGGTATCTCCTGAATTATGACAGCCGATCATCAGCATATCTACCTTACACATTTTAAGTGAGAACTTAAGTCACCTCGCTGGTTGACTTAAGTTTATAGAAAAATCTAAGCAAAGAGTTTAAAATAAGTTTTTTTTGTGAAAGCACATAAGTATAAACTTTTGACTTAAGTTATAACTTTAAGTATAAACTTTTGACTTAAGTTATAACTATAATTTAAATGTTATGCGACAGTCTGCATGCTTAGTGATTAACCCAATCACGGTTGATAGCTTTGCTGCACTCTTTAATTGCACACCGGGGGATCGGTCGTCAGACTCTATGATGGCCCCGACCTAAAGCTATATATTTTAGTTGGTTGGGACCGGAGCCTTTTTGTCTGTTGCTTGGTCCACCGGGGCTCAACTGGTGACCTTCTTTTGCTTCAGATTTCCAGTGGGGTTGTTTGGCAGGACAGGGATCTCCACCTGTCAGACGGCCCGTTGTATCTGTTGAGTCCTCGTCTTTGCTTCTTCATGGTGTTGAAATTTGATTTATGTGTTTACCGTGATGATTCATTGACGAGTTAGAGGGTTATCATGCGAACCGAACAACCAACTAAATGTTTTGTACCACTTCAGAAACTGAGGGTGAGGTTGGGCCTGTAAAATCGATTTAAGCCCCCCAGTAATTCATTACTGACCGTTCCAAGGCGGTAGTTCTGTTGTGGTTCTTTGTTGCCTGTTTTTGGTGTCAGAGTTTCTGTGATGTTTTACCTTATGTATGTTATTATTATTTTTGGTTCGGTTTGGGTTGCTGAGTGGCCACCTTTTGGGAACAAGCTGCTCACTCGGTTGGCCATTTGTTCTCTGTATCTTGATTATTTGTAATCTTAGTTGTTTCCAACTATGGTTTGAGGGCTGGATTTGGATTTTGATTGTTTCAGTTCCTGGTCTTTGCATACTTTTTACTTAGATCGTTTGTGAAACTGGCCCCAGGTCTTTAAGAGAAAAGTGGGCCAAATGCATTGAAGTAAAGGGGGTTTATATTGAAAAAAATGTTGAAACCATCTTCCAATCTGTGAGTTAAACCCCGAGTTCTACAAACTTATTGAACTCCCCTCGTATTTCTTTGATCGAAAGTAAAATTGTGGTTTTACCTTGTCATCTTGTCATTTCTGTATGCCTATGAGTTTTGGGACCTGACAGCAGAGTTAAGGTTACAGAACATCATGAACAAGGAACATGTAACCCCCAGTGAAGACATTTGCAGAGAGATCCAAAATTGGCCCTGGTTAGAGACGAAAGCATAAGTGGTTTGGCCACAACTTAATGTCATCTGGCCTAGCAACAACGATTATCCAGGGCACAGTATATTGACAAAGAAGAAAAGTTCGATCGAAGATGGGGAGACAGTGTTAAGGAATTGAAGGCTATGAACTTTGCCAACCCACCAAGGGCAGCTGCAAACAAGACTCAGAGGAAAAAGATTGTTTTAGAGTCATATACGTTACTTCATCAACCTTGCAAGTTAATGGGGTAGAAGTAAGTAAGAAATAAGAACTGTTCACAAATAAAACAATAGCAAAAGCCAACCCAGAATACATAAACAACATACAAAACATCTGTTCTACCAATTTTCTTACATAAACCACAAAAGGAAAAAGAAACAAAATGCCCATTTCTCCCTCCGTCTCTTCTGTGTGTATTGGGTTGGTTAAATTCTTTAATTGAGGCTTCTACTGGATAGTTACATGTACAGACATAGTTTTGATGTTTAAAGTTTTTCATTGGACTGAGTGTGTTTGTTAACGTAAATGTGCTGAAACGTTTTATTGTTTGTGTGTATCTGTTGTTCTTCTCAAGGTTACTTGAGTGGGCTTTGTTTTGTGACTGTGGCCCGTCCTGTATATTTTCATTTGTATTCGGACTGGAAAGTGGTCCTTTCATGGAAGAATATCCGTATATCCAATGTAAAATCATCAGAATGCAGACCACAGTCTTTTAGATGGATAATGTATAAACTCATGAAGGGTATAATGATCTAAGAATTTACGTAATACTTATGTCAGTTTACACCTTTCCAGGGACTTCAGACACTTAATTTGCGATTTGCAATTTGAACAGTTTTCACCACAGAATTTAAAACATCTTATTTAAAATCCCACAAATCACAAATGTCTGAATCAGTGACCTTTAGAAAGCCTCCAGTATGAGCATAAAACTAATAGTGTAATAAATTCAGATAAATCAAAAGTACAATAAAACATTCCTAGAAGATCAAATTCCTAACATGTTGCAGTGATGTTATTATTATGCTGTCGAGGAGCTGTCAGTTTTAATGTAATAATGTAAAACGTTGAACTGTGATGTTTAATGGACTTATCCTCTCCATCACCATCTTGTCGTCTCTACTCTATCTCTTTCTTGTGTGTGTGTGTGTGTGTGTGTGTGTGTGTGTGTGTGTGTGTGTGTAAATATCGTTATCATCAAGATCATTATTTGAAGAAAATAATTTTCTTCAAATAATGATAATGATGAGTACGACATTTTGAAATTTTAAATTACAAGATTTACAACATCTTTGCCTCAAATAGAAAAAAAAACCTTGTAAAACAAAATAGATTTATACTTTTACACTGTAAATACGAATGAAGTATAATTACTCTACAGAGATGAAGTACCCGTCCTGAGAAAATTATTGGAACAAAAAGAACAAAGGATAAATTTTCTCATACATAGATTAGTTGAACACTAATCGCTACTTTATGCTGACTTTACTCCTGAATTGAATGTGTTTATCATTTTTTGCCGACCTCATTTCTTCACATAGGCGTTTGACGTCTTTCGCAGCTATCGGATTGTAATAAAGTTCATAGGCGAGTAAAACTGTTTACAACTTAATTCTTATGCAGAGCTTAAATGCTGAAACCGCTATATTTGCATTTACACGCGTATAATACTCATTTGGGATTCACAAATTTGCATTCAAATACGAGAAACAACTCATTTTTTTAATTATATTTTCGTACACCGCAACCTCTCAAGACTCTAATAATGAGTTTATAAATCAGATTTGGGTCAAGACACGCGTTCATTGCCTTTAATACGCATTCGATCAGTAATTTGTTTTCCTTTTTATTAATTTGATTCGTAGAGCATATTGACTGCTAAATGTTTGCAAGAAAAAACAAATTAAATAATAGTAAAATTGTAAACACGTATCAATAAATACATTGAATAATAAAATAATATAGAACATGATGAATAAACAATGAATATGTAAACAATTAAAATAAATAAATAAAAGTAGGGCGCTGTCCGGTAACATTGCACATCTAAGACATTTGATGAATAAATTTGTTTTTAGAAAACAAAAGACAATTTAGAACTTACCATCAGATATAATCAATGACGTAACCATTTAAACATAAAAAAAACAAAACGGCTAAAATTGTATGCTCATTTCACGTAAGCTGAACTAAAACGTTGACACCCTAGTGAAAAGGAAAGATCAAATGTGTCGCCTAACATTGCGCAGACCTGTTAGAATCACACATTTTTATACCTCTGCACATGTTTATTGACACAACACTAAGTATGTCAACAACTTTACATCGCTACGTGCCTAAATACATGTCTTTAATCTGCCATGTGCAAGTCAGGTGTGATGGGAGGAAAATATCATTGACTAGCTTAATTCTTTTAAGACTTTCAATCTGCAAAATATTATACAGCTGAATATAAACGTCTTTAAGCTTAAATAAATAAAAGATAAACAGCAAGAAATGAGTTTAAATAATTCTATGTTTATTATTTGCTGCCATGACAGAATAATTTTGTGAGTGATACATCCCGCCCAAAATATGATGTTATTTGTGGAAACGTAAGTCTGCAAGCTATAGCAACATGTACCACAGAGTATTTCAGGGGGAATGAATGGAGGGTTTAAGATGATTATGACTTAGATATGGTGGAGAATATGACAAATTAACTTTCTGGACCGAGAGAAATATTCAGAAATGAAATGGTATTGATGACAGCTGCTGAATTTGAAAGTATGCAAAATTTAAAGCAGAGCCCTGCGTCATACAAATTATAAAATTACAGGACATTCAAGGGATAATCGGGTATAGTCCATTTGCTCACAAATGCAAACGGCGCTCCCAATATTTTCTCAAAGTAGATAAAAGCTAACAGATTATCGAATTGTTCATTCTTAATGCTAATCTTACACATAACAAAATCATTTTTTCTTTAATGCAAACGTTTCTTTATAAAAAGGGACCAACATGTGTCATTTTGGTCTCTTAATTACAAGGAAGTAAAACTAGGCTGTTGTAATTCCTGTTTCGTTTATATATTATAGCATCTTACCAATATATAATGGCCTTGAAACACAATTTAAATAATAAAGTGATATTTTCTTTCTTGATTCAATTTTCCTGCTGTTTACTTCAATACAATATATGAAATTTGAAAAGAACTCCCTTTGCTCAGAATACGATATAATAGTTCATTATTATTATTATTATAATTATTATTATTTTGTTAAAAAAATAGTTTCACCTGAACAGTAACATCTTGCGTTATGCGTGCAAACATGTGAATTGATTTGTACTACCTTATTTATGTACACTGGCGCTCTCGCATTTGTACACCAAAAACGCATTCGTACCGCGTTGCATGCGCGTGCTGCGTGCGTATCACCTAGAACCGCGCATCAGACGCGTCTAGGCGCGCCCTGACGCGTCTCGACGCGGGAGACGCGAACAATGATAAAATGAATATTCATGACTTGTTCAATACGCGAACAGCCGCAGATTGTACGTTGGCCTATTTAAAATAGTTTTAAGATAGCTTAAAACAATAAAACTCTTCACTGCTAAGTTACTAAGTTAATATTTTGAATGTTTCGATCCCCCTACCGGGAATCTGACCGAATCGATGCGCCGAAGACGGGAACCATAAAGTAGTCCCACATTATCTGGGTCAATTTTTACATAACATATCGTAACGTCTCGATTTCTGAATTCAATGGGACTCATTAACTACTATTTAGACTAACTCTATAATAGAACTTCTACGCTTAGAAACTATACATGACTTCTATTTATCTTAACTTCCAAGCCCAGAAAACAAACAAACAAAAAAAAGAAAAAAAAAAGTTACAACTTATCTGGGCCAGAACGGGCAAATCCGGGCACACGGTAACCCTCGCTAAGAATTAAACTGACCAGTGAAATTTGGACCCAGACTATTATATTAAGTTGGATGTTCAAACAGAACAATACCACAGGGTATAATCGATTCCGCTAATTTTCGCTTCCTGCAGAGACTGTACATCATATTTGGCTTCCGCCGAGACTGTCCGCGAGTTCTTGCTTCCTGCCGAGACTTCTGTACATGATAAATGGCTTCCTGCAGATACTGTCCACATGATTCTGCTTCCTGCCAAGTCTCTCGGCAGGAAGCAGAGTCACGCAGACAGTCTCGGCAGGAAGCCAATTTTCGAGGACAGAAGTCTCTGCAGGAAGCAAGAGATATCGCGGACAGTCTCTGCGGACTGTACATCATATTTGGCTTCTACCGAGACTGTCCGCGATCTCTTGCTTCTTGCAGAGACTCTCGGCAGGAAGCAAGAACTCGCGGATAGTCTCGGCAGAAGCCAAATATGATGTACAATCTCTGCAGGAAGCGAAACTTAGCGGAATCGATTATACCCTGTGAATACTGGCATATTTTTATAAGAAATTATAAGAGTTTCAAAGCCAATTCAAGACTATTTCAAGATGTCTCCATAGCTCAGTGGTCAGCGCACTCCCATCTCACATTTATTTTACATCGAAGTAACTTGCATTGAAGTGGGTTCTCTTCGGATTACCTTATTGCAGAGCAATCTGTGCTGAATCGAAACAAGTATCCTCTGCACAGAGTAAATTAGTAAACAAAATAAAATTTAAGAATATTTCATTTGTAGCATGTAGTTTTGGCTGAAGGCAGAATATGTACATTCCAAGATAAATCTTGATTTCCAGAAAGCAATTTAATGCTTCAAAAATTTCCAGCATATGGAGCCAGAGTTAAATGATCATCAAGGTGACTGAAAACCGGGAATCCCGGCAAGAAAAAAACACCTGACTCTCTACAAGAAGAACTTGAATTTCTAACCGATGTTAGACCCAAGCTGGAACAAGCCCTCCTGTCCTTGCTAGGTCCAAGGTAGTTCTATGGAGAAAAAAAACCAAGGGGAGGAGGAGGAGAGAACAAGGAGAAAATTCTTGGGTGGGGTGCAAATTCTTTGGTGGGGAGTGGGGGGGGGTGCAAAAGACTGCCCAAATTCATGTGTTAGTTGGTTTGCACCAAAGTGGACCTGTGCTGGGTCCCGGGCAGGTCTCAGAAAATTGGAGAAGCAAAATCTTTGGTGGGGAGCAAAAACTTCCAGAAACATTAAGTAGCAATGGGATAGAACCCGCATGGACTTGTGCACAGATCCACATAAATCACTTCCCATGCACACAGCCCTCGCGACCCACTGTGGGTTGGCTTTAGCAATACAATTCAGGGCTTCTGGAAACGCATCACATGAGAGGCACACTTCCGGCCATAATGCATCTTCCCCGAAATGCAGGCCTCCATCAGACTTCACTTTGCTAGTTCTGCCGGAACAAGCCCCCTGTCCTGGCTGGGCCCAGGGCAGGTCTAGGGGGAAATGGGGAGCAAATTCTTAGGTGGGGAGTTAATTCCCTTATTAACTAAAGCAATGGGCAGTGGTGGATAAGAGATTGAGGGTGATCTGGAATGCAGTTGTCTCATGTTTTTGTGGCCCTCATGAATAATTGAGACTGCCTGGGTTACATCATCGATGAATTGCGCCTGGGAGGACCGTAGCTTAATTCTGTTGGGAGGGAGGTAGATAGGGTAAAAATTCCTTTTAGGACCTAGGACTGTAGCATTTGTTCTAAACCTTATCTTGGTTTAGTTGGTTCCAAAATATATTCCATATTTAAAGGTTTAGGAGCCTGTATTTTCATGGGAGTTTTTTTAGTGTTCTAATGTTTTGGGAAATGGAGAATATTATTAGTCAAAAACAGGACTGTAGCTAATTTCTTATTTTGGATTGTTGGGAGAGGAGGGCAGTTTCTTTTTGCTGTTTCTAGGGGGCAAATGTGATGAACCTTATAATGGTTCAGTTGGTTTCCAGATAACTAAGCCTGGGTGTGAGATTAAGGAGGTTGGATACACATTATTTTTTGGAGGGGAAATGGAGAATATTATTAATAGACAAGGGGGCTGTAGCTTATTTCTTATTGCGGGTTGTTCGAAAAGGACGGCGGTTTCTTTTGCTGTTTCTAGGGAGCAAATGAGTTGAACCTTATAATGGTTTATTTAGTTTCCAGGTAACTAAGCCTGGGTGTGAGATTAAGGAGGTTGGATACACATTAATTTGGGGATGGGGAAGAAATGGAGAATATTATTAATGGCCATAGGACTGTAGCTTATTTCTTATTGTGGATTGTTTGGAAAAGAGGGCAGTTTCTTTTTGCTGTTTCTAGGGAGCAAATGTGCTGAAACTTATAATGGTTCATTTAGTTTCCAAGTGACTTAGCCTGGGTTTGAGGTTAAGGAGGTTAGATACACATTAATTTTAGCCTTTATTGTCAATAGACAAAAGTTATTTATACGACCGTAGGTAAAGTCAGATTGTAGTCGTACAGATGGGTTCTGGGGCTCGTAATAAATGTTTAACTGCTAAACTTCTTCAACAGGGCTATCGGTATCATAAGCTTAGAAAGGCTTTTTCTAAATTCTATCGCAGACAGCATGAATTGGTTTCAAAATTTGATGTCGGATTAAAATTTCTTTTACACCAAGGCCTATCGGAACCAGAATTTTATGGTGACTTAGTATACAAATTCAAAAAGATTAAGGGTAGGACTGATTTTTCTGATCAATTCCGAAAAATAATAATACGTCACAAACGTATTGGCTATAATTTAAATGTTATGCGACAGTCTGCATGCTTAGTGATTAACCCAATCACGGTTGATAACTTTGCTGCACTCTTTAATTGCACACCGGGGGATCGGTCGTCAGACTCTATGATGGCCCCGACCTAAAGCTATATATTTTAGTTGGTTGGGACCGGAGCCTTTTTGTCTGTTGCTTGGTCCACCGGGGCTCAACTGGTGACCTTCTTTTGCTTCAGATTTCCAGTGGGGTCGTTTGGCAGGACAGGGATCTCCACCTGTCAGACGGTCCGTTGTATCTGTTGAGTCCTCGTCTTTGCTTCTTCATGGTGTTGAAATTTGATTTATGTGTTTACCGTGATGATTCATTGACGAGTTAGAGGGTTATCATGCGAACCGAACTACCAACTAAATGTTTTGTACCACTTCAGAAACTGAGGGTGAGGTTGGGCCTGTAAAATCGATTTAAGCCCCCCAGTAATTCATTACTGACCGTTCCAAGGCGGTAGTTCTGTTGTGGTTCTCTGTTGCCTGTTTTTGGTGTCAGAGTTTCTGTGATGTTATACCTTATGTATGTTCTTGTTATTTTTGGTTCGGTTTGGGTTGCTGAGTGGCCACCTTTTGGGAACAAGCTGCTCACTCGGTTGGCCATATGTTCTCTGTATCTTGATTATTTGTAATCTTAGTTGTTTCCAACTATGGTTTGAGGGCTGGATTTGGATTTTGATTGTTTCAGTTCCTGGTCTTTGCATACTTTTTACTTTTACTGGGTAATGGGAGTTTTTGTCTCGAGCATTGCACTTAGTAGGGGAGAATGTGGATCCAGGGATTTTGGGAAATGGGTTTGGTAGGTGGTTAGCAACAGGGGCTCGAATTAGAGAAAATTAGGGTTTTTTTCCCTATCGTATTGGAATCTATCTATATCCTGGCAATGATATTGGTTTTGTCCAGGTATTCAAAAACTACCTTCTGTATTGTATTTGCATGTTTCTTTGGGAGAGACAGGAGCAGTCTCAGATATATTGTGTGATAGCCTAACTTGAATATGGTGGATTCTATGGTCTCGCCTTTGATTGTTATGGGGCCATACAGTCAAAGAAAATATGGTTGAGATCTGCATCATTGCAGTGGGGGCATAAGGCAGACTGGTTACCCTAGTAAAGGCAGCCCTGCACGCAGTGTCCTCGCCTTAGTCCGGAATAGGCTATGTCGAAACATCTATTGAGACTATATACGTCACATTGAAGTTTAACCTTTGGTTTGACGAAATGGAAGGTGTGGCCCTTGTTGCTCATTGGTCCATTGGGATTGCCATTTTTCGGTTACTGCTTTATTTCAGTTTTGAGGGTTTTGTATGGTTGTAAGTGCCGGTGGTCAATAATTGACAACTGACTTTCTTGAATCAGCGGAAGGAGAAACGAAGTATGTGGCCAGACTGGGTTTCGAACCTAAGACCTCTGACATGAGTCAGGTGCCCTATCGATTGCGCTACGCGGCCCGGCGCCTTCAGCTGTAGGAGTTTAATTCCACATTCAACTTCTAAAGCATTAATAGGGGTGGAGTGGTATGCCCTCATAGCAATACGGAGTGCTAAGTTGTTTTGGATGAGGTCTTGAGCTTTGAGAGTAGATGTTTGGGTGCCGCGTTATAAGCTTGCGCACCATAATCGATTTTACTGAGGATTAGGGCCTTATACATGTATAATGTCAATAGGATTTTTTGTCTGCTTTATAGGAGGTGCCTGAAACCATCCTCATGAGGTTTAGGTCTTTATTACATTTTTCAATCAGATTTTAAATATGCTGACCCCATGTTAGTTTGCTATCTAGGATCATACCCAGGAAGGTGATATGGTCACTAAATTCTATTTCTGTCCCAAAAAGGGAGAGTTTTTGAAGTGATTTAATATTAAGTCTTTTTTTTTAGTGAAAATTATAGACTTTGTCTTAATAGTGGGGCTTTTGAAGCACCAGAGCTTGGACCATATCTCGATTGTCTGGAGGGCTGATTAGAGTTTTACGAGAGCATGTTTGGGAGAGGAGTGCTAGGTCCAGATGGCACTGTCATCTGCAAACTGAGAAAGAGAGAGGTTTGGGTCCTGCCGCCCCCCGCCCCACCCCCAGGGCATCATCAGAGGTATTTATTATTACATTGAATAGGATAGGGCTGAGGACACTGCCCTGGAGATGACCATTTCCCAGTCATGTTGATCAGAGGTTTTTTACCCCCCATCCTGACTTGAATTCTTTTGCCGTTTAAGAAGTTATGAACGCAGCGGAACATATTTCCATTGAGGCCGAATTCGTTTAGCTTGATGAGAGTCCCTGAAGTCCATATAAGGTCAAATGCCTTTTTAAGATTTAAAGTGACTGCCGCCTGGCACTTATTTTCCATAAAGGCCATATTAATTTCAGATTCCACGATTTTAATTTCTGATACGAAAGGAATTTATGGCTGAAGAGTGCGATTTATTTCCACTTCAATGGCGAAGTGTCGTGGGACTGTCCCAGTCGCATTTAGTTTTGAGTTGCCGGTCAAGTTTCTAGGCTTCCTTTTTTTTCTTTCTTTCCCGTTATAGATCAAGTAAGACCAAATGAGCATTCGACATCAAGCTTGATGTAGACTAATGGCTCTTTTTTTCACATGATTTCACTAAAATGCGCATTCAATACGCGATTTTGATTGGTTCCCGTACTCGCGCGTTGAGACGCAAAGGACTACGTCACTACCGTATCATGTGCACAATTTTGATTGGGTCCAAGAAATTTGCATAAAATGCGCGTTGCACGCGTCGCTTCGCGGTATACGCAAAATTGAGAACGATTTTTCATTGGCTACAAAAATATTCGCGTCCATAATTACCGCGTACCCCGCGCGCATCAACTGCGTCCCCGATGCGTTTTGAATGTGTACAAATACGCGAGCGCCAGTGTATGCACACAAATGTAGTAAACAAACCGTTTACGCTGTTGCTTGCCGGTAATATTTTGGCTGTTCGAACAAGCATACGACACCCTTCAGCGAAACAGCTCGGTTTATGCATTAATGTTAATGGAAAATATTTTACGAACGCATCCAAATATCAGAAAAAAACCCATTTGCACTTGGGAAAATATTGAATAAAATGCATAATTGAGCCGCGACGCGACATAACCAACAATGTGGGTGTGCACATGTTGTAATTCCCGTTTCGCTTAAAAATTATAGCATCTTACCATGTCCTTAGGACAAACTTTGAATAATTAAGTAATATTTTTTTTAAATCAATTTTTCTGCTGTTTTCTTCACCAATATATTATGAAATTTGAAAAGAACACCATTTGCTCAGAAAACGATATAATAGTTAACTATTATTATTATTAATATTATTATAATTATCATTACTATTTTTTTTGTTTTTGTTAACAAAACAGTTTCACATGAACAGTCACATCTTGCGTTATGCGTGCAAACATGTGAAATGATTTGTACTATTTCGTTTATATATGCACACGAATGTAGTAATCAACACGTTTACGCTGTTGCTTGTCGATAATATTTTGGCTGTTCTAACAAGCACATGACATCCTTCAGTGAAATTGCTCGGTTTCCAAACGCATCCAAATATCAGAAAAAAACCCATTTGCACTTGGGAGAATACGGACTAAAATGCATAACTGAGCCACGAGGCGACATATCCAACAATCTAGTATGTGCGCCCAGCAGAAACTCATATCAGCCTGGGCATCAATACGATGAGAGGCTGAACTGACTCTTCGCTGGGCAAATATGCCACTTTTTTGTCATGTCGCGGCTCATATATCTCTATCAAGCTCCAGTGACACGAACATGCTAGATCTTACCCCGTCTTACAACTGCAGAAACAGTAATAAATAGTATGGGTATGAACTGGGCACTGTATCTGTAACTGGTAGTGACCACTGACAAACGCTCGGGAACTTCTAATAATGTATTGATTAAGAGAACTGGGGATAGAAACTAATAGCAAACCACTGACTTTTGAGACATTGTACATGTAACTAATGATTATTGGATATGCATTTAAATTAACAATATCTTCATAAACAATTATGAGAAATTTGGATAACCATTTATAAAGAACTATCTGTTCAGGTATATAGAATAATCATATACAACTGACTTTGAGAGCCTACACTGTTTGCCAAGGGGGTCCTTTAAAGGGATGAGAGGCATTAATGGGGAAATCAGAGCCTTTTTTTATGAAAAGTCTCTACCATTATCAGCAGTAGATTTTATTTGCAGTAATAGATTTTTAAAGGCCCCATTGCTCTGTCAGCATAAAAAAATGTATCGTGAGGTATCGCTGCAAGCTTCTCGCCATAGTTTTGTCATTGCAAATGACCGCGATTAGCCAACTTTTACCAAATTAAACATCACTGAGTTTCCCATAAAAAGGTTCGAAAATTGATTTGGGTCATTTTAGTTGCCAACTAAAATGACCTCCTTTCGTTTCCATAAACAATGCAAAGATGGTAAAAATACAATGTACAGCCGTGGAGTCCCATTCAGTGTACCGCTTTTGTTTGTATTGCATCGCTCTATGGGGAACCAGAAAAGGAAACCTGTATTTTCAGATCGATTTGTCTTCTTTTAAATACACTATTTCCATGCTTTTTCGCCAGGTAAATGAATAAATATTTGCACATCAACCCATTGCACATCAACCCAAACGTGAAGGTTGAAGCGCTTTTCATGATGATTTTCGTTTAGAGGTTTTTACCACTTATAGGACTATGGAGACTTTAAACCAGTGTGTATTTATACACAAACTCTGGAATGATGAACAGGTTCAAATTTTCTGTAAAGGGGGAGTTACAAATCCGCCCACGCATGGAATCTCTTGTTTCTTTGAGCGTTCAATATCTCTAGCCTAACAACAACGCATATATGCATTTATTTATCTCAATATAGACTTAAAAGTCTCCGGAGAGAGAGCACCGTCAAGAATTCCCGTTTTTTGTGATACCTGCCTTATAATTTATCAATCATAAATTAAAAACATTTTTCAATTTCATAAAGTGTAAACCAGAATAGTAAAAGGACTCCATATGGATATCTTTGATAGCGCTTTATCCTTATACAAACATGCAAACAATACTTTTTCAAAACATTAAATCAGAAAATATGGCTAAAAGGAACGCCGAATTTATTTAAAAAAGTAATGCATCGCAAAATTTATGTACGTTCCAGTCAGTGACAATCTATGATTTAAAAAACAACGACAACAACAAAACAAGCCATATGTTTCCTCTATATAAGGGAGGAATTTCATGAAATTTGGATCCCGGTAACATTGTCATAGATAAAGGTGGTCTTTAGACAAACTGCATGCCAAATTTAAATGTTAATAAGTTCATAGGACTCTTCAATTTCTTGTAATATTAATAGTAATCTAAACAACAATCATGATAAGAATCTCCATATGGCGACATACTGATCTAATCTGTCTGAGAAAAATAAGAAAAACTAAACTCTGACCACTTAAAGTTATATGGTCTGTAACTTTTGATCATTTTGACAACTTTTAAATGTTTTATTTTTAGCAATCATTTTGACAACTTTTAAATGTTTTATTTTTAGCAATTTTAAAAGTTGAGTAAAACTAAGTTCTCATCATAAATCTATTCATTACAACTGACAAATTCATGAAAAGGTCATAACCTCTGTGAAAACAGGAGCTTTTTACTTTCCAGTAAATACATTCGGGGCGAATGAAATTCTAGACAGTTAATAGTTTACCTAAATTACTATTGTTTTATAGAAGTACTGGCTTACATTTGTTATTATCATGAGTGTTTCATGGCCACCTGGGCTTAATTACTGTATTCTTGAAAATAAGAAACATTGCCACCAAAAATAAATTCTTTGAAGTTACAGACCATATAACTTTAATAGTGTAAAAAGAAAAAGAAATACGACCTTTAATTTCACGGAGTAGAGTTTTTACGTAATAACTCTATGCACAAAATTATTTCATTCATTTCTATATTCTCCTAAGCAAAATTTTAATACATTCCGTAAACAAAACCTTTGGCTGCTTATTTTCACGAGGTGAATTTGGAAAAAAAATCTGTCAAACTAGGTGTAAATCAGGGTGATCCATTTCCCCCATTATTACCGTTCTTTCTGCACAAAGCGTTGCGATAACTTTTGCTTATTTTCACGAGGTGAATTTGGAAAAAAAATCTGTCAAACTAGGTGTAAATCAGGGTGATCCATTTCCCCCATTATTACCGTTCTTTCTGCACAAAGCGTTGCGATAACTTTTGGAAAAGCATTCAACCAGTGGTCTACGGTTGTCATATCAACAACAATATCTGGATGGAGTTCATCTCTTAAAGAATGGTCAGAATTGACTTTTACTTCATCTGCTCCCCAGCGGTAATGAAATAAGGCGTAAGAAAGTAGCTGTGTTTCCACTAACATGCTGAAAAAAAATCTGGTCGGTAGGTAGGAAAAACCTTTTTTATTATTTTATTTTTTCTCCCGAAAAAAATAGGGTCGGGCCTGTATTTTTTATGTGTTTTTTTTTTTTTTGGTTTTTGTACATGTATTTTGTTGATTGAATTGCATTTTTTGAGACTTGCACTGTATATGATAATTTATCTTGGATGCTCGAAAAAGTCAAAATTGTATTTTGGATGGTACTAAATGCCAAAAACTACAAAAGGATAGTGAAAAACCGAAATTACAATGGGAAAATGCAAAGACGAAACTTGGTAGGGTCGGAAATTGAAAAGGTAGGGTTGGTGTTTTAATTTTTATTTTGTTCTTTTACTGATTAAAAAAGCAGAGTCGGGGTATCTGAAGCAGGGTCGGTCGGGTAAGTGGAAACACGGCTATTTGTTTTAGGCCTTAGTCAGGCGGCACATTGCTAACTTTGGAAGAAAGACTAGGCCAAAATATGCATACTGCAAGCAAAACAGAGTGGAATCTGGGTTTACTAGCATTCAGATGATCTGATTATGTGTCTTATCAAATCCAGACATAAGTCCCAGAACAAGTACAAGGTTTGGAATCAATTCAACAAAAACGATGAAAGTGATCAAAATAAGATTACAACTGCATCTGTTCTGCTGGGAAGAGACCATTCGCATGTGAACACATAAAGCCGGTATCCTTATTATTTTGGATACGGGATACATGGTTTATCAGCCATCAGTAGTTATCAGCCATCAGTAGAGTCGCTGCCAAAAGCTAAATTGTTCAAGTCTCCTTCGATTTCATATGGATAGATACTGATAAGTGAGGGAGTTATTTAGTTACGTAACATGCATTACATAATTTCAGGCTATATAGTCAGTATATACTGTCAGAAATCCGACGTTTTTATGAAACGTCGCTTCGCACAGGCTGACGTATGATTTTACGTTGCTAACAGTGCTTGCAAAGGATGCAACCAAGTACACTGTGAAAGGTGAATGTGTGGAAACGTGGATTAGAAGAGGGATAACTTTATAGAATATTGTCATTTGGGGAGGTAAGTCATCGGTTTTATCCTCGCAAACTGTGTTTTACGGCTCCGATGACGCGTCGCCATAAAATGAAATATCCGACCATAAAACCTACGTTTTACTTCCCCAAATCACAATTTTGAATAACCCTGTGACAACACTTTACCCGCAATCAACAAAGTCTTGATATTTGAAACAGGCTCTAGCAAGCGGACTTATTAAGTGTAATAAACTCCGTATGCAGGTGTTGAAGGAATATTTCTGCTAAAAACGGAAGGCTGACTATTGAAAATTTAATTCATCTCTCTTGTCATAGAGCATTGTAGCAAGCTTTCTATTGTCAATATAGAGATAACAATCTAAGCAAAATAAATTAATGCAAACCAAACAGAACTCACATTCCAACGCACTTCCCACTTAAACCACTAGCTAAAAATAAACCATTTGGGTTGCTTTTCACCTGCTCAAAGTACATACAATCAGATTACATATCCAGGAGACTAAGAGAACACAGCAAGCAATAACATAGATAAACCACAACAGAAACAGAAACACTACATTTAAGATTCAAGTCTTGGAATGGAATAACAAACTTAGCAAACCCAGATGATAGATCTCGATGACCTGCATTGTTTTTTCTCAGACGATTGGTCAATACTATAGAGTATTGCAGTATGTTGTAAATTAATCAACAAAAGTACAATTAATCTGAACCTATTGATATTGGAATTATACATTAGTGAGACGTAATCATTCAAATCATCGTTTAAGAAATCGGAAATATAGAGTTAAAAGATAGCAGCAAGGAACTTTTTTAAGCAAATAAGTTCGTGGCACTAGATAAGTCATGACAGATAACTACATTATTTTCCCATGCGTAGTATTTCGTAAGGTTAAAGTGCTCTGAGTCTTAGTTCAAAGTCTGGACTAAATTCTGAAAAAAAAGTTTTTATTTAATTAGGAGAAAGGAATGAAATGATTGCGTCCGCCTACAGTTCGCTTTGCCAAAGGCTAATTAGTCATCGCCTTACCAACTTCTATGCCCTGAAGGCTGTGAGACACATAGCATTCCGTTCTGTAAGCATTGTCTCGAACTGATTTGAGCTACCAGTTAAGTGATTATATCCGTAGAGAGAGGTTGTTTTATTAAATCTGCAACTTGTTTATCTCGTACCAACTGTAGGTTTCTGGCGCATAGTCAGTATTGAAGTAGATAAATTCCTAATTACTTAAACAAAAACCAGTGTCTGCATTTCTTTTTCCAATTTAAGTTCCGCAATGCAAATATGAGTACAGATGATGGTACATTGATCAGGAACAGATATATTTAATTCCACATATGAGCCGCGACACGAGAAAACCAACAATGTGGTTGTGCGCCCTGCGCAGACTCAGATCAGCCTGAGCATCCGCCCAGTCTGCCCAGACTCTTCGCTAAGTGCTTAAAGGGTCGCTAAGGGTCTGAGCTACCTCCATGCGGACAGCGAAGACTCTGATTAGACTGGGCGGATGCCCAGGCTGATCTGAGTCTGCGCTGGGCGCACAACCACATTGTTGGTTTTGTCGTGTCGCGGCTCATATATTTAATTCCACATATCAAGTACATCATCGAATGATAATATGAAACGGGTCGCAACACGACAAAACGAAAAAACGTGTCATTTGCACCCAGCGAAGACTATGATCAGCCATGACATCCGCCAAGTCTGATCATTGCATTCGCTATGCGTGTAACGGTGGCTTATATGGATCAAAGATGCCTCTATCCGGAGAGCAAAGACACTGATCGGACTCGGCGGATGCCCAGACTGATCTGAGTCTTCGCTGGGGGGGGGGGGGGGGGGGCACATGTCACTTTGATGGTTTTGTCGTGTCGTGGCTCAGATAATAACGCTTGTAGTAATAATGCATAAGCAGATAGCAAACTAAGCAGTTGTGTCCCAGGTAGATGTTCACAAGTCTAAGCACAAAAAAATCTACTTTTTTTACTTCCGTCCTGGCATACTTAAAAAGAAAAAAGATCTTACAGGATGTTTCGAAATGTGTCGCTTGACATGATCCTACTGTATGTTCTGTTATTTCTCGTTTGTGTCGCGCCGAAGCTGTTAGATCCATAACAGCAAACATAAACGAATAGGCACGGTGTCAGACGGAGTTTGTAAAGACTGTGTGCAATGTCTGTCAGTGACTAGGCAGCGCAAACGATAGCTTTTGAAGTTAAAATGCAGATTTTGTTGATGTTGTGCGGCACATACATGTACCGCTTTTTTTTTATCATAAGCTTCATGCGGACCGAACAGCTAACTTAATGTTTCAAACCACTGCAGAAGTGGGGCCAGTAAAACATGTTTAAGCTCCCCCACCACACCCCCAGTAATCTTTTGCTAACCGTTCAAAGGCGGTACTTCTGTTGCGGTTCCTTGATGTTACACTGTGCTATGTCCGCTTGTCTATGGTCTCTGGCGGTTTGGTCGCCTGTATTGCTGCCCAATCTGCCTTCTGTTTTGTTTTGTAATTAAAATGAAAATAAGTAAAAATAGATGTTGAGATGCTGTTATTGGGGTAGCTGAATGACCATCTGTTTGGGAAAGAGCTGCTCATTCGGTTTACTGTGCGTGTCTTTCGTAAACTTGCGTCAATTTCTTTGTGTATGTGCTTCTTTCCCTACTGGTTTTTGAGAGCGGAATATGGGATTTGATTGTATTAATTCCTGATCATTGCCTGTCATTTTACTTTTTATACTACATAATTGAGTGGAATGGTCATAATCGCATATCTTACATGAAGGAGTAGAATGTACGTGAAAATATTTTGAAAAATTCTCTTATTTGATGTCCTACTTGTATTAACTAAAAATGATAGTCTAGTAGTGTTTGATGACGGATCCGGGGAAATACAAATATATATAAATCTGATCGGATTATGAGCACATGTTGATTCGGTAATGTCTATAGCATATGCTCTAACAATTTCTGAAAATTAAATATCTTCGAAGGACATATTTTCTCGTAGCTTATTTTGATTAATATGATAGCTATAAATAAACATTATTTATCATAGAGCCAGGCTCGGACGAAATAATGCCGATATCTTAGCCAGTTCTTTCTCTTCATAGTAGTCATTGCCTTTCAATGCCTTCCACTAATCTGTGCATCTTAGATTGTAGTAATGGATAGTTGCTGCTTGTTAACCGATAAGCCAATGCTAAGTCTAGTTAATAATGGTTACCTTATTGTATTTTAAAGCAACGGGACCTTGAACAAGCGCATGTTGCAGCAAATCCACCGTAATTGACCATAGACACCCTAGTAAACATGTATATACAAGGGTTGTTACCAAACGAAAAAGAGTCCTAGTTTCCAAAACGAACATATTATGAACAAAATAAACAAATTTGTTTAGCCACGATGACCAAGTCAGTTGGTTTGGAAGTATGACGGTTTTTCGTTTCGTAACAGCTTTTTCGTTTCGTAACAGTCTTGGAAACATTGTTAACCATTCGTCATACGCAAGTGCGCATATCGCCCCGCCTTTCGAATTTGAGCGAGTATATTTAACGAAAGAAACCGTTGTCACAAAAACGCACGTGCTTTTGTTAGTCTAACGTTTTACCTTTATATGACTGCTGAATCTTGAAAATGCAGATTTTGTCGATGTCGTGCGGTACTTACAGCTTTCCACATGTTTTTCATCATGGACGTTTACTGCATAAAGCAGTAAAATAATCGTTATCGCATATCTTTCTTAACTGAGTAGAACGTAATCGAATTCGTGAAAATATTCTAAGAAATTCTCTTATTTTATGTCATACTTGTATTCAATAAAAATATTAGATCAATGGCATTTGAAAACTGTCCAGCGAAATGCAAATTTGAATCTGGTCGGATTATGAGCGCACGTTGATTTAGCAGTATCTATAGCATTTATTATTTCTGAAGAAAAAGATCTTGGACGACACATTTTCTCGTAGCTTGTTTTGGTTAAAATGATAGCTATAAATAAACATGTTTATCTGAGTCAGGCTCGGACAAAGAAATGCCATTATCTCAGTTAGCTATTTCTTTTAATAGTACTCATTACCTTAAATGCCTTTCAATTCTCTGTGCATTTTAGACCGTATTGTTACTTAAAGTAATTGATTTCACAGATAATTGCTGCTTATTAACCGAATAGTCAATGCTGAGTTAAGTAAATTGAGCCGCGACGCAAGAAAACCAACAATGTGGTTGTGCGCCCAGCGCAGACTCAGATCAGCCTGGGCATCCGCCCAGTCTTATCAGACTCTCCGCTTGACGCTCAAAGGGTAGCTAAGGGTTTAAGCTACCTTCATGCGGACAGCGAAGATTCTGATCAGACTGGGCGGATGCCCAGGCTGATCTGAGTCTGCGCTGGGCGCACAACCACATTGTTGGTTTTGTCGTGTCGCGGCTCAATTATAGTTAGTATTACTTTATTCTATTTTAAAGCAACGGGACCTTTAACAAGCATAATAATATTGCAGCATGCCCACCGTAATTGACCATTAGCGAATGCACTTATCGTTCCGCCTGTCGAATGTGTGCGAGTATAGTTAACAAAAGAAATTGTGGTCAAAAAACGAAAGTAAATATGTAAGTCTGACGCCCTTTATTTGCCTGTTTAATCTAGACTGATATGTCGCAACGGGTTAGTAATGCAAAACATCGAGTTGCCTGGGGTGGAAATACATAATGTGCTAGAATGCATACTATATTAATTCAACAGATGGAATACAGTTATATACTGAAAGGATTTAAAAACTTCCACCCATTAATTTTTAATATCTCAAAAATGAATGCAGCTACGTCCACCAAAATTTTACAGCATATATATTCTCTTATACCTAATTAGATCAATATACCGAATCTGAAATCGTTCAACCGAATCGGCCAGGAACAAGCACGTGCTCTTCGTGTTCTTAGTACCATTTACATAAGGGTGAATAGCTTCATGTATACAGTTTTCTGAAGAAACATTTCTCTAATAATATCAAATTAAATTTTAAAAGTTTAAACTCGCTCAGTGGCTTTATCTAACCTACCGCGCCTAAATATCACAAACAGGCGCAGAGTTTTGGGCCAGATAAATGCTGAAATTTCAAAAAAGGACGTCGCAGTACAATTTTATGTATTAAGTACGGCCATTTACAATCTCAGACGACGTGCACTGTTTACAGGAAGCTAAAAAAAAACGTCAAAAATCACCTAGCCGAGATTAAAAACCAGAGGTCATGACGTTAACTAACGCCGACACCGTTTCCGTAATAGGCTTTGCGCGACAGCATCATCCGCAGTGATACTTGCAAATCAACGTGGATGACGTTACAATATTAAGACAGTATGGAATGGTCGAAAAGAGTGTTGCATAAGATAACGCCGGCATCACCTTATGAATTTCAGTGACGTAAAGCTCTTTTACTGACGTCATTTAAGTAAATGATACAAATAAACTGCGTAATCTTTAAATTTGATAAGTTTCAAGCATTTTGTCGTTAAATATTCAACACTGTCATGAGTGAACAGACCAGCAGCCAGCAATAAAAAGTAGAAGTTTTTAAATCCTTTCAGTATATATTAGTACTTCATTTATGTCAGTAAACTGAACTTAAAAAACAACAATTGGAAACAAGAGACCCAACGAGGTGAAAAGTATTCTTGGTTTCAGAGTTCATTGCAGCGGTGGGCGGTTTTATGTAAATACAACTACTTAATAATGACCCTTATTACTACGCACACCATAATGGGGATCATATCGAATTTCCCACTGAGAAATTTCTTTCTCCCATTTTCACATATTCAAGATATGATTTCAGCGAATGTAAGAAACGTCTGTCTTCCATAGTAACATCTTTCTTATTTTTGCAACAAGAGCAATTTCTGACTAATATTTCAATTTTAAACGAAGAAATGAGCACTTATAGGACGAAGTTTGATAGCAGAGCATAGGTTTGTGACGTCACTAAATTTTAATGGCGTCACCAAAACCTGTTAAGGTACGTAGCGCGCGACGTAAGAGGCTTAGCTACAGTTTGTTATTTCCCCTGTAAACTAAAATAGTCAACAAATCGTGTTTCCTGGTTATTTTTAAGGTACAAACTGTGTTTACCCCCGTCTTAAGACCCGATAAGCAAATTTACTTCAGATCACTTGGTTAAAAATGTAAAACTTTTCGATATTGAACTTTGCTTCCATCTGAGGATGAGGCTAAAAGTGAGGGGAAAAAATCCGTCACGAGCCTGTCCATTTAGAGTGGGTTAATCTTACCATCGGGTCGGAATTTCAATCTGGGACTCGGCAAGGTTCTTGCCTGCTTGGAAAGTAAAAAGTATGCAAAGACCAGGAACTGAAACAATCAAAATCCAAATCCAGCCCTCAAACCATAGTTGGAAACAACTAAGATTACAAATAATCAAGATACAGAGAACATATGGCCAACCGAGTGAGCAGCTTGTTCCCAAAAGGTGGCCACTCAGCAACCTAAACCGAACCAAAAATAATAAGAACATACATAAGGTAAAACATCACAGAAACTCTGACACCAAAAACAGGCAACAGAGAACCACAACAGAACTACCGCCTTGGAACGGTCAGCAATGAATTACTGGGGGGCTTAAATCGATTTTACAGGCCGACCTCTCGGATGAGATTACCCTCTTGCGAAGGTTCTAATCAGACTGCACTTAAGCGCAGAACTAACATATCAACTCACGTAGTCGGCGTCACTGACGTCATTTGGAAGTTCAGTAAAAGCCATAGCCTAAAAGAAATACAATTGATGAGATTGCAGACCACTTTACGAAGGATTGAGCATCGGAGCTGCAAAAACGTAAAAAAATGTCTGGTCAACTGATGACATTACATTTGAGCCGCGACACGAGAAAACCAACAATGTGGTTGTGCGCACAGCGCAGACTCAGATCAGCCTGGGCATCTGCCCAGCCTGATCAGACTCCTCACTTAGCGCTTAAAGGGTGGCTAAGGAACTAAGCTACCTCCATGCGGACAGCGAAGACTCTGATCAGACTGGGCGGATGCCCAGGCTGATCTGAGTCTGCGCTGGGCGCACAACCACATTGTTGGTTTTCTCGCGTCGCGGCTCATTTGGTCTTTTTGTCCATTTTCTCTGCTAAGAAGAATTTTTTTTTTCAGAAATGCTTACGGTATATTCTTTTAAGGCGGTAAACAGCTTTACGAAAATTAATGGTTCCATAAATGTCGCCCAGAAACACCGTTTCAATGCAATACCATTGATATTAAGTTAACCCATCAGATTATCGGGTATCTAAATGTTGTTCATGACCTTTTCACAAGTAATGCAATTTTCTGTTCTACATTTTTCTTTAATATGTATACACACCGTACAACCGGCTGAAGTGATGCCAGATGCCTACAGAGATAACAGATGGGCGAAATCGAAAGTAGGATTTCAGCAGGTGAGATAAAGTTGCTGGTAAAAACAGATGATAAAATCCTGGAAGAGTTTAGCCTCATATGGAAGTTGCTCAGTGCCTGTAGATTTTACAGTACCAGTCTGGGTGGCTTTCATACACAGATAAGGCTATGGCAGGGCTTGAAAGGGGAACATTATCAGAAAACAACACAAAATCTGCATTTCGGCTCCCATTAAATGAATCTGAGATATTGACCAATCTGTTTGCTTGCGTACAATGAAACCTCAGTTAATTAGCAATATTTCTGCCAATTTTTGATGCACAGTTTAGTTTTATAATGAAAATACACGCGTTCAAAGAGAGTTGGTAGCGAAAAAATGGTTGCCTTTGTCAACAGATGCAATTTTAGGTGGATAGCTGCGATGACAGACTGGTTTGTATGGAAATGGCTGACATTGATGGCAGGTATCAATATATAAGTATGTGTCCTTAAAGGCCAAGATACAAAAGGAGCAGTTTGTAGTTAAACTTTTTAGCACCTAGTTGATAATAGCAATAGCCCTCTCTCTGTCTTAGCATGGTTCCAGTTCAAAGGTGGTGGATTCATTATCATCTTACACAAAGTCATGTAAGAAACTCACACCTGTATCTGGATCCACTACCTATTCAGTAGATAATCACCACTGTTGCTGCAGATAAGTATTATGTATACATATTAAACTGATACCGGTATAACCAATAGATGTAATGCTAAGTGCCCCATATTGCAAACAGTAAAGATCCAGATCAGTTGGATGCAACGTAGTTTATACCCTCCTTATACTGGCAAAGAATGGACTTGTCCGAACTTTGAAAGAAAATATTATTTCGGAATTTTTTTTTTCTTCTGTTTTTTAGTTGTGACACTTACTTATCAGATGCTTCCCTGTTTGTATATTGCCATTCTAATAATTTAGCATTTACTGACAACTAATATGATATTCTGGCATTTTTAATAATGCATTTTCAATGAGGCTTTACATTGTTTGAATTGGAAAAACTGGGGAAAAAAGAGAAGAAGGAGCTACCATGGAATAATTCTGAAATTTTTGGAATGTTTCAAACTATGATTCTTAGACAATTAAGCTGTTGCAATATTACAGGTTTTGATCAGCCTGCATATCTTTGTAGTTTTGCATTCAAAAGCTGCAGATAGTGTAGACCACAATAGGAGCAGTCTGATCTAGGTCTGTACTGTTCGCTCCAGCCTGTCTGTCCCAATATTTAAAATATTTACAGTATTATGAAAATTTGGAATAAGATCATACAAGCACCTGTAACATGGAGTCAGAATACAGACTAGTGAAGGAGCAGAGGGCTTTTAAAGTTCAGTACATTATGCAAGAGTATACATGTATCTAAACCATCAGTTCAAGTAGCTCAGTGGGTATAGCATTGGTCTGCTGATCTAGTGGTCCTAGGTTTGATACCCAAAATCTTCTCATTTGTTGACAATGTTCCCTTGTGCACAGCCTTTCATTAATCCTGATATCACTGAATCACAGTAAAGCCCAGAACATCCGATTCATCCATCCATATAGCTAAACCGATGGATGGAAATCACTCACAAGAACGTTTATGTGATCGGATTAAAATTAGATATTATTGAGCCAGGAAGATCTTTTGGGGCCTCTTGTTTTTTTTCTATTTTATAAGGAGCCGGGGTAGCTCAGTAGGTAAGGCGCTGGCCTGCTGATCTAGCCACTCCGGGTTGGAGACCCACACCGCTGAAGGCGGGAATCTTTTCAATGGTAAACGAGGCTGCACGCAGCCTTTTATTATCACCTACCCATCGTAGTGATGTGACTGAAATACTATTAAATAGAACAGTATTTAGATACCAGTAGAAGAAGAAGTAAAGAAATCTAAGGGGCCGCTTTACTGTTTATTCTCTATTACATGATATCCATAATTCGAATAATGGATATCCATTATTCGAATTATTAATATCTATAAATCCATTTATGGATATCTATAATTTGAATTATGGATATCCAGATATCTATACTTCGAATTACGGATATCCATAAATCATGTCGAATTGAAGATATCTATAGTTTGAATTATCGAATTCTGTAAATCGAATTGTGGACGTCCATAGTTCGATTTATTGATATCTATAATTCAACATGATTTATGGATATCCATGGTATGATATAATTTCAGTTACGGATATCTGTATATAGGTATGGATATTCATAAATAGTTATCGATATCAATACTTCGAATAATGGATATACATAACTCGAATTATGGACATCAATAATTAGGGTATAAAAAGTAAAATGGCACCCCATAGAAATTTGCATGGCAATATAAGTATACTTAGATCCGACAGTGTAGAAGTAAAGTTTGGATATCCATATATTGAACAGTGGATACTGAAAAAAAATTATTGGTATCTATAAACAGCAAATCAGCACCTTATAGAATGTTCACTACTAGTTTTGGATATCCAAAAGTTGATTTTTTGATGTCCGTTAATCTCTTTATACATCTAATATTCTCAAGATTTTTGGACATCCATAATTTGATAAATGGATATCCATAATTCGAGTTTTGATGTCCAATTTTCGAATTATGGATATTCAATAGCCATCATGATTTCCAAAATTTCATTTTTACATATCCATAATTCTGCTTTTGATATCTGTAATAATCCGATTTATGGAAATTACAAAATCAGATATCCATGAATCGAATTACTGACATACAAAAATCGAATTATGGATGATGACTATCCGCACTTAGATGGTTACTGTATATCCGAAAAATAGAAGTATGGGTTTTTAAAGTAAAAAATGAATTTCAGACATTGAAAAAAATCGATTTATGGATATCAATTTAATTCGATTTTTTATATTAAAAAATTATTTAGTTTAGCCATAAAAAGAATATTGGATAATTATGGATATCCTGAACAAATTATGAATATCCAAAAAATATGAGAATATATAGAAAAAGGAAGTGACAAGTTGTCCCCTCAGTTTTCTGGGGTATGGAACTACAATTGCTTGATCATGGACCAGGAGGATTAAAAAGACTGGCTGTTATACTCATTTTGGGAAAATAAGATGCTTTAATAAAATTACAGTATGTAGACTTATACTGCCTGAATGACGCAGGCTGGTGATTGTCAGTTATATGCGGCAAACTAGGAAGAAGGAAATTCCAAAAAACAATGAAACTGTGAAACTTATCAAAGTTTCAGGTCTATAGCAAAAAAGGAGGATAAAATCACAAGACTTAGCATAAAAAGAAAGTAAAAGTTACAGAAATGTAGGTGTTCAATCTAGTTTGAGTTAGACTTTCTGCTGCTTTGAGTATGGTTTGGATTAAAAAATTTCAACATTCAAAATTAGAAAAAAAAAGAATTAAATTTTAACCATACTTATAGGTCTTGGAAATCATACATACACCTTGTTTATTTTAGGGCAATAAATAAAACTTTTAAAATTGGCTATGTAGTCAAAACAGGCTATGTATGTCTCCATTCGTTCTTTGAACAATCCATTAGTACTGTATTGCCTTCATCAGTAAGTTCTTATGATGTTAGCTCTGGATCTGATTATCTGTCCATATGTGTTCTTGTTCCTTTGTCTAAAATGGAGATAATTTATGCATATTCCTGCAACCAAGATTGTCTCTTAATTTGGCCACATTAGGTCCCAATTAATGAACTTATCCCTATTATGCTACATTATTAACACCTATTAGCCAACTACAACCTGCTGCTGGTGTATCTTGGCCTTTAAAATCGCATTTTTAAAATTCTGGCTGTGTCAGCAGCATGAAATCACCTCAAGAACTCGTAAAAAGGATTTTTCTAGATGTCAAAGGAATAATGTTTGTGTTTATCGAAGTTGGCTACGCACTCGTGGAAGAAATACTATATTGTCAGAAAGAGGTGAACGCAGAACTATACGAACGGTGGTTGGCCTGTGTATCTTTTCATTGTATTTGTTTCTCATTTTGAAGCAAATTTCTTGTGTGTTTTTTTTTTTTCGTTTGTGTCATAGTTTTTATATGCCGCCGAAGCAAGAGTTTGTCTATGTGTGAGTGAGCGTTTGCATTGGAGGGGGGGGGGGGGGCTTGTTGGTCAGCTTGGTACCGATACTTGAATAAGGGATTGCGAAATTGCCAATTCATCCTTTACTAGAGGAAGTGAGCAGGGGCTCACGTATACCCCCGACCAGTGCCATCGCCTAATGAAAGCATACTTTAACGCACAACTTCAATGCAAATGTCATACATGTACAATATTCTAAGTCTGTTACCTTGACCTTAGGACAGCAGCAGCATCCATATAATGTAAACCAGTATGAAATAAACCTAGTCATGTATCATTAGGCTCCACTGAAGTATATTGGAACTATACGCCAAAAACCTACAGCATATGGCTAAGTCCTAGTTATTGACCCCTGGCCCCACCCATGAGCCTGACCCTGCAGCTTAGGTAGTCCATAACGAAAGCAATGATGTAGAGATATCATGAACCAAATATGGAAGAAATTTTCAATGCAGTTACATAGATATGACTAATCAGTAAGGTTTAACGTAAAACTTTGACATAGTGAAAATGCCTAAGTCCTAATTATTGACCCCTGGCCCCACCCTGGGACCTGACCCAGGGGCTTAGCTAGTTCACGTCAAAGGTAATGCTATAGAGATATCATGAAACAAATATGAAAAGAATCCGATGAGTGGTAACAGAGATATGAGCAACCCAAAAAGGTTTAACGCAAAACTTTGATGTAAAGTTGACGAACGGACGGACGAACGAACAAACGAACGAACGTACGGACGAACGAACACACGGACGAACGGACGGAATGACAAAAACTATATACCCCCTGACATACTTCGTATGTCGGGGGTATAAATACCAAAACTACCTTAACTGTGGTACCGTTAAAAGTAGCCTTTCACTAGTATGTTCATTTGAATGAAATCCTGTTTTGTAATATTACTCTAATCAATCACAGGGTTCTACGCCAGAGTAGTGAAAACATGCCTTTTCCAACTAAACTTCCGTTTTTGTGACCCTAAACGAAGTCATTCCGAGCATTACTAACCAGACAGGGTTTAAACAGCATGGGCCGACTGCTCAAAGCAAGTTTAAGCTAACCTCGAGTTTAATCCATACAAAATGTAACCTCGGGGTTAACTTAAACCAGCATGGAAGGTTATTAAACAAAATTTACTGAGAGATGTAAAGCTATTTAATGCAACAATATGCATTCTAGTGGCCAAGCATGCATCATTCTTCATGATTTCACGCCAAAGTCACATTCATAATCAGTTTAAAGACACATACTTATATATTGATACCTGCCATCAATGTCAGCCATTTCCATACAAATCAATCTGTCATCCCTGCTAGCCACCTAAAATTGCATCTGTTGACAAAGGCAACCATTTTTTCGCTACCCACCCTCTTTGAAAGCGTGTATTTTCATTATAAAACTAAACTGTGCATCAAAAATTGGCAGAAATATTGCTAATTAACTGAGGTTTCATTGTACGCAAGCAAACAGATTGGTCACTATCTCAGATTCATTTAATGGGAGCCGAAATGCAGATTTTGTGTTGTTTTCTGAAAATGTTCCCCTTTCAAGCCCTGCCATAGCCTTATCTGTGTACGAAAGCCACCCAGGCTGGTACTGTAGAATCTACAGGCACTGAGCAACTTCCATATGAGGCTAAACTCTTCCAGGATTTTATCGTCTGTTTTTACCAGCAACTTTATCTCACCTGCTGAAATCCTACTTTCGATTTCGCCCATCTGTTATCTCTGTAGGCATCTGGCATCACTTCAGCCGGTTGTACGGTGTGGTATACAAAGCTTGCATTTCATTATGATTTAGGCTCCCGCACATTGCTCGAAATGTCACTTGCGTTCATAGGTCTGAAAAGCTGACGTCTCTGATGGGTGTCTGTTGCGTTAGAAAATCTCTATGCAGATCGGAAACCTACTTAAGCCACGACACGAGAAAAAAAAAACAAAGTGGTTGTGCGTCTAGCGCAGACTCAGATCAGCCTGGGCATCCCCTCAGTCCGATCAGACTCTTTGCAAAGCGCTTAAAGGGAAGCTAAGAATGTAAACTACCTCCAAGCAGACAGCGAAGACTCTGATCAGACTGGGCGGATGCCCAGGCTGATCTGAGTCTTCTCTGGGCGCACATGCCACATTGTTGGTTTTCTCGTGTGGTGGCTCACTTGTTTTTGGAGCTGAATCTGAAGGGGATGTTAGCCCAGTCTAATCAGAGTCTTCACTGTGTGCTTAAATGGTAGCTAAGAGTCTTAGCTAACCCAATGCTGGTAGCAATGATTCTGATCAGACTGGGTAGAAGTCCCGGTTTATCCGAACCTTTGCTTGGCGCACTTGCAACTTTGTTTTGTCGTGTCGCGGCTCATTTTTTGTCGCACCTGCTTTAGCAAGGTGCGATATAGGAGTTCACTTTTCCGTCCGTCCGTCCGTCAGTCATTCCGTTCGTCCGTACGTCCGTCCGTCAGTCCGTCCGTACGTCCGTCCGTCAACAATTACGTCGACCCTAGCTCTTAAGTCCATTTCTCGCAAACTATGATACCTACAATCATCAAACCTGGCATAAAGCTTCTTCTTAGAATGTTCTCAAGGGTTTTTGCTCTTATTTTCACCCCTGGCCTATAATTTATGCACTACTGACTTTGTAAAACAGTCTGTCAACAATTACGTCGACCCTAGCGTCGACCCTAGCATTTAAGTCCATTTCTCGCTAACTATGATACCGACAATCATCAAACCTGGCATAAAGCTTCTTCTGAGAATGTTCTCGAGGACTGTTGCTCTTATTTTTACCCTGACCTATGTTTCATGCTCTGCTGACTTCGTAAAATGGTCCCTCAACAATTACGTCAACCCTAGCTATTAAGTCCATTTCTCGCAAACTATGATACCTAGAATCATCAAACCTGGCATCAAGCTTCTTCTAAGAATGTTCTCGAGGGCTGTTGCTCTTTTTTTACTTTGACTTATATTTCATGCTCTGCTGACTTTGAAAAATTTGATATTCAAAATTATGTCGACTCTAGTGTGTAAGTCCATTTCTCACGAACTATGATAACTAGAATCATCAAACCTGGCATCAAGTTTCTTCATAGAATGTTTTCAAGGACTATTGCAATTAATTTACCCTTGACATATATTTAACGCTCTGCTGACTTTACAAAATTCTACACCCAAAATTATGTCAGTCCTAGCGTTTTAGTCCTTTTGTCTGAAAGTATGATACCTGTAGTCATCACACCTGGCATAAAGTTTATTCTTAGAACATTCATGAGGGATGTTGCAATTATTCCTACTCTTGGCCTATATTCTATGCTCTTCTGACTCAGTAAAATATTACATCGAAAATTGTGTGGACCCTAGCATTTTTGTCCATTTCTCATACAAATTCTTTTAACTAAAGTCTTTACTACTGTGGAAGCCCAATGCAGGTGCGACATAGCATTCCGCGGAATTCTTGTTTGAGGTTATTTTTCTATTTCAGGCGATGTGCAAGATCTACTACTACGTATGGAACGTAAGCTACACTGCATCCATCATAATTCTGACAGTTATAGCTGTAGAGCGGTACATAGCCATCATCTACCCGCTAAAAGCAAAGTATTTCAGAAGGGGAAGGATTCTTATAGGAATACAGCTAGGAATTTGGATGGCGGCTCTTGTGTATAATGTCCCATACCTAATTTTCTATGATACACTTACATTTGTGTCTCTAAATATAGAGTACTGCTACTTTTATCACAGAAATTTATCCGGTCTGCAAGGACTGAGCCTGGCAAATCTTATAATTTGGTATGTTTTACCTCTGTGTGTGATAGGAGTTATGTATATCATAATTGGAAAGACATTGTGGAAAACTCAGAGTCAGGCTTCATCAATGTATCTAAGGAAATGCAACTCAGTAGGAAGCAGTAAGACACCATCCCAAGACTCAACCATAATTGACGTGCCCGTGCCTGGTCAAGAACAGCAGTCACCGAATCTGGACAAAGACCGTTCTATTAGACATCCAAATAACATGTCCTCAGCACAATTAGTTAACGAAACTTCTGACGATTCTGGAGTCAGCCGTGGAGGAAAAAGACACAGGAACACTAATGACAAAACAAAAATTTGTAGGAAGAGTTCTTTGAATCAGAAAACAGAATCAAGGAAAAGAAATGGAGAGCGAAGAAAGGTGATCCGCCTTCTAGTGGCTGTAGTCGTATCATTCGCAGTTTGTGTTTTTCCGCATCACCTGAAGGTTCTGAATCATTTCTGGAATATTGTTAAATTGCCATATTCCGTGGAAGTCTACTTCTCTCCCATATCATTTCTTGTTCTTTATCTCAACTCCTGTCTTAATCCCATTCTTTATGCTCTATTTTCCACAAACTTCAGAAAAGCTTTTAAGGAATCTCTTTCGTGCTTAAAGTCACAGAACAAAAGGCAGATTAAGTCAAAATTTATGTCAACGCATTCTGCACTGTGACAGGTGATAGTATTAGTGTAAACCGTTAGTTGTCAGTTTCGTGATAAGTCAATGTGTTGTGACAGACAAGCCATTATCCTATTAGATGAAGCAGATTTTATATGACTTAAGTGGGGAAAAAAACTGGATTTATTTATAAATGTTTGAGAGGTTGTGCAGTGTTGATAACGAAAACTTTTTTATGAAGATGTGGCCTGGCTGTGCTCTGTTTGCTCAGGCATTATCCCAATATTTACATTATCCGTGCATTTATTGAAAAGCTCTATGGTAAACTATTAGAACGTAATATACATGTAATTACATTTCAATAACTACATCGGTACACGCGACGTTGCATGACGTTAAGTGACCTCAAAATCATGATTCTCCAATTTGATTGGACGTAGGCGACGGTATGACGTCTTTGTTACGTCGTTAACGCTGCTCCGCTTTTAATAGAAAAACTGCGTATAAATGATTTTTCTGCTTTAACTGTAGCCCCTAATGCAATTTGTGGTCAAATAATAGATAAAATAGCAATGAACTTAATTTTTCTGTTGTTTACCAAAGTATAAAACTAATTTGGGTCGCCAGCAAAGTTTACATGAACCCCTTCGGGGTTTACTTACTTTGCACGCGACCCAATACATTGCACGCGACCCAAGGCAGGTCATACTTCGAAATATACCAGAAATTGAAATTCATTCCTTAAGTCATGAGAGGCTGAATAGAAAGTTTTAAGGTGAATGCCTACACTTGCAGGGAGGCAAATCTTCAACTTTCATTTCTGCCTTCATTTTGCGTGCGGGACAGCTCTGAATGGAACGAGCTTGCATTTAGAGAAGTTGCCTGTTTGAAAATATCATTTCTCTCTCTTACTAGTAGACCCATTTGAAATAGATGAGCTGTCCAATGAAGCAAACAGTAAGTCACATTGTGTAGTCACACGTATCATAAAAATCGGAAGACAAACATGGCAGGGTACCCATACACCTGAAAACACTGTGGTTTGTACTAATTGAAATGTTCGTAAAGTATAATATTTAATTTTAAAAAAACTACAATCGAGAAAATGATATTTTCAAACAGGAAGATACTATTCAATAACAATCTTTGTTTTTTCGCATTAACTTTGCTCACTTCTGACTTAAGCGAAACAGTTGAACTTGCCAACACTATCGAGTACGCATCAAATCCATAAAAAGTTCAGGTAAACAGGAACTTTTAATGGAAGCGGCGTAAGTGAAAGAATCTACCAAGAGCCAATCCACTTTAGCAAGTTGGAAGTTAAAAAAGTTGTCTTTCTATTTAAACACGGCGGAAAATCTTTGAGTGTGTAAACATGCACCCTAATAGAGACGTCGCGAGAAATTTTTATGAGTTAGTTACGGCAATTTACAAATACAGACGACGGCACGGTCTACAGGAAGCTCAAAAGACCGTCGGAAATGCAGCTGTTTTACATTAACAAACAGAGGTCATGACGTTACCTTATGTCAGCGAGGTCAAATAGGTTTTGCTCGACAGCGTTGGACGCTTTGGTAATCTGTGGGAAGTGTCATTTTATTGTATCTGTACTTGATAATTGCTCTCTTACCTACTTCCCATTATTATTATTATTGTAAAAAGTAATTTGAATGTGCCTCAACACAAACACACACACACACACACACAAAAAGAAAGCAGATACATATTTGATACAATATCACTGTTTGTCCAGTAGCATATGTTACTAATGAGCATTTGCAAAATATATGCATAACTACCTTTTTGAAAATATTAGTCTGAAGATTAAGGAAAACACTGAAATAGAAGGACGTTTTCCTTGAATCAAAATGTAAAGCTCAACCGCCTGAAATATTTGAAAGCCTAGTCTTCACTAAACCGTACACTGAGAGAGAGATTTCTGCTATGTAACAAGCACATTTGATTATCTTCTTTTTTTCTACGAGTATCTGAGACTTACTTATTTCAATCTTACTGCATCGTCAAATTTGTAAGAGAATTTGATTGATTCTTCTTCTCCCTTGAGATCGTTCCTTCTTTGAAGCTTTAGATTATCTTTTCTTTTCTTCTCAAGGCATGCGGTAAGAAATTGCTGCAAGCACGCACAATAATACTTTCTTGTTCAACAAACTGAAATGCCCTGAAAGCATGAAATGCTAATCTGATGAATTATGACACTTGTTTGGTCCTAGTCTTTTGAAGCAGTCATTGCAAAGTTTCCAAACACGAAACATAACCTATTTCAAATCATTTTTAAAAGCACAGAACTAATACCGGTATACAACATACTCTTTGACCGAAAGTTTTAAAAATGTAAACATACTAGAATTCCGCTGTCTCGCCTAACTGCATTTCATCTAGCGCATTGTCCCAGATGTACGCATGTCCCACGTTTCATAGTTCAAGCCTTTATTGTTCCTAAGAAGCAAGAGCTAACTTGACACAAATGTTAAGAAGTCTGTGAACCATAACATGTCAGTCAAGAGGCAATATCGATGAAGGCTTTGAGCTTTACTCTTCCAGATGTTTGCATGAACAGGTTTTATAGCTCTAGCACTTAGTTGTTGGGAAACAGAACTACAAGCAAAAACTTGACAAAAATGGCAAAGTCGGTGAACCGTAAAAAGTAGATCAAGACTCAATATAGCTGGGGAATTTAAACTTTACTTTCCCAGATGTAGGCATGACCAAACTTTCATAGTTGTAGCCCTAATGGTCTTCTAGAGGTAAAGCTAAACACGAAAACTTGACAAAAATTGCAAAGTCGATGACCCGTAAAATATAGGTCAAGACGCAGTATTGATGGTAGTTTTTAGCTTTTTTTCTTCCAGATGTATGAATGGCCCAAGTGTCATGGCACTAGAACTTATAGTTTCTAAAAAAAAGGGGCTGAACGCGAAAACTCGAGAAACAATTACAAAGTCAGTAAACCGTATAATTAGGCCAAGACGCAGTATTCATAATAGCTTTGAGCTTTACTCTACCAGATGTATGCATGACCCAAGTTTCATGGCTCTATCTCTTATAGGTCACGAGAAAATGACCTAAACTCAAAACTCGACAAAAATTGCATAGTTGGTGAACCGGATATTGTAGGTCAAGATTCAATATTGATGATGGCTTTAAGCTCTACTCTTCTACACATAAGCATGACCCAAACTTCATGGCTCTAGCCCTTTTAGTATTTGAGAAAATGACGCAAAACTTGACAAAAATTTACGCCGTCAACACCGACGACGCCGACGCCGCCGCCGGAAAAGCAATACATATGTCTCATAGGCGAGACAATGAAACTGGAAAATTCATTTGACAGAAATAGTAGTTTTCATATTCAATTATTTCTTTTTACAGTTAACGATTTCTAGCTCGCCTGAACGGAAGATCAGAAAAAGCTATTGTTGTCACCCTTATGTTGGCGTCAGCGCCAAGGAAGGCGTACATGTAAGTGCCTGCGTCCGCGCTGGGTGTTGTGGTTTAGTTTTTAAACACCAATACCTCCTGATCCCAATGGATGGATTCTTTTTATACTTGCACCGTTGTTAGATATTGGGTCAAAGTTTTACAGCGTATGACCCCAACCATGCTCAGTGACCTTGGATAAAGGCTCGGGTTGTCGTTCTCATTTGATTGTAAACTCCTAAAACTATAGATGAATTTCTTGCATGAATCGAGACAATAAAGTTTAACGAAGCACCGACCCATTTGAGCCGCGACATGACAAAACCAACAATGTGGTTGTGCGCCCAGTGCAGACTCAGATCAGCCTGGGCATCCGCCCAGTCTGATCAGAGTCTTCGCTGTCCGCGTGGAGGTAGCTTAGACCCTTAGCTACCCTTTAAGCACTTAACGAACAGTTTGGTTAAACTGGGCGGATGCCCAGACTGATCTGAGTCTGCGCCGGGCGCACAACCACATTGTTGGTTTTGTCGTGTCGTGGCTCATTTTACTCAGTGGCTTGAGGTTTAGGACATGGACTTTCTAATTTTGATTGTGTTAGAGTTTTCTAATTGCATCTAAGTGCAATAATGCTTAGAATGAATATATACTTTAGACTTGAACTGATATTACATAGGGAACTTAATGCTTTAATATGGCGGAAACAACCGATAGCGACTTACGGGTTTATCCGAGAGCTTACCTGTTCAAATATATGCAATTACATAGGAATATAATATAAAATGTGAAATTAAATACATATATGATATTACGACAATTTTCATAAGTTATGATCATAAACTTCAGTCTTTGTCCGTTAATATGGTATAAAAATATACAAATTAACTTCATGTTTTGATACTTCCATCGGCTTTTGAAGTTTGAAGCTTCAATCACATGAAATTATATAAGAATAATGTCGAAAATGCCTAAGAAGCTATGTTCAGCCTAAAATATGAAAATGATCGGATTTTCTATAAAACTATTATATAAGTTATCACCACTGAGAGATTTTTACAAGGTTTACAATGGTGTAATTCATTATAAAATAAGTATATTATAAGTTTCTTCCATCGATCTCTAAACATACAGAAAGTCGCGTTTCGAAACAACCTCGCTCATAATAGTTTCAAATAGTTTAAGTCCAAATCCGCCTATATTGCTCAAAGGCTTACACCACATTTCTTGGTATTCGTGTTTTGTTTATGTATATATATACATGTGTATGTGCTTTTATGATCTTACTAAGAAAGGAAGAATATTTATATTGTCTTATTAAGAAAGAAAGAAGGAAAGAAAGAATAAACGAATGAACACAAAGGAAAAAGGAGAAAGAAGTCACATAACTCCTACACCTGACCATCAAAAATGAACAGACAGTTAATCGACTACTTGTAGCTTTAAAAACTCCCTTTATAAGCTAAAAAAAACTTTGTATACCAATCACATATTTTTTGGTAATGTTCGATCAGTCTATTAATTATTATCATAATTGCTAATGTTTTTCTAACATGTTTGATTGAAATTTATTTGAGTGTGGTGGGGCGTTTTTATCAAAGAAACCGAAATATGTTTTGTGTATCCCAGGGTAGAATCTTAGAATCTATAGAATTGTATTTTTGACTGGCAGTTTTGCTCATTCATAATCAGGAGACACGAAGATACATACACTGTATTGCTCTCTTAAGATAATACATGTACTACGGAAAAAATAATGTAAGAAACTAATTCATGGTGAAGAATTTCTCGTAACCGTGGTAGTGTAAGGATTAATCGCTATGGGAAAAATTGCTATGAAACATTTTTCTTGCAAGGCTATAAAAATATGTTTTATCCTTAACTTTATTAGTAATATTTCTGTTGATAATGCAAGTATGTCACTTTAATTTATGACTGTTTTAGTGAAGCTAGCAAGGAATATTGAAAGATTATTTTTGTGCTATTTTTTGTATTTTTGCTAATATGAGTACTTACGATAATAAACCTGTGCATCTGCGGAAACTTATCAGCCTCTGATATGTGCAAACTGATAAAACTGAACAGTGTCTGATCAGTTTGCGCAAGCTGATCGGAATGTGTTGACAATATAGAGTACAATTAACATGCTTATAATTATACGAGGATTAATCGATTATCGATCATAAAATCCGATATTACCTCTTAACTGTTTCCGTAATTGTAATTGTCAAACCGTTAAAGTTTGTTATTAAGTCATCATGATATGAACAAAAATAAATACAAAAAATATAAAGCTGCAATATTCAATTTATGGAATTTGTTATATATGCAAACTGACTCAGACCAGCTTATGCACTTGCAAAACACTTGTCTGAGTTTATGATCAGTTAATAATTTGTCAATTTTAGTTTAATTTGAGTTTGTACATAACCTTACCCGTGTTTCTGCACAAACCAAACTGATCCGAATTTCTGATCAAAATATTTTGAACATGTGTTATCAAATTAGGCTGTGACTGTGCGAAAACCATTTAAATTCTCATGTGGTAATTAAACTGAGATAGAATTAAAACCAGTAAGAATTACGGAAAGAACAGTTGAAAGCTATAAGGCACTCGTCAGCGGTCCGGCCATGGACAGGTCTCTTTCTTTTCTGCTCAATGTTCATATTTTCCTCATATGAGCCACAAATTGGAATGTGCGCCCAGCGAAGACGCAGATCAGCCTGGACAGCCATCCGGTCTGAGCAGAGTCTGTGCTCTACGTTTAAAGGGTAGCTAAGACTCTAAGCTACCTCCATACCGATAGCAAAGCCTCTGATCAGATCAAGCGGATGCCAGGCTGATCTAAGACTTCGCTGGGCGTACGTGCACCTTTGTCGCGGCTCATTTAATTGTTTGCTAAAGAAATCAACTGAGTAGTCGCTGCCGGTCGGAAAGTGTGAGAACACCGTTGGTCACACGTCTTGTCAAAACAATGCAAATTTCAAAATTAACACCTGCTAACGGCAATGAAGGTCAGAAATGGATATTTAATCCGAACGTCATTCTTAAGATTATTTTTGTATAAACACTAATTTCAGTCGCGTCGCAACAAAATCAAGGCAGTGCCATAGAGCCCTGCCAAGACTCAGATTAGCCTTGGCAGCCGCACAGACTAATCAGAATCTTCGCTGTGTGCTTACACGACAGGCAATGGTCTAAGCTACCTCTATGCGGACAGCCAAGACCCAGATCAGATGGGCGAATGCACACGCTATTCTTAGTGTTGGCAGGGCGCACATGCCAATTTTCTTGTTTTTGTCGTGGTACGGCTCATTTGTTTATTTATTTTTGTTCGCAGAAAAACAGAAAGTCTGACTAATCTTAATTTCTTATCTTTAATGTTTTAAATAGCGCAGCTTAGTTACATGCCGAAAGACACAATTTACATAAAACTTTTAATCAGTATTGTCAAAACAGAAAATCAAGAGAAAAAGGTTATCGTTCCCGCTGAGTAGTGTTTTTACGTTCCAGTAAAAAAATTTAGTCATGTCGAGATGTTGCCTCTGAATTTGTAGGACTACAAGTATTGCTCGGCCTGCGATAAATGACATCCAGGTCTAGCAGCTCTGTCGCAGGAGCACAAGGCAGTCAGTCTTTTTCGCGAGCCCCAATGGGCTGGGCAAAAGAAAAAAAAAGAAACTATGTGGGTGGATAGGTATCTGTATTCGACTTTATCTAACCATAAAGACGAGACATTCAAAGGGATCGATATATCATATTTTCATTATTATAAGTAATTTTATGTTTATATTGTCAGAAACAAAACAAACCGCTGTCAAAACTGACCAATAATCAGATTTATTTTCTCGCCAATTCTTATGAAATTTGACCAAAATATCAGAGAGAGCGGAAAGAAGAGACTTATTAAAACGAAAAGGAGCAAGTGAAAAAGTAAATTAATTTGATCTGAGAAAAAGAAAATGAAAATCCACATTGTTAAAAATTAAAAACGTTTCCATCCAGCTCATTCGTATTGTTATTTAAACACAGTGTTGACAAAACCGGCTTCAGAGAAATTCAACACCTGTACAGATCCTGGAATATTGACATCGATATGACATTCCTAATATCGATTAATGCCTATCGCTCCCCGGGTCTAAGGGAAATAACTGCATTCATACTAATACTCTCTCCAGGTAACAGGTAACCGATTACACTATATAGCGCGCACTGAAGACATAAGCTCCAGCTGAGATACCGACCTGACATGATTGTGAAAAATATTTCCCCAGCGACACTGGGTGACAGTGAAGTCAGGATCATTGATTTAGACTTCATCTTAAAGCTTTTGCTTCCAGTATTTTTTTTCTCTTAAATTTCACAATCCCAAAATGGTTTCATTCTATCCTTAGACTGTTGATAGATATTGGTATAAAGTCTCATAGAGTACCATCCCCACCCCACTCAGTGACATTAAGGTCAGCTGATGGGCTATGACATTTTGGAGTGGATCAAAGTTTCTCTAAGGGGTACTTTTTTATAATCTTGGGATGGATTTAGTTTATACTTAAACCGATTATAGATACTAGCGCGAGTGTTTACAAATTACAACCAAAAACACCACTGGGTGACCTTGAAGTCAGGGTTATCGACTTACCAATATTGTCTCATAATCTTACAGTGCAACAATGGATATAGTTGATACTAACACTTGGACTCATGTAAGATAATGGTCCAAGGCTTTAAGAAATCCAGTCAGATCTGGTTCATGGGGTTTAATATTTTATGTGTAAGTTGTTTCCTTTTTTCAAATTTTTAGACATATTTCAGAGAACGCTTTTGTTTTAAAATAAAACCGACAATACATAGACATGCTTGCCGGACGTTTTTCTACAGTGCAAGCCACATTCGCATAGAGATCTTCAAGGCAATATCACAGACTTATAACTTGGCCAGTGCGTTGAACGAGCAGCAGCTCAGACTAGCTATTCTGCCACGCTACAGCTCTTGTTATGATCTTGCACCGAGCGGTTATACAAAAACTTACAAATCCATTTACAACAATAAAGTTTTCTTTCTCCAATAGCATAAGAGAGGCGATATCACTCCACCTAGCAAATTTTAATTTGGATGTTCATACGTCTGCAACAACCTACGAATTAATGCCTTCACCCGGCATCCAGTTTCCGATTTGGCAGGAGGGGAGCCGAAATCGTAAACAAAGGACGAGTTGCGTTAAGGTGCGATAACGGCCCAATTTTTTCGCGAAATTTCAAAACGGAGTAATTGAAAAAATAAAGACAGTTTTAAACAGGCCAGTCCTTATATTTTGAAGATCTGTTCATGTATTTTTGACTATCTTCCTAGAAATGCGTCATTTTTTGCCTCAAACTATCCTAGAAATGGGCAAAACAGCAAAAAGTGACCAGTTTGCGAACTTTAACATCAGCGAAAAGTATCAGCGCAGGCGAGACCCAACTTAAAATTTCGACAAAAGGCGTATTTTAATAAAACAAACATACTATCAAAATATCTACTTGGGTCTTGGCTGCGCTGGGTTTCAAAATTAACTTTTCCGAAAAAATTATCGCTCAAGTCGGCATGTCTACGTTTTAGCTACGGCACCGGCGGTGCATTTGTTTACATCAAAGCGGCACGTTGTGTACACATGTAACCTCTTCAGACTGTTTTAAATCAGATTGTTTTGTCACATGTGTGGGAAATTTTTATTGATGAGCGTTATTTAACATTTTGTTTTTGTTTATCATAAGTTCGAAACAAAACAAATGCAGAAGAAAAATCGATAATCTGTAGTACTGTTGGTGTTAAAGTTTATTAACTTTAAAATAATGGTCTTTATTAACTTTAAAATAATGGTCTAAAAATAGAATTGGACGGACACCCGGTGCCAGGTGTGTGCAACTATGGTTACGTACCGTTGAGCCACTTGGGTAACGTCGATACGAGAATTGAACAGAACAGAACAAAATCTAAAAATAGAATCACGGCTTGGCTGAACGGTTTAACTGACTGTTCCATAAAGCAAGTTTCTTTTAAGTTGAGAGATCGATCCCTACTTGGGGCTTTATCTTTTTTTTTTCTTTTTTTTTTCATGATGAAGCCCACTGGTCTACCGCCCCTCGCACCTTCCACAAATTCGCAAGGCCCATGCAGTTGAAGTAATGTCTTCACACTTAACACCAAAACAATGCTATAGGACGATGTCAAGAAGACCTACCTGGAAAAGGGACAGCTTATTACTGAAGACATAAATACATAGGCGTAGAAAAAAGGTGGGGTGGGGGGGGGTGGGGGGGTGAGGCCCTCCAGTAAATCAGTAAATGTATGGCACCCCAACCCTCATGCCCCGCCCCCTTCCCTTTAAACAATGGTTTTCTACGCTTTGCCGTTGGCTGCCCCTCCCCCCAATAGTTTTGAAATATGCATAGTGCCCCTTCATGCCCTCCCCCACCCCCCCCGAAAAAAAGAGAAAAAATGGTTGTTTACGGTTTGCAACCCGCTCCCTCCTGCTCTCCCCCGCCCCCCACCAATACCACTTTAAGAAATTATACGAAGTTCATGAAAAAAAATGTACCTCCTGAAATACATCAATCACATATAACCAGGGCTGTGGAAAAATAAAAAATTGCACTGATTGTACTTATCTTGGGACAAATAAATGGTCAGACTTTACTAAATAAAACTTAACTTGTACCAGTTACATCTCTGTGTTATTCGGGGGAATAAATAATGGGAGAATTTTGTGACATCATTTCGACAAAATTACCAGCTTTTCGTTTCCTCTTTCATAGACCTACTCTTAAAGGAAAGAATTTGATACCTCTGGGAGCAAATTCTTGAAGTTAAGAGTAGCGTCTATTGGGAAAGGGTTTCAGAAACAGGGAAGCCACCCTCTGTTTCTAAAAGAAAGCTCCATTTAAAATATGGCAGTTGTATTCAGTCGACTTAAAAGAGATTTATATATATTTATATAGAATACATGGCATCTGTAATATATAACTGCATGATATACTTGTCTAATTAATTGGACAAGTAAATTTTTCACTTGTCCTTAGTAAAATGGGGCAACTAGGACAAGTCGGTCACAGTATTTCCACAACCTTCATGTAACACAAAACATTGCTATGATCAGAGAGTAATCTGAAAAGAAAACTCATTGGAAGGTACTCAGGTAACAACTATTTTATTAGAAAAACAATAATTTGATATCATTTTCCGTCCCGTTGTCAATCACAAAGACTTCCTTAAGCGTACGAAAACAGAAACGCATATACACGCTAACACACAACAGGACTGCAAGAAGCTCGTTTTCTCTGGGTGAGTCATTCTCTTTACAAAATGTTCCTGTGTGGCTGGAATGAACAATGTATTCATCTTCCTGCCCATACTGATGAACGCAATGCGGCTGTGTTTACACCTAAGGTAGCATTACATGTAAAAGTAAGTCGGACAGGCATTGGCGTTTTACAGAAAATGTCGTGATGTGAGCTTGTGTTAATTCTCATCACAAAAGTCCTTTGAGTCTCTTTAAATGTAGCTATAAATGCAATGAGAAGAGGCAAGCTTTGAGGTAGCTTTGCAATAAATATAGGGTAAAAAATGATTAGCAGTTTTATTGCCCGAGGGAAGCCGTAATGAATATAGAACCACACTGTCCACCTGAAAGTTTGTTACAAATAATCCGATGGATAAGCAGAGCTAGCAAGTTACAAAAAGGTACGCAGCCTGAAAAGGGTGCATGGGTATTAACCGTAGTGCCCGCCTTTTTTACACGTAGGGACAAGTTTCGTGACTTCCTGTTTCATTCTATGGAATAATAATGATAATAACAATAATAAACACCCAAAATGTTTCTACTTTGAAAGGAAAATTTTGCTCGTGTTGGTGCAAATTTTCCTAAATTGCCCCGTTTTAGCAGGGTGGTACAAAAGAATAGATCAGGACTTACCGAGGATAATCAATTATACTTAGGCTATACTTGGGCGAATGTGAATTTTTTTTTTTTTTCATTTGAAGTTGAGTTTGAGAAAAAGCTCCAAGCAGCATATGTGGAAAGCGAAAGCTGAGATGAGCTTATTCATTCAAGCAGTCCCGTCCAAAGTAACGCATGTAGTCATCGAAAGTGAAGGGTCTAGCCCGTAACTACAGGCAGATCGGAGTCTTAAGTTCGTTTTTGCACATAAGGTGCACAGAGGAGTGAAAAAGGTAAAGGTTTCTCATAGCCTAGTTGCCACAGGAGCAGTGGCGGTAACAGGCCCACTCTATCTTGGGCACAGCATGAAAGGCGGAGCCCATCTCTCTTCTAATGCTGCTTTCTTCTTCCCTACTTCGATACACGTGCGAATGTGAACATGCGCGGACCCATATGAACCATGTGGGCGCGGGCGTTTAATCACAGAAGTCTGTAGAGAAAACATGTCACAGAGGTATTCAAGTTGGATGTTTACCTGAGGGAAACAAGTAAGCGAAGTGTGCAGGGCCTCAGTCAATACAACACATACTAAGCAATATTAAACCATACAGTATATTTATGCAAATTGTCTGTCATTATTGACAACACAATCAATCATTTTATCCATTTTCGGAATACCTGCTCGGGTACTATTCAATTTATCAGTGGGCTATCATTCTCTTAAAGTAGGGCAATGGTAACTTCAGGTTGCCATGACAACCTACGTTCTGGCCGGTTCATAGACGACCAAGAAAACAGAGGGGAAAATGGACAAAACCCTGCTTGTTTACACACTGAGCAGGCAACCAAGCAGTTGCCTTGTTATCTCATGATCTAGGTTTTATGGACGGACAAATGGACAGAAAGACGGTGTGGCTGATGGATGAATAACAATAATACACCCTAATCTGGTCGAATATCTGTAGGACACTAATAATGGAGTGCCTTGTTGGATTTATTCTAAAAATGTAGCTGACAAATATCATCAAAATTAGAGTAGGTAAGTATCCAGTATCCATTTTTGATGAGGGTCGGTTTGCAAAAGCTATAAAAAATTTCATAAAAGTGATAAATCATCAATATATTATTTTTTATTTTCGTTTTTTTTTGTTAATGTTCAATCTTATCCCATTAATGGCCTCAGCAGTGTATTAATTAAGGTATTAAGGTATTCCCAAGTGAATTAAAAATTTTGTGGCATAAACATAACAAAATACTAAAACAAAATTTATTGATTTATTGCTTTACGTCCACGGTAAACAACTATGGTCATGTCGGGACGGTCAGTTAAACTAACCACACTATTCCTGGGCAGGCTTAGACCTCCTAAGCGGTTAACCAGTACTAAGTGCACATACTTCGCCAGTTACTGACAACTGCCCTTCTTGAATCAGCGGAAGGAGAAACGAAAGTATGTGGCCAGACCGTGTTTGAACCAAGGACCTCTGACTTATGAGTCAGGTGCCCTACCGATTGCGCTAAGCTGCCCGGTTAAAAATGAGTAAGATTGAAGTTGTTGCCATGGCAACGTCAATCATAACACGTTAATATATTAAAACATATCTGTGACTATCTCATGTATACATCAAATAACAGTTTAAACAAGTCTAATAAAGAATAAAACGCAGAAATACTGCGAAATACGTTAAAAATGTTCTAGAAATGTGAAAGTTTTGAGGTTGTTACCATGGCAACGGCAACCATAACGCGCTTTAAATATTATGAAAATTATACATTTTTCAAATACATTGAATAATAGACATTACAAATCAAATCAAGAAAATCCAGCATGCAATACTGCAAAAAAAGTTAATTAAATGCTGTAAAAATGTGTTATTAGAAGTTGTTGCCATGGCAACAACAAATATGCAACGCTTATATTATTACTTTTTTTCGGTAATTATTACAGTCATACATCCTATAATATATTTAAACATTTATCTTTTATGTGCTAGAAAAGTTTTTATATTTGATTTACAATGGTGTTACTCTGACTATTTCTATGTGTATTTTAATTGTAAAAGGCTGAGTTATTGCCCTTTAGTACTTAGTAGTCTGACGTCATCATTGTCAAATATGCACGAGCCTAACCACTAATTAATATCGTCATAGTTTAACTTCATAAATACTCGATGCGTAGCCCAGAGGAAAAAACCCACAAATAAATTCTTCCCCACTCCCCTTTTTTTACCAAAATCTCCTGCTTGTTACCACACATTACAAATGACAGATTTTCTCAAAAATGAGCATCAGTACAGGACTAAAAATTACACTTCTTTTAATTAGAGTTACCTAACTAATTTTTTATGACAACAAAATTCATTTCTGACATGGGGCCAAAATCGGCCCTTATTGCACCTCGTCCTTTGACATCGGCACAAGGTTTGAGGTATTTATTTTCTCTGAAAACTGTTTATGCAAAATAAAAGACTGCTATTTTGTCACATATAGATTGTTTCTTCGGCACATGAACGGATTAGGCACATGATCTTGCATTTTCCTGATATGCATTTAGTACGGTGGAAAATGTGTTCAAGGTCCATCTCGGCGATATATACATGTAGGAAAAAGTCGCATTCTCTTGCTTGATTTTGAGTCTCTGACCTTGTCAGTCGCAAAGAAGTGAACAGAACTACTATATGCGTGAATCCAAACGTTGGAAGTAAGCTTTCCGTGATGGACAGTTTAGAATTTAGAAAATATATGCAAAACCTTTGCATCGTCAGCCCGGTTCCGCATGAGATATTAGAAAATATAATGAATTTTATCAAACATAAGAACAGCTCCTGAACAAGTATATTGGCCAAAAACTAACATAAACTCTGTGATAAATCATTATTTTATACATTGCAGATGACTTTCTGGCTGTTTTAATTCCCGTTTGGCTGTTTTTGAGGCATGCATGCGGGTTTGAAAGAGGGTTTGCAAAAGGCCAAAAAAGACAAACAGGGAATAAAAACAGCTTGAAACTCATCTGCAATGTATAAAATAATGATTTATCACAGAGTTCATTTTAGTTTTGATCTAATTATTATTCAGAAGCTGTTTTTTGTGTTTGATAAAAATTTCTTATATTTTCTATTATCTCATGCGGAACCAGGCTGGCGATGCCAAATTTTTGCATATATTTTCTAAATTTTAAACTGTCTATCGCGGACAGCTTACTTCCAACTTTTGGATTCACACATACAGTAGTTCTGTTAACTTCTTTGCGACTGACATGGTCAGAGACTCAAAATCAAGCAAGAGAATGCGACTTTCCCCTACATGTATATATCGCCGAGATTGACCTTGAACACATTTTCCGCCGTACTAAATGCATATCTGGAAAAATGCAAGATCATGTGCCTAATCTTTTTATGTGCCGAAGAAACAATCTATATGTGACAAAATAGCATTCTTATATTTTCCATAAATTGTTTTCAGAGAAAATAAATACCCCAAACCTTGTGCCGATGTCAAATTTGTTTAAGATTTCGGCTCCCCTCCTGCAAAACCGGAAACTCCTCTCATGGATTGGCGTTCTGAACCGTGTTTTCGCACGAGAGCGATTGGTAGGCGTGCATTGGCTTTGTGATACTAAAAATGTTAATATAGAACTGCGCATGTAATTTAAGATTAAATGGTGAACAGAAGGTATTCGGACAGGTCAATTACCATAAATAGAGGTCTGGTAAACAATATACCTCGAGGCAATCATGAACCACGACAAAGGTAAAGTTTTGCCATAGCCTAGTAGCCATAGGGGCAGTATGGGTTAGAGACCCACTGTATCTTCGGCACAGTATATGAAAAGCGGATCCTATTCCTGTCCTTTTGCTGCCTTATCCATCTCTGATTCGTAAAAAGGGTACCCATTTACTGCTTGGTTGACAGAGTTTTCCAGTCTTGAGTTGAACCAAGCCGGGATTCGAACTCACGACCTTCTGCACCGAAACCGAGCGTACCTAACCACTTGACCTCGAGGCCTCTAAACCTTGAAGTCAGTGTTTATTCTGGCTTTTAAGCATTGGAGTCAATGCTTAAAGAAACTGCTTTACAATAACCTTATAAGCGTGTTTCTGGTGTACAGTCATTGTCTCAGTAGTCTAAACATAAGGTTGACTTGTCATAATGATGCATATCTTAGAGATGATTGGCTTCCATTTCACAGTTTGGGTTATTTTGTATTCCTGCAGATTCTCCTTAGCAGACACATTATGTCATAATGACGTCGCACTGACGTCAATGGGATATGACGTCACATCGAGGTCATTACGACGTCATTTGCCCGATCGGCGAGCTTCATCAGACTCTTCTTCATGATGCTCTAGCCTGTGTTTCTTCTCTGGGGGCTCGGTGGGGGACACCTATGTGATAGCTGCGGCTATTATGTTCCGTGAAAAACGTCAATAGGGTACGGATCAGAGAGGGTTGTCCGTCATCTGTTAAGAATTGCCCAGCTTCAATTAGTTCCAGGCTATGTGCTTTTGCAACACGTTTTTTTGGTTTGAGAAATCCAAGCACTTTTAATCGAGTTTCGATCCGATTTCTAATAAAGCTTGATTTAGATTTAATAGCTTATGAAAAGTAAAGACTGAAGATTAATGTACATTTTTCGCAGTGAATAACTGTCATCATTCATAATAAGTGTATCGAGTACCGAGACCCTGCGCGAGACCTTAGGTAGTGAATATTCAAGTCAGCCTGTACATTGCTGCAACACGATAAGTCTTATACCTCCTGAAGCATATATGAGCCGCGACACGAGAAAACCAACAATGGGGTTGTGCGCCCAGCGCAGACTCAGATCAGCCTGGGCAACCGCCCAGTTTTACCAGACTCTTTGTTAAGTGCTCAAAGGGTAGCTAAATGTCTAAGCTACATCCCTGCTGACAGCGAAGACTCTGATCAGACTGGGCGGATGCCCAGGCTGATCTGAGTGGGCGGATGCTTAGGCTGATCTGATTCTCCGCTGGGCGCACAACCACATTGTTGGTTTTCTCGTGTCTCGGCTCAATTATTGGGCAAGCTAAAAGAAAAGACTGAAGCAGAATGCATGCATCCCCTTTGACAAAAGCAAAAAGAGTAAAATTGATTTGCTTTTTATTACTTTATATTTATTAAACATTTCTGACAAAAAAATCATACATTTGTGAGAATGAATAAATAATTGTCTTAGGCACATGACGTCCTAATGACGTCACACTGATCACACTGACGTGAATGCGAGAGCAGGACGTACTAACGACGTCATGTGCCCGCTTGGCGAGGTGCAACAGACTCTCCTTTACACGCAATTCAAGCTGCATTTGAATGAAATGTATTTAGTTAAATGCATTAATACCTATTCTAACGAAATATTGTTTCTCTGTGTTTGATTTTGCATGCTGTTGAAGATGTACTGTTCGGTGTTGATGTTTGCGTTTCTTCTTTCGGTGTCACGGATGACCTTACCTTTGTACTGTCATTTGTATTTGAGAACTTTTATGAGGATATCTCTTCAGCCTAAACATGTCTGTTTGTATGAGTGTACTGTCAAATGCTGTAGATTTTCTCTCTTATTAGTGCTGCTAATTCAGTCTCAATATCCTCACAAATAATCAGATGTAAATGTAATTCTGTCGAGAATTGCACTGGTCCTAAAAGTCTCATTACCACAGTATCCGAACTCACTGTAGCATCTCTTTCGGTTTTCAAACAATGTAGCGTTGAATCGAGGGTACAAACATTCGCTTGTAACAAAAGAAAGTCGGAAATCATTGTGTTTTGAGATTTTATCCGGAATCTTCTGCGTCATTTATAGTTTTTCAGCTTCGAAAATGTAAAGAGGTAAATTTAATATAACTTGCTCTTCGGTCTTTTACTTTATTACCTTGTACAATGAAAACCTCATGGCCGTCACAGAAATTTTATTCCGAACAGCTTAATTTAACACGAGTTTGAGTCGTGCAAAACCTAGATATCTTCCTATTATAAAAACTAACAAACTGTAGAATGATAAGAAAACGCCTTTCGTCTATTTTAAAGATTTTTAATAAAACATGTAATAAAGGCTCAAAATGGTTTTGGAATCATACCAAGGGCGATTTGAATACTGTTCACATAACTATCCATCCATACACGACATTGTACAGGACAGTAAAGTAAAAGACCGACTGACTGACTGATTTATTGCTTTACCTCCACGGTAAACAACTATGGTCATGTCGGGACGGTCAGTTAACCTAACCACATTGTTCCTGGGCAGACTTAGACCTCCTAAGCGGTTAACCAGTACTAAGTGCACATACTTTCGCCAGTAACTGACACCTGCCCTTCTTGAATCAGCGGAAGGAGAAACGAAAGTATGTGGCCAGACCGGGTATCGAACCCAGGACCTCTGACTTATGAGTCAGGTGCCCTACCGATTGCGCTACGCGGCCCGGCGTAAAAGACCGAAAATTCATACAATGATACTACTGAAAACAAGTTGTTTGACATAATATTAATTTATAACACAACTTTCAAATCCCAATGTATGAAAAATCATATAATTGAACCAGACAAACTCTTATTAAATGTTTTTTATGTAGGAGATGTGAAAACTCATACAATGGAATAGAACAAGACAGCACTTCTGATGTAGAATCATACACAATGAATGCTGCACAATGGTTTTATTCACATTGTATGAAAATTCATACAATGATACTACTGAAAAACAGTTGATTGACATAATATTGATTTATAACACAACTTTCAAATCCCAATGTATCAAAAATCATACAATTAAACCGGACAAACTCGTATTAAATGCTTTTTTAAAGTAGGAATTATCATACAATGGAATAAAACAAGACAGCACTTCTGATGTAAAATCATATACAACAGAAATGCTGCACTATGGTTTAATTCTCATTGTATTAAAATTCATACAATGATACTACTGAAAAAAGTTGATTCGCGTAATATTAGTGTATAGCTCACCTTTAAATCCCAATGTATGAAAAAGCATACAATGGAATAAAACAAGACAGCACTTCTGATGTAAAATCAAATACAACGGAAAAGCTGCACTATGGTTTTATTTACATTGTATGAAAAATCATACAATAGCACTTCAGACAGAAATAATGACACTTTTGAACAAAATTCATTGATATTATTTTAAATTAATAACTCAACTTTCAATTTCTAATGTATGTTCCATGGACCCAGACAAACTAATATCGGATGTTTTTAAGGTAGGAAAACACAAAACAATACTATATGCAAGGCTCAAGTCAAATGTATGAAAAATCATACAATGGCATAAAACAAGACAGCACTTCTGCGATAATATAAAATACAACAGGAAAGTTGCACTATAGTCTTTTTTTTGATAGTATGAAAAATCATACAATGGCACTTCAGACAGAAAAAATGCAATAAATTTAAAACCCATTTCAAATCCCAATATATGAAAATTCATACAATGGACAATCTGATATTGCAGAACTGCTACACTTCTAGCTATAAAACACAATATGTCCAACATATGAAAAATCATACAATGTTACTGCGAATTAATTGCAATATGTGAAGAATGCCTTTTTCCATTTCTAATGTATAAAAAATCATACAATCGAACAGGACAAAGTCACATCTTCAGCTGTTTAATGTTGTAAAATTCATCTAATGAAATAAAACAAGACAGTATATCAGACGTTAAATCAAATACAACAGGAATGCTGCCCTATAGTTATACTTCCATACTTGTATGAAAAATCATACAATTGACTTGTTGATAAAGCAGATCTGCAATTCTAGTTATTAGACACAAAAAGTCCAACATATGAAAAATCACACAATGGCATTTCAGATAAAAGTATAATGCAATAGATTAAAGTTTAACTTCCAATTTTCAATGTATGAAAAATCAAACTATGGTCCTTTCCATAACACATGCATGTCCAACATATAAAAAACCAGCTCATTGCATACAACAGCGTTGCTGATAAAGCAAAGCAGAACTGCATTTGTAGATCTGCTACAGTTCTAGCTATAAGACACAGCATGTCCAACATATGAAAAATCATATAATAGTACTTCGAACTAAAGTCAATTGCAATACATGAAGAAGGACTGTCCCATTTCTAATGTATGAAAAACCATACATTGAACTATCTGATATATCAATATTGCAGTTCTACACAAGCATGTCCAACATATGAAAACAAGGGCTTCGCAAATGGCGCATAATACGCCTTTTTAATGTAATATAGGAGTTACAGAATAAACAAGATTGTTTACAAAAGGATAGATAGGCAGACAGCAACATTGTCAAAATATTTAACACATCAAATACTATAAGTCTATAAACCAGCAGACCAACAGTCCTGTAGCTCACCTGACACCTTCTGTCAACAGACACAATTTGTCATTTCGCTCATTTGTTACAAATTTGAAATCAGTAGCTCAAAAGGTGAGCATATTTTAAACTTTAAAATCTCTGTGACCTTGAGCAAAGTTCAAAAAATGACATTTACCTTTGATGACCTTATGTCTTCATGTATTCATTTAGTTAACCATATTTTCCAATTATTATATCTACGCTTAAAAAATCCAAGAAATCAACTGTTTAAGCATTTTCCCATAAGGTCAATGCACCTTCATGATTTGTACAAACTATGATGGGTCCAAGTCCTCAATGCTACATACAATGCTACGAGGTCACTGTGCCTTTGGTTCTAGAGAAGATTTTTGAAGGAGTTTTACAATATTTGGGCATGGCGGCCGTCTTGGTCATGTGACCATGACCAGCTCAAAAAAACTTTGGTTCTTTCGTCCCAGTGAAGCTCCGCATGAAATATGGCTTCAAACAGCCCAGTGGCTTCAGAGAAAATGTTTGAAAATGTTGACCGGCGACAGAATCACTGTGACCTTGAACAAAGGTCAAAGAATAACCTTGACCTTTAACAACATAACATCTTCATAGGCTTATTTAGTTAACCATAAAGGTACCAATGTTGGCAGTGTCATAAATTAAGTCAAGGTCAACGCATGATCATCATTTGTGTAAACTATAATGGGCTGAGTGCCCAATGTACATACCAAGTTTCAAGGTCATAGGTTTTTTGGTTCTGAAGAAGATTTTTGAAGGGTTTTTACCATATATGGGCATGGCAGCCATCTTGGTCAAGTGACCCAGATCCTGGTAATAAACTTTTGTTCCCCATCCCACTGAGTCTCCATATGAAATTTGGCTTCAATCAGACCAGTTGTTTCAGAGGAGAAGACGTTTGGAATCTTGACGACGGAAGGGCTGACAGAATGGCATTGAGCTTTAGTGATATAATATCTTTAACTGTTCATTTAGTTGACCATATATACCAAATATTGTACCTAAGACTTGAATAGTTTCTGAGAAATCCGCAGTTTAAGCGTTTTCCAATATATTAGGTCAATGTTAACGCATGGTCATCATTTGTATAAATCATGATGGGGCCGACTGCCCGATACTACGTACCAAGTTTCAAGGTCCTAGGCATTTTGGTTTTGGAGAAGATTTTTGAAAGGGTTTTACAATATATGGGCGTGGCGGCCATCTTGGTCATGTGACCCGGATACCCCCAAAAAACTTACGTTCCCCCAACCTAGGTAGGCACAAAGGCAAAATCAGAAATATTTCTAAGAAACCTAATATGTACTGATTCTGTCTTTTGAATAATGCCTTTTTGTCTTTTGTTAGGTTGTTTTGGTAAAGATATCGAAATCTATTCTTGCTGTGGATACCTCTTGTTGCGCACTGAGCTTAAAAAATCATTCCACCAATTCAGAGCATCTATATTCGAAAATAGATGCCTGATATTATTAATTTGTTTTTTCATTCTGTCAATGTCAAGGTTGTCAAAATTTGGCAGTAGCGACTTTGGCTTCCCTAGAGGTAAATGTTTCTGTCCATCTTCAAAAGTTTTGAAAAAACCTGATTCCAGATCTATTCATGCCTGGTCATGAAGTCCTTTGTATTGCGTCTTTACTTGGTTTTCACTGATGTGTCTGAATCTGTAATGGAGTGATTGAGTGTGCTGCATAGGTGCAAAGGAGGTGTGGCTCTAACCAGGTCTTTATGTCCATCTTGTGTTGAGTTGTCTAGAATTAGGACGTACGTCAAGCAGTTGGGTGAAGGTTTCCACATCAGTTTATTTTAACTTTTTAGCGATCTGACTGAAGGCAGCATCCACATCTTCGTGCGTATGCCCCACAAACAAGAATGACAGATGAACCTATAAGAAAACAAGAAATGGTACAATGTATAACAAATGCCCTTTGAGCCCTGCTTGTCACCATGACCTTTGGCATGGAACCAGAGTCTTGCATATGACAAACATTCTCATTTTGCTTTACTTTTCTGTGAGGTTCAAATGCATTTCGGAAGTTTGAGAGGATTCATGGGGACTTAAATCAACTCAACCACTAACCAAACTGTGTTGTGTCCTTGACACTGGCTGTTGGCTTTGTCTTATGCATGACAAATCTTCTCAGTAGGTTTTATCTTACTGTAAGGTTCTACCGCTTTGAAGTCTGATGAAATGCACTTCAGCGGGTTTTAGGACTTGGCCTTGAATGTGGTAAAGCTTTATCTTTCTGTGAAGTTTCATTAAATTTGCTCCAGTAGATTATTAGTTATGACTAAGACACAGTTTTGACATACAATTTGACCTCTGACCCAATTGTGACCTTGACCTTGGGCATATGGATCTAGGTCTTGTATGTGACACACCTTGTTATTATGCTTTATCTTTCTGTGAATTTCATCAAATTTGCTCCTGCAGTTTTAAAGTTATCGCTTAGACACAATTTGTATGGAGGGACGGTGCGACTTTAATATGTCACGCAAAGTCCGTGGCATGAAAAGAACCACTGAGCAGGTGCAGCTAATTGCAATGCACATACCCACATAGCTGCACTCTGCTCAATCTGACAATCTACAAAATGTATTCAATACAGGTACTGCTGAATGAAACATATTTCCATCTGTTAAGGACTATACAAGAGGCATTCCATAAATATTCAGACTTTTGCTTTAGCTCATATAGTATTGAGAATACAGGAATGAAGAGCCCCTTGCCTCTTGACCATTAAAAATGTTGGTTATACTGACTTTCCAAACTCCCGGCAACACCCTGGGCATTTAATTAAAAACTAAGTTACATTGATTTCCATAATTTTTTACATGGAAATCCATGAAACTATGGATGTCCATGGAAATTTGAGAGAAGGGATATTGCCAAAGGTGTACATAACCTGATTAACTTTGGATAAAAAAATGGTGAATTTATGACTGAGTTGTGCCCCTGTTCCGACTTAGTGCATTGTGAACAAAATATCTCGAGACCCCATGATGCTTGGCTCATGATTTTTTGCAGGAAGATATTTTCCAATGTGTACATGACCTGATTAACTTTCGAAAAAAAATCTAAAGTTTTTTTACTGAGTTTAGCCCCTTTTTCGACTTAGAGCATTGACGCCTATGGAACAAAGGTACAAGCGTTATAGGATGAACCTTCTTTGGATTGTGTTTTTATGTCTGCTCCATAACTTATGTACCCTTTTAAATATTATGATACTTCAAAATTATGCAGAACAGCTCATGATGATGTGTTGGGTACATAACTTACAACTCTCACAGTCATACTCACTGCCAGCTAGTTCCCCTAAGATGTTTCAGCTGCATCTTAATGTCTGCTCCATATTTTTATAACCCTTTGGAATATTTTCATATCCACTTATGTGTAATACAAAAGGTAAATGACATTTCTTCTTTATTATTATTAATGTGAGGTGCATTTTGTGTTGTTGCATCGTGTGATTTTTCTTACATTTGAAATTGAAAGTTTAGTTATAAATTTAATATATCAATGAGCTTGTTGCAAAGTGCAATTGTATGATTGTTTCATACAATGAAAATAAAAGGGTTGCATTCCTAATGAATTTGATTCTACTTAAAAGGCTGTCTTTGTTTTATTTCTTTGTGTGATATTTCATACAATGAAAATGAAATCATAGTCCAGCATTCTTGTTGTATTTGATTTTACATCAGAAGTACTGACTGTTTTATTTCATTTTATGAAAAGGCCCAGTAAAATCGGTTTAAACCCCCCAGTAGTTATTACTGACCGTCCAAAGGCGGTACTTTCGTTGCGGTTGCATTTGTTTTATGTTCGGTGCTGTTTAATTTATTGTGTTTTCATTGTAACACTATTTAATAAAAATAGAAAATAGATAAAAATAGCTCGGCTTATTACTTGTAATTTGAAGTCTTTGTCAATCTTTCCCTTTGATATTGGGGATAAGGTTTGGGATCTAATTCAGTCAGTTCCTGAACCATTATGATAGTCTGGCATTCCTGTTGTATTTGCTTTTACTTCTGAAGTGCTGTCTTGTTTTATTACAGTGTATGATTTTTCATACATTTGACTTGAACCATGTATATTATCCTTATTTTCTGTATGAATTTTTCCGCATTAAAAAAACAATGCAATTTAATTTTGTGTTGTTCCACTGTATGATTTTTCATACACTGGAAACTGAAAGTAGTGTTATAAATTTATAATAATTGCAGTAAATTTTTTTCAAAAGTGCAATTGAATGAATTTTCATACAATGAAAATGAAACCATGATGCTTGTGCGGCATTCCTCCTGTATTTGCTTTTACATAAGAAGTGCTATCTGGTTTTATTCCATTGTATGATTTTTCATACATTTGACTATAACCTTGTATATAGTATCCTTACTTTCTGTCTCCGATTGTATGAATTATAAATTTATAAATATATCATTCAGTGACTTTTTTCAGAAGTTCTATTGTATGATTTTTATACAATGAAAATAAAACCATACGGTTGCATTCCTGTTGTATTTGATTTAGCATCGGAAGTGCCATCATGTTTTATTCCATTGTATGATTTTTCCTACATTAAAGCCTGAAATGCCAGTTTCTCTTGTTCGGTTGTATGATTTTTCATGCAATTGAAAGATGAGAAATAAATTTATATCAATGATCATTTTAAAGATGTACCATTGTATAATTTTTCATACAAGAAATGCAACTTGAGGGTGGCATTCCTGTTGTATTTGTTTCTACATCAGTGTATGATTTTTCATACATTGGAAATTGAAAGTTAAGTTGTATATTTATAATAACTAAAGTGAACTTTCTTCGATGTACCACTGTTTGATTTTCCATACGATATAAATAAAACCTCCATTGTATGATTTTTCATACACTGAAAATTGAAAGTAGAGTCATAAATTCAAAATTATATCATGACTTTTTAGCTCACCTGAGCCATATGCTCAGGGTGAGCTATTGTGATCACCCAGTGTCCGTCGTCCGTCGTGCGTCCTGCGTCGTCCATCGTCCGTCGTGCGTCGTCAACAATTTGCTTTAAATGACATCTTCTCTGAAATCTCTAGGCCTAGGCCTTTGATATTTGGTATGAAGCATTGCCTAGTGGTCCTCTACCAAGTTTGTTCAAATGGTGTCCCCAGGGTCCAAAATGGCACTGGGGCAGGGGGTCTTGGGTTCGAAACTAAAAAATACTTAAAAATCTTCTTCTCCAGAACTGCTTGACTCAGATGCTTGAAATTTGGTATGTAGCATTGCCTAGTGGTCCTCTACCAAGTTTGTTCAAATGGTGGCCCCAGGGTCCACAATCGCCCAGGGGCAGGGGGTCTTAGGTTCGAAACTAAAAAATACTTAAAAATCTTCTTCTGCAGAACTGCTTGGCTCAGATGCTTGAAATTTGGTATGTAGCATTGCCTAGCGGTCCTCTACCAAGTTTGTTCAAATGGTGGCCCCAGGGTCCAAAATGCCCTGGGGTAGGGGGTCTTAGGTTCGAAGCTAAAAATACTTAAAAATCTTCTTCACCAGAACTACTTGGCTCAGATAATTGAAATTTGGTATGTGGCATTGCCTAGTGGTCCTCTACCAAGTTTGTTCAAATGGTGGCCCCAGGGTCCAAAATGGGCCTGGGGCAGGGGGTCTTGGGTTCGAAACAAATAAATACTTAAAAATTTTCTTCACCAGAACTGCCTGCCTCAGATGCTTGAAATTTGGTATGTAACATTGCCTAGTGGTCCTCTACCAAGTTTGTTCAAATGGTGGCTCCAGGGCAAAAATGGCTCCGGGGCAGGGAGTCCCAGGTTGGAACCATAGAAGTACATAGAAAAATAATAAAAAATCTTCTACTTCAGAACCGCAAGGCTCAAATGATTGAAATTTGGTATGTAGTATTGCCTTAAAAAGTAGACCTTTACCAAGTTTGTTTAAATGGTGGCTCCATGGTCCAAAATGGCCCTGGGACCGGGAGTCCTGGGTTTGAACCATAGAACTACATAGAAAAATATTAAAAAATCTTCTTCAGAACCACTTGGCTCAGATGCTTGAAAATTGGTTTGATGCATTACCTCGTTGTCCTTTATCAAGTTTGTTCAAATGATGACACCAGGGTTCAAAATGGCCCTGCGGCAAGGAGTCCTGAGTTTGGGCCATAGAAATACATAGGAAACTATTAAAAAATCTTCTTCTTCAGAACCACTTGGCTCAGATGCTTGAAATTTGATAAGATGCGTTGCCTGGTGGACTCCTACAAAGTTTGTGTAAATGGTTGCCCTGGGATCCAAAATGGCCCTAGGGCTGGGAGTTTTGGGGTCGAAATTAAAATGTACTTAAAAACCTTCTACTCCCTTAGTGCAGATGCTTGAAATTTTGTATGATACATTGCCTAGTGGTCCCTTCCCAAGTTTGTTCAAATGATGGTGCCAGTGTCAAAAATGACCCGGCCCCAGGGGGTCCTGGGTTTGAACCATAGAAATACATAGAAAAATATTCAGAAATCTTCTTCTTCAGAACCACTTGGCTCAGAGACTTGAAATTTAGCTTTTAGCATTGCCTAGTGGTCCTTTACCAAGATTATTCAAATAATGGCCCCAGGGTCCAAATGGCCCTGTCCCAGGGAGTCCAGGGTTTGAACCATAGCAAAACATAGAAAAAACGTTCAAAAATCGTCTTCAGAACCATTTGGAAATGGTTGCAAACTATCTGGTTTGTTCAAATTATGACCCTAGTTTGACCTTTAACCTTTTTGCGCAGGTGAGCGATTCAGGGCCTCTTGGCCCTCTTGTTTTCAGAAGTGCCATTGTATGATTTTTCATGGATAGGATAGCATTCCTGATGTATTTAATTTAACATCAGAAGTGCTGTCTTATTCTATTCCATTGTAAGAAATTTCATACATTAAGATTGAAAGTTCATATATATATATATATATATATATATATATATATATATATATGGTAGGATTAAATCATCAACAGTGCAAAACAATATTTACTGAGCGCTTTCGGCTTTCGCCTTCTTCAGAGTTTACAGGTACAAGAAAAAAATCAAAATTTCAACATTTCTACAGGTAAATCAAGAAAAAACAAAATAATCATGAAAACGTTTCTCAATTTACTATTCAAATTCACATTAAACGACCAAAGAAATTGAAAAAAGGTCGTTTAACAAAGCAAAATTGCTACAAGGCGGCCGTTTCACGGCCCCAGTTCGAATTTGAAATTGCAAATGGCTGCCAAAATGAGAAAAATCGTATTGTGCGATTTGTAGCGGTGTATTTATGGCGATATACATACATTCTGTATACTGGCCATTCAGCTATGATGCAAAACTCACCATAATGAAGGAAAAAGAGAATTTTACATGTAATTACATCGCTACAAAAGCAAGAGTGGAACACTGTATGTCTGGAATAATGCAAGATGCCCCTGCAGAAATAGACTGAAGGTGGGACCGAGGCTAATCTCCTTTGTTAATGCCGCTTGGATTCAAAGTGTTAAGACGACGTATCCAGTAGCTCTCACGACTTTTTCTGGCATTGTCTTTCCACTCTGAATTGCTTTCTAATTCAGAGTGGAAAGACAATGCCAGAAAAAGTCGTGAGAGCTACTGGATACGTCGTCTTAACACTTTGAATCCAAGCGGCATTAACAAAGGAGATTAGCCTCGGTCCCACCTTCAGTCTATTTCTGCAGGGGCATCTTGCATTATTCCAGACATACAGTGTTCCACTCTTGCTTTTGTAGCGATGTAATTACATGTAAAATTCTCTTTTTCCTTCATTATGGTGAGTTTTGCATCATAGCTGAATGGCCAGTATACAGAATGTATGTATATCGCTATAAATACACCGCTACAAATCGCACAATACGATTTTTCTCATTTTGGCAGCCATTTGCAATTTCAAATTCGAACTGGGGCCGTGAAACGGCCGCCTTGTAGCAATTTTGCTTTGTTAAACGACCTTTTTTCAATTTCTTTGGTCGTTTAATGTGAATTTGAATAGTAAATTGAGAAACGTTTTCATGATTATTTTGTTTTTTCTTGATTTACCTGTAGAAATGTTGAAATTTTGATTTTTTTCTTGTACCTGTAAACTCTGAAGAAGGCGAAAGCCGAAAGCGCTCAGTAAATATTGTTTTGCACTGTTGATGATTTAATCCTACCATATACTTATTTCAATCATTTTGAATCCATTTGTTGGATCCAGTGCTACCGGGAAGATTTTTGTTTGATGTTTGTCTCATTTCTCCCTATATATATATATATATATATATATATATATATATTGATAATATAGCAATGAACTTTATAAAGATGTACCATTGTATGATTTTTCATACATTAAAATTACACCTGAGGGGGGGGGGGGGGCATTGCACATAGTATTGTTGTTTTTGGTCTCTTATTGTATGAAAGTCAAATTATAAATTTATAATGATTGCAGTGAACATTGAGGGGGGGGGGGGGGGGCATTGCACATATAGTCCGAGAGCCCGTGGTAGGTTTATTCATGTGGTCGAGGCCAAAAGGTTTGAAGGTGTTTTCTTATGTAAAAAAGTGTGCTGAATTCAAAAATCAAAGTCTTAAAAAGATCCATTGATGCACAAAGTCGGTATACTCAAAAGATTACACATGGGGTGCTCCAAATCTCGAAAGAACGTCAAAATGGGGGTACCCTTATATTTAGTAATATTTTAAGCCTTCTGCATGCACTGGAATATTAATTTTTATATCAAGCAATACTAAATAGATGTTAAAAAGATCAAATAACAATTTTTACATTTTCTTTGCCATATTATGGGAAGCTGTACTTTCAAAATGAAACACCTTGAAAAAAGCCACGAAAACTGATGATTTCAATATTCAACTCATAGGTAGATACAAATATTGATAAAACACCGAAAGTAGCAGTTATTATACCCCCAGCACAATAAGTATGTCGAAGGGTTAATTGTTTTTGCCTTTCCATCCATTCTTCTGTCTATCCATCCGTCTGTCTGTCCATTTGTCCGTCAGTCCTTCCGTCCGTTAGTTAACATTTGCGTTAAAGTTTTGCGTTAAGTTTTATCTTTGCTCTGTTTTCCTTAGTGTATTCATGGAAACTTGTTCATGTGAACTTAGTATTACTTCAGGATGGATACTGATCAGTTTGCATCACCTGGAAGGCTCTACAGGCCTAAGGTCAAGGTCACAGACTTAGAAGCTTGTAAAACGGTTACGTTAAAATTTGCGTTCTGTTTTTGCTTTTGCCCAGTTTTCTTGAAAGTGTTTTACTGGAACTGGTCCATAGATAGATACTTATCAATTTGCATCACTTGGATGCTGCTTTTAGCCTGAATCAAGTTCACAGACTTAGAAATTCATATAATAGTTACTTTAACGCTTGCGTTAAATATTTGTTTTTGCACTGTTTTCCTGAAAGTATATACTGGAACTGTTACATATGTGTTTAGTGTTACTGCAGGATATATATATATATATATATATATTGTGTCACCTTGATGCTGCTGCTGACCTAAGGTTAATGTCAAAGACTTTGAACTTTAATACCTCTGTAAAAGTTTTACTTTGAAGAGTGTATCTTGGAATAGAATCTTTTGAAATGTGACATGGTCTATTGCTGGGCTTGACTGATTGTCTGCTTGTCTGTTTGTTAACATTTTTTGCATTAATGTATTACGCAAAGTTTATTTTCTATGGGCGGTGGCTCTGGCCGGAGGTATACGTTAGCCCTTGCTCACTTGCTTTAGTTGGGCTGGAAAAACAACTTCTGATCACAAATTGTTCGTCATAATTTATGGCTTTGTTTTAATTATTTTTGGGGAAGAACATGCTCGAAGCAAGATAAAGTTTGACACATTGGCGATATAGCAACCTCTGTACTTTTTACATTGTTCACCCACATATTCTTTATCCCGTCATTTTAAATACATTTTAAATATATTTTTCTTTCTGTTTTCATTCTTTTTTCAAGTAAAAGGGAGGCAGTTGTACAGAATGAGAAACATCAGTTGAATGTGAGTTTGATGGGGATTTGCCAAGTGAACATAAAAGAATAGGGAGGGGTTTTGAAGTGAGCGTGTGTCTCACAGCAGCTGGTGTTGTGCCGTGTGGCGGCCGTAAAACGTCTCCCCGTACATCATCCATAGTGCAGATTATATTTTATTTACATCCTTTGAGATCAGAGGATAGATTCTTAGAAATCTAAAATCTGAGATCGATTTAGACTATTATTCTAGATCATCGTCTTTTATATTATTTGGATCCTTTTGAAACTAATCAGTCTTTGAATCGACTGTCCAATTAAAATTAAGATATTACAGTATGCTTTTTTCTGGTTTCGTCACCAGATATTGTCAGGGTCACTGACGAGGCTTTATTAGCCGAAACTACGTAGTCTGGCCCATGTTCCTACTTCTGTATGTATTCTCTGCTCTTGAAGGAACTTTTTAAGATTTTAATTTTAATCTGCTCAGTCTCATCTTTAGTTTTGATGTCTGTTTACACACACCATGGGCCTTCACAAAACTTCGGCCAAAGACACAGATCCCTGATTGCTGTAAAAGGCCGTGCATGCGCATTTAAATCGCTACAGAGGGTGGACAGAAGTGTTTGTTAAATCGTCACGTGACGTTACCAATGACTTTAATGCATTTTTCTTTTAGCGCAAAAAATATTGTGAGAAAAGTATAAAACTTATTTACATGAAAATTGCACCAATGTCTAGCTAAATTATTTGTGAAATATCATTAAATTTCTTGCTTTCCTGGTATCTATAGTTTCTATTTGGCACGACTTGAACCTCATTTAGGTATTTTCTTGCGGTAAATTTTGCTAACGTCACCATTGACGTCAATGGAAACAGGGTTTTCTAAAAAATACGCGATCTTTAAATAATCACAACTCTGCAACTAGAGATCACAAACGTACAAAAATATTTGGTATATTGCATAAATCATTTATCTACACATCAGTATATTTTCATGATGGTATATTTTATACTTCTCATATAATTAATTTTTCAGCACAAGTGGAAATGCACTGAAGTTAACGGCAACGTCACGATTTAACGAACACTTTTGTCCACCCTCTGTACCTTATGGTTAAAAAACCTTGTTCGCTCCGCGAATTCCGCATATATGGTGATATCCAAGGACGTCTACAATTTCATTCCTTTTCCATTTCAGTAAGAAGATGGAATCAACTGATCAGAAAAATGAACTACGAAACAGTGAAACGTGAGAGTATTATATTGGCGATTCTAAACGAAATCGGATGCAGAAGATAGTCCCTTTTACAGTCCCTTTTTGGGTACCATCAAACAAAGATCACAATACAGGTCATGTTTGGTCTCGCCTTTCCAGCTGATGAATATGTTCAGGCTGAGCTGAAGTCTTGATTCGAAATCAAAGGACCTGATCTTAGGTTTCTTTCAATATCGCGGAGGCTCTGTTTTAAGTGATGAAACAAATGATGTCTTTCTTTTTTTGAGGGATCTGACGCTTGGATTTGCAAACATTCTGATAACAAACATTCTGGTAACATATACCGACAGTATCATGAAGAGTACCGATCCCAGACAATGTTTCAATACTTTCATCGTAATTATCCCAAGCAATGTTCATTCCAAGTCCTGGCTGTTGGGTGAGGCCATCAGATCTAGAGCAATTCTTTTCTATTTAGAATCGCCATACATAATACACTCACGCTTTACTGATAGTTCTCTTGTCTCGTCAGTTGTTTCCATCTTCTATCTGAAAAGAAAAAAGAGGAACGATATTACCATGTACACGGACTTCGCTAAGGGGACAAGTATCTTTACAGAAACCATCTGGTAAATATTTAAATGCGCATGCGCGGCCCTTCACAGAAATCAGGGATCTGTGTCTTTGGCCGGAGTTTTGTAAAGGCCAATAGTGTATGTCAACAGAAGAAACGTCCATCTGAGACTGACCATACGCACAGGCTCACTTTGAAACCCTTCGCTGTTCTTTTGAGTTCGGTTTGCAAGGCCCAATTTAGCTCATTTTCAACTGATTATCCTCTTTTCTGTACGACTGTCTCCACCATTTTACCTGAAAAAAAAATTAAAACAGTAATAATGTATTTGAAACGTATTTAAAATGACGTTTAAAGAATATACGGCATGAACGAACAATATAACAGAACAGAGGTTGCCATATCGCCAATTTGTCAGACTTTATCTTGTTTGGAGCTCATTCTTCCCCAAATGACTGAAGCCAAGTCCAAAGAAAAATTACTCGAACAATTTGTGGCTAGAAATGTTTTTCAAATCCCCTTAGTGCAATAAGAAGGGGCTCACATATACCTCCGACCTGGGCCACCGCCTACAGAAAATAAACTTTACATAATACATTAATGTAAAATGTTAAGAAACAGACAGGCAGACATTCAATCTTACACAGCAATAGACCCAGTCACATATCAAAAGGTTCCATCCCAAGATTTGGCAATAAGCAAAAGAATACACTCTTGAAAGTCTAACTTTTACAGATATATTTTATATGTATATAAAGTTCAAAGTCTGTGACTTGACATTAGGTCAGCTGCAGCCATTGACCAGTATCTATCTTATAGCAACACTTAACACATATTCATTCATTCAGTTCCAGTAAAGACTAGCAGGAAAATAGTGCAAAAGCAAAATCATCAGTCTAAACGCAAAATTTAATGCAACTTTTGTACAAATTTCTAAATCTGTGACCTTAACCTCTGGCCAGCAGCAGTACGCTGATGAAACAAACTGATCAGTATCTATCTTGTAGTAACAATAGACATATGAACCAGTTCCAGTAAAATCTTTCAAGAAAACTGAGCAACAAACTTAACGCAAATTTTAATGTAACTGTTGTACATATTTTCCAAGTCTGTGACCTTGACCTTAGGCCAGCAGCAGCTTCCAGATGATGCAAGCTGATCTATATCCATCCTGTGGTAACACTTAGTACATATGAACAAGTTCCCGTAAAGACTTGCAGGAAAACAGAGCAAAGAAAATACACTTAACGCAAAACTTTAACGCAAATGTTAACTAACGGACGAAAGGACTGACGGACAAATGGACAGACAGACGGATGGACAGACAGATGAACGGATGGAAAGGCAAGAACAATTTACCTCTCGACATACTTATTTTGTCGGGGGTATAATTACCGCTACTTTCGGTGTTTTTATCAATATTTTTATCTACCTATGAGTTGAATATTGAAATCACCAGTTTTCGTGGCTTTTTTCAAGGTGTTTCATTTTGAAAGTAGAGCTTCCCATAATATGGGAAAGGAAATGTAGAAATTTTTATTTGATCTGTTTAAACATCTATTAAGTATTGCTTGATATCAAAAATAATATTCCAGTGCATGCAAAAGGCGGAAAATATTGCTAGATATAAGGATACCCCCATTTTGACGCCTTATCGAGATTGGGGGCACCCCATGTGTAATCTTTTGAGTATACCGACTTTGTGCATCAATGGATTTTTTTAAGACTTTGATTTTTGAATTCAGCACACTTTTTTACATAAGAAAACACCTTCAAACCTTTTGGCCTCGACCACATGAATAAACCTACCACGGGCTCTCGGACTAATAGTATTGTTGTTTTTGGTCTCTTATTGTATGAAAGTCAAATTATAAATTTATAATGATTGCAGTGAACTTTTTTTTTGATATACCGCTGGATAATTTCTCATACATTCAAAATAAGACCTGCATTGTATGATTTTTCATACATTGGAAATTGAAAGTTAAGTTATATATTGATAATATATTAATGAACTTTATAAAGATGTACCATTGTATGATTTTTCATACATTAAAAATTAAACCTGAGGGGGGGGGGGGGGTGCATTCCTGTTTTATTTGCTTATACATCAGAAGCGCTTTCTTGTTGTTTTTTCCCCATTTTATGATTTTTCATACATTTGGCTTGGGCCTTGCACATAGTATTGTTGTTTTGGTGTCTTATTGTATGAATTTCTTCTCTACATAAAAATTATGAAATTTAATTTTGTGTTGTTCCATTGTATGATTTTTCATACAATGAAAATAAAACCTGTATTGTATGATTTTTCGTACACTGAAAATTGAAAGTAGAGTTATAAATTCAAAATTATATCATGTTTTTTTTTTCATAAGTGCCATTCTATGATTTTTCAAAGATAGAATGGCATTCCTGATGTCTTTAAATTAATATCAGAAGTGCTGTCTTATTCTATTCCATTGTAGGAAATTCATATATTAAAAATTAAACCTGACGGGGGCAGAAGCGCTTTCTTGTTTTTTTTCCCCGATTGTATGATTTTTCATACATTTGGCTTGAGCCTTGCACATAGTGTTGTTCCATTGTATGATTTTTCATACATTGGAAATTGAAAGTTCAGTTATAAATTTATAATAATTGCAGTGAAATTTTTAAAGATGTACCAATGTATGATTTTTCATACAATGAAAATAAAACCTCCATTGTATGAGTTCTCATACACTGAAAATTGAAAGTAGAGTTATAAATTCAAAATTATATCATGCCTTTTTTTCAGAAGTGCCGTTGTACGATTTTTCATAGATAGGATGGCATTCCTGATGTATTTAATTTAACATCGGAAGTGCTGTCATATTCTATTCCATTGTAGAAAATTCATATATTATAAATTAAACCTGATGGAGGACATTCCTGTTTTATTTGCTTTTACGTCAGAAGCGCTTTCTTGTTGTTTTTTCCTCATTGTATGATTTTTCAAACATTTCAAGCCTTGCACATAGTGTTGTTCCATTGTATGATTTTTCATACATTGGAAATTGGATGATAAGTTATAAATTTATAATAATTACAGTGAACTTTTTAAAGATGTACCAATGTATGATTTTTCATACAATGAAAATAAAACCCCCATTGTATGATTTCTCATACACTGCAAAATTGAAAATAGAGTTTTAAATTCAAAATTATATCAAGACGTTTTTCAGAAGTGCCATTATATGATTTTTCATAGATAGGATAGCATTCCTGATGTATTCAATTTAACATCAGAAGTGCTGTCTTATTCTATTCCATTGTAGAAAATTTCATACAGTGGAAATTGAAAGTTAAGTTATGTATTGATAATATATTAATGAACTTTATTAAGATGTACCATTGTATGATTTTTCATACATTAAATATTAAACCTGACGGGGGCATTCCTGTTTTATTTGCTTTTACATCAGAAGCGCTTTCTTGTTGTTTTTTCCCCATTGTATGATTTTTCATACATTTGGCTTGAGCCTTGCACATAGTGTTGTACCATTGTATGAGTTTTCTTACATTGGAAATTGAAAGTTCAGTTATAAATTTATAATAATTGCAGTGAAATTTTTAAAGATGTACCAATGTATGATTTTTCATACAATGAAAATAAAACCTCCATTGTATGATTTCTCATACACTGAAAATTGAAAGTAGAGTTATAAATTCAAAATTATATCATGACTTTTTTTAGAAGTGCCATTGTATGATTTTTCATAGATAGGATGGCATTCCTGTTGTATTCAATTTAACATCAGAAGTGCTGTCTTATTCTGTTCCATTGTAGGAAATTTCATACAGTGGAAATTGAAAGTTAAGTTATATATTGATAATATATTATTGAACTTTATAAAGATGTACCATTGTATAATTTTTCATACGTTAAAAATTAAACCTGAGGGTGCATTCCTGTTTTATTCGCTTTTACATCAGAAGCGCTTTCTTGTTGTTTTTTTCCCCATAGTATGTATAAATTTCTGTACATAGATTTTATGACATTTAATTTTGTGTTGTTCCATTGTATGATTTTATGATTTGTCATACATTGGAAATTGAAAGTTAAGTTATCAATTTATAATAATTGCAGTGAACTTTTTAAAGATGTACCAATGTATGATATTTCATACAATGAAATTAAAACTTGAGGATGGCATTCCTGTTGTATTAGCTTTTACATCAGAAGTGCTGTGACACCCAGTCATATTTTTTCCATTGATATGTAGGTTCAAAACATGAAAAACGTAACAAACTTATCATACTGTATTCTTAAAGTCACATGCACATCAAAAGACAATGAAGAAGAAGCCTGCAAGTTTCAAAATGCTTTATGAAAACTGTAGAGAAAGTTGTGCACACAACGTATATACTGCCAATGGGTCTTCTGATGTGGCAAAATGACCCCTGATGAATATGCACATTTACAGACTATGAGATAGAAGCCTGCAACGTTCCAGAATGATTCATGAAGAACCGTCGGAGGAGCTATGCACGCAAGGTATATACTTGACAGGTCTTCTGATGCTAAAAAATGACTAAGTTGGCAAAGCGAAAAAAAAAGTGGTAAAAAATTATTTGACAATAACCTCTAATGCACAAACACATTTACAGACCATGAAAATGAAGCCTGAAAGTTTCAGAATGATTCATGAAAAACTGTAGGAGGAGTTGTGTTCACAATATACATGTATATACTCTGAAGGTCTTCTGATGCTGAAAAATGACTATGTTTGCAAAGGTAAAATTATTTGATGATAACCCCTAAGGCACATGCACACCTACAGACTAAGAGAAAGAAGCCTGCAAAGTTTCAGAATGATTCATGAAAAGCTGTAGAAGGAGTTGCGCACACAAGATAATACTATTTACTCTGAAGGTCTTCTGACGCTGAAAAATGACTAAGTTTGCAAAGCAAAAAAGGGTCAAGAAACTTTTTGACGATAACCCTCAAGGCACATGCACATCTACAGGCTTGTAAAGTTTCAGAATGACTCATAAAAAGCTGTGGGAGGAGTTTCACACAGGATACTTACTGTTAAAGGGGCGTGGGGTCACAACCATGGAAAACCGAATACTATGTCCCCTCGCTTTTCTTCGAAAAGGCGGGGGACAATAGTATTTCCCCTTATGGACCGCAATGTGACAACTGTACAACAAAAAAATAGGAACACAAAATTGACTGCCTTTTGTAAAGCATTTGCGAACATATAATTTTGCTTCTGGTACTCCCACTCATATAGCTAAATGGTGTATAACCTGAGTAATTGAATTTGACAAATGTTTGGCCTTTGTTGAGCTTCGCACCTTGAAACTTCGCATAAGACTCACAGTTTAAATAAATGGAAAGTTTGACATGGAGTTTGAAGAACAAGACAAAGGTGATATCCGGACGGTAACTCAAAGATAAAGCATCTTTCTAGAATGCATTTTGTTCACTACATTTGGTCCCTTTCTTCTGTGTGGTTCAGTCGACTAGAGCTCTCTATTTTAGAAACTGAATATGATATCCTCTGTCTGAACTATTGATGGCCGAGTTTTTACCTTTGCGAGATGCAAAATTAATAATCATGCGCAAATTGTACAATGCATTATAGGTACTTCAGCTTTTTCTATATTTGAGTAGTACGAAACCATACTTCTGGAAGGAAATGACTCATAGAGACGTACCTCTGCATATTTGAGAATCTTATCACTGTGTGATGGCATATATACCAGAATAGTACATGGAAGTCTCTAAAAGCTACCCTGCATAAATCTAAATTAACATTGCAAGAGTCAACATTCCATAATATGTCCACAACCGCTGATTTATTTGTCTGAGATTCCCGACTTATTGTTGCAAAGCATCAATCACATTACATTAATGTTTCTTTTTATAGTTAATGGTTCTAGGACAAGAAATAATTTTAGCGGCATCGAGCTATTTACTACTGAGATTTTCGGTCCATTGCTTCTAGAGGGAAAGTTCTCACCAGTTAAATGTTGTCACAAACTTGTGTCGACTCTAAAACAAATATAGCTTCTATGGGAGACACCATAACCTTAATGATCCTTACCGTCCCCAACATTTTTCCTCACTCTGGTATAACCACGCACGGTACGAAAAATCCAGTAGGGTGGTTATTAGTTTGCAAAAAAAACCCGCACAATTATTTCTTTGATTTTCCTAGAAAATATATCAAAAGATCTGTAAGACAAATTAGTGCACATTTCTAGGCTTACGTCATTTTTGACTTCACCTTAAAAATCGCGCTTAGCTGTTACATGTTAAGGTGTAAACATGTTTAGGAATATGTCATATAGCTTAACATGTACGCCTTTTCAATTAATTTTCCCGGTCAAAGTCTGCTAAACACGTTTTATTCTGTTACGCGTTTCGGATGAATCCATTCTCTCTTTTCCCCATTGAAGAACGAAAAAAAAAAGAGACGAAAATGTTGACAGAGGAAATTTTCAAAATAAAAGGTAAATATAACCAGTTTGTACATGTTTAATTTCTAAACATAAACCTAAACATGTTGCAAATTGAACACGTTACGATTAAAACAATCGAACTGCATTTGTTTTCATTGATTCTAAACACATTTTTACTGTGTTTAGACTTGCGTTTTAGGGGGGGGGGGAAAGACAACTGAGTAACTGTTTTCTCATTTTCTCTATTTCCCTATAATGCACTATCAGAGAATCCGCATTAAATGTAGACTGAAAAGTTTGAAGAAAAAAATCTCAGTGCAGCTAGAATAGTGTACTATATGGAACTTAACACAACATTTTTTGTTTGTTTGACTTTTTTTTCAAGGAAGACAATAAAAGAGAAAAAAGTATCTATGTCCTTTATAATTTATGCTATTTCAGCTCCACGCAAAATCGTCGTTTACAAATAGATTATACGGGGCTGAAGGCTAAAATTGCCCATGAATGTGGCCGGCCACGGCCGAAGCAAAGTATGGCTTTCAGTTATCGGACTTTCATTTTCACTGACTTTTCAATCAGATAGATAGACATGGCGGGTATATAATAATAGGCAGGTGATGCTTATAACTCGAGAGCACTTGACTACACTTACATTTTTGGGGTCCATGTATTTCGTACTGGCCGATGTTTATACGTAACCGTTAATGAGTGCGGACTCAAGGTTTTGGAGCTTTGCACAAACGGATCTGTTATCATTATTTTCATTAGTTATTTTCCAGGATTTACTTTGCTTGTGCAAGGAAGGAAAAAAAGCGAGAAATCTTTCCTGCTGTTTATATCAGTCGAAATCATGTTTCTAGTAATTCTGTTAAATTAGTTTTGACAAATATTTTAACCAAAATCTTAAAAAGTTCCTTTAAGATTAAAATCATAAAAAGTTCCTTTAAGAGCAGAGAATACATACAGAAATAGGAACATGGGCCAGACTACAACACTACAACTCTTCTAAAGATACTGTTTCCTAAAATGCATTAAGGGCTAACAAATGAATCTTCTATGTTCATAAAGACCTCGACATGATATTGTCTACATTTTTAATCAAACTTTTGCTGTTAGGTCTCTAGAACCTGGGCTATTTAGATGGCGTTTTCATAATTTTATTATGTTTTCTTTATCAGTGGATAAGTGTTTCTGTATATTTTTTAAACTTTGATTTGTATCAATTACGACAAAATGTAAATAGAATTGCGTAAATATGTCTTCCGCAGGTAAAATGAAAAAGGTGCACCACGCCTCCTCATCCAGATCTTCATTTTTTGCGCGAAAATGCAATGTAGTTTGATGGACATAACTAGTGAAAATCGAAGACTGGGATTCGTAGGCGCCTGCGAAGAAGTACTCTAAGCTATTACTGCTTTCCAGTGCTATACTCATTCCATTCTGATACACTGGGCGAAGCTAGGTTACGAGCCGACACCGGCTGCAGCCATTGCACCTAGCCATGCAAGGACATCAGTTTTACCGCTTTACAGTTTTACCATTGGGCCAATATGCTTCATAAAATATTTTGTTTTTAAATTGGAATATTTTTAAGCTTGATTTCTCTGCATGACCCGTCGGATAGGCATTTCCAAAGAATATTTGAATCATACTCCTATGATCATATATAATACTGAGTAATTGTAGCCTGTGGAATGCGATGACATTTATTTTTTAATTTTCTTTTTATTTTCATCTACGATCTTCAATGACGGCCTCGAGATGATCATACCGGATGCAATGGAATAATATAATGGAAACGTTTAGCAAAGACGGCAGAAATTTCCCTTTTGAAGGTGGTGATTTTGATGAGAAGACGTCCCGATGAAAAGTTCCGACAGAATTTGAAAAAATGTAAAAATGTAAACAACTGCTACGAACAAAAAAGAGCCACGACACGAGAAAACAAAAAAGTGGTTGTGCGCCCAGCGAAGACTCAGATCAGCCTGGGCATCCGCCCAGTCTGATCAGAGTCTTCGTTGTCCGCATGGAGGTAGCTTAGACCCTTAGCTACCCATTAATCGCTTACTGAAGAGTCTGATCGGACTGGGTGGATGTCCAGGCTGATCTGAGTTTGCGCTTGGCGCACAACCACATTGTTGGTTTTCTCGTGTCGCGGCTCAAACTGATGACGAACAACGCCAGTAAGATTCAAAAGTAGATTAAGGTACGGTTCCAAATACATGTACCACGGAATGGCTCATAGATATCATGGTCAGAGGCCTGTGATGTTCAAAACGGCAGCAAAAGCCACGGTATCTCTATCAAAGTAGAGGCCAATATAGAGATATAACAATATAACACTCCGTTCCAAAATAATGTTTACAGAAGTGGAGTAATTTCTCTTGTCTGGAATGCATCAGAGGCAGACTGACATGACGAGACGTCAGCAAATTCAGCTTCTGCACAGTAAACAACAGTCTTATTGACTGTGTCTAAATAATACATCTCAGCGGTAATTACAATGGCAAAGTCAACCCTCCTGAGAAAATGAGCCGCTACACGAGACACCCAACAAAATGGTTGTGCGCCCAGTGCAGACTCGGATCAGCCTGGGCAACCGCCTAGTCCCATCAGACTCTATGCTAAGGGCTTAAAGGGTAGCTAAGTGCCTAAGTTACCTCCATGCGGACAGCGAAGACTCTGATCAGACTGAGCGGATGCCCTGGCTGATCTGAGTCTGTGCTTGGCGCACAACCACACTGTTTATTTTCTCGTGTCGCGGCTCAAAGGTGTAAGTTTGCCACCAGTTACAAAATGGAACGACCGGCAGAATAGCAAATACTTAATATATTGTCTGCCAGAAATTGATACATAGTTGTTTTTCCCGTGCTTCTGTAACAGGTTTATGACCTCTTCCTTAGCACGACCGAGCTACATACGACAAGAAATAAGCTCTATTCAAACTCCCTTTTATCTTCACACTCATGGGCTCATGTTAAAAAAACTTAAACCCTGAGAATATACGTTTAATACAGTTCGTTTTTTCACTTTGCTTCACAAAAATGTCCGTAATACATGTAACGTTCTACTGCTCCGGAAAACACCGAAAATGACGTTTATAATAACGCTACATTACGGCTCGATGTAGACTGAAATTTTCAAAGAGCCGTTAAACCCAAAACAATCAACCAACCAGCTGTTCAGGGGATTAAACACAACATTACTAAACTGCCAGTTTCTCAGATTTTGGGATATTTTTTATAACTTAAACATTGTTTTGGCAGGAAACGAAACGGTAATTTTGTTGTCCTATTCTGTAACGTACAATGACAGTTTTACTGAAAATTTATGCAATAAGCATGCCCCGTCGATTAATTACATTTTATGAACTTTTTCTGGGCGCACATGCCACCTTTTTGGTTTTCCCTTGTCGCAAACAGTTGCTGAAATTTGTTGCATTACCCTATCACGATGTGGAACAGGAATCAGGGACTTTAGGCGTGACGCCGTATTTTCTATGCCAGTTTTTTTTTTTTTTTTTTTTTCTTTTTTTAATTTCTATATGAAATGAAAACTGACATTCTTTTGTCATAGTCAGCATATTATTAAATTGTTTTTAATCTATCTCTCGATACTGAGACGATTATTTTCTGATAATTACTTAGGTGTTGTGGGTGGCTTAATTTAGAATTTAGCTCAAACGGATAGCAAACTTTCAGGGTGGGCCTTTAAAAGTATTTACAAGAAACAGATCTCAGGCATGCTAAAACACATGCCTCTTGACCAATAATCTAAATGAGGGCCTTAAACTCCTCAGCGGTTTTGGCTCAAACCACGGAAGAGGGGAGACTATTTCGCATAAGAATAGTCCTAGGGAAGAATGGTGTTTTCAGGGCATTACTATATGCAATGTATCTAGTGTATTATGAATCATGGGGTGCCCTAGTACTTCTCAAACTTGGAGCCGAGAACTGATACATATCATTCTGGATGGCCACTCAAGTTTGACTGACGTATCGCCGACACTACTTGTATTCCGTCATTGCCTACCTGGCAGCTCGTCTCTGCACCCTCTCAACCTGCTAATCTCAGTCTTGTGACAGGGATGCCAAATAGGTGCAGCATACTCTTTCTTTCTTTCTTTCTTTCTATCGATACTGTCCTCGGTCAATTTTGACCATGATGACAGGTTTTTGGTGTGGCGCATAAGTTGTCACCAAAAAAAAAAAAAAAAAAAAAATGAATTTGTGACATAGCCACCAGCAGATTAAAACTATTTACAAGAAGGTATCAGGGGCAGGCATTCCATGCCTAACCCCTGCTCTACCCTAGGATATTAAATTTTGGCCTTAAACCCATCAACTGTCTCCGAAGAGACAGCTTCGGTTGTAAGGCCATTCCAAGTTGCAATTGTCCTGGGGAAAAAAGAATTCTTAAAACCGTCCGTGTAAGCGTTTGGACGGTGGTACTGGAATGGGTGGGACCTAGTTCTCCTGCTCCCTTCACCGACCTCAGATAGGTACTTATTCTTATCTACAATGGCAAGATTATTATGAATTTTGTAGAATAGAGACAGAGAAGCCTGCTGTCGTCTTTCCTGCAGGTCTGGCCACTGGAGTTCTTCTAACATTTCTCCCACATGACTTTGATTGCGCCAGCGCCTACAGGTCCAACGGGCAGCAGTCCTCTGTACTTTTTCTATTCTGTTAATATCAACTTGGTGATGGGGCATCCAAACTGGCGCTGCATATTCTAATTTGGGCCGGACCAGAGTTTTATATGCAGCAGCCTTGATTTCCTTCGATGCAAAAGTCAAGTTTCTACGAAGGAAACCCAAAGTCTTAGTAGCCTTACTGGTAATTTCATTAATGTGCTGACCCCACTCGAGGTCATCCGTAATTTCAACTCCTAAATATTTGGCTGACGATACATTCTCTAGGACTTGGTTATGCAATACTCCAGTTGAGGGCGAACCAATGTTTTCTATGCAACTCTCTTAGTTTGCCTAGTTGCCGGGGCAAAATTGCACCGAAGAAAACCCATTGTCTTAGCTGCATTACTTGATATTTCTGAAACATGTTGCCCAAGTCCAAAATGTCTGTGATTGTTATTCCAAGATATTTGGTGGACGTTTTGCTCTTATGTAATACTGTTGTTATCTGAGCGTCAGTAACCCAAAAATTCTTTTGTTGCTGTGTTTTGTTTGTACAAAAGGTGTTGGAATCAAGGGTGAATTACCCTAAGCGAGGTTTAAGCAATGTTCCATGCCAATAATGAGTAAGATATGCCTAGCGGATCAGGACAAGTATCTTTTTTCCATTCTACTAAGTTAACGACGTTTAAGATAGTCGGCCATATATGTTTTCGCAATTTTAAAGTATTTAGATGTACCCTGATCATACATCACATCATATGTCATTTGAGACCTATAGATTCAGGGGTTTTAGGGAGGAGGTCGTTTAAAAAGTTGTAAAGGGACGGCAGTTGGAAAATGGACGACTAAAATATGATGGGCGAATATCAACAATATCGAGAATTTCTCTAATTTCCATGGTCTAATAAAGGCATTCAGTAGTTATCCCTGAAACTGACTGTTTGATGAAACCATGAAAAGTTAGCTTCGCCTACTACTTTTTTCGCACCTTGCGTCCTGAAAATGAAGCTGCGTCTGAAATTATATCAGTCACGAACACTATATAATTGTTTCCTTTGACAGCAACACCAGACAATTTTTTCGTTCTGGCAGGCAATTTTCAGACTTTAATTTTACAGAAATGCAAAAATACTTAAGCACGTGTCATATATTTCAGTATTCACCCGCCTGCTACTGTTTGAAGACATATAAAAGATTTCCATCTAATTGCGCGATCCTGAAACGTGACGATAATTGTTCATAAAAAGGCCAATAAATTTCTTACTCTAGTCAAATTGGTTGCTCGCAGTTATTCAAGTTAACTGCTCTGAACTTCGCATGACATGCAGAAATGGCTAGCTACGCGTTTGAAATACTTTGTATTCAGTATGACATGGGAAGCAAAGACAGGTCTTATCCTTTTAGAAGCATACTAGACCTTGAGCTGACCATAGACCCCCTCCCCCCAGGGGGAGTTTTGTACATTATGATTTTCTGAAACTACATTATATCAGAAACAAAACGACACATGTTAGCCCTCTGTACGTTGGGGCGTTAACGTGTAACGTCAACGTCAATTACACTACCCAAATTTACATATTCACGTTATAATAGAAAATACACATTGGTATACACATGTTAGTATTCGCCCTAAATAATGTTGGGTTTTGTCTGCTAGTACATAAATTGCTGTTTCAAGGTATTTGACATGGTCAAGGATAAGTTGACCAATCCGTATAACGTAGTTTACATTGTATTTGACGTTTTTCCCCTTCAGTGTCTAAATACATGTAATATAAGGAGCAAATTGTAAGAATTGAAGTGAAGAGAAAAGTTATTGTCATATATAAGACTGTTTCAATATTCTGGTATAAAAAAACAAACAAACTAAAGTCTTACAAAACTCGTCAGCGGTCACGTTAAATATGTAACGTATATAACCACAACAAAAATTCGGGGAAAAAAAAAACAGACTAAAGCGCTGAATTGGTGGACTGAAATTTATACGTGCTCCATCAATCTTCTTTGATTCATGCCCAGCTTAAATAAGTTAGGCAGCTGTGAGCAGAGGATATATTAAATGTGGACAGAAACTATCTTATTTTTGAAGAATTTAACCTACAAAATGACGAGAAAAGCTATGAAAGCCAACATCAGCTGCATTCCATTTTCAATGTTATCTGTATTATGTCTTAAGTAGACACTGTTGCATATGTAAATATGAAGAAACGCCAATGTTATGTGTCCTCAAACTATAAAAAACAACGGATAGTGTATATTTGAAAAGCAATCTAACAGTGACGGTTCGTTACATAATTGTAATATGTCGGGGGGATAAGATTTGTGAGTCATCTGTTATCAAAAATTCAGTTCCCAGGCGATATGAACTATTCATTGCTGTGGTATTAGCTTACCACTGGTAGTCAGGTGGCAAATTTAGCTCTTTGAAATACACAAGAGTTCAGCAAGAAACATAAAGAGTTATAGCTGAAGCAGTTCGACTTTGCCTTCAATTCAGTTTCACTTAAAAGTGACTTCATAATTTTTTTTTTTTTTTAATTTTATGGATAGAATGAAATAAGTACATGTATAAGTTGATATATGCTGCAACTGATTAATATTTAGGTTCTCATCATGATGGGGATAAAACCAATTTCGCTACATGTTCCATTGGCTGAGCCATTCAATTACCCTACATACAAATATGCAACTTTGACTACCAGCCGAGGCAATCAAAAGCAGTACCAACTCTGCCAATAGGGATTAACACCATTTTTGCTATGCTGTCAGTCGAATCGTCAGCGACGAGCCTCTTTGCACAGTAACTGCTTTAAATAGGTTAGCAAATATGTGTGGCTCCAGTGATTATAACTTACATGTTAATTTGTGATCTACGTGATCTGTTTATGCAGCTCCCGGCCATCAAATACATTACAAACTATTAACAATGTGAAAATTTAAGGTTGATAGAAACTTTATCACGCATACAACATTCTGTCATCAGCCTGTTCAGAGTTTTATTTTTCATTATGTTGTTACAAATATATAACTGGTTAGGCAATTTTGCAAACCCATGGTTTTATTCCCACTTGTTGTACCATCAAGGACTAAAGGTGTTACGAAATACAAATTTCAGTCAGACAACTTTTCAATATGTAAGCAATTGAAATAGTTGTTTGGATATTGCCAAAATGCTGTATTTTCTAACAGTATTTAACATATTTGGACAAAGATGATAAGATAAGCAGTAAGGTATCATAAATAAGCAGTTTTCAACAATATTTATTGCTAAAAAGTAAACAATATGGTAATACAAGGTCACAGAGATCAAATGCAGTAAGTTATTTAGGTTAGCTCTTCCTTGACATGTATAGGTATGCACTATTTCTATTGTTTGATTATTTGCTCTTTAGAAAAACTGTATTACTAGTTAAGGAAATCGGAAATGAAGAATCCATTAACTCGCAATAAATACGTTGTATACGTTACTTGTTCGGTCTTCCTTTCTTTTTTTCTCAATATTATGCTGCAAAGCATAACTACAGTGTAGGCGAATACATTCTGAAGGAGAACAACTAAGATTTGCTCATAAATATCTGAACAGCGATGACAAACAATACATTCTGTCATATTCATTTGCCATTTCATTATGTGTGTAGAGCTACTGAAACACTGTCCCTGGAAAAAAAAAAACATTTTTGTCCAACTAAACGTATCGTTATGTTCTTTGGGGAATAGATGCTTTAATAGATGGTTGAATGTAGTTAGATTCTTTAAGAGATGATTGAATGCAGTTAGACTTTAAAGAGACAGAAACAAAATCATAGAAATATAGATCATCTTAAACATAGCATTTATAGATTGCTACAGTATACTAGGGAACTGCCAGTGTCTCTTTTCTGTATTAAATGTTTCTGATACTATTCTCAAAAACTCCGGAATGACACATTATTGTTAGTTACATAAATGAACCAAATAAAGCAATGTGTTGACACTACCATTAACTATTTTCAAAAGTTTGTTTCTTAACTGTAACTCAGCAATGTTGTTTCTCTTGGTAACGTAAAATATACGATAGTCTTACAAAAGTAAATATACCCTGCCAGCAAATATCTACGGATCTGTATTGGGCTAAAGTTTTCAAACTTTAGGTTTACTGTTCTGCTTTATAGTTTCTTCAGTGTGCGAGTAAAAACAATACCAAATCCTGTCAATAATCAAGGTGGTACTCCATTTTGCATTGTTAATTACGGATTATTTTATAATTTTATACTAAACATGTCAAAAGCGCTTAGCTTTTAATGTTATCACACTGATTGTAAATCATTTTATTCGAGCCCTATATGCAAAATCTGTGCTGGCTTAGCTGCGGCTTTATCTTTTTTATCTTTTCTGATGTGGTATTTTGTTTATTTGTCTTTTTTTATATATAACAAAATTTCACGGATGTTACTGTCTTTAGAACTCAACTGTACAAATTGTAAAAGAAACAAACTGGGCAATGCCATTATGAAATACTTTTATTTTTGATATAATAACAAAGTAAACAGCTAAACACCGTGTTACATGTGCAGAATATGTCAATGCCCTTAACATTACAATTTGAAGTATACTGTGTTTAATCACATATAAAACACACCTCATGAATCCCTAAAAGTAATAACTGAGAGAAGTGTTGCTAGGTCCAACTACACAATATATCATAAAAACACCCAGACTTATATGTGTTATTGTTTTTTATGTGACAGTGGGAAAAACCTGATTAAAGGTATTACAATGAAATATTTTAATTGTTAATGTTATTTACGTTACTACTAGTAATAGCTTATCATAGAAAATAAACCAGAATGCATTTTTCTTTAATATTAAAAGATTTTTTTATGAAGAAACTGCTACCAACGAAAATAAAATGATTCTATCTTCAAATTGTATGAGTTTAACAAAAATAGCCCTCGGTAACGTATATAATCGATCATTATGGCCGACTGAATTGCGATCAAAAGATTGCGGAACTGCTCCTTGCTGTTTAGATAGGCTGGCATATTCAATATTACCTTTTACTGTTGTTTTTTAATTCATACAGTGTAGTTCAAGCACTTGAATTATACAGAAAGTGATAAATGTAATATGGAACATTTATAAGGGGGTACTGTGTTCAACATCCTATATCTCCCAAAGTATACAAGATAGGATAATAATCTTTGCAGATCTGAAAAGACCAATAAATTGTCGTTAATACAGTAACAAATATATGGTCTAATATTAAAGGAATAACTTACAAAAAGAAAGTATTTTGGATGGAAATAGCAATTCTAATGGAGTGTAAAGACAAATGTCACGTATATTACACCATGTAGGCTAAAGTGACATTTCAAACATCCTAACTTTTAGCTACTTGATTGTTCTATTAGACTCTACTATAATTTTAAGCATAGAAAAGAGTCTTCTATTTTTCTATAATTTTTTATAGTTTTTATTTTACGCTTATTTTTTTAATGGGTAACGTTTGTAACAGGCTGTTACAGCTTAACGCCCCACTCGCCAGAGGGCTAACATGCTGCAAAATACTTCCAAGATGCTGGGCTTTAAGAAAAGTATGGTCTACAAAACTCCCCCTGGGGTGGGGGGAGGTAAACCATATTTGGCTCATGGCCTATACATACAACGTTTTGTAGTCTGCAAATGATATCAATATTGTGGTTCCTAGACATCTTTCCGATATGGAATTGTTTGCCTTTATTTTTGTAGTTGATATTTAGTATATTGCTTTGGTTTCTGGAGGGAGGAGGCTTTGTGTTAGTGGAGAGGAGGGTGTGGGATTGAGACGTTGCCAGGCCTGATTATTTGCGCTCATTTTCCATTAAAAAGAAAGCTCGCTTTGTAGGGAAGACTACGGCAACCTAACAAAATTGCATTCACGCGACACAGAGGAATCATAGCTATACGAAACAAAATGTAGAATCCCGGACCTTAGGGCCTCCTATCGGCTACGAAACTGAGTTGTAAATTTGACTTACTGATATTATGTTTCATACGCATTTGCCAGCGGAGCACATACCACAAGCAACTTTTATAGCTTAAACCACTGTTGTGCAATGATATATTTTGAAACCATACGTCTTAATTTTAGATATATAGTTATATATTTGGAGATTTATGGTATAGAAACAAGCAGAGCAAATATTGATCAAATGAGCCGCGACACGAGAAAACAAACAATGTGGTCGGGCGCCCAGCGCAGACTCAGATCAGCCTGGACATTCACCCTGTCTGATCAGACTCTTTGCTAAGCGCTTAAAGGGTAGCTGAGGGACTAAGCTACCTTCATGCGGACTGCGAAGACTGATCAGACTGGGCGGATCTGAGTCTGCGCTGGACGCACGATCACATTGTTGGTTTTGTCACGTCGCGGTTCAAATGGTGTGTTCTAAACTGTAAGGGGGTGGTCGGGTGGTGCGATGGCGCTGTTTGTAACTTCCAGTGCCGGGGTGTCCTACGTATTTGGAACATTGTAGGGCAAGGGCCTACTGTACTTGCAGTAGGTGCGGGTGGGGTTGTTTGGACATTTTTTCTCTCTTCTATCATTTCTCTTTTCTTTCTCCCTCTCTCTGGGAGACGGCCCGATATATACTGAAATACTGTATCAAAGGGCCGTTAAACCCAAAACAATCAATCAAATCCTGCCATGATCTTTTCTGTTTGCTCAAACTTGATGAACTACATGTATATGTTTATATTCTCAAAGTCACATGTAAACCATTGCTAATTTGAAAACGTACAGTGGTTTATGATACCTGGTAGTTCTAACCTAGCCTGACATCAGGCCATGTACATGTATTTATACATAGCCTTTATGGAATGGTACATAACCAGTAAACTGTTATCAGCAAAACATTTTATTACTTGCCCATATCTGAAATGCATGGTTAAATCAGACATTATTCGAACTGAAGTGAAAGAGTATGATATACATTTTTATTTTTTATGCATTTTACAATACTGCTCTATTTAATGGACTGATATCAGTCTAGTTCTGACCGTGCCATACTATTTTCCATGTTTCTGCCTTACAATTGTTCTTCTTTTAACTCAAATTTGAAAATTCATTTGACTGATACTTTTGGAATATATATTGACGGAAACCTTAGCAATAGCACACGTCGATTTGCATGTTACATGTAACCACCCAGTTAATCGAAGATCAGCGTGAAATATGTTTTTCATGAGGTATCGCTGCAGACTTTTCAATGGAATTTCGTCGCTGTAAACGACCGCGCATAGCCAATTTAAATGAAATTAAAAACCCCTGAGATTCACAAAAATGATTTCGAAAAAAGAAATCAATAAATAAAATGGTCATTTTAATTGACAACTAAAATGACCTTTGTATTTTTTGTTCTATAACTTGAACGAAATGGTAAAAACACGATGTACTTGCAAAGAATGGTAAAATACAATATACATGTACAAGCGTGGTGCTCCATTCACTGTCCCGTCTTTGTTTATATTGCATTGCTCAAAAGTGAAAATTTTATTTACGTTTTGCCATTTGCAGGAATAAATAAATGCACATCAACCCATATTTTATAACCAACTATGGTTACTAACGCTCAGCCACTTGGGGAACGTCGTTACGAGAATCGAAACAGAGCATAACGTATTTTTTTACTAAACGCTATGGTTGAAGCATTTTTCATAATGATTTGTATTTAGACATTTATCACTGATAGAACTGTGGAGACCTTAATCAATATTTGAGCCGTGACACGAGAAAACCAACGAAGAAGCATTTGCGCCAAGTGAAGACTCAGATCAGTCTGGGCATCCGTTCGCCGTTTCTTTAAATAATAAAAAAAGTCGGTATGAGAAAAAGAAAAACTTTGAATTCACGAAACTAGCTAAAATAGCGGATCTGACGTTGTAGCGCATTTAAGAAGTTTTCTTGTGTCGTGACCCAAACATTAACAGTAGTCCATTAGACTTGCTTGAAATATTGTCCAATTGTCTTATGTCTGAGACTTTGCGAGTTCTGTGAGAATGACCAGCCTGACCTAGCTGTCAATTGTAGGCAAATTGTATTCTTTCAAGCACTGCACAACATACTGCTTTAGACGTATTTCTAGAAACTGCTAGTAATTGATTGCCGTCTCGTCAGAAAAACTCCAATCAATCACGTGTTGTTATTCCCACAACATGACAATACGCTGTTGCAGACCAGACGCTACTGTAATGACCTTAAAGTTTCGGACACCCGAAAGTTAGGTAATTGTTGAAAATTTTGTTAGAAAATTCTTAGAAAGTGGATTTTACACATGTTAATGCATCCACATGATGCTTAGTGAATGGCAAACGTTGTAGACCCTGATCAAATTTCCTCTTAAGGTGCAGTTTGATCTAGGTGTAAAATGTTTGTTCAGACCTGCCTATCCAAATATGTAGGATCATTACATTATTATCCTACAGTTTGGACGAATTGAGGTGTTGGTTAACTTGTTTCCGTCATATTTTTTCGCCGTTTTTATAAATTTATGGAACAACTTTTCTAATTTCCTGTCTGGTTCTCTGTACAACAGATCCCTTCCAAAATGCACTCTTCCAAAAATATCTATCTGCTCCTCCTATTGAGGCAAACTTTTCCTCACAGAACTGATCCCATTGGCAAAAGAGGCGAAAACGAAACGTGAATGATTTCCTCCACTGAAAAGTGTAGTTCTTCAAAATTGATCGTACTGATATCACAGCACAGGGTATAATCGATTCCGCCAATTTTCGCTTCCTGCAGAGACTGTCCGTCATATTTGGCTTCCGCCGAGACTGTCCGCGAACTCTTGCTTCCTGCAGAGACTACTGTCCTCGAAAAATGGCTTCCTGTCGAGACTGTCCGCGTTACTCTACTTCCTGCCGAGAGCCTCGGCAGGAAGCAGAATCACGCGGACAGTCTCTGCAGGAAGCCATTTATCATGTACAGAAGTCTCGGCAGGAAGCAAGAGTTCGCGGACAGTCTCGGTGGAAGCCAAATATGATGTACAGTCTCTGCAGGAAGCGAAAATTTACCCTGAGCACAGGCCAATGATGTGTCAAGAGGCATCGTCAGGCTGCTCCCGTCGGGATGTTTACTCTATTTGCTCAGACGCTTAATTCTTATTATCCGCTATGTTTAATAAACCGCTGAGATGATGGTTAGACTTTCAGGAAAAGTGACTTTGCTATTTTTGGCCGTTAGGCATTATGAGGTGAGGTATGACCTGGACCCGGGTCTCGACTATTAAAAAAATATATATGAAAGCAAATTTTTAAACTATATAGAATGTAAACAAATGTGAACAGTTTTCAGACGATATGCTATCAGAGCAGATTTGATGTTTACTTCATCGATTTGTTTCTGGTTATTTTTTTACGGATAAGAAAATAATTAATATATAGAAAATCTACAAAAATGAACGCGAAAATAAATTCAATGGCTGATTAAAGCTGTCGTACGACGAGGTGCGTTCGGGATTTTAATCGCTGGCTTGTAGGTGTCACTGATCACCGAAATCAGATAGGAGACAAAGAAAAAACAACAGCAACCACAAAAAAATAGAAGATTGTATGCTAAAAACCACACCAGGATGATACCGCAAAGATTCGACTAGAATTGATAATTGTATGCTTAGCAAGCTCCATGCGGACACTGAAGACTCTGATCATAGTCGGTGGATGCCCAGGCTGATCTAAGTCTTGGCTGGGCGCATATGACACTTTGTTGCTTTTGTTGTGTCGCGGCTCATTTATTGAATGCCTTCAATTTAACTTCACACAAGTATTGAGTGTAATATTACATAGAGCAGCCTCCTGTTCTTTTAATAGCCATTTCTCGTATCACTTTCATATTTAAAGAACCAACCCTTTGTTTCTTTCGGCAAATATCTTTTTTTTTTTTAAAGATACTTCTTGTTATTTTTTTCATCCCGTTCCAACGTTGTTCCGATATGCAAACAAGAAGTCACAAGACTTGTTCCTTTTCACAAAACAATGTGCAGGTAAAACATAGATCTGTTTCCATTCACCTAGATGCCTTACATTCCGTTTTTTGGATTTCTTTTTTCAGCAGAAATGGTCCCGATCAGATGCCGACGATTTACATTGTTTGAGTGAGTGAATGAGTGAGTGAGTGGTTAACACGCCACCAGCACAGGGTCATACGGAGTCGGGATCTCGGTTTAAGGTCTCATCCCAGAGACCGAGTGAATAGGGGGGTCGAACGTACGATCACTGCTTCGACGGGAGATGCAAATTTTCCTTGTGTCACAATAGGCAAAAGTGGAATTATTCCCAAATTACATATTATTGAGTTTAATTTTAAACGAAAAACGCTCCAATGCCTAGGGGAAGTCTGATTTGATTTACATCGTCGCTGTTTACCGGAGGATTTATATACACAGTCTAGTGAACTAGGCACGCCTTTTTCTTGTCACCCTTGGATGCACTTTGATGTCTTCACCCGGCTTATAAGCTGGTGTGTGGGTTGGGATTATTCTTTAAGTTACAATAACCGTTTTACATGTTGTCTTGAATTTAAAGGAAATTAAGAAAAGTTCTAGGTTTCTTTCATCAGACCAAACATCTACTTATAGTATTAAATGTTACATCTCGTTTGCTGCCTTAATTGGAGTACAGAAATGTATTTTTTATAACATTGCAATGGAAATTATGATATATGAAATAGTATATTATTAAGCCGGAAGCGCTTTCTGAATAGATAGGCAATTAAAGGTGTTTATTGCGTGATCCAATTCAACGTTTATCAGTATGAGTCTGCGGTCGTTTATTCTACAGTGCACATACGAGTTTAAGTACAATTAAGCCAAACGCATACAAACAATGTATTGAATATTACAAAATATAGAAGAAAGTATCCATAAAAGATCACAGTCACAAAGAGCATCGTCAGAAGAAGAACTAAAATAAAAAGAAAAAAATCAAAGTTAAGAAAAGAAAGGAAAAGAACAGCATAGCTGCAAATACAAATACACACAATGTAGAAAGAAGAATTACAACAGAAAAGAAAAACCGCTTTAGTTCTCCAAATCAGCATATTATTGATGCCAAATAGTAAAACTGAATTTAAGGTGCATGTGGCAGAAAAAGTGTCACGGTGTAAAATCGATAACATCTAATGTTTCCTATAAAAAGCCCTTGGCCACAAATACCCTTGTTTCCCTTTTTAATGTCTCAACGCTTTGGAGCACGAACTTGGAAAATGTTCGGCCTATCTTATAGTTTGACGTTGGAATTAAAAGTTAGCGAAATTAGGCATTTAGCTATATTGAATAATAAAAATACATCATTGTAAACAATAGAATACCAAATTTCATCTCATACGTACATGTAATTATATAGATTCACAAAATTTAATGCTAATCCGTGTATGTTATTTACGTCCAAGAACGGAGAGTCGCATAATTTGATTAAAGTATGTTAGAAATTTAGGCTTTATAGATAAAAGACTATGTATGGGCTCAGATGAAAGAAACTTCTCATTGAAGTACGTGTATTTTCATGATGCTTATACCAGAATAAACAGCTTGAAATGCTCCTTTTGCTAGACATTATAATTTTATGTAGGAAAATATTTTAAATAAGGAAAAGCAATTCATTTACGTGCGTCTATACATTTCCGTCTGAAACTGAGAAAGCCTATGAATGAGTACTGTTTCAGAAGAAGCACCAATGCCATTTTTTAAATTATTTAATCATTTTTTTTTATTAATTCTGCTACCCTTCTAAATGGGGATATCAATCTTAGGAGCAAAATGCTTTCCTTTAAGGCAAAATCCCTTTTTGGAAGGGTTTGGTCGTGCAAGAAAAGAAACTGAAAGTTACAAATGCATTCGCCTTTTTAGCTCACCTGAGCCGAAGGCTCCGGGGGAGCTTATAGGATAGGCAGGCTCCGGCGTCCGGCGTCGTCGTCCGTCGTCCGTCGTCCGTCCACAATTTCAAACGACTTCTCCTCTGAAACCACTGGGCCAATTGTAACCAAATTTCATATGTAGCCTCCTGAGGAGTTAGGAACGAAAAGTTGTTCAAACAATCCTGGTCACATGACCAACATGGCCGCCATGCCCATATATGGTAAAAACCTGAAAAAATCTTCTTCTCCAGAACCAATAGGCCGATGGCCTTGAAACTTGGTATGTAGCATTGGGTGTGCGAGTACTACCTAGATTGTTCAAATTATGACCTTGGGTTGACCTTGATTTTTTTTACGGCAAGGTCAAATTTGCTCCCTTGTGCTTTTATATGGCAAAACACAAGAACATAAGATATCTTGGAAACTGTTGAAGATTTTTGGCTAAAAATTGATATCTACAGTCATCTTAATGAGTACATGAAGAATTATGAGTACAAAAGGTCAAGGTCATTCTTTGACCTTTGACCCAGAACTCTCATATTTTGACAATTTCAAACAATCTCCTCAAAAGCCACTGGGCCATTTCATATAGAGCCTCCAGGGGATGAGGGAACGAAAATTTATTCATACAGGTTGGGTCACATGACCAACATGGCCGCCACGCCCATATATGGTAAAAACCTTAAAAAATCTTCTGCTCCAGAACCGATTGACCGATGGCCTTGAAACTTGGTATGTAGCATTGAGCACTCGAGTACTATCAAAATTGTTGAAATTATGACCTTGGGTTGACCTTGACCTTTTTTACGGCAAGGTCAAATATGGGAAAATCCTAGAACAAAAGATTTCATGGAAAGTTTTGAAGATTAAGGCCTAAAAATTTGTATATACAGCCATCTTAAAGAGACATGAAGATTTGTGAGTACAAGAGGTCAAGGTCATTCTTTGACCTTTGACCCAGAACTTTCATATTTTGACAATTTCAAACAATCTCCTCAAAAACCACTGGGCCAATTTTAACTTAATTTTTTCATATAGAGTCTGCAGGGGTTGAGGGAATGAAAATTTGTTCAAACGGTCCAGGTCACATGACCAACATGGTCACTATGCCCATATATGGGAAAAAACTATAAAATAATTCTTTTCCAGAATAACTGACCGATGGCTTTGAAACTTGGTATGTAACATTGGGTACTCCAGTATTATCAAGATTTTACAGAATGATGTCCTTGGGTTGACCTTGACCATTTTACGGCAAAGTCAAATATGGGAAAATGCTAGAACATAAGATTTCATAGGAAGTTTTGAAGATGTTGGCCTAAAAATTGGTATATACAGTAAAACCTGTCGTAGTGGCCACCTCAATTAAGCAAGCAACCTGTATTTAAGCAAGAATGTAGTCAGTTCCTGAAACATGCACATACATTGAAATGTACCTGTATTAAGCAAGCACCTGTCTTAATAATCTTGATAATCCCTTAGGTGCTTGCTTAATACAGGTTGGATTGTACCATCGTTTTAATGAGGTCATAAGGAATTATGAGTACAAGAGGTCGGTCATTCTTTGACCTTTGATCCAGATCTCTCATATTTTGACATTTTCAGACATTTCCTTTAAAGCCAGAAGGCGAATTGTAAACACATTTCATATAGAGCCAGAGGGGTTGATTGAACAAAAATTTGTTCAACTGGTCCAGGTCACATGACCAACATGGCCGCCATACCCATTTATGCTATAAACCTTTAATATCTTTCTTCTCCAGAACCAATACACCTATGACCTTGAAACTTGGTAAGTAGCATGTAGTACTAGAGTACTACCAAGACTGTTCAAATGATGACATTGGGTTTACCTTGACCTTTTCATGGGAAAGATTTCATGGAAAGTTTTGAAGATTTTGGCCAGAAAAATGGTTTATTATGCCCCCAATTTCGGAGAAATTGTGGGGGCATATTGGTTTGGGCCTGTCCGTCTGTCCGTCTGTCCTCTAACTCAAGAACCGTAAGAGCTAGGAGCTTGAAACTTTATACACATGATCAGTATGAAAAATAAGCGAACACATGTTTTTTCTTTTTTCCGCGGGTCACATATTTCAAGAGTTATGCCCCTTTTTCGACTTAGCCTGTGGAACCTTGTGAACAAAATATATCAAGAACCCCTGATGCTAGAATCATGAGGTTTTGCAGGATGAGAATGCCCAAGGTGTAGATGACCTGATTAACTTTTGAAACAAATTCGTGAATTTTTGACAAAGTTATGCCCCTTTTTCGACTTAGTGCATTGTAAGCCTATGGAACCTTGTGAACAAAATATCTCAAGAACCCCTGAAGCTAGGAGCATGATTTTTTGCCGGAAGATACTGCCTGTGGTGTAGATGACCTGATTAACTTTTGAAAAAAATTCGTGAATTTTTGATCGAGTTATTCCCCTTTTTCGACTTAGTGCATTGAGGCCTATGGTACAAAGGTACCCTTACATATAGTCAAGAACAATAAGAGCTAGGAACTTGAAACTTTATACACATGATCAGTATGGAAAATAAGCAGACCCGTATTTTTTTATTTTTCCGCCAGCAATGTATTTCCAGAGTTATGCCCCTTTTTCGACTTAGCCTGTGGAACCTTGTGAACAAAATATCTCAAGAACCCCTGATGCTAGGACCATGAGGCTTTGCAAGATGAGAATGTCTAAGGTGTAGATGACCTGATTGACTTTTGAAACAAATTCGTGAATTTTTGACTGAGTTATGCTCCTTTTTCGACTTAGTGCATTGTAAACCTATGGAACCTTGTGAACAAAATATCTCAAGAACCCCTGATGCTAGGATCATGAGGCTTTGCAAGATGAGAATGCCCAAGGTGTAGATGACCTGATTAACTTTTGAAACAAATTCGTGAATTTTTGACAAAGTTATGCCCCTTTTTCGACTTAGTGCATTGTAAGCCTATGGAACCTTGTGAACAAAATATCTCAAGAACCCCTGAAGCTAGGAGCATGATTTTTTGCAGGAAGATACTGCCTGTGGTGTAGATGACCTGATTAACTTTTGAAAAAAATTCGTGAATTTTTGATCGAGTTATTCCCCTTTTTCGATTTAGTGCATTGAGGCCTATGGTACAAAGGTACCCTTACATATAGTCAAGAACAATCAGAGCTAGGAACTTGAAACTTTATACACATGATCAGTATGGAAAATAAGCAGACCGTATTTTTTTATTTTTCCGCTGGCAATGTATTTCCAGAGTTATGCCCCTTTTTCGACTTAGCCTGTGGAAACTTGTGAACAAAATATCTCAAGAACCCCTGATGCTAGGATCATGAGGCTTTGCAAAATGAGAATGCCCAAGGTGTAGATGACCTGATTAACTTTTGAAACAAATTAGTGAATTTTTGACCGAGTTATGCCCCTTTTTTGACTTAGTGCATTGTAAGCCTATGGAACCTTGTGAACAAAATATCTCAAGAGCCCCTGAAGCTAGGAGCATGATTTTTTGCAGGAAGATACTGCCTGTGGTGTAGATGACCTGATTAACTTTTGAAAAAAAAATCGTGAATTTTTTATCAAGTTATTCCCCTTTTTCGACTTAGTGCATTGAAGCCTATGGTACAAAGGTACCCTTACATATAGTCATGAACAATAAGAGCCAGGAACTTGAAACTTTATATAGATGATCAGTATGGAAAATAAGCAGACCCGTATTTTTTTATTTTTCCGCCGGTCATGTATTTCCAGAGTTATGCCCCTTTTTCGACTTAGCCTGTGGAAACTTGTGAACAAAATATCTCAAGGACCCCTGATGCTAGGATCATGAGGTTTTGCAGGATGAGAATGCCCAAGATGTAGATGACCTGATTAACTTCTGAAACAAATTCATGAATTTTTGACAAAGTTATGCCCCTTTTTCGACTTAGTGCATTGTAAGCCTATGGAACCTTGCGAACAAAATATCTCAAGCCCCTGATGTTAGGAGCATGATTTTTTGCAGGAAGATACTGCCTGTGGTGTAGATGACCTGATTAACTTTTGAAAAGAAATCATGAATTTTTTATTGAGTTATGCCCCTTTTTTGACTTAGTGCATTGTAAGTCTATGGAACCTTGTGAACAAAATATCTCAAGAACACCTGATGCTAGGAACATGATTTTATGATGACCTGATTAACTTTTGAAAATAATTTGTAAATTTTGGATTGAGTTATGCCCCTTTTTCAACTTAGTGCATTATTTGCCTATGGAAGCTTGTGAACAAAATATCTGGAGAACCCCTGATGCTAGGATCATGATTTTTGCAGGTTGATATTGCCCAAGGTGTAGATGACCTGATTAACTTTCGAAAACAATTCGTAAATTTTTGACTGAGTTAAGCCCCTTTTTCGACTTAGTGCATTGTAAGCCTATGGTACAAAGGTACAAGCATTATTGGATGAACTTTCTCTAGAGACAAGCATATGGTTGGGGCCATAGTGTTTCATAAACACATTTTCTAGTTATATGGTAGTCTTAATGAGTACATGAAGATTTATGAGTACAAGAGGTCATGGTCATTCTTTGACTTTTGACCCAAGACTCATATTTTGACAGTTGCAGAAAAACCCACTTTGTCAATTGTTCAGGTGAGCGATTCAGGGCCTCATGGCCCTCTTGTTAAATCTTGTAAGAAAAAATATACATGGAAATTTACCTGTAAACCCGAATTTCTCTTGATCCTCCACAAGTGATTTTAGCATATTTTGCTAATATTTACATGTGGCACGCGCATGTGCAATGCTTATTTTAAAAATTTGCATCAACCTAAGTTCCTTTAATCGGCATCTAAAAGTAGGTATCATTTTTGTTTTCAAATCACAAATTGCTTCACTATTGACAGATAAGCAATTATTTTTTAATTTATTAAGCTTAAGAACTACAGATTTTGTTTGGTTCTTTATGGAAACTGATGATTGATTAATTTTGATTTGATGGCCCTTTGAGACAGTAGGTATTTCTGCTTCTATCGAGTCGTCTTCTAAACAAAGGAAAGAGAAGATAAAATGACGTGTGTGATGCGCCGCAAGAAGATGCATTGGGTTTTGATGGTTTGTATACAATCTTTGAGGTCAGCTATGGGAATACCGTGACAATTTTAAGTGAGCCGCGAAACGAGAAAATAACTAAAGTGGCATGTGCGCCCAGCGCAGACTCATATTAGCCTGGGCATCCGCCAAGTCTGATCAGATTCTCCGCTTTGCGCTTTAAGGATAGCTTAGTGTCTCAGCTAGCCTCATGCAGACAGCGAAGACTCTGATCAGACAGCCTGAGGGCGGACGCCCAGGCCGATGTGAATATTCGCTCGGTGCACATGCTACTTTGTTGGTTTTGTCGTTTCGCGGCTCAAGTATTGAGACAGGTACCAGCAAGCAACGAGACCCAGTAGGAGCAGTCTGGTTAGGGCCTACAATATTTGACATCTTATCAGTATCTTTGGGACTCATTACTGCATTGTAAAACCAAACAGTTTCGTTTTAGAACATTTTAGAAAATTTACTTTCAGTGTCCATTTTTCTAGAGTTTATACGGTACAAGCATAAACTAAAAAGGATTGCGTCAATGTAAATTCCAAAACTAAAGCCTTGTTTTATTTGATAAGCAAATTTGGAAGATATTTCAAGAAATTATGTAAAATACTGACGCAACGGAATGCCTAGGAGATTCATAGCTGCTTATCATCGCCACGATATGCTTCCTTACATGCTTAGTTGATTTTTAACATTAAACTCTATTTTTTTAGAGAGAGAGAAAAGAAGAAGAAGAAGAAAAAGAAGACAGAGGAGAAATTCAAAATTGAAACGATAGACACAAAAAGGGCCCCTAAAACGTGTACAAATAAAAGGTTTCTGCTCGACATATAACGCATAGGCTCAAGTTGTCTACCAGTTCTGAATGTTATGAGCCCTTGTTAGCATAGATGAAGAAGAAATCGTGTATATACATTTAATGCTAATGACGTATAATTACAATATACCATGCATGAGTGCAAGCGAGCAGGTAGTATGTATATACAAGGGCTGTTGCGAAACAAAAAAGAGCTGTTACCAAACGAAAAAGAGTCATAGTTACCAAACGACCAGGTCGTTTTCTAAACGAGACACAGTTTCGTTTCGTAACAGCTATTTCTTGTTTCGTAACATCCTTGAAAACATATTTAACCAAGTGTGTAATGGCGTTTCGTTCCGCGTTGGACTTTAGTTTGGATAATTTTCTCTCGCCTGTGATTTGTAGAAGTGAAGAATATTTGTCGTCGGCGTCGGCGGCGTAAACTGTTGTCGAGTTTTGTTTGTGACATTGCGCTGACAGGCAAAGCCCCGCATTCCACAGATATAGGAATGTTAGGATTTAGGAATGAGCTGAGTCACGCAAAACTGTGCGTACATGGTAGACTCAAGGGATTTTGCGAATCCAGGGGCCGTATTCATAAAATGACTTAAGTGGTTGCTATGCTGTTGCTAAGGCTAAATTTCTTTGAAGGAGATTTCCCACAACTATGAAATTTGGTCTGAAGGAACAGTCTTTGTAAGTCTTTGTAAGACTGTTCCTCCAGACCAAATTTCATAGTTGTAGGGAATCTCCTTTATAGATATTTAGCCTTAGCAACCGCATAGCAACCACTTAAGTGGCTTTATGAATACGGCCCCAGGTAGTCTAGCTTAAGCCTCAGTTTTGTGTCTGCTGATTCTTTAGTGTTCATACATGTTGGTTGTATGGAAAGCCAAGTGCACAATAAGTCTACAAACATAGGTTTGAAAATTACAATCCTATGTTTGAACTTCTAATCTAGGTTTGAAATTCTCTAACATAGGTTTTTAAAGTTCTAAAATAGGTTTTAAAAAAAAAGATATTCAAAAACCAGTGATATAACCTTCTAACCTTAGTTCGAAACAAAATATGCTTGCTAAGTGCACAATAAGTCTTTAAACCTAGGTTTGTAAATTACAAACACAGGTTTTTACTCAAACCTATGTTTGAAAATCACTATCATAGGTTTGTGATTTCTGTCATGGGTTTTAGAATCTCTATAATAGGTTTCAGAATCTGACATTTTAAAACTTGTGAGTTAACTTTCAAACATACGTTTGGCCAAATTTATGAATGTCAAGTGCACAATAAGTCTACAAACACTGGTTAATAAATCTCAGTCATGGGTTTTGAGTTCAAACATAGGTTTTAAATTTACAATCACAGGTTTTCTGAAACCTATGATAGAGATTTTAAAACCCATGATAGAAAAACCATAAACCTATGATAGTGATTTTCAAACACAGGTTTGAGTAAAACCAGTGTTTGTAATTTACAAACCTATGTTTGTAGACTTAATGTGCACTTAGCAAGCATAATTTGTTTCGAACATAGGTTAGAAGGTTATATCATAGGATTTAGAATGTATTTTTTAAAACCTATGATAGAACTTTAAAAACCTATGTCAGAACTTTAAAAAGCTAGGTTTGAGAATTTCAAACCTGGATTCGAAGTTCAAACATAGGTTTGTAATTTTCAACCCTATGTTTGAAGACTTATTGTGCACTTGGTTTGCCAAATTGGGTGCTGCGCTGAAGGCTTTGATAAGATAGTGCAGATGTGCAGGCTTTCCCTAACCTTTGCTGTACACAGAAGCGTTAAGGGCCATTTTTTGCATGGCGACGCTTTACTTGTATAAATAGTTTTACTGTGTCAATGATCTTTTGGCGTGTTTATATTTTATGTCTTTTTATAGCTTTCCTGGAGAACGAAGTCCTATCCGAGTGTGGTCTATTTTAAATTAAAAAAATGATACTCTTACATCTCCAGGACGATGACTCATTCTGGAAGCACCATGAATTCTTTTCTCCTATGACAGTGGTACCTTTTTCCCGCTATTTCTACAAATGGGGAACAACTATTGAGAGTTCTTGATGCTTCTGTAGACAATGAAGCCCTTTCAAAATCCTCCTAGGGAACAAATTCTTTCATTAAAAAGTTGACCACCTTTAAGAAGGGAGAAAAGTTAAATTGGCAGAATTTTGTTTCTCCTGAACGTGCACCCATTCGCCGTAAAGTGTTTTTTCCCCTTTATGACTGGGCACTGCCTCTTTGAGCAGAATTTAACGAGCCAGGGAAACAACAAATGCCATGATAAATAGAGGATCTTACACTCGTGGTCATTTCATATGAAATTTATGAAAAGAGCCAATGACTCCTTTCATAAATTTCATGGTCATTTACATGAAATTTATGAAACAAGCCAAAGGCTCGTTTCATAAATTTCAAATGAATGACCTCTAGTGTAAGATTTTGTTAATCATGCAACCCTTTAAAACGGGACTTTATCGCCTTTAAAATCACCCCTAACAACCTACGTCACCAACAAGTCACGTATTTTCGAAATTACATTTGGTGCATGTAGTCTTTTCTCGAACAGTTATCCGCATAAAGAGATTTATTGTTCTAGTCCAAACAGATGATTGTCCGAATAAGTGCTCTTTGATCAATTAATGAATGTAGTGATGTGTCGGATGACGTAGGTTTTTGCCCTTGAAAATGAATATTATTTCAATAAAAAGATGCGTCGTTGACACGCTCGTAGGCAGTGATGTTATATGTACGCGCCAAAAGGATTACACGTCGTGTGGTCATACGAAGTTTATGACACGACGTTATCCACTGAACAACAGCGATGTTATATGAAGAGCTGTTTCCGTTGTTAAATGGCGAACAAAATTAATCAGGTGTAACCAAAAACTTTAATATTGACCATTGCTGCAAAACAAAATCACATACTAGTAAATAAAGTGCAGAATTATAACATTCATGTACTAGTTTCGTACCTAAGACTGCATACTGTTGATGTTTTCGATGTTTTTGGAAAATTATAATATTACGTGATTAGGTCAGCATAACATCAACATAATGTAAATAATATTTCTGACATTGCATCTATTTACAAGTATTACAATGAAGCATAAGGCTGGTTGCGTTTAGCTTTTAAACAATACTATTCACAAAATGATATGGCAGAATATTTCAAGATCGAAAGGAAGCATAACGCTTATGTGTGAGGCATTTCTTGGTTTCGCCTTTATGTACAGAAGATTTTTCCAGATTTTCTTTTGATTTCTTATTCCTGTGGAAGGTTATTTCCAAGTTTAGGATCTTCTAATTTGATTTAAATAGTTTTTTTTGTAGATATGTGTCCTCCAAATGCAAAATAGTGTAGACCCTGAGCAGACGCCACGTTGTATGGGGTCTGATCTGGTATTAATATAGCTATTAATGGGTTTATTCTGTATTGTATTGACTATCTTTCATATTCAGACTCTGCCCTACTTCTGCTGTATAGCTTGTGGAATAAAAGAAGAAACTTCACAGAGCATATTCTTCGAAGGCCACAACTAGTCGTTCTATGGGGAATTATTGTCTGTCAGTCGCCATCTATCAAAAGCGCAAGTTCAGACATTAAACACGTGAAAATTCAATTATGTTACTACCAAAGTGAAATATTTGCTCTAGGAAATGTTTCCATCGACACAAATGATGTTTCTTTGTAGTCTGGACGCTGAACCCGAAAAAAATACAAGTTTAATGCCCCGGAGGTTCGAACGGAAATTTTCTCCAAATATGATAATACTAAAATTAGGCCTTATGATAGGGTGCGACGTGGTCATAGATACAGAGTCTGGTAAATTGTAAAAACTTTCCGTAGATTTTACGGAATAACTGGAAACCAGCTGCAAGTCCATTTTCCGTTATTTTTTACGGGTGCCCCTAAACATTCTAGGGAACACCATGCAGGGTAGGGTAGAATAGGACAGGTATTGTTGTGGTCATCTAGCCCTTCAACACCATAAAGGTATTTTCGAGTGCGGTGACTTAACATGAACCTACCATATCATGATTTCCACAAAATAATCTACAGGCAGGCGACTGTAAAAATGACGGTAAATGGACTGGCAGCTGGGTTCCAGTTATTCTACCATAAAATCTACGGAAAGTTTTTACAGTTCACTCTATACCCCTCCTTGTCATTGAATTTATTTCGCTTTACAGTGGATGGCCTCGTCTAATGTTGGACAGAATATGCCTGATCAAAGGTTTTTCATCGAGTTTTGAACAGTTTCCATGACTGTATAACAGTTCTATACTCCATAGACACTATGATACTGTGGCATTAAAAGCACGCCGGCCTGATACATAATATTGTTTGTTTGTCATCTTTCTTCAAAGAGACTTCAAACAGTTTGGTGAGACAGACTCTTGCAAATAACCAGGCTTAAATATGTTGAAAAATAAATATGAACGTCTAAGGAAAACCGGACCCAGATGGTTGTCAGGTTGCCTGGAAAATGCTTGATGAAGTGTAGAATGTACGATTACATAATCATTATCTGTTTTGAGAACAAGTAATCCTTTATTGTCTGCATATTGTGATAAGGAAAATGAGAAAAAAAAATACTAAATTTAAATTGAATATATGATATCAAAACACCGGTATTGGGTAGGGTAAATATGTATAAAGTATGTGCAGACTCCGTTTTTCTCTCCCTGTTTCTTCCTACTTGTAAATTATTGGCTGCGCTTTGAGTATGCATATGAATTAATCATTTAATAAGTTGATTAGGTACTTGTATGCACCTCGTATGTTATAACATTCATTTTAAAATTTTAAACGAAAACACGTGTGGAAGGTGTGTGTGTGTGGGGGGGGGGGGGGGTTCAAAAACCACATTGAAACTCGGTGCTTTTCACACTTCCTAAGTTTCATTGCCCTGTTGGATAATGCTATGAAGAAAGTGGACTGAGGGACCTGCTTATTGAACCTAGCCTCTATCAGGGACATAGTAGAAGGAAAAGTCTATGGTGAAGGAATTCATGCAAGGATATTAGTCATGGAAGCACTTAGTCGCATTCGACTTTCTGCTTTACATGTAGCTGAAAACCTTGATCCGTAACCACAGCTCGAAAATTACAGTGATAACACAGATACCTTTCACGAAGCGCTTGTGCAGAGAGATCTAGAAACCTGCACCAATACACTAAAAATAGTCAAGGAAAACGAAGCTGTGTGTCACAATATGAAACAATTTCAAGACCACTTAGAGTCTCTTTCTCAGATACGGCTGCCTTTTGGAACGGGTTCACGGAAATGGTACATGCTCTCCTTCCTCCTTCGAGAAGAACAAAGAGAGATGGTATCTAGAAAATGCACGTTGATTTTCTGAAAGAAATGATTCCTTTCTTCTTCGCATATGACAGAATAAATTATGCATGATGGGCATCCGTTTACTTGGCAGACATGAAAGCGCTGCCGATAACTATAAAAGTGTAGACGATAGATTTTCTGCAGGCAATCATCCCATTGAGCGCTCAGAAGGTTCCTTTAACCAAGTTTGGACTGGCCTCAGAGCCAACAGCCAACAGAGATGCTAAAATAGGATTGGTATAGTAGGTTGTACGCTTAAAGGAGAGCAGTGCACCGTAAGTTCTTAACAGGACACATAAAGCCGAAATAGCATCAGCAACAAAATTGAGGTGAGGACTGCATTCTTGTGATAACATAGATACAGGAAAAATTGATCACAAAGATAGCGTTAGAAAAGACGTAAGAAAGATAATTACACCATTACAAGACCAAACGCTTAGTCAATTTGAAGCAGACGTTCATAAAACGAAAAGTGTAATTAATACTTCAGCAGGTATTATTGCTACAGAGGAGGTAACTAATGACATTTTGGATTCAATGGACCTTCGTACAAGAACTGTGCAAACTTTTGTCACCCAGCGAATGAAAGCAGAACAGAGTGTGTTCTGTCCTATTCCTAGGAACAAACTGAAGACACACAGCTTCCCCAGGACAACAACTAAAATGGGAAACAGCACCACTTCTTAAGCAGTTATAAATACAGACCTCAAATTCTTCAATCGCCTAAATGTTGTAGCAAAAGGTAGCTCTATCGTTTGCCAGAGGTATTTATTCATGAAAGGTTCCCAGTCTCATTTTCCATAACGTATACGAGTGCTGATGGTACACTAAGAGAAACTAACAAAAGCAAATTGCTGCACGTACTTGAGAAATCTCATACGCCGGTGGTAACTCTACATAGATATTTGACGCCTTGGCTTTATTACAGGCAACATATTAAACTCTTAAATGGTGTATTCAGGTGCAGAGGACACGTTCAAAAGAAGGAACAAAGGTCATATTTCGAAGTTTCGGCACCTGAAGCCTCCTTTTGTGATCCTGACATTGTTTTGCGACGAAAACCAGAGAAAAGCATAAAAAGCATACTGTAATTTCTGAATTTCGATCAGGCAGTCAAACCAAAGACTGATTGGTATCAAATATGGTCCACATAATTCAAAAGCGATTATTTAGAAAAGAGACTAAACCCATTAAAGCCCACTAATGAAAGAAATTTTGGAGAATATGCTACAACGCTTCTCAATAATGTTTTGAAACTTATTGATGCTGCACAGTGTCTTCAGGTGGATGTTGTCTTTGATCGGTTTACAGACAAGTCTCAATCAAAACTGGCGAAAGACAGAGGGGACAAACATCAAAACCGCTTCATATTCACATCATGGGCCTCAAATGCCCCTTCCAAAACAATTGCCAAGGTTTGTTTAGATGGCAGAAGCAAGCAAATTTAGCTAGATTTCTGTTTGAATACTGGTGTGCCGAAATTTCAGCAAGGTTGCTAGAAGATGAACAATTGTACTAAGCTGGTTAATTTCATAAGAATGTTGTGGCAAAATGCATCGAACTGTAAGATGTGGATTTCTGTGGGGTCCTTTTCAGCAGCTAAGAAGAAGCTGACGCTCGAATACTGCCCCAAGCGGCTCGTGCGTCACATATGATTCAAAAAAATAATCATCTGCTCTACTGACACAGGTGTTGCTATATTGGCAACCTATTTCTCACCGAAACTAGGTGAGATATAATGGATATACATGTAAGTATACACAGGAGTCGGGAACAAACGCCGTTTTATCGATATTTGTGGCCTGCCTGCGCACTTGGCGGGGTATTTTGTTATTTACTTACTTCCATTTCATGACTTAACAGGATGTGATTCGACCAGCTGCATTGGAAAGCTTGGTAAAACAAACTCTGGCGAGTTCTTAAGGCCGAACACGCGGAGTTTCCTACTTTCCCAGGGCTAGGAACATCATAAAGTATATCTGATCAGGCTTTGCAAACCGCTGAAAATTTGATCTGCGCTGCAAATACGTGGCTGTAACATAAATATCGCCAGTCACACAACAGATGTTCGGAACGGCAGTATCAGTACGGACAAAAACAATTTATACGAAACACATGAAACATTTATTTTCCTTTTTTATGTTATTTGTATACCCCCGTAACGATAGTCAGGGGGCATTAAGATTTGCCCCTGTCTGTCCGTCCGACTTTCCGTCTGTCCGTTCGTCACACTTTAGGGTATAGAGTTTGTGTAATCAACTGCTCCCACAGTTTTCAATGGCTCTTATTTAAACTTCGCATACATGTTGCGGACATATTGATGATGTGCATGTGGATTTTTGATTGACCTAGAATTAATTTTGACAGAATCACGGCCTTTAGAATATAGTCATTTTAGGCATATTTTTGCATTGTAGGGTATGGAGTTTGTGTAATCAACTCCTCCCACAGTTTTCAAGGATCATTTTCCAACTTAGCATACATGTCGTGGACATATTGAAAATGGGCATGTGGATTTTTGATGGACCTAGAATTAATTTTGACAGAATTACAGCCTTTTGACCTTAGTAATTTTAGGCAAATTTTTGCTTTGTAGGGTATGGAGTTTGTGTAATCAACTCATCCCACAGTTTTCAATGGATCAATCAAACCTTGCAATACCTGCTGTGAACATATTGAAAACGTGCATGTGTTGGAGCTAGAATTAATTTTGACAGAATTATGGCCTTTTGAACTTCGTCATTTTAGGCAATTCTTTTGCATTGTAGGGTATTGAGTTTGTGTAATCAACTCCTCTCCCCATTTTCAATGGATCATTTCCAAACCTTGCATACATGCTGTGGACATTTTGAAGATGTGCATGTGGGTTTTGATTGGAGCTAGAATTAATTTTGACAGAACTAAGGCCTTTTAAACTTAGTCATTTTAGGCAAATTTTTGCATTGTAGGGTATAGAGTTTGTATAATTAACTCATCCCAGTTTTCAGTGGATTGTTTTCAAACCTTGCATACATGCTGTGGACATATTGAAGATGTGCGTGTGGGTTTTTGTTGGAGATAGAATTAATTTTTACAGAATTACGGCTTTTTGAACTTAGTCATTTTAGATATATGTTTGCATTGTAGCGTAAGTACTTTGTGTACTCCTCCCACAATTTTCATTGGCTGTTATACAGACATTGTAGACTTGTTGTGGACATGTGCATGCGGGTTTTTGATGAACAAAAAAGAAAAAAATAATTTTGAAGGAATCATTGCCCTTTAAACTTATTCATTTTGGGCGTCAAATTTTGCACTAAAGGGTACGAAGTTTGTGTAATGTTTTCTGTGGATTCTTAGTAAGTAGTATTTGTGCTTAAAAGGTGCTTTAGGGATGACGTACACATGTCCTGTGACAAGCGCTACACGGGGGGCATCATTAGTGTCTTTCTAGTTATTTATTATCATATTTTTTGTACACACCTATTCAAGTTTAAAAATCAGTCTGGACAGTAGGCAGCTTTTCAGGTGACCACATTGCAAGATGTCTCAAGACAAGCGGACGTAAGAACAAGTAACGGTGAGAATCATTGCAGACTGATTAGTATCTAACAGCGTCCACATAATTAAAAAGCGGTAATCTAGAATAAGAGTCTAAAGCAATAAAAACATTCTGAAATCTCAGAATATATCCTCTGATCTCAATGGATAAAAATATAAAATATAATCTGCACATAGTTTGTGGATTTGTCTTGTTTCAGCTTTGCTGCTAGTAATAATATTTCCAACACACCAAGTTAACAAGGGAAGGGGGGTAAAATATATTTCACAACTAAACGTAGTAAGCAAGAGTTGTTAATTCCAAGCAGCTTCTCACGCCTGTTTGATATACAGCATACTTGAGCCGCGACATGACAAAACCAACAAAGTGGCATGAGCGCCCAGCGAAAACTCAGATCAGTCTGAGCATTTTTAGCTACCTTTAAGCGCATCGCGAAGACTCTGATCAGACTAGGCATTTGCCTAGGCTGATCTGAGTCTTCGCTGGGCGCTCATGCCACTTTAATGGTTGTGTCGTGTCGCGGCTCAAATTACATATGACGCGGGAGATGGTCTGCAGATAAACACAGCGAGCATCAATATGTATGCACAAAACAAGTGTATGCGACAGATCAGTACCAATGATTCCGAAAACGCAACCGTATTACATATATATGTTATAATTTTATTGGCGACGCGTGACGTTATGATATTCCGAACACGAAAGATTCAGATGAGATTCACTTCCGAGCAGTCAGATCAGAGTTTTATTTTTATTTTTTTATTTTATTCTATTTTATTTATTTTCTTTTTTTGCATACAAAATTTATTAATGCTGAAGAACGAAAAAAAAAAATGACATGAAAGTATACTGTACTGTGCCGCAACGAAATGCTCAGGTCAACCTGCGCAGCCACACTATGTTTTGCATACGAATGAATAATGAGGAATAAAACCGAAAAATGGGAAGTAAACCTCTCATTAATACATGTATATTCATACATGAAGGTGCAGACTGATTTTAGTGTTTAGGTACGCACAGGGTGTAATGCAGCAAGCAGAGTCGCGTACCTAATTAATGAAAGTCAGTGTGGGTATTTTGAAAAAAATATATCTATATGTGCAAATTAAAATAGTGAAGGTTTCAACCTTAAAATAACAATAAACTCTAATATTTACACTTGCCACTGACCGTGTTCGAGCAACTGGCAACAATTGATCATGTCACGTTGTCGTCAAGCGACATCTGAGGTAAACAAACATCTTGATTGGTCCGCGTAACGTTCGACTGACGCCACGTTACGGCGACTGGTCGTTGCTAAAATTCTACTAGAAGCGATTCGCGCTTCATAGAAGTTTAACTCCGTCCCCTGGCTTCACAACGCGATGACCGCTGAAAAATCAAATTTCAATTCTTAATTGATGTAGCTGACTTCTTTGAACTAGAATAACTGAATGCAATGCGTGAAAAGGCTTCTAGCTTAATGGTTGTAGGTATTCAAAATTGAATATCATTTCGGGTCCTTTAGATTATGTGTTTCTCAGATAACTCTACAAAAAGTCCCGTACAGTTGATTCGTAATGGAGTTATTTGTCTCTTTGACTTGTCAAGTAAGTGAGTGATTAAGTGAGTGAACTCGGGTTACATCTCCACCAACACATAGTTCATACGGAGACGTAGCCTTAGTTTAAGATCCGAAAGACTGGAGAAGCGGGATATCGAACCCGCGACTCCTGGTAGTACAGCGCGTTATCCATTACACTACCGCCGCTCTTTTTATAACGTGAAAATCTAAAGTATAAGGACTAGAGCCAGTCTAATTGTTTATTTACAAATATGGCACATTGTATGGAAATGCGGAAACCGCTTAAAATTAGGTTTCTAGTGCTTATGAACAACATGATTTGCATTCTGTCATGTGAAGTCGAAAGATTCTGATCATTCCGGCAACAAGAAAATTGACATACAGTGGACCCTCTTTACAACGCCGGCATTCCTTCCTAACATTTTGACGTTAACCTGAATTTGGTGTTATTAGGGAAATACATTTTGAGGAATGAAGCCATTCCCTGCATATCAAAACGACGTTATAAAGAATTTTGCTGTTGTAATAAATGCGGTTAAAAGTAGTGCTACCTTAAGTCCAGCTTATTTATGGATCAGAGTCTCTGTTTTTCTGAATCTGGATGCCATATGACCCACAAACTATTCGTATACCAAATATTTTAATACAAATTGAACAGATGGTTGCAGTTTTATACAGGCTTCTTTTTGTAGCTTACAAAACAATGTCTGCCGAGTAATGGTGGAAGATGTATAGTTGGGCAACGTCTCAGACGAATACAGCAGGCAGCGTTTATAACCAGTAAAATTAAGTTGCGATCTGAGAAAACAACAAACAAAGTGGTTGTGCGCCCAGCACAGACTCAGACCAGCCTGGGCATCAACCCAGTCTGATCAGATTCTCTGCTGCCCGCATGGCGCTAGTTGAGGTCCTTAGCTACTCTTTAAGCGCATAGCGAAGAGTCTGGTCAGACTGGGCGGATGCCCAGGCTGATCTGAGTCTGCGCTGGGCGCACAACCACTTTGTTTGTTTTCTCGTGTCGCGGCTCATTTATTAATGTTTTTTAGAATAGACAGACGGAAATTACTTTGAAATTAATATTGTCTTAATTTCAGACACATTTTGGAAACACAGATATCATAAACAGACACTACCATTTTAAAAGTAATTATGTCATTCGGAGTGCAGTCCGGTTATTTATTAGCCTTTAGAGTCAAGATGACTTTTGGATAAAGAAAAACATCATCTGTCTGGTTTAAGTTTATGTATCAAGACTCTTCCCTTGGTATATAAAAGTGGAATTGAATAAAATGTTCCCACACGCACACACAAGTAGGCACGCACACACACGTTAAATCTAGTGGACAGTCAAGGGGTATTACTAGACATTTGTAAAGGAGGAGTTTTTCCGTACATGTAGCCTAGTGACCGTTGGGACAGTGACGGTAGAGGCCCATTGTAATTTGGCATACCATATGTAAGGCAGAACCCATTCCTCTGCCTTATCTTTCCCAGATTCATAAAAGGTACCCATTTACTGCTGGGTAGACAGACACCAGCTGGTCGAAACCGGGTTCGACCCCGCAACTTTCTGCATGATATTCTAGCGTGCCTAACCACTCGGAAACGACGCCTGTCTATTGCTGTTACTTCTTAGTTACACGTTTTTATTATTATTTTTTTTAATTATTAGCATTTTTATCATTATTCTTATTGTAAACAAGAAGATACATTTTAAAAGCATTCGTACTTACTGGAATCACAGGTTCATGTGAACCTTGTAACTTCTCGCGTCAAAGACAACATAGATGAAGAGACGTGACATATTTTTTCTTGCTCAACTCAGCTGAGCATGAAATTATCTCTGCTGATAAATATGAAGATGCCAATTAATGTTGGCATGTTCATATTCATAAGCAGAGAACAGAAATTTAATACCCAGCGAAACTGTGCAAGAAAATAACTGTACTTATCAGTATTTTTCTATTTATCAGCAGGTAAAATTTCATGCTCAGCTGAGTTGAGCATGAACAAAGTTTTATAACCTCGGGGCCTGTTATACTAGCATACTAGTCCGTTGTACTCAGCCCTTCCTTTCCAAAAACTAGATTGATATTAAGTGCGTGTGCAAGAAAACAACTAGCAGCCTACATTTCAAGACTTCCCAGGTCTTTATCGCACTTCATTTATCACACGTTACCAATTCAAGACTATGGAAGCTTTAGAATTGTAGCCCCTGACGACGAAAGGATTGCAACGTTCATACACTCGAAAACGGATAAAAAACGTATACTTTTCGTAATCACGCTAAAGTTAAGGCATCTTCCCACTAATTTATCGAGACATGCGATGTACGTACGGTTTTTCAGCTGATCTAGAATTTTGCTAGCGGAGGATGTCACACCAATCTGCCGCACTACAGTTTTCTTTTCATTTCAGTTGTAACAGATTTGTAGCAGATTTGGCTGTTATTCAATGGAAAACGTCGTGCCATGAAAATCGTATGGCCACATGTATGATAATTCCAACAGCCTCTCTTTGGCACAAGTTCCGAACAAATGATTGGCTGACAGCATATATAGACAGGCGTATATACATCGATAAAACCTGTTGACGTTGTATCCATACGCGGCATTCCCTTCTGAATAAGTTTTTTTGTCTTTTCCCGTAACGAATCGGCAGTTTTGCATTTTCTAATCGTAATTCAGACGGAAGAACGAAATTTGTCTTGAAACGACCAAAGCAAGCGCGTGTATGACGTTATTTATGACGTAACGTCAGCGTCATAATAAACGTAAGCTGGTAACGTATTCAAAATGGCTGTGCTCTCGACATTGTTTTTGGTTGAATTACTGACTTTTTTGGAGCTTTTCCGACTTTTCATGCAGGGATACGGGTTAAAAATGATAACTTACGAAAAGCCGTTTGTAATTTCAAATAGAATTTGAAATTGCAAAGGGTAGCACATCTAGAAATGGTCATATCTTTGATTTTGTCAATTGCTGTTTACCTAAACCGGTAGTAAACCGAGGGACAATGCAGCCGAAGAAAACACTTTAAAATGAACAAAATTGTAATTATAAGAAATGAATTTCCTTTTTTGTGATTTTATCAATGTTACTGTAAACGCCGGCGAACCCCTCACAAACTTAACATAAAGCCCTTTTTGGGCTTTATTCAGTTTGTGAGTGATTCACTGGCGTTTACATATCGATAAAATCCCAAAAAAGAAAATCATTTCTATAATAACACTTTGGCGCGTACACGTGTCGCTATTGACAACGTCCATGTCAACATTGCGTTTTCATATTGAAATAATGTTAAGTTTGAAGGCGTTAAAATCCCATTTTAAAGGGCCATATGATAAACAGAATCTTACACTCGTGGTCATTTCATATGAAATGTTTATAACTCGCGGAAGGCTAGTTTCATGAACTTCATATGAAATGACCATTCGTAAAAGATCCTCTATACATGTATATGTTTACTGACTGCAGTTCTAACGGACTGTTTTCATTTATTTATGTATAGCCTATCAGCATTTGTGTTGAGCTGCTAGCACGTTTTCTCGGATTTGGGCTTCCTTAATCATATTTAATGACAGGTGATCAACCTATGTATCGTTTTTGCCGAAGACCAAAAAGACTAGATAAAACAACTGTGATCGTTATTGGAATGTTTGTTCATTACAGCTGACCCTGCTGCGAGAATGAAATGTAGCAATAGTTGATGGACCAGTAGAAAATGGTCAATGCTATTACATGTATCCTAAAACTTGTTGTTATCCGGAAATGTGATGAAAATGCAGACAGAAATACAAAATTTGAGCCGCGACACGAGAAAACCAACAGTGTGGTTAAACGCCCAGCGCAGACTCAGATCCGTCTGGACATCCGTCCACTCTGATCAGACTCTGCGCTGTCCGCATGGAGGTAGCTTAGACCATTAGTTACTCTTAAAGCGCTTAAGAGAGACTCTGATCAGACTGAGCGGATGCCCAGGCTGATCTGAGTCTGCACTGGGCGAACAACCACATTGTTGGTCTTCTCGTGTCGCGGCTCAAATGATGCATACACACTTAGGGGGACGGTGCATCCTAGCCGGGCCGCGTAGCGCAATCGGTAGGGCACCTGACTCATAAGTCAGAGGTCCTGGGTTCGAAATCCCGGTCTGGCCACATACTTTCGTTTCTCCTTCCGCTGATTCAAGAAGGGCAGTTGTCAGTTACTGGCGAAAGTATGTGCACTTAGTACTGGTTTACCGCTTAGGAGGTCTAAGCCTGCCCAGGAATAGTGTGGTTAGGTTAACTGACCGTCCCGACATGACCATGGCTGTCTACCGTGGACGTTAAGCACCAAATCAAACAAACAAACAAACATCCTAATGAGCTGTTTGATCTGAGTCTGGAAGCGACTTTCCTTTTAAGCGTTTGAGGATAAGCAAAAAGACAAAAGGGAAGAACACACCAATGGAACTTTCATAGTCTTTACTGATGACTGCCTTAATTTCTTCGTCTCGTGGGCTTAAACTCTTTGCTTCCCTTTAAATGCAAGCGAAGACTCTAATCAGACTGTGCGGAAGTCCAGGCTGATCTGAGTTTTCACTGGGTGCACATGCAACTTCAAGAGTATAAATAAACTGGTATCAACACAACGGAATGTGTAGGTCATCTGGCGTTTGGATTTCTCCTTACTCCTTTCGGTGTCATGGCTGGGTTTTGCTTGGGGACTCGGCCTTGGTATCTTAATTTATACAGTTCCCCAGCTAAAAAGGTGTAACATAGATAATTTAAAGAAAATTCCCAGATACTACTTGCATAAAAACATACGTTGAGCGGCTCAACAGAACCGTCACACCGATGTTTATCAAATGAGTGGTTACACCGTTTTTGTTGATTTTTTTTTTTTCAGAATAAGCCTCAATATCCCACCTGATCTGGAGCTACATACATTCTGTATCTAGTGCTGTTTTGTAAAGTTATATTGTTTTTAGTGCAGATACTCACCACAAGCACACTCACCAAGTTCTTAGTAAAAGACGTCACTATATAGTTTGGAACGATTGAATCCTATTGTTTGTCGCTTTGCAAATTATTAAATGATATCTTAGACATATGTAAAGTGGTTGCTGCTCTCTACTTGCTAAAACCTATAAATATCTCTGTATACGTGTCTATACACGTCTGCCGTCATCATCACAATCGTCATCATCATCTTCTCTGCCTCCATCTGTCCAACAGTAAATAAAATGAGCCGCGACATTACAAAACCAACAAAGCGGCATGTGCGCCCAGCAAAAACTCAAATCAGCCTGGGCGCAGCGCGCTCAGAGTCTTCGCTGTCCGCATGGAGGTAGCATAAATCCTAAGCTACCTTTTAAGCTCAGACTGCGAGATGCCTAGGCTGATCTAAGTCTTCGCTAGGCGCACATACACTGTAAAAAATTACTGTTGTTTTTACGGTAAAATAACTGGCAACCAGCTGCCAGTCCTTTTCCCGTTATTTTTAAAGGCGTTTGCCTGTAAGACAATGTTGGAAATCACGAAATGGAAGTTTTCTGTTAACTGGCCGCATTCGAAAATAGCTTTGTATTGTTGAAGGGCTATCTGACCAAAACGACACCTGCTCTATTCTGTCCCACTCTGCTTGATGATTCCTGCAATTTTAACGGGCGCCCGTAAAAATAACGGTAAAAGGACTGGCAGCTGGTTGCCAGTTATTTTACCGTAAAATCAACGGATTTTTTTACAGTGTACCACTTTGTTGGTTTGCTTATGTCGCGGCTCAAATGCTGAAATTGTCAGCAGCCCCAAGTTTATGTGCACACCTATCGATCTCAATAAGCTAAATGTACATCAGGCGTTTGCGTATGAGGGAGAAGAAAATGCACAAACATAATACATGTAAACGGAGAGGTAAGAAACAAAAATACAGACAAGGTTATCAAATTTAATCTTGAAAATATGAAAATCAGAGTATTATCAATTGTACAACAATAGCTAGACCAACTCTGTGAGAAATGATTACAATGGTTAATTGAATCAAAATGGTTTAAAATAATAGCCTGTATAATATATGTACAAAGGATCGACATACACTGTACAAAATTTCCGTAGATTTTTCGATAAAAAATACCCGGAAACCAGCTGCCAATCCATTTCCCGTTATTTTTGCGGGCGCCTGTAAACATTGGCGGAATCACCACGCAGAGTAGAGTATAATAAGTCAGGTATTGTTTTTGTCATAAAGCCCTTCAACACTATAAAGGTATTTTCGAGTGCAGTTAGATAGCATAATTCTACCATATCGATATTTCTAAAAATGTTTACAGGCAAACGCCCGTAAAAATAACGAGAACAGGACTGGAAGCTGGTTGCCAGGTATTACCGTAAAATCTACGGTGATTTTTTACAGTGTATAGCCTTTAAATTGGTAATATTTTGAAACAAATGAAAATGTATATGGAACAGTTAATTTAGGTTCACACTGCCTGTCTTGCTATGGTCAACTGGACCACATTTAGACCAGTCGTTCTTCTGTCAAATGAGCCGCGACACCACAAAACCAACAATGTGTGTTTTTGCGCCCAGCGCAGACTCAGATCAGCCTGGGCATCCGCCCAGTCTGATCAGAGTCTTGACTGTCCGCATGGAGGTAGCTTAGACCCTTAGCTACCCTTCAAGCGCTTAGCGAAGAGTCCGACCAGACTGGGCGATTGTTGGTTTTTTCGTGTCGCGGCTCAAATATAGATTTTTCAGTTTCAAGAGCCCGGTATGTACCATCAGCTATTATATACATATATATACGCTACGAGGAATATTATATTTTCGTTTTGTTTACATGGAACTGATTTATTTTGCCATCTTACTGGTTAATTTATAGCTGCAAGCTTCATCCAGATTAAACCATCATTTTACTCCTAAAAAGTTATCTTTGCCTGATGCCACTGCCTCTGCCTTATCCAATATGGCAAGCTAGACGAATGTTGTTTGTCATGATTTGCAACTTTGCTATCAGAAGAAACATACCATTGAATTTCAAAAATCTGGCCTAAAGAAAGCTTCTCATAGAGTAGCGTTAAATCCACTCTCACAGAAGATACACAATGCACAGAAACATTAAATGAGCTGCGACACGAGAAAACCAACAATGTGGTTGTGTGTCCAGTCTGATCAGAGTCCTCGCTGTCTGCATGAAGGTAGCTTAAACCATTAGCTTCTATTTAAGCGCTTAGCGAAAAGTCTGCCCAAACTTGGTTCATGCCCAGGCTGATCTGAGTCTGCGCTGAGCGCACAACCACATTGTTGGGTTTCTCATGTCGCGGCTCAAATGAATGTTTAGATTAAGGCCTGAATTACACATTCTGACCAATTTATGCAAACATATGGGGCAAAAGTGAAGAAGATCACGATTGGTTGGTTGGTGGTTGTTATGGGTCAACGGCTCTTTGAGACAGCTCATTTTGGGTTCGTAACAGCCTTGAAAACATAGTTAAGGTGGTGATAATCACTGATTTGGGGCAAAGACAAAAATCTGCATAAAACACTCAAAATACCACTGATCTTTCCAAAACTTAGCATATGCCTTCTTTATGTTGTTTCTGACAATTCAGACTCCCAAAATGCAGCATTTGTTAATGTTAAAAAGTGTTTTTATAAGGAAAGATCAAATGGTAAATTTGTGCGCAATAATCTGAAAAATAATATTGTTATTGAAAATATACTTAGTGCTGAGAGTTCCTTGTTGCATAATGGAGAGCGAGCTAGCAATTATTTTTTCAAACTTTCACACATTATCAGGCTGAGCAGATGAAAAAAGATGCCGTGCATCCATTTTTTTTTTGTCAAAACACACAGGTGAAACACGTGAGACTATTTTAACAAGGTTGAACAATTCCATCTACACACCAGTGATCATGTAAGTAATGTATTATTTATATTGTAGGTGTTACATAGGTATGCTTGCCTACCCTATATTTAATTAATGCATCCAGTGTACGTCCTTGTACATGGTTGAATATTTGAGAAAAAGCTACCGTTTTCATCTGGTCTACATTACAATTTGAGAAAGAGTTGGAATAAATAATTGCTAGGTCGCTCTTCATTATGCAATAACGCGCAATCAGTACTACGTAAATTTTCAATAACGATGTTATTTTTTTTTATTATTGCGCAGAAAACTACCCTTTGATCTTTCCTTATAAAAACACTTTTCTAACCATTATGTACGTCTATGTTGTATTCTAAACTGTAAAGAACAACAAAAATAAGAAGTCTGCTAACTTTCAGGGAGATACCCTACTTTTTATGGTTTTATGCAGATTTTTACATTTACCATAAATCACCACCTTAACCAGATGTGTGATAGGTGAGAGAGAAATATCCAAACAACCCCCACCCCACCTACTGCAGGCACTGTAGGCCTTTACCCTACTATCATCCACATTAGTAGGACGCCCCGACACTGAAAGTTACCCAGCACCATCGCCCGACTGCAAACATCCGATTGAAGTTCAAGAAAAAAAAGCAGTTTACAAAAAAATATAAATATATATACCGTTTGTATTCAATTATAAAACCGGGCTTTTTACTTTCTAGAATAATCTCAAATAGCCTACTTAGTCCTCTGAAAGTCTGCTACATGTATATGGTACGTTTTTCCTTCCAAAACGATCCTTATTAGACGGTTCTAGAGTTTTGGGGATTGTTTTGGAAGGTAAAATCCCTCTGTCTTCGAAGAATCGCAATGTCTGCTAACAAGCATATGAATGAAATATACATGTAAAATGTTTCACTGATACACCCTGCCGTTCCTATTTAAGGACGGTTGAAACTTTTGTATTTAAAGGATGAAAAGTCTGGCCCCGATGTTCTAAAACTTTTTCGTGCTCAACTTAACTGAGCAATGAAATTTTCTCAGCGCATAAATATGAAAATGCCAACTAAGGTTCATATTCATAAACAGAGAAAATTACATGCTCAGCTCAAATGAGCAAGACAACAACAGTGCTCTTATCAGTAATGTGCTATTTATTAGCATGTAACATTTTATACTCAGCTGAGCTGAGCATGAAAAAAAGTTTTATAACCTTGGGGCCAGGACCCAATACAGAATGAATATGCTGATCGGATTGTCAGCTTGCATACCTTTCATATTAATACGGATATTACACATGTATGAAAGACGTTACAATAAACGGCATAAAAAAGCGTGTGCAAAAAGTAGATGCGTAAGATGCAATTTATGCTGGCACTACGCAACTACAGGACGACAGGAACGCAACAGTTTGCATGCATATCGTAAAACGTATAATTACTAATTTTGCAAAGAATATGTTTTTCGGAAATGCTCAAGTGTCACACTGTACAATGGTCAATTGCAGGGAAACAACTCTATGGGTTCCTTGTTTCTACTCTAGCAGCTGCAGATTCTACCCTTTTAGAAAACACCCCATTCCGCCAGGGCTTTATCTTTCAGGTGAGGAACCAGGGTTCGAGGTTATAAAACTTGAGAATAATTTCAAACTCAAAGTAAAGTACAATGATTGGCTGCTTCCGAGCATGTGCTCGGAAGCAGCCAATAAGTGTGCTTTATTTTGAGTTTGGGAATGTACTCAATTTTTTAACCTCTGGGCCAGGAAGTCAAAAAAGATGTTTTGCTTTATCAAATAGGGTGAGACATGAAGGTGTACATGTATAAAGGTAAAGGTTTCCCATAGCCTAATAGCCTAATAGCCGTAGGGGCAGTGGGGGTTAGAGACCCACTGTATCTTGGGCACAGCAGATGAAAGGCGGAGCCCATCCTTCTCCTTTCGCTGCCTTATCCTTCCCTAATTCGAAAAAGGTACCCATTTACTGCTGGGTTGACAGACAGAGTTTTCCAGTCATCGGATGGCCACGGTGAGCCGCGAACTCACGACCTTCCGGTGACTGTCTGCGCAACAACCGGGCCACTCTAGCCACTCGACTACGGCGCATCTCTATATACATGTATACCATAATTGAATACCCCACTTACTTCTGTATGTTTTTAGTGGATAACTTTATCTCAACAAGGAAACTTATGATGAAACGAGAAACAGTGCAGAATCAACTAGATGCGTCTATTAACAGGTTTTGATTGATTGACTCTTTTGGGTTTAACGGCCCTCTCAGACAGTTTTTCAGTCTATCTCGGGCCCTCTCCCAGAGAGAGGGAAAAATGATAGACGAAAGGAAATGTGCAAACAACCCCCCCCACCCGCCCGTCACACACACCTACTGCAAGTTTAGTATGACCTGCCCTACAGTGTGCCAAATCAGTAGGACGCTCTTTTAACAGGAACTTGGCACAATTACTCTCTTTTTTTACTTGGACGTTTCACAATGGTGTCCATTTGCTTGACCAGTGGCTAAATAGTCTCTTACTTGCTATGACGATCTCTTCACGCACGATCGGGAAATTAAAATTGCAAAGTAATCGGAATATGCACAAAATAGGCCCATCTATATTTCGTTGTCTTTTGTTTGGAAATACATATGAGCTGCGACACGGGGAAACCAACAAAGTGGCATGTGCGCCCAGCTAAGACTCAGGTCAACCTGGGCATCCGCCCAGTCTGATCAGAGTCTTCGCTGTCCGCATGACGTTAGCTTTGACCCTTACATGTAGCTACTGTTTAAGCGCAACAAGAAGACTCTGATGAGACTGCGTGGCTGCCCAAGCTGATCTGAATCTTCGCTGGGCGCACATGCCACTTTGTTGGTTTTGACTTGTCGCGGCTCATATATGAACACGTCAGAACTGCTTTCTAATAAAGTGTAGCCATTCACCTTTGCAAAAACGATCAGCAGGTTTGTATTATACTAGTCAAAACAAGTTCCGCCGCATTGACTGTATCATCTTTTTTTGGTTTAAACAGTATTTTATTCAAAATATGTAAACATAGCATAGGCTACATATATACATAAACATATAGATACAATATAGGATCAGAAAACAAGCATGATAGTGCTTATAGAGATCTTATCCCTATGACAAATATTACATACAAAAAACTGAGTGCAGAAATTACTTTGAATAAAATTGTTCATCTATTTTTGAAAAGGTACCATTATGAATGAAGTTAAACAATCATCAAAGTACTGAAATGTCATTTTTATATTGCTAGACATACAAGTTTTTAACTTTTAATATAAACCGACAGTTTGTGCAACTTTCAGTTTCAATGGGAATTATTTCTAATTTTCCGAGATTTCTCACGAAACAAGCTTGCCTTTTCTCTTGGTATTATTCCCATTTTCTCGTCTGTTCCTTTTAGATACAATTTTGGGATTCCGAATGCCCTACATAGTGAAGAAAATCGGCATTGAAGACACATTTAACGATAATCTAGCACTTCTGAATTTCAACATTTAGACAGATAAGCCAGGCTTTCTAAATTTGCAATGGCATTGCCATAGACATTTCAAAACTGCATGCCTGTCACAATTTTGCAATACATTGACGCATTCTTATTTAAAAATGTTGCTAAGGAAATTCTGTACATGTTCAGAGAAGCAGAGTTAAAACTAGTGATTCATAAGTCCATAATTCGATAATCTAATTTCCTATCGTTTTGATTCAAAGGGAGGTAATTTACGGTGTTGTATATTCTAAGCTACAATCTTCGTCATTTGAAAGTATGTTCGGCTTTGATTTAGATGTTTCTGAATTGTAGGGGTTCTCGTGAATTAAACGAGATAAATACAACAGTACTGCACCTGCGCAGTAAACGCCTAGTCTCAGTTTCTATTGTTTACTACTTATGCGAGGTAACTCTGTACATGCAAGCAGGAAATTAAAACGTTAAAACCTTTTCCATGGACACATGTTTGGGCAACCAAATAAAAGCAAAATACGTTGAAAATAATATCTATGAAATCGTCAATATCACAATTAAAATTGCGGCGGAACTTATTCTGGCGAGTATATATGCTTCGGTATCTCTTCCAAGTGTTTTAGGTAATGAGAGCCCCGGTCAAGCAAGATAACCTTACTTTTCTCTGCGTGCAGATTAGGCTTAGATTTGTATAACAAGCCTTTCATACATGGGTCATGGTTTTAAACTAGCGCTATTAAAGCAAACGGGTGTGATATTCCGATTAAGTAATTGTCACAAACAATGCAGTTTGCTTTGTCTACACACTTTCTGGTGACGATTAGTTCCCAGAAGGATTAAAACCAGAATCAACCATCTTGGAACACTTGGACAAATTCAGTTTGACCCGACAACTCGTAAGGATGAAGATTTCTTTGCCTTAGGTCTGAAACAAGGCAGCGTCTCTTTGAAACTCTTCCTGAAATTGTCCGAGAACAAGGCATATAAAATTGGATTAAGTGCAGAGTTTAAGTAGAGAATTATGAAGGAACATGGTGAAATATAAACATCTATTGAATGAGGCAAAGTGTAAATATGCCAAAAATGGTTAAGGACTTTTAGATGGTGGGGCAAAACACACAGAGAGAAAGATATAACAATTGCAGTCAACAATCGAATAACTTTCTTGCGTGCTTGTGCGACCTTTCTAGAGCTTTCACTGCGGGCCTGCCTGTACAGCACTGACGGCTTTTTGTGAGTAACAGAGTTTAACTGATCATCATAGACGTCGTCATCATAAGGACTGTCTCTCCCGTCACCCTCTGTGCTGTTACGTGCCGGTGAACCAGGAATGAAGCGTCTTAACTCCTGCTGAGAACTAGATCTCTTTTGCATACCACATATGAATGTCAGTGTACCACGAGCATTGAAAATAACAGCGTTAGTATCCTGATTAAACGTCCCACCGTCATTGCATTCTGCGTTGTTAAGATGCTCCTTGGAAGGAGCACGGCCTTCGTCTGGAGAACTAACCGATCTTGAATTGAGCCTGGACAAATGATGAGTTCGAGTCGAGCAGCTGCGAAATGAACTGTTCTTGCTGTCGCTTGTACTAGTCAGACGCAGTGCTGATACAACAGCAGTTTTCCACAGAGCTCTTCCTATCTTATAGTATAGAATTCCCATCATTCCGAGGGGAAGAACATACCAAACTATAAGATTTGCTATACTAAGACCTTTTAATCCCAGTAAACTGTCGGCATCAAAGTAACAGAATTCTATGTCAACGCTGGGAAATTCCACAGTGTCATAGAATATCAGGTATGGGATATTGTAAACAACAGCTACGATCCATATTATAACTTGCGTGACAATTAGCTTCCTTCTTGTCATGAAATGTCTAGCTTGTAATGGATAGATAATTACTATGTACCGTTCTATTGCAATAACAGTCAAAATCACGATAGACGCTGTGTAGCTCACGTTCCAAACATAGTAGTAGATTTTACACATCGCCTGTAAAAAAAGAAATACCGTTGACTCTCGTTATCACAAATACAGATATCTCAGAGTATCCTCTTATATTAAAGAATATAGCTTGGCAAACTTCTTATATTTTGCATTTCAAATCCAGTTCTATCAAACTACGAGTATCTCAAATTTATTTTCCTGTGCCCCGAAAATTACTTCGAGATATCAGTAGTTTGAGGTTGAACTTCGACTTCGAGATATCGAAAGTTGGATGTATATAAACTATACAAAAGCAGGTTATTACAGTAGTTTGATATGTTACACGACAAATAACGGAAATGAAAGGACTTCTAATTAATTGTGATAGTCAGCTGTTTTCACCTCGCCACTAACTATTACATGTTCTAGCCTTAATTTCGCTCTGCAGCGTTTGGGCAATTCTAATGTATTCGCTTTAAGTATATACTTCAGTGTCGTGAAGATGATAGTTCGACTTGCTCGCAATATAAAGTTAAATCTATCGCATAAAGGAGGATTAATTCGCAAAACACCTGTGTTTTGCGTATAGTTTCGCAAATAGATGTATTTCCTATGAGATGGATAGTCGATCTTAAGCAATAATTAGCCTGAACAATAGTAGGACAGGCCAGTTAATTGTATTACTTGAGTTTTATGAATGTTTGAATATTCTAGGCTGATTATGACATTGAATCTTCTTGTCTGACGTGTTTGCGGTATCATGGATAAAAGAGATTTGATCACGGCAAACAATGCAACCAGTTCTGAAGAATTAAGTACTGCACAAGTTGCGTACCCTGACAGGCAGCTAACGAATCGCATCAACTGGAGCAGGTAAATCTGTACCGGAATGCTTGTAGAGCAGACTACCGAAGACTCTGGTTGACAAAGGCAGGTGCTGTGGTATGGGCATTATAAGTATTATTATTAGTAGTAGTAGTAGTAGTACCGTGTGTTTGAATTATACTCAAACAAATATTAAAGGGTCAAACTTTTACCCTGCGATTTCTGGAACATTTTAAACATTTTGTAAAATAAATCATTTCTACCTTCCATTTTATTCATTTTGCAAGTTTTATACACATGAAACTTGAACCATTGCCTTTGTCTTGACCAAGGTCAAGCTTTAAGTCAAACTATCCCTAAAATGAAAACTGTTTGAATTCCCATAGAGAATTGATAGTGTGTCAGTTTGGTCGGGAATAACTTCTAAAATTGCTACGGGTTTTAAACTTCTTATAGCCTGCTGACCTTAAAAATGATTAAACTTGATGCTGACCTTAAAAATGATTAAACTTGATGACTATCTAGCATTTTTTCAAAAAATTCATGAATTGGCGAAATCGAAAATTTTGGTGAATTTGTCCCCTATGGACTTCAAACAACTCTGATTTTGAGGGTAGTGTGACTTGAAGTCTGGACTTGGTCAAGATATAGGCTATACTTCCAAACTTCATGTGTACAAAACTTGTAAAATGAAAAAATGGAAGGTGGAAATGATTTATTTTACCAAATGTTTGAAATATTCCAGAAATCACGGGGTAAAAGTTTGACCCTTTAATATGTTTTTCGCGTACATTACTATTGTTTATTTTATTCAATCGATATTCAACTCACAGGCGTCGTAACCGTAATCAAAAACGTTTCTGAATAATTTACAATGAATTACACATGTCATGCAATATATTCAAACTATCTTTTATGTTCGGCTCCACTGAAATCCCAATGAAAGTTCTTCTAAGTTTTTCAGTGTTAACAACGTTTTCCATCCACTGTTTGACAAATGTCCTTGCGCTGAACTATCATCAGCATGTTGAGTTGGAATCATTATGCTTATGTTTCGATATATTGTAAAACACTTAATATTTGCGGTATCAAACTTTTGCGATGTATTGATATTGCCATGTTGCCGCAGATTACCTTTGGCGTTGAGTACTCCATGGTTCCAGACAATAAAGAAGTTTTATGTTAAATGTAAATGTGTAACATTTTCTTCCGTTTCTATTAAACTATACATAAATACATCTATTAGAATCGCCTCATCGCAAACAACTCAAATACGCATGAGGTTCTCCTTTTTTATATACTTTGAATTAGTAAATGTATTGAAAATCAAATATTGGCAGGCATATTTTAGCGTTCCAATTTCGCCGAACTTTAGTAACCGCCAAATGTGTTTAACAATAGTCTAAATTATTACCTTTCCAAGAATCCAGTTCGGGGCAAGAAAGGTTGAGAGGTTTGGTAGCACACAGAATACACCCACACAGAGGTCAGCTACAGCCAGGTTTGCAAGGAAAAAGTTGGTCATACTTCTCAGCCGTGGACTTCTTGCAATGGCGAAGAGTACCATAGTATTTCCTGAAAACGTAAAGAAAAGTAGGTACAAATGGATGTTTAAGGTGGTGATAATCACTGATTTGGGGCAAAGACAAAAATCTGCATGAAACACTCAAGATAACACTGATCTTTCCAAAACTTAGCAGATGCCTTCTGTATGTTGTTTCTCGTAATTTAGAATCCCAAAATGCAGCATTTGTTAATGTTAAAAAGCGTTTTTATAAGAGAAGATCAAAGGGTAATTTTCTGCGAATAAATCTGAAAAAATAATATCGTTATTGAAAATATACTTAGTGCTTAGAGTACCTTGTTGCATAATGGAGAGCGTCCTAGCAATTATTTTTTCAAACTCTTTCACACATTATCAGGCTGAGCAGATGAAAAAAGATGCAGTCTGTGTCCAATTTTTTTTGTCAAAACACACAGGTGAGACAGGTGAGACTATTTTAACAAGGTTGAACAATTTCATCTACACACCACTGATCATGTCAGTAATGTATTATTTATATTCTAGGTGTTAACATAGGTATGCTTGCCTACCCTATATTTAATAAATGCGTCCAGTGTACATTTACTTTGTACATGGTTGAACATTTGAGAAAAAGCCGTTTTCTTCTGGTCTACATTACAATTTGAGAAAAATTTGAGATAAAAAAGCTAGGACGCTCTTCATTATGCAATAATGCACCTTCAGCATTACGTAAATTTTCAATAACGATATTATTTTTTCAGATTTATTCGCAGAAAATTACCTTTGATCTTTCCTTATAAAAACACTTTTTTAAGCAGCATATACATCTATTTTGTATTCTAAACTGTAAAGAACAACAAAATTAAGAAGTCTGCTAACTTTCAGGGAGATACGCTACTTTTTTATGGTTGTATGCAGATTTTTACATTTACCATAAATCACCACCTTAAGCAGCGCGGTCAAATTACCAATCGCTTAAGTCCGAACTTATAATAAAACCATATTAACATCGACAATTCCGAAATGTTTTGGTACACAGACATGGACCCCTTAACAGGAAGTGTGATTAGGTACTTGCAGGTAGTAAGTAAAATACACCCGCCATGTCTATGTACCTGATAGAAAAGACAGTGAAAATAAAATCCCGGCTACTGAAAGCACTGCTGTGTTTCAGCCGTGACCATCAGGTCGGACATAAGATTAGAAACGACCACATTGTAGAGATGAACGAGATCATGGTGACTGGTACATGTACAGAACGTTTTATTTCAGAACGTAAATCTGTATATTTGGCCAAAAGTCATTTACAAGAAAAGGAAAGAACAGTTCCAATAGTTACAAAGAAATTTTTAAACACCGTACCAATGCTGAAAGCTGGGGCAGTCAAAATGTTATATACTGAGTTCAACGTATATTTGATTGTAATATAAGTTGCATGACAATCACATTTCTTATCCCCTAGCTAACAACTGACTTTCCTTCTCACCAAAGAATTGGCATCTTTGGAGTTACATAAAATGAATTGATAACTCTGTCACCAAGCAGCTAGATAATGACAATTTGATTTACAGAACTACTTTCAGTGACTTACGTGAGCGGCTGTAGTGTAGTGGATAACACTCCAGACTACCAATCCAGGGATCGCAAGATCGATCCCCCGCTTCTCCGGTCTTTCGGATGAGACTTTAAACCGTGGTCCCGTCTCCATATGACCTCGTTGTTGGTGGGACGTTAAACCCGAGTTCACTCACTTGCTCACTAATTCAGTGACTTACTCTTGCCATAGCAATTAGGTAAAACCGTAAGTCTCAACGCATTGAATTAATTCCAAGTGCAAATATTATTTTCTCTGCTTTATAGTATTCTGAACTCTAAAATTACTTATGAACGCTCATATCATTAACTGTATTAAAAAGAGTAGATTTGGTTATCATTTAATACAAGGTTTCCTGGCCTCCCCCAAGGCTATCTCAAAAGACAACCGAGATCACCCCACGTAAAGCCTGGCTGGAGTAGCTGGGATAGTCTAGTGTTTTTTTCTAGGGAGTGTGTTTAGCATGGAGTCTCAATCATCATTTTCTATGCAAAATTGTCAAAGGTCAGTATTCAACAACTTCTATGAGGAGATCGAGACTGACACAAAAGTAAGGAGGAAAATTCTCAGGAACTGACACAATTCAATCCAAGATCCCACCCAAGACAATTTGTGGGAGGGAGACAACACAAAAAATAGTCGCCAGCAAAGACAACACAAGTGGCAGCTATGTGAACAGCCATTTCCCTTGTAGGTGGTTAACGGGCTAGCCTGAAAATCATAAACAATATATCAATAACAGACATAGCAACTAACAACATAAAACTATTTTTCGTGAATCACCATTATTTGTATTTGTTTCGTGTTTTTTTTTTTTGTTTTTTTTTGGTCAAACTTGAGTTTCAGCCTTTCTCTGTGCATTGCTGCCGACGTTACAATGCGTACCATCAGCAGAAAATGTTACAGGCAGATTAAATGCGCAAACATGTCTCTGCACTGTGGTAATTTGGCAAACACGAAGGGGCAACTTGGCATCTGCAATGTACTTCAGGGCTTCCATATACTTTCTGTCCATTAATACCCAATGTGCCAACTTGCACCGTCATACACGCGCCACTTGCCCCGACAAAAACCTCTCACGGCAGCCGAAGCATTTAACTTCTGTGAAGACATTCACAATGGACCTTCAGAAGATTTTCATTTTACTTCACTGCAGCTGGTGTTGTGCCGTGTGGCGGCCGTAAAACGTCTTGTCGTACATCGTCCATAGTGCAGATTTTATTTTATTTTTGTCCTTTAAGATCAGACGATATATTCTGAAAAATCTGAAGTTTTAGATTGGTTTAGACTCTTATTCTTATTATTGATCATCGTCTTTTTTATTATTTGGACCCTTTTTGACACTAGTCAGTTTTGAATCGACTGCCCGATTTAAATTAAGAAATTTCAGTATGCTTTTCTCTGGTTTCGTCACCAGATGTTGTCAAGGTCACTGGTGAGGCTTTATTAGCCGAAACTACGTAGTCTGGCCCATGTTCCTTCTTCTGAATGTATGCTCTGCTCTTAAAGGAACTCTTTAAGATTTTCCTTTAAAAACAATATCATACGCCTACATTACTTCTTGCCCGCAAATGTCTAGGGTAGTGGGAAGAAACCTCTAATTAGTCGCAAGACAGTAATTTTGTAAATTTAATCAACAACATATTTACTATTTTTTTTCAAGTTTTATTGATAACAGTGACAAAAGTACAGAATACTTTATTCTTTTTGCTTTTACAGTATCAGTATTTGCAGCTCAGAAAACGATTTAGAAAAGGCCGAGGAAAGACTTATTTATTTATTTATTTATATATTTACTTGTTTATTTATTTAATTATGTATTTAATCATTTTTCGAATTTGACGTATCGTATCATAAGCATACGAGAATAATGCAAAGAGATGCAACAGCAAACTATTTACATTTCAGTTCAGCCCACAACGCCTTCATCCTGCCTGTTGGTGAACGATAATAAAGGAAAAATATTGTTTAATCGCAGAATGTGTAGATTTCCTTCTAACCATTGGATACCAGTGTTGTTATCAATGATAATAAATACTTGGTGCCGCAAAGGTCAGCATCGTAGGAATATTCGCTGAATGCATGAATCAGAACACCCTTACTAGATGATATTTAGTGAAATTTAACATGTTCTATCGTTTGAAAAGCTCTGCCTATACCAACTAAACATGCAGTAAAGTTTTATATTACATTTAACCAAAGGAAGCGCCATGCTTGTGTTGATACGTTACCGTAACGGATTTGAAAAATATTAGACTTTCATTTGATCCGATTGCTGGATCAAATCCATACAAAAGCTATTATTTGAAAGTGTAATCATTAAAAAGTACAATGCGTATATAATGAAATATGAGAAAATGCTTTGCAATGGATATTTTCTACTAGCCTTCCTATGGCGATAGTACTGATTTTTGGATTTTGCATGTTTTTTTCTTTCTTTTTGTTTTGTTATTTTTATGACAGGTCAATTACCAAGGGGTATGTTTTATATCTTGCGCCAACGCCATTGAATTTCCCGGGTCATTTGGGATTGATGTAACTCAGAGGCTACGCCTGTTCCTCCTGTTAAAAACATCTCGGAAACTGCGTCAGCAAGTGTATGCATAAAAGGTGATTTCTGTTGCCTGTCGAGATTTTCATAATTTTTCAACTTTTCTGGGTTTTAAAAGTTAAAGGTAAAGGCTTCCCATAGCCTAGTATCCGTAGGGGCAGTGGGAATTAGTGACCATTTTGTCTTGGGCACAGAAAATGAAAGGCGGAACCAATTCCTCTCCTTTCGGTACCTTATCCTTCCCTGATTCGACGAATTTCTGCACCTTAACCGAGCGACAGTTTACCGACAGTTAAATACAGAAATCCGCATAAATCATACTCAAATCGGTATAGGTACTTTTGTCCTGAAATAGAACTTATTTCTACAGCTATCACCATGTAACTGTTATTATCTGAGAGTGAAGAGTGCAGGACTTTATGCTATCTAGTCTAGACATTTTAATATTGCTATTATTGCAAAGTTTCAAAACAGCACGATATTGGTTGGTCTCACTTTCGGTGAATAAAACACCGAGAGGACATGTCTCCTAAGCCATTATGTCTGGTTTGGCTTGTCAAAACAACACCATTGATTGTTTTCTGACAACTGGCAATAGTTAGTAATTTATTTGTCTTAACTTCGCTGTCTGGTGACGATTAATTGATGGAAAGGCTAATTTTAGAGGTCATATTTGCCCGTTTCAAAATGCCGAGTGGATTAGATTAAACATGTAACCAGACATTATCGTAAAACTGACAACGTATAAGTACAGTATATTAGAGAGCTTCCGTTTGCTTTACTTTCAATACAATATTGCGCTATATATGAGTCGGATTTCAGTCGGCAGCCTCCTTAATCGATTATAGAGGGTTGGTCTCAGACAACCAGTGACTTGTGGTCGAACTAGTGGTGTCCGTTCACTCTAGCATAGTCCTGAGTTTTTTTGTTTTTTTTTTGTTTTTGTTTTTGTTTTTTTTTTTGTTTTTTTTTACAATGATGTTTTTTTATGGATTGCTTATGTTTAACAATGATGTATTTCTGGTAGGTAAGGAGATCACTGTAGACCTAGCACATACTCTATATGCTATTTCTTTCTTTTAAGCGTTGAGCTGATCTTGGAAGGGTTTCAGTGTCAGAGAAGCAAGGATAAAGTAAATGCGCGAAAAGGTTGAAGAAACATGTGAACCTAATCATCTTACCACTAGTATGGCGGGTGGTTGACCAGTACAAAACCACCGGATACCCACCCAATGTATTAAAGTAATTTATCATATGACGTCACATCTGAGAGTGTAATAAAGCCATGCATTAAAAACGATAATCCAATAGTGGATTGAATATGCAAATACCGTCGTAACGTTATACGTTGACGTCCATAAAAACGTCGCGTTTTTTAATGGCGATATTGTGACGTTTTAGTGCAAATTTTGCTAATAAAATGTGATTTTAGTGTCATATGATAAACAGAATCTTGCATTCGTGCTGCTGTATTATTGAATTTATTAAACTCGTTGGGGAAAACCGATAAGATGCTCGGCAAAGCCTCGCATCTTATCATTTTCCCCAACTTGTTTAATAAATTCAATAATCCATGAGCACTCATGTAAGATCCTCTGTGAAACGGGAAAGAATGCAATGCGTTTTTATGAGAAACTGATCGTCCTAAATTATACATACAACATGGCTTCGCGTGTGGAAAACACACACAAACACACACACAAATCTTTCCCGGAAAGCTTACAGTAATTACTAGAATTTGTATGCGCATCAGCTGAGACAGGTCACATTGTATGCTTTTAACACTTCTTGGAGTTCGTAGGAAACATACACTATAGATTGCATATGCAAATAGGAAACATCCTGACCCTACTTAACTTTCACACACGCCATAAGGTTCTTCTGTACCCGAGGCAAGACTTATTCAAACTTAATTAAAGCTAAAACCGAGCTTTTGTTTACCAGTTTTAAAGCCCACATCCGTAATGTGTGTTTATCAGATGTGATTATCCAATATTGTCTTATGATTTTATACCCCTTTGGGTATATAAAAGTCTTTCAGCCAGAAAAAAAAATGTGCAAGATCAGCCTCGCATAAGAGTTCCAAGGAGGTTCATGGCTTGTGTTGAAATGTACATGGAAGCTGCTTAATATTGTAGGTTCATGCACGTGCTCTCTATTAGTTAATGTGACGAAACGCTTTTTCCCCCATTCCATAATGTGTTTGCTTAATGTGCTAAATGAAACAGGAAAACTGACAGGCCATAGATTTTCGGAGGCTCCTATAATGAAATTAACTCAATAGAATGTTGTGGATCTAGGTCCTCCAGGATATACTTGTTTTCGTGTAAGTGGTAAAAGTAACAAGGCCATAGGAGGAGACATTTATTTTCCTTCGGAAAAACAAATAATTAAAGGAAGTAAGTGGGCCCTATACAATTGTTTGAATTTGATAATTAAATACAGCATCCCTAAACTGTTTAAAGCTACTGTCATTGTCACAAACAGCCGGCATGTATCGCATGTTTTTGTCGCATTTCTCGAAGGGAGGCTGGGTCATTCATTCGGGTAAGTTCGGCAGTTAGATTGAACCAACTGCTATCTGACCACTTGTTTTTCGGCTTTGCCATCGTTTATAGTTTACAGAGGTAGAAACCTATAAGTATATGTACTGTAAAGCTCCCTATGCAGGTACAAAATTTTAGACTTCCTAAAACATATACAGCCAATCTTATAAAATCTCAAACAAGACATTAATTTAAAAGAAGTGGCCTGTTAGAATTTGATTTTATATAAAATTTCTAGTACAGTTTACCATCCTTATCCAACTCATAACAGCCTACGTCAAAATCGGATGGTCATGACGAGATATATGTTACCTCTCGTGAGAATGCCATTAAAATACCGTATGTACTCAGTTATACAAAGGTGTTTTCCATCTCTAGCATGACCATTAAGTTCTAAATCAGCATTATAAAATTGTGCTATCTCAAAACAATCTCAAGACAAGACGGATCTATTGTTTTGGGATGTTTTGGAAGGAAAAAACGAACATATGTATTGGGGATTGTTTGTAAGGGACAAACCCTCGTCTTATAACCAAAGAAACTAGGCACCACAGTGGTCTATTCTATCTTACAAGTGATTAGTATACGTATCCTCGAATGGATAACATTTTCGACAAATTTTTCATATTTCCTCCTTTCTCAGTGGATAAACTCTTATATTCCGGTTTGCTGTTCCCAATTCCTGATTTGCGTCAAGTGAAAATGGACCTTAAGTGAAGTATATACCACCACTATTCAAACTAGCCAACGCACCTGCTCAAATGGATCAGAGATCTTATATTTCATATTTAGATTACCTAGGGTCCATTGACTGTATAATGTAAAAACTCGGCTCAAACAGATGTATTTTTATACATATACGAGGGAAACTCGTAGATCCTGCTCAATCATGCAAATTAAGTCTCCTCTGATCAAATGTGTTCGATTCAGAGAAGAGAGCAAAAGCAAGTGCATCTTAAATAGCAGACACACTCAGTCCACCATTGAAGTACGTCAATACAAAAAACAACTTCAAACACAACACAAAATACATAAAAGACATTAAACATCCGCTAAAATTTATGGTGCCATGAAAAGTCTATGTTGTTGCCACAAAAGGATGAAAAGTTCATCTTTATCTGTACTTTAGTCTTTCGAAGAGACGACGGCTGTTTAGTTGCAACCTTTGAAATTGTACGGGGTCTAGCTCATACAGAAACTCTTTAACTGATCTAACAATGAAAGTCCGTGTATGTATAAGAACGTAGAAAACTGATGCTGACCATCGGGAGGGATATTTAAGGTTGATTGGTACAATTTCAAGGGAAGAATTCTGCCATTTTCATTTGTTAACTCTTGAACAGAAGGACAGAATAAACTCCATAGGATCAAATGCCACTTTGTCGCCCAGAGAAGTAACTTGAGCCAAATCATGTGACTTCCATTAATGTGGCAGTTTTGTCATGGACTATTCAAATCATCCTCACTGTTGGCTGTATGGTTTGGGCAAAGCGTAAAGATGGCTAGTGTGATAAGTGAAGGCTATAAATAGACTGCACACAAGCGCAGTCTGATCAGCGACTGCTTGTCACCAATGCCACATGTTTTTAAATCGTATGGTGTGGCTTAAATATAAACATGAATACACAGAATTAGATCGGGGCTTTGAATCTGGAAAGGGCGCTGAGCTCATTCCTACAAGGTTTAATTCCAAATACATGTATCAGGAGGTACTAAACTCATTCCCACAAGGTTTAATTTCTAAATATCAGAGGGCGCTGAGCTCATTCCCACAAGGTTTAATTTCTAAATATCAGAAGACAGTCTTATTTCAAATTTCCCAGAATCAGCTCAAACATTCCAAAAAACAATAATAAATATAGAATATTTTTAAGCAACTCTGAAATGTGCGCACTCTTTTGCAGCCACCCAACGCTACACGCTGCCATCCTATAGTCTGGAACAAACAGTCAGCAACCAAAACTGAATTTGCTGTATAACACCACGAAATATTAGATTCGACTTAAGCTGACACTAAAAAGCCACAACCGCACAAACATAAGCGTGCCAAATAATCCTATTCGTTTTCGCATGCTTACCCGAGAAATTGTCCTACGTTTGCGCGTTTTTCTATAGCATACGTTTGCGCAATTGTTTTCCCGAGTAAAATCCTTCGTTTACCCGACTTTTACCTAGGTCTGCGGATAAGTCACCAGGCCAGTCGACGTTTGCGCAATTGTCTTCCCGAGAAAAATCCTTCGTTTACCCGACTTTTACCTAAGTCTGCGAATAGGCCACCAGGCCAGTCGACGTTTGGTCTAGATCATTTCTAGAAGAATGACAGAATTCTAGACACTTAGAAACGGAGTCTCTGAAACCAAAACAAACATACAAAAAACCAACAACAACGCCAAAGTCATTATTTCTCAGGCAGCAGCGCAACAGGCCACCTAAGGGAAAATCTATGCGCCAATAATTGACAGGCGTGAATATGATGCAAAGCTATGACGTAGGTCGTCACCCTTGATTTTAAACACATTTGATCTGTCTTTGCTTTTAAACGAACAAAAAACTTTATGAAAACCCAACTATTCAAATTATAGTGAATAAAATATCGTTTAAACCCAACCCTGCGTATACTCACATTGAACAGGAGCTCACACATTAAATGCATTTTATTTTGCTTACGAAAAGACATCGAATTAAAAGCGCATAAGTATAAATTAATAGGGACAAAAGTCGAACATTCGTATCGACAGCGCAAAGGTTAATTTTAAAAAAAAATGTGGCATAAACGTATTGCCGTGTTTAATACATTGTTTTTTTTTATACAACTAAGTGGAAATTATGAAAGAATTAAACACACGTACGACTAAATATACCGTATTAATCTTATCAAACCCACGTGACGCTGCAGTTTTCGAAACGGGGCGTTATTTAAAGCCTAAAGAGTAGCAAATCAGCCACTGTCAAAATACTTCTAATAAACAGTAGAAATGTGAATTGATACCAGTTCCACTATTCTCTTTTTAGTGTCCCTTCACAACAGGGTCAATTCTTTAGGGTGAAAATAAGCTCTTCTAGGAGCAAATTCTTTCCTTAAAGTGCAGACCCCATTTCCAAAAGCTATCTCATCAAGAGAAGCAAACAGGAACTCATGCAACTTAAAATAACATTATTTTCCTAAAAGAGGCAGGGGACGTTAGAGCAGGGGCGTTTATTAGGATATATGCAGTATACCTTTATGTTCATATTTATGTTTATGCAACATATTTGAGCTGTTTACATCTGCATTTTGTTAAAAACAGGTTTGTTTCATGTTATTTCCGTTTACGACCGATTTCTGGATTTTGAAAGGATTTTCATGTTATAAAATCGATTTTAGTCTTTTAGAAGATACATTAAAGAACCGCTATTGCCATTTATGAAGAAGTATTTGTGACATGTTTATGAGAGGCAGATGAATGTAAAGATCCTCATTTACGTCATTTTCTGAAGATGAATGAGCATTTGAAATCTATCCGTACAACTGACCTGTGGTGTTTATTTGTTGAATGTAAATTTCGGAGAAAGCGCTGAAGTAATCCAAGTTTTCTTTCATGCAAATGAAAACGTCATAATTGCTCGTATAACAAGCGCATTTAGAGTCATGTTAGACTACTTCATCTCTCACTGCTTCTTTGATCACAAGTGAGGTATTTGAAAAGTAGCATTATCAGTTGTACCAATAAATTCTGATGGAAGACCCTTTGGATGCAAGGAACGCATCATTAAGTGAAACTAAAAGTGCAGGCTCGATTGTGCAGTAATAAAATCTTGCATTACTGTATGCGGAAGTCTAATTTCATGAGCACAATGATGTCAAAGGGCATAATATTCTGCACTACACGGCATTTGACACAGATTGCACTTTTCAAAAAAAGTTGAACAAGCAAATTTCATTCGTTCTTAAAGCGTATGAATACATATTCAAGGGAAACAACTCGGATCTTGACATGCATGTGTTTACGTTTAGAGAAGCTCTTCTTAATTAGTAAGGGGATTTAAGACATTTAAGTAGCGGAATGATGAAAACTGAACAAATTATTGAACATTCAAATGCTAAATGCTTTGACCAAATGTCCATAGAGACCGTCAGTATGAAAACGGTTACGTTTATTTTGTCGCGTGAGCTACCGTAAATTTGTATTAATTAGACAAAGGGTCACCAAAACATTTCGCAGGGTTCAGCTCCACAACGCCTGAGCATTTGCATGCAAACTTCTTGAAGCCAGACATCGTATGCTTGTGTTAACAAAGTACACATTTTTCCATGTTGTTTTTATCAGAGAATAAAACGGTACATGTAAGCATGTACAATACAAACCGACGGAGGATTTTTCCTTCCGATGGTGACATTTGCATGGGTCTTACGCCTTAAAATTTGCTATAGTGCCTACCAAGGCGGATGTTCTCGCACTGGAACATTATGAATAATTTGAAAATTCAAAAAACATAAGCGTTCAAATGGTTATTTTTCGCCGGTGCCAGATTGCGGTCCTTTTATTTAAATGCTACTATCACGTGACCAGTGATTGTTCTCTTTTAGCTGAATAGTGTCACTTGAATATTTGTTTACATGTATCACTTAACAATAAATATCTAATCCTGGACCAGTCGTTTCTATTAATTGTTGTACTGGCCTACCCTATTTTTTGTGAGCAGTATTTAAAGCAGCATTGCTGAGAGAGAGAGAGAGAGAGAGAGAGAGAGAGAGTACGGAGAGCGCGCAAGAGAGAGAGAGACAGAGAGAGAGAGAGAGAGAGAGAGAGAGAGAGAGAGAGAGAGAAAGCGGGGAGAGAGAGTTAAGTGGAACACTAACTGAATTGAGATTTACCCATCAGATAAGCAAACATTGTATAATTATCTTCAGAAACGGCGACAGAAGGAGAAAGGAATGTCAGTCCGCATCTTGGAGAGAAATCGATACGTCAAAAGAAAAAAGTCAGTTTAGATATTTGTTTTATATCAGTAGTTACTGTAGTAGAATATAATTTTGTTTTCACTCCGATAGAATAATGACAGTATAATGATAGACTACGATTTCTGACTAATGGTCGTCGAATAAAGTATCATATGTTCAGTCCAAACCTCATTAGTTCTATTTTATATCAGAATTGTGATAAACAGATTCTGAAATACAGCTTCCATAAGATTATTTTATGTTTAAGACGTTAATTTTCTCCATAAATAAAAAGTTATATGGATCACTGACATTTGCTTGGTATTCATGGGCATGGCATGTGGCTTGCATGATAAATGAATGTTCGATAGTTTGTGTCTTTGTTAAATACGTTAACTGTATGTTGACTTGACATCATTCTTGAGATCAGCTGTAAATTATGTTGAAACTGATGGATGAAATAATGATTTGTTGTATACATTAACACGCTTTTGACTTACATAACTTACATAACAGACAAAACTGGATGGTTTTGAACATATGTATGTGACCTTGACCGCATTTCAAGGTCAGGGTACAAATATTATCCTTAAAGATCACAGTGCTACTTTTTACAAGTCTTCTTCTTTGGCTTACTGTGTATCTTTCCCCCTCGTGACCCAACTTTCCACTCAAATTTATTGCGTACTTGCCTTGTAAAAGTCTGCTTCTTAAAGGAAATACTGAGTCATAGGGGGAGGGGGGGAACGTACTTGTACTTTAATTATAGTGCACTGCTCCCCTTGGCCGTTTTTACTGTAAGTATAACTATAGTTTTACAAGTTTAAATGCCAGTCAGGCGTAACAAGAAGAAAATCATTGCTGTGTATTGTGATATGCATGTATTTAGCATGCATTTATGACAAAAATTGTTGGAATGGTTTGTTGCTTAGTTGTTTTGGGTTTAACGGCCCTTTGAGAGTTAGAATGAATGACTTATTTCAATATATTTATTACCTCAAAAATTAAGATATGAGAAAACCTCGAATATAGGATAGGTAAGGTCAGCCTGGATTATCTCCCAATGTCTTGGGGTATGAATCACAAACGATCTGATTTCATACGGTTTGCATATTTGTCGAAGCTCTACTAAGGGAATTCAGCACTATTTATACTTTTGGAAATTCAAACCTGTGATGCTGGTCTCATGGGGAAAATCCCCGCCTTAAGCATAGAAATTCTTTCCAGATCTTTACTCGACATAATGGTAAGATAGATTCTTGAGAGCGTCTTTCATCGGAAATCTATAACATTTTATAACGAATCAGAAAATTAAGATTTAGATGAAAGATCCCATTGAGTCCAAAGACGTGTTTCTCTTTCTTTTGCTTTGTAAATGGTACAGGCTATGCCTGGTGAGAATGCAGATACGTAACTTTTGATTTAGTTCAACATATCGATAAACTACAGCTTTACCTCAACTTTCAGCCTTAACAGAAAAGCAATGTTCAAGACAGGAATAAGTACGTCCGCCTTTGTTAATATGAGGTCAGTGGCACTTAAGTCTGAATTTTAGACTTTTTGCTATTATCGTAATATGCAACACCTTAAGGTGAGGTGGGAGTAATTGACAAAACACATGATTTTATTCATACTTCCTTACATTGTACATTTCCGGCCCCTCTTTCAGAAAATGTAATAAAAAAGGGGGGTCGCCGATGTCGTTTTCAAGATATCTGACCTCGAAAACGTCAATTTTTCCACTTTTTCGACCCGACGTTATAATGGCGTTCTATGGAAAATGCACTTTTTTAGTCGTAACTCTTGGATAAAAAACTTCATTCTGAGAAAACAAAACACATTTTTTTCTTTAAAAACTAACACAGTATGGCCCAATGATAGAAGTTTACATTAAAGCAATAAAACTAGTAGGTCGCCGACTTTACTTTCGAGTTAAAGTGCATAAAATGCCCGGCCTGCCGTCTCTTTAGACTGAAATGTTGTCGTTGCGCATGGTGACGTTAACGTTACTTAACTTTTCGCGCCATATATCAACTATCGCTATTTGTTGGCTACCGCAAAATTTGTCTGGAACTTTCATCACTCATGATTGTCATTGTCTGGAAAGTGCAGGATGACGGCAGATGTAATACGTTTCTCTCAATCTCTGCATAAGCCGTCTTAACTAAGTATTTTAATCTAAAAAAATTGAAAGCATTGCCATTATGCCCACCCATACTGCTTACGAGCACCCGAGTTGGGGCGGGCTTCCACGTGTTATGACATTCGAACAATTCCCTTGTCCGCTTCGCTTTTGTACAGTGTAAGCGAGATAAGTTTTGCAGTTCCAGACCGGACCCCAAAAAACAGCATATAATATTCTGCACTATAACCTAGCGTTCCAACGACTGGACTTCGGCGACTCTCTCTCGCTCTCTCTGTGTCTCTAAATGATAGGCAGCTTTGATTCACTTTAGCGTCCAGGAGATACTTTGATATACACTTGAAACAGAAATAAGAAAATAAGAAATCAAAAACAGAAAAGTGAAAGAAAGGCAAGGAAAAAGAAACGCCACATTGTTTTAAGCTTATTGACAGAACAGATCCTCAACATTGATAAAAGATTCTGGCGATATTGCGTCGACGTTGATACATGTAAGGCTGCCTGGCGTTGTTCAAAAGTAAGGGACAGTCTAATTTTTTATATAACTGGAATTTGACATACCTTTTGCTGATAATTATTTTAAGTGTGGGTGGTATGATAACGACTGTCTATGGCTGCTACCATGTTATTTGTTAAGTACGTGGTCGAAGTGTAGACAGTGATCTGACTATTCATTGTACTATTCTGGAATCAATTTCACGAGGCTTTGTTATTGAATTGCAACTCAACAGCTGCGAACTCCGTCTAACAAACTGATGAGAAACTGTCAAAGAACAGCTTTCTCCCCACGGAAAACTAGCAATAACTTTTTCAGTTTCTTCTCTACCGACTTTCTATTTCCTTTTCTTGTCGTATGAAATTTGTCATAAAATTATTGCAAACTCCGTCTGATAAACTGTTAAGAAGCTGTCAGCTGTCCCACAAGTAGTCTTCCTCTACGGCACTTTTTACTTCTTTTAAATTTCGCCTAGCGCTCAGCCTCCGTGCATTTTGCGAGCAGACCATGAAGTGATCACAGAAGCGGCTAACGTTGACGCCATCTTGTTTTTATCAAACGGAACGTTCGACGTCATTACGTAACGTAGCGACGGAAACTGCCGCACGGCGGCGCTGAATTACTCCCACCTCACCTTAAATCGTGTTTAAAGCGTTATGAGCCGCGACACGAGAAAACCAACAAAGAGGCTGTGCGCCCAGATCAATTTCTTCGCTAAGCGCTTAAACAATAGCTAAGGGTCTAAGTTACCTCTATGCGGATAGCGAAGACTCTGATCAGACTGGGCGGATGCCCAGGCCGATCTGAATCTACGCTGGGTGCACAACAACTTGGCTGGCTGGCTCTGTCGTGTCGCAGCTCTTATATATTTCCTGCGTTTTGTCAGAAAAAGACGGTATAAAATGTATGTGATGTATGTGTGCTCGTGTCGTTGTTTATACTGGTCATTTTGTCACGGCAATTTATCTGTCAGTATGATTATGGCTTTCAACAAAATTGAGATTAATGTAGTTCTTTATGACAAAATACAAAATACACTTAGAACTTATAAATAAGTAGTGTCGCGAAAGAAGGCCCCTTAATGCAAGTGCATATAGTAACTATTGCATATAGTCTTAAGAGCTGAGCATACGGACCAGAATCTTTAGATTTAGCTGACAGATTTTTCTTTTTTCATGTATTATGAAAATTGTACAGATCTCAATGGACTTCGCCCACGTTTACATTTGTACTGATTGTGACTGAACGCTGATTCATCTTTAGTTTTAGCGAAACTCCGTTTCAAAATACATGTAACGTTGGCCCCAACGATCACAGAGAACCAGAAAACAAACGCGGAGTATAGCATATATCAGAAACGGCACTGTTGTTTTTATGTCCATCATAACACTACGTCTGTAATAGACCAACCCAAAACAGTAAAGCCAAACACAAAAACATGACACAAAATTTAAAAGACAGGAGTCACAAGGTCCAAACACAAAAACTCAAAAGGTCCTCACACAAAACACAATGTCACATATAGGCTTCCGTACATACTCACTCACTCACAAACGACAAACTGAAGAGAAAAGTTTCGATAACAGACAATGAGGAACCACAACAAAGAAACACCTTGGTTTTTCATCTACCACAATAAAGAAACGCCTCGGAACGGTCTGTAAATTCCGTCTTATGCATGCACACTCAAACTTATTTCTATCCCAGCAGACACACAAGGTTGAATTAATATTAAATCAACCTTGATTCAACGTCATGACGTTGAATCAAGGTTGATTCAATATTGATTCAACCTTTTGTGCCCAGTCAAAAACTAAACAATGTTTTATCTGTTTAGCAGTGTTCTAACTCATCAGTGGGCCGTAATATGACATTGTAAGGCATGCAATATCTTTCTAAAACTATGATGAAACAAATACAGATGGAAACGTAATATCCCTATAGGGAATAGCGTGTTTTATATACGCATGTATGAATGTTTAACGCAATACAAAGGCTTAATCACATTTATTGGAAAGTGCCATGAAATTTGTTCACCGAATCTTTTTCTGTTCGAAAGAAAAAAGGAAACAGTCAAAGATTGCCTTATTTGAAACCGATAAGGATTACCTGCACTTCTACAATAAAATTCGAATAAAATAAATTTCAATTAAATTTCAACAGAAGACGTTCGTGCTGAGCTGTAATGAAATATCTATTAAACAAGATTTTATGTGGTAATTCCCGATCAGTTTCAGTGTAATATCGACATTATCGATGCATGTATCTCTCCATGATTGCCCAGATGAACTGTTTCTTATGGAAACAAATCTATTTTCTGGAAACAAATCTATTTTGTGGCAGCTGATTTCACCCTAAGATGACCCCCTTCCCCCCTCCCCCCCACCCCCCCCCCCCCCAAAAAAAAAAAAAAAAAAAAAAAAAAAAAGAAGAAAAGAAGAAGAACGCGAGAAGAAGAAGAAAAAGAAAGAGAACGCGACGAAGTTTACCAATATATCATATTTTATCAACATATACTTTTTAAATCCAAAGACTAAAGGCCACATGGAGATCCAGATGAGGCGGCCAATGATGATGGAGATCTGCATCACTTAAAGATCAATTATAGTGATTTATTTTGTTGTTACATGTAAGGTGTATTTTTTATTATTTTGTCGCGATTGAAAGGTTTAACTTTATGTCTATTTAATCAATCAAAACTGGTCTGTCGCACTAAATTCGGTATAGTTACCTTTATACAATGTATATCAGAGCTACTTCAAAAAACATCAAATTTTGTTTTAAAAATGTATTTAAACCTACGATCACACGTCCTTTTTGATCTCAGGTAGTGGAATGCACGTATCAATGCCTGGGCCATAGGCCAACAGAGCAGATTGCGGCGTCTGATCATGGTCTATACTGTTGCTAAAATTTACAAGATTTTTTTTTATAAAAATACAAAAACATCTAAATAAGTAAACTAGATAGCCCTTAAATGATTGATATGAACTCGCCAATTTGTATGGATATAAACAAAAAAACATTATTCCAAGACAACAGCGTTCTTTTATTTGTCAAATTTCAATGTTTGGCGCCAAATTATACTGGATCTGTTCGAGTTAGAATACAAATTAAATTTGTGTTGTCTCTTATTTTAGAACTCGGACGACGAACACCTCGACGCGGTGAAGGAGTGACAACGCCACGTGGCAACCCAGTCACGTGGCGGCGAAGATTCGTCGACGGTGTGGCCCTAACAGGGTTGGTTGTTGCTGAAGAATACCTGATGATGTTTGCTTCCAGGAAGAGTCTCCCAATGGTCGCGACTACCAACGACATTCGACGAGGACAAGGACGGACACTCGGTGCCCTGTTACTGCGGCTATGGATTCGTTCCGCTGAGGTGCAGGGATCACGTCGGTACGAGAATTAAAATCTACTACTACTCATATTTTAGCAGTAACTCTTGTACCCGCCGCTAGAATTGATTGATTGATTATTTTGGGTTTAACGGCCCTTTGAGACAGTATTTCCGTCTGTACTGAGCCGTCAGCCAGAGAGAGGAAGAGAGAAGAGAGAAATGATATACGAGAGAAACAAGAGGGTCATGAGGCCCTGAATCGCTAACCTGAGTGAAAAAGTCAAAGGTCAAACTAGGGTCATCACTTGAACAAACCTGTCAGTTTGATACGGTCAAAATATGAGACGGAAGGTCAAAGATTGACCTTCACCTCTGTGCTAAAAATATGTTCAGGTACTCATTTATATGACTGTAGCTATTAACTTCTGCACCAATATTTACAACAAGTTCCATGAACTCTTATATTTAAGCATTTTCCAATATAAAAGCACCAGGAAGCAAACTTGACCTTGCCATAAAGAAATGTCAAAGTCAACCAAAGATCATCATTTTAACAATCTTGGGCCAAATCTTCAAAACTTTCCATGAAATCTTTTCTAACATATTCTCATATTTGACCTTGTCGTAAAAAGATCAAGGTCATTCCAAGGTCATCATTTGAAAAATCTTGGTAAAACACTAGTACCCAATGCTACACACACAAGTTCAAGGATATCGGTCGATTGGTTTTGGAGAAGAAGGTTTTTATGCGCATATGGGCATGATGATAATGTTGGTCATGTGGCCTGGACCAGTTGACAATTTTATGTTCCCTCAGCCCCTGTAGGTTATGTTCCCTCAGCCCCTGTAGGTTCTATATGAGATTTGATTACAATTTGCCCAGTGGCCTTTTAGTAGATGTTTGAAACTGCCATAATATGAGAGTCCTAGATCAAAGGTCAAAAAATGAACTTGACCTCTTGTTCTCATTAATCTTCATGTAGTAATTAAAATGACTGGATACACCAATATTTAAGCCGAAGTCTTTCAAAGTTCCATAAAATTTCATGTTTTAGCATTTTCCCACATTTGACCTGGCTGTAAAAAAGCCAAGGTAAACCCAAGGTCGTCATTTCAGCACGCTTGGTAATACTTGAGAACTTGATGCTACATACCAGGTTTCAAGGCAATCGGTCTATTGGTTCTGAAGAAAAAGAGTTTTGAAGCTATTTACCATATATGGGCGTGGAGATCATGTTGGTCGTGTGACCTGGACCGTATGAACAAATTTTTATTCCATCAACACCCTGGAGGCTCTATATGAAATTTGGTTACAACTGGCATATTGGCTTCTCAGGAGATATTTGATATTGTCGAAATATGAGAGACCTTGGTCAAAGTTCAAACAATGACCTTGATCTTTTGCACTCATAAATCTTCATGTTATCATTAAGATGCTAGTTTTTAGCCCAAAATCTTCAACATTTTCTATTATCTTAAATGTTCTAGTATTTCCCATATAAAAGTACCAGAAAGCAAACTTGACCTTACCGTAAAAAAGGTCAAGGTCCACCTAAGGTCATAATTTGAACAATCTTGGTAGTACTACATACCAAGTTTCAAGGCCAACGGCCTATTGGTTCTGGAGAAGAAGATTTTTTTGAAATGTTTTACCATATATGGGCGTGTCAACCATGTTGCTCATGTGACTAGGATCGTTTGAACAACTTTTTGTTCCCATGAACCCTGGAGCATACACAAGAAATTTGGTTACAATCGGCCCAGTGGTTTCAGAGGAGAAGTCGTTTGAAATTGTGGACCGACGGATGGGCGACGGACGGACGACGGACGGATGACGGAGCCTGCTCATACTATAAGCTCCCTCGGAGCCTCTTGCTCAAGTGAGCTAAAATTGTCCAAACAACCCCCACCCGCACCTACTGTAAACACAGCAGGCCCATGCCCTACTATTATCCAAATCAGCAGGACGCCTCGGATCTGGAAGATACACCCAGCACAATCGCACAACCCAACCACCCCAAGCGGCTCATCAGAGCATTCGCTTGTCACATCAGCAATCTATGGAAGAGACCCAAGCCACATAGCCATTCGCGAGGTTTATGGTTCTCCAGGATATGCACGTATGAGAAGGATGACCTGAATAGCAAATGACAAAATTGCCACATTGTTGGCTCAGTTATATTTTTGAAACCTTTGAGCTCATTCTAAGTCACTTTGAAAACAGAATTCCGCTGAAACCAACCTAGGAGTGTCATATTCACAGACATACCCTGCCAGAGGTAGCAATATGATGAGTAATAAAACTATAACGAATACAAAACGTACGTAACAGACATAACGAATTGCTCCCCATCGTCAAGTAAGGTGGCTACAAAGCAAAAGCAAAACCTGAGAAAACGAACGAGACACATTAAAATGGTATATTAATAATAAACGGCCATAAAATAGACGATCGAAATAAAAAGAAATGTCACCAGTAAAACGAACTACTGGAAATGAAAAGGGGGATGAAATCTTTACCCCAGGTTCCAATCTAGCTCAGACTACATAAAATAATATACACTAAAAGTCATCCCAGTGGGTACATGACGTCAAAATGACGTCACAATGACGTCAATGCGACGTAATCACGTCGCATCGAAGTCAGTACGGCGTCATTTTGACGTTATGTGCCTGCTGGGATACAACACACAGAAAGCTCTATGACTTTCTATTTTAAATCACAAACCAAAAGCAGAGGCAGAATGGGCAGCTATACAGGTCGACAGGGAAGATCAGAAGGCCAGAACAAAATCAAACAATTTCAGAAATCCTCCTTAGTACGGATATAGTACTGCAGTTGAAAATCAATTTAACCGCTACCAAATTTTCTTTCTAGGTTATAGCATTGTTCAAAATGCATTGTATTATCAATTCTAAGTTAGCCGTCAGTGCTCAACTTTAATTTTTTACTGCGGTTTTCTAAGATTGCACAATATGCATCAAAATCAAATGCCATGTCAAACATACTGACTTGTCCCAGACATCAAATCAGATTTTCGTATTAATTCTATAATATTCTGATTCGGATTATTCTACCGTGTTATTACGCAAGAAATAAACAATGAGACAACATGGCGCTTAATCAATATTTGCCATAAAGAAAATGTAACAAATTCTAAGCAATTTACCGCGTTGTTGTTTGTAATGTTTAGAATGAGCGTCACATTAAAACGGTATCTAACGGCCAACGCGAACATCAATGACTCAGGCAGGCCTACGCTTCCGTGATATCCTTCCGGATTACATGTACTCATCGCTGCCTAACACATCAATCTAATTTATAAGACACGTGAATGAAAACAAAACAGACTCAGATTAGTTTGCGCAAAGGAACAAACAGATTTGTGATTCTGCCTTAACGAGATCTTAAAACTCAGAGTTACACTTAGACGTCGCGCACGGTATTGGGGAACAAAACGTAACGTCAAACTGTCAAGCGGCTACTTTTTCCGCCTTATGAGAACGATAACCGCGGGGTTTGACTGTCTTATACCGAATGTAAAGAAACAAAACCAAACACGCCACGGAAACAAAAGAAAACCAGTCCGATCCTTTAAACATGCTGTAAGGACGACATCAGTGAGAATTTATTTACAGTTGCTTTTTCAGTATAGGACGGATCTATTTGCATTTATAAACGCGATATGAATCGAGTTTGTTGTACAAATTCTACCGGAAGCTGCAAATATAAACACACTATATCCCTGCACAGTAGCGTATAGCAGTTTCACGATAATTTATTTCGTTATACCATACTATCCTCTGTTTCCGTGTCGAACGAATTATATCTCTACCGTCACCTTACCCGTTTCTTTTCTTTCTGCTAGCCATCTTGCCAGGAGAAAGATTTTTTATGCTGGTGAAATATCATATACATGTATCTATGTATTTATTGGCTTCAAACTTTGAGAAAAAAATTTTCCGATTGCAAGAGAAAATATTGGTTTAAAGTCAAGTCTGCCTTATTAAACAAGTACCAAAGGGAGGTGCAAAAACCGCTTGCTTGAGACAGGTGGTTGCTTAATACAGGTCAAAGAAAATGGTAGTTTTGGAAATGAAATTTTTGCCTTTTAACACAGTTATTTGCTTCACAGAGCTGACCTTTAAGACGTGTAAGACTAAAATGAAGCAGACCTGAAAATTGCTACACAGCCACTTATAACTAACGTTTGAATTTCTTTATTTGACGTAACGTTTGAATTTCTTTATTTGACGTAACGTTTGAATTTCTTTATTTGACGCTGCGGTACAAAATTTAAGACCGATGTAAATGCGCATAACAATTTTATTGTTCAAGAGCATTTAATCCCAATTTAGCACATAATACAAACAGACAATGTACATTTTGGAAATTTGCTTTCTGCACAGATTGTTGTAAGTATTTTGTCCAAATCGGCTTAATAACATAGATAGGTGTAAGAGTTTGGTGTCAAATTTGAAATTTGTTACAAAAATTAAGACCGCGGATTTTTTAATTTCTTTCCGTGTCCGTAGAGAAAAAGTAATTATTCTTATATAACTTATAAGTGATGCACAAGTACATTTGAATCATATACAAATATTTTCAAAATTTGTTTATTCCGATACAATAATTACTCTCCGAAGTAAATAGCCCTGCAATTTTGACGTTAATTTGAGCGTCAGTTACACATTTTAACTTTTAACAATAAATACTTAAGATGACGATTGTTGAAGAATAAACAATAAAATGTATATGGAGTTAATCTAGAAAATTTCTTCTTTTTCGTCCGCAAATTTCCACAAAAATTCACTTCGACATTTCTGTGTAGCATTCCTTCGAGTATGCCCACCATGCCGACTTTGTTACAAAGTTACAAGCGTTTAAGCGCAAAAACCAACCGTTTTGCGCCCGCATTAGGATTTACATCGTCTCAAACCCAACTATTATAGACCCGAAAATAAATTTAATACCAATTGACGATTTCAAAACAGTTTATGGCATAGAATCCGAAAAAGCATTGCTTCCATAGAGCCCATTTCATATCTGTCCGTGAATGTGCCCCAATACCGTGCGCGACGTCTTAATCCTGCTTCGAGACAGGCAATGAGAAACACCTAATAACTTGGATTCTGGTCTTATTTACATACTTGCTTTACGGTCTGCTTAATATTATATGTAAATGATAATAATAATACAGGATGCTAAAAAAATCTGTGGGAAAATCCTCCTGAAGCAGATTCGAAACAGAGAGACTCGGATTCATTGCGTCTGTCTGTTGATGTGCAGTAATATAATTCTGCAACACTACCCGCGCCCTCATTCATCTACATTTAACACCTACAGACATATTTGAGAAAGAGGAAGATATGAAATAGAGACAGAATAGACAGAAGGATACAGACCCTTTCCGTCGCTGATGCAAACTAAGCACGCCGTTGCTGGTGTCAATAGGAAGCCCTGCTCTAAGAAATCTAACTCTCCTAGAGTTCAATACTATTCAAAGTAAGTCTTTACTGTGTTTTCTTTCTACCAGCACAATATACAATCATCCCGTTTTTGAAACATCATCAACCCAACTGTGGATTTTGCACTTACGAGGGATGATCTCTTTATTGTTTTACTTTCTTCAATGAAATTTCACACTATCCGACTTCAAAGTATTTGTGATTCATATCATACAAAACAATTGACTTATGTCTAACCAGTTTCATGCACGCGCCACCATCGTAACGACCGGTAACGTGACCCGGCCCAGCGAACTTTACATTGCATTGTTATCGTTCTAATAATTTCTGAACGTTGTTTATCTATGAAATGTATGTATTAACGTTAATGCATTCACATAAACTTAGAAATATATATCTTATCTTTGTGTTCATAACAAATTTTGTAAGTTGTTTTGATCTTTTTAACGAAATAATGTCTAATTCCAACGTGCCCGTTAAAAATCAAATGTGTGGGGGTGGGGTTATTCAAGGGCAGATAATTTGCATGACGTTATAAAATGGAATTGTTATGATCAAGTTTCAAGAACCTTAGATAATGGCAATTCGATAGATATATGATGTACCATTTCAGTCGAACTATTCCAGCAATGCAACAACGCAATCTAATATCTGCAGCAGAATTAGCTGTCTATCAAAAGTCTTAAATCAAGCAGCAGCAAGGCCTTATCAGTAGGCTTTGTCAAAATTCAGCCATAGTTTTAAGATAAGTCCTTTTGTATAAGTAGCTTCATGTACCACACTCTTCCAAATGCTGCACATAGTAGTAAATTGATATGACCTAAATTATGACAAAGATGGCCGATACATCGTTGCTGCTGGGTGAGATGGGCATGTGCTGGAAGTTCATTATGCTGCCGATTTCAGGTTGTGTTGTCGTATTGCTGAAATGGTTAGACTGAAAGGCATAAATCATATATTTAACGAATTGCCTTTATCTCTAGTTTATGAAACCTTATCATAACACTTCCGTATTATAAAGTTAAGTAAGTTATCTGCCCTTGAATTACCCCTACCACATATATTTACTGATTAAAGGTTACGTTGGACTTAGCAATCATTTTGTAGAAAAAATCAAAACAACTTACAACATTTGTTATGAACATCAAGATAATATATATATCTTTAAATTTATGTAAAGTAATTCATGTTTCCATTAATAATTTATGAATAAGCAACGTTCGAATTTTGCTATTTGAAACGATAAAAATGCAACGTAATGTTAGCTGGGCCGGGTCACGTTACCGGTCGTTAAGTTGGTGGCGCGTGCAATGAACTGGTTGGACATAAGTCAATTGTTCTGTATGATATGAATCACAATTACACTAAGGTTGACTGGGATAAAATTTTATTGAAATAATAAAGAGCGTACAGCACGTTTCCGAGAACTTTTTGATCATCCCTCGTACATGAACGCCTGCCAATGTTTCCAGACGAATATCATGATTAAGGTAAGGACATTTCCTATAGCCGTTAAATATTATCAATGCCAAATGCCTGATAATCTAAATATAACGTTTTGAAATGATTTCGAAATTTCATCAGCACAAATTATTTGATCCGGAAACACATTAGGGTGAGATATATTGAATCAAGTGTAGAATGTATTTTGTTCATTAGACGTTAATAAAGGAGATAGAAAGGTTATTTTTTCAGAGGAGACACAATATGGTGAACAGTTTGGTGGAGTAATTGCAATTCCCATATCTGACAAATCTTTCTTTCTCTCCACGGAAAGCATGCACAAAATGTTCTGTCAAGGCCTTCCGTTAGACGATGGTGACCTAAATGGGAGCATGCAATGAGGCTCCGCTTTCTGCTTTGTTTAGCCTCGATCTCGGCATGAGCAGTGAGCTAACCAGTATAATCAGTCTTTTCCCGGGTTGATAACTTTGGTCAGGATGATAAAATAACGTGCAAAGTCCTTCAGTTTAAATGATCCCTTGGTGAATAAGGTGCTCAGAGATATCATATAACATTTGCATGCACTAAAATTATTTTGTGAAAGCCGAAAACGTTTCTTTGGCTCATTTTTACTTATTTATTTATTTATTTATTTATTTATTGATGTGTTCCAGACAACTTCACTGCTGAAATCATTGTTTAAGGCTTTCGAATAAAAATGTTTATGAAAATACGAGTTCCAGGAAAAGGTACACTCGAAAAGCACAAGCAATTCAAGACATTGAAAGAGAAACAGACCACGCAACACAGAACCAGACATAATTTTACCTTTCGAGTAATATGAAAACTGTGTAACAGGTTGTTTACGCGAAAACCTTATGGTATACATAAACAATGGAAATTCTTCTGCTACCTTCCGGCTTTGACAGATTATTTCTGCAGTTAAAAGTGTACCTTTCCGATTTGTCAATCATAAAATTTCTAATTTCATTCTTCTTCGCTATCTTAGTATTTTAAAGCCACTTTATGCCGAGTGGAACGCTCTGTCTTTATCAAATGGATTTGTTCATTTGTTAATTAAGGGGTGTCCGGTTAAAATTATTTTTATCACTCTTAATTCATACCAAGGTGAAATACCCATTTGTCTTATGCAAATGGTGTAGACCCTGAGGAGACGCCGCGTTTTTCGGCGTCTGATCTAGGTCTGCACGTTTGCCTAAGTACTTATTTTGGGATGCTAGGATTGAGCGGGTTAAGTTCTGCCATTTTTTGTCGCAAGTATCTCCATTTATGTTTTCATATTGTTCAGACGTAAGTTATCGCCAAAACTCATTATATGTTGTTCGATTGTATAAGCAGGAACGCAGACCAAACAAAAAAGTAAAAAGAAACTCGAACCTATTCGTGCATGCGTTCTTCTCTGATACTCTGATAAATGCAAAATTAATTTAGAAATTGTGTGTGCCAATCACGTAAACACTTTTGCATTCGTTAAAACATGCTAAAACCTATTTACCAATTATAGGCGGTTTCTTGTATCTCTGTAATTGCAATAAAACTGCATTTATGATCGTTTTCTTAAGCATAAGTGGCATACAAATTATTACATAAATGCTGAAGCAGAACTAAAAGAAGCTACTTCAGCAAAAACGTGTAGGATAAAAAAAACATATAGCTACTGAAGCAATTGTTTTATTTTTACTGATAAAAGTGTTCCAATATTGTAATTTCAGAATGTTTAAAAACTGACCAGTTGTGTAAAACACGCACAAATCCGTGTGCCTATATGAGCCGCGACACGACAAAACCAACATCGTTGTTGTTAGCCCAGCGCAGACTCTGATCAGCCTGGCCATCCGCCCAGTCTGATCAGAGTCTTCGCTGTCCGCATGGAGGTAGCTTAGACTGTAAGCTACCCTTTAAGCGCTTAGAGAGGAGACTGATAAGACTGGTGGGATGCCCAGGCTGATCTGAGCCTGCGTTGGGCGCACAACTTTGTTGGTTTTCTCGTGTCGCGGCTAATTATGAAAGTACACAGGACAGGCTGAACCCACCATAGTCCCCGAACGAAGAAGGGAGAAATGGGCCACGGTACGACAAAACCAACAGAGTGGCATTTGCGCCGAAGACTGAAATCAGCCTAGGCATCCGCCCAGTCTCACCAGAGTTTTCGCTGTCCGCGTACGCGTGGATCTAGCTCACATCCATAACTAACCCTGAATCGGATAGTTAAGACTCTGATCAGACTGGGCGTCTCCCATGGCTGATCTGAGTCCTCGTTTAGCGCACGTGCCACTTTGTTGCCATGTCGTGTAGCGGCTCAAAAAGAAACGACAGAACGGAGTATATATTTGAAGACGGCCCAGAGGCTATAAAACTTGAGTACATTCTCAAACTCAAATTAAAGCACACTGATTGGCTACTTCCGAGCACAATGCTCGGAAACAGCCAATCAGTGTTTTATTTAGAGTTTGATTATACTCAAGTTTTCTAACCTCCGACCCAGGCATAATAGTGCATATTTGATATTTCACAAACTCTCAATCAGGACATTCTAAACAAAAGCATTTTTCAAGATGTTTTGAAAGAAAAAATCCAATAAAGGTACATGTATATTAAACATAAAATATATGAACGCAGTAAGAGTAGATTACATACAACATGTGGTAATGACAGGCTCGCATGGTTTAATCTGTTCATTAGATGTACAGAAAAGACACAGCAGAGCTTAGCTTTCCACATCACGCTATTTTCAGACAATACGTTTAAGCTCAACAGTCCCAAAGGACCAGAAACTGTAACTTTTGCAAAACCAAAACACAATAAAACATCCGTCTAACAGGAGCCATCAATCAATGAGTCAATATTTTACATTGCCGAGTATAGCTGTCTGGAAAAAAATGTAAATAAGATTTAGATACTCTGATTCAACCTTAAGGGCCATATGCACGATCATTTTTTCTTGTACAACTTTATTGTACAATAAAAATGACCAAGATAACGTGACAATGATGAGGTGTATACACGATAAAATAAAATGACATTTTTCATTGTCCAGTAAACTTGTTCAAGTAAAAAAGATCGTGTATACGGCCCTTTAGTCATGTGTTTTACTTTACAGTGTTGCTGCTACAAATTCTCATGCTTCTGATTGGCTATTTGATGGCAAGTTTGATAAGTTATCATTGAAAAATAGGATGAGTTTCTATTCATCAGTTTTCCTTGTACGATACGAAAAATGATCTTTTTGGTTTTTTTTTTGCTGTTTACTATGTCAAATAAAATGACATTTTTATTGTCCAGTAAACTTGTACAAGAAAAAATGATCGTGTATATGACCCTTTAGTTTGTTACCGATATCAGCAACTATCTCATTTATTTCGTTATATGACAGATTTTCCCCTTGGACAGCAATCCCAAAAATCTAGATCTGTTTTATACGACGAATCTGGAGATTTTGGATTGTTTTGGAACGAGAAACACCTATCTTATATGCAAAATACACAAGTCTAATTCACATTATTTTTGTTTTGAGTAAAAGAAAGTACCGTCTTACATACAGTTAAACACATATGAGCTGCATCACGAGAAAACCAACATAGTGGTTGTGCGCCCAGCGCAAACTCAGATCAGCCTGGGCATCAGCCCAGTCTGAGCAGAGTCTTTCCCAAGCGCTTAAAGGGTAGCTAAGGGACTACGCTACCTTCATGCCCAGGCTAATCTGAGTCTGCGCTGGACGCACAACCACTTTGTTGGTTTTCTCGTGTCGCGGCTCAATTATGAATGTAAAACAGAGTATTATATCTAAAGAAAATGACACGCATGGACAGGCCAATGCCTATTTCTTTGTTGGTAAAAGAAAAATCAAGGGATCTGATTAGTTCCTATGATTGCTAATCTTTTTTTTTTCTAAAACTTTACTCAGGTTTTGTTTTGAGTACAATCTGTGCTGTACAATTATTATGATGTAGAATTGTTAATTCTGTCACTCCTGTGACAATGGTCCGTGAAAATTCTGTGGAAAGTCTATGAAGTTGCAGGGCTCTGTGAAAACCACATGCCTTTTGGTCGTGATTTTTCGGATAGATGTTGTTTCTAGCTGATCCGGTGTAAAAATGACAGCTGTGAAAATTTCATGGAAAAAACCCCCCAGAAAACTGTGTCTGTAAGACATTTACGATGCTCCCGTGCAGCGCCTGTCACATGACGTGTACATTCCTAAAGCATCTTTTAAAGCACAAATACTATCTAAAAGGAACAAAAAAAAAGTTACACAAACTCGATGTCCTATAGTGCAAAAATTTGCCCATAATGCCTAAGTTTACAAAGCCACAATTCTAGCTTTAACAAAAACCCACATGCACATTTTCAATATGTCCACAACATGTTTGCAGGGTTTAAAGAGATCCATTGAGAACTGTAGGAGAAGTTGATTACACAATCCCCATACCCTACAATGCAAAAATTTGCCTAAAATGACTGAGTTCAAAATGCCGTAATTCTGTCAAAATTAATTCTAACTCCAATAAAAACCACATGCACATTTTAAATATGTCCAAAAATATATATGCAAAGTTTGAAAGAGATCCGCTGAAAATGTGGGAAAAGTTGATTACACAAACTCCATACCCTTCAATGCAAATATTTGCCTAAACTTACTAAGTTCAAAAGGCCGTGATTCTGTCAAAATCAGTTCTAGCTCTAACAAAATCAAACATGCACATCTTTAATATGTCCACAGTAAGTATGCAAAATTAAAAAAAAAAATTAAAACTGTGGGAGGAGTTGATTACACAAACTCTATACAATAAAGTGTGACGGACGGACAGACGGACAGACAGACAGATGAAAATCCGAAGATTTCACAAGTCTATAATAATTATTCCGTCAAACGCTCATGAAACAGAAGACTTGACACTTTCACTTTTTTATGCCCCCGAAGGAACTTCGGGTGGCATATTAAAATCGCACCGTCCGTCCGTCCGTCCGTCCGTCAGTCCGTCCGTCCGTTACAAATCGTGTCTCAGCGATAACTTTAAAACTACTGAAGCAAATTTGATGAAACTTCACAGAAAGATAAAGCACTATGAGAAGGTGTGTCGCGCGAAAGACTTAGCTCCCTACGCCCAAGGTCAAGGCCACAATTGGGTCAAAGGTCAAATTGTGTCTCAAAATCGTGTCTCAGCGATAACTTTAAAACTACCGAAGCAAATTTGATGAAACTTCACAGAAAGATAATGCACTACGAGAAGGTGTGTCGCGTGAAAGACTTAGGTCCCTACGCCCAAGGTCAAGGCCACAATTGGGTCAAAGGTCAAATTGTGTCTCAAAATCGTGTCTCAGCGATAACTTTAAAACTACTGAAGCAAATTTGATGAAACTTCAAAGAAAGATAGAGCATAATTAGAAGGTGTGTCACGCACAAGACTTAAGTCCCTATGCCCAAGGTCAAGGCCACAGTTGGGTCAAAAGTCTCAAAATAGGCTCTCAGCGATTACTTATAAACTACTGAAGCAAATTTAATAAAACTCCATAGAAGGATGAAACATAATGAGAAGTTGTGTTGCACATCAATTTGGGTTGCCAGATTCAAGGTCAAGGTCACAATTGGGCGTCAAAGGTCAAATCTTGCCTCTATGATAGCTTAAAACCTGCTGAAGCTAATGTCATCAAACGTCACAGAAAGGTAAAGCATAATGAGAAGGTATAATACACACATTATTTATGATCCCAAAATCCAAGGTCAAGGTCACAATCTGGGGTCAGAGGTCAAATAATGGCTCAGCAATTACTCAGAAAAGTACCAAAGCAAACTTTAAAGAAAGATAAAGCCTAATGAGATAATTTACCATACACAAGACATAGGTTCCCACACCCAAGGTCAAGGTCATAGCCAGAGGTCAAAGGTCAAGTCATTCATCCTCAATTACCTAAAACCTTCTGAAGTAAACTTCATCAAACTTCATGAAAAGGTATAAAACAGCGGATATGCCACAAACAAATAATGATTCTGTTGCCCGAAGTCAGGATCATGATAAAATGGTAACGTAAAGAAAAGTAAAGTATAAGTTATGTTAGGTGTGACATTTAGGTTCCCACACCCAATGTCAAGGACACAACACAGTTTGGTTAATGGTTGAATTAAGTCCCCTTGAATCCTCTTAAACTTCCAAAGTGCATTTAAACATTACAGAAAAGTAAACCGAAATAAGAATGTATATCATGTGCAAGACTCAGGTTCTATGCCCAAGGTCAAGGTCACATCTAGGGCTCAAACGTCAGTTTAAGGGGCCCTCGGGGGCATTTGTTACACACTGTAACATTTCTTGTTTCAATTTTTATTAAAATGTGATATCTAAAAATATGAAAAAAAAAATCAAGAACCAATCTTTGAAACATAATATCATAATATCTATCATCTCCCTTCTCTGTCTCCTCCCCTCCCCCCCCCCCCCCCCCCCCACCACCCCCACCAGACAAAAAGAAAAATGAAAATTTATATACGCTTTCCATAATGACTACTAAGAAGACAAATAAATGTCCTATTTTCATGGAAGAAATTCGAGGCGCTTCACAGACTTTTCACTAGATTTTCAGTTAGCACCTCTTAACGGCCTTTCCACTGATCATTTCTCGACGATCTTTTTCTCAGTATTTTCATTGTTCATTTTCATGGTCTGTCGTTACTTCCCTGTGACAACTTTGGTGAAAGTCACTCAACATCTCACCACTATTTTTACAACCTTTTTGCGACGACCTTCGACAGTAGTATATCCAGAAAAATGCAAAAACTCATAGCCGCAGTATGCATCAAGCTGTTCGCACACATCACCCAGAACCAAAAAGAAGAGCAATTATATTGAAATAAACTGACAACTGTTCACAAAAGGCAGCACGGTAAACCGAATGAACAACTCTTTCCCAGACAGTGGTCATTCACCTACCCTAATTGAGAACAACATTAGCATCTTATATTTAAATTTCAAAACAAACCTGAAAGTAAATTAGGGTGCTATACAGGTGACTCTATTGCTAGAAGATCAAAGAAAAAAAAACGGACATAAGAACATGTAACATTGAGGAACCACAAAACATGTATCGAGTTCGAACGGTCAAAAACAATACGCAGTAAACATTGACGACTGTTTAAACGGGCTTCAAGTCCACCGGCAACGTAATTATTTGCATTGTTCACAGAGTCCTGTTGCACAGGGCCTTCATTTGCATCACAACATCGGTTCGGTATGATGTAAATATGATAGAAAGGAGCGTTCGACACAACAAAACCAATCATTTGTCATTATCAGGTCATCTAACTGGTGATGAAACACTTATGCATGCATACAATAATTGGCATGCATTTACACATATACATGTGGACCAATATCACTGCTGGTGAAACGAATCGTAGTGATATACCTTATGTGTACGGAACCCCGGAAGGGACATTTATCAGAGAAGTACAAGGTAGCGAAAGAAAAGAGAGGGCTCCGCCTTCCATATTCTGTACGAAAAAGGAATTGTATTAGTAAAAATATGCTTGTCTCATTACGTTCAGTTGTAACTTTTGAAAGATCGTTGGGGCACCACGCTCGCAGATGACTTTTGAACAACCGCTTTCAACCTAGTCCTTTTATCAGCTCCCCTACTTGTTCTGGCGAAGTCGATCCCTGTCCTTTGACAGAACAAATAGTGCAGCTTTAAATAGGACAAAGTGGAAAGGGGTTACGTGATAAAATAGAATAGAATGAATATTCTCGTAAATGAGAATATGCAAACGGTAGTATTTACTTACCGAGAACGCATACTGAGCACACAGTTGTAAACGCTATGGTAAATATAATTTTTATGTGTGTCACATGGAAAGGATTTTCAAACTTTTCCACATAGGATGAGTTCTTTTCATTACAGTAATAGCACAAACTAGATCTAACAACACTTCGATATGTCACGTTATCCATCTTTCAGAGATCTGAAATGGCACCGATCGAAGATAACATTGTACATTCCGATATTTATTTTCCTTTTTTTATTGTGTCTTAATTATTTTGAAGACAGTTTTGATATTCCAAAAGTCAAGTAGATTATATCTGAGAAATCGGCCACAGTCTAGGAGCATATCGGTCTTCTGCAGCATATAGCGGAAAGTATATAAAAAACGTGGACTAGCTCATGACCATAAAGGCGACATTTGCTGTTGCTATTATGACTTTTTTTATACTCAACGAAATGGCAGAAGCGTTAGATTATATACTGCGCCAAACACTCAGTTCGCTTAAGTATCATTTGTCTCCTAAGAAATGTTTCTCTATTACATCTTATCGGCTTTCCATGGCACAGGGCAATAAACTTGATTGCCGAGTCGTAATTGGATTTAGTCTTCTGTTACTCGTTTATTCGATTATTACATTTTAAGCTGTCGGAACAACTTTTTAAGTGATTCTATAGCATTCTTGCGTAGAAGAATAAAGTGAATTTGCGACACTTAATTCTCATTTGCTACGATAGCGTGGTTACATGTAGCTCTATGTTACTGGGACTTAAAAATTTTTTTACGCGTGTACCGTATGCTTGGTGATGCGCTGTTGGATGGTGAAAACAGTAAAACCCAATCTGTTATTGTCAACATAGAGACGAATTGATCAGGAACGGATTCAATCCGAATTTCCAGGCCCGGATCTTGAACAAAACTAGCTGGCGGGGCTCTCTCTGGACAACTGGTGGGGCTTAAGGCTCGAAGAAAGATGTCATAATCAGGGTTCCAGATAAAATAGAGTGTTGGATGAAAAATCAAGATAATATCTTGCTTACCTTTAAATATATGTCATGGCATCTCATTGGAATCGCCTCGGAGAGGCGCTTCCAATGGTCTGTCACAACATATATTTCAATCTGATCGTGTTGAATAATATCTCAAAGTATTATTATATGATCCTTATTACCTTCACCCCTGCATTATATTGGATACAAAGTCCCAGGTGGCGGGGCTTAAGCCCAAAAGCCCACCCCTGGATCCGAGGCTGGCATCCATAGCAAAGACGGCACTGAAATACTTAGCACCAGCAAATAGCTCCTTTCTAACAGCTGGACATAAGGATATCCTAAATCAATTGAGCAATTAAGTCAAAGACAAGCAGTAAGCGGACGAACAATTACATTGACTGAATCACAACAGAAGCAACGCCTTGGAACCTTCAGGTATATAATACTCGGGGTTTAAACCGGTTTTACGCTCAGTCAACCTCCCCCTTGGCTTTCGAACGGACCCTTTACAACTTTGTACAACATTGTCTTGTTTAATATTGGACCCAACCATGGTTTCGGGGTTTTGCGGCCCTATGTCGATGATCAAGACCGCTGCAAGGCTGAGATCACTAATACGTGGGATGATCATTCAAAAATGAAACACTTTTGTAGATTATGTGATTATATACAAAAATAAGACTGCTGCACGTAACACCAAAGAGTGTCTTTTGAGCTTTCGAATCCATTTTTGAAACTGAAATTTTAACGTGTTACCATGGCAATATATGACGTCACTTCATGCCGGGTACCAGGTGTGAAGTTTTTCGACGTTATTTTGGTAAGGATATGCTTGTATCATGCTTATTTTATATGATATGTGAAGAGAAATTGAAAATTTAGGAACAACTTCCGTTTAAGTTACATTTTGGCTTCAGAAACATACATATAATGATTGTTCTGAAAACTGGCATGAACTTAAGCTAACGCAAGGGTTAAAATAATTGATTTTTGGGGAGTTTGACATTTAATTTCGCAATTTTTGGTATCATGCTCAAGTTAATTGATCGGTTATTAAGTACAGGATAATTTTGATTCTATCTGCTTTACAATTCTCCCAAGAATCTGCTTGTAAAAGTGCAATGACGTCACAATTCTGGTTCTGCCGGCTTAAAATCAGCAAAAAATGTCATATTTTCCTCGATCAGAAGTCTTTCACGGTCTGTATTTCTACCAGATTCGAGAGCAAGTCATAAATAACTGTAAATTTCTGTCAGTGTCTGAGACTTGCATCAAGCCATTTCACCATCAGAAACTTTTAGCAATTTTTTGTTAAATATCAGCAGCAAATAAACATGTTAATTTGCAAAATTAGAGCCTAAACCCTTATAAGTTAAAGGCATCGTTGCCATGGCAACGATATTCCTAAACTGTACTTTAGAACTTAATTATATTTAATATACTTGCTTCATAGGTATTATACATATGAAATACTGTTTTGACACATAACTAATGGTATAAATGCTAGTTTCCATTATTTAATGATCACCCCTCGTATAAGTTTGGAGCTGTAAACAACAAACGTCAACTGCTAAAGAATATTGTTATTCTTATAAGCTTAAATTTTATTTCAATCTTTTAATGAAGTTGCTCTGCTAATTTTTGCCGGGCTGGGGCCCAGTGTATCTATTTGAACTTGGCCTTGCAAAGTGTAGAATCGTAGAATCAATGCACCTCGAACACTTTCAAATTGGTTTCTTCCTATCTTTTGGTGTAATCAGTGGGGTGAAGTTATATTAATATGAATATACTTTATAGCCAGAAAAATATGTCATTTCCATGCTCAGGAACAAAAAACTCTTTAATTTAACAACTATGTTTTTGATTACCAGAGTTCTGCTCAATTAAAGTCGTATCAATAAAACAAGAGGGCCATGATGCCCTGAATCGCCAACCTGAGTAAAACAGATCAAAGGTCAAACTAGGATCATCATTTGAACAAACCTGATAGTTTAAACAGTCAAAATATAACATAATTGGTAAAAGCTAAAAAATGACCTTGACCTCTATTGCTAAAAAAAATTCAAGTACTCATTTACTAGACTGTATTTATTAACTTCTGTACCAAAATTTCTACAAAGCCCATGAACTCTTATACTTACCATTTTACCATAAGAAAGCACCAGAAAGCAAATTTGACTTTGCCAAAAAATTGTCAAAGTCAACCCAAGGCCATCATTTGAACTATCCTGGGCCACAATCTTCAAAACTTTCCATGAAATATTGTGTTCTAGCATTTTCTTAGATTTTACCATGCCGTAAAAAGGTCAAGGTCAAAGAATAGCATTGACCTCTTGTACTCATAAACCATCCTGTACTCATTATGATGAGTGTAGATACCAATTTTAGGTCTTAATCTTCAAAAGTTTCCAAGAAATCTTATGTTCTAGCATTTTCCCATATTTGACCTTCCCGTAAATGGTCAAGGTGAACCCAAGGTGATATTTTGAACAAACTTGATAGAACTCGCGTACCCAATGCTACATACCAAGTTTCAAGGCCATCAGTCAATTGGTTCTGGAGAAGAAAATTTTTAAAGGTTTTTATCATAAATGGGCGTGACGGCCATGCTGATTATGTGCCCTGGACTGTTTGAACAAATTTTCATTACTTCAACCCCTGTAGGCTCTATACGAAATTTGATTTCATTGGCCCAGTGTCTTTAAAGGAGATCGTTTGAAATTGTCAAAATATGAGAATTCAGGGCGAAAGGTCAAAGAATGACCTTGACCTCTTGTATCCATAAATCTTTATGTACTCATTGAGATGAGTGTATATACCCATTTCTTGGCCTAAATCTTCAAATCTTTCCATGAAATCCTATGTTCTAGCAATTTCCATATTTGACCTTGCCGTAATAAAGGTCAAGGTCAACCCAAGGTCATAATTTGAGCAATCTTAATAGGACTTGCGTACCCAATTCTACATACCTAGTTTCAAGGCTATCGGTCAAATGGTTCTGGAGGAGGAGTTTTTTTTTAGGTTTTTACCATATATGGGCGTGGCGGCCATGTTGGTCATATGACTGGTACCGTTTGACTAAATTTTCATTCCCTCAGCCCCTGGAGGCTCTATTTAAAATTTGGTTACAATTGACCCAGTGACTTTAGAAGAGATTGTTTGAAATTTTCAAAATATGAGAGTTCAGGGTCAAAGTTCAAAGAATGACCTTGACCTCTTGTACTCACAAATCATCATGTGCTCATTAAGATGACTGTATATATCAATTTTTGGCCAAAATCTTCAAAAGTTTCCATGAAATCTTATATTCTAACATTTTCTCTTATTTGACCTTGCCGTAAAGCAGTCAATGTCAACCCAGGGGCATGATTTGACCAATATTGATAGAACTTGCCTACCTAATGTTACATACCAAGTTTCAGGGCCATAGGTCAAATGGTTCTGGAGAAGAAGATTTGTAAATGTTTTTACCATATATGGGCGTGGCAGCCATGTTGGTCATGTTACCTGGACCGTTTAAATAAATTTTCGTTCCTTCAACCCCTGGAGGGTCTATATGAAATTTGGTTTCACTTGGCCCAGTGGCTTGTGAGAAGATTGTTTGAAATTTTCAAATATGAGAATTCTGGGAAAAAGTAAAAGAATGGCCTTGACTTTTTTGTACTCATAAATCTTCATGTACTCATTAAGATTAATGTATATACTAATTTTTAGGCCAAAATTTTCAATATGTTCCATGAAATCTTATGTTCTAGCGTTTTCTCATATAAAAGCACCAGAAAGGAAATTTGACCTTGCCATTAAAAAGTGAAGGTCAACCCAAGGTCATAATTTGAACAATCTTGGTAGTACTTGCGTACCCAATGCTACATACCAAGTTTCAAGGCCATTGGATAATTGGTTTTGGAGAAGAAGATTTTTAAACGTTTTTACCATATATGGGCATTGCGGCCATATTGGTCATGTGACCAGAACCGTTTGAACAATTTTACGTTCCTAAGACCCCAGGAGGCTATATATGAAATTTGGTTACAATTGGCCCAGCTGTTTCAGAGAAGAAGTCTTTTGAAATTGTGGACGGACGGACGGACGACGGACGGACGGACGACGAAGCCTGCCTATCCTAAAAGCTCACCTGAGCCAGCCTAAAAACTGATAATTTTACGGGCCTCCATTTCTCCAGTGTTCGTTCTGTGATTCTTTTTGGATATTGAGTGTTCACACACGGATTCACCACTATTGTACATGTGCATGAAAAATTATATTTCAGTGTGTGCAGTTTCGAGATGGATTGAAACTGTCATATCCAGACTCAATTGCATTTAGGTATACAAGCAGCTTTTTCGAGTGCATATTTTGGCAAGTTAACCCATACGTATAACGTCATATGTCAAAACAGGTTAGCAATCGAGACTAACACATTTTAGCTCACCCGAGCTGGAGCCTCACAGATGAACTTTTAGTATAGGCAGGCATCCGTCGTCCGTCAAAAGTTTTAAGCGACATCTCCACTGAAACCACGAGGCCCATTGTTACCATATTTTACATATAGCATCTATAGGCAGGGGGAAAGAAAAATACTGTTTTTATCCAGATTGCTTTAGAAGTTTTGTTGCTATGGCAACTTAAAGTTTCCATTGACCTGTACGGGAAAAATGAAAATTTGCATTTATTTCTGTGCCACTGCAGATAATTCTAAAAAATTTTTTTACAGGAATGTTTCTTGAAAAACCTACAATCAATCACATGAAATGCATGTCAATTGCACAATTTGGCTGGTTGTCATTGCAACCGAATGGTTGAAAATAGAAACATATTCAAAAATCATCTTCTCACAAACTATCCAACCAATAAAACTCAAACTCTTAGCATTAGCTTCCATAAATGCACTGTTTTCTTGGCAATTGCTTTGGCAGTTTGGTTGCTATGGCAGCTTAAATTTGCCATTGACTTATAATGGCAAAATTAAAAATTTGCATTTACTGCTATGTCACTGCAGTTATTTTGACAGAGTTTATAAAGAAATGTTTCTTGAGTGGTCTTCAAACTGCCAGATTAATAATTTTGCAAATTGCAAAATTTGGCTGGTTGCCATTGCAACCGAATGGATAAAAATAGGACAAAAATATTTAAAAAATCATCTTCTCACACACTGTATGGCTGATAAAGCTTAAAGTTAACAGAAAGAATATTAGTGCTATTTTTATAAAATTGCTATTTTTCATGGCAATTGCTCCTGTAGTTTGGTTTCTATGGCCAATTGTAGTTTCCTTTGACTTATAATGTAAAAAAAAAATGGAAATTTGCAAAGTTCGCTATCCCACTGTAACAGTTGTTATTTGGATATTTTCTAAAAAAAATGTTTCCTGAGTATTCGTCTATTATTCCTTTGCGATTCATATGAATTTTGTACAAATCACTGCATTTGATTGGTTGCACTGGCAACATAGAGGAAACAGGTTTGGAAAAACCATATTCTCCTCAGAAGCAACATTGGGGATGAAAAGCTGATTCGTTACATACATGTTCATGACATTAGCCACTACATAAATAATGTTATTATTATTATTATTATTATTATTATTATCATTGCCCACGTGGTTTCATTGCTATGACACTTTCAAGTTTCCATAGACTTGTATTGGGAAATATGGAAATTGGCATTTATTTCATCTGTGTTACTGCACTATTTAGACAAAAGGTTTACGGACCTGTTCCTGGAGTAGTCCTCTACCGCCCATGTTAATTTTGACAAAATTACTGATTTTGATAGGCTGCCATTGCAACCACAAGACTTTTTGTTTCTTAAAAATATTTTAGAAAATCTTTTTTCTCGGAAGCCATGAGAGAAATGAAAATAAATCTTTGCCTTTTAGTCTGTACAAAAATTGTGTTTTTTACTTTTATTTTGTTGCCCATGTGCTTGGATGTTATGGCAGTTTAAAGTTTCTATATAGAGGATCTTACATGAGTGCTCGTGTATTATTGAATTTATTAAACGAGTTGGGGAAAAAAAGATAAGATGCTAGACTTTGCCGAGCATCTTATCGGTTTTCCCCAACGAGTTTAATAAATTCAATAACACAGGAGCACGAATGCAAGATTCTATTTATCATATGACACTAAACTCCCATTTTATTAGCGAAGGGAGGGGGGGGTATCAATAAGGTGGGTTTTCTGCATCCTACCAAAGTTTTATTTTTTTAACTGATGTTATACTCTAGTGTGTCTATTTATTGAACCATATGTGACTTTGGTCGGAAAGCCCTAGTTACTGAGCTATGAGTCCACAGAAGTGGGTGGGGTAATCCAACATGGTTTTAGCCTGTTTTGTAAAAACATTCTCATTTGGTAGCAGACAGACAGGATTTGATAAAATGATTAACAGAACATCTAAACTATATTTCCATATCATTTTGTTTGGTCTAATTTGAACAAATGTTGTCAAAAAAGACTTCCTTTGACATTTAGCATTTTTTGATATTTTTGACCTCATTTTCAATATTTCTTGGCCTTATTGTTAAATGAACAGACATGTTATCATCAAACTCATGTCAAGGAAGTACCTTGAGAAGGACATTCAGATGATGTGACCAGAATATCACAATAGCATAGTTTTCATGGTCGACTGAACACATAAACTTGCTTGGAAGATGGTTTTCTTTCTATTTTGACCTAGAATTACGAACCTTTGGTCAAATTACTATTTTAACTGCTATATTATGCCCCACGCCCCCGCCACTAAAGGTGAGGGAATACATATTGGCTTCAGTGCGGATCTCGTTGGCATCTGCAATTGTGTATGTGTCACATATTAAGTCCTTCTGTGACCTTGGAAACAAGGTCAAGGTCATCAAAATCTGACCTTGACCTTGTTTCCAAGGTCAAAGTATGTGACCCAGACACAGATGCAGACGCCAAGGAGATCCGATCTGAAGCCAATATGTATTCTTTCACCTTTAGTGCCGGGGTGTAGGGCATCATGCAGTCAGTTTCAGGTTTCAGGTGAAAAACAAAACAAAAAAAAACGTTACACATTTTCCTTTGCGTAGATGTTTTTTTTTAAGCTGATTTGGTTTTCATGTCATTTGTGTCGTCTCTATATACTGTAGACTGTTTTACAAACCTGAACATTTCGCTCAATCAAATGTCACAATGACGTTTCTGCATGATGTTGTTTTCTTTTTTTTTCTTTTTTTTCTTTTTTTAAATGTACTGGTAAACATTCTGCTGCTTTGCTGTTTTACTCGATATAAAAGAATTATCTGCGAGTGAAAATACAGGACATCAAATTTGGGCATTAACGCTTGACCGCAGGCGGTTTAGAAAGAAAATTGTCGCTGGGAAAATACATTTCCGCAAGAGCCATTCTGCGGTACATGTACATAAGACTAAAGTAAGGAAATATTTCTCAGGAGCTGACACAATTCAGTCCCAGATCCCACCCAAGACACCATGTGAGGAAAAAAAAGACAACAGAAAATTATTCACCAAAGACATCACCAGCGGCAGCCATTTGAACAGCCATTCTCATGTAATTGGTTACCGGGCTAGCCTTAATATCACAAACAATTTATAGATAACAGACATAGCAACAAGCAACACATGGACTAAAACAGAAATGCCGCCTTGGGCTTTAACCGGTTTGCTGTCGATTAATATGTACTCATATATTACCAAAAGTTAAGTTCTATTGAATGTTTCCTTAAAAATACAGTCACACTTTATATACGACATTTTCCCTATTTTTTGTCATGCAAAGCGGATATAAAGTGCCAGATAGTCAACCGGGTGGGAAGCCACTGTCTTTACAGGGTCAGATAACCTTGGACCCTGGTTGACAACATTTTTCTTTTTATAGAAAGCTTATATCAATCATTTCTGTGATATTTCATTATGGTGTTCCTATGTGTAAACGAACTAGAGACCATAATCCCGACTTTACTATGACTGCGTCTGATCCCTAATCATTTTGACGTGAAGTGAATTTGGTCTTATAAAGAATACATATTGTAAACAATTAGGCTCTTCAGTGCATACCAAAATTGACGATGTTTAAAAGTTTATTGTAATTAAAGCCCTTTTAAGGGGGTTAACTGTACTATTAAATACTAAGTCCTTGAAGGTACAAAATAACAGATATTCAGTCATGATTAAGGACTGAGGTGATTTTCAATAAATTAGGGCGAAAATAAAAATCTGCATAAAATGCTGAAAATACATCAGATCTTCCAAAAACTTAGCAAATGACTTCTTTATGCTGTTTTCACAATTTAGAATCCAAAAAAGCAGGGCTTATTGATGTTAAAAAGGGATTATTTAAGAAAAGATCAAAGGGTTATTTTCCGCGAAAAAAATATCTTAAAACAATAACCATTGTTATTACAGGTGTAATGACGTCTGAAGGTACTTTAATGCATTAAGAAGGGCACCCTAGCATATTTTACCATATCTTTCACACATTATCAGGCTAAGCAGATAAAAATATCTTGTGTCTACATATTTGTCAAGAAAACACATATTTTTTGTAAGGTTGAACAATTTCACTTAAATATCTGCCTTGGTCACAGTTGTGTAGTACTTTACTGTATGTGTGATTATATTGTAAGCCTGGCTATAGTATACTTAATGAATGCATCCATTATACATACGAGGTAGTCGTGGTCGAACGATGGTGCTAGGTAACTTTCAGTGCCGGGGCGACATACTAATTTGGATAACAGTAGGGTAGGGGCCTACTGGGCTTGCTGTAGGTGCGGGTGGGGGATGATTAGACAGTTTTCTCCCTCCTATTATCTATTTTTCTTTCTACCTCCCTCCTGGGGATAGCTTGATATAGACTGAAGTACTGTCACAAAGAGATTTTAAATCCAAAACAGCCAACTAACAAACATTATCTATGCAACTTATTCATGGTCGAACATGTAAGAATACGCTACTGTTTGCATCTGGTCAACCTTATAATATGAAAAAGAATTGGAACCAGTTGTTGCTAGGACGTCTTTCTTAAAAAATAACGTATACTCTGAGCTACCTGTAAGTTTGTTTTCCAAAACGATGTTATTTTCTTACATTTCTACGCAGAAAATTGTCCTTTGATCTTTCCATATTAAAGGCCCCATTGCTCTATCAACATGAAAACATTTATCATGAGGTATCGCTGCAAGCTTCTCACTATAGTTTCGTCATTGTAAATGACCGTGATTAGCCAGCTTTAAACAAATAAAACATCACTGAATTTCACATAAAAAGGGTTTGAAAACTTATTTGGGTCATTTTAGTTGCCAACTAAAATGACCTACTTTCGATTTCAATAAGTTGAATAAAATGGTAAAAATACAATGTACAGACGTGGAGCCCCAGTCACTATCCCGCCTATGTATATTTTGTATTGCTAGGCGGGAAACCAGATCAGGAAATTGTACTTTCTAGAGTGAATTGTTATTTTTCAAAACTTGTTTTCTCTCCTTTTTGCTAGTTATATGACTCAATATATGCACGTCAACCCACATTGTATTACCAAACGCGAAGGTTGGACCGCTTTTTTTAATGATTTGAGTTTAGACGTTTCTACCACTGATGGGACTATGGATACTTTAAACACATTTTTAAACAGCATGTCCCTCTATTTAGTATTCTATTTAGTCCTTTAACGTTCAGGGAGATATGTTAACTTTGATGGTTTTATTCAACTTTTATATTTACTACAAATCGTAATCTAAGATTTACTCTGGCTGGTTACATTAAGGCTTCGGTTCGACAGTTAAAACGTCAGGTACGAAATTTGATTTTCAAAATCTTTGTTTGAAATAATTAAAACCTCAGAACCAGCACCTAGGACTGAAGATTCGAAACAAGCTTGAAGCTAACCTCTGATCTAAAAGCATCACCTATTCAAGGAAAAATGAGCTGGCTGTTTTGTGTTTCGTTTTCAGTAAGGTAAATATACTTAAGGACAAAAGTTCTGCACAGATGTTAATTTAAGATCCGTGCAGAACTTTTGTCCTTAAGTATACTTTGTGTGTCAGGTTTATTTGTTAACTCTCCACTTGGTCCAGTTAGTAAGTTGTTGTCAATACAGGAAATCTTCATTATTACTCTGACTATTTTGAATTTAGCTTTCCCAGACCGAACTTCATATTTTGTCTTGCTTATATGTCTGGATTACCTCTGCAGTCTTATATTGTCTGCAATAACCATAATTGAATTGACAACTGCATATAATCTGTCGTCAGTTATCACAAAATTAACAATAGGCCAGACGGCATTAGTACCGAACAAACAATTGCTAAGCATCACTTGTGGAACCTAAAATAAACTGTCTTAACCTTTGTTAAATACGTCTGTGGTAGTGAAAGCAGCGATCAATAGATATTTCACTTTCATAGCATCAAAGAATTTCAGCAAACACTCAGATACACTATAACTCTGTGCTTCCACACTGACTTTTAAAGGGCAGCAACAAATACGACAACAGCTTGGACAGACAATTGATTTTATTGTCCCTTTTAAATGTATAGTCTTCTCAACGGCTTGGTGGAAAAACAAAACCACATGAGCCGCCACACGACAAAACCAACAAAGTGGCATGTGCGCCCAGCGAAGACGCAGCCTGATTAGCCTGGGCATCTGCCCAGTCTATCAGAGTCTTTGCCGTATGCTAAAAAGGTAGATAAAGGTCTAAGCTACCTCCATGCAGACAGCGAAGACTCTGATCAGACTGAGCATTTTCCTAAGTTGATATGAGTCTTCGATGGGCGCATTGGTACGTTTTGTGTTGTCACGGCTCAATTAAGTTTTGTTTGTTAAAATGTTGATATGAAAAAGAGCAGGTGTATGCATCAAACGGTACAAAGTAAGGACATCGATGAAAATATTAGCGGCGACACGACAAAAACCAACAGACTGAAATGGGCGTCCAGCATAGATTTCGATCAGCTGGTGCATCCCTTTAGTCTGAAAAGAGTCTTCGCTGTGCGCTTAAAGGGTTGTTAAGGGTCTAAGCGAGCTCCATGTGGAGAGCAAGGACTCTGACCAGACTGGGCGGATGCCAGGCTGATCTAAGTCTAAGCTGAGTGCACATGCCACTTTCTTGGTTTTGTCATGTCGCGGCGCATTTATACCGTTAAGGTGGCATTAAATGTTGCAGATTCCACTCATATAAACTAGACAAGAATACACTGATCAGGCCCTAAACCGGAAACAAAGCTAAACAAGACAGACGAAAAGCTAAGAGGTCAGCCATTTCCTCTGGAAACAAAGAGCATACACAGGAAATAAAACTAAAAGACCTTCATATGACAGTGATATCGTTGTCAAGGCTGCCTACGTCGCCCACCATCGGTTTAATCGGTACTCGATTTTCAAAGTTATGAGCATCAAGACCACCCCCCCCCCCTCCTACCACACCTCCTTTCCCCATTCCCATAAGAAGAAGAAGAACGAGAAGCATAAACGGCAAAATATGAGATCATATACGAGTATATGCGGCTCCAGAATCACTCTATTTACAGTAGGCCTGAATAGTGGCCCAGCGCAGGAAATCTAAAAACATTTTTCTCGAGAAAACGTTCTAACGCACTACTTTTTTAAATGGCTAGCAACCGCCACTACCCATCTTTGCACTCTATTTCTGCCGTTATTTGATGGAGAAAATGTCAAATACTGCATAAAAATCAAAGATCATAAAGATTTCTGTCAAAAATACTGCAGACAAACAGCGAACGGCGCAACGGAGTATCGTATCTGCATGCTAAAGATAGCGAAAATTTAACAACTTGAGAGGGTTCAGAAAACTACAAAATACATAAAATAAGCGACAAGGTCACTTTTTCTCACTAGTTCCATCAAATCCGGCATAGATTTTTCTTTCGTTATGTCAATTTTGGGCAAAATCTATTTATGGCCATTTTTTTGTGCCAAAATTAACTAACTACTTCCGGTTGCAGTTTCTCTCGGAGAGATCAAAGATGGCAGTGTTTTCTGAGTCATCAAACTGCAGTGTCTTACCCGTTTCGCCTTCAGTTCTCAGTATCTGCTGTTATACCACTCAAACCTCGTGTGAAACAACCATAGATCAACCATAGAAGCGGATGATAAAAGTTTTTATTTATTTTATCATGCTAAAAAGCATCTAATGTGAACTAGAATCAACGCAAATTCTCCAGGCAAAATCCTTCACAGCTGACCTTCTGTGTACACATTTCAACATAAACATAAAATTAAATGACGTCAAAATACGCTGACACGATTTAAATAGTTAAAGTCTGTTTCACATACTGAAGTTATTGCGGATAAAATCGATTTTTAAGTTGTAAGGCCTACTTAATTTTCAACGAATGTTCAGTTAGGGCGCGTGCCAAAGTTCACGGCATAATTACATTTTTCACTTAAAGTCGACTCTGCAAAGTTTACCGGTTACATTCATTCACACATCTACGACACCCCACCAACTTTTAGCGACCCCAACTCCCTCCGTCCCGAGGTGCCGGCTGTCAATGTTAGAGTCCCATATCCGTAAGGATGGTACTTATTCTAAATTTTAGCACGTGCTGAAGTGCATGCAATTAAAAAAGCAAACAAGGTTGTTGTTTTTGTTTTGTTTTTTTTTTTGACAAAAAAAAAAGAAAAAAAAAAAAAAAACGCTGGATCTATCACTGCCCTCTGAGCTCCCTCTCTGTAATCGGTGGTTGTTGCGAGAACTTTCGATGACATCATTGGATTGTTGGTTTGCCTTTTCAAAATCAAAACGGGCACCTGCTGGAAAACTTTGTAACAAATTCGTTAAAATTTCGGCCATTTTTTTCGACTGACAGAGTTTAAGATATTTCCCTGCCAGTTTTACATGTCAAGAGAGAGAAAACTAACGATGCCTATACAAGATACAAGATACAAGCTCTTTATTACGAATTTTCGGCCCTCATAGGAGCACATATAGTGGTATAGAATGAGCAACCAAACAAATCAAGGAAAGAATTCCAAATGACAGGGGCAAGTTGGTTGGTTGGTTGATTTGATGCTTAACGTCCACGGTAAACAACTAAGGTCATGTCGGGACGGTCAGTTAACCTAACCACACTATTCCTGGGCAGGCTTAGACCTCCTAAGCGGTTAACCAGTACTAAGTGCACATACTTTCGCCAGTAACTGACAACTGCCCTTCTTGAATCAGCGGAAGGAGAAACGAAAGTATGTGGGCAGACCGGGATTCCAACCCAGGACCTCTGACTTACGAGTCAGGTGCCCTACCGATTGCGCTACCCGGCCCGGCTTTAAGGGGCAAGTGCCACGAAAAAAAAGAGAGGAAAAACACGATTCTCACATAGGCTGACTTCCTTTTTACTATATGACTGCATTTTTTTTCAGCAATCGCTCTCTCTCTCTCACCTCTCGTCAGGAGAAAGCACTTGATCACCAACCCGGGTGCTGCAGGTTCCATTCCACGCTTCTCCGTCTTTTGAAGGAGACTTTATGTTGTTGGGTTATGATACAAAAAAAGGAAAGAAAACACAAAAAATCGCACTCTCCTCCCCCTCCCCCCTGTATTTTCATGTCTGACGCCATTTTTCCTTCTCACACCTGCTCCAATAGGCTAACTACAAGTGTGTCAACCCCAGCCCCCCCCCCCCCCCCCCCCCCCGACCTTTTGCCATATGTTGCAATAAGCTAAACTTCCAGTGGTTGTTATGATTTAAAGTGTGAGAAAGTGGTCACCCTTGTTTTAAGAAAAATCCTGACACTGCTGATCCGCATCAGTCTGCTCCTCTTACAGGAGAAGTGCCATCTCATCAGTGTCTGCGCTGTTTGTCGGTTCTGTATTGTAATATACAGGCGTTCCGACCTTGTTGACACAACGTTGAATCGACGATGACTCGGCGTCGTTTCAACGTTGTATGGCGTTAATTCCACGTCGATTGAACATTGTGTGGCCTCGTTTAATCACGCCGATCGTTCGAGTAATTGATGAGCCGTTAAGTAAGCGAAATAGCGGCTTCAAATTATACCGGACACTGAAAATATAAATCAGAAATATATCATTTTTCACGTGCATATGGATAGATACGTACACTGTAAAAAATACTGTAGAATTTACGGTAGAATAACTGGAAACCGGCTGCCAGTCCTTTCCCCGTTATTTTTACGGGTTTTTGCCTGTAAGACATTGTTGGAAGTCACGAAATGGAAGTTTTAAGTTAATTTGGCGCACTCGAAAATAACCTTGTATTGTTGAGGGGCTATCTAACCAAAACGACATCTGCTCTTTTCTGTCCCACTCTGCTTGATGATTCCTGCAGTTTTTATGGGCGCCCGTAAAAATAACGGTAAAAGGACTGGCAGCGGGTTGCCAGTTATTTTACCGTAAAATCTACCGTTTATTTTTGCAGTGTAAACACGTGAAAGTGAGTGGGATAGCGGTTTTAGATGGATCACTTGCGATTTAACGTCCTTTTCAACGGTATTTCAGTCATATCAGGACGATGTTAGGATGATAATGAAAGGCTGTATGCAGTGGAACCCCGTTTACGGTAGGGAAGATTCTCGCCTCAACCGGGGCTCGAACCCGTTCCGCTAGAACAGTAATCCCACTCAATCTCTCTATGTCTCTCCAATTGGTGTTTATTGCAAAATGTTTCCTTGATATATCTGAATTGATTCTTGGCCAAGACGGGTACACTGTAAAAAAAAGAAGATTTTACGGTAGAATACATGGCAATCAGCTGCCAGTCCATTTCCCGTTATTATTACGGACGCCAGTAAACATTGGCGGAATCATCATGCAGAGTAGAGTAGAATAAGACAGGTATTGTTTTGGTCATGTAGCCCTTCAACAGTATAAATGTAATTTCGAGTGTGGTCAGTTAGCATAATTCTAACATATCGGGATTTCAAAAAAAAATGTTTTACAGGCAAACGCCCGTAAAAATAACGGAAAATGGACTGGCAGGTGGTTTTCAGGTATTCTACCGTAAAATCTACGGAATTTTTACATTGTACCTGTCAGAAAAGATTTTGCACCAATTTGTTAATTTAAAACAGTCACATGCTCACATTCCGGCCAGTTTTCGTGAGGTAGAAATAAGTAGAAATAGAAATACTTCTTCTCCATTTCCAATCGGCCTGATTGTCTACACACCCACCCACATCCCCCGCAGCCTTGGTCTTGTAAATTTTAAAATGGAAAAAATAACCGCAATACACCGTACCTAATAACAAACAACACGGTTCCTAAACAACTACCAGTTTTAACGGTTTAACACACGACAAACTCTCCCTTGAGTGTGATAATGAAAGGCTGTGAGCATTGGCTCTCCGTTTACGGGAATCGAACCCGGGAGCTCTACATCAACAGAGGCCAGTGCTCAACACTGCGCTACCAGGTTTTCTTACCACCCCCCACCTCTTGTAAATTCCCTTAACACGCACACACCCACACCCACACTCACACACACAATGCCCGCCCTCCCCAAAGAACTTTACTTATTAATCTCTCCCTGCTAATATCTCATTCGAGTATATAATACAACATACTCAACTGGTACCCGTTTGTCATTTGAGCCGCGACGCGAGAAAACCAACAATGTGGTTGTGCGCCAAGAGCACTTACATCAGCCTGGGCAACCGCCCAGTCTTATCAGCGACTTCGCTGTCCGCATAGAGATAGCTTAGACCCTTAGCCACCCTTTAAGCGCACTGCAACTCTTATCAGACTGGGCGGATGCCCAGGCTGATCTGAGTCTGCGCTGGGCGCGCAACCACTTTGTTTTCTCGTGTCGCGGCTCATTTATACGTCTTCACTAACTTACAGTGGCTCTCGGGACTCCAATAAGGTAGAATCTTAGATGGGAAACAAACCTTTCTTATACATTTAAACTGCACGGGGGTAGTCACCCTTGTTTTGAGAGAGAAAAAAACGTTTGCAGATGCGTCCCTACACTGTGGTCAATACCATACACCGTTGAATCTCGATACACACCGTTGAATCACCGTTGTTCCAATCTTGTCTGGCATTGATTCAACGTCGCGTGTCCAAAGTAAGGTACATTCCTGTTTTCCTGTATCACGCGGATCATCCGAGTTTTGAACTCGAACATTTACGAAGCAGCAGCTCTAATTTTTTATGCTCGCGTGACGATTAAAATTTGCTCGTCTGTCTCTCTGTATGTTCGTCACATTTTACGTTTCAGAATTTGTGTAATCAATAACTCCTCCAGTTTTTCATGGAATTTTCTTCAAACCCTGAATAATTTTAGTTGACCTAATGAAGAAGTGAATGTGAATTTCTGATGGAAATAAATTGACAGAATTACGGCTTTTAGAACTCAGTTATAGTGGGCAACTTTTCAAATTAAATGCAATCAACTCCTCTACGTTTTAAATGGATCTGTTTCAGATATTGCACACTTGTTGTGATGAAGCAGAAAACCAGTCCGCTAATGTTCGCTTCCTGCAGAGACGGTTCGTCATATTTGGCTTCCGACGAGACTTCCGCGATCTATTGCTTCCTGCTGGGACTACCGTCCTCGAGAAATGGCTTCCTGCCGAGGCTGTCCGCGTGACTGATTCCTGCCGAGAGCCTCGGCAGGAAGCAGAATCACGCAGACAGTCTCTACAGAAGCCATTTATCATTTACAAGTCTCAACAAGAAGCAAGAGATCGCGAACAGTCTCGGTGGAAGCCAAATATAACGGACGGTCTCTGAAAGAAGCGAAAATTGGCTGACTGGTTTATACCCTGTGATAATTCTAACGGAACTATGGTGTTTTTATTGGATTCTTTTTCACACTTGGCACACATGTTTGGTGCATGATGAAGATGTGCATATGGCATTTCGATGTGTAACCGAAGCACGAGCGTTTGAAGTGGGTCTTTTTTTTTCTCGAATTATAGGATATGGAGTTTTAAACTTTGTACACATGTTGAGAAAATAATGAAGATGCGCGTGTGGCTTTTGGTAAATAATTTTGACAGAATTACAGATTTTTTAACCGACTTGATTTAACTTCACACAAATGTAATGTACAAGAGTATCTTGGGCAAGTATGCGTTTCAGTATTCTAGGGCTGCGGTCAAGGGCGCAACTGCAATTTTCAAAAAAACTTGAGATTGCTCTGACCCTCTCTTCTGTAGATTAATTTATATATAACTTAACACAAATATTAAGTATGAAGGTATACTGGACAAGCTCACGTTTTAATGGTCTGTGTTGAAGGTCAAGGTCACAGTTGCTAGTTTTTGAGATGTTAAATTGTACACTAACTTGGGACATAATAATCAGCAAATGAGTACCCTTCCAGCTATGAAACCAGTATGATGAATGGTCCAGTGCGAGGGGATTGAATCACTTGTGATGCCTTGATTTTTTAAGGATTCAACTTGTTGCTTTTAAAGTGATCCATACACAATAACTCGTGCATAACTCGAGTGATTCCAGCCAAACTGGCCAATTACCGTACATTGGTGATACATATTTATTTAAGTTTCACAGAATTCCATTATGGCTGAACTTGTCAATTTTACACCGATTCAAGGGCTATAAGTCACACCACTGATACCATTCTGATGAAACTTCAAATGCACAGCTGTTAGGGTTATACATGTTCATTTTAAGTTTCATGAAATTCCAAGCTCATTTCTGTTCGTCCGTCAGTCATTCCGTCCGTCCATAATTACCTTGATCCTAGTGTTTTAAGTCCATTTCTCTCAAGCCGGGCCGGGTAGCGCAATCGGTAGGGCACCTGACTCGTAAGTCAGAGGTCCTGGGTTCGAATCCCGGTCTGGCCACATACTTTCGTTTCTCCTTCCGCTGATTCAAGAAGGGCAGTTGTCAGTTACTGGCGAAAGTATGTGCACTTAGTACTGGTTAACCGCTTAGGAGGTCTAAGCCTGCCCAGGAATAGTGTGGTTAGGTTAACTGACCGTCCCGACATGACCTTAGTTGTTTACCGTGGACGTTAAGCATCAAATCAACCAACCAACCATTTCTCTCAAACTGTGATGCCTACAATCATCAAACCTAGTATAAAGTTTCTTCTTAGAATGTTCTCGAGGTATGTTGCACTTATTATTCTACCCTTGACCTGCTGAATTCGTAAAATTTAATGTCCTGAATAACCTCGACCCTAGTATTAAAGTCCATTTTTCTGAAACTATGACACCTTCAATCATTAAACCTGGTATCAAGTTTTTTCATAGACTGTTCTCAAGGTATGTTGCACTTTTTTCTACCCTTAACCTATTTGACATGCTGTGCTGACTTCGTAAAATTTCATTTCCAAAATTACCTAGACCCTAGTGTTTGAGTCCATTTCTCTCAAACTATGACACCTACAATCATTAAACCTGGCATTTTCCTAGAATACTCCCGAGCCATATTGCACTTTTTCTTCCTTTGGCGTATGTTTAACCCTCAGCTGAATTCGTAAAAGATCGTCAAAAATTACATTGACCCTAGCTGTCAAGTCCATTTCTCTGAAAGTATGATACCTACCCAGCGGACACATCACGTCGAAATAAGTACGACGTCATTTCAACGTCATGTGCCTGCTGGGTAGAGTCATCAGACCCGACAAAATATGTCTTCATAGTAAGGCCTTAAATTGTGACGCCAACGCCGACGTCCAACTGACAACAAAAGCTCTGTACTTTCGTACACAGTGGCCGGGCCGGGTAGCGCAATCGGTAGGGCACCTGACTCGTAAGTCAGAGGTCCTGGGTTCGAATCCCGGTCTGCCCACATACTTTCGTTTCTCCTTCCGCTGATTCAAGAAGGGCAGTTGTCAGTTACTGGCGAAAGTATGTGCACTTAGTACTGGTTCACCGCTTAGGAGGTCTAAGCCTGCCCAGGAATAGTGTGGTTAGGTTAACTGACCGTCCCGACATGACCTTAGTTGTTTACCGTGGACGTTAAGCATCAAATCAACCAACCAACCAACGTACACAGTGGAGATAAGAAGGTCTCAAAGGATGTTGCACTTCCTTCTGCGCTTGAACTTTATTTCAAGGGCTGCTGACTTTGTAACATTTTATGTCCAAGTCCATTTTTGCTCCATGTGAACGCAAAATGTTTGACAGTTTCTGAGAATCAACTTTGGTCGTGTGAAGGAGGCTCAACTTGCGTGCGTAACATTAGTGTATTCATGTAAAACTTATAAAACCGCTAATTTGGTGTTGATATGTGTACACTAGATTCATCTGTTATCAACTTGTCACGCATAAGATAAAAAAAGACCAAGAAAGTCCTTATCGTTCACCTGAGATTTTGTGATTGCAGTTATATCAGTTATAAGTTTTGTTGGACGGCCATCGTCGTCAGGTGATTTACAGGCCGGAAGGAGGCCACCCTCAACGGCATTCCTTCAAGCTGCAGAAATAACATAAACATGGGAACTATAAAATTCCTCAGTTATCGGCTGCTCATGTCTGATAAAGGGCTACCTCTGTTAAAGAGTGAAGCGCTGGCCTGCTGATCTAACGCACCCGCGTTCGAGCCCCGCTGTAGGGGTGGATCTTTTCAATCGTAAACGGAGTCCCATTGCACACAGCCTTTCATTATCACCCAACCAACGTCCTGATATGACTGAAAAACTGTTAAAAAGGACGTAAAATCGCAAGTCGTCCATCTATCTTATAAAAGAGTGATTGCTGCATCTTCAATGCTAAAGCAGTTAAAGCCATAATCATTAAATTTTCATACAGAAAGTCAATGAAAACTTTAAGTTGCCATAACAACCAAAGATTTAGAGCAATTGACATAAAAAGGTAGCCTTTACTACTACATAATATGAAATTTGGCTACAATATGTCGTGTAGTTTCAGAGACAATATGTTTGAAAATTGTTTACGACGGACGAGGGACTTCCAACCAACTGCCTATTCTATAAGCTCCTCTGGAGCCAATAGCTGATGGAAGCTACTACAAAATTTGCTTTTAGGCATTGAACCCACGGCGTCAGACAATAATGGGCGATGTCAGGTACAATCTCCCACATCGCCCTCTGGCTTATTTCCTGCAAGATGAAGTCAGTCACCATTTTCTTCTTTGCTATTATGGACATCAACCTATACTCACAGCAGAGGGCCACCATTATAACCCTATGTCTTTGGGCACTATTATTAATTTGTTCATTTCTGTAATAGATTCATCCATTTACAAAGATCGTTTATTCATAAATAGGTACTTTGTTATATGATTAAGGATGACTGAATGACAAAACTTTTAGGCCCTGATAAGTCTGCTCCATGTCTGAACTGCCTGCATAGGCCGCTTGACTGCCCAAATACTTAAGGGTTTATGGTACTTTTGTAAAAGAAACTAAAGCCTTCTGGAAAATTAGGGTATTTATTTTTTTCATTCTCAAATTCACATTGAATAACAAACTATGACCAAATCTGGTTATTTATATTCTTCTGATTCCACTGTTTCACCATAGCCCACGCTGAAAAGGAAGAAATCAAGCTCAGCTAAGGTAAGTGTAAAGAAACAGATAAAAATATTTGGTTTAATAAACACTATCTTATTCGTATAATAATCATATACAATACCAAATTCATACAAATGGAAGTGAGAAGACAGTTAAGGGACTTATTTAAATCAGTATCCCAGACTGCAATAACATAAATTTTCTCGTAAACGTGATTGTCGTATATGATTTATATACCATGATAACAAAAACAGAAGGTAATGAAAACAAGAGGGCCATGATGGCCCTGAATCGCTCACCTGAGTATCCTATGAACTTAACCTCAGAGACATCCATACGTACGACAGACAGAGTTTCACTAAGAATCAATGGAAAACGAAACCTTTATTGTGTACCTAAGGTTTTTCTAAGATTTAACCTAATAACCTTTGACCCCACATGACATAGTTTCTAACCTGGTCTAGATTTCTTAGATATAAACATTCTGACAAAGTTTCATGAATATCAGATCAAAACTGTGCCCTCTATAGTATACATAATGTTTTTCTCAGGTTTGACCTGCTGATCTAGTTTTTGATCCAACATGACCAGGTTGCACCCTTGGTCTAGATTTGTTGGAGATAAACATTTTGACAAAGTTGAATGAAGATTGGAACAAAACTTTGCCCTCAAAATCGTTCACATGTTTTTTTTTCTAAGATCTGACCTAGTGACCTAGTTTTTGACCTCACATGGCCCAGTTTCAAATTTGGTCTAGATTGTATAAAAAAAAACATTCTGACAAAGTTTCATGAAGATTGGATCATAACTGTGCCCTCTAGAGTGTACACAAGGTTTTTATAAGATTCGACCTAGTGACCTACTTTTTGACCCCACATAACTCAGTTTCCATCTTGGCCTAAATTGTATAAGGATAAACATTCTGACAAAATTTGATGAAGATTGGATCATAACTGTGTCCTCTAGAGTGTACACAAGGTTTTTCTAAGATCTGACCTAGTGACCTAGTTTTTGACCCCACAAGACCAAGTTTCATACTTGGTCTAGATTTTAAGATATACATTCTGACAAAGTTTCATAATGATTGGATCAAAACTGTGCCCTCTGTGTCATTCTAAGATTTATTTCTATTTTTAGCTCTGGTGGCAATTTTGTTCAGCAGAGTGGAACCGTTTTAGCAATTTTGGTTTAGAACCATGAGCCAAACATTTCTGTGAAATTATTTTGAAATCGAGCTATTGGCTTCAGAGGAGATGTCGTTTAAAGGTTTTTCTATTTTTAGATTTCTACTTTTAGCTCTGGTGGCCATTTTGTTCAGCGGAGCGAAACCGTTTTAATAATTTTGGTTCAGGGCCATGAGTCAAACATTTCGGTGAAATTATTTTGAAATTGAGCCATTGGTTTCAGAGGAGATGTCGTTCAAAGGTTTTTCTATTTTTAGCTCTGGCAGCCATTTTGTTCAGCGGAGGGGAACCATTTAGCAAGTTTGGTTCTGGGCTATAACAGAAACATCTGTGTGAAATTATTTTGAAATTGGCTTACTGGTCTAGGAGGAGACGTCGTTTGAAGACATTGTTGACGACGGACAAATATCTAGCAAAATAGCTGACCCCGACCACTTCGTGCTCAGGTGAGCTAATAAGAGGGCCATGAGGCCCTTAATCGCTCACCTGAGCAATTGGCAAAGTGGCCTTTTCTTATGTCTGATATTGTCAAAATATGAGTCTTGGTCAAACATCAAAGAATGACCATGACCTTTTGTACTCATAAATCTTCATGTACTCATTAAGACAACCATATATACCATTTTTAGGCCAAAATCTTCAAAACTTTCCATGAAATCTTATGTCCTAGCATTTATTCATATTTGACAATGCCGCAAAAAAAGGTCAAGGCAAACCCAAGGTCATCATTTGAACAGTCTTGCAGTCTGGTCATGCTCAATATGAAATTTGAGAACCATGGGTGCAGTGGTTTTGGAGAAATTTATATTTAACCCCAGGGCTAACGTAAATGTGAACGGACTGATGGACGGACGGACGGAAAACCGGACGCCTATATCGCACCTTGCTAAAGCAGGTGCGACAAAAATGGAGGTGCATGCTGCTTAAAAGGGTGTTTTTTTATAAGGAAAGATCAAAGGGTAATTTTCTGCACGAAATTTTAAAAATCTAACATTGTTATTGAAAATTTACTTAGGGCTGAAGGTATGTTACTGCATTATGAAGAGCATCCTGGCAATTATTTGTTCCAACTCTTTCTAAAAATTCTAACAAGAGGGTCAAGAGGCCCTGAATCGCTCACCTAAACGAAAGGTTAAAAGTCAAACTAGGGTCATAATTTGAACAAACCTGATATTTTGCAACCATTTCCAAATGGTTCTGAAGGAGAAGAAGATTTTTGAATATTTTTCTACGTATTGCTATGGTTCAAGCCCTGAGCCCCCTGGGGCCAGGCCATTTTGGCCCCTGGGGCCATCATTTGAATAATCTTGGTAAAACACCACTAGGCAAAGCTTAAAGCTAAATTTCAAGCCTCTGAGCCAAGTGGTTCTGAAGAAGAAGAATTTTGAATACTTTTCTATGTATTTCTATGGTTCAAACCCATGCCTCCCTTGGGGGGGGGGGGGTTGGACCTTTTCACGATCATTTGAACAAACTTGTTAAGGGACCACTAGGCAATGATGCATCATACAAAATTTCAAGCATCTGCACTGAGGGGTTCTGGAGAAGAAGGTTTTTAATTTCGAACCCAAGACTCCCTGCCCCAGGACCATTTTTGATCCCAGAGCCACCATTTACACAAACATTGTAAGAGTCCACCAGGCAATGCATCATACCAAATTTCAAGCATCTGAGCCAAGTGGTTCTGAAGAAGAAGATTTTTTAATAGTTTCCTATTTACTTCTAAGGCTCAAACTCAGAGCTCCCTGCCACAGGGCCATTTTGCTCCTGGGGCCATTATCTGAACAAACTTGATAAAGGACAAGGCAATGCATCATACCAATTTTCAAGCATCTGAGCCAACTTCGCAAGTGATATTGAAGAAGAAGATTTTTGAATTTTTCTATGTAGTTCTATGGTTCAAACCCAGGACCCCCTGGGGGCCATTTTAGACCCTGGGGTCATCATTTGAACAAACTTGTTAAAAGACTACTAGGCAAAGCTACATACCAAATTTCAAGCATCTGAGCCAAGTTGTTCTGCAGAAGAAGATTTTTCTATATATTTCTATAGTTCAAACATAGGACTCCCTGTCGCGGGGCCATTTTGAACCCTGGGGCCACCATTTGCACAAACTTGGTAAAGGACTACTAGGCAATGATACATACCAAATTTCAAACATCTGAGCCTTGCGGTTCTGAAGTAGAAGATTTTTTATTATTTTTCCATGTATTTCTATGGTTCAAACATGGGACTCCCTGCCCCGAGGCCATTTTAGACTCTGTGGCCACCGTTTGAACAAACTTGGTAGAGGACCACTAGGCAATGCTACATATCAAATTTCAAGCATCTGAGGCAAGCAGTTCTGGTGAAGAAGATTTTTAAGTATTTTTTAGTTTCGAACCAAAGACCCCCTGCCCCAGGGCCATTTTGGATCCTGGGGCCACCATTTGAACAAACTTGGTAGAGGACCACTAGGCAATACTACAAACCAAATTTCAAGCATCTGAGCCAAGCAGTTCTGGAGAAGAAGATTTTAAAGTATTTTTTAGTTTCAAACCCAAGACCCCCTGCCCCAGGGCCATTTTGGACCCTGGGGCCACCATTTGAATAAACTTGGTAGAAGACCACTAGGCAATGCTACATACCAAATTTCAAGCATCTGAGCCTAGCAGTTCTGGAGAAGAAGATTTTTAAGTATTTTTTAGTTTCGAACCCAAAGACCACCCTGCCCCAGGGCCATTTTGGATCCTGTGCCACCATTTGAACAAACTTGGTAGCGGACCACTAGACAATGTTACATACCAAATTTCAAGCATCTGAGCTAAGTAGTTCTGGAGAAGAAGATTTTTAAGTATTTTTTAGTTTCGAACCCAAGCCTCGCTGCCCCAGGGCAATTTTGGGACCTGGGGCCACCATTTGAACAAACTTTGTATAGACTAGGGGACCACTAGGCAATGCTACATACCAAATTTCAAGTATCTGAGCCAAGCAGTTCTGGAGAAGAAAATTTTAAAGTATTATTTAGTTTCTAAACCAAGACCCCCTGCCCCAGGGCCATGTTGGACGCTGGGGCCACCATTTGAACAAACTTGGTAGAAGACTACTAGGTTTATTACATCTCTAGAGCATTGCCTTTAGTGTAAACTATTCTAACCCGCCTTTGGTGTAAACTATTTTAGCCCCTGGGTCAGGCCCCGAGGTGGGGCCAAGGGTCAGTAATTAGGACTTAGGCATTTTCATTATGTAAAAGTTTTGCCTTAAACCTTTTTGATTGCTCATATCTCTGTAACTGCATTGAAGATTTCTTCCATATTTGTTCATGATATCTCTATAGCATTCTATCTACATTGTAGGGTCAGGCTCATGGGTGGGGCCAGGGATCAATATTAAACAAGGACTTTGCCATTTGTTTAATAGTTTTGGGTTATAGTTCTTATGTACATGTATATGAATGGAGCCTAATGATACATGACTAGGTTTATTTCATACTAGTTTACACATGAATGCTGCGGCTGACATAAGGTCAAGGCCACAGACTTTGAAGTTTGTACATGTATTTGCAGTGTAGCTTTGTGGTAAAGTATGCTTTCATTAGGCGGTGGCACTGGTCAGGGGTATACGTGAGGCCCTGCTCACTTGCTCTAGTTAAAATAGTCTCACCAGTGTGTTTTGACCAAAAATGGGACATAGGTTACGTTTTTTTTATCTACTCACTCTAATAATGTGTGAAAGAATTGAAAAAAATTGATAGGATTCTCTTTGTGATGCAATAAGATACCTTCAGCACTAAGTACAGTTTCAATAAGGATGTTACTTTTTGAGATTTCTGTGCAGTAAATTACCCTTTGATCTTTCTTTATATAAATACAATTTTACATCAACAAATCCTGCATTTTGGATTCTAAATTAAGAAAAACAACATAAAGAAGGCATCTGCTAAGTTTTGGGAAGATCTGTTCTATTATCAGCATTTTGCAGAGTTTCATCTTTGCCTCAAATCAAAGATTATCACCACCTTAATTATTCCCAATGCCCCTACTTATCTGGAGCTCTGAATTCTAACTAAAGCAATAGTCTATGACACCGGTGTAATTTGCAAAATCATACCTTCAGATGTCTCAAGACTGCGAAGAAGGAAATTCCTGCATGACAGCAAATATCATCTAGCTGTTTCGCTCTCTTCTTTTTAGCATCTTTGATCAGTGTTGAATGTTTTTTTCTGACATTTATACAGTAATAAATGTCTGGTGGGTTCTTTTCTATAAAAAACCACACCCAAGTTGCCAAAAGCCAGCCTGAAAACAGAGTGTATGATTGGTTAAAACAAGCCTGTGGAAACAGCAAAAATTTTACTTGCACAGGGACAAGTAAAAAGTCAAACTCAACTTGTCCAGCAAAATAATACTTGTCCGAAACCACAAATTATGATGTTTGCATTATTTTAAGATTGATATTCAGTCATAAACATTCATCTCAAATAATTAGTATTTTGACAATCTCATCTCTCATTCTAAATAGCCTCAAAGCCTTAAAATTGAATAAAGGCATCTTTTCTATTATTAATGTCCCAAAAAATCAAGCATCTTTTCCCTTACTTTTCACATATAAAACTTTTTCTAGGTAACTGTACAAATTGGAATGGCAAACACTGTGGACCCTGATCAGACTGCTCCTGCAGTCTAATCTGGGTCCACATTGTTTGCATTAGTATTTTTCTGAAACAAAAAATTTGTTGTTATAACTGAAATAAGTTGTCCCAGTGATGGTAAATTAAAATTTTTCACTTGTCCTGAGTTAAATGGGACAAGTAGGACAAGTCAGGCATGGCTTTCCACAGCCCATGGTTAAAAGAAACATTCTCAGTGTAGGCGGCACATGTACTGATGTACTATCTATATGAAGTACAAGTGCCATCTTAAGTTTTGTGCATTTATACCCCGCCACACATTAGTGATGGGATAATATGTTTTTCTGCTAGCTGCTGTGTGTATCTTCATCACATATCTATCCATTGTCCATCTGTCTGTCCATCCATGAGCACTTGATGAGTATTCTTCACACTCAAAATTGTGTATGTATTGGTCTGGGGAAGATCTCGCTTGCAATTATATTGTTAATGGGCTAATTTCAGTATCTTCTGACTGATTTATAGCCCTTTTTCATTTCTTAAGGTGAAGTTTGTCCGTAATTCCTTAACACTTTGACATATCTGGATGAAATTTCATGGAAAAATTGAAATAATATAAGCTTTGTGTTGCAAGCAGAACTTTGCCACCAGTGTCATGTATGTGCCCCTGCCTCAGCAATATCTATATGCATGAATAATATTATTTTTAAAAACCTATATAAAAGAGTTCAGACTGATTTTCCTAAAATCTGCAACAAATTATTAGATCAATATTTGTTCCACTGGTTTATTTGCCCCTGACACATGGTTAACATGTACATGTATAAAATCTGGGGGAAAATCTATATAAAATAAGAGCTTTGATTTATCGAGATGAAATTTTACAGAAATAATAAAAATATTATATTAATTACCCATATTACATACCAAAATAACAGTATCCTACAGATAAACAAACCTAATTTACCCACAAATGGAGTACATATGATGTGCTAGTGGAAAGGCAACCAGTGTAGACCAAGATCAGACTGGGGCAGTCTGATCTGGGTCTGCAATGTTTTCCCAGGCCTATTTGTCTTACCCTTTATCTTCATCACAGTAAATTTCCTATTTTCAAAAAAAAAAAAAAAAAAAAAAAATGCTGCCTCAAATGGCCAAAGTATGTTTTTGGGTAGGGAGGTTTTAGGTGGGTAGGTAGGCAATTGCAAACAAACAAAATTTTATTTTTGACCTAAGATCAACAAGTTTTGGTTTGTCTTGAATACACTTGAGGAAATGAAAATTAGCAAAATCCTCACTCTGAGACAATAGGATATTTTGGGGTTGGGGGTAAATAATTTGGTACAATCTAGGAAATGGCAAACCTAATTTTTATAATTTTAGGCCAAGTTTCTCACTTTCTAGGTTAGTAAATTTACTGAATTATAAACTTTTCAAAATGGGATTCATCATGATGATGGAAGGGTTGGCTGTAAGTGGGAGCTCATAATAATTATGTTTTGGGGAGGGTAGGGCATGATAACTTCAATAACAATTAAGCCAATAGCCTATATAATGTGTATAACCCATAATCAACAATAAGAAGAAAGAAATAAACACAACAATGAAAAGAAAAAAAATCTTCATGCAGTATATTTCTGCTATTGAAATAAAAAGACTCCCAAATGCCATTGGCAAAAATAATACAAAATAAAATAAATGAAAAAGCCATTACATGTGCACAGGCATGATAAGAACACGGGGATTTCATTATATTAAAAGAAATACTGCTACAAGCACTTTGAATAGGAGTTTTAAACATGTAAAATTCAAATAAAAAGTAAACAAACATAAAAAGGTTCTACAGACCTTTGGCATGCCCCCCTTCCCCCACCCCCAACAAGGTCCTACAGACCTTCAGCATTCCCCCCCCCTCCCCGCCCCAGCTTTTAAATCATCCAAGGTTCACAGCCAAACTCTAAGCCTTTCAGTTTGAGAAAGAGGAGGGGAGAAACAGAGATGAAAAAAAAAATAACATACAGGACGTGCGCGCGTGTGTGTGTTGGGTGGAGCGGGGGGGGGGGGGGAGGGGAGTCCTGGAGGGCGACAAACAGACATCAACAGATCATCCAGTTATGAGACAATGATCTGGCTCACAGCCTACAGGCACTAAAAATAAGTAAACTCAAAACAGAACATATACTTTTCTTTGCAATTTGATCAATCTGAACGTAAATAATATCCAACATGGGTTCGATTTAAACGCATCTCTGTCTGGCCTATTCACAGGGCCTGGTGAATGATTGTCCTTGGACGTATCACCAGTAAACATACTCAGTATCTGTTTCTGATTCGCTTCTTCATATGCTTACGCAAATAAATAAGGTTTTATACATACCGTAAATGTTGTGTCCACATTTATAAACTTTCACACAGGTTTACAACATTTTGCATAAATCTCTACACAACTGATTGTATACGTCACTCGAGACTGATCAACGTAGGTGTTACGTAATAGGGTATAGTCTTTTTCACGGCTAACAACTCTACACCCCGGACATCCCATTATCTTTAAACGGTCCATATCGACAGCCCAATCGTAGTTCGAAGCCTAAAGCTTCTTTTTTACTGAATGAGCCGATGAAAGGAAGTGCTGTTCGTTGAAAACAGCTTGGCATTTCTTCGGACACATGCCGCTTACACATGTGGCAAAAACTTCAACTGCGCAAGCGCAAACGCACATCAGCGTCTAAAATACATGCCATTTCAAATTTGATTTTCTCCATAAATAGATCTGGTCACCTTTTGCTATTCAGCCGTAAGATAGACTGATATTTAATTGTTCAATTAGTGAAATATTGGCGGTTATTTTTAATGGCCATTTTTTTGTGCCAAAATTAACGAAACAAGGGTTCACCGGAAGAGGAAAAGAAACTGTGACGCGTTCTTTTGACAGAGTCGATAAGAGTTTATTTTCAATTTATAGCCCCATTACTCCAGCTTGTTTCGTACAGAAAAGGCTGCTCTCTATCTCTAAATCTTTAAATTTGCCCGTAGTGTAAGCAGAAAGCAGAACTACTGCGGTTAAAATGCCGGAAGTGGCGACTTTTTTTTCGAAAATTTTTTAACAAAAAATAATCCCTTCGGCGGATGCTTACTGTTTTTAAAACTAACTGGAAAGCCTTAGTTACCGACCTACTGTTATCTAAAGGGAAATGCAACATGGCAACATGAAACGACAGTCTGTCTGGTGTTCTCGTAGTTCGTGAGCAACACATTATAGGCCGTTTGCGAAAAAGTAGAGGGCAAAAAATCGATTTAATTTCTTTACTACTGAATAAATTTTCATGAAACTTTGAAGACCTTAATCTATTACCCATACAAACTCATGCAAGGAAACTCAGATTTTTTTGACAGTTAAATAAAAAGTTGTACGACCAGCTAGCTACATGTTAAAATCTGCCCCTAATTTTTTTAGTTGTACGCTTGGTTGGTGCAGTTTTGGGAACAGCCAGTGTTGTACAGACTATATCTTTTATATGGACATTTACTTATATATAGGAGAAACACATAAGAAAAACTTTTTCATATGATTGGCCCATTATCTTTAAAACCTCTTGTTTACCCAATATTGAGTGAACACATTTCAGACCACATGGTAATTTGCGAATGAGTATTAGTATTAGCACAGTAACTATAGAACAACAAAAAAGGCTGTTGTACCATTATGGTTACCTCCTGTGTAAGGATGGCATAAAACTAAGAAGAAAACTGATAAAGATTAATAGGGAAACTTTTTATTCAAAGGTCAAAAAAATTCTACATTTCCTAGCATGAGCTCGTATAGGTAACAGATTATGGTATTCAAAGTTTCATGAAAATCTATTCAGTATTAAAGAAATTATATCGATTTTTTGCCCTCCTCTTTTGTGCAAACGACCTATACAATAAACCACAAAAACAATTTTGGTGAAACACTATTGAGGACGCCAGAGTAAAGGAAACCAATGGTTAAAGTGTATAGGTACATGTACAAATGTGCCGCGACACGACAAAACCAACGATGTGGTTGTGCGCCCAGCGCAGAGTCAGATCAGCTTGGGCATCCACTCAGTCTGATCGAAGTCTTCGCTATCCGCATGGAAGTAACTTAGACTCTTAGCTACCCGTTAAGTGCTTAGGACAGAGTCTGGTCAGCTTGGGCGGATGCCCAGGCTGATCTGAGTGTGCGCTGGGTGCACAACCACTTTTTTGGTTTTCTCGTGTCGCGGCTCGGATGTACATTCCAATTATTTTCATGTTAACAAAGGGAATATCTTTTGTGGCTCCTATCTGCTTACCTGGACGACAAATCCCTCCAAAGTGGGATGTTTCTTTAAAGGGTCAAAGAAGTTATCCCTAGTGGCGCAGTTTTTTTCTTCTTTTTTTTTTCTTTAAGACTTGACTCCATCTAAAATGGCGGTACAAATGAAAATGGCATAGTGGCTTTCCTGAAAGTGTACTCATTTATCTTAGATAAAAATTATTGGGAGGGGGTGGGGGCAAACCACATACACTTGTAAAATGTTTAAATAGACGTCATTATCTATGGCCCGACTCAAGTTTAATCATATGGAAGCAAGTTTTAAGCCAAGATAAATGTACCTCCATGCACGCGATTTATCGCAATATGATAACCTTTCTATTTAATACCGTATTCGCGGTAATTTTCGCGGGTTCAAATTTTCGCGGTGATAGGTCAAAAAACATAAACATTAATTATTGCCATTTTTAATTTTCGCTGTTAGCAGCATGCGCGTAAAGTAAAACTACTACGTTTTCACTTGAGCCAGTTCGTTCATTAATCTGCCGCAGACGGTTAATGAAAGAACTTGCTCAAGTGAAAGTACCAGCATTTACCGAAGCAAATAGAAACAAAATATATTAACACTGTGCCTATTGAAATTACTTTGTAAGAAACAGGAATTTATTTCGCGAGTTTAATATTTGCGGTTTCTAAGTGACCGAGAAATGTCGAAAAAAAATGGAACACCGCGAAAACTATCTTGTATATGATGTTGGTGAGGGGACGGGAGCAAAACACGTACACTTGTGGAATGTTTAAAAAGACGTCATTAGGTATATGGCCCGATTCAAGTTTAATTATATGGAAGCAAGTTATAAGCCAAGATAAATGTACCTCCATGCACGCGATTTATCGCAATATGGTAACTGTTCTTTTTAATATCAAGACATTGTCTTGTTTAAGATTGTCTGTTTTAGGAATGTATGAGTACAACAATGTCATCAGAATGTAATAGCAAATCAATATAAGGTATATAAACATAGTTTTGCTGTCTAAAACAAATGTAAACATATTACAACAGATTCTAGTGTTGTGTGATTCATCCCACAGGGGACTAGAAGAGACAAGCACATTCTTTAGTCTGTCACCATTTTCAAAATAAGCCAACATGATAAATGAGCTGTTATGTAAACAACATAATTGTTATCGTCTACATGAGTTTGCAAAGACGAGATCCAGCGACATTAAACAGTAAGCGCACGCCGTCTGCTTGATCAGTTTATTCACCCGTTCAAGAGCATATTACTCAGAGCTGCCAGCTTGTACTATAACCTTTCACTGGATGCGGTTTTAGCAGATTTTAATCTCATTGGATGTTTTGCAGAAGGATAACAGCATACTCCTAAACTCTCAGGGGTCATTAGAGTCAAATGTTTATTTCTTAGAGTGTTTTATTACTAGCAAGCTTTATCTTAATCTAAACATTCCACTGCAGAGAACCCTGATAATCATCATTCGAGCCGCAACACAAGAAAACCAACAATGTGGTTTAGCGGCCAGCGCAGATTCAGATCAGCCTGGGCATTCCCCCAGTCTAATCAGAGTCTTACCTGTCTGCATGGAGGTAGCTCAGATCCTTAGCTACTTTTGTAAGCGATTAGCGAAGAGTCTGATCAAACTGGGTGAAAGCCCAGACTGATCTGAGTCTGCCCTGGGCGCACAACCACTTTGTTGTTTTTCTGTGTGTTGCAACTCATTTAATGCGTGTGTGTTCATGAGCATGGATTTACATGTAAATGAAAGTTATAAATTTAGATTTATTTTATAGAAATATTGGACAATATGAGATAAATTAGTGATAGAAGTGTCTCTTCTTTTATGTTTTTCTATGATAAGAAAAAAATAACAGTGAAATAGCAAGGGGAAGGTGTATTGCATCCAGCTGTTTGTAGCAGTAATTAATGGGTCTGACATGCCAGTCTGACCGCAATGTTTAGATAAGGATTCAATCACCCTGTCTGAAATAAACCAATGAGAATAATTTCTGCTAAAAGAGAGGCTGGGATACCTCATAGCTCTGTCTCATAAGCTACTTGACCCGTTGCATATTGAATACCTTATAAGACAGGCTTGTTTCGGTACTTTATTTCCTTATTTAATATTTATTTATTTTCCAATATCTAGTTGAATACTTTTATATAACATTCTTAGCGAAAAATGCAAAGATTATTGTCAAAAGAAATATGCCATTTCCCAGTCCTTTACGAGAATTTGTTTCCGCTAGGGAAAAATCTCTGTAAATGGGTTACCTTCCCTCCTAATATACGGAGATTTGTTTATTCATGTACAGGTGCGTTGCATTAATGTTATACCTATGTAAATTTTTCATAAGTCTTAGCATACCCCCATATGCATTCTAGCTTCAGCTGGAAGTCTTTGTTGTCCAAAAATCTCACACTTACCATGGAGATAAATCAAGAGGCATTGCTAAGACTTTCAGAAGAGTTGAAAGTATAGAATATTGCGGAGAAGCGATTATGAATCATGTCAGAGTTATCTGATCTGTATTGGCTAGTGCTGAAACGCTTCCATGTAGTTTAAGTCGTTATCACGGTGTACACGAATATGGTAATCTAAAACCGAGATCGGCATTTCTATTACAGAGATTCAAACGTGTTATATTTAATGATAACCAGGATAGATTTCTTTTCTGCGGGAAAATATGTACCGATTAAAAGAGCCAGACGGGACCTTTTCTGGAGCCACTTAGTGTAGGTCCTGTCGTAAAATCAGGTGCCCAGGCTGATCTGTGTTGGTTTTGTCGTGTCGCGGCTGATATATGTTCTGGACCTTTAGGAGCATTGGATTCAATTAGAACCATTTCCGAAAATGAATTCTGCTTTAGCATGGCCGGTGTCACTCGTTTCATTGCTAGTCGTGGGCGAGTCCGGTCATGTCGGATCTGTTTTTTAGCTTCTTTGGTGTTTTCATTCCTTCTATATAACCTTTCAGATATTATCTAGCAGGGTGTAAGACGAATTGTCATGACCTGTCATAATTTGTACACGGAAAACAATTTAAGCAACTTAATCCAAAACCCTAAAACCAGTCAGCTAACAGTCGTTGATAATAAATTGAAGAAAACGAAAGAAAGCGAGAAAAGAAAAACTGCGAGTGAATAACTGCATCGGACTAGGGATATTTACTACTTTTATGCAACCTCGCACAACCGTCTGATACACCTCAATAAGGATTCGGTATGCATAGGGGCCAACCTGTCAGTGAACCATCACATAGTAGAAAAATATAAGCAAGGCAAATTTTGTCAAAAGTAAAGTACCATGTACAAACACATAAGAATCGAACACATACAAAAATGATAATACTTTCGCCGTTGTTAGATTATTGTAATAGTCACGACACGATCTTTGATTTACAAGCATTTGTCACACGCACTCGCGAAACACAATTTTCTTGTCTAAATTAAGATCAAATTTCGCTCTTTCCAACTGACCTAATTGTTGTGTTTATTTCCGACAGGAATCTTGGTAATACTAGTAATAAACTGGAATTTAATCTGAGTGACAGGCAAGCTTTTCAGAACAATCTTAATGACCCCTTACAAACATTTGATTGTACTTTCCCTATCACTGATGATTATACAGTCCATTTACTGATTCAGAACTATTTGAAGCAACATAAATAAATAAACTTAACCAGTTTAAATGTGCACATGCTTATGTGAACTTCATCGAACAAATCAAAGGATGAAAATACCTAGAAAGGCCATTATCACAGCGAAGAAAAGGGAGAAGAAAAGAAACGGAAGACAACGTTGCAGATCATAGACACTCTCAACAAGAACAAACAAGAACCACAACATTTACTGGTAAAACTAATAGAGAAGGGTAATATAATTAGATTTTAAGCGGGAAGAATCACACTTAGTTAATATGCAGCTTCAAGAAAGCAAGTAAACGTTCTATTGCCTAAAACAGGCAGTAGAAATATTAATTGTTTTGCAGAATACGGCCCGTATGATACGTACCAGATCCTTTGCTCACGAAAATCGATGTCTTATTCATACGCAGTTTTTTCTGTTAATTTATGGCAGGCAGGCATCAATTTACCTTTTATTATGTTAGAACGTATTATTCTTGTGCCTCAATTACTTTTAATGAATACATTACGCGAATTTTCCTACTTTTAATGAACACATTACGCGAATTTTTCAAACTGCATGCTGTTTTATAGTCTTCCTTCATAAATACGTTAAAGCTATAAAAGAAGTATATATTTGTATCTGAATATAAATTTCAATTAATTGAACTTTCATTGTTTTGCGATAAATATTTTAGTCATATTGTCTTTTTAGTAGTCAATATAAGTCTTATTACAAAAATGAATAATAAGTTTAAGATATTCATGGGTTAATTTGGCACGTTCGTGATTTGGTAGTTTTTACATCAAAGAAACGATATTGTGTTAGATGTCTCTAAACCAGTACTGTTATAGTCATACCTGTCTTAAGTAAGCGCCTTAGATAAGCACACAAACTGTTTGCATAAGGTAGGTGCTTGTAAGTACAAGTCAATTTACACTGGAAATGCTATTATCGGATATCAGATGCTAGCCTTTTTAGAAAGGTTTCGGCTTAAAAGTGGTGGCCTTTAAGACAGCTCTAGTCCTAAAACATTGACATTAAATAACAGTAGGCCTATATATTCTATAAATTGGGACACTTTTAAAATAATTAATGTCAATGTCCTAAAAATGAACAGCTTGTTTTGCAGTTAGATAAGACGTCCAAAGGACGCAGCTGGTACATCAAACAGTCCAGACTCTGCTCCGACTGCTCATAAAGGAGCAGTTTGAGATGGGTTTGCAGTGTTTGGTTGTCCCAATACTTAGATTTATTTGGGTAAAAGCAGTTTCGCTGATTTAAAGAAATATCAGTTCCGTGTAACACTAGGAAAATGATATTCACTGAATACTTATGTTTGTGTCAGTCTGATTTTGAACCAATGTCTTGGTACATGGAAGAGTTGCAAGGCACGCAACGCGTAGTGACTGTTTTTCACAATAATCGATGTAACGTTGGTAATTACAGGCCTTCTAACATGAAATGTATATGAGCCGCGACGCGAGAAAACCAACAATGTGGTTGTGCGCCCAGCGCAGACTCAGATCAGCCTTTGAGCTCTTAACGAAGAATCTGATCAAACTAGGCAGATGCCCAGGCTGATCTGAGTCTGCGCTGGGCGCACAACCACATTGTTGGTTTTCTCGTGTCGCGGCTCATATAAAGAGATGAATGTCTCATCGGAAATATATTTTTCTAGCTCTCCAAATGAGATTGAAAACAACAAATTTTACTATAAGTTATAACATCTGCCACTTGCCAAACCCATTGCTTCTGAATTATATTTTTCTAGCTCTGCAAATGAGATTCAAAGCAAACAGCTATACTATAAGTAATAATGACATCCGCCACATGCCAAACCCGTGGCTTTGCAGTAATCCGATGGTATTAAAGAGATACACGTCTCAGCTGCATTCAAATAAATAACTATCGTAAACAGGTGTGGAGGATGCCGCCGGTGCAGTTTCTTCTCCCAGACTATTATAGATTTTAGCCACAACTCGACAAAACTGACAAAGGGGCATGAGCGCCCAGCGAAGACTCAGATCAGCCTGGGCATCCATCCAGTCTGATTAGAGTTTTTGCTATGCGCTCAGAGGTAGCTAAGGCTATAAGCTAGCTCCTAGCATGCGGACAGCGAAGACTCTGATCACACTGGGTGGATACCTAGGCTGGTCTGAGTCTTCGCTGGGCACATTATGCCACATTGTTGGTTTTGTCATGTCGTGGATTATTTGAACTCTCTGTCAGATGATTTCTGCCGCTGAATAGGCAGAGGACTCAGTTAACTTTCCCTGATCATGTAAGGGCTAGGGAACGGCTTTCCTGATCACATGTCCATGTTAAATAATTATCTTTCGACATATCACCAGTAAACATGTCTGATTTTGGTTACATCAACTAAAAAACAACAACATGACATGCATTTGCATTGTGACCTGATAATTAGTGTCAGAACCGCCCTGGGGTACGACTCCTTTTGGGTTACAATTAACATACACGTTGCGTTTTCTGTGAGTTAGACCGTTGAACCAAAATATAAACATATCTGAATACATGTCTCAGAACAAAATCCACTACTGCTTACTATATAATAAACGGTATTCATGTGAATCAAAATAAATAGATAAGAAAAGCATTGCAAGACCACTAAGTGTTACTTTATTTGTTTTCCTCATTGCCTCTTTGTATTCATACGAGTGCAAAATACAAAAAAAAAAAATATAAAAATAAATAAATAAATCAAATAAAATGAATGAAATAAACGAGTGAAAAATACAAAAAAAAATGAAATAAGATAAAATAAAAATAAAAAAATAAAAATGAAATTAAATAATTGGCTGGCTTTTCGGCAAATCATTTGTTATTTTTTGCCTAATCTGCAAAGCCATCACTACTGCCACCACTTAGATGTGCCCAGACAAATAACAACAGCTGTTGCAAATGATTTACAAAAAATCCATTATGTAAGCAGAGCATAAAAATGGTCCTCTTCGACAGAGGAAAAGTAATAGATGGTTCGCGTGTGAGCAGTGAGAAAAACGTTTGATGTAAATTCAGCAAGAGAGTCAGTAAGAGCACAAATGCGATAATCACGTGTCGGTGATATCTGTTCTTAACCCTTAAAGTGTCAAAAGTTAAATTTGCAAACAGTGTAGATCGAGATGAAGTGGCTCATTATGAGCCACCTCATCTGAACTACACTGTTTGCCCTCTAGTGTTCTATTTCTCAATAAGATATTGCTTGGACGAAACATGAAATTCTGCAGACGTAAATTTTGGTATCTGCTTTTTGGCGTATTAAGGGCTAAAGTGACAATAATGATACGTCGGAGATAAAATTACGTTTAGCTTCCATTACTCCTTTTTTTTCTAATTACAGCTGGTTGGCTCTCAGATTGGCACTGAAATGTGTTTCACTTCAAAAATATAAATATAAATGAGCTGCGACACAAGGAAATCAACAATTTGGTTGTGCGCCGAGCGCTGACTCAGATCAGCCTGAGCATCCGTCCAGTCTGATCAGAGTCTTCGATGTCCGCATGGAGGTAGCTTAGACCCTTAGCTACCCTTTGAGCATTTAACGAAGAGTTATCAAACTGGGCGGATACTTTTAAATAAACCCCTTTTGGATAAACCCCTGTATCTTAAAATAATCTTGCATCATACACATATTTCCTATTTTTCTTTATATTTCAAGTCCTTTTATCTCATACTACTGGTATCTCAAAGTAAATTTTCTGGGAGCAGAAAAATTACTTTGAGATATAAGTAGTTTGAGACGAACTTTGACTTTGAGATATATAGAGATGACTATTAATAACAAAACGAAACAGCATATTTCGATAAAAGAAACACACATTCTCAGGGAAAATGGATACGAAGAATCTACATTGAACGGTCGGTAGTAAAACTATCCCATGGCCCATTTGTTGAAACTAACGACGTCGTCAGCTAACGAGATGAGCCCCGGTTGCTCAGTAGATAAAGCGTTTGGCTGTTGATCTAGCGGTTTCGGGTTTGACACCCGTTGTAGTCGTTGTATCTCCCGTTGTATCTCTTCGAGATAACGAGGCACTAAAGTTTTGCATGCGCACTGCATGCAAAAAGACTGACAGTTGTTGCCATAATCATGTGAGTAACTTTGGCATTGCAAAAACTTTTCCCATTTTTTGTGGAGCCCAAAAATAAATAAAGAAAAAAAAAGAACGAAGGAAAGAAAGAAAGAAGGAAAGCAAAATACACTTAATTGTGTGTCATTGACTAAAGATTTTGATTAGCTTTGAACATGTTCAATTAGTTCAACGCATGCAATCTCACAGCTACTTCTGATGCAGCTTTAAAAACAAGAAAGCGTTTTCGGGCTGCATAACATCACCCTAAACTGACTGATGAGACATCGTTGTTAGATTTATGTAATACGAAGGGAATTTCGAAAATAGTGTAAATGAGTCTGCCATTCCTTAAAACGTCGACCTATTTTTTTAATATTTGTCTTAACTGTTAGGTTTACATATCACCCAATGGCCTTTACTCACAAAATTTGTGTCATTGGTATTTTCTTCAAAATATGCCTTGAAAATTGTTGTAAGGGTAAAGACACTGAGTAGAAACAGACGGAACTTATTTATGTGAAGAAAAATTCATATTTTCTTAACACTGGATACAAGCAGCACTATTATCTGTTATACTGAAAGTGTTCCAATATGACAAGCAATGTATCAGCTTTGCTAAAACATAAACTTTTCAATGCAAAGTAGGCAAATCATGGAACAATGCGCATTTCTGATGACGTCACTTCCCGTGCTTAATGGAAATATATAGTAAGCTGTTTAAGCTCTTCGGTTTTGAGGTCAATTTAAGTAAAAGTGAATGTTTGATGACAGATATGAAACAAAAAATAATAAAATTTAATTCGTCACGCTTTTTTCTGTCATAAATAATCTTTTACGGCACTTTATGCTCTTTTGTCTGTAGCATACCTGATTTTTTCCGATAAGCTTCCCCACCCATCCACATATTTCAATGTCAGTTTGTCATATAAAATATCAAGGTTTTCAAGTCTTTATATACTGCTCAAAATAAGTAAGAGATATTAAGACATTTAAGGTAGCAGAAGTAAGGAAAATAAGTAAATGAATATTAAACTGTTATAATTCATAAAACAAATATTCATAGAGACCCTCAATATGGAAATTAAGCGATTAGGCTTGTCACGTGACCTAGAGTAAATTGGAAGTAGACAAGGAGTCGACACCCAAATTTCGCACGAATCCAGCGCAGCAATGACTAATAATTTTTATGCAAACTTTATTAAGACAGTCGCCTAATGCCTCAGTTAAAAAGATACAGATATTTTTTTCATGCGGTTTTATCACAGGAGAAAATGATAGGCGTAAAAGATACCATATGATTGTGTGGTGAATTGTCTCACATATGGTGATATTTGTAACAGCCCTACACCTTAAATAACGCAATAAAGTGTACCAAAGTGGGTGTTTTCAGTTTGGAAAATTATGGAGAATTTTATTATTTACAGAATCTGAGGGTCCAAAAGAATTTTTTTCTCCGATGTGAAATTGAGGTGCAGACCCCATAGTCCTATATGTGCTTCTCTAGGTCACATGACCTGCATTGAAGGTTTTAGTTGAATATTGTTGCTTAAATCATGTTCTGTCAATATACAACAATAAACTAACGCAACCATCATTATCTATTTTTGTACACGCTTCTATATCATAATATCCCCTACTTTTTGTGAGCAGTATATATGAATTTTGTTTTCAATATGCCCTTCTAATTTTGGCATAAAACAAAATTAAATATATTTAGCCCGTGTCTTTTTATTAGAAGATGATTTCATTTTACTGTTTATGTATTTTACATGAATTGCTGCTACTTTGCAACTTCCGGCGTGGAGTTTGCACACGTGCCATCCAGTTTCATCAGTGTTTTGATGCCAGTAGTATCAAAACATAATGACCTAATCATTTCAGTAATAAAATGTCTGTTATTTGTTGACATTGGATGTGAATAAGTAAAAAATCACAATTTATTGGCATAATGCATCTATGATAACTTTGAATTTATAAACACATAGCAGAGAGAAAAATCTCGTTTATTATAACACTCGTGTAGAATCTGGAAACGATTTCTGTACAACTTTCTTATTTTACATTTAAAGGACAGTATTATGTGTTTCTTTAATTTAATATATCATTTTTTTTTAATTGAGAAAACAGCAACATACAGTGAAAATGTACAGTTTCCAGTATCCACACCCTTATGAAGTATAAGCCCGTGCTGTCATGCATGAGTGACTTAGAAATTCTTTTAACGCATACCATTTTAAAGCACTTGAATTTACCTTTCCAATGATATATAAATTTACTGCTAAATATCAGCCAATAGACTACCTTGAGATCTTTTACATTATTTCTGAAATGCCCCTCGTACTTAAGAAGAAAAGTGTGATGAAAACACTGAGAGTTCTCCTACCAGTAAGACTATGATGAGCACAGCTAAATGTAATCGAGGTCATGCTCCTACCTTCTGTTTCATATTTAGAAAGGTACTACCATGTAGTCCGAAGCCCAACTCATTACAGTGCAGTTAAAAAGAGGACAAAGTTGTCAGCTCGGGTAAATACCAAGATGCTGTAATAACGAACATTTGGTATCAATTTCCCATGTTATTCTGAATAATTCAGAATTTGTAAAACTTAAAATCCTGTCGAACAGTATCTTGGAAATTAAAATAACTTTACTGCAGCTGGAGTTAACTGGAGGATTTTGGCCGTAACACAGCTCCCAGTACTTTATCAACGCGCCGATTACCGTATCAATCATATTAAACGCCACGTGGGCGTTGCATTTTGCGAAAGGGGGTTGGGCGATATTTAGAGCACTCAGTGTCGTAAATCAGCTTCTGCCAAAATACATCTAATAAGCCATAATAAAGGTCCTGTGTATACTAAGAGAGAGCAACACTACTGTTTGCGCCTCCCTTCTCAACAGTGGTCAACTCTGAAGTTCCCGATTTAAATGAACTACCTTATCAAGTGAAGCAAACAGGAATTTATGTAAGTTAATATAACATAATTGTCAGATAAAAGCAGGGGGTGTTTATTAGAGCGGCATCCATTTATTAGAATAAATACGGTAAATAATTTCTGTGACTTCGGGATAACTGAGTTCATAAGAGTGAAACAGAGTTCTGTTATTGCTAGACTGCATGTCAGGTTTGCACATAATCTTAAGTGGGCATGCATGGATTCAATAAAACCGCGTCAGTTTTATTCGTTGATTTCGTGTAGTCTTTGCTTTGAAGGGATCTAACTTTTCCCAAATTCTTCTGAACTTATTAACTAACATTCTGTCTTCCCATATTAGTCCATGACAAGGATTCTATAAGAATTTGACACTCCACGTTTGCAATATCTCTATCCCAAGAAAGAAGAGGCTGTATTTGATCTTTAAAAAAAAAAAACAAAAAAAAAACTATGTCACAAAAAATGTATAAGATTGAAGTAACCCAGGAAATCAGTATTGCAATGTACATTTATTGAAGTCAACGAACTGAGAGAGCAGCAGGGACAGCAAAAAGAACAACACAAATCCGATAGCAGATGCACTCTGCAGTTTAAAAGGAAATTTATGTTTTGAGCCCCGACACGGCAAAACTAAGAACGTGGCTAGTGTGCCCAGCGGAGACTCGGATCAGCCTGGGCATTCGCCCAGTCTGATAAGAGTCTTCGCTGTCCGCATGGTGGTAGCTTAGACCCCTAGCTACCCTTTAAGTGCACAGCGGAGATACTGATCAGACTAGGTGGATACCGAGGCTGATCTGAGTCTTCGCTGGTCAACATGCCTCACAATTGTTAGTTTTCTCGTATTGCAGCTCATTTGTTCGAATAAAATTCTCATTAATCTATCGGATTTTAAAAAACACATCATTTTTTTTTTTTTGGTTGAAGGGTGGTGGGGGGAGGATGATTTATTTTACCATTGTAGGTGCTTTCGAATATGTTTGCCTCAACTAATTAACTTCAGTACTTTTTAATATGTGTTTAATATGTAAAAATACGTGTGAATATCAGCATAATAATATATCAGACCTACATGTATTGCTATATCGTATACATGTATGTCTTGTGCCTGCAACCATTTATTCTTCCATTGCTCTTGTGAGATTCGTTGACAACCACTTGACGTTTTAGTCTGATATACTTTACATCCTGCTATTCACTTGGCGGCTTGCATTAAAGACGGCAATTGCTACTATTTATCTATCCAATGCGTCAAACAATGACGGATTTCCAAATTGGTCAGAAAAAATGACATCTCTGTCAATTTACATTTGTTACGCCAATTACTTGTCGACAGAGAACATATTACAAAAATGTTAAGTGTTTGACTGGAGACCATAAAATAATATCCGGTTTCTACTACTGGCGACAGAAATTCTCTTGGGCAATTAGATTTTATATGTCTCGTCTGAAAAAGCTGTTACTTTTGTCTCAAAAGCATTGTTTCAGACAATCAGCCATACTTAGGGCGCTGAGCCAGGAAAATATATCTTACTACCTTACTCGTTTACCTCTGACAGATTCATTTTTTTCCGTTTAGTGTCGTGCATTTGATAAGACAAAAAGGCAATACTCAAATAATGAAAAAAATAATAATTTATTTCATTATCTGATTATTGCCATTTTATCTTACTTTCTATGGAACGTCGATGCGAGCATATATGCGAAATAGACTACGAGTATCAAACACCATCAGGCACATTGTATTGTGATGTAGCCTAAATGATTTAAAAAGAAGGTACCAGACTATATTTTATCTTATAAAAGGTCTGCTGATTGTCTCAAATAAACCAAATGTGAATTACAATGATGCAGACTAATGCATTGTGTCTTCATAGTTTAGAGTCAAGTTTATCATTTTGGACTCACAATAACTTTATCTTAATTCAGAACAGCTAAGTGAAATTCATAATTGATAATTGACAAAATCAAAGGCTACAAAGTGTAATATCGTTTGAAATCCCATTTTGGCTGTCCTGTGAGAAGTAGTCAGTTTTGTTTTCTGACTCATAAGCAAGAAGCTGAGCTGATGACAAGGCTGATATAATGCGACAATACTCTTTTTCATCGGTGACTAAAGCTTAGATGACTAAATAAAACAACAAGGGAACATTATTATATTTACTTCTGTCAGAAGTTTGTATAGTCCTCACTTGCTTCCTTTTCCAGTTAGAGTTGAGGGTCGGGACTGGAAATTGTGTTTCGACGGTCTTCTCTTGTTACCTGGAGTGGTATTTATGAAACGACTAAGTGGTTGCTATGCTGTTGCAAAGCCTAAATTTCTTTGAAGGAGATTCCCTACAACTATGAAATTTGCTCAGGAGGAAAATGTGAATTACAATGATGCAGACTAATGCATTGTGTCTTCATAGTTTAGAGTCAAGTTTATCATTTTGGACTCACAATAACTTTATCTTAATTCAGAACAGCTAAGTGAAATTCATAATTGATAATTGACAAAATCAAAGGCTACAAAGTGTAATATCGTTTGAAATCCCATTTTGGCTGTCCTGTGAGAAGTAGTCAGTTTTGTTTTCTGACTCATAAGCAAGAAGCTGAGCTGATGACAAGGCTGATATAATGCGACAATACTCTTTTTCATCGGTGACTAAAGCTTAGATGACTAAATAAAACAACAAGGGAACATTATTATATTTACTTCTGTCAGAAGTTTGTATAGTCCTCACTTGCTTCCTTTTCCAGTTAGAGTTGAGGGTCGGGACTGGAAATTGTGTTTCGACGGTCTTCTCTTGTTACCTGGAGTGGTATTTATGAAACGACTAAGTGGTTGCTATGCTGTTGCAAAGCCTAAATTTCTTTGAAGGAGATTCCCTACAACTATGAAATTTGCTCAGGAGGAACACTGTTCCCCCAGAACAAATTTCATAGTTGGAGGGTATCTCCTGTATCTTTACAAAAAGCATGCATGAAAATAATCGAAATCGCACAACAATCTTCGTTTTTCTTCTTTCAACCCAGCATACATACAACGTTGTGACGACGTCGATATAACATTGTGATGTCAAAACAAGCCTGTATAAACGTCAATAAAGCGTCATAACGTTGCATCGACGTTCTTCCGGCGTTGTTTCGACGTAGTGTGCCTGTACGAACTGTTACATTATTTGTGATGACGGATAGCGTTTACTAGGCATTTTTAAACTCACAATTACATAATTATAACAACTCACGCACATGCTATTCTACCGATTTTTCATGTGGACTGCTCGGTTTTGACGTATCAAGCGTCTCACAGCTCTGCCCAGTCTTCCAATGGTAACTTTAGAATAACTTTACCAAACTGAGTGCGCCAGACGCGGGTTTCTGTATGTCGCTAAACCCCAAAAGTTTGAAAGAAAAAACAATGATGGGCAGGTCTCGGCATGCAACGATAAAATGATATGTATGTGCATTTAACATCGTTTTTGTCAAAGGTTTCTTTAAATTCTAATCTGTGATACTAAGTAGCAATAACATAAGCTGATCTAGCTTTGTTGAGTAGTATATGTTATGACGACTAGAAAGCTGTTGTCTGGGTTTCGATGTACCTGAACTCTTCACTTGATTAGAAACTTCAAATAGTATTCGGTAAATGATACACGACTCTCGTGAAGCTTTTCGTTTATTTATTTAATTATTTATTTATTGTTTTGTAATGCTCGTCCGACAGGATTATCAATATCAAATTTTTTCTGTCCTAGCATTTTGCCTTTTCTCCTTGCTCCGTTTTTGTGCATTTTAAGGCGGTGCTTCTGCTGAAGTTTACTGTTATTATCTTTGTAGTTTGCTTTCTATTTTGCTTTTAATTAACGGCCATTATTTGGGATAGTTGGTTTGGTTGGTTGTTTCGGGTTCAGCGGCTCTTTGAAGCCGCATTTCAGTCTATATCGAGCCGCCTCCCAAAGAAAGGGAGAAAGAAAAGAGAAATGATAGGCGAGATAAAAATATCCAAACAACCCCCAGCTGTACTTATTGCAAGTTCAGTAGGTCATTGCCCTACTACTATCCAAAGTAGTAGCACGCCCCGGCACTGAAATTTACCCAAAACCTTCGCCCGACCGCAGCCACCACCTATTAATTCTGCAAGAGCGTAGCTACCTATACGGCAAATACGCAGACGCGTATTGAAATTTTGTCAAAATTGACAAAATTTCAAAACGCACCTGCATATTTTCATGCTGGAAATTTATAAATCAGACTACATTTCAATACCAATTGCCAAAGTGGCTGAAATATAAGCTTTCCCTTCAAGAAGTAGAGAATAAAACATGGTTGTACGAATAAAGAAATTGGCCCTAATTACACGCCTGTTCTGGGCAGGATGTGGAAATCGATCTTATCGGTTCCTAATCATTACATGCCATATCTAGGATCCCGTGAGGTGAATTCAGACAGCAGATTAATTCGGACAGTAACACTTTTCCTTATATGTCAGTTGTTAGGATTTTAAACAAAACTAACTCAGCAAACGGTAAAAATCCTGATGAGACGGCTGATGATGAGCCGTCTCATCTGGATTTTCACTGTTTGCTGTGGTATGTCCGAATTTACCAGCTATCCGAAGTTACCCGACTCGACCTCACTTCGCAGTTTTGTCAGATTTAAGTTGTTTTTTTTTACCCGAAGTGTCCATTGCAAATTGCAGAAAAAAAAATAACAAGCAAATTTATCAACATAGGCCTATTAATGTTATCACAGTCTCAGATTCTTAATTTCTAAGACAAAACTGATAGATTGAACAATATCGGCGGTTTTTGATTTCTTGCAGGAGCGTCATACAGACAGGGAATAAATGAAGAAATTGCCCGACTTAAAAGGAATTAAATTAAATGTACATGTGGCGACTTTTAACATAATGTTTTCTATGCCACCAAATAAAGTGCACTAGATTCTATGCAGATTCAATAAACTATTTTCCGCCCTATAGGGAGTAATAGTTTCCCTGATTGCATGTCAACAGCAGCATTAGATTTAGAGACGAGAATAATTGAGCCGCGACACGACAAACCCAACAATGTGGTTGTGCGCCCAGCACTGACTCAAATCAGCCTGGGCATCTGCCCAGTTTGGTCAGACTCTTCATTAAGTGCTCAAAGGGTAGCTAAGGGTCTAAGCTACCTTCAAGCGGACAGCGAAGATTCTGATCAGACTGGGCGGATGCCCAGGCTGATCTGAGTCTGCGCTGGCCGCACAACCACATTGTTGGTTTTGTCGTGTCGCGGCTCAATTTACTGAATCTGATAAACACAAAAACATAAGCGGCATTAGTTGATGATATCTTCAGCAAAAATAGAAACTTGACGCTTGAAAGCCTGTCGTTGTATCTCGAACTTCAAACCAATATATTGTGATTTGAAACTAATCGACTATTCCTTCCTTTCAATTCTGGTAAAGATTAATGGCACTTCAATAATTGCTAATGCGAAAATTTGTTTAAGAAAGGGCAGGGTCAATTTTCAGTAGAAGGCAAAATTGAAAACAAACAATTTTGACTTGACAAGAATTGTACAATTTTTATCTTTAAAGCAGTACAACAAATGAAAATGTAAACATAATATTATTTCAATTGTGATATTGGCGTCTGAATCTGACGTAGCGTTAAATAAACGTACAGCAGGTCAAAGGTCTGTAATCTGTATTGACTGCAATCGAACATCCTACTTTATTGGCAACGTAAACGTCCTTGCACAGAATCGCAAGTTCAGTATTTTTCTAATTTTCAAAGAAGTATACCATTATGATAGTAATGCAGAGATGAAAGTTTATGCGGGAATTTGCTTTAGCTGTCAATGTATAGTGTCTACGTAGCGATCTGGGGCCGTATTCATAAAGCCACTTAAGTCGTTGCTATGCGGTTGCTAAGGCTAAATATCTATAAAGGAGAATCCCTACAACTATGAAATTTGCTCTGGAGGAACAGTCTTACAAAGACTGTTCCTCCAGACCAAATTTCATAGTTGTAGGGAATCTCCTTCAAAGAAATTTAGCCTTAGCAACAGCATAGCAACCACTTAAGTCGTTTTATGAATACGGCCCCTGCTAGCAAAGTTACTAAATGCACACCTGCGCAAATGCAAATCATGCAGAAAACATGTAGATTTAGCATACAGTGGATTTTACAAGCTCAGTCGAGTGGAAAATAAGTGCACAGGATGCACATGTTTAACAGCAATTCACTGACATATATCATATGTCTGAGTAAGCCAAACCCAAGAAATGAAAACGCAAACTTAAAAAGACGTCAAGTTTCTTTTTTTGTTTAGTTTATATTGGACAGGTGACAAAGTCCTTATGACAGGTTGCCATCGGGAATTGAACACGGCTGTGTTTTATTAATAATATTAGATTGCATTTGACAGTCGAGAAGATATGTTACAAATGAAAACATTTGTTTTAATCACTGAATCCTCATAGACGGTTGTTTTTAAGATGCTGTAGTTTGTCAAAACTCATGCACAAGAACATTGTACCTATTGCTCTTGGTTCAGGAATCACAGAATTTTAGCGGACAATGGTGTCTGTGTCGTCGGAATATAATTTCAAATGTGCAGATGCTTCTCATGTGATAAATAACAGTCAAACGTGTCTCAAATGCCACCTTTATTAAGCAAAAAAACTGTCTAAAATCTAAAAACGCCAAAATCGCATATCCCAAAGTAGCATGTTCAGTGTATAAATTAATCTGTATGAAGCAAGCACCTGCCCTCAGCAAGTAGTTTTGCTCTTCACTTGGATGCCTACTAAAGGCAGGTTTGACTGCATAACCTTTAAAAGGCTAATGAACTGTTTTCTTTAACTTTTTTTCAGAAATATTCCTAATTAACAGGCAATTATGAGAGAAACATTAACAGGCACTCATAAGAGAAACAGATTGCTGAAAAACTCATCTTTCTAACCTAAATTGACGATTAAGGTTTATGCAAATTAGAGTTTAATGCGCCACTTGTTCTACAGCTTTACTTGCATAATGTTATTTAAATTCCAGCCATTATCACCATATATTCTTATAAAAAAATCGTAGCCTTTTCATGAGGTGTAACTTGTAACACTTAACTATTTAAGAAGAGAAATGTATAGAAATATGTAAAATGTATTTCTTTCTTTAATTTTTATAAAACGATTTTCTCAAATGACGGCATAAGTATCCTTGCATATTACAGTGAAACGATTACAATTATTTTTAAGTGATTTAAATGCATGCTGAAAAACAGTTTAGTAGCCCTTTAACCTAAATTGCACACACCGAAAGGAACTATAATAAGCTTCATTGTTTTGAAATACATAGATCCTCTTTCAAGCCATATTTCTCCAGATGTGTCCTAATGATTAATTTACCGACTTTGAATAGCGATGGTGTCTATCTTTACTGTATTCCATAAGTATTTGTCTCAGTTTAAAACAGATTAATTGTCTCATCCAGATGGGATTGGTCTTCATTTGGTAGACTAATGCGTCTATTTGTATAGGAAACTTATTCGTCATGGACTCATTTGAACGTATGAAAGAAACAGTTATAAAAAACCACATTCAACAGTCTGTGCTTGACAGATAGTGAAATAGATGGATGGATGGATGACTAGCGATTTTATGTAATTTTCAACAGTATTTCAGTCATATCAGGACGATGAAAGGGTGATAATGAAAAGCTGGGTGCAACGAAACTCCATTTACGGTTGGAAAGATTTCCAGATAGAGCGGGGTTCGAACCAGGGGCCGCTAGATAAGTAGGCCAGCGCTTCACATACTGAGCTATCGGGGCTCATGAAAGTGAAATAAGTGGTTAGTCTGGTAAATGGACGAATGGCTAGCAGAATGTCAAATATTACAGCTCCATCAATATTTCTAGCCAATCAGGAAAAAGATGTGCTTATGATCACATTGTCTTTAACAAAAAATGACAGAGAATAACTAGGGTCGAGTCGGGTAACTTCGGACAGCTGGTAAATTCGGACATACCATTGCAAAGAGTGAAAATCCAGATAAGACGGTTTGAGCCGGCTCATCAGGATTTTCACTGTTCGGCCAGTTGATTTTGATTTAATTCCAAACAACTGACATATAAAGAAAACAATGTCACTGTCCGAATTTACTTGCTGTTCGAATTTACCTGCCTTGACTCTAGTAGAGGGGTTCTTTAACAATTTCTGTGTTTGTATTTTGTATTGCACGTACATAGTGTATGTTGACGAAGAGATGGATGGAAGGATTACTGGTGATTTTACGTCCTTTTCACAAGTATTTCAATTATATCAGGACGATGGGACGATGATAATAAAAGGCTGTGTGCAATGTAACCCCGCTTACGGTAGGAAAGATTCTCGCCTCAAGCGGGACTCGAACCCGGTCCGCTAGTTCAGTAGGCCAGCGCTTAACCCACTGAGCTACCGTAGCTCCTTGACGAAAAGAATCACCCTTTAAACCAGCCGGTAAAGCAAAAACTGCTGTGTTCACCAGTTTCAAACCGGTGTCCAATGAACTTCGTTCCAAGCGCCGCAGCTTGTGAACGTAATATACAGAACATGAAACCGCCAAAGGACTGATTAAAGTCAAGTTTCACAAACCATTAAGGACTAAGAATTGAAAAAAAAATATCAAAAGGACGTGACTGAAGAAACAAAACACTGGTACTTTACTATAACTATGATGATAGAGAAAGTGTAGGGGGACTACACAAGAAACTTAAACTTGTGCGAAGATTAATAAGCACTTTGCTTGTTTTCGTAAACAATATACGGTTCATGTATTGGGGAGATGTAAGGTAATACAGTTTACCCAATGGACAAGAATATCCCTTTCTAGAGGTGTCTGAGATTTTTCTATCTCGGCCTGCTTTCTCAGCCTAGGCTCAGAAAGCTATCTCAAAATGCCAATCATTGCTATATGGTACAGCCCAATTAATAACACACTTTAATTCAACAAATCAGCTTACTACTTGTCATGTAAATTGCATGCAGAATATGAAATTGACACTCAGTGATGCACAGATAGTGTCACTGTAGATTTCTAATTAGCTGCCAATCATGAAAAAAACATGCAAAAGGTGAAATTAACACACGTCAAACTATTAATAGACAAATAGCTTCAAGTTTATAGGAATGGCTTCAATAAGAAGTCAAGGTATTCAATGAATATTCTGTTCTATAAAATATAATTGGTGAGAAAAATAATCAATGATGGGGTTGAGGCCTCCACATGGAAATCTCAGGCTCGTTTTCAGAGTTTTTAAGTCTTATCATCAGTGCTCGGCAAGCCTCGCATAAGACTGTATAATCTGACAACTAGTCTGAGATTTCCTTGTCTTGGCTTAAACCCCATCATAGATTCTATTAGTCCGCAGAATAGTTTACCCAGATCCCCAAGATTGCGCAAACCCATAGTGTTGGCCAATTGTCAATAATAACGTGTTACGCAACTCCAGTATATATAGTTTCTGTGATTGTTTTAGAACGTTTTCTATTACTATTGAAGCACAAGGAGGCCCTGTGGAATATGTTGAACGCGAAACCCCAGATTTGCATGCACACGGTCGTCACTTACATGTACAATGTAAATTCCTGTTTGCATCAACAAAATTAAGCCGCGACACGACAAAACCAACAAAGTGGCATGAGTGCCACACGACGATTCAGATCAGCCTAGGCATCTGCCCAGTCTGATTACAGTCTTTGCTGTCAGCATGGAGTTAGCTTAGACCCTTAGCTACCCTTTAAGCGCACAGCGAGGCTCAAAGATTAAACCCTTAGCTACATGTACCCTTTCAGCGCACAGCGAAGACTAAGATCACATTGGGTAGATGCCCAGGCTGATCCGAGTCTTCACTGGGCGCAAATCCACTTTCTTGGTATTGTCGTGGCGCGGCTCAAATTATAAACTGTGTGGTATGCAGTGAATAGAATGTAATCTCATTCTGCGCTGTTTCGAATTATGTTTGTTCGCATTTGTTGTGAGTATCGAGCACTCGCAATATTGCCCATATAGGAGAATTTATGGTTAGGGCCTCAGAATTCAATATAGCTATCAGATTCAGACAGTTTTATGCGACGGGGCTTATGCAAAACGCTATAAAATGTCGGGATAAAAGCGTTGTGTTGTAAATAAAAAGTCTTAAATGTATTTTCATTCATAAAACATGATAAAATGCCGAGATAAAAACGATCAGTTGTGAATAAAATATGCAGTTGTTTTATTTTTTCATGTTATATATTCAAATACTAGATTGCTCAATATTTATTCCCTAAATTGTAGCTGCCATTGTAATTGCTGCTCTCGTGTCTCTGCATGTAATGGTCCATAATGTCTAAGAACACGATCATGTTGAATTTATTGTTCCTCTATCAGCTAGTAGGTGTATGAATATAACAACTCAGTATAGAATAAGTCTACAGTGTTCCTTCTTCCCTTCGAAAAGCTTTCAAATAGTACTACTGACAACAAACTGGTGCGTGTTTCAACAAATTATTAGGTACAGAAAGTAGACAGTAGTTGCATTGAAATAACGAATGCAAACATCGCTGGGGTCACAAGAACTAGCGAACGATACTGCTACATGTATAACTAAGGTTGGTCCTGCCTTAAACATAAAATAAGACACCGATCAACAAATAAAAGATTTAAGGCGGGGCCGTCATTGTGTTCGAGAGCAAACCAACCGTCGTGCATTTAAAGAAATGAATGTACTTATACCAACATCAGTGATACAGATAGACATTTCCGTATTTCACTTTTTACCTCTCTTCTATCTGGGTCAATTGTTACACATAAAAAGGCTCCTCTTGGAGAAAATTCTGTCCTTTCAAGGTAAGACTCCATTCTAGGAAGTGCATCTTAATTCAGGAAAGAAACAGGAATTTATTTTGTAAAACTGGGGAAAAGTGTGGAATAGTACCCATCCGCCTTTGAAATACATGAATGAAACTACCCAGGGAGGGCTACACTGCAGGCGTCGCAAAAATAGGGAATGTGACTCATTTAACGAGCATAACATTTGCATGCAGTACATTTACAGCAAGTTCAACTTATGGCAGTTGTTGAAAAGAAACGACTTAAAACGATAGTCAAACGTTATAACAGAATTTGATTTGACATGCATGTTATTTGACAGACTGCATGCTTGGCTGCTAACCAAAGCACTGTTGACAATTTTGTTGCCTTCTTGAATTGTGCGCCGTTGGGTTTTCCCTAAGCCTTAATAAAGTCCCCGATGTAAAGCTATGAAATATACAGTAGTTGATTGGTATCATTCATAGTTCGCCAACCCATCTTTGGTCTGGCTGGTTGGAGTTCCAGTGTTGGTTTTCTTGGCTCTAGTGTTCAAGCGAACCGAACAACCAACTAAATGTTTTGTACCACTTCAGATACTGAGGGTGAGATTGGGCCTGTAAAATCGATTTAAGCCCCCCAGTAATTCATTACTGACCGTTCCAAGGCGGTAGTTCTGTTGTGGTTCTCTGTTGCCTGTTTTTGGTGTCAGAGTTTCTGTGATGTTTTACCTTATGTATGTTCTTATTATTTTTGGTTCGGTTTGGGTTGCTGAGTGGCCACCTTTTGGGAACAAGCTGCTCACTCGGTTGGCCATATGTTCTCTGTATCTTGATTATTTGTAATCTTAGTTGTTTCCAACTATGGTTTGAGGGCTGAATTTGGATTTTGATTGTTTCAGTTCCTGGTCTTTGCATACTTTTTACTTTTCCACTGTTTAGATTATTGCTGAGTCATCATCTTTATATTAAGTATTATTAATAGTGGTTGGTTGGTTGGTTGGTTGGGTTTAACGGCCCTTTGAGACAGTATTTCAGTCTTTATCGGGCCGTCTCCCAAAGAGAGGGAGAAAGAAGAGAGAAATGAAAGACGAGATAAAAAAAATGTCCAAACAACACCCACACGCCCCGGCACTGAAAGTTATATCCAGTACCATCGCACCACCCGACCACCCCATATTATGGTATTGTTGATTTATATGTTTAGTTTGATTATTCATTGATCAGGTACATACAGGTACCCACTATGATATATTACATAAGTCACAATAGCGGCTACGGCAAATGGAGCTTCCTAAAATGCGTTTCAACTTTCTGTTAATTAATAATTGACCGTTTTAAGACTGTACATGTACTTCAGTCGTGATCTACAGATAATACTGTTTGTTTTATCCACTAACCTCTAGTGTTTGAAATTTTGATTTATATATATTTTTTATGTTTGTCGTTTACAATCTGATGTATGCCAAACTTATTTTACTAAAGAAAGAATAGTAATGATAATTATAATCATAACAATAAAAAATAATCAATAAAGCAATGTTTTATGTGTTTGAAATAGTATTTTTGTCTTGGCTAGCTTTGCGGCCGTCTACCTTAGAACAAGATGTTAAATCTGCTATAATAATTGAGTTTCCTGTCAAATTTAAAAGAACTTTTTGTTAAATGCTTGAAAAATAAAAACGATTCGCTCATACGTCCAAATGCGCTGTCTGTTGCATGTAACCATACATGTAACAGTTACCACGATTCCGAAGTCGGTGGGTCTGGGTTTTTTTGTGTGTGTGTTACAAGCAATGCAAAATATAAACGCGTTCTCTGTAGAGTGTAATACGCTCAAAGCATTGAAAATATTATTCTTGAGCGTAATGGTATGGTTGTTGTTTACTCCAATCATGTGCATGTAAGAGTGAATAGTACAGGCACATTGGTATCAGCATAAATTAGGGGCCGTATTCATATAACGACTTAAGTGGTTGCTATGCTGTTGCTAAGGCTAAATTTCTTTGAAGGAGATTCCCTACAACTATGAAAATTGCTCTGGAGGAACAGTCTCCCTACAACTATGTAAATTGCTCTGGAGGAACAGGCGTACAAAGACTGTTCCTCCAGAGCAAATTTCATAGCTGTAGGGAATCCCCTTCATAGAAATTAAACCTTAGCAACAGCATACCAACCACTTAAGTCGTTTTATGAATACGGCCCCAGGCATGGTATTATGTGTTAGATAATCGACTGTTTGATGATATAAATGGAGAAAATAAAAGGTTTGAAATATAACTTCAATATACAATGCAAACTTTAGATTAAAGATAGAATGTGTAATATCAAAAGTGAACAGGAGATTCCAACAAAAATATCTCTTATTTGAATTGGAGATGCGACGGATAGACATGATGACTGGAGAGGATCAGCTTATGGATTCTTTCAGCTAAACCTTCTGTGGAACGTCATTATGAGAATTGAACAGACATAGAGAGAATTTGACTGACATAAATACAACAAATACGTTCAAAACTGCCAAGTTGTAGTCTCCAGTAAAAAGAGGTAAATGCCACGTTTTGGTCCTTTGCTGGTCAAGTGAAACGCCTTCAGCAAGTACACTGTATAATTTTCCAGAAGTTTCGAACACAGACAGATTATTCTTAGAAGACTATATTGGATTAATGTTTTAAATTCAGATTCTGTCTTAGGTTTTTAATATAATCTTTCATTTCAGCCCCCCCCCCCGCCCCCCCCCCCCCCCCCTCAGTCCTTTGGGTAAAATAAATGTTTCTAGCCAGTCAGCAACTTCTTTCCTTTAAGACGTGATTCTAGAAGGAGCGCAAAAACAACAAAACTACCAGTGTGTTTCTCCTAACAATGTACCCATTCATATTAAACTATTAAAACCCTTTTCCTCACATGGCAATGTCTGCATTATCTTATGGAAGGTCCTAAATGGGGGTACCGAAAGGAGAAGTACTGAGCCAACATTCATGTGAAGGAATCATGGCACAATGAGTCGGCCAAATGACTGGCAGGTTAATTACATTTACAATAACACTTAACCACAGGGTATAATCGATTCCGCTAATTTTGGCTTCCTGCAGAGACTGTACATTATATTTGGCTTCCGCCGAGACTGACCACTATCTCTTGCTTCCTGCCGAGACTTCTGTACATGATAAATGGCTTCCTGCAGAGACTGCCCGCATGTCTGCTTCCTGCCGAGGCTCTCGGCAGGAAGTAGAGTCACGCAGACAGTCTCGGCAGGAAGCCAATGTTCGAGGACAGTAGTCTCTGCAGGAAGCAAGAGTTCGCGGACAGTCTCGGCGGAAGCCAAATATGATGTACAGTCTCTGCAGGAAGCGAAAATTAGCGGAATCGATTATACCCTGACAGGTGTTAACTGGAAGTAGTCCTATGATTCAGTAGAGATTGTACTCTTGCCCGCCAGGGTCAGTTCTATCCTGAATTCATGCCTGTCGTTTTGCGGAGACATAAATATTAATTTCATTATGATCTCATACTTTAGGCCACGACACGAGTAAAACCAACAATGTTGCATGTTCGCCCAGCGAAGACTCAGATCTGACTTGGCGGCTTTGCTGTCCGCTTGAAAGGTAGCAAAGGGTCTAAGCTAGTTCCATGCAGACAGCAAAGATTCTGGTCTGACTGGGCGGATGCCCAGGCTGATCTGAGTCTTCGCTTGGCGCACATGCTATTTTGTTGGTTTTCTCGTGTCGCGGTTTCGTTTATCCTTCATTTTCATCTGCCAACTTATTTGTCTAATCTTTTGCTAAATATATAAGCACGTTTTCTGCTTGAAAAGTGATCTCCGAGCTTATTCTAAGAACACATCAGACTTTAAATTAAAATCATCAGACAAATTTGACACTGTAATAGGTATACCAAATGAGTAAGCATTTATCATTTTTCTCTTGAAAAAAAACAAAACAGAAATTATATTGTTATGGGTTAAAAATCTAAATCAAAATAGACGGCATTTTAACAACATATGAGTAGAATCTGAATAATAAGTCGATCGACGGGGAAACAAAAGCGGCGGATAATGTCCTTGCACCATAACTGAGGCACTTTATTAGGGCCCTGCCAAACAAAGTCTGCAACTGCAGTATAGTAATTACCTTGACGGCCTGCTGTCTGTTCGTGTCAGCTCCATAACTCATAACCCATTTAAGATACCTTCTCGAAACTTGGTAAAATAATTAAGCGTCATCAGACGATGTGCAGAGAACAAGAACCGTAACGCGGAGTTCTATGGCATCTGATCTGGGTATACATTGTTTGGCTATGCCTTTTCAATAAGACGCAAGGCATAAATGGGTAATACATGAAACACATATTTGAGCCGCAACACGACAAAACCAACAAAGTGGCATGTGCGCCCAGCGAAGACTCAGATCAGCTTGGACATCCGCCCAATCTTATCAGAGTCTTTGCGGTCCGCGAGGACCTAGCTTAGACCTTAAGTTACCGTTTAATCGCACAACGAAGACTTTGATCAGACTAGGCGGATGCCCAGGCTGATCTGAGTCTTCGCTGTGCGCACATACCACTTTGTTGGTATTTTCGTGTCGCGGCTCATTTGTTGTAATTAGGCTCAGTTCATTCAAATGCTGATACAACTTCCAAAATGTGGAAGCATTCGCATCCATATTCACCAATTTGAGCTCACTGTATGTTATATAAGACCATTAAAACCTTTGATATAATAAATTTGAGGACTTTGCCAAACAGAAGTTAGTGTGAAGGAAATCCGCTTATTATATTACATCCATGATATTTCTTCCGTCGCCGTTTATTCTTCCCCTGAGAAACCAAAAATTTCTTTTGTAGCATAAACTAATAAATAAATGCATTATATTGACACTAAGTTCTAAACAGTATGCTTCTTTGGAATCAAGAAATGCACAGAAATGAAAATAGCAAATTCGGTTTCCTTGAGTCTGTTCTTGGCCATTAATGCAACATCGGCCACGCCCTATAACAAAGGTTTATTCAAAATGACTCTATTTGAACTCAATGGTCTCAAAGGGCCAGAATAATACTTGCACCATGATGATGTAAGGAGAGACGTTTTAAGGCCACCGCACGGCACAACGCCAGCTAGTGGAGATAAATCAGTTCTGAACAGATCCTTTGGAAGTTAGGAATATACCAAAGAAATTAAAATAGCAAATTCGATTCAGTATTTTCATGATCAGTAATGAAAATTGCAACACAATGGGCAAGCCTCCTAGCACCGGCTTAAGCAGAACTCTAATATCATTTTAAATGATCTCGATTATCCCAGCGGACCAAAAACTATAATCTTGCATTATAATGATGCAAGTCTACCGAGATGCAACCTAACGGAGTATGTTATTAATTAAATTGGAAAATTATATTTGCTAAATTATACAAAGACATTAAGAGAAAAAATAATGGGACGAACAGATTACGATTATGCAAATATCATGGGCGTATAATGTTTACGATGCGCATTGTAAGTTTCTTAAGTGGTGCTAAAAACCATAAGCTGCATCTCGAATACAAAATAAGTGGCTCGTAAATATATATTAAGCAATAACTTCAAAATATAATGAAAGTTAAGAAAAGTGGATACGAAACTAAATGCAATAAAATGAAACAGATTACAAGAAAAACTATACACAATTTTATCCTTCCTAATTACTTCTTTTACGTAAGAAATCAAACCTAATTGGCCCAACGCGGTTTTACTGCAGACACTTTCTTTGATACAAGTTTGAAAGTAGATTTTAGAGGTATACTCTCTCGTATTTCATTACGAAATAATCACTAAATTATGAAACTGGTTAGTTGTATGCAACACAATTAAGACTTGAACAAAAACCTTCAGCGAAAACATCTTTGTTACGGAGGCAGAGATGATATATCAATGCATACCCTTCTTGAATATTCGCGAATATTTTGTCGTCATAAATTGATTTACTCCCACAGGCATTTCTGCAAGCATGTTCTGAGTTTTATGATTGTTGGAGTAAATAACCTAACAATACGAGGGTCATCCAATAAGTCCTGCAAACGAGGGAGTCTCAGGTAAATGATAATTAACAGTGGATCCACATTCCTTCATTGCATCTTTCCTTCTTTCGAGCCAACAGTGTCCAGAAACGTCATGGTGTTACAAACGCTGTTGCTAGGCAACGGAAGAACACTAGTATTAGAGGAGCGGCGGTGGCGTGCAGTCGTCTGTTTAAGATCCGTTTGCGCAATTCAAAACGCTTGTACATATCTGAATGTTCCTGGGAGTCATGATCAATAATACTTAAGTTAGTATACGGTCACAAAGTTAAAATATTATCGTCACTCACGATATTATTATTCTTCCAAACAAACTCACCATGTTTTTTTCTGGAAACTTCTAAATCGTATAAAAGAAGTTTGTCAAAAAGATGCGTTCACAACAGTTGAAGAGTTTCCTAAAATGACATTTATTTGTTATCAAAAATACTCACGCGATGCTAGAAGGTAGAAATTTAAGAAAATATAAACGCGGGGCCTTATTTAATATCATTTGCAGCTTTCGAAAATCAGAGGCAAACGTCCAAAACGATAATTTTTTTTCTAAAATTCTGTAATATTCATTTGTTGCCTTGCAACCACATATGTTTGGTGATCTGAATGATAATTGTCTTTTATTTGAATTTTTAAATATAAGACAATCATTTAAGAACACGAATTCCTATAATTTGGAAAAATGAAAACATATACACAGGAATTTTCTCCACTTCACCTCTTGTAAAAGACGTCGTATTTGTGCAATTTTACCGCCGGTATCGCCCATACCTTTGCATTCAAAACCCTCCCATTTCTGAGAAAGGAATGTCACATCTATGATATTTGGCCCGTATGTGTATATAACGCCGGATCCTTTTATAGTATAATTTGGATATCCTAGCTTTATCTATATAAAATTGCTATGGCGGCATTTGCAAGACTTCTTCGATGACCCTCGTAGCATTTACCTCCAATCTGCCATTAATTGTGCCTGAAGTCAATTAAAGAAAGGGTTTTAAATTATACATGCTATAACTTTACCCCCGATTAACTATGATTGTTGAGCGTATCCAGTCTTCACGTTTGGCGGGAATAGATTCCCCGTTTCCCCTCTTTTGTTTATTTTCTAAGTTCTCCTTTTCCAGTGATCATCACAAATCTCAAATTTGGCAGATAAAAGTACTTCCAATGGCGATCATTCTTATGCCTAGGATATAATTTTTTGTGAGAAATCTAAAATTTAATAGAAACATATAGGGCGTGAATCTATATATATATGAGCCAGTCTCTGTGAAAACCGGGCTTAATGACATGAAAACAAAAAATAAGCTAACTGCATCACTGAAAAGCAGTCGCTTTTTTGAACAAGTCCTGAAAATTTGAGATGGTTACCACTATTTATGACTGAGATATAGACTTCAGAAGCACATAGGTAGTGCAGTTTCTATATATGACGTTATTAACGTCATGCAAGTATGTTTTGACGTCAACGTCATTACGTTCGTTTGAACGCGCTTTCTGTTCTTGTTTCACAAAATAACTCGGACAAAAACTGTGTTTGCTCATTTTCAATATGTATTTCATAGCACACACATGACAATTTGCATGATTTAACATTCTTTCCCAAATGATGTGTCTTTGTGATGGTATACCATCTGTTTTCAAGGCTTTGGGGTTACCGTGGAATAAGCGTTGTCATGGCAACATATGTCATATTTATGACTGGATTTTGTCTGAATTCATGGGCTTTCTGTTATATCTCAACGCTTAAGGTATTTTTATGGAAATATAAAGAAGTCCGAAAAATCATTAATTTTTGTGTTTTTCATCCGATCACAACGTAATTATTACGCAATGCCATTAAGCCCAGTTTTCACAGAGAACGGCTCATATATATATTTTTTTTTCACCAAGCTTAGTTTATTACGGCTGTAGTTTCATCTATGTGACGACTAAACTGTAGTTTGCGATAATATCCAAGTAATGACGGTAACTTATGGCTGTTCAATACTGGGATCATGGTCATACTGTTAGCGGTATATCACTCAGATATTTTTACCCTAATTTTCCCATTATCTTGTTTTTACCATTTGTTATTAATTCATTTTATTTTTATTTTATTTTTTTATTTTTAATATTGTTTTGATGTTTGGATAAATCAGATTGCCTTATCAGAATATTATACATGGAAATGTTGACCAAAAAGTAAATATCGCTTAAAATATGTTTCCAGGATAAGGCTACAATTGCAAAGCACAAGCCACCCATTTAGACATAAGTAACATCGCTCTTATTGGTCTTGTCTGCTGACTCAGCATCAGTTGTAGATTATGGACACTTATCTTGATTTTTGAGACTGTTGATTACAGACAATAGCGGCGCTTCAATATTTTTTATAACTAAATATTATCGGTGGCACCTTTGTTTTGCTTTCAAATATTCATACAGACGGAGTTTAATAAAGCACAATTACGTAAACCGCCGAATCTGCACACATGTTTACTTCGAAAAAAAAAATCACGAAAACGCATAAGATTTAAAGAAGATGTACATGTATTCAATAACAATTTAGATACCTTAAGTCGGTACAAAACATAGAGAAAGGTATACCAAGTGCTGACCCAAACACCATCATTGCTAAACTCAAATTAGACACCGAAAGAACAATATATAGTATGTCCGACAAAGACGCAAACCATTTTCGAAAACATGCACACTTTATCCGCCTTTTTGAAAGCAGAAGTGCACCGGAAGTCTAAGAAGTAAGACTTTCCCGAAGGAAGTTTCGCCTTTTCTTGCCTGGAACGGAAAAAACGCATTCTGTACTTCTGACCACCAAAACCTAGAACAGTTTTGGTCGTGTAAAACATGTGTAAAGCCTTAGCATATCCTTTAAATAATGTTTACATTTGATTTTGTACTAAGTTATACAGACAATTTGTTGTTATCTGTCCAGAAGGAAGTTTCGCCTTTTCTTGCCTGTAAAGAAAGAAACGCATTCTTTACTTCTGACTACCAAAACGCGTTGAATCGTATTTATCCACCTTAGCTGCAGTAAACAAAGCTAATGCGCCCGATAGCAAAGTCACATCTTCAGATTTGCACTTATCTTTTTCAAACGGATTTGTTTCAACCAAAATTTATGATAAACGTGATGATTTTGAGTTTGACACTTTTTGATGGTGACGTGCTTCGTTCTTCCTCTTATTGGGTTAACGATTTTCAACTTATTCGGTTACCTAGAGTATCTAGTCATCTGTCTGACTTCAATGCCTGTTATTAAATTTTAACTGCTAAAACTTCTGGGGGAGGCCTATTTGTATCATAAAGTTTGTAAAGCTTTTCTAAGATTTTATCGCCGACATTATGAATTGGTTTCTAAATTCAAGATCGGATTAAAAACTCTATCGCAACAGGGCCTTGTGGAACCGAAATTCGACATGGTGACTTAGTCTTTAACCTCCAAAAAATTGTAAGTAGGGGTGATTTTTCTGATCAGTTAAAAAAATGTCACACGTCACAAACGAGTTGGATATAACATGAATGTTATGCTGCAATCTGCATGTTTAATAGTTTGACCAATCATGGTAATAACTTTGCTTCTATCTGTAATTGCATAGTATTACTGGTTGGTAATGCTAAGACTCAGTTATGGACGCCGACGTATAGCTATTCAGTTTATTTGAATATATTTGATTGCAGATGTCGACAAATAAATATTTGAAGCATGGTCTGACTGCAGATTGTTGTTGCAGTACAATACATATATACAATTCTTGCGGCAACCATCTCAGTTTAATTTTTACCAGTTTCACTGCAGATCAGTCCGTTTACCAAGAGCACTCATTTACCGAAACCATTCATCATCAGATAGGATGGAAATGAATTTCGAGATAGATCCTTTATAAAATTTAGTTCAATCTACGAAATTAAAAGCTCGAATAAACCAATAACTGTTTATATCTCGGTATAAAACATGTAGGTCTAAGGTTTAACTATTGTTTGACAAAAACTTCAGACGCAAAATGAAGGCTGTCGCTTGGCGTTATGATGTCACACTCTGTTTAGTCTACACTGTTTGCAAGGGGTGGTGGTCGAGCGATGGTACTGGTTATAACTTCCAGTGCTGCAAGGGGTGGTGGTCGAGCGATGGTACTGGTTATAACTTCCAGTGCTGCAAGGGGTGGTGGTCGGGCGATGGTGCTGGTTATAACTTCCAGTGCTGGGGCATCCTACTTATTTGGTTTAAAGTAGGGCAAGGGCCTACTGTGCTTGCAATAAGTGCGAGCGCGGATTGTTTGGCTATTTTTTTCTCACCTATCATGATCAGTTGTTTTCTTTCTCCCTCTCTCTGGGAGACGGCCCGATATAGACTTAAATACTGTTTCAAAGGGCCGTTAAACCAAAAACAACCAACCAACCAACTAAACTGTTGGCAAGTACGTTGTCACCCTTCTTACTTCACGCAAACCATATATGACCATATATGCATATGTCCAAATGCATTGATTCTACGAACTCGGCTCATATTAATTCACCATGTCCTCATGTTTCAAACGAATAAAACACCAACTGCATTGTTCCTAACGAGATCAACCCCCTGAGGCAATTGTATCTTATATGTACTGACAGCGCTTCTATTAAGATGGGAGATCACGTGGTTTTGTTTTGATACGCTACGACGGAACATGACGATGCTGTGAGTGACTGTTTTTGCTTATACATGTATGAGCCGCGACATGAGAAAGCAACAAAGCTGGCTGTGCTTCCAGCGAAGACTCAGCTCAGCAGTCTGATCAGAATGTTTGCTTTAAGCGTGAATCTGGCTAGAACTTTGAGCAACCCTTTTAGCGCGCAGCGAAGACTCTGTTTAGACTGGGCGGGTGCCAAGGCTAATCTGAGTCCTTGCTGGGCACATATGCCATTTTGTTGGTATTGTCGTGCTGTGGCTCATGTCAGCTTATCGTTTTTCTTTCAAATATTAGGCACTCATTAAGTTCGAGTCCTTATTTTTCCGGTTTTAATGGCACTTTGGTTTAAACATTACTTTATTTGAAATGATAGTGGTCAAAGTACCCAAATCATAAGTCCGAACTCGTAGGTCAGTTAAACATAGACAATTCCGGAATATTTTAGATACATTTATAGATATATTTGAAACTGAAGCATACACAGAGTGAATACAGAGTGAATAATTATATGAATGAAATTAGTTAAATAGGATTCAGAAGAAAGTATTTCTACTAATGTGAATGTGTATCCGAATTTGCTGGTCCTGTAATAGCACCTTGTTTGAACCAAAAAGATTCGTACTTTTGATAAGATTTAGTCGCAATAATTCAATTGACGTCCGTGCTGAATACGAGGCCATGTTTTGTTTCGATATTTGCTTACTGATATTGTTTGAAGGAGAATTTACACAAAGTGTTGAGACTATGTGATTCCATCACAGTGTCGTTTGAGTTTTGAAGGTGTGGACTGAAAAGGGACGCATTACCCTATCAGCGAGAACTATTAAAATAGAAGAAACACAACGTTATTTTCTCCAACATAAAGATTTTTTTCACATGTTTTCCGCCCTGCGTATCAGAACAAAACTACATGACTCCCCAACCCTGATCATTAAACAAGTGCCGTAAGGTGCAAAAGAATCGAAGGGAAAGTGCAAATAACGAAGTCCCCGCACCGTGAATCTGATCCGATTTTTCCTTTCCGCATATTCAAGCTATGCATCCTGTGTCATGATTAAAGCATCTGGCAAAGATAATGTTAAGTCAGTTGCTGCGCAGTCAGAATTTTGTGTTTCTATTCTGTTATGCGTTTTGAGCACAAGAGATGAATTTGCGACAATCCCTTTCCAACTGATCCTGTTTCCAGCTTATTTAAACTGAGTTGCATTCTGATTTGAGTGTCCATAGTACGCATCTTACGTAGCGTCCTTCTTTCAGCAATGTCAAACAACTGTATTGTGTCATAAAGAGCGATGCAAAATTCTAACAAATCTTCAAGTTGATGCTATCGTTTTAATTCTCTTAAGGATCAAATGTCCATAACAAAGTATCTGTGTATCGCGGGAGACGTCCGTATGGACGTTCGTTGCCTACCGAGACCTGTCCATCACATTTTGTCATTCACACGTTTAAGGTTAAGCGGCACTGGCGAATTTAAATATAGCAATGCACGTCTGTCGCACAAAGTTTGGTAAACATACGGTAATGTAATTGTACGGTTTTCGGAAACACCTTCATATATATATATCGGGCAATATTACTGCGGGCCGCATAACGCAGTCAATAGCGCGTCTGACTCAAGCACCAGATTTCAAAAACGCATCATACTCTCAGTCTGGTGAGAGTCTTCGCTGTGCGCTTTAAGGATAGCTAAGGACATTAAAGTCTCCGATCAAACTGGGCGAATGCCCAGGCTCATCTGAGTGTTCGCCGGGCATACATACCATTTTGTTGGTTTTGTCATGGTCGGCTTCATATCTTAATTTTTGTTATTGACATATGAGTGAGAAAAAAAGTTTATCCTGTTTCGGGTCTATTTGGGTCAGTTTAGTAAGAAGTCATAACAACTTCAATGACTCTATCTCCAGAATGGGAATTCCGATGATATTTTGCCGCAAAAATATGTACGTCCCTTTTTGTAAAATCATTCTGGCGGATGATTCTAAACTGTGTCTAAGTGAGTGGGGTAGGTTTTGGAATGAAGCCGTAAAATTATAAAAGAACGGGGACTTTAAGCTAGGTTGCTTATCTTTTTTTTTTTTTTTTTTTTTTTTTTTTTGAGCGTCAGTGAATTAATAGCTATTTTCAGGATTTATAAAGCTCATGCCATAACTGCACTTGCTGTTGCAATGTAAAAGACTTTGTTGCATGTTGTCTCAGTTTGCCATTTTCAAGCAATGTTAGCTTGCAGCTTCATATTTGGAGAAAATGACTGCGTTTTACCTTAGCGCGGATCGGTTTGGAGCTTTGACTGCAATAGAAACTTCAATCCTTTATTTGATTTAACATGGACAATCATGCCCGCGTGCTAGAAACAACTTTACTTACATGTAATAATATATATTTGGGCTAATGCGCGTTAAATAAGGTCAATACATGTATGAACAGCTCTAGATCGCCACCTTTCTGATATAACACTGCCAAGGGAATAGACGTTTCAATACTTTTTAACATACGGGGCGCAACTCAGGCCCACTTGAACCTTTTGTTTTAAATTTCTAGATTACAAACGCAAGTCCTTTTTTAAGGATTTCAAATCACGGCCATTTTACTATAGAAATTCTTACAGCTTTATCTCACATAAAGATATACTTGGGCTCAAATCGTTGAAAGAGCAATGAAACATCGAGCTTGGCTTCGTAAGTATAGAATCAAGTGATAAAGTGACGGGATGTAATCAGAATTGGTCCCTTAAGAAATCAGAAACAATTTTTATATCCGTTCGGTTTTTGATGCGTTTTGGGATCAAATATAGCAGACAGAATCGACACGTAGTGGCCATGTATGGTAATGATTACATATGAACCATGACACAAGAAAACCAACAAAGTGGTTCTGCCCCCAATGCAGACTCAGATCAGCCTGGGCATCCGCTAAGTCCGATCAGACTCTCTGCTGTTCACATGGCGGTAGCTTAGACTTTGGCTACCCTTTAAGCGCACTGCAAAGACTAAACGGACTGGGAGGATCCCCAGGCTGATTTGAGTCTGCGCTGTGCGCATAACCACCTTGTTGGTTTTCTTGTGTCGCGGCTCAATCAGACTAGTCTAAATGGATTTTTCGAGTACATGTAGATGTGGCGATGTGCTAAATATGATTCATGAACATCAATTTTATTCCGAGCGAAGATTGTGTTCTAATATCAGGACACTATTAAACATTTGGTCAAAATACTAATGAACCTACCAATGAAACTATAAGAAAAGGAGTTTTGAGAACTTAAAAACGTAGCAAAAAAAAAGAAAAAAAAAAAAAAAAAAAGGAAAGGAAAGGGTCCTGAACCTGCATCACTCTCCTGGGAATCTAACTTAACTACGAATACTTTAAATTCTAAAGGCCTGAAATTTGATTTGTAAATAACTTTTTATAATACTTTACTTATTGAATTTAACTTTACAAAGATACCTACATCCTGACGATTTGGTACGTAGAAGTTTTTATACTTACAACATTTCTGCAAAATGGCATGTTTTTATGTATTCTTTATTTTCATTATTTCTGTTGCTATCATGGCAATCAGTTCAATTGAAAAGTCTAACCAAAACCTTCTCATAGCGATTAAAAGCTCTGAACCAATCAGCACGAGAAACAGCATTTTTGTAGAGGCCTATTCTAAACTACAAATCACTTAATTCCTGAATCTTCAATCTTATGGCTTCAGTGGAGCTTTTATAGTGTCAGCGTGTTCTACAACTCTTTATCTAGTAAAGAGGTCATTTTGAAAAATGTAGCATTTTCACCATTTTGCTCGCTGCGGCATCCACACACATTATGAAGCTAGTTCAAACATTGTTTTTTTCTAATAACAACCTAAATGGCCAAAAAGGAAACGAAAATATATGACCAAGAACCACGACTTTTTGTAATTTTGTAAAAGTCCATGCAAAACAATTCCATATAACTTCAGCGTTTCATCCGTATTGCTACTTAGAAAATAAAACAGTCAGATCCCATATTCCAACCTCAAAATCCAAGTGAACACGGAATACATTCGCAGTTAAGTATATAATTAAAATCTTAAAAAGTTCCTTCAAGAGCAGAGAATACATACAGAAGTAGGAACATGGGCCAGACTACGTAGTTTCGGCTAATAAAGCCTCGTCAGTGACCCTGACAATATCTGGTGACGAAACCAGAAAAAAAGCATACTGTAATTTCTTAATTTTAATTGGGAAGTCGATTCAAAGACTGATTAGTTTCAAAAGGATCCAAATGATATAAAAGACGATGATCTAGAATAATAATCTTCATCGATCTAAACAGCTCATTTCAAGACTAAAACCACCACAGACGCAACATATGAACATAACAAGCGACATAAACAACCAGGAGTAGAAGTGAAATCTGTTTTTTTTTTTTTTGTTTTTTTTTCATTTTTCTATTTCAAATAACAAAATAAGACAGAATTCAAAGTAGGCAACCTACAGGCGACCAAAATGTTAGAGATTACAGACATGATGACATAGGAGCATGGGACATTGAGGAATCAAAACAAAATTTCCGCCTTTACACGGTCAGTAATAGAATACTGGAGGGCTTAAACAATTTTAATGAAGCCAGTCCCCGTCTCAGTTTGCAAGGGTCCAAAACAATAAGTTTTTTTTTTATCAACGTGAAGGTTTCCCCACCCAAAATTAATTTACCACAGAAAAAAAAATCACGGATAGAAACCATGATGACACAGGTGAAGAATCGACAGACACAACGTACAGTGACTAATGGAGCTCCCTTGCGAGTCCTCATGAAATACAAACTGGAGCAAATGATAATCACCACTAAAACCCCAAATCGCCAAGCAACAGGCAATAATAGCTCCGGCATGAACCATAAAAATAAATAGATTTGTGTCAGGTCAATCATTTTGTCTGTTGCCCGACCCACTAGCGCGCAATTAAAGAAGGAATCAAATATTTTCAGCAAAGTGATCGTGTAAACACCATTTGAGTTAGCTTAAGATATGAGGACATGATATTTGAGAAAGTGTTCTCTTATTTATGTGTAAAACTCCATCTGAGAAGGGAAACAGAAATGAAGATAAAATGTATCCATTCTTCTTAAAATTGTTAATAGACACTGTGTTTGACATTTAATCACTTTTTTTTAAAAAAACGCTTAAAGCAAATGTTTACGTTTCACCGTTTTGATGTAATAAAAATCATAAGATAATTGCTCTTGCGCAGCAAGTAGAGTATTTATTGTTTTCTTGAGAATCAAGATCAAGAAAAATAAGAAGCTGTTTTGCAATTTAAATGTCATAGGCCCGTGTATAAATTAGTAACAGAAGCACCTTCTGAATGTGTATCCATTAACGAGCCGCGACACCAGAAAGCCAACAAAGAAATTGTGCGCCCAGCGCAGACTCAGATCAGCCTGGGCATACGCCCAGTCTTATCAGAGTCTTTCCTGTCCGCATTGAGGTAGCTTAGACCCTTAGCAACTCTTCAGCGCAAAGCGAAGACTCTAATCAGGCTTTACGGATGCCCATGGTGATTTGAGTCTGCGCCTTGCGCACAACCACTTTGTTGGTTTTCACGTATTGCGGCTCATTTATTTAAACGATGAAAATATTGCACCACTGCCTGCACAAACAAAAGATGTCGATATCTGCCTTTAGTTCAGAAAGAGGAAAACTGGAGCATCTTATTACCGTACTAATTGATAATCTGGTTTATTATTATTATTATTAGAGTTTTAGTCGGATTGAGTGGTTTACAATTGAAACAAGCACCAACAGAAATGTATTCATTAACTGTTTAAGACAGACGTTTACAAAAAGAATACCTCAAACAAGAAGTTGTTTACAAATGAGCCGCGACACGAGAAAACCAACAAAGTGGTTGTGCGCCCTGTGAAGACTCAGATCAGCCTGGGCATACGCCCAGACTGATCAGAGTCTTCGCTGTGCGCTTAAAGGGTAGATAAGGGTCTAAGCTATCTCCATGCGGACAGCGAAGACTCTACTCAGACTGGGCGGATGCCTAGACTGATCTGAGTCTGCGCTGGGCGCACAACCACATTGTTGGTTTTCTCGTGTCGCTGCTCAAATTAGTTCTTCATAGAACAGAAGAAATGCAAGCTCAGACAAACACGCTCCAAGCAGCACAGGGTATAATCGATTCCGCCGATTTTCGCTTCCTGCAGAGACTGTCCGTCATATTGGCTTCCGCCGAGACTGTCCGCGAACTCTTGCTTCCTGCAGAGACTACTGTCCTCGTAAAATGGCTTCCTGCCGAGACTGTCCGCGTGAATCTGCTTCCTGCCGAGAGCCTCGGCAGGAAGCAGAATCACGCGGACAGTCTCGGCAGGAAGCCATTTATCATGTACAGAAGTCTCTGCAGGAAGCAAAAGATCGCGGACAGTCTCGGCGGAAGCCAAATATGATGTACAGTCTCTGCAGGAAGCGAAAATTAGCGGAATCGATTATACCCTGTGAGCAGGCGCACTGACTTGAAGTCAAAATTGTTCAACGTCTACATTGAATCAATGTTAATTAAACGTCATTCAACATAGACAGCTGTTGGGTATTTGCTGTTAATATAATGTTATGTATTTCACATTCCAGTAAAAAATCAAATTAAAACATTGTGAAACTATATGATATTTCATTGTTCTTTTTATTTATTTGTTTTATTTCATTTCTTTACTTTAGTAATTTCTTTCGTTATCAATTTTTGCAGCATCGATTACATTTCGTTTATTTAAAGGTAATGTTCTTGCTAATTATCTCATACCTCATTACAGGTCTTTCACCCATGTTCGAAGAACATGTATGTAAATTGTTATATACATATAATAACTGTTGATTAAGAAGCTTATCAGCGTTTCTTTTCTTGCACACCCGTATTTGGTAGCCGGGAGTTTCACATGTAACGATACTTCTTATCGCAAGCCCCGTGACACACGTGGCGATTTTTTCTATCCGCAACTCACACTTACGAACACTAATTACATTCTTACTACGCATTATGCAATGATGTTAAGCTAATATAAACTCTGTGTTTCTTAATAACGTAACACTTGTGCAAGGCGCCTAACATGACGTCGCCCTGATGGACTTCTTGATTAAAAGAGAGCCTGAAATCGTAATACTCGATCGTACAAAATATTCGATACACAAAAAATATGCATTTATACTGGTGTGCCTGCAATGACATTCAAATCGTAGCCGTCCAAAAGAAAATTCTTGACCTCCACTATAAGCATTTTGGAATGTACTTGCATCAGTAATGAACCTGGACCGGAAATCTATTAAAGTGTGATGGATCTTTAACGTCTATAAATTTCCAAGTTTCGCAATCAGCATGGATCCAGATATTCCTTCTAAATACCTTACATTCACACAACTAAATCCGCTGGCTCATTCAGAGAAACAAGCTTTGCATTGTTCTATGAGAAGTGCTGAGACCGAATCCCTGTATGGCTAGGCGACGTAGGTTTGAATCTTATCCGTCCAGTGGGTATAAAATATATACTCAACCTGCTAGTCGTTTGGCTTTAGATTTGTTCCTTTTCCATTTACAAGAAAAAAAAAAAAAAAAAACGCGTAAACGCGGATATAATAAAATTCGATTGCATCAAATTCTAAAAAAATGTTTACACTACGCTGACAAATAAGCGTGAAAGATCCGCTTAAATTGTTTGCCGTATTCTCGACAAAATGACTGATCAATTCTGTTGGTACATATTTATGATGATTATTATTATATATTTTTTTTTTGTATTTATTTTCTTTTATTTTACAACTGCAACAAGCAGGGATATAACGTTGAAATAACGTCGCATTGACGTTGTTTGTCCTCTGGGGGAGACAATTTGCAGAATTTAATGGTATTTGAACTGTAAATGTCCCAATATAGAAAATAATACTGACGCCTATAAACAATACGCCTCAGAAACTTAGTTCAAATTAACAAAAATATCATTTTGAGGGTTAAAACAGTAGTCTTAGTATTTTGTGATAGTAAACTTTTTCGCAATAACGTTCTACATGTAAATAATGATGTACAAATAGCAAAAGAAAAAAAATCTTTTCATATTCTTTGTTCCAGCTTTTTCGTTTTGAAGTCTTTAGTTAAAATAGAAAATTTCTCTTGCCAGGCAATAACTACATGTACCTCTTGGCTCAGATCAATCTAAAGACTCATTTACGATACAACGTGGATGTTGTTTGATGCTGTAATATAGGAGCCACTACAAGCAAAAGGTGATTATCGCATATGCTTACCGCAAAGGCTCAGTCCAGCCTGTGCATCAGCAGTCTGATCTAACCTTAATGCTGTTTGCATACATCTATAGGGTCAAGTCGGGTAAATTCGGACAGCATGTAAATTCGGACAGTGACATTGTTTAATTTTACGAGGGTTGATCGTTGATCCAGAAGCAATGTCACTGCAGCTATAAAATCGTGTAGAATGAAGAGAGAGCATTAAAATTTCGTATCCAAGTACCTTAATCTATTTGCATTATGGACTAAAAATGTCATTGAAATACAGTACACAGTAATTGAGATATCGAGACAGAGAGAAGGCATGGTAACGAAACGCGCCGAACGTCAATGACGTTGTTGACGCGCCAAACGAAATTTCGATATTGTGTCATGTCCAAAGTAGCATATTCGCTGTTCCAGCATAGCACTAATGTCTCTTCGCCCAAAAATTTTATTTCATCTTTAATATTACTTGAAGGGCCCCGCAACTCAATTTTAACAATTTTACACAATATTCGAATTCCAGAACATTGACCTTCATATATGGGGTCCAAACAAGAGTGACGTTTTTGTCTGACATTGCACATAAAGGTCTTCCGGTTTTCAGACTATCCTCTAGCAACTCATCTGCACGCGTATCGCACTGATTGCAGCTTTAAACAAGCCTCATAATAACTGTTATTTCACCACATGTCTAACTAAACAGCTCTAGAGTCTCTAATGGTGATATTCCAAATTCGAGGCAAAACCGCACATATCAGCTGACGCGATTTTGTCAGAAATCAACATTTTTACTCTCGGCAGCAACAAGCATTAGCGCTAGCTAGCAAACTTCAAACTGCAGTGACGATATTAAAATTTCAACAGTGGCCGAAATAATTATATTTCGTCATCGTATCAAATTTTCATCTGATTTGGCGCGTTAGTTTGATTTTGATTTGTGATTGCCTTTGAAAATTATGTTCATGTAATTAACATTATTCTGACGTGCAACGGTGACATACTTTGAACGTCTATACAATTGGAAAGAAAAAAGATTCCAATTATATATTTATTCTGTAAATCAGAACTGAATTACAGTGCAGCTTGATATGATTTTTATAATAATGCTACAATGAATAAGCGCGCAGTGGACACAGTGACATTACTTCTGGATCAACCCTTGTATATGTCAGTTGTTTGGCATTAATACAAAATAACTGGTCAAACAGTGAAAATCCCGATGAGACGGCTCATTATGAGCCGTGTCAACTGCATTTTTTTCCGTTTGCAATGGTTTGTCCGAATTAACCCGCTGTCCGAAGTTATCCTAAGGATATATACATCCTTAGAAACCTACTGACACAACATGACGACTGAAGCTAGAAGACACAGATTCGCAGACTGGTTTGGGTTGTGACTGTTCGTGAATACCGCAAAAATCTAAAATGAGTCCTTTTGAACAAACGAACGCATTTCTAAGTAATAGCGAGCACTCGCTTGCAGGTGCGTAGCGCCTGCAATTCAAAGCCCCGAAGGAGCTTTGAAAGAACAGGAGCTCTATGGTAGAGGATTGGTAAGGCATATTTTTACCTGTAAGGTACATTACTTTCAGTGGAATTTCTTTCGTAACGACACCAAACGGAAGTTATGGTTAGACTGGCTCGAATAGAAATCAGCCAAAAAAATAAGAAATACAAGGCATACAGTCTTTCTGTCGCTACGTTACGTAATAGAGACGTTCTCATTTAAGCTGGGCCATTCGCGGACAAAATGGCCATATATACAACCATGCCAGAATTCAAGAAAAAATCGCGCCCATAATGCTCATTATATCTGCTTCAAAGCTTTAAAATATTTTCAGATAACAGTTTTAGATTATGGAATACCAACCATGTTTAGAGACATACCCTAACACTTAGAAAAGGCGTATTTTATGACGTTACTTAGATATGTAGAAGGACGATGTCGCATACGATTCCATTGACATGCGTAGAATTGCACATTGACTAATCTACTTTCGCTGGTTTCAATAAAAACTGTTTTTTTCTTTGCTTTTTTGGAAGAAAGGGGTTTTCTATGAAGAGCTGCTTAATCAAATGACGTCAACGCTTCCAAAACGTGGTCTTTGTGACGTTGTGACGTAGGTTACATGTGACGTAGGTTACAGTACACACTTTTTAACGTTTTTATACCATTTAATGTTTCAGTGCATGAAATCTAAGCACACCATCTCGTAGCTGTTACTAGGCAGGATTTTGCACATGAGTTTCAGAGCGATTGCTTTGATCAAAAGCCCGTGACGTAAGGTTACATTCTTACAGAAAAATGCTTGGGTAATGCATTTTGAAGTCGAGTAAAAATATATAAGATGCAGCAAATTTGCACAAATGATATAAAATATTGAGGAGCACATATTTCTTCTTGTGATCTTGTAAGTTTTATGATGCCAGACCATTTTAGTTAATACCTGTATCATGAATTTACCGCTGTGACGTAGGTTATATAAAATTTGCGACATTAGTTCTCGTTTCGTTGTAAAAACTACCCTTTAGATATTGTCTAACCTGGGGAATATGTAAGAAATCACCTGAATTTAATAATGGAACTCGATTTTAAGCAGTGATTTTTCTTTTGTTCAGCCGTGCGGCGTTCATATCTTTGCAACGGCAATATTGCGACATTTAAAAACGTCGCCTTTTAAACCAGAGTATCATTATTCAAACCAGTGTTAAAATGTCTAACAAAACGTATGCATGTATTGGTACTTTTATCTACTTCTTTAGACAGAGGGCTACTTGTCAGACGGTAAACAAGACCGTTATTTTGTAATTTAAAGAAAGGTAATACGAAGGACAAAAATAATAGCTAATGACCCAGCTTAACTGAGAACGTCTCAATAACGTCAAACGTTCAGTTTGAGAAAAACAAGATGGCGTCAACGTTAACCGCTTCTGTGAGCACACAAAATGCAGGGGGAGGCTGAGCGTTGGGTGTAATTTAAAGGAAATTAAGTGCCGTAGAGAAGGAACTGAACAAGTATAGCCCGTTTTCCGAGGGGATAGATTACTAGGGGGAAATATGTTTTCTGACAGTTTCTCATTAGTTTGTAGACGGAGCTTGCAGCTGTGGAGTTGCGATGCTTTTATTATAAATTTCATATGACATAAAAAAATGTGAAATTGAATCCAGAATCTTACAATGAGTAGTCAGATCAGGGTCTGCACATCGATCACGCATTTTGTCCGAAACTTTAGAGTTAATATGGTAGCAGCCATAGAGGGGTTTTATCATACCACCCACACATTGTAAAGAGCGATGTGCTCGCCTATAGGCAGTGCCTATTTTCATATTATGATATGTTAGATATGGAACAGACCATGCGGTTTCCACTAGTAAAGCCTCATCAGTGACCCTGTATAATAATTGGCGACAAAAGCCAAAGCTAAAACGTACTTAAATTTAGGCAATTTATGTAAAGGGACAATCTCTGGTTTGCTTGACGTGGCTAATACATTATCATTTTACATTAGGCACATTCGACTGGCAGTTCGTGCTTCACAACCGTTAGCGTTAAGCACTTTATATAAAACATGCTTGACACTGAGAATCGTGTAGCACAAAAGGCTCAGTTGAATACGACCACTGAGTTTTTAAAGTGCAGCTGCTGCAGTAGTACATATAATGCCCTTGGGGACCTCAAATAAAACCACTGGCTGTTGTAAGAAAGGACATGTAATAAATATGAGCCGCGACGTGAGAAAACCAACAATGTGGTTATGCGCCCAGCGCAGACTCAGATCAGCCTGGGCATCCGCCCAGTCTGATCAGAGTCTTCGCTGTCCGCATGGAGGTAGCTTAGACCCTAAGCTACCCTTTGGGCACTAAGCAAAGAGTCTGATCAAACTGAGCGGATGTCCAGGCTGATCTGAGTCTGCGCTGGGCGCAAAAACACATTGTTGGTTTTCTCACGTCGCGGCTCATATATCAAACATACAGTAAAACTGCGCTTTCTGAAATCTAAGACTGACTGTTGATCTTAATTTTATTTTAGATATTGACTACGACAAAATATGAAAATGTTCATGTTCAACAGAAAAGAGCAGCTGAAACGTACCTTCTTATCAGCAATCAGTGCTAGAAATGGAAATGACACTGCTGAGCATTGCAGATGGATTTGATGTAAAAGAATACCAAACATAGCAGTGGTGATTTCGAGACGTTTTGATTGAGGTCATCGTTGTTTTTCTTTTAATCTTTTCACTACCAGTAACAGGCAATAATTGAGCCGCGACGTGACGAAACCAACAATGTGGTTGTGCGCCCAGCGCAGACTCAGATCAGCCTGGGCATCCGCCCAGTCTGATCAGAGTCTTCGCTGTCCGCATGGAGGTAGCTTAGACCCTTAGCTACCCTTTGGGCACTTAACGAAGAGTCTGGTCAATTTGTGCTGCTGCCCAGGCTGATCTGAGTCTGCGCTGTCCGCACAACCACATTGTTGGTTTTGTCGTGTCGCGGCTCACATTATGAGTCTCGACATGCTGTTTCTGCCTAGAACAGAAACTATGCACTTCAGAAAGTGAGATACAGAGATTTTGGCAAGTACCTGACAAAACGCTAGCATGGAAATATTTTCAGAAATATCAAAACTGTTGAACAGTACAGATGACTCGATTTTGCATGTATCTTATAGACAGTATCGAAAATGATCCCGATCAGGTAATGTGTTGAGGAGCTGGTTCCGTTTTGCCCTTGCTAATATAATCCTTTCACTGCAGTATTCAATGTAAAGTTCACAAACAAACTGTGCAGGTTCGCCAACATGATATTGGAGTTTCAACGAAATTCGTGTGTCTGCAACCTTGATTCTGTTATTAGACAAGAACAAATACAGCAACTTGATAGGAAAAGAGCTTATCAGAGGATTGAAAAAAATGCGTTAAGTGTGTAAAAATAAGTCAACAACTGTTTTTGCGGTGTTTAAAATTAATTTCGGCATCGGTCGATGTTACATCCCCCGGCTTAGGAGAGCGTTAGTCGTGAAAATCAACCGCGAGCCGCAGCAAACGTTAAACACCAAAAACTCGTGACTGAATATTTTATCATTGTATAGATAAAGGACAGTTTCTAGCACGCTGTCTGAAGACTCAAGTGTAGGTTTTCACCGCTCCACACAGGTGTTGAAATTATGAAAAATTGAAAATGATATCATTTCCAAAACATCCTTACCCAGAAAATGATACGATCGAATTTTACATCCCGCCCACAATATGAAATGGTTAAAAATAGAATCGGTATGTAACCTGACCAAATGTAAGACAACACAAGTTAAAACGTACTTGAACAGCCTTTTGCATGATAAATGGACACAAGCTAGCACAAACCTCAAGCAACCAGTTACATACAAAAACAGCTATTTAGGTTTTTACTTTATTTGAGCCGCGACACGTGAAAACCAACAATGTGGTTGTGTGCTAAGCACAGACTCAGATCAGCCTGGGCACCCGCCCAGTCTGATCAGAGTCTTCGCTGTCCGCATGGAGGTAGCTTAGATCCTTAGTTACCTTTTGAGTGCTTAGCAAAAAGTCTGAGCGGACCAGGGGGATGCCTAGACTGATCTGAGTCTGTGCTGGGCGCACAACCACATTGTTGATTTTCTCGTGTCGCGGCTCATTTTATTTTTATTTTTCTGTGTTTGCGAGGGTACAGGGAATACATCAAAATAATGAGGATGATGAGCCGAACCAAAAGTTTTGCCTTGCCTCGAAACAGCCAGTAAAAGATTCCTATTTTCTGTTTAGCCTGGAACGGCCAGTTAATTTTGGATTGCTTCAACTACTACAAGTCAAGTATCTACTGCAACCAACGTCCTTCTAAAGGCGATGTTAATCTGTTACGGTCATCTGTCAGATAAAATATTCCACCGAAAAACTGATTTCTTTTGATCCAATTATAACGGTATTAAAACCGCCCAACTAAAGTCGCGGTAACTAGATTTGTGACGTCAGAGTCGCGCTGTACTCTGTCAACCTCGCGCTAACAAAGTGACCGCCGCGGAAGTCGTTGATAATGTAGCTGACAGGTACCGTTAAGATAAATTTTGTGACTAGGATCAACTAAGCCGACGTCTATGAAGAAACGACTTTGATTGTCTGTCTTTTTAATATTTTGAGATAACGGAACGTTTCTGAACCTGCTCCAACAACGACATGTTGCAGTAGTGGATTGACGCGTAGTATTTGATGAACCAACCAACAATCGCTCTATTTAGTTGTTTGGTCCGCATGAATGCTTTCTACACATCAGTGAATAATTGTATAGGAAGACCTATAACATGAAAATAATACTATGATGGAACAAAACTGAGAAATCGACAGATACATCGACGCTCGAAATCTTGAGCAAAATAAAATGAACTTCGTCTATAAACTAAAAAGAAAATCGTTTAAAGTTTAAGTATTCTTTTGCTGGCTTTAATTGCATCGAACTTTAAAACCTCACAGTAACTGGATACAGGGTTTGCACTTTTGTGCTAATTGTAAGGAATTTAATTTGAATAAAAACACTGTTTCTCGCGTCTTTCAGAGTACTAAAAGGTAATTAATTTATTCACAGGTGTCAATTTATCTCACGTGCAAACGTTTTCTAATACGTCAGTGTCATGCCATGTTACATGTTATAGGTTTTTTCTCACCGTTGATAGTGAAAATCGTATTTTATCTGTCTTTGTAGCGCAGACTAGGGGAGATTACATCGCCCGTCAGTGATTGGCTAAAAGACAAAAAAAAGCGCCACGAAACTTATACAGAAGGCTGCTGAAAATTTACAACTTATACAGAAGGCTGCTGAAAATTTACAACTTATACAGAAGGCTGCTGGAAATTTACTCGTTATATCATTTTATGTTTTTACTCGAGGGGACGTCGTTGGCGCTAATTAGCATTTAACTTCTTTATTTGCAATGATTCCGAAACGTTGGTGTAAATTACGTCGTGATGCAAGTGTCTTATTGTAAGCAAAATGTAAACATCTAAAACAGTCGCAATGATGGAATTAACAAAATAAAGGTTTGAAAAATATCATTACACTGTTACATGTAACTATAAATGGAACTAAGATGTGTATGCATACCATTAAGTCAAAATACATGTACGTCTGCTCAAAATTCTCTGTCACTACAAGTTTTACTTGAAAACAGTGCGTGATAGACAAAGATATTATTATCCTTTACTGTGAAGTTTTAAGTTTTCTGGTAGCCGACTAGGATTCAATACTAGTTCTATAATTGAGAAGACGCATTCTGCTACACCCAAAGCAATAATAACAATAGCTCCATCGTCGGATTCACAAATTGCACCGTAAAAGCAAGGTTACCGCAAGTATTTACACTCAGAGCTTCTCCACTTGTCTATATGGGTGTTCAACCTGTATTCTTTACCCAACATGATTCAAGCCCCTTTCATAAAAATAGACAAAAAACTTTAATCATACCTGTTTTGCATAATAAATAAATATCAAGTTTTAAATTAACAGTTTTAAATTTAAACATTAATAATTTTACTGAATAAATCCCAAATTTGAATTTACGAAGCAATAAAATGCATTTCGTTAAACAGCTCTATTTTATATTCTCACTGTCTGACTATTGTTTAACTATCTTCTTAGAGAACAGTTATATAGATACACGAGCTTTGAGAAATAACAGCATTTAGTCATATCAACTCGGAGGCAACCTTTAAAGTGGCTCAGCGCTACGTAACCTAAGTTGCACACACATGGCGCCGAGTATCCGTTCGTTATCATAAAGCGGTTGAGGCTGCCTAAGTATGAACCGCTTCATCAGCACAAGCGGGCTATAAAACATAGACTAACAGTTACAGTTCCGGCAGCGCAAAACCGTACATGCGCTTCGCAAGAAATTCGCGTTCAAAACGCGTTCGAAACGCATATTTTCCAAACGCGTTTTGCGATTCAGAAACGCGTTTGTGAAAGAACCAATCGAATTGCTGCATAAAATCGCGAATAATCGCGTTTGTACGCAAAATTCGCTTTAGCCAATCAGAACTGCGATTCCAGTTTGCGTTTTTCGTTACTTCGCGTGCGCACGCGTTTGGTGTTTAGACCAATGAAAATTGCGTTTGTCGAACGCGTTTCGGTCTCGTATACACTGGTTCCTAGCTTCATTGACAATGCTATTGAAAAACTGAGAACCAACTAAATTTGGTGAGGATTTGCCTTTTTCCCAATTATTTTCGACGAAGTATATAAAGAAAATTAGGTCTATGGAAATAATAATGAAATCCCGGTGCCAGGTTCAGGGCCGAAAACAACACATTTTTTCTAGAACTTGAAATTATTTAAATTTAAGCCCTTTGTGACTCTCCCATTCCCCAAAAATTATTGTAGAAGCTTGAGAGAATAAACTTTTTCAGCGTCAACGGATGCTGAAAGTCCGTCACGATGCAGGTCCAAAATGTTGTTTTGGATCGCAACCGAAAATCTCATCTTTATTTCTGGTTACCTAAAAAACTGCAAACAATACTTTGAACGAAAATATATTATCGATTTACTTACTGCGAACATAATTTAAAGCACAGAAAACGAACTAAAAATATTTATATGAAAACATTATGACTCTGTTTATAAATCCAATTCATAATTCACTGTAAAACGCTGCAAAAATACTGATAAATTGTGATGCGCGTACGACCATATTATGGCTGCTTCGCACGCGTTTTGCGAGAAGCGTTTTGATTGGCTTATAATGAATCGCGATTTTCGCGTTATCTACGTCACAGAGAATCGCAAATGAGCTTTTCTGATTGGTTAATTTATGCTACGCGAAAATCGCGGATAACACGCGTTTTGCATGGGTTTCTCGGGAAGCGATTTGATTGGATATTTGAAAAACGAGATAAACGCGAAAAACGCGAGTCAACGCGTTTCAAAACGCGTTTCATACACACGCACGAAAAACGCGTTGCACACGCGTTCAAAACGCGAAAATTGTACGGTTTTGCGCTGCCGGTACTGTAATACCAATTTATGTCAGCCATTTGAAACATGAAAACATATAACGAATCTATAGATTCAGCATTTTATTAAGCAATAATTGTCTCAACTCTGGGAAGTTTGGATCGGCAAAATGCGTAAAAGATTAAAACGTTATAAATGCAATCTGCTTGTTATTTAGCAAAATTAGTTACGCCTTATTTGTAACAAGATAACTTGTATTAATTACTCTCCGGTATGCTTGAGCGGACCATAAATATTAAAAAAATGAAACTTCAAAAATGTTTACCGCAATTGTTGTAAAATGGAACATCCTGGTTTTACAATGCAGTAGTGCGTCCAAAAGATACAGAAGGAGTGTCAAACATTGCCTACCTTGATGAGAAGTCTGATTTGAGTCTGGACTGTTAGATAATTGAAAGAAGTTGTTTTGTAAGTATAACGATGCATTAGGAGGAATTTGTAATAGGCTACCGTAACAAGTCTAGTATTCGGGACAGATGGATATGACCACACACAGTGTGTCAGACCCATCTGTCCCGATACGTAGATTAGTAACGGCATTAGAAACTCCCCTCAACGCATCGTTATACGTACAAAAAGAAAACAAAAACCACAAAAAAACTACAAAAAAAAATAAAACACAAACACAAAACTGCTTTCAATTTGATATAATATTTTCGGATATTTTCAACGGACAACCAGTGCTTAAACAAAGTTCAATAGGCAAATGTCGATACCTCAGGTATTTGATTTGCACTGACTTTCGAATGCCAAATGAGAACCATCCTATAGCAATACTATAAGCATGTAATGAGCCGCGACACGAGAAAACCAAAAAAGTGGTTGTGCGCCCAGCGCAGACTCAGATCAGCCTGGGCATCCACCAAGTCTGATCAGATTCTTCGCTAAGCGCTTGAAAGGTAGCTATGGGTCTAAGCTACCTCCATGTGGACTGCGAAGACTTCCATCAGACTAGTCGGATGCCCAGGTTGGTCTGAGTCTGCGCTAGGTGCACAACCACTTTGTTGGCTTTGTCGTGTCGCGGCTCAAAACCATGTTGAAACTAATAAGTACAAGGAATTAAACGAAACACGGGCATTGGAACTCTGGAACCCAAAGATAACACTAACTTAACCCTGACTCGTCAAAAGCAGAAAACCAACAATACAAAATATCGATCAATTATATATACAAGTAATAACCTTCAGCTGCGACCTTCATTTGATCTTAGGAAAACTAAATTCGGGGTTTACTGCAGTGAAAACCCCATACTGAAAGTCCAATATCCTTACAGGAAAACATTTCTTCTATGAAACAAATTCTTTTTTGACATCAACTGATCCCCACTGAGAAAGGAGGCAAGCCTGAAACGGTACAGTGTCTGCTCCCTTACGTCCATCAAATCACCGTCTGAAAATTCTACATCGTGCGGTAAACACGTTTCTTCGAAACGTCAGCTGTTAGGTCTAATTATTAAGGGAAATGAATGGTGCGGTTACGGTTCTTGTTCTGTATGCATTGTCTGATGAAAGTTTTCATTTGTGCTAGGTTTCGTGAAAAATGTTTTCGATGGATTAAAAGTTCTTAAGCGGACATAATTTCCGTACAACACGTTTGTATTAAACGCCTCATTGCTCTATAACCATAAAATATTAGATCGTGCGGTATCGCTGCAAGCTTCTAACTACAGTTTCGTCATCGAATATGATCGTGGTTAGCCGGCTTAGAAATTTAACTTGCCTTTGAGATTCTCATGAAAATAATTTGAAAAAAAAAATCTTAAACTTCATTATTTGGTAAAAATGCACGATTCAGGAGGTAAATATAAGGTGAAGGGGTTTAATATATTGTAAGAAAAAAGGCAAATGATCTCATTCATTGTCTAGCTATTGTGTAATTTCATTGCTCGACAGGGAACCAGAAACTAAAACCGTAATTTTATGGAGATGTGTAATTTTTTCAAAACCCCTAATTCCTTGGCCAGTTATAAGACATCAAATTAAAAAAAAAAAAAAAAAAAAAAGGCAAATCAGCCGACATAGTATCATCAACTCTGAAGGCTGTACTGGTTTCAAATTATTTGCACTTCGACGCTTTTTACCACTGATAGGACAATGAAGTCTTTAAATCTCATGAAAATATATTCAACAGTTTTAAAGTTATAGAGCGGCCATGATTTCCATTTCAAAAATTACAAAGTGGCATGATTCAGTAAAATATGGGTGGAGTTATGAGTCTTAACAGCTATTGCAGCTATACACGGTCGGCAGGCACAGTGTTTTTTCGGTCCGGACAAATCGGGTTAATTTGTCAGAGCGGAAGTAGTTTCATTATTTATCCATATATTTGGTTTACATTTATACCTCTTTTTTCTTTGGCTCAGTTTGAGAAAAAGAAAGAAAATGTATGGGATAGGGTTTAAAGTATTCGACTAGTAAAATGCAAAATGTAGTTTAAAAAGTGACTTTAAGAGCATGGGAGTGGGCGGGGTAATATGAAATAGACGCCACCTATATTGCAACCAACCTACATCTGACTCCATTAATTATGACATCATGACTCCGATAAAAAAATCCTGAAACAAGGAATTGCAGCACAGCTGCATTATTTATGTATCTTATTTATTTATTTATTTTCGTTGTATTGGACGCTTTTCTGTCCTACAGCGCAGAAATCATGGATAACTTAATTACAGTAAACAAACAAAAATTAAAAAATAAAACACTAAAGGTTAGGATAGCTAAAATAAAATTACGACGTTCAAAGGATGCAGACGGGATGGAATATTGTCCCTTTCATAGTAACAGCGCATCTGCTGTCCCCATCTATCCTCTATATAGCCCACGTCGTCTGATATAAATATTCCTTTTTTCGATGTCAGTGTGATGTCATAATGTCCCGAAAACGCCTATAGGGCATCGTTTTGAGGTTGTGTAACCCAAGTTGGTAAAAGGGATTATCGTCCTGATGGAGAAGATAAAAACATATCGAAAAAGTAAACAAAAAGCATTTTTGACATCGGTATCATTTATTTAGATCTATTTGTTTATTTATTATTTTTTCGGTCGACATATGTACATGTACAACATAATTATCCGTTTCACGGGATATTAAAAATAAATAAAAATAATAATGAAATTAGAATGAAAAACTTAAGTAGGCCTTGCTTGGCTTCAGAAGGGACGGGACAGGTGACTCTGGACGGCATTAGCTTGCCAATGGTAATATTGGCAGAACCCCGAACGCAACCAATATCAGTTTTGGCATCACTTGTTGAAGATGCAACGTCTCGATAAAGCTGCAGCCAAATAGGTTACTAGATTATTTATTTAAGTGAGGGAAGACCGAAAGTCATGACATTGGAAGTCACAAGCTGTTTTGCACACACACACCGTTTTTTCCGTCAGCCAATATCGTTTCTAGAAAGTTGTAAAGCTTACTGGCCGTCCAGGGCTGGCCACATCACTGTCGACCTAGAAATATTGAGCGTGTCACCAATAAGCAAATGCAAGGAAAGCGCAAAGAAGAGGTAAGATTTTTTTTTCTTCTAGCCTCTTTTCAGAAATCTGACTGGCATTATAGGAGTTTTTTGGAAGACATTCTCGTGTTGCCAGGGAAGTGAAGCGGAAAAAGAATATATCCAATGCTTATTTAGCGTCCCAATTTCTCCTAACCAAACAACTTCCAACTAAATCTTCATTGACTTGTTGGACAGCGAAAATCAAGCCTTAGAAGTATGGGGCAGAATATCCCTTAATCATCCCTGTCACCCCTTTTTATATGTTACACTGGTTATAACATATGTTGCCATGCAATATAAAGAAAAATTATCTTCAAAACCCATCCTCATCTGGACCTTTGAGACGTGCATGTACATGTAACAAGAGTCTATGACCATAATTCATCTAAATCCTGGACATTTTTTTTCAAAACAAGCTCACAACTCAGCAGATAAAAAACAACAACAAGAAAATCAGGGTTTTGCAAAGGACCTCTGACAATATCAGTGCAAATTTGCCCATTTTTCGACAAATTATTGCACCTTCCCCAGGCAGAGAAAGTTGAAATATTTGGTATTAATATGTAGACTTGTGTACTATAAAGACATTTTAACTGTAATTTTGAAAAACATATCATGCCTTTTGACTAACTTAAACCAATTTTAACAAGAGGGGTACGTGAAATTTTCAGTCTCTGAAAATAAGTCAATTTTTGGTTTTTCTAATATATCAAAATTTTAATTGATATCTATGCTAAAAATTGATGTAGACACTACTGTTGCTGATATTATGCAATATTGTTTCAATAATAAGGACTTTAGCCTATTTTTAGATATAAAGGGTGTTAGTACCCCACCCACTTTTGTAGTTTTTCGGCTGTAGACTATCGTTCCCCCCCCCCGTGCCTCAGCAAGCCACTCACATATAATGTGTATTACGATAGTACGCACATACACGCAAAGTGGCTGGCTGAGGCACGGGGGGGAAGTATCTTTAAAAAACTTTTCCTGTTTCCATTGCGTTTAATTACAAAATTTGGCTTATTTCACCAAAAATTGCAGTCTATGTGTTAAAATATCAGAAATTAAATTCATAGCCAGTTAGGGGCAGTTGAGAACAACAAATTTCAAGAGAATTGAAATCTGAAAAAGTTCCTTCAAGAGCTGAGAATACATACAGAAGTAGGAATATGGGCCAGACTACGTAGTTTCGGCTAATAAAGCCTCGTCAGTGACCCTGACAATATCTGGTGATGAAACCAGAAAGAAGCATACTGTAATTTCTTAATTTTAATTGGGCAGTCGATTCAAAGACTGATTAATTTCAAAAGAATCCAAATAATACAACACACGACGATTTAAAATAATAGTCTAAATCGATCTCAAATTTTAGATTTCTCAGAATCTATCCTCTGATCCCAAAGGATGTAAATACACTGCTCAAAATATTTAAAGGAACACCTAATATGTTTCCATAGACGACAGTGCAACGCATCCCCACTTTGAGGTTGTATACTTTCGATCGATAAAGACACGGATTTTCCATTTATTTTGCTATTGTTTTAAAGAGGGGCGAGGTTACTGACTGCACAGTTTTTTATCCAATATTTGTCCTGCCCTTGTCCATGGACAGATTTAAGTAAAACAGGAATTTTGCTAAAAATCTGCAATTTTTCAGAACAGATGAAAAGCGTGAAAATTTCAACCAAAATCAAAAGAACCATTTTGTCTATGAACATGAATGTCTTTCAAGATGACCCTTACTGAGAAGATCCCTTTGAACTGAAGTTGATGAGATTTTATAGACTTCAGCAAAATTACTCAATTTCAGAAAATAAGAAAATTGCAAAACTTGTACCATGGAAATGAGCAGGGCATCTGTTGTGTTGAAATTCTGGTTGCCTTAAACTTCGATTCTTCTTAAAAGTGCTGAAAAAAGATGGAAAATCTTGCCCACTGACGGTCAAATTTATGGGCCGTTAAACTTGGCATATGTTGAAGTAACATCTATGGGAAAATACCTGCTTTTCCTTTAAATATTTTTAGCAGTGTAAAATATAGTCTGCACTATGAATGATGTACGGGGAGGCTTTTTAAGGCCTCCACACGGCACAACACCAGCTGCAGTGAGGTAAAATTAAAATCTGAAAAAGTAAAGTTCTCGGATATATCGAAAATTTAATTTTGACCAATTTAATAGGCAAATTAACATTACAACCGCCAGAGGTCCTTTAGGGAATCCATGTAAGTCCTGGGTAGGAACCGCAATTAATCTGCATGTGTACATCTAAATATCTCAAAATTCGGCTGGAAACAGGACGAAAATAGGTCTGTTCCGGGCCGATCCGGTAATTAGGCTCATTCCGGTCCGTTATTGGTAATTAACTCACTGACCAATGAAAGCAGAGATTTATCGAAATGACCAATAACTAGATGTTTCTTCAAAACCGATAGTGTCGGATCAAATAAAGACCACGATATTAAAATTGGCCTATCGCCCAACATTGACGGGCCGTTAAATTTCTTCACGTCATTTGGTGTTGCTTTATGTTCGTATCAGGTTTTGTCACAATATCTTCAACTGTTTCAAAACTATAGAGTGCGCAAGATTTCCTTACAGACAACTACAAAGGGACATAATTTAGAGGAAATGAAGGAGAAGTCTTGGTCCATGTTGTATGTAAGTCATCTGATTATGCTTTATACTTCTATCAAGGTGTGTGAAAATATCGGTGTCATAGTTATAGTGCGGACGCATTTTATATACCAAAAAAATCGCATTATTCGGAGAAAAGGAGGTGAAGCAACGATTCTTGTTTCTGAACACCGTCTAATAATGCTTCATGTATTTATATTCCTAAAATTTTTCACGAACATGTCTTGAACTGTTTCAGGCCTAAATAACGGACATGAGTTGTGACAAACAGACAGACGGAGAGACAAATGGACACCCAGACGGACAGACAGAGATACCTATGAGAAAACAATATGTCTTGTCCAGATAGACATAATAATGTAGGAAAATACAGGCCCAATCTTTGCGAATTTGCTGAACTTTTCTGCGTCATAATAAGAAGTGGAAAATGCTACAAAGTACCCCATTGTAAACACAAGCTTGACACTACATTGAATCAATGTTAACTGACATAAAATCAACGTTGAACTACTTCAAATTTACTTTGATCCAATATGTTAAAAAGGCTGTGTGCCCACTCGGTATTAATATGTACATGTAGACTTACCAGTGATGCAGAACCCAAATACAGTTGCATAACTCGTTATAAATATAATCCTGATATATACAATATGAAAAGGATTCTCAAATACAGTAACCGTGTCATTTTCAGCAACGTTTAAGCAAGTTGAGTTTGACATATTACTTTGGTTCCGTCCTAAAATGTATTATTACTATCAACACATTTTATCCCTAGCTTAATGCCTATGAAATGTTTCAGCGTTAACTCAAGCTGTCTTAAATTTGGCAAGGTGCGAAGGGAAGCAACATTCGAATTCCAAAGTATCATGTTAATTGAAATAAGCTACGCGCTAATTATAATAGAACATAGACGTGAAATTATGCATAACGCTAATAGCTGTTTTAGATGTATTATTTTGTAATTATCGTATACTGCCATAAAAGTTTGGACAGATGTCTTCGAGAAGGCAGTGCAAACAGGTTAGACTGCTAGTAAAGAGGAAACGGATCAGGTCTGCACTATTTTCCAGTCTCCGTAACAAATATGAGTTTGCGACATAGATAGAAATGACATTGATACTGTCTAAGGCTGACTGGCGCCGCCCAAAAAGGTAAGCATTTGCAAAAGACAAAAAAATATGGGCAGCCTGCGCATTCATGCTGTCTGATTAGAAGCTTCCTTTCTATAAACCATCTGTAGATTCTGGCCAATCTAAAAAGTGGAGAGTTCAGACTCCGATGTGTTTGTGCAATAAAACAGACATATTTAAGTAGTTACATTGTACAGGGCTAAAAGTTCCTTTTAAGTCGATGTGCCAATCAGAAGAGTTCCAAAAGGTCGTTATAGTGTCCCAATATATAGCAAAGTTTCATTCAAAAGAAGCTTCACCTGTTTCTTGTAAATCATAATATGGATAATTTTGTTTGACAGTAAGCCTTTGAAAATTAGATTTTAGTTGATATCTTATAGATCATCTACAGTAATATGTACAGGTACTTGTGAAAGTTTCAATACTTACTTTTTCCAAGATCTGGTTCTAGATAGTTATCTATCTTAATTCCATGTTTATTACAGAATTAATCTCATAAACTTAATTTTTTCAAGCATATTTAGATTATTTTATTTCAGTAAACAAGAAAGAATTCATACTGATAGTTTCAAACAAAATCTGAAACAAGGTCCGCTACATCAATACTGCATTGTTGTTCGCATCGTCACTGCTCGCAAGCGGTCGATGTGTGAAGCTGAGTAAGTACTCTTTTAGAGAAAAGAACGCAGACAGCCAATTCATAGGTGGGATATGCTACCCTTCTTTATGGGGCCAACTCTAAAACTAAAAATATTGCTCCCTAAGGAACACTTTCGTTTCGATGAGACTAAACTTCTGGCTTTTCGCACAGTGATGCTAATAATTACCCGGACCGTTGTCTTTAACTGTAACTTTTAGGGTATAGTGTTGGAAATTATCCAATATATTGATAGCATATTCTCCTAATTAAAACCATGCCATCTTCTAGCTCTGTCATGATTGACATCTTTTAACTAAAGTAAAAAGATAGGCAGTGATCAGGAATTAATACAATCAAATCCCACATTCCGCTCTCAAAACCAATAGGGAAAGAAGCACATACACACAGAAATTGACAAAGGTTTACGAAAGACACGCATAGTAAACCGAATGAGCAGCTCTTTTCCAAACAGATGTTCATTCAGCTACCCCAATAACAGCATCAACATCTATTTTTAGTTATTTTTTATTTTAATTACAAAACAAAACTATACAGAAGGCAGATTGGGCAGCAAAACAGGTTACCAAACCGCCAGAGACCATAGACAAGTGGACACAGCACAATATAACAGCAAGGAACCGCAACAGAAGTACCGCCGCGGAATGGTCAGCAAAAGATCATTGGATCCATAAATAAACTACAGTCATTATCATTTCATTTCAGCATCATTTATGTTGTATAGAAATGTAACAAGGTAGGTTAGCCTTATAGATGTCATGTAATTGATGCCTTGATAAGCCACCAATCGAATCAATATCACTCACTGCCTTACGGCTTGTCATTGCTTCAAAAAGAGGTGAGATTATTGTTTGTCGAACTATAATACTGAACCGATTGTTTTCTCTGGAGACGTAGGTTATAGTGTGACATTCACCGAACAATGCCTAATGTACTCGGATATCTACACCGGTTGGTGAATGGCACATTATATAGAGGATCTTACATGAGTGCTCAAGTATTATTGAATTTATTAAACGAGTTAGGGAAAAAGATAAGGTGCGGGGCTTTTTCCGAGCATTATATCCGTTTTCCCCAACGAGTTTAATAAATTCAATAATACAGGAGCACATATGCAAGATTCTTTTTATCATATGACTCTAAAATCGCATTTTAGTAGCAAAATTGGCACTTTTTTGGTCCTTTTGGCACGTAAACGGCAAGATTTCGCCATTAGAAAACGCGACGTTTTTATGGACATCAACACATAACGTTAGGACGTAATTTGCATATTTAATCCACTAGTGGATTATCGTTTTTAATGCATGGCTTTATCACAATCTCAGATGCGACGTCATATGATAAATCCTATTCCTTCATAGTCGATGTTTGAATAATAGCAACTCTTTCCCGAAAATGGGTTATGGGGTTGCATTGGGCTGTTTTGCAACACCATCTGTTTGGGTAACTCGCAATGCCATACACGATGCTCATATATTAAAACTTTGAAATAACTTGTACGGTAAAGTCTTGTAATATTGCTAACTCAAAGAGCTCAATATTGGATTTTGACCTGAAGCCGCATTAAAAAAATGTGATGACAGTCGAAACGTATAAATAGTTTAGTCTATTTTTGTTTTGTTTTGTGAAGCGGCTATCAGTTAGTAAAAGTAATTAGCACACTGAAATTTCTTTGTTGGTTCCAAAAAGAAAGCTTATAAAGTGTGTACCGTGATTTTTTATGCTTTATACGCAAATATAATTAGTCGAGGGACCTCCGGTTTTCCATCACGCACATTTGTGATTTTCAATCATGAACTTCAAATGAACTGAAGTGCTGATCAACCATAACACACTTATTTAATGTTTTACAAGATATCACCACCTGTCCAAATGATGAAGCGTGATGGAAAGCCATAGCGATATTTTTTTCAGGTCAGATGGTTGAACATAACAAATGCAAAACCCCTCAAGCACATTTCTGCTGAGAAAGTGAGAGAAAACCTTCAGTAACTCATACACTTGAAACCCTGTATACACGATCATTTGTATTGTACAATTTTTCCAATGACAATGTTTGACCGTGTATACAGCATAAAATATTATTTAAAACTAGTACAAGAAAAATGATGGGATAGAAACTCATCCTACTTTTTATCATTTTTTCTCATCAAATAGCCAATGAAGATATCCCCGTAAGTTTTTCAATCATTCCTGCACTAAAGATTTTAGAATTGTGGGAGCAAGAATAATATAATGCGAGCTTTCTTATTGCCATACATTCTACATATTCCCTTGAGTTTTCAAAACACACGCTTCAATAAAAATGAATAAATAATCCTTCTTGAAACTTTGTACCGTGTAAACACTCATCAGTTGTCTTTTTCTCTTGGTCATTTCTCTTGTCCAAGAAAAAGTTGTACAAGAAAAACGATCGTCTATACGGGGTTGTTAATACTAAGAATAGCTATGGACCGGGCCAAATGTAGACAGCTCATTGTGAACATTGCCACTGAATTTAAGTGGGGAGTTGGTGTAAGGATTATGGCTGAACAACACAAATGTGCATGATGGAAAACAGTAAGTCCCCAGACTGATAACATGACAGTAATTTTCCAGTTCATGAGCTCTGTAACACGTGATAAGCTGTACTCTCATAATATGAGATATCGAGGATTCTGACGGCCTTATTTTACAGGTAAAAAGATATGTAAGGTAGTTGAATACTAAATAAGAATATTGGTGGGGCATTCAAACCACTTTACAGGCCTAATAACCCACAGGGCTATAAAACATTTGGATAAGAAAAAAAATATTTTTACCGTTTCGGTTTCAAAAAAATCAAAATTTTGTATTTCTACACACTTTTTTTACACAGTTTCTATTTAAATTCAAATTTCTAGCATATGAATGCACTTTCATTTCCGCGATTCATATAATCTATACCATAGGATGTTTAAAACAAACTGGTAAAAAAGAATGCACTTATCTTGATAATAAGTATTTTTTACATTTGTTTAAAAATGCATGAAAATTAAATTTCATGAAAAAAGTCATGAAAAATACATTTTATCGATGGGGCATGCCCATGCATATCATTTCAGAAAACCTTAGATTGTATGCTACAGAATAAGACAAAAATACAAAATTTTCATCGTTTCGTTTCCTTGCAAAACAATGTTAAAGTTAAAAATACCCCAAAATCTGAGAAACCCAAATAAACAGACAACCCCCATTCCGCACACGCTGCAACCAAAGTAGGCCCTTGCCCTACTATTTATTCCCCTGTTATTTTGGTTCTACCATAAAGTAATGCCACCAAAAATGTGCAGGCGGAATGGCAAACAGAAACGTTCCTAAGGAGCAGTCCGATCTCAGTTTCCACTATTTGTACAAACCTATTTGCTCAAAAACTTAGGATCTTTACGGTAGTTAGTATCATTGTATAGGTAGCTTACCACCAATTATTTCACATAGGCAACAGAAATAATGTTTAAGCTAGTCCCTAGAAAACTCGAAATTAATACCGCATTTTGAAGAATGACTCTAGCCGATGGTTTAAAGAAGAAAAAAAGGCGCATGTTCCCTGCTCTGGAGGCCGCTATTTCAACTAGAACACCTAACCCGAGCGCGTGCAGTAAATTTGGCGCGTCAGTTTAGTACTGGGTAAAGTTATAAAACTTCAATGGTCTACAGCAAAAAATCAATGTTACCATCTAATACTTTTCATCTAGGTCTGTTATTTTATTTAACGATTGTTTACATTAGTTACCTGACTAATGGTGGCCGTTCTTACCATTCTCTTCTTGACTGAAGCGTCTCCCCTAAAGATGTGGTTCTTGAATAATAAGTGGTAAGCTACCCCAAGTTGAGCGAACAATAACTCTGTTTTGTTTGGACAAAAGCAATACAGAGTTTTCCTGTAATCGTCACCCTTAATTGAATACCCGATCCCTCTTCTACCATCAACCTTTTACCATTTGCTGTTTCCGACATCGGTTGGTGTTACGGGAAAATTCTCTTTTAACAAGAAAACAAAGGACTTTGTGTTTAGTACAGAGACAAAGCAATAATCGACTTACCGTTGACTGTTAGCTTGTCAATTTGAAGAAATTGACAAGACAAACAAAAACAGGAAAAGAAAAATTGTAATTAAGCGAATTCCCGTTAGCATCAATGAAACGCAGATCTAATCCAAACAAATCCTATAATGCAACAGAGACAAACAAGATGGCAGTAAAGTGGAAGTACATTTGAACCTTCTGAATGTGTTTGAAACTTTGACTAAGCTGTTATGGACGATGCAATAATTTGATAAATATATGCCTGGTAGTTATTCCTGTATCTCAGTGGTAAGCATTACAGTTTAACCCCATAAATTTACATTATCAGTGCAGAGCTCTGTGTTAACCCAATTAAGTGATCCGGGAGTCAATGTTGCTTACAAGTCAATAATTACATTGTGCCACGTGCTTCAGAGTGACAGCTCATCTCAATAACTAGCACGTGAAATCTACAACATGCCATGTGCTTGAATGGGAAGTAAACATTGAGTGACAGCTCACTACGCCTACTTGCACGTGAAATCTACAGCAGTTGGTGGAATGTACTGGTAGGCAGTGGCAATGCGGCTATTCCAAACTATTGCATAATTCGTAATGTTTTAAAAACGATTCTTATATATGTATTTCTTATTTTTGTTTATCATTATATTGATCAAAAGCATCGTTTAATAATATACATATAAGGAATGAACGATTTTTTTTAAACGTTTACTGAAGTATAAACTACATCGGTTTACGAGCAAAGTTTTCGTAAATCCCTTCGAGGTTCACTTACTTTGCTCGAGATCCCAATGTAATTTATACTTCAGGAAACGTTAAAAAAATAACATTCATTCTCTAAATGTTCGATTTGTTACGTCTTTCATTTTGGCGACAGTTGAACGAAAAGCGGCCATTATGAACAAAACAGAGCCGGGCCGCGTAGCGCAGTTGGTAGGGCACCTGACTTATAAATCAGAGGTACCGGGTTCGATACTCGGTCTGGCCACATACTTTGGTTTCTCCTTCCGCTGATTCAAGAAGGGCAGTTGTCAGTTACTGGCGAAAGTATGTGCACTTAGTACTGGTTAACCGCTTAGGAGGTCTAAGCCTGTACAGGAATAGTGTGATTAGGTTAACTGACCGTCCCGACATGTCCATAGTTGTTTACCGTGGACGTAAAACGACAAGTCATTCAATCAATGAACAAAACAGAAACGGCCTATTACCTTCTGCATATATTGTAGAATTATATAAGTTGTTATTAGTCAGAAAGTATCGAATGTTTTCAACAAACAGATAACAACAACAACAAAAAGAGGCTCATTAACATCCTATATGACTCCTATATGACTCAGCTAAGCTCAATACATGATCACATAAGGAGATAAACAAGAAAAAGAAGAAACAGAACAAACAAGACTCTTCGTTGTTACGAGAAACATGTCTACTTAATCTAATGCACGTTCATATATCTGCCCAGTTTCGTCTTTATGCAACATAACTAGAAAAGAAGGAAGTTAGTTGTCCTTCTTTAAAGCAAAATATTTACTCAATCTGATCGACATTCCCATCCAAATGAGTCCAAAAGAGTCGCTCCATGACAAACCCATCAAAGTGGCATGTGCGTCAAGGAAAGGCTCAACTCCGCCAGGGCATCCGCCCAGTCTGAGTAGAGTCTTTGCTGTCAGCATGGTGGTAGCATAGGCCCTTAGCTACCCTTCAAAGGCATAGCGAAGACTCTGGACAGAGTGGTTGGATGCCCAGGCTGATCTAAGTCTTCGCTGGGCGCACATGCCACTTTGTTGGTATTGTTGTGTTTACATCTCAATCCAAGTGAGACGCGGCGGAAATATTTTCGATATACCTAAAAAGGTGTGAAAGTAATAGAGTGCACAGATTTTTGTCTCCGGAAAGTGCATGGAAAAGAGAACACAAAAGCATGCGCCAAGTTTTAAAGCTATTGCTGTTGCATATGTTATTCGTACTTTACCGATCTACATCTGAGAGGGATTGGTATTTGTTGAGAACAGAATCTTTAGTCGCCAGGGAACAGAGCTTTATGTTCCATTAAATTAGCCATTATGCTTGATTTCACAGTTTCTTTGAAACAAGTTTGAAGCTGAACACGTGATTATTGTTTTGTCTGTAGCATTGAGTAAAAAATGGCATATCCATAAAAGCAGTACATATATTACTTTTAGCTTTTAGTTAATATGAATATACTTTTGATTCGAGAAATTGAAGCAGTGGCACCTATCATAAAAGGTTTTAACAGTTATACTGGTACTTACCAGCAAGCAACGTATATGGTGGGCGGGATAATGAAATCAGTCCGAAAGGGGGGGGGGAGGGTATCAATAAGGTGGGTTTTCTGCATCCTACCAAAGCTTTCTTTTTTTAACTGATGGTATACTGCAATGTCTCTAGTTTATTTGACTATATGTGACTTTGGTCGGAAATCCCTACTTACTGAGCTATGGGTCCACAGAAGTGGGTGGGGTAATCCAACATGGTTTTAGCCTGTCTTGTAAAAACATTCTCATTTGGTAGAAGAGTACAGCAGACAGACTGGATTTGATAAAATGATTAACAGAACATCTAAACTATATTTGCATATCATTTTATTTGGTTTAATTTGAACATATGTTGTCAAAAAAGACTATCTTTGACATTCAGTATTTTTTTTTATATTTTTGACCTCAATTTTCAATATTTCCTGGCCTTATTGTTAAATAAACAGACATGTTATCATCAAACTCATGTCAAGGAAGCACCCTGACCAGGACATTCGGATGGTGTGACAAGAATTTCACAATGGCATAGTTTTCATGGTCGACTGAACACATAAACTTGCTTGGAAGATGGTTTTCTTTTTATTTTGACCTAGAATTACGAACCTTTGGTCAAATTTGCTATAATATGCCCCACGCCCCCGCCACTAAAGGTGAGGGAATACATATTGGCTTCAGTGCGGATCTCGTTGGCATCTGCATTTGTGTATGTGTCACACATTAAGTCCTTCTGTGACCTTGAAAACAAGGTCAAGGTCATCAAAATCTGACCTTGACCTTGTTTCCAAGGTCAAAGTAAGTGACACAGACACAGATGCAGACGCCAAGGAGATCCGATCTGATCTGAGGCCAATATGTATTCTCTCATCTTTAGTGACGGAGGTGTAGGGCATAATATAGCAGTTAAAATAGTAATTTGGCCAAAGGTTTGTAATTCTAGGTCAAAATTAAATGAAAACCCATCTTCCAAGCAAGTTTATGTGTTCAGTCGACCATGAAAACTAGGTCATTGTGAAATTCTGGTCATATCACCCGAATGGCCTGGTCAGGGTGCTTCCTTGACATGAGTTGGATGATAACATGACTGTGTGTTTATATAACAATAAATTCAAGAAATATTGAAAATTGAGGTCAAAAATATAAAAAAAATGCTGAATGTCAAAGGAAGTATTTTTCGACAACATATGTTCAAACTAAACCAAATAAAATGATATGCAAATATAGTTTAGATGTTCTGTTAATCATTTTATCAAATCCAGTCTGTCTGCTGTACTCTTCTACCAAATGAGAATGTTTTTACAAGACAGGCTAAAACCATGTTGGATTACCCCACCCACTTCTGTGGACCCATAGCTCAGTAAGTAGGGCTTTCCGACCAAAGTCACATATGGTTCAATAAACTACACACATTGCAGTATACCATCAGTTAAAAAAGAAAACTTTGGTAGGATGCAGAAAACCCACCTTATTGATACCCCCCACCCCCCTTTAGTTGTTGTTTCAATTTTCAAAACTTTGTAAATCTACTGTTTTGGATGGGCCACAGGCTGAACTGAGTGTGAGAAAGCATCGTTATACTTATAGCATACAACTGACGTCACGTGTGACATTGCGCTAGGACATAGGTCTAGATGAGGTGTCGGAAGTGGCTAAGAATTTCAGACCTAGTTCGGGAATCGGTCTGATGGCTGAGAAGTATTATCAGTTCTAGCCATTGTATTTGTGAGTCCTGTGCTAGGGCCTCTTAAGGTAATGGTAAAGGTTAACCATAGCCAAGAAGCCGTGGGAGCAGTGGGGCTTAGAGGCCCACTGTATCTTGGGCACAGCATACGAAAAGTTGAGCCTATCCCTTTCCTTTCGCTGTCTTATCATTCCCTGATTCGAAACAGGTACACATTATCGTGGGTTGACAGGGTTTATCACACGTCGGATGACCAGGACCAGTTTCGAACCAACGATCTTTAGCGGAATTTCTGCACCACAACCCAGTCGCTTTAACCACTCGACCACGGCGCCTCTCTACCTTATCATAAGTAAATTTTAAAAAAAATCGTAGCGAGGTTCTACTCAGCCATTTCCGGAAGCGCCGTCAAAATGATTCCGGTAAAACGAACAGTTTAAAAAATGCTTAATTCTGAGGCTAGAAATGCATTCGATTAAAAGCTGCCTCATCTTGCCTCCCACAGCTACCTAATCATATTCTAGGCTTACCCTAGGCTTTCCTATTGGTAATCGTTTTCGAAACTGCTTAAGCTCACATACCTATCAAAGCTCTGTCGCAGTTTTGAACTATTATTAGACAGATGTTATAGAAAAAAAACGGAGAACCGCCCCGAGGCGCTTAACTTTTGATGCGTTCTCTGGATATGTCGCGACAAACAATGATTACGCCTCTCTCGATACACACACGTGCGCCCACAAAGATACACACCCCAACCCCGATATTTATTCAAACGAACACTCAATTTTCCAAGTTCAAGTCGCTCTTCTGCAATAATGTTTTGCAACTTTATAAATAGACTAGTTTTGTGTAGAAAGCAAGTTGATCCATTACACTGATTCCTGTTAGAGTGGCACTTATTAATGCATTCTTTAGCATCTCCAAATAACGGATCATTTCTCTCGTGAGTCGTTTTTAAAGTAAATTGCATCTGCACAATAATCGATTATGCAGAATACTAAGGGTTTATGGAGTCTAACCATTCTCGAATTATGGTAATTTCCCTATTATTGGCAGATAGCGTTACAAAAAATACAAATGAGCAGCGACACGACAAAACCAACAATGTGTTTGTGCGCCCAGCGCAGACTCGGATCAGCCTGGGCATCCGCCCAGTCTGATCAGAGTCTTCGCTGTCCGCAAGATGGTAGCTTAGACCCTTAGCTACTCTTTAAGCGCTTAGCGAAGATTCTGATCAGACTGGGCGGATGCCCAGGCTGATCTGAGTCTGCGCTGGGCGCACAACCACATTGTTGGTTTTCACGTGTCGCGGCTCAAATACTATAGACTGCCGAAGGAGAAAAGTTTTATTTTCTGTTTTCTGATAAAATTAAAAAAATCAGTTGAACATGGAGGATCTTAAACTAGTGTTAATTTCATATGAAATTCATAAATTTATTATACAAATGACCACGATTTAAAAATTCTGTTTCCCATATGACTTTTTAAAATGGGATTTTACCTATTTCTAAATGAACATTATTTCCATAAGAAAACGTATTGTTGACATGGACGTACATGTAGTCAATGACGCTACATGTAAGGGCCAAAGTGTTATTAAACGTGTGGTCATACGATTTTTATGACACACGTTATCCACTGAATAACAGCGACGTCATAGGATAAATGATTATGCAATAGCTTGAGTAGCATGGACCTTTCTACTGTGCTGCTTTGAGAGGACAATCTCTTATTATTTGAGTCGCGACGCGACAAAAACCAACAAAGTGGCATATGCGGACAGTAAAGACTCAGACCAGCCTGGGCATCCGCCCAGTCTGATAAAAGTGTTCGCTGTCCGATTTGGGCTAGCTTAAACCCTTAGCTACCCTTTAGGCTTACAGCTTAGATTCTATCAGACTGGGCAGATGCCCAGGCTGATCTGAGTCTGTATCAGATGCCACTTTTTTGGTTTATCATGTCGCGGCTCGTTGAGAAACTCCTAGGAAACCCAACGATGCCAATGAATTATACGTACTTGGTTCTTTATACAGTCCAAGAAAAAGTTACCAGCAGCAGCTGTAGAAAAGATTATATCTCAACCCATTTATGGCTGGTGAACTCCTGTGTCGTTATAAATTGGGTGAATCCATTTGACAATTTAGGGGTGTCTGGGTTGATCCTCTTGTTTCATTTTTAATTTCCTTTTTTATTGGGACATGTCAATTTTTTGTCTTACGCAAATAGTGTAGATCCTGATCAGACCCCGCATATTATGGTGTCTGAGCTTGGTCTGCACTGTTTGCCATAGCACCTTTTATGGAACGTTAGAGATAAATGGGCTAAATAGAACGCAAACAACCCTACAAAGTGTCGGATATCAATTAGTATATTTGCGATCATGGGTACATGATTGAAACAATTATTTTACGCATGTCAGTTGTAAAATATTCTCTACAGGCGTCGTATCGAGCTTTCCAGATTTCAGTGGCATTAATTTTAAACTGCAAAACGAATATAACTTGAGTGGTGCTTAAATTACCCACATAAGATTCCACGTGAATCTTCAATATATTAAATCCTTAACCGATGAGACTTTATTAGCCGAAACTACGTAGTCTGGCCCATGTTCCTTCTTCTGAATGTATTCTCTGCTCTTGAAGTAACTCTTTCTGATTTTAATTTTACTTCGCTGTGCCGTGTGGCGGCCGTTAAACGTCTCCCCGTACATAATCCATAGTGCAGACTATGTTTTATTTTCGTCCTTTCAGATCAGAGGTTATATTCTAAGAAATCTGAAAGTCGAGTTAGGTTAAGATTCTTTTTTTTTTTTAGAAAAAAAATGTCTTTTATATTATTTGGACACTTTTTGAAATTCAACTATCTTTGAATCGACTGCCCAATTGAAATAAAGAAATAACAGTATGATTTTCTGTGGTTTCGTCACCAGATATTATTCGGGTCACTGATGAGGCTTTAATAGCCTTAACTCCGTAGTCTGGCCCATGTTCCTTCTTCTGAATATATTCTCTGCTCTTGAATGTACTCTTTCTGATTTTAATTTTACTAGCTTTAACTTATCAAGATATAATGAAAACACTGGCGCCAAATCTATTTGCCGTTTTGGTATAATCGACAACGCAGGCATTAAATAGCCAGACATTTAATAGCTAGCAGTCATTATTTTAACCTTACGGCAGCATTTGCTCATGTAATCACATATAAAAGCAAAAACATAAGTATTGTACTTATTAAAGACCCTTTTGCTCTATCGATGGGAAAATCTCATGAAACTTCACTTCGCAAGTTTTGCACTGCAGTTTTGTCATTGCAAATGGTCGCGATAAGCTGATTTTAAACACAGTTTCACATTAAAAGACTGAAGCTGGGTCTATTTAATTGGCAAAAGAAATTACTTACTTGCGAGTTCAATATCTTACTACTGTTTTTTGTGTGTTTTGTTTTCAAGTGACTATTTCTTGTGTAGTGCAGTGGATGGAAGCTGGAATTTAATTGTATCAGTTCCTGTTTATTTCAGGTGATTCTGTTGCGTTCTCTACTAAATTTTAACTTGACTAATAGTAATGCAATGCAGGATCGAATTTCTGTTTGTTTGTTGTTGTTGTATTTTTTTGTTGTTTTTGTTTTAACCTTTCCTATCCTATCTTTTTCTATCACTTTATCTCTGTGAGAGACGGCCCGACAGAGACTAAAATACCGTCTAAAAGGCACGAAGTTAACCCAAAACGAATCAAATCAACAAACCTAATCGCTTACCTTTGTCCCTACCTTGTAAGATGAAATCAGATGTATTCAAACTGAAGTTTTGTTATATAATGCATCTCATAATTTAACGTCTTATATTAAAGAAACTCAATCACAGACTGTAATTGCTCTCAGTTGCGATTCAGTGCTACTGCTCATGATTTGTACAGATTGTCTTTTGCTCTTTCTAGCAAGATACAGACTTCACTGAAATTGTACCCGTTCAGGTTAAGGCAGATCAAATGCTATTCGTGCCAGTATTTAGAGATTGACTCTTTGAGTCATTGGCGGTCCTTCACTGTGCACATTAAGGGAAACTAACCCACTGGGCACACAATATTGCGTCATTCGACGTCACGACGTTGAATCAAGGTTGATTAAAGGTTGTGTGCCTGCTGGTTAAGAGTTAAAGCTACTCTCGTGCCGACAACAAATACTCTGATCAGAGAACGCCCAGGCTGATCTGAGTCTTCGCTGGGCACACATGCCACTTTGATGGTTTTGGTGTGTTGCGGATCAAATTTTAATTAAAGCACTTCAAGCAGTTATTGCAAAACAAAATTTGCTTGTGTTATCCTTGCCATCACTTCAAACAAGTTTATTGGTCCTAAAAAACCCTACTTTCCATAGGGCAGCCAACTTGAGTTTTAATCAGTGCTACTTATTGTAGGCTGTGTCACGTCAGTGGTCAATTGAGACTGTCACAGAGCCGTTCAGTAATAGAACCACAGCTCGATGAGTCCATGATGACAAACGTGATTCTAAATATAACAAACATAATGCATTATTCTACGGCATGCTGTTTTACGTGCAGTTTAAAAGGACAAACAATAAACCTTTAACAGTTGTTGAAACCCCCGAAACTCTAGTATAAAACCGGTCTTTTCTGTCGAAAAGTATTTTTCTACTCATAACAAATTCAAGAAACGCAACAATACAGTGTGGCTAATTGATGTGAAGTTTGCGGTCTTAATAGCCTACATGTCCGCATCGACGAAACTTTTTTAAGATTATGTAACAGGAAACGGGTCAGGAACAAAATGCTATTAATTCAATATCCACGCTCACCTACAAATTAGATAAAACAACATATTGCTATTACTACACGTTTTTAGATACTTAATCTCCTTGGTCAGTGTCCCAGACATGCTTGTTTGTCTGAAACAATGTTATGGAGATAAATGTAATGACTTTTCAGACAGGACAAATAAGACCTAATTGCCCGAGAGAAATGATGCCGTCAGTAGTAGAAACCAGATGTTATTTTATGTTCTCCGAGAAACAGTCAAACTCACGAATTCTTTATAATGTGCTCTGTCGCGACAAGCTTCAAGTATTTTAAACATTAAATGACAAAGATGTCAAATTGTTTGATTAAGTTGGAAATAATGTTATTGTTAAAAGCAACAGATAAATAGAAATTTCGTACCATCTGCAATATAGCCAAATAAAAATACATTTGATGAAAGTCTCACCTCATAAGAAAACATTTTATAATAAAATTAGTTTCATAATGAGAAGTTCTGAGTTAGCGCTATGACAGACTATATAAATACATATATGTACATCCAATCAAAACAGAAACTATATGATACAATATGTGGTGGATAAAAAAGTAGAAAAAAATGATCAGCTTTAGCAGTGAATATTTTAGTTGGAGGTCAGTTGTTAAGTAGATCATATCAAGAGCGCTGAGCGCGGTGATATATCTACTTACAACTAACCGATTACTCAACAAGTCAATGCTAGAGCTGAAATATTTCGGTTCAAACACATAAAAGCGCTGAAAAAAATATTAGTTTCATTCAAAATCTCCCTACCTTCCAACCAGCGCGTTCATGATCCGGCCAGTACTCTGAACTTTAACACAGATAAATGTACGTGTTTAATGAAGGTTCTGGTGTAAAAAAAATGGAACGCCATCGGCCGTCGACGAACGTCATCAAAACATCACATAATATGTCAGTAATTGCCAGTGACGTCAGCAATTAGACTCCGAAGCAGTAAATTGTTGCAGAATAAGATAAGGAAACTTCCAATTGTTTCCGTAGGCGCGATGTGTTAGACTAAACAGTTAATCACAATTCATTTACATAAACATACATTAAAAAACACCTATAAATTCATTTCTTAGCTCTAAATGTCAATGTCTAAATCATCTGCAACAACCTCAGGCCTAAAAAAAAAGCCGTGTTTCCACTAACCCGACAGACCCTGCTTCAGACCCCCGACTCTGCTATTTTAATGAATAAAAGAACAAAATAAAAATTAAAACACCGACCCTACCATTTTCAATTTTCGTTGTTTTCGTATTTCTATATGAGGTAAAACTGTGACAATAAAGGTAAAAACTGAGTGTATTTCTGGAACATTTACAAACGGGTATATTTTTTTTTCACACAAAATTCAGCAGAGATGAACCTGAACCTGTTTTTGAAGATAGCTTTGCTACCATTTTCTGCCTTTAAAATGAGCTGCGACACGAGAAAACCAACAAAGTGGTTGTGCGAACAGCGGAGACTCAGATCTGCCTGGGCGTCCGCCCAGTCTGATCAGAGTCTTCGCTGTCCGCATGAAGGTAGCTTAGACCCTTAGCTACCTTTTGAGCGATTTGAAAAGAGTCCGATCAGACTGGGTGGATGCTCAGGCCGATTTGGCGCAGGGTGCACAACCACTTTGTCCGTTTTCTCGTGTCGCGGCTCATTAATGTAGATCATCTTAATTTCACTCGCTTGTAACGACAAAACAGCAAACAGTTGTTAATTTATACATAAGAATCAAAATATATGCATGTCAAACTGGAATGAAAGAAGAACATATTAAGAAGAGGAGAAATCAGTTTTTTGTTGTCCAGTAGTATTTGCCCTAGAGTCGTCTGGTATGACCTTAAGTCGTCATCGTCGTCATCACAGTTTGTTGATGTCTGTTTCGTTTATTGTCCTCTCTGAACTCCAAAGGAAAAAGAATCTTGATGGTTTAATGTATAATGAGTCTGGGCGAATGCAAACATTCGTCTAGCGTGACAATCTTGGTTCGCCAGACCGATATCAAAACCAGCCTGCTCCGTCGACAAACGTGGAGTTTTAAGTAAAAAAACATGTTTCTTCTTCAATAGTTTGGGGAACATATAAAAATGCTTTAAATATAAAATGCATAATAAAATTTAGATAATTATCTTCTGAATTTTGCCCGCTTCTAAACATTTCTGTGACACAAATGGAAATGAATGAAGCTTAACAAATGATGACAACCCTAGGACCCTGACAAATTTAGGGCCCCGTACCTTACACTATATCCTTTCCGCATATGTGTCAGTGTCTGGCATGTTAAGACATGTGGACCTGCGATGTTGACGTTACGAAATGTGATATGAAAGTTACCTTATTAATTTCCTTGTAAAGTAAGTTGGATTTCCGCGCACTAATTAGCAAATTGCAAAGCGGCACCAGAAGAGTGATTCAACATTTCTAACGGCGTCTTTATTTATTTTTTTTCATTAACACTAATTTAAGAATATCCGCTTTTTATACATTGAAAAGCTATGCCACGAACCAGAGTTGTAAAAGTTTATCCAGCTAGTTTACCGTTCCGACATGACCATAATTGTTTACCGTGGACGTTAAGCAACGAATCAATCAATCAATAAATTATCCACCTAGTATGTAAGTTGTATCCAATCAGTGAAATGAAAAACAAATTCGGGTTTGTGGAAATTGTGTGTGCTTTCCCTGCAACACTTAGCGCCATTTTTTGTGCTTCTCGCAATACATGTATATTCTGGAAGCGCTTATAAAATATGAAAATGTTAAAAACCAAATTTCCGATTTCGGCTCCATTAGGCTCAAAAGAGCCTGTCTAATATGATAATTGCTGGCACCCTTTTTGCAAGCAATAATTCGCTCAAGATCTACTTCAGAGAAACTCAAGTCATCAAGAAAACAACAGTTTTGCCTTCACAGTGCATGATGATTGACCACAGTACATCTCAAAGCATTTTAGCGCATATATGATATTATCGCACATGAACAGAATCTTCTAAATCCCGCTGTTTTTGTTTTTTTGTCTGTCGCGTGGAATTTCCTTCCGCATTTATTACAATATGCAATGTCGTGTCAAGAAAATAATTGATCGAATAGTACAATGCAATGAAAATCATTTTTACTCATAAATTACTGACGCAACATAACAACACAATGTGACTAATGAGGTGGTCTTAAAAGCCTGCATGTCCGTATCAATGAACTATGGAACACAAAGAAATGATGAATGTAGTTTGTAATCGATAAAAAAGGAGTAAGTACAATTATAATAATTCTACTTATAATTATGATAGCATAAGTCACAGCCTGACACATACTGAAGTTTCTGAATAATAAGCTTTCTGATTTAGATAAACTAGGCCTGTTTTGGGAAGAGCTGTTCATTTGGTTCACCGTGCGTGTTTTTCATGAACTTTTGTCAATTCATGTATATGCTTTTAAACCTTTTGATTTTGAGGGCGGGATATGGGATCTGATTTTCTTGGTTCCTGTTCCTCGTCTGTTTTAACTCTGCATGAAATTCGAGTTTTGATAGATTTAAGCCCCCCAGAAATTCATTACTGACCGTTCCAAGGCGGTAGTTCTGTTGTGTTTCTCTGTTGCGTGTTTTTGGTGTCAGAGTTTCTGTGATGTTTTACCTTATGCATGTTCTTATTATTTTTGGTTCGGTTTGGGTTGCTGAGTGGCCACCTTTTGGAAACAAGCTGCTCACTCGGTTGGCCATATGTTCTCTGTATCTTGATTATTTGTAATCTTAGTTGTTTCCAACTATGGTTTGAGGGCTGGATTTGGATTTTGATTGTTTCAGTTCCTGGTCTTTGCATACTTTTTACTTTTGATAGGCCCTCTTGGAGAATGTTTTGAAGCCAATATAGCATGTGCTATGAAGTTCTGAACGTAGACAAAAATATATATTCAACATACATAGATTCTTTATACATAAATTATATCACCAGGACGTTGCAACGACACTTAAACCACTTGGTTTGAGTTGCGTCTATGTATGACAGCTTTTTCCCGGGGCATTTTTCACTTTGCTTTAATCTGTCTTCCACATGTTCTCCCTCTCCCTGGGAGACTGCTTGATTAGATTTAAATGCTGATGCTAAGAGCAGTTAAACTCAAAACAGCTAACCAACTAGGTTAATAGCAATATCCGTTATTATTGCTGTTATAGTACATCCGATGTCTAGGATCCAGGGCTAATTTGTACGAAGCATTGTTAGCTAAACGGAGTCGTTACTCGGTGAATCGTCATGTCTTCTAGTATGCATGCAATTAAGTATACTAATAATTTTGATGAGTTTGTTTTTGCACTACAAAAGCTCATTATATTTTCGGCAAAGAATGGAAGAACTTTTACGTACCTGTGTACATTACGTCTACAAGTTAACGCCTCGTTAGTTTTGAACAACTCGGCCCAGGTTATTTTCAACTCTTAACCGTAATGCAAATCATATGCAAAGTCTCAACAACTGAACAATAGATAATAAACCATGAAACAGTCAAATACAAAAGTACATTTTTTTGTAGCAACAATGTGCAATAATCGTGAATGAGTAAACTCTGGCATACGGAGACAGGACGTCGGTTTAAAGTCTCATTCGAAAGACAGGAGAACTGGGGTAACGATCTTGCGACCCCTGGATTGATAGTCCAGCGTGTTATCGACTACTCTACCGCCACTTCTCGTGCAATAATTACTGAACCTTAAAGTACTTTACCAAGGACCTTTCGCAGAATGTCAGTTATGGAATCTGACAAGCAATAAATATCGCTTCTTCTTTGTTACTCAAATAAGTAACGCACATTTTACAAGGAGTCTTTCAAATGACATATACCACGTCTTTCATTTGAGTCTAAAATTTAGAAATAAAGTAGTCTTTATATAAGAAATAATATGAGACATTGAACCGTATAACACCTGTAAGCGGCTGAGACTCAGATCAGCAAAGCAACCACCACCAGTCCTAATCCAAAGCTAAATGTCTGGCTTTTAGTATTAAATAGTGATGCATTCTTGAACGACACTACTCAATCTTTGCTTATAACGAAAAAGACTTATTTGCCAGTGTCTCACTCCAAGCACTCATTTGTTTGCCTACATCGAAAGTTCATGACATCTGGCATTGTAGAACAAACTTTCATCTTAAAGATGTATTTAGTTCTCTATGTTTGCCATAAAAATGTAAACCTAAATTCAACAATGAAGCTACCAGCCTATCTACTAGGGACAAGTCGGATAATTTCGGACAGCGGATAAATTCAGACATACCATTGCCAACAATGAAAATCCAGATGAGACGGTCTTATCAGGATTTTCACTGTTTGCCCAGCTAATTTTGTTTTAATCCCATACAACTGACATATACAGGAAACAATGTCACTGTCTGAATTGACCCGCTGTCTGAATTTACCCGAATTTACACTAATATTATAATGTTTATTTTTAGAATAATTGTCAGAACACCATGATTCAACAGAATTATATACGGCTACGCCATGATGTCGACCTGCACACTATTCACACAGTCTTGACTCTATATTGGGATCAAACATGTTTTTTCACGCATTAACGTTTGCCAGGTCCCAAGGGAGATATTGATAACCGAGAAATCGGTTGTCACCATTTCCCTTGGGACGTTGACAACCGAGGCCTTTGCCAGGTCCCAAGGGAAATGTTGACAACCGATTCCTCGGTTATAAACATCTCCCTTGGGACCTGGCAAACTTTCATGCATGAAAAACCACGTTCGATCGCTGATACTGCATAAATTAAACGAAATATTCGTTAGTATTTGTGAAAAATATGGCACTATATTTTGTCACTGTTTCAAAGCCAACGCGCTAGTGCATCTTTCTATTAATATCCGTCTTTCTTGTCCGAGAGCATCAAGCTACATGTATTCAAAATGACTGCCATCATCCTATTCAACCTCAGTATTTTTTAAAAGTGCCCGAGAAGGTAATTTCAAATTCATCAACAAAAACAGATATTTGATCAAAGCAATAATTTCCATGCAGAACAGGCCTGGTCCATTCATGTACCATCCTGCAGTTCTCGATTGCTGAACGCTTGAGATACATGTTTTCTTTAACACTTATTTGCTGTCCATTCGGCATCGTAAAAATAAAGAAAACATCGCTTTGAAAGTAAAAAGTATGCAAAGACCAGGAACTGAAACAATCAAAATCCAAATCCAGCCCTCAAACCATAGTTGGAAACCTGTCAGTAGAAATACTTGATGACGTAAAAAGAGTACAAAGCATGACGACGTCATTAGAATACACAGATAGCACTTCATCAATGTTTGTAAATTAACCAAAAGCAAGCTGCTTCTGAGAATGTGCTCTTGCCAAAAGGGAGAGGCAAGGGTGCATGATGGAATTATTTTAATGGCCCAAGCACGAGTATATTGAAAGTTGCATACCCGTGCATAAACAGCGCGTGTAACCCCTAGTTGATATATGGCTTTTCGCCGTTTGATGCACGACTGTTAATACCGTATGACACTGCTTTTTCTGCAATAATATAAAGATTCAAAAAGCAACCACACTCCAGGAACCGACCGAACCAGATTCCAAACTCCATCCCCAACACCAAAGGGAAAAACCGACAAAGACATCCCAACAAACAATAAATTACAAGTGATAAGCCGAGTCAGCAGTTCTTTCGCAAATAGGTGGCAATTCAGCTATCTTTACTGAACTAAATAATTTAGACCAACAGAACGGTTACAACAGACTAAGCAAATTATATGAAAATCATTTAACAACTATTTTACCTATTTCTATTTTTATTATACAAGGGTAAAAATGAGAACACAATAAATTAAACAGCACCGAACATAAAACAAATGCAACCGCAACGACAGTACCGCCTTGGGACGGTCAGTATTAACAACTGGGGGGGGGGGGGGGTAAAACCGGTTTTGCTGTGCCCAAACCTTCACCCTCACCCTCCGCCGCGGTGCACACATGTACCACACAACAGACTGAAGAAATTATACGGAAAACAATTAACAACTAGTTTTACCTATTTTCTATTTTTTATTATGAAAACACAATAAGTTAAACAGCACCGAACATAAAACAAATGCGACCGCAACGAAAGTACCGCCTTGGGACGGTCACTAATAACTACTGGGGGGTTCAAACCGGCTTTATTTGGCCCAAACATTGTTTTTCATGCATTAACAGAAAAAAAAAACTTTTGATCGCTGTAATCACAATTCAACCACAATTCAACCACAAAAATAAGGAGATGTTTAAGCACTATTTTAGGCCTCATCGTCTTACCTATCAGATTCTTACACGCACTGTGCTTTTCTATTAAAACCCTTGTCCCCGGCCACGGTTAGCTATCGTGATCTACTTAAAACCTGTAGAAGCAGTTCACAAGTCAAGATCATGTTCACCTAAGATTTTTCTTGATGTCGTCTGTACTTGCATCTTTTACATTATCCGAATTAGTATGACTCTTTCAAGCAAGTCTTTAATCGATACACTACTATCAACTGCCACATTGCGACTTGCTTCTGTATTAATGGAGCATTTGCCTCAATCTTGCATATGAAAAGCCGCAAAGCCATGTATCAACAGTGTGTATATCTCTTTGTTACTACACGGATTTTCGCCGGTAAATGCACGGCTGATAATATCATACGGCACTGCTTTTTATGTGATAATATTGAATCAATATTTATTCAACGTCATGACACTTAATCAACGTTGACTCAACATTTTTCTCAACGATGTGTCTGCTGGGCATACTTTACTCAGTAATACCATATACAACATTGTGAATGTGCAAAGGAAAAGCCGCGCCCTCAAAGAACTACCCATATAAGACGCCTGAAAGATGACGAGAAATAACAAGAGGGCCATGGTGGCCCTGAATCGCTCACCTGAGCATTAATCAGTTCACTGGCTCTGGTGAACATTTATAAGAGTTTTTACCATACATGGGAATGTCAGCCACCTTGGTCATGTAACCAAGATCATTTGGAGAACTTTCAATCCTTTGACTCATGTGCAGGCTCCATATGAAATTTGATCTGCCCAGTGGTTTCAGAGATGTTTGAAAATGTTTGAAAATGTTTATAGATGGATGACAGAGGCAGCTAACACCAATACTGTAAGGCTCAGGTGAGCTGAAAATGGCAGAGTTGCTTCTCCGAAAAGTTCTCGTTCATGTTGAGTTCCTTCTCCGAAAAGTTCCCGTTCATGTTGAGTTCCTTTGATGGATTTGAACTAGACTGAACTAAGCAAAGACAGCTGATGGAATGGTAGCATCATTATCTCACTGTGGTGAAACTAATGTATTCCAAGGAGTTTGTGGCTGGCATCATTGCAATGTTAGTTCTGATTCTTGCAGCATAACTTAGATTTGACCTAGTAACCTAGCTGTTGAGCCGACATGACCCAGTTTCAAACTTGATCTAGATTTTATGGAGATAAACATTCTGACAAAGCTTCATGAAGATTGGATCAAAACTGTGCCCTCTAGGGTGTGCACAAACATTTTCTTAGATTTGACCTTGTGACCTTGTTTTGACCTGACATGACCCAATTTCAGTCTTGGCCTGGATATCGTGAGGATAAACATTCTGACAAAGGTTCATGAAGATTGGATCAAAATTGTGCCCTCTAGAGTGTACACAAAGTTGTTCTTATATCTAACCTAGTGATGTAGTTTTTGACCCGACATGATTTACTTTCAAACTTGGCCTAAATATTGTGACAATAAACATTCTGACAAAGTTTCAAAAAGATTGGATCAAAACTGTGTCCTCTAGAACATTAACAAGGTTTTTCTTAGATCTGACCTAGTTTTGACCCGACATGACCCAGTTTCAACCTTGGCCTAGATATTGTGATGATAAACATTCTGACAAAATTTCATTAGGTTTGGAACAAAACTGTGACCTCTAGAGCGTTCACAAGGTATTCCTAATATCTGACCTAGCTTTCGACCCGACATGACCCAGTTTCAAACTTGGCCTGGATATTGTAAGAATAAACATTCTGACAAAGTTTCATTGAGATTGGATCAAAATTGTGCCCTCTGGAGCGTATACAAGGTTTCCTGATATTTGACCTGGTGACCCAGTTTTTGACCTGACATGACCCAGTTTCAAACTTGACCTAGATTTCATTAAGATAAACATTCTGACAAAGTTTCATGAAGATTGGATCAAAACTGTGCCCTCTAGGGTGTACACAAAAATTTCTAAGATTTGACCTAGTGACCTAGTTTTTGACCCGACGTGACTCAGTTTCATAGGGGGCTTAAATATACAGACAATAAACATTTTGACATAGTTTCATGAAGATTGGATCCAAACTATGCCTTCTAGTGCGTGCACAAAATTTTTCTAAGATTTGACCTAGTGTCCTAGTTTTTGACTCCACGTGACTTACTTTCAAACCTGGCCTAGAGCTTATGGAGATAAACATTCTGACAAAATTTCATAAAGATTGGATCAAAACTGTGTCCTCTAGAGCGAACACAAGGTTTTTCTATGATTTGACCTAGTGACCTAGTTTTTGACCCGCCATGACCCAGTTTCGAACTTGGCCTAGATTTTATAAAGACTTACATTCTGACAAAGTTTCATACAGATTGGATCAAAACTGTGCCTGCTAGAGTGTACACAAGCAAAAGTTGACGGACGGACGTCCGGACGTCCTGACACACGTACGACGAACGACGGACATCAGGGTATCCCAAAAGCTCACCCTGAGCACTTCGTGCTCAGGTGAGCTAAAAACGAAAGAATAAGTAAGAATTTAAACAAAACATTTCGATCACAAGCGCACTCAATCTAAAATGCAGACACGGAAAAGAAATCCTGTGACTGGTTAGCCGTGAAACTGAATTAATTTATTCAGGCACATTCACAGTTCCAATGCAGATCACTTCTTAGAAAAAAGGCATTAACCAGGGCGAAATGAGTCACTGCGTCAAAGGCCAGGTGTTCATGACCAAGGTAAGTCATAGAGATACCACGTCTAATTAGGCTGTAGTCAACATATACAGCCTGAAGAGGGATGAGCCTCGTCAGGCAGATGTTTTATATCTGCCAAAGACACACCATTATTGGGTTGTTGAAAAATCAGCCGTGGTGCTTCTCCAGCTTCCAAGGTTGGGGGATAGAATAGAATGGGATAGGAGTTTTCATGGCGTTATTTTCATAACTGTGATAGCAACATAACGGACAGACATTTCGGCAAAGCCCTACGTCTCCAGAAACAGATGACTGCAGACTCACTGCTGAAATAATTGTGACGCGACACGAGAAAAACCAAAAAAGTTGCTGCGCGCAAACGCAGACTCAGATTAGCTTGGGCATCTGTCCAGTCTGATCAGACTCTTTGCTAAGCGATTAAAGGTTACTTAAGGGTCTAAGCTACCTCCATGCAGACAGTGAATATTCTGATCACACTGTTTCTAAGCGATTAAAGGGTAGCTTAGGGTCTAAGCTACCTCCATGCGGACAGTGAAGAATCTGATCAGACTGTGCGGATGCACAGGCTGATATGAAGCTGCGCTGGACGCACAACCACTTTGTTGATTTTGTCGTATCGCGGCTCAGTTAATAAGGATAAATCTTCAGATCGCTGGAATGTAGTTCATTAGCAAGCCATTCTTTCTCTTGTCTGATTTTGAAATTCCATTAGCGTTTAAATGACAAGGACATCATGTTTAAATTTGGGATCATGTTCAAATATAATCACGCTCTCAGACGGAAACAGGATATGAGAAATGTATTGCATCAAGTAACTTTGACAGTTATTACATAATGTATTTACTTAAAAATTTGTTTACAGCTTCCGATAACTGTCGTTAGATTTATTTATTCATTTTCTAGTCAGGTTTTGATATATTGCTGAGCTTGAAAGCTAGAAAACTTTCACGCGGACAACCAATTTAATATTCAATGAATCATGACAGAGCCAAGGGCAACAATTGGAGCATCAAACACATGATAAAACATATAGAATCTCAAAGGGATGCCAAACGGAAAAATCGCAGTATTCCTCTTGGCACATTTTGCAGTGTAATGAGCAGCGACACGACAAAATAGGCGTGAGCGCCCAGCCAAGACTAAAACCAGCCTGTGAATTCGCCCAGTCTGATCAGAGTCGTCGCTGTCTGCATGTAGATAGCTTAGACCATAGCTACCCTTAAATTGCACAGCGAAGACTCTGTTCAGACCGGGTGTATGCCAAGGATGATCTGCGTCTTCGCTGAGAGTGCATGCCACTTTTTAGGGGCATATTGTTTCGCCTTGTCAGTTCGTCCGTTCATCAGTGTCATTTGATGCAGTTGTATTCCCTGAGACCACTAGGCATAGGGTTTTGAAATTTCATATGTGTCTAGGTCATGAAAAATTAGCAGACCCGTACTTCTTTCCTTGTTTTACCCCGTCGGACTTGTACTTTCGTAGTTACCTCGCCTTTATCAAAATTAAAATAAAATCTTGTTACCACAATATCTCAAGAAGTATTTGACCTAGAAAGATGAAATTATGTATACAGCTTTCGGATGAGACGTACAAAAGCTGATCAACTTTTGGACAACTTCCACCAAAAAGTGAGCTATATCCCTTGTTTGAATTTGGCATTTTTCTAACTTCTGAATCGCTTAGCCTAGAAAGCTAATTTTTGGTATATTAGTAGGCCTTGATTTGCTTAATGTTTTGGTTAGGTAACTCTATAGTAAATAATTACGGAGTAATTCCCCCTCTATATCATTACTTATGCGGCCACTGGGAGCATGAACAGTGGGTCTAGGTTTTTGAAATTTCATATATGAAAGGTCATGAAAAATGAGCGGACCTGTATTTTTTTCCTCCGTCAGACGTATACTTCTCGTAACCATATTATCTAAAAAAGTATTTGAGTTAAATTAATGATATTTAGTATACAGCTTAGATGTAGGGTGAGATGTACATGAAGAGATGAACTTTTTGGCAAATTCGATTAAACAATAATTGATTTATTCCCCTTGTTTGCAATTTCGCATTTTTTTCCAAATTCTGAACCACTTACAGCTTTTGGTTGAGCAATACAAGAACTGATTCACTTTTTAAACATACTGTAATTTCTTAAGTTTAAATAAGACGTTTTATTTCGGTAAAGTGTCAAACTCATTCAAAATTTCATATTTTACAAAAATCACTACTGTAACGTTTATTGGATTTTTTCTTGCATATCTTCATGAATTTGCTTTGCATATGTATTGCAAATAGCAGAGAGCTCATTTTTTTTGTTGACTTTTGTGGATACCACATCTGTTTTGGATATCGCATCTACCAAGAGGCCACTGTGCAGATTTTATGGACACTGATGACAATGTTTGTTGTTCTCAAATGATCGCATCAGACCAGAATATTTTAGAATTTAGAATCTAGGTGATTTTCAATAAAACTTTGCGCACATTTTCTTGTTGGAGTATTTATTTCTCTAAAGGAACTGCTTTTTCTGTCAGCTGTCCCATATGACCGAAGATGGCCTAATTGTAAATAAAACAAACTGCGCATTGCATTACTGTTAGGCCTCAGGTGTAGTAAAATCTGGCGTTTTCAGACCGAGGCAACAAACAGTTTTGGAATGATTCCAATAGGGTAGCACAGGATAATGCTAACTGGGTATTGCGTACTACTGACAAAGCTGAGGTAATCCAGTGATCGTATCTTCGATCCTTATGCAAACACCGTGGACAATAAAGCATGTATAATACATTACAAGAAACGGTTTTCTTATTCGCTCTAACTCGGATTTGTGCTTCATGATTTTGGCTCTTCTTGTGTTTTGCAATTAAGAATTGGGGGAAAGGGAAGTGAGAAGTTTTTTTCTGAAGCTTTATTCCGTGATATCTTAACTGAATATCTATTTAGTATTCAGCCAAGTTGAACATGTTTTGTTTTCTGTGTTTGAACCAATTATAAATTAAAGATACATGTACCATGAAAATTAGTTATATATACACAAGAAAGAAAATAAAAGTGTAACAAATAAATTCTGAAGAGTTAGATCCCTAAGAAGCAAAACGTTTACTCAAGAACCGAAGAAATGAAAATAGCATCCTCGGTTTAATTGAATCCGTTCATGACCAGTAATTAAATGTAAACACCGGAAAGGCCTCCCCCCCTCCCCCCCGCCCGCCCCCACAGCGCCGGCTGAAGCAGAACAATATTTTAAAAAAATGACTCTAAATAAACATAATGATCTCAAAGGACCAGAAAATATTATCTACACTATTATGATGGACGGGACGAGGCGTTTTACGGCCGCCACACGACACAACACCAGTTTCAGGGAATGTAAGACTTAAGATTTGAAGAGTACGATACATTGCAAGCAAGAAATACACCTGAAATAAAAAAGTCAGACTCGGTTTAACTGATTCTGATCATGACCAGTAATCGACCATATCAGTATTTAAATGTATTCTCCTGTCTGATCAGGTTTCTGTTGCTAGTTTTTGCAGTTTTAGTTTATGTAATTATATCTGCTTACCCTAGTCGGATTTGTTGACGCGCTCTACTCTCATATTATGTAAAACACTTCCAACGTGCATTTTCAGGTTTCATTACCAGCAGTTAAGATTGGTTTAAGGTTTTCATTAGATTACATCGGCGTTGGAGTCCGTTACACGTCAATGTTTAATTGAATGCATAAAATAACTCTAAGCATTTCATTAAAAAATAATTTCAAATTATAGGATGAAAATACTTCTTAACGCGTAGAAAATTAACGGAGAAAATTAAAAGTAAAAAGATAGGCAATGCTCAGAAATTAATACAATGAAAGCCCATATCTTACTCTTAAAATTAATAGGGAAAGAAGCACAAACACACAGAAAAATTAACACAAGCTCACGAACGACATGCACGGTTAACAGAAAGAGCAGCTTTTCCCGAACAGGTTGAAAGACCTCCATCGTCCGTTTGTGCAATCGTGCGTAGTCATATGGTTTTCGTTTGATAGCTTGAGTAATTACTAACCGATGTTCCTAAATTTTCGGTTTGCACTGGTCGTAAAATTTCAACGCTGGGAATTGTTGATGGACAAATTTCGATAACTTCAGACGGTAACATACTGCTTATCAATATCCAGAATGTCGTTCTAGCATGTAAGTCATTTTTTATATTTTTAATATCTTTTCGAAATTTAAAGATTTACACCCACAATATTTCTATTAAATTTTAAATTTCTCACAAAACATTATATTCTGGGCATGATAATGATTGCTATTAAAAGTACATTTATCTGCCAAATTTATGATTTGTGATGGTCACTAAAAATAGGAGAATTTAAGGAAATACACAAAAAGAGCGGCAATAGCGGGTCACCATTCCCGCCAAAACTGAAGACTTGATACGCCCAGCAATCATACTTAATCAGGTTAAAGTTATATCATGAATAATTTTAAGCCCTTTCTTTACTCAACTTTAGACAGTTATTGGCTGAAAACAACTCACGTGCACAGATTAGAGGTTAATGCTATTGTTAAGTTATTTACTCCACCAATCAAAAAATTCAAAACATGTTTGCAGAAACGCCTGTGGGAGTCAATCAATTTATGACGACAAAATATTCGTGAATATTCAAGAAAGGTACGCATTGATATATCGTCTCTGCCTCCGTAACAAAGATGTTTTAGCTGAAGATTTTTAGCACATCTTAATTATGTTGCATACAACCAACCAGCTTCATAATTTTGTGATTATTTCGTAATGAAATACGAGGGAGTATACCTTTAATAAAAATGACAAAACAAAAGTTAACTTTTTATCGAGAGTTAAAATATATCCTTCGGGCTTATCACTCCTTCCCGCGGGGTTGTGAACATGTAAAAAATGTTATTATTTCTTCTTTCACTCTTATCCCTTAACTCTATAGTAAAGTCTCCCCATCAAAATTGAGGGGGGGCATCGTGGTTTCAGTGCGGATCCCGTTGATGTCGGCGTCGGTATCGGCGTCAGCATGACAGTCTTTTGTATCTTCGATGTCTCTTAAACATTTTAGTAGAATTTCACCAACCTTGCACGGATATATCACGGGAAGAATCTTTAGATCTTATTTGTTTTCGGTGAACTTGACCTCATTTTCAAATCCCTGTTTTAAAGCTCACAAACGTCAGTTTACAATTTAAATTTTCTCTGCAAATGATGAATATCTTGAACAAATAGATTGATATTCATCAAGTTTGCATGTATACATAATTGAAAGTTTAGTTTTCTGTTACCTTGACCTTCTTCTTTTACAAGTCATAGGCTTGTAGATAGTCTATATTTATAACCAGTGGATAGACTATTTCCAAACATGAATTATAAAAAAACTTCGGAACAAGCTTCAAAGTTGATTAGATCTTGTTGACCATGACCTTATGTGCAAGCTTTCAGGCGAACTTTAATGTGTGGTATTTTCACTCAAAGCCATTTGCTTTAATCCTGCTAAACTTACATACATATATTTTCGGGGAAAATTCCAAGAGGTTCCTGTGTTTTGGTGCCCTAAAGCTAATTATAAAGGTCGAAAGCCAATGTATAATTTTACCTTAAAATGATATGTTTCTAAGACCAATGGATGGATATTCCTTAGACTTGCAGGGATATTTGTGACATGTTTAGTATTTGGTGACCTTGGTGTTATTTTCAAGATCATATTCTTAGGATAGGATATCTTTAAACATGTTAAATATAGGATATCCAAAACTGAATATGCTCTAACTTTGCATAGCTTCATAATAATAGACAGTCTGAAAAGCTGGGTAAGTTTTGATGATTTGACCCATTACACAAGATCATAGAAGCTCTTGGCAATGTTTAACGAGTGTTTATTTCTTAATGTAGTGGGCGGAATTGGATCTGACTTTTATGGATTATAAGGATAAATATTTACTACAGCAAGTGAGCAGGGGCTCATGTATACCCCCGACTAGTGCCACCGACTAATGAAAGCATACTTTAACACACTTCATTGCAAGTGTTATATATGTACAAAATTCAGAGTTTGTGACCTTGACCTTAGTTCAGCAGCTCAGCCATATGATGTGTTCTGGTATGAAACAAACCTAGTCATGTATCATAAAGCTCCATTGAAGTATATTAGAACTATAAGCAAAAATAGCTACAGCATATGGCTTTGTCCTAGTTATTGACCTCTGGTCCCACCTGTGAGCCTGACCCAGCAGCTTAGGTAGTCCATATAGAAAGCAATGATATAGAGATATCATATACCAAATATGGAAGAAATCTATAATGTTGTTACAGAGTTATGAGCAATCGGAAGGTTTAACGCAAAACTTTGGTATAATGAAAATGATAAAGTTTTAATTATTGCCCCCTTGCCCCAGCCTGGTCCTGACCAAGAGGCTTAGCTGCTTTACATCAAAAGTAATGCTTTACCGATGTCATGAACCAAATATGAAAAGAATCTGATGTGTGGTTACAGAGATATGAGCAATCAAAAAAGTTAAACGCAAAACTTTGACGTAAAATTAACGAGCGGATGGACGAACGGAATGACTAAAACTATACCCCCCCCCCCCCCCCGCGACATTCGAAACGGCGGTATAAAACAATGGCAAACCGAAAAGAAGATGAGGATAAAATACTCCACATGACTACAGTCTTCCCTATGAGAGTAAACATAGAGTCACAAGCTCTTAGAATTTGTCTTAGGATAGTAACAGTTGGAACGCAAACCCTCGAAAAGCGGTGATTGTATTTACAACGGTGGATCCTTCCACATAAAAAATAGGCCCCAAAAATTGCGAACATGGTTCTTGACGAAATTTCCCATTATTCTCAAATGTATTTAGAGGTATTGGGTATAAAAAATTAATTAAACACATAAAAATGTTTTGCTAACTAGTATTAAGCAGGCTTTCTCAACAAAATTCAGGACCAAAATTGCTCGAAATGCTAAAATATTCATCGTCATATGACACTACTCTATCTTGATTCTACCGAAAACTTGTATCAACATAAAACATAATTTACAGAAAGCTGAGACTTTCTCCAATGCGCACACCCATGCCATCGAAAACTTTATTATTTCTTCTTTTTGCATGTGAAATTTCAAGCAATATCGTTTTGGAACATTTTTAAATTGCAAAATAAAAGATGGCATCTGCAGTTTTAACGCTCAGGAAACGGTCTTGCACGTGATATTAGCACCAGCAATACTTGCCGGACAGCCACAATTTAGACAGAAAATTGAGGTCGACAGCTTGTCAAACATTAGCTCAGATTGCTAAATACTTGAAGAGGAGAAAAATTACGGAGTTTAGTTAGCTAAAAAAGACTACAAACTGGTAGAACGTACCTTACCTGACTGCTGACCTGATTGGCATTGTACAAATCTGACGTTCTGCCACTCAAATTTGTGAAAATAATATCCTTTTCTAATATTATTTATCTTTCAAACAGTCATCTGTTTTCTGTCAAATAAGTAATTAGGTCAGTATTGTGACGTAATAAAATAAATGACGTATATTGCCTCGCGCTAGATTGCCAGTCCGCATGCCATGTAAACAGATTATAAGTCGGACATGAAATGCACCAGTACGAAGTAGAGAGTTTCTTTCTTGTCGTTTTGTTTGTCTAGTTTTCGAAAAATTTACGATCTGATTGTATAATTTGCTCAACAATTACAGCGAACATATGAGCCGCGACACGAGAAAATAAACAAAGTGGTTGTGAGCCCAGCGCAGACTCAGATCAGCCTCGGCATCAGCCTAGTCTGTACAGAGTCTTCCCTAAGCGTTTTAAGGGTAGCTAAGGGTCTAAGCTACCTGCAGACAGCAAAGACTCTGGTCAGACTGGGCGGATGCCCAGGATTATCTCTACATCGTTGGTTTTCTCGCGTCGCGGCTCAAGTTACTTAGAAAGAAACAAGCCAGGTGGGGATGGAAGGAGGCGGTTGGTGACGAGGGTGGGGGTGGGTGGGGGCCAGGGAAGTGGGGGAATTCATCTTGACTGATGCCTGGAGTGATGTATGTATATGTCCCAAACATGACTTGAGCAGTCGTTGCTGTGACAGTGTATTATCTCTCTCTCTCTCTCTCTCTCTCTCTTTCTCTCTCTCTCTGCCCGATTTGGCTTCATTGTTGTTACACATACTGAGATTTATTACATTCATTTGAATCTTACCAACAGCTGAGCCGCAACAGGGAAAGAGGAATCTTGTTGGATATGATAACAGCAAAATCTGCTTAGTCTAACAAGACTGCTTCAAGATACAAAACTGTATATATAAGCGAATAGAAAAACCCTGATTGGCTTGCAAGCAAACTCTTTCCGCTCTGAATTAAGTTACGAAGAACAATTCGTGCGCTCGATGATGAGCATGAAAATGTGTCGGGGTGTGCGGACGTGGGAGGTGTGGGGAAAATTTGGAGGCTTGCTACGTGCCATCCGACGTTTGACACGTGGCACAAAAACAGCCATTTATTCCGTGGAAGCAAAGTACTGTTACATGAACTTAAACTGTATACGAATCGCTCCACTTTGGCAAATTCCACATCCAAAATAAGCGTAAAGACATTGACAGTATACTTAAACAATCTGCTTGAAAGTTGAAAATAGCGGGCGTGTGAGAAACTGTTGAAATACGCATGAACTTTGTATACTTATTCAAGCAACCCATCATTGCCTTCATTTAGCAAAATGTGCATGAACAAAAAAGCTACCAGCCAAGATCCATAATAGAATGCACACATGCAAGCTGTTCATCTTAACTTTTATAACATTTGTGGTGCAATATCTTAGTCTTGGATTGTTGCAGGTCACCCGTGTACTTACTGACCCTCAGAAAATACGACAGTATGGGAAAAAGTGAAAACCTTCCCGCACGTCACCACATTTGGTAGCTTAGAGTGTTCAGATGAGAATCTGAAGGCCGTTAGCTCAATTCCTATCTTTGCCTAATGAATGTATTTCGACTTTTGTCCAATTCGATTCGGAAATCGACTGCCCAATACGCAGAGTATGAAGAATAATGATTAAGCCCAGAGTTGAGTATAAAGTGTATTGGATTGCCCTTTACATGTGCCTTCGGGACGATTCGTAAATGCAAAAATATCAAATCTTCTGGTGACTCGCAAGATACCCGGGCCTGCTAGTCAACCGGACAATTACAATGTTACAATTTTAGTCGGCATACAAATGATAATGAACATGTTAAGCATTGGAAGGAACTGAAAAGAAATTAAGTGTGTACATGTAAATGTGTGGGCCTAGGGCAACCGGGTACACTTTCAGGGGAAGCATCTCGGCAATAATATTTTTGACTTATCCTACCTTTCCAATGGGAGTAAACTCTTTAAGGAAAGCATTTGCTCCTTTGAGAGCAAAGAATTTTTGAAGAGTCTCCCAGTTCAGGAAAACTAACAGGACATTGATAAAGTTGTGTCTTGATAATAAGTCTACGATAATTTGTGCCAGTTATCCATGAAAACGTGTTGCGGCTGTATATAGAACCGATTCGCCAAGACTACTCTAATGTGAGGCAACATCAGTCATTTTAATAGAGAAATTGGAAAACACGATCTGAATTATTAGTGAATGTTTTTGTTGTTTGTTTATATGTGACTGCATAACGGAAAGGGTTCGTAATTGGAGAAATAAATGTTCTATTCTATTCTATTATTTTATGTAGATCTACCCGTGTACCTGCAGATTCGTAAATGTTGCACCCCCCCCCCCCCCCCCCCCCAAAAAAAAGAAAGAAAAAAAAACACACACACACACACACACTCAGATGCCTGACGAGTTTCTCAAACTTATACAGGCAATGCATAAACATCGCATGCATACAGTGCACTGCTAAGCCAGGTGCGTATTGTAATAGACAAAATTTCAAAATTTCAACAGGTATCGCCATATTTGATGATGCTGGTATTTGTAAATTGAACAAAATTTCAATAGTAGCGGCAATATAAAGTATCTTTGGGACCCATCTCTTGTTCTTGCTCTCAAAGGATAAACATAATTGTGCGTAAAGTGTAATAACCCCTACACTTCTGCTTCTAACCGGCGGCATTAACCGTCCCACGAAGGGGGGGGGGGGGCATTCCTCATCCCTCCCAGGTTACTCACATACAACCGTTTATTTGACTTTTGAAACCAAGCGCGTGATCTGCTAATTAAAAAAAAAAGAAACAACCGTTAAATTACCGTTCAATTATGAGGGAAAGGCTAATCCTGAACGATAGCATGAACTGTACCTAAATGGACATCAATTGCTGATTAAGTCCGTCTTTTAAGCCGTGATTATACAAACTTTTAATCGATTCAGAATCACGTCATAAGCTTGTGTTTACGATTTGCTAGAGCATAGAGGTGAGAGTTGACATTATTGTATCCGACAATAAAATATGAATAAAATGTATTTGCTTGACTGTTTTATTCGGTCTTGGTTGAAGATTAATCAGTGAGAGGTGTTACGTTTCTACGGACAGGCCGAATTGTGAGTTTGTAAATTTGGCAGTGAAAACTTATCGCGTAAGGCTGGCATGATTTCGACGCCATTTAATTTTTCGGTTTGTTTTCAAACCGGGTGGTCATATGTTATTTTGCAATTTTAAAATGTTCCAAAACCAAATTTTCTGAAATTTCACATAATAGTAGAATATATATCAATATTTATCGTGGCATAGGTCTGCGTTTTGGAGAAAGTCGAATAAGCTGTAAATCGTAATTTTTTGTTTACATGTTTTACGCTGACGTAAAGGGCACTGTTTCGTCAATAATTTACACAGGCGGAAAAGGATGTCCTGGAATTACTTTAACAGAAAAATTCAATAATGGAAGTCAGGAAAGTGCTCTTAAAATTTCAACCGGTGGGGCGATTTGATTAATCTGTATGGTGGCGTTAAAGTACTATGGGGTTCGTCGATAGCCATTTTGATGGCGACAATTTCGAACAAAAATTCGTTGCTATGTGTTTGATTATATCCCTACTCCTTGGAGCTGCGTTCCAACTGTAAGTCAGACAAAAGCTTTCAAAATTTGTCTTGGATAGTAAGTCTGATAGAAGTTCTTTAATTTCTAAGTCAGGCTTAGCAATTTTGTCTTGGGATACCAGAACACACAGCTAGATATTCTGGAAAATATGAAAATCTTAAAGTCGGGTAATGTGGCTTTTCGTCTAGAACAGGTGCCTTTAACACACCGGGTAGGCGGCAATCGAAAACGCTCTTAACATTTGATTAACGCGGATCAAAAGCCGTTAGAAACAGCGTTTTTGCCAATTTGCAATTGAAAACGCTGTTTCTAACGGTTTTTGATCCGCGTTCGTCGATTGCATGAGCGTTTTCGATTGCCGCCTATCCGATATGTTTAGGTTGATTTATTTTCAGTGCACTGTTCTTACCATTTAATGTGTAATCCGATGCATGCCCTTGCAGTGATTGCAACGAAAGGCATGGAGATAAATCAAGCTTATTATTGATCAATATAGCTTCTTCTTTTAAGAAGAGTGATAGGTCAATCGGTAAGACTGATGTCACCTGTATTGCTAGTTGCAGAGGCGGCAACCGTTGTAGGTTCAACATGTTCATGTACTGGCCTCCAGTTGGTGCTTCTTTTCTTTCACATTTAACAGCAAGGACATAAATTGTAGATTTAGACAAAGACGAATTTCTCAGTTTAATAGCTGAATAGGTCCAGTATTACAGAATTTACATTTTGCAGAACTGGTCACCAGGTCACTGCAGGACACCTGACTTGATTCTTGTCTCAGGTATTCGTCGATTCTGTTGCATAAAGATTCAACTAATATACGTAATCACTGTGAGAATAATAAACCCTTACATACAATATAACACATGAGTCGTCTCATGGTACTGTGAAGCCATTTGAACGGGACTGTGTGTCAACTGGGCACAAATGCTGAATCAACTTTGAATCAATGTAGATTCAACTACATAAAGTTGAATCAACGTTGATTCAATGTTGGTTTTACGTCGTGTGTCTGTTGGGTCTCTAAACAATGAGTTACAATTTTCAGACCAGTATTATAGAACTCAACAATAACTAAATATGAGGCTGACAAAAGGAATTATGTAGTACATGTGTTCATGTACATGTAAAGACAAGAAAATGAAAACGTGTATATACTTACCAAGTAAACATATCACGCAAACAATGGTGTACCAATAAATGAACAAAGCTCTAGTGTATTGGTTGGTGAAAGGCGTGTCAAAAGTTTCCTTCAACGTAACATTTTCACCAAAGTAAGAGTCACTTTTATTTGATGCCGACAAAACCTCGGTGTTGACAGCTATATCCATAATTTCGGCTGAAACTGTCACTTGGTTACAGATACATGTAACATATGAAAAAGTATGTTCGAGAGCTTAAGTGATGGTTTACGTAAAATGAATTTATTCAGATTGACAAAGAGTGTAGTCCTATACTGCCTTTAATTTTTAGATTTTTGGAAGCATGCTGCCTCTTTGACTTTATATTTTCAACGCTTGACTTTATGATTATAGTTTCATTGTTTCACTTTTTTGTTGATGTTTTTTCCTTTCTTTGCAGTTATTAGTTTATTAAGCGCTCGAGAAATTTAATGCACCGTCAGAACTTGATAGACTGTATTCCGTTACGATATTTTCATTAAACACATAAGATTAAACCAGCATTGGATCAACGTCGATTCAATTTTGTTCCAACATTGTGTGCCCACAGAGCTATTTTATTGCTATCGCGTTTTTAATTCGATACAAAATAAAACACAGACTACAGCTTTTATACTGTCAAATATTTGTAACTAATCCAATAAAGCAAGCCAAAGAGAACATGAGCCGCGACACGAGAGTGAGCAGTGCGCAAACTCAGATCAGCCTGGGCATCCACCTCGTCTGAAAGCGCTTAAAGGATAGCAGGGCGTCTACGCTACCTCCATGCAGACAGCGAAGACTCTTATTAGACTGGGCGGATGCCCAGGCTGATCTGAGTTTGTGCTGGGCGCAAAAACACTTTGTTGGTTTTCTTGTGTCATGGCTCAATTATAACTCTGCCTTGTTCTCTGAAAATCTTTCTGAGAAACAAGTGTCGACAGTTAACAAGAAAATCATCGTCTGACTATATCGTAGTATCCAGTGCTTCTTTAATTAGAATATAATACTAAAAGTTGGCAAAATAGCAGTGTTGTAATAAACATTGTGCAGACAGGAAATTAAAATTGTGGCGACCTATTAGCCAATCTCACGCCAAGTTTTTGTGAGAAACAAATTACAAGACTTCTGTTTTTTGGCCGCATTTGCTTTGGACGGACATATGTGGCGCTTTTTTCTGCAATAAACGACTGTTCCACTGGTTCTATCTCTTCCTCTACCCGTCTCTGAATCAAAAATAAACAATATGCAAACTGACGATCTACAGTCGTTGCGACCGTTTAGTCAAGCCCACACAAAGTTTATGTGTGAAAATAAAACGAGTCTGTTCTGCCGTATTTGCTTGGGAGGGACATGTATGTTGCTTTCGTTTCTGTCATAAACGATCTCTCTCTCTCTCTCTCTCTCTCTCTCTCTTTCTCTCTGCCTATGTGTGTCTGTACATGTTTGTATTTGTCTCTCTGTACGCTGTGATTATGGTAATATTTAAAAGCTTATTTCATACTTGGCAATAAAAAACTCGATCAATGTTATATTGAAGTACCAGTGGAGACCAATGCCATCTTTTCTATGATTTTTCTCATTCGGGATGGATATATAGATGAATCGCGACTTCATATCTCTTTAAACAGTATTTTGATCATATCAGGAAAGGGATAGTGTGGTGAAAGGAAAAGCTGTGTGGAATGGAACCCTGTTAAGAGTAAAAAAAAATCCGTTCATCCCCACCCCACCCCTCCGGCCGACCCACTTCCCCACCACCACCACCAGCGTGTATTGATGTAGTACATGCAGATAGCATAAAGAAGAGGGCTAAGAGACCATGAATCCTAAACTGAGTTGACGCATGACAGGTGAGATGAGATGATTTGATTTGACAACTCCTCCTTTCTGAGCTGACAAGGTATTAGATTATGTGAGCATTGGCTGTTATTTCATGCAGTAGTTAAAGCGATTTGCCAGAGGCTTACACTTCTTCGTCAAGATATTTAGATTATGCATTAAAAATTGATAATTTCATTTAATAATATATTTTTCTCGGCACAACCGAGTATAAATTTGTTCCACATTTCACAAGATCACGCGTGTGTCAAAATTTTGTCAATAATATGAAAGTTCAATGAATATATATGAGCCGCGACACGACAAAACCAAAAATGTGGCTGTGCGCCCAGCGCAGACTCAGATCAGCCTGGGCATCCGCCCAGTCTGATTAGAGCCTCCGCTATCCGCATGATGGTAGCTCAGTCCCTTGGCTACCGTTTAAGCGCTAAGTGAAGTATCCACCCAGGCTGATCAGAGTCTGGACTGGGCGCACAACCACATTGTTGGTTTTGTCGTGTCGCGGCTCATATAGTCTTAGTTGTTTTCAGTTGTATTGCACTGCTTGAATACTAGTACTCTGTCAGATGTTAATTCAAAATGTCTCTCTAGTTTGTAATTTTACAACGGAGTTTTTTTTAAATCAGACGCCGTGTTCTAAACATTTTTTTTTCAGTGTAAATTTAAAGAGTAACTGCACTTCAGGAACTGACTGAATCAGATCCCAAACCCTATCCCCAACATCAAAGGGAAAGATTGACAAAGACATCCCAACAAACAATACATTACAAGTGATAAGCCGAGTCAGCAGCTCTTTCCCAAATAGATGGCAACTCAGCTATCTTTATTGAATTAAATCTACTTTCGAGATCTACTTTCGGTTTAATACACACAAGCAAACATTACATCATGTTGGTAACTGTTTTGGAATCAGGTCAATCTCAAGATTGGCCGAGGTCCATTTTGGAATTCCAAATTGAACAACTCAATCTTGAGATAGGTCAGTGTCGCTACCTAGTGTCAAAACTACTTTTGCCAGTGCCTATCGACATAGCTCGCTTGAGTCATATTCATGAAAGTTATTGTCAACTCTTCACCAATAGACATATTACAAAACTTAGTTTCATTTAATCTGCGCCGATTATCTTTTTTAGAGATTTTTCTTGTTTTAATTTTTAAACAAACAATTTATCATTCATTTTTGATAATACCCAATTCAACTATTATCTACGCATCAGAACATTACCCCATGAATGTCTAGCGTCCCGTTATAATGACAAGGCAACATGCGGCGTCTTATCAGTGTCTACGATATCTATATTAGGCAAATTGGGAATTGCTTCTTCAAATAAAATAAATTGAACCGGACACCCCTTTATTGACAAATGAACTCATCCACTTGATATTGGTGGAATAGTCTACTTTGCATAAATGGGTTAATTTAATAAGCCACAATGCTTCCGATACTAAGGTCGTATTTCTTGATTTACAATTAATTTGTTCAGTTGGTGTTTTCACCGAAAAGAAAAATATATTATGATACTAAAACCAGGTGATTTTGGTTTTTGCACTGCAAATGTCTATTTTAGATGGAGTTTAATATTCATCGTACCACACAACCCCAGCTTACGAATTTGAATATCTCAGCTCATTCGGTTTGTTAGGGTTTCTAGTCATGGTGCTTACTTTGACATTCGCAAAAAAATTCTAAAACAAGGCCAGTATAACGAGTTCCGTAAATATTTCCAAATCTTTATTGACGCCATTATAACTTCGTATCAAACCTTAAACTAGATTAACAACTCTTCAAAACCAAGGCCTTATTAGGCGTTTAATGAACAAATAAAAAACGTAGGTTGGAATGATTTTCTGATCGATTTAGGGAACTGATCTCTCGTTATATAAGAACAGGATTCGGCGTAAGACACGGAATTAAATGACTTGAGAATATCATTTCCTTGAGAAAATTTGAAGTTACTGTTTAAAGAAACAAAAGAAGATTGTCATGTCATTGACAAATTGGCGGAGCATGTCTACAACTGTTTTGCTATGCTCCATTACCAATGAAGCCATAAATCTGTTAACATAGCGATTAAAAATTCAAATTGCTGTCAAAGTGATGTCAGCGAGATGTCTTTCTGCCAAGCTACTAAGAACAACAGTTGGTAATTCCGTAGTTGCTATGATAACATTTAAATGACATCTTTTGCATGGACCATGACAAACAGTCTATTACATGTTCCCAACCAATTATAAGTAAGATGCGCGCTGGAAGTCATACAGTGGAAAAGGGCGATTTTCTGAAACCTATGATTCATTCTAAAACACTTTAATTTTGTAAGTGAAATGAGACAGACTGCATGCTTACAGGTCAAAAAGGACCTGCGGTAGTGCGGTGAATACCGTATAATGGAAATTTTTCGCGTCGCCAAATTTTCGCGGATTTGCGCCAAAAACATGAGGATCAATTTTCGCGTTTTTTTTTAATTTCGCGGATGCAAATATCCACGAAAGTAAAAATTATGTTTGTCCTGTAAAATATTGGCTTGACTGAAAAGTCAAGACGCACAAGGAGAGAGAAACGTATAGCAAATGTAATCACTTTGTTATGAACACATTTGTTTACATAAAATCGGCTTCTTTTGGGTTTGGTAGGATACCCATCCATTTTTCACAATAAAAATAAGATAGGCATTTGTATAAATCAATGTTTAGTACACAGAAACAGTTAACTGAAATGAACCAGCAACAGATAGAATGGCTATTGTTCAGGATAAAAGTAAACAGAACACACAGTCAAATAAAAGTGATTCAATTGTACTTGCATATAATCAGGTACAAGTGGCCGTTAATCAAGCGAAAAAAGTGTCAGCCTGTTAAAATTGTAATTACCTGCTATTTGAATTGTAATTACCTGCTAATTATCAGCTTACGTAATTGCGCCGAAAATTATAGCTCTATAGCTACTTACTCTTAAGGTTTTGTGGGGCGCTTTGAATACCGCAAACCATATGTTTGGAAGATTCAAATTTCCTAATACTATTTTGTACAAACTTGGAAAATATTTCGCGAAGTTTAATTTTCGCGGATCGCTCCCGACCGCGAAATTCCGCGAAAATTAGGCGACGCAAAAATTTCCCATTATACGGTAATACGCTGAACTATTAAACCAGGGTTCGCAAGATCGATCCCCCACTTCTCCGGTCTTTCGGATGAGACTTTGAATAGAGGCTCCGTCTCCGCATGACCTAGTTGTTGGTGGGACGTTAAACTCGACTTCACTCACTCTGGTACTACTGGTCAAAGCATTCGCGCTTGCCAATACTCTTGTTCGTCTCAGTATCTAGTACTACAGCTTTTTGTTTAGATTCACATGTACCGAAAACCGATCATGATTAAGAACCACACCTAAGTTTATGGTGAGGGTCACGCGCATGAAAAATACTATATTGGTTGGTTGATTGGGTCTAACTGCTTTTTGAAACAGTATCTGAGACGCAACGCGAGAAAAACAACAAATTGGTTGTGCGCTAAGCGCAGCCTGGGCATCCACACAGTGCGACCAAAGTCTTCGCTAAGCGCTTAAAGGGTAGCTGAGGGTTTAGGCTACCTCCATGCGCACAGCGAAGACTCTGATCAGACTGGGCGGATGCCCAGGCTGACATGAGTCTGTGCTGGGCGCACAACCACTTTGTTGGTTTTCTTGTGTCACGGTTCATTTCAGTCTATATCGAGCCGTCTCCCAGAGAGAGAGATAGAAAGAAAAAAGAAATGATATACGGGAGAAGAAACATCCAAACAACCCGACCCGCATCTATTGCAAGCCCTTGCCCTATTATTATCCAAATTAGTAAGACGCCCCAGCACTGAAAGTTTCCCAGTGCCATCGCCCGACCGCTACCATCTCTCCATGTAAAACGGGTGAAAGCACCTGAGTAATCTAATATTGCTGACAATTTCAAGGCGGTATTTCTATTGTAGTTTAATTATATAATTTGTTGTATTTGTTATTGTGTCCATTTATCTGTAGAGTTCCAACACTGTGGCCATTTGTATAGCTGTCCACTTTGTTTTCTGTTCAGTTCTATTTATGTATCGTTTTAGGCGGTAACTTTACTGCAGACCGTTCATAGGCGGTAGTCTCGTGATTCAATCAACTGTCGATATCTTATATTTCATAATGCAACTACTGATATCTCTAAGTCAAATTTGTGGTCATACTTTAAGATACCAGGAGTTTGAGATAACTGGCGTTGAAAAGCAAAGAAAAATATGAATAGGTCTAGACTTTATTCTTTGAAGTTAGAAGGTACTTAGAGATTTCATTGATTGAGATAACAAGAGTGTCAACTATATTTCTTCTTCAAGAGGCTTTATTTCCAGTTCCTACAGTTTTTGTCCATTATGTTATGCTTGGTGTTTGTGGTTTGCCGATATGCTTGGTGCTTGTGGTTTGCCGATATATAGAGCAACTTGGTCATAAGTGTCGAATTTGGTAACTTCGGACAGCGGTTAAATTCGGACATACTGTTGCAAACAGTTAAAATCCAGATGATACGGCTCATCAGGGTATTCACTGTTTGATTTTTTTTTTAATTCCAAAGAAATGACATGTAAAGGAAACAATGTCACTGCCCGAATATACATGCTGTCCGCATTTACCCGACTCGACCCTACTAGTTTGAAGTCAATGACTGATTGAACGATCACAATCTTTTTTAATATCGTATACATACTATAATGTCTAGTTTAATCAGTATACTGATTTAATGTTCCTTTGAAGTTCCGACTTTGCAACAGCGTAACATGCTATTGCATCTCGTTTAAGAGATTCTTAGGAATGGTTTAAAAACTATTTTTCCTTACCCGTGATTTATCGCTGATTAAAACATGTTGTTCGAGAACAAATAACGAAACGGCTGCAGGCCGGAGTTAATTAATATTATAGATGCATGCGTGCGTGTGTGTTTGCGTGTACGATGTGTTAAGTCAACCTTTATGTTTCGAATTGATTTGAAATTTTGTTGAATACCATAAAATGATGTAGGATGTGCGCATGGACTGGGATTTCTATTAAACTGCTCTTTACAGAGTTTTGTGCCTGGCTACATGTAACGCTCCTGTCACACCTGTCCTGTTAGCGATCCTGATTGGTCAGTGGTAGAGCGTCCGCCTATGGAATGGGAGGTTGTGAAATCGAAAGCCGGCCGCGCCATACCAAAGGCGTAAAAAGTGGTACTAGGAGCTCCCTTGGCGGACGCCGCCTATAATGGTTAGTGCTAGCAATATAAATTTCTAATCAGATGATATTATAAGGATTTATCATGGGTGTGAGGTGTGGATAGAAAAAATTCGTCACGAGGGCTACTGTTCGGCATCACGAGGCTTGCCGAGTGATGCCGAACAGTGATTCCGAGTGACGGATTTTTCTATCCACACCTCACACCCATGGTAGATACTTTTTGTTGCACACCATATTTTCGACGACCGCCATTCGGCTCTTTACGTCAACGAATGGCGTGCATAAACTGACGCAATTTTTGCCGTCTTCGAGACGTCATCATCTATAATGCCAACGTCACCTGACGATGCGGTACGTGACCTCCAATACAACCAATGCATTGGATGCTCGTGATTTTTATTCGGTCCTGGGTAAGAACACCTGGGTAAGATAAGATTTTCTAACATAGGTGAAAAGAAAGGCATTTTCTATCCGGTGTGCAAGAAAATTTGTTATTGGATACCTTTTTTCTCGCAATTCTCGCAATTAAAACTCTACAGAGCTTATGTTGTCTGTTTCGAATATGCGACGTTAAATAAAGCTTCTCTATCTTTATCTTTAATCGGATTGATTTGAAACTAGATCGGTTGTTTCATTATATATATATATGCATATGGATTCCGTTTTTCGGCTATATTATTTTGACAGAGTTTCGTCCCTTTTTCGACTTGATATTTTTCCAGCTTTTGAGCCATCTAATCTAGAGAGCTGAATGTTGATATACTGATAGTTTTGGGTGTTTCAGCTATTCTAATGAAGGTTTGATTATGTTGTATTCAGTATTGACAGAGTAATAATAGTCTTTATAGGATATGATAATAAAATGTTATGCAACCAACACCTCCTACATTAGATTGCTTCAAGAGTTTATCAGTTGTCTTCAAATGATATGAAGATGTTCATGCAGTCCGGAATTTATGATTGGATTTGATTGATTGATTGATTGATTAATTGATTTGTTGATTAGCGTCCACGTTAAACAGCTATGGTCATGTCGGGACGGTCAGTTAACCTAACTACACTATTTCTTGGCAGGCTTAGACCTCCTAAGCGGTTAAGCAGTACTAAGTGCACATACTTTCGCCAGTAGCTGACAACTGCCCTATTTGAATGAGCGGAAGGAGAAACGAAAGTATGAGGCAAGACCGAGTTTCGAACCCAGGACCTCTGACTTATGAGTCAGGTGCCATACCGATTGCGCTACACGGCCCGGCAATTTATAATTGGAATGCTCTTAACAGAGTCATGACCTTCGTTGACATAGATACTGTGCCGATCACTCCTGCAACATTTTGACTCGATTTATTTGAAAGGACCTGGTATGATAAGGGCCGTTTTTGGCCCCCATTCAAATTATCTTAAAAATGCATGGTTTATATTTCTTTTTATTTGTGCGTATGGGGAACAAGCAAAACTAATATGTTTCGTGTTTGTTAATTCTCAGAATAACATGATTTCTGACATGCCTACGTTGTTTCAATAAAATGAAGGAAAATTGCGAGAAAATTTGAGTTTAATACTTATTCCTTTCAAGAAATAAGTCATTTACAATAACTTTTGAAAGCTCTTAACAACAGGCTTTTGATGAACTGCTTATATGTAAGATTGCACTGCTAATTACCTGTACACTGCACAAGGCCTCTCCAGGTACCCCACCCACTCAAGTTTGCCAGTCCAGAGACGCTAACCAAAAAATTCCAACAGATCAAAATGAAATGTATAACAGATTATTCCTTGTGTTCTAACTAAGAAAATGAATGTAAAAAGTATGCAAAAGACCAGGAACTGAAACAATCAAAATCCAAATCAAGCCCTCAAACAACCTCAATACCCACAACATATGTTTATTTTGTCTATGAGCGGAGATATGGGCGTTTTTAGGTTGAGAACGCTGGGAAAATGTTCCAAACGCTGCCAATTTGGTAACAAAAAGTTAAAAATAAACATTGAGCCGGTCTCCAGCACATTTGATATTTTCATGGCATGTAAATATATTAAAATTTTATCTGTATACAAAATATTAAATGTGCTGGAGGCCGGGCTCATATATTTTGAAAGCCACAAAGGCTACCAAATTCGTCATTTTCGTCAGAATCCGCTGGGGTATGGGTATGTTCAGTGCAAATATCACAAATATTTTGTGCAAGAACTGGTTAATTTTGTGTTTGCTGTTACATTCAAGGTTAGAACTTTCATATGAGTACATTTTAATTATGGAAACAAGATTTTTGAAAAATGAGTTTTCTGGGGGCCAAATATGGGCTTTATCATAGGCCTACATCATGGGCTGTTTCACCACGAATGGAAGGTACGCATATGTTGTTTTTTCCGCGTTGCGGTTTCTTTTATTGAGTTTTATCCATTTTCAACCTTGGCCTTTTACATGTACTAACATTGAACTTGCTTGACCTAAACAAACAGACTATAGGCATTATGATTGGTGTATACTTTGATCACTTTGATAATACAACGGATAAGCTGCATCCACCATTGTCAGATTTATATACTCAAAAGCAAAAATAACGCATATATTTCTTTTTGGTGCTTTCAAGTAAAAAAAAATCTACTGAAATTGGCAAAATAGGGAAGGTATTATCAACGCATGGGGTATTCTTCGTCGCAAACTTGTTGAAATTTTATTTATCTATTCATGCGTAACGAAAGCGTAAACAATCAAGGGGTCAATATCAAAATTCACAAATACTGATCACTTAACTCAGTGTCTTGAACTGAACTGTGCCTGGCTCCAAAACTGATGCCCTTTTTATCTAGGATGCTACAATGTCTCAGAAACATCATCAAGAATTTTCAGCATTGGTTGCTCGTTACAAACAAAGATATGCACCTTTATGCAAATCCGGTAAAGTAGGCAAGTTTAGCGATAGGAAAAGAAAATTTTGTGGATTTTTCAGCAAACCGAATTGGAAATGGATTCCAATTCGGGTTAAATAAAAGGGTAAGTGGCCACAATCAATTGGAGTATGTAACTAAGGGAAGTAACTCTGTGCGTCCTTCCAATAATGCAACCACAGATTGAACTTTTGGGCGCTAGATCCCTGAAATCACTGGGCAATATTGAATGAAAATCATACAGCATCTTTATCATAAAGGACAGTCTACGGTAAGCGAAGCGGGAAACAAGAATTTTTTCCAGAAAAACATTTTTATCGGCTTTTAAATTTTGTACCAAAATACGTGCTCATTTCAAACCAAAATTTGTTTTAAACGGGTCCTTTACCCGTAGCCTTACTCATTTTGAAACCCAAATTACCAGATTTTTCTAAAAATTTGATGATTCAGACGAATTTGAAAAACTTCGAAAAAATTGGAAAAATGCAGAATTTTGCATGTGCGATTTAACTGTATAAGAATCATTTTTTTAAGTTTTATACCGTTTTCTGGTTGGTGACATCATGCTGAACTCACATGAAGCAAAATCCTATTGATAATTCATTGTTTGCCATTGTGAGCCAGAATTTTGTGATTTTTGCCTTTTTGACAAGAATCTTCATAATCTTTTTCGAAGATTTGCACTGTGACAAGAAAATGCTGCAGAACTTATGGCCACGTATAGGCAAATTCCCAGTACTAAGTTAAAAATAAAACATCATTATACCTTGATTCAAACGAAATGTCAGGGCGGTAACAAATAAGCGCTGGCAATCACTGTCAAATTCGATCAGGCTACTAGAAGATTCGGTAGAATAAATTTTGCACGCTTGTTCAAGTTCACTAAGCATAACGCTTTGTTATTGTACTTGTTGTCACCACATTTACTGTCGTGTATGAAAGACGTAGCTATGTTGATACAAAAAAAGTAAGAAAGAGGGTGCATTTAAAGATGATAATGATATTCTGCGCGCAAGGAAGCAACGTTTACGGTGTGACTAATTCCGCCGACGCGAGATTCGAACTAGGTAAGCGAGGTCTTAGCAGACTGCGCTTCCGACGTTTATATAACATCATCCCTGTGTGCAAATCCTTAAAATAAGAGTAATCATAGTGCCTAAGCCTCGGGCACACCCTGCATATAAATACTCGCAACAATTTATTTACGCTTATATTCGCGAATCTCTCTTGGCTTGCAAAATGAAACATTTCATGAATATTGGAACGCTTAAATCATAGGGTGTAACCTGCCAAAGCAATGTTGAAAAACGTCGTATCAACGCTGACGCACTCAAATCCGAAAACAACATTGTGGCAACATTGACATTAATACGACGCCCTTGTGCCCATGGATATTTTGCCGCAACTGCAATAATTGCGACATGCCAAAATAATGCTTTTTATACAATGTGCAGATTATCGGTGTAAAAGCGAAGTATCAGATCAGCCTGCGCATCCTCCCTGTATATCAATCAGCTTCTTTCCTATTTTGTACATGATGGATACAGACATAATACATTGTTGGGCCTTTTTTTAACACTTGAAATGGGAAGACAAACACAAGTCTGTACATTCTGTACGTTCGAAAGGAAAATATTTGGATCATGAGGACATGCTGTCGTCTCCGTTCACATAGACGATATTTCGATCATAAGGAATATACAGAGTGTATTTGTTCAGACAGGCTGTAAACTTCGCAAGCAAAGGCTGCTAAGTCCACTTTGCTTCTTATTTTGTTTGTTACTAAAGGAACAAAGTGGACTTAGTAATCTTGGCTTGCGAAGATGACAGGTCGTATGATCAGGAGGTCAGGAGTTGGGCTGTACATGTACTAAGATAGCATGTGCGAATAGCGAAGACTCAGATAAGCCTGTGCATTCATTTCATCCCTATCTATATATATGGCAAACTCCAACTTATGTTCTTTATTTCGTTACTGAAAAGGCGAAACTTATTGAAAGTATGAACAAACAGGACTCAGGTCAGTCTGTGCATCCTCGCAGCTAATCTGGTAAATTTAAAGAGTAAATGTTTTGCGTCGCATGAATAGATACCTTATTGGATGTGCGAAAAGTAAATAATAAGATCAGCCTGTGTATCTGATCAGTCGTGGGTGAAGCGCCGGTCTGCTGATCTAGCGGTCCCGAGCTTGATTCTCGAAGGCGTTCTCAATCGCAAACCGGGTTCCATTGCACAGAGCCTTTCATTATCACCCTCCCATCGTTTTGATATGACAAAACGTAAAATCGCAAGTCATTTCATCCCTTTTTGTTCGCCGTTGTACATGGACAGATAATATGGCTATCCACGTGCGTCTATTGTTGGCTATACCGCATATCCAGTTGTTGCATAACTTTACGTTGTATTTGCAAGTTTGTTACAGCTAAATAATTTTTGTTACCGGTGAGTGAGCAGCGTGTATGTCCTGTGCCCCTTTTTGTACAATAGAAAAGTCTAGGGGAAGGTATAAAGATAACTCCGCCCTGACATTTCTTTTGGATCAGGGTATACATTTAATGAGGCAAAACAAGACACTGAAAATATGCGTTTCTTTTGCTGTTGAGTATATTATTATTTTCACTCTGTTAATAAGCCATCAAGTTAAAGTACTGTTCATGTACAGCATATGAGCCGCGACACGACAAAACCAACAAAGTGCCTGTGCGCCCAGCGCAGACTCAGATCAGGTTGGGCATTCGCCCAGTCTGACCAGAATCTTTGCTGTCCGCATGGAGGTAGCTTAGACCCGTAGCTACCCTTTAAGCGCTTAGAAAAAAGTCTGATTATATTTCCACTGGATATAGCAATAATTGAGTTAGCGTCATTATGTCAAACGTCATATCTAATGCACTATTCTAAGTAATATATATGTTTATTTTTCCTCTTTGTATAATTAAAATGTAACTTCCTCGGTACATTCTTTAGTGTTATACAAACTATCTTTCTACTGACTCCATGCAGGTGTCTATCGCATGAATTATTTAAATATCTGAATATTTACTCAAACAATAAATGCCACCTAGTCGACAGAAATCCAACAAATGAGTCTTCAGTAATCCAATACGTAATGTGCCTGCTTAGACGGATCGAAAATGATTTTGCAGTTCATTTTGGTGCGAACATAGAACCACAATGATATTATTTAGGATTTTGTGGTATTATTAATATATTACACTGTTTGGATGAGAAATATAGCATATGTCTCAACGTTCCTAAGCCGATCCTATTTAAAGTCTCCATTGCCCTACCACAGGGAAAATCATGAAAACACAAACCATTGTGAAATTGGATTCAACCTTTACGTTTGGTGATCAACTGTCGGATGACAAACATATATTGAGACATATATCTTGCAAAATATAGGAAGAAAGTGTGTTCGAAATATCACATATGTATCGCTGCACAAAGCGCAGTTTCATTTGAGGAACCCCCATTGAGCAATGAAATACTACTGGACAACGAATGCGGCACCTTGACTGTACCTTGTGATATCGAAAGTCGCCAACAAACGTACCGAAATCGGTTTTAAAACTTCTTTATGAGAAATACAAGGGTGTTTTATTTCAGCCGCGACACGACAAAACTAACAAAGTGGTATGTGCGCCCAGCGTAGACTCATGTCAGCCTTGGCATTTGTCCAGTCTGATACGAGTATTCGCTATCCGCATGGATCTAGCTTAGACTCTTAGCTACCATTTAAGCGCAAAGCAAGGACTCTGAACAGACTTGGTGGATGCCCATGCTAATCTCAGTCTTCGCTGGGCGCATATGTCACTTTGTTAGTTTCTCGTGTCGCGGCTCATTTGTTTCAAATAAGCTGATTACGAGCTGACATTTACAATGACGAAACTAGTGAGAAGCTTGAAGCGATACTGCATGATAAAATGAGCCGCATCACGAGAAAACCAACAAAGTGATTGTGCGCCCAGCGCAAACTCAGATCCGCCTGAACATCCCCCAGTCTGATCAGAGTCCTTGCTGTCCGAAAGGTGGTAGCTTAGACCCTTACCTACCCTTTAGGCGCTTGGCGAAGAGTCTGATCAGACTGGGCGGATGCCGATGGGCGCACAACCACTCCTGTTGGTTTTCTCGTGTCGCGGCTCAAATATATTTCATAAATCTAAATTACGAAGCATTGAAGTTTGCATCATTATGCATTAGTATAGCAATAGAGATACTCATATCAAATACGTGGTCTGTTACTACGACACTTTCATAGTTACAGAGTTCAGATGCAGCGTTACCATTTGATTTGTAAGTATACAGCTGATGACGCTGAATGTATTTAGAACAATGATTAAAATACAACCATCCTTTTTCAGAAATTTTAAAGGAATTTCCCCAAGTTAGAAAAATGAATAAACTAGGGACATCTCTTTTACGAATAGAGTTAGACAAGAATATTCTACCTGAATGTCAGACTAACTAGTCAGCGACGAGGATGGTCGAGTGTCTGACATCAATATTTTAATCACGACGGTGGGATTTTCTTGTTCCACATCGATTTCATAATTGGGATGCATTTCTAGTCACAACGTTTGGACATTAAGATACTCAATTTGGAATTACATTTCAAGCTCCTTATTCAACGTATATGATTTTCAGAGAGGCACCGTGTTTTAGTGGTTAGAGACACTTGGTTATATTACAGACGTTCGCGGTTCGAATCCTGATTCGGCTAGCCTGCACTGGAACATTCCCTCTGTCGAAACAACAATAAACAGTTACCGTTTTTCGAATGAGGCAAAAATAAAGCAGCGGAATTATAGGGATAGGTTCCGCCTTTTGTGTGCTGTACCCCAGATACAGTAGGCCTCAAATCCCCACTGCCTCTACAGCCACTGGACTACGGGAATCTATGAGCCGTGACACGAAAAAACACACAAAGAAGTGGCATGTGCGCCTAAAGACTCAAATCAGCCCGGACATTCGCTCAGTCTGATCAGTGTCTTCGCAGTGCGCTGAAAATGTAGCTTAAGGCCTAAGCTGCCGCCATGTCGTTTTGCTGCTCCTATTATAAGTTTCAAGAATACAATGGTTCTAATAATATTGGGGTATTAATTTCACCAGGCATATACACCTCAACAATTTATCGCAGTCATATTATATAGCGTTTAAGTAAGCAAAATCAGCTGTCTAGAATTTCTGGATGGGCGTATAAAATTGCTCGCTGTTTTTCTTTCAAAGTTCTTTTTTTTTTTGTTGTTCATGTTTTTGTTGTAAACGCAAAGGGGAACTAGGGGAGGGGGCGGGGTAAGGCCCCTTTTCTGCTAAACAAGAGCAAACTGTTTCATTTGCAGCTGATGATCAGCCTATAGTGTCCGCTATACTAAATTGATGATGGTTAAGCTCCGTAAGCGCCACTTTTGAAATATTGGGATTATTAAATTGGGCGGGGTAAATAAGCATGAATCGGGAGAGTCATATCATAAGCTATATTTCTCCATAAAAAATTTAATGGCATTCATATATATCTTCCTTTAAAAGTTAAAATACTGTCTTTGGTGACAACTTTACTCAATTTCTACCTTTCAAGTAAAATCTTATGTCTGCAGAATTCCTTTTAGAGACACTGTCAATTTTATTAATTTTGGTACTTTGAATATAGTATATTCATCTCTAAAACCAATGGATGGCTTCTTTTCAAACTAACATGGGTTCAGTGTTGGGAGAATGCAAACTGTTTATTAAATTTTGGTAACCTTCCTCTGTTTTAAGAATGCCTTTGAATTTTAAGGAGAAATATAGCTTATAATATGACTCCCCTGGTTCATGCTGATTTACCCTACCCACTTTAATAATCCTTTTATCCCATAAGTAGCGCTTACGGAGCGTATCCACTACTGGTTTAGTACAGCAGACACTATAGGCTGATCATCAGTTGAAAATAAAACATTTTGTTCTTTGGCAGAAAAAGGGCCTTAAAGCACCCCTTCCCATCTCCACCTCCACTCCTTTTGCGAATAATCATTCCTAGGCATGTTCACATGTATTTGAATCAGAAATGCTCGTAAAAGTCTTGCCAAATTTAGTCAAATACAAAGGAATAAATGTTTTTGTTTTGTTTTGTTTTTCTTTGGTTCGCCAAGTTTAAAACAGAAACACTTTCGTGGCGTTCTGTTCGCTGCACTGGATTGTAAACCTTGAAGTTCTAAAATGGCGCTTTTTATTTAAAGGATTTGCTCCTTTTTGGCAGAAAATTGTTTCTTTTAAGTTTAAAACTTCACTGATAAAGGAGGTTATACCAGAAGATGGTAGAGTTGCTTCCACTGACAGGGCATGCAATCAATTTCAAATACAAATGAAAACTCCCAGGAACTGATTCAATGATATTCACATCCCACTCATAACAGCGGTAAGAGAATTAAAAGAAACAACCTTTGAAAACAGTATGCAAGAGTGCAGATATTTAATTCCGTTAGCTGCATGGCGCATTCTAGCTAGTCAAAATCATTTTCTTCAGATAAATACACTCTCGGCTGATAAACAAAAAAACAAAACAAAAATAGAATTCTATAGAAACACCGTCTCTGGAATGCTGGAGTAAACGCTTCTAATAATGATTACTAATTCTAACAGAATTAAACTTTGCAACTGATTACAAAACGAAACGGAATCGAGAGCAGCGTTTCTTCAAGCAAATGCAAGGCAGTAGACTGCCAGATATCTTGCATGTCTGTGCAGAAGTATAGAATCCTGTATTCGCGAGTGCATGGGGGAGAGCACGCAGATGGCACATGGTAGCCTTTCAAGGAACCCCTTTCGGTACTTTTCTTTCCTTCATACACAATGTATGATTGGCATCCATGGCCTAACAGATGAGGGTTTATAGCGATGACTCTTCAAAATAAAGTATCTGACATTACAGTGTTCGAGCCTCGGCCAGTGAAAAAGTGAGAAATTTTACTTTCTGAAGGAAAGTTTGTTAACTTTGTTGTTGTTTTTTTTTTCTTTTTTGTTTTGTTTGTAACGTTTGTTTGTTTTCCGGCGTTACTCAGTTTCTTTTCTCACCATTGCACATGACTGGCCAATAATAAAGATCTTATCGCAAAACCCATGTAAACTGCTAAATCAAATGTCAAATGTAATCGAAATGCTAATATTTCTTTACCGCTTTAGTTGTTATTATTGAGCCGCGACACGAGAACACTAACTAAGTGGTTGTGCGCCATGTGCAGACTCATATCAGCCTGGGCATTTGCCCAGCCTGATCAGGGTTTTCTCAGTCTGCACGAAGGTAGCTTAGACCCTTAGATACCCTTTAAGCGCTTAGGGAAGACTCTGCTCAGACTTGGCGAATGCTGCCCTAGCTGGTCTGAGTCTGCGCTTGGCGCACAAACACTTTGTTGGTTTTCTCGTGACGCGGCTCATATATTCAGAAGAAAAAAACACAGACTGGTTGTCCGTATGACGTAGGATAGGGTACTATGGAGGAGCTGGGGCAGGCACTATTATATACTTATTATATGAACGAAAGAAAGTTGCGCGTCTGCGCTGTTTGAGAAGTCTTTATTGTTCGCGAACATCATGTGTGTACCCAAAAGTATCTACAGAAAGCAAATCAAAGGCTATTAGCAAGCCTTCCTGTACTCACAGACTGGTTTGAGACCCTTAAATACGCTGCAATAATATCAAGGAAATGAAATACTGAACAAAAGCTCCGCTAAGCGGTGCAAGATACGCCTGTTTGGATTTAAAGTAGGAAAGAAATTATAAGCTTCGTATCCGCCCCAGATCTATTTGACCCATTGAAAGACTTTTTTTTGTAATTTCGATCAAATATTTACCTTATCGACACGATATGCTGAACGTTCATTTCAACGATGTCTGACAAAGGGTCACAATAAACGGTCGAAGTTCAGAAGGTAACATTTCGTGTCTTATCCACATCTCGAAACCATTTAAAATTTCTCAGTGAAAGGTTGTACAAATACGAAGCATTATCAGGAAATATGTAGAGAAAAAGAACCATACCCCTACTTACAGTTTTAACCGAATTGTGCCCCTTTCTGCTTTTCGTATAGTAATTTCATATTAGCTTCGTGGCTGCTCCATATCTTCTTAGCCGTTAAAGAATTGAAAGACTGCACAGATATAAAGCACTATCGGATAATGTGCAGAGAAAAAGAGCCATAACCCTACTATCAGTAATACAATGGGGTATACTTCCATCAAAACTGATAGTGGAAACTATATCGATGTCATGCTGCCCGGGGTTCTGAATGAATGTCAGACTGAAAAAAAAATTACGTTTTATGCCTTTTGTTGGTTGACTTGGAATATGAAGCCATGAATATCGTCGGTAATAAGTATTCTTTTTATCAGTTAAGTAGAAAAGTATAATATTATCGTTTGTATGCTTGGGTGCTCACCAAATCAGAAGTTCCTGGGGGTTTTTTTCAATATCATGCCGCAAATTGAACCACGTACTTAGTGAATGCTCTGAAACACCAGTTCTGCATAGAGGTATAGTTGTTCGGCGACTGGTACTTCCGACATAAAGGCAGGCTCGACGACGTTCATCTACGGATTTGATTTTCTTCAGCTATAGAATTCCAGCATCTCTATTTCTGACGTGTCCCCATCCTTGTTGTATAATGGTATCATTTCTGGATGTCTACGTTTAGTTAACTTGTTAATGAGCTAGAAGACTCATTGCGACACTTACGTAAATTCACATAAGTCTTGATGGAACAAAAGGTAAGGGTTTGAGTCAAACAATCAGTTTAACCACTTCCTGTCACCCCGCCTCCGCCCCACCACCACCACACACACATACCACCCTCCAACCCTCCAGTCTCGAAATGTATTACTGGCAGTCCCAAGACGATGCTTCCGTTGTTGGTTAACCATCTGATTGTTGGTTGTTCCCCTTTTATGTAGTCTTCAAAAGTATGTGTTCTGTCCGTGCCTACTTTTTAATTTCGACGGAAATTATGAAACGGGCCTTCGAAGAGATTTATTAACCTTATATAAATGACGACGAGTGTTTACATAAACGCATTGTATACATGGCCGTTGTCAGTGGATTACCTGTACGCGCCAAAATGTTTTTACACGTGTAAAATACAATTTTTATGACACGACGCTACATGGCTATCCACTGAATAACAGCGACTTCATATGATAAATAAAACCTAAATAAACAAAAGTAAATGTACGCAGTTTTGTTATCACAAGCCTGCTATCCGCTCGACATGTCTTACAAATAGTTGTCTTACTTTATGCATTATGTCCCGCTTTGTGTTGTAGATTTTGGATGAGATGTTCATGATCATTGCCTTTTTACACTACTTTTTAACAGAGGTGTCGCTTTGGAACAGTCAGGTTTTTGATCGTAGAAATAATTAGTCTTTGTATCATTAAAAACAAAAACATCTAACTATACTTGCAATATTGTTTTCACTAAAACAAGATTTCTGTGTTCGTATCCTTGACATTATCTCAGTTCACTAATCAACAGTTTAGCTATTTTATGCATGTAAGCGCTGTTGATTTCAAATTGTTACGATATCTCATGCATCTGTGGTAGCCGTTTTAATTCGACAGCATTTCCACATGGGATTAAATAACAGTAATTCAGAAGCATAACAAGAGTTTTTGTTGTTTTTATTGCATTACAACATCCGTCTCCTTAAATTGATTTAGATACTGAATTGTGATTTACTTATTCGGATTCTAAAAGTGCATCGATTGGCATAGCCTTTACCACCCCATGTATCCTCGATACTACCGAATTCCCGACTTCGGCGATCAGAGGCAACAAGACACGTCGCGCGCAATGGAGGCGAGAGGTAAGAGGACCATTTCTTTCGTTTTGTTCCTATTAAGAAAAAGAAATGTGAGCTGAAGGTTTTGGAAGAAGCAAAGCATACTTCACTGATATTTTCATCGGCCCCATTCTATTAAATAGCTTCTCTAAATGCCAGAAAAAGTACATTCACCCGTGGAACATCGAATGAGAAACACAAAACCTGTTTATAATCGCCGATTCCTTGGATCCTGCTCTGTCAAACACATCGTGGCTTTTTCTTTACATGCAATAAACATTCCTTGTCCCATAACAGGAAAAGATATTATTCAAATCAAACACACACCCCTGTATCCTCGATACAACCGAATTCCCGACTTCGGAGATCAGAGGCAACAAGACACGTCGCGCGCAATGGAGGCGGAAGGAAAAAAGGACCATTTTTGTCATTTTGTTCCTATTTGGAAAAGCAAAGCTGAGCTGAAACTTTTGGAAGAAATTGTATGGATGCAACCGACTTCAGTATGTGTTCTTGGGGGATGCATCCGACTTAGACGAGCTTTCGCCAAAAATGATGCAACGGACTTCGTAATATGCGACAGAAAACGATGCAACGGACTTCTTGGAAATAAGAGTTACATGTACAACCCGGAGGACAAAAACTTCGAATCAAAGCTATCAAAGCAAGGCGAATCAGATGACACAACATATACTGCAAGGCATAAAGGGCATTGTCAAAAATTCTTATCAAATTGATAGCTACCCTCTAAAGCACACCGCAGACTACGATCATTAAGGATTGATTTGATAAGAATTTTTGACAATGTCCTTTTTGCCTTGCAATATATGTTGTGTCATCTAATTCGAATCGCCTCGATTTTGTCCGCCGGTTGTAACTCTTATTTCCAAGAAGCCCGTTGCATCATTTTCTGTCGCATATTACGAAGTCCGTTGCATCATTGTTGGCGAAAGCTCGTGTAAGTCGGGTGCATCCCCTCAAAACACATACTGAAGTCGGTTGTATCCATACGATGCGATCCCAAGTGTGTTTGAGACAATATTCTGTGAAAACCTGTTTGATTTGAATAATATATTTTGCTGATATGATTGCATGTACGGAAACAGCCACGGTGTGTTTGACAGAGCAGGATCCAAGGAATCGGTGATTATGAACGGTTTTGTGTTTCTCATTCGATGTTCCACGGGTAAATGTACTTTTTTCTGGCATTTAGAGAAGCTATTTAATTGAATGGGGCTGATGAAAATAGCAGTGAAGTATGCTTTGCTTCTTCCAAAACTTTCAGCTCCCCTTTGCTTTTCTATATAAGAACAAAATGAAACAAATGGTCCTCTTTTCTGTCGCCTCCATTGCGCGCGACGTGTCTTGTTGCCTCTGATCTCCAAAGTCGGGAATTCGGTAGTATCCAGGTTACAGGGGGTGTGTTTGATTTGAAAAATATCTTTTGCTGTTATGGGACAAGGACTGTTTATTGCCTGTACATAAACAGCCACGATGTGTTTGAAAGAGCAGGATCCAAGGAATCGGCGATTATAATCGGGTTTTGTGTTTCTTATTCGATGTTCCACGGGTAAATGGACTTTTTCTGGCATTTAGAGAAGCTATTTAATAGAATGGGGTTGATGAAAATAGCAGTGAAGTATGCTTTGCTTCTTTCAAAACCTTCAGCTCACCTTGTTTTTCGTTTTTAAATAGGAACTAAACGAAAACAAAATGGTCCTCTTAGCTGTCGCCTCCTTTAAGCGCGACGTGTCTTGCTGCCTCTGATCTCCGAAGTCGAGAATTCGGTAGTATCGAGAATACAGGAGGTGTTTACGCTGTTGTTCGTACAAAGATGTTGCCACAGAACAGCATTAAGTTTTAAAAGATAAAAATTCGAAACTGGTACTGACATGTGCTGAGATAGGTGGCAGCGGGCGCGTGGCGATGCATACTTGCAAGATCGTAACATGCATATAATTGTTAAGATAATGGGAAATAAATTATTCGTTTAACCAAAACGAATAAAAGTTCTCCTGTACAAATCATTGATTCCGAAATGTTTTGTCGTATACTAAAGCAAAGGCATTGGTAGTGGCAGAATCACATATCAAAGAAAAAAGATAGACAAGATAAGGAATTAATACTATCAAATCCTACATCCTGCTCTTAAAACCGAAAGGGGAAAGAAGCACACCAACATGCACAAATTGACAGTAGTATTTCAATTCTCATATCGACGTTGTCCCCGCACCTCAGCGGAACGAATCCATAGCCGCAGTAACGGGGCGCCGAGCGTCCGTCCATTGTGCACAAATTGACAAAACGATCAGGAAAGACATGCACGGTTAACCGTATGGGCAGCTCTTTCCCAAACAGGTTGTCATTCAGCTACCCTTATTAAAAACAACAACATCTTTTTTATCCTTTTATTTTAACTTACAAAACAAAACAAAACAGAAAGCAGAATTGGCAGCTCTTCGGGTAACCAGATTCCTTAGGCCATAGACAAGCGGACATAACAACATGAAACATGAGGAACACAACAGAGGTACCTCCTTGGAATGGTCAGCAAAATATTATCGGGGGACTTAAACTAGTTTTACTGGATCCAAACCTCGACCTTTGCTTCTGTAATGGTATAAACCATTCACAAAACTGCCACTCACACAACAGACGAAAAAAAAAACATAAATAAGGACAAGGACAAAGTATACGAAAAACATCTTTTTTTTTTTATTTTCAATTTAAAAACAAATAAAATAAAAAAGCAGAGTGGGTAGCCATACCGCAATGCCTTAAGACCATGTGACAAATAACAGTGAGGAACCACAATAGAAGCACCGCAAGGCCTACCAATGACCCCAAGCGGAAGGGCAAACAAAGTAAAGCAAGATAAATCACAAAATAAATCCCATCTCGTGACGAGTCCAAAATGGTTTAACAGACATCGAAGCCTTGATAGAGGCGTGATCAGTTGCTCGCGAGTAGTAATCATAACCTGCATGCAATTTTTAAAGTTCACCTTATGATGATACATCTGCTACGTCTTTGACTTTTGACATTAACCGGAAAAAATCTACTTTCACACCCACTCAGGACGCCAAACAGGAAATAGTAGCATAAATCAGCAACACAAGTACTAAAATTCGAGCAGATAGAAAAACGAACACCTCTTTTCCCAGACAGGTGGACATAAAGTTTGCCTAAACAGAACAGAAATAGATAAGGCATACACAATATCTATTTTTATCTCATTTCTAGTATCTTTATACTCGTATGTTCAAAGAATAAAGAAAGCAAATATATCAATAATATAAAATGTAAAATAGGTAAAGCCCTAGGGGCAGTGGCGATTAGATGCCCCGTTTATCTTGGGCATAGCATATGAACTCACTGTTCGCTGCCTTATCCTTCCCTGATTCGAAAAAGGGTACCCATTTACTGATGGGTTGACAGAGTGAATTTTCCAGGGCTTCGAACTAACGAATCTCTGCACCAAAACCGAACGTCTCTAAACACTCGACCACGGCGCCTCTTTGTGAAATGAATATACGAAGACTATAGACAAAGGGATACAATAACAAGCACCAAGGAAGCATCGTCTTTGAACCGTCAATAATGCATAAGAAGCAGCCACCCTGTTGGGATCAAAGACAGCACGAAGTTTCCATAAGCATTATTTCTGCGATGATCATGTGATAACAAAAATTGTATAATATCATTGACATCAGTTTCAGATAATTTTATGTAATGAGTGGTCCTTACGAAAGTATGTGTAAAGATGAGAAATCGAATATATACCAGCAACCTCCGCTTTTGGTAAAGAAACGAATTTTCACAATTTGTTTTCAATCCTATATAAAAAGAAATAACCCAAATCAAAACAACCCTTTTTCTTCTTAGGTCGCAGCAAACATGATATCACGACAACAATAATGACAGAATCGGTATGAGTTAAAAAAAAAAAAAAAAAAAAAAAAAAAAAACACGTGACTTGACATTAATGAGATCCACTGCAGAACAGATTTTTGTAAGCACAAGGGTGGCGATTTTCATATTGTGAAATAAACAATTGATTATTATTTTATTTATTTTTCAAACTGAGAAAAGTAAATGAGAAACACGGGAAAACATGATAAGCAAGACTTAGTGAGTTTGTTATAATTGTAGACATCCGAGCCTTTTGATATTTATGATTGGGGGCTACAAGCTAAATAAGGCCAAACATTATCGTAGACGCGTAGATGAAGTTTTTCGTCATTTGCCTTTATAGTTGGCTGTGCATAGTGATTATACCTTTCCTGGGTATCTCAATTCATAATATTAAAGTACATCATTTCATCTTCCGACAAGTAATCTGATAAAGGAACGCTATTTTTGTATACAAATTATTTCGCATATTGTATTTCACTAGGCACAACTTACATATTTATAGCGAAGAAAAGACCGTCAACTTTTCGTACCCATCAGTCTAATATATACATTAATAATCAGACATTTGATTTTATTATAGAATGATTTTCTTGTCGTATATGTATTGACTAACGATTAATGGAGTTCTCGGTTTATGTTATATAGCGCATTTATGACAGGATGCTCGGCGTCTTACACGACGTTACTATAAAGTTAGAGGATAGGCAATGATAAGAATTTTATACAACCAAATCCCACATTCCATTCTCAAAACCAAATGGGAAAGAAGCACACACACACACACACACACACACACACACACACACATACACAGATTTACAAAAGTTCACATATGAGACATGCACGGTAAACAGAATTAACGGCCCTTTCTCTAACAGGTTTTCAGTCAGGTACCCTAAATGAAAACAGCAGCAAGAGCTGTTTTCACCTACTTTCTATTTTATGTTACAATGCAAAACAAAAACAGCAGAATATGCAGCTATTCAGGTGACTATATTGCTAGATACAATAACAACATGTATCATTGAGGAACCACAACAAAATTTCAGCCTTGGAACGGTCAGAAATAGATGACCGGGGCGATGCCTCCCCCCCCCACACACACACCTAAATGGCCGAATAAACTGGATTTACTGTTTTTTGTTCGATTTTTTTGTGGTCGTTGTTTCCTTTTATGACATCTTTTTGGTTAGCTATTGATAAAGAAAATTAAAGATGTTTTATAAACAAGTATAGATGTGTGAAAGACATCTAAATCAGCTGCCTGAAGGAGTTTAGCTTGAATAAAGGAAAATATCTTGAAACTTAGACCATGCATCTTTCAGTTTTGTCTCTGTTTTCAGCAGTTAAACAATTAGCCACATTGCTAAAACTGTAATATTCAATTCACCTAGCCAAGCCAATAGACGGTTCCTGAGAAAATGAGTACAAGGAAATATAAGAGCCCGGATCTTCATTATCAATTATATACAGTGCACCAACTCATTAATTATATATGCCTTACAAGTTTGAATAGGGTAGCCTGAATAGTCTCAGAGAAAACTGTAACATACAATTTCAACACTCTTATATGAGAGGAAAGAAAATTTCATAGATTAAGGATGAAATAAAGCAATTTTCAACGTTTACATGCAAACTAGGGAAAGAAAAAAAAGTTGTTATTAGTTGAGAGAATAAAAGCAATGTGTAATGGATACCAAGTTTCAAGATTTTTTTTCCAGAGGAAACTCTGACATAAATGTTGACTGTTATAACGTAAAGTAGGGAAAGAAAACAAATGGATAAAATGGAAGAGTAAGAGCAATTAGCCCAAGTCTCAATCCCACGATACATGTGTGTGCCAAATTTGAAATTCTACATCTCACAGTTACTGAGAAAATGTGACACAAATTCATCGTTAAAAGACAGAAAACTGGATAAATAAAGCGAAGAATAAGAGCAATGAGCCCTATTCTCAATTCCACGATACAATCTCTCATTGTCCATATGAATACCGAGTTTCAACATTCTTACTTTAACAGTTCCTGAGAAAACTGTGACACAAAGAAAGTGTTATGGAATTACGGAATAACAGAGTTACGGTATGATTACGGAATTACGGACCGACCAAACTCAGAATAGTATAGTCCCAAATTTTCAAAGCGTGGCTGTTAATATCATAAATCTCGTATATGTCCGACTTTTAAAGGACCTCTGACAGTTATGTTAATTTGCCTATAAAAATAGTCAAAAATAGAAATTTAACATACCCACGAGTTTCCCTTGAAGTTAGTTGCACTTAACTTCCCATAACTGGCGTTGAACTCATTTTCTGATATTTATGTACATAGACTTCAATTTTGGGTGGAAAAAAAGCCAGATTTTATCATTAAATGTGATGGAAATAGGAAAAATGTTTTAAAGATAAGTTCCCCCACGTGCCTCAGCTAGCCACTTTGCATATATGCGTGTACTATCATAATACACATTATATATGAGTGGCAACCTGAGGCATGAGGGGGTGGAGGAAGATACACTACAGCTGAAAACCTGAATCGTGGGTGGGGTAAATACACGCTTCGTATCTAAAAAAAAAGGCTTAAGTTTTTAATATTTTACAATACTGCAAACAATTAGTAGCTGTTGAGCGTACACTAATGTATGCATATTTATCAAACAAAATTCCAGTATATTGCACAAACCAAATAATGGACTTATTTTCAGAGACCGAAAGATTCACATAATCCCTCTTAATAAAATCGCTTCAAATTAGTCTGAGGGCATGATAGTTATTCAAAATAATTGTTAAAACCCCTTTATAATGCATTTTTCTACATCTTGATACCAGATTGTTTAACATGTGCTCCTCGAGGAAGCTGCAATAATTTGATGAAAAATAGGCAAATTTGCATAGATACTGTCAGAGGTCCTTAAGTCATCAATCAGCTTCAAACTTACAATCAAAACGCCTATATTTTTTGAATGCTTTAGAATATTCGTGTGATTTGTAAATAAATTAGGTGTTATAATCATGTTTCAACAAGCACAAAGATAAAATGAGCCGCGACACGAGAAAACCAACAATGTGGTCGTCCGCCCAGCGCAGACTCAGGTCAGCCTGGACATTCACCTAGTCTGATCAGACTCTTTGCTAAGCGCTTAAAGGGTAGCTGAGGGACTAAGCTACCTTCATGCGGAAAGCGAAGACTCTGATCAGACTGGGCGGATGCCCAGGCTGATCTGAGTCTGCGCTGGACGCACGACCACATTGTTGGTTTTCTCACGTCGCGGCTCAAAAATTTTCATGCATATTTTCTGCTTGTTTTGCATAACCAATAAAGATATTTCTGAAGAAATCATTTTAAGCATAGCTAAAAGCATGTTGTACAAAAGAATGACTTGAAGAAAAGTGTCTTTGAAAAAAAATCTTAAAGTTTGAGTCGTGTGCAATATAAGAAAACTATCAAACGATCCCCAAGCAGTGTCAAATAAAATGTTGCAGCCGCTTTATATAGGACCAAGAAGAACGGCAGTTAAACGTGAAATAAAGAGAGAAAGAATGCTGACACAAGCAACAGCCTCAGTCTCATAACGGCAGAAACACGGTTAACACGCACAAAACACGGCTAAGAAATAACAATCCATCTTGAGTGTCCATGAAGATAGGGAAATCTCGACCGAGGGGTCGGAATTACAACCAGGGACGAGGTTATCCTACATGGACTGGCTTATGATGGATTTTTTTTCTCCCACTGTTAGCGGATTTTAAACCTCAAGTCGGATTAGGCTTCAAAACCGAAAAATCTTAACTTTTTGACCAGTGATTTGAAGTAAATTTGCAGCAGCTCAGTGAGTTTATCAGATCCTAAAATGGGTGTGAACGCAGTTTGCACCTTAAATATAGACGGAAAACAGGATATGTGGACTATTTCATCTTCCAGAGAGAAAAACAAAATGCAACTTAGCCTCTCACGTCACACGCGTCAAGTTGGCCAGCGACGTTTTGTAATCGGTTTTAGTGACGTCCTTAAAATTGGGTGACGTCACACACCTTTGATCTGCTATCAAATGTCATCCGACATGCTTGTGTCTCCATTTTGTTCATTTAAAATTAGAATATTAGTTAAAATTGAAAAATGTCTGGTTGCTAATATAAGAAAGATGTTGCCAGGTGTAAGATTATAACAATCCATCAATAGTGTCCATGTAGGATAGAGAAATCTCAACCGAGGGTTCGGAATTTCAACCAGGGGCGAGGCTTGCCGAGTCCCTGGTTTAAAGTCCGACCCCGAGGGTGAGATTTTCCTATCCTACATTGACACTCATGATGGATTATTTTTCTCCCACTTTCGGCTTTTAAACCTCAAGTCGGATTAGGCTTCAAAACAGGAAAATTTCAACTTTTTAACCAATGATCTGAAGTAAATTTTGAGCAGCCCAGTGTGTTTATCTGGTCCTAAAATGGATGTAAACACAGGTTGCACCTCAAAAAATAGACGGAAAACGAGATATGTGGACTATTTTATCTTCCAGAGGGCGAAAAAGAAATGCAGCGTAGCCTCTCATGTCACGCACGTCATGTTTGCTAGCGACGTTTAAAACCGTTTTTAGTGACGTCATTGAAATTGAGTGACGTCGCATTTCTATGATCTGCTATCAAACATCATCCGCAATGCTTTCGTGTCCATTTTATTCATTCAAAATTAAAATTTTACTAAAAAAATGAAAAAGTCTGGTTCCTAATTTAAGAAAGATGTTGCCAGGTTAAGATAGAAGTTTCTAATATGAGCTGAGGGCCTTTCTTATATATGCAAAGGTGGGAGAAAGAAGTTTCTTATATGAGCTGAGGGCCTATCTTATATATGCAAACGTGGGAGAAACGTCTTTTTCCACTGTTTTTTTCTCTCTATCTCTTTTAATTTCTTAACTCTAAGATATTCAGAAATTGATTATCTTGTCCTAAATTCAGGTTCGCTTTTAGTAGAGCAAAACAAAAATAAAATGAATTAAGTCAATTCGTCCATATGTATGCATAACAGTCAAAGCAATTCACATGTCATGAGAGAAAACAGAAACTACTATGTATTACATTAAATGAACTAATTAAAAATTTATTCAATTAACAGAAAGAAGAAAACTGTTTATTTGCCTACAAAATTCCAACCAAGAAACGTAGACACGATTGATCTAGGAAAAATATTTGTACTTTTTTTTCTTCTGTTTTAATGAGCTGGGTTAGAAGCAGTATCCTGTGACATGTGCGAAAAAAATGAGCCGCGACACAACAAAACCAACAAAGAGGCATGTGCGCCCATCAAAGACTCAGATCAGCCTGGGCATCCACTAAAACTGATCATACTCTTGGCTGTGCGCTGAAAGGGAAGCTTAGGGTCTAAGCTAGCTCAATGCAGACAGTGAAGACTCTGATCAGACTGAGCGGATGCCATGGCTGATCGGAGTCTTCACTGTCCGCTCATACATCCGAGCAAGACATCGTGTGAGCACTAGTGCATTTTAGTAGTTATTTAAATATTCAACTTTCTGTCGAGACAGTCTCTGTGATGTTTTACCTTATGTATGTTCTTATTATTTTTGGTTCTGTTTGGGTTGCTGAGTGGCCACCGTTTGGGAACAAGCTGCTCACTCGGTTGGCCATATGTTCTCTGTATCTTGATTATTTGTAATCTTAGTTGTTTCCAACTATGGTTTGAGGGCTGGATTTGGATTTTGATTGTTTCAGTTCCTGGTCTTTGCATACTTTTTACTCATATTTCTTAGTTAAAAATAAAACAAAAAATAAATAAACAAGACTAGAACAAAGTGCAGTTGATGGATGTATATTTTTTCTACAACTCAAATTTTAGATCATTCTAGAAAGTGAAACTAGAAGCAATAAACGAGCACATATATAACATGCAAAAATATAAATTAATTAAACACAATTCGCTGAGTGGGGAAGTGGGAATAATGTATATAAAACCAATTTATATGAACATGTACACTTTGCCAATTTTGCCGTTTAAAGAAGAGCAGAAACAATATTCAAATCAGTTTGCAAAATTAAAGTTCAAGTATGAATCTATGCATCTCTATCTACCAGGACTATTGAACTATTACGCTAACCGACCGATAATGCCCTTAATCTATCATGTTTTCTCCATGTCATCATGCACCTTTTCGTTATCTTGAAGCTTAACTATAATAAAAGAAGAAGAAATAAATGTACTTACCTATAACACATGCCACACATACAGCCACATATATAATGATAAAGAATATTTTGGTATACTCTTGCCTAAATGGTGTATCGAAAGTTTCATTAAAACTGATATTGCCACTACAGAAAACAGGCGTTCTGTTTGTTGCTTTTGATATCTCCATACTGCAACCCATTAATTTCCCGCGAGGTATTACTTAAAACAAGTTGCACTATTGCGCATTCGCATTCTAATCATTGTTTTGACTTGTTACAGTTTATATTCTCAGTGTTCATATTCAACAGGACTTCACTGATCAGCAAGCGGCTGTATGCACACTCCGAAAGATACAGTTGCCACGCTAGGCCAGTCATTTATTCCGGAACGACTTTTATACATAATAATCTCTCACAGTTGTTGCTAAAGGAAACTAAACAGACACTAGTAATTATTATTGTAATGCAACATTATGCAGCAATTAAAGTCTCCGCCAATGCTGCTCGTCGTTGTCAAAAAAAAAAAACAGTCTCTATAATCCACTCCTTATCACTTGCTGTCGCATTCATTAAGTGCAGATGAAAGGTTTACAGAAATGTACTCTTCAAGAATTTCCCAATACTTGCAAATATTTAAACTTACAGAAACTTTATAGATACTACGCTTGCAGTGTTTATTGTGCAATCGGGCCGGTTATGACTGCTCTTAATTAAATTCATATTCGACTGGGACTCTTAATAATTCAAATGTAACTGTAACGTTTGAGAGAAAATAAAATATCCTGAAGTAATTGTTGTATTCAAGATTCTCGAAGGAATCAGCTATAGCAAAATCTCACAACGCGTATTCTTTCCTCATAAAATAATTGATTTAAATACTGTATCTGTACAACAGCAGTATATCTGCTTCTAAATTGTCACCATATCATGCATAATAAATATCCATTTACAAAATAAATGACCATTATGTGTGAACTTCATTTATTCATGTGATCAGTCTTCCAAACTTTGCTGCCGCTCAAGGACGTCCCACACTGACTGAGCCGAGTCACGAGAAACGATACTTTGTAACTCATGCAAACACCATTGACCCGCACTTTAAAAAAATCTATAGATTTTACGGTAAAATTACTGGCACCAGCTGCCAGCTCATTTGCCCTTATTTTTTGATGCCCGTAAACATTTGCAGGAATCATATCGCTGAATAGGGTAGAATACGACAGGTATAGTTTAGGTCATCATGTACATGAAAAGCCGTTCAACACTATAAAGGTATTTCCGAGTGCAGTGCAGTTAATATAACCCTACCATATCGTGATTTCCACATGCAGGTTAATGAACTGGCAGCCTGATGCCAGGTATATTACCGTTAACTGCATTTTCTAGCTCGCTTTTACAGTGCAGAAAGCGATTGGACGAGGTGATCTGCACTTCATAGAATGCTGATGTAGTAGATCAAAGGAATGTCACTAGGCACACAACGTTGAATCAGCATTGAATCAACTTTGATCCAATGTCATTACCTTGATACAACGTCATAACGCTGAGTCGTGTGCCTGCTGGGCGCCCTCGAAATAGTCATGGTGGATTAATTAATGTATCCAAGATGATTACTTTGCAATTTTTCCGTCCCTTCAAAACTACAAACGCTCATAGATCTTACATTTATGAACACAACATCAAGTGTGGGCATGATTTTCCTGTGTAATTGTTTGGTTCCAAAACGTTTTTCTTTCTGAAATTATCGGTTCTCCTCTTTGACCTGGGTTAGTCCGATAAGTTGATAATTAAACGTTCTCGTTGCATTGAACACGAGATGGTTAGTTATTTACTTTCTCGAGAAATGTATGAAATTGCGAGTTCATAGGAGCTCGCTGAGTGACTCTGAAGTCAAACTGACTCTAAATTTCATTATGTAGGAGGAAAAGATGATGTGTGCAGTTGACCCATTGATGCTCAGTGGATTTTCTATCCTTATTAAATGGATGGATTTCTGTTTGTGTGTATCATTTGTTTAGGAGAAGTGCAAATTGTGCAGACCCTGATCAAACGCTGATCTTCAGGTGCCTGATCTGCGCTTTATTTCCCTATGCTTATTTCACGGACCCTAGGCATTAATGGGTTAAGTTTTTTAACTAGGAAAGTGCAAGAGTTTAACTTTACGTTAAGTTTTGTTAATATCCGGATACAGAATGATTATTTGAGCCGCGACACGACAAAACCAACAATGTGGTTGTGCGCCCAGCACAGACTCAGATCAGCCTGGGCATCCGCCCAGTCTGATCAGAGCCTTCGCTGTCCGCATAGAGGAAGCTTAGACCCTTAGCTACCTTTTAAGCGCTTAGGGAAGACTCTCATCAGACTGGGCGGATGCCCAGGTTGATCTGAGTCTACGCTGTGCGCACAACCACATTGTTGGTTTTATCGTGTCGCGGCTCATTTTATAAAACAAAAATGCATCGATGATGTTGCAAACGAAATGGCTTTATCCGGACCTGCAAAGTGTCCAAACTGCAATATTCTCGAACGTACCGTGTTTCGATATGTTTCGGATGCAATGCAGCACATCCTCTGAATATTCGTTCGGCCGTTAAATTGCAGAACAAAGGGTGGATTAAAGTTGTGTTGTTTTATATATTGCTGGTCCTTAAATGTAATATCCAGTTTTGGTTTGAGGGCTGGATTTGGATTTTGATTGTTTCAGTTCCTGGTCTTTGCATACTTTTTACTTTTGAAATCGGTAATATTTACTGGCAAATTCTGTTTCTCCGCATATTAGGTTTTCTTTTTACGCTTTTCGACATTAATCAACTGTCCTTGTAGAGAACGATATTTCGAGACGACGTAAATAAATACAGCTGCACTGTGTCTCGACAATAAATTCTCCAATCGATGCTAAATCTTTGATTTATGACATTAATAAATGTGGAGAGTTTTTGCAAAATTCCAAGTTTCTGAACAGATAGATCTGAGCAATCAATGCAGACCCAGATCAAACTGCCCTAAAGCAGCACTCTGATAAGGGCCCACACTGTTTCAGTCTGCATCTTTTTGGAATCATTACAGCGTTGAAAAAATACTTGTTCTATTTTAGGTCGAAACATGAATGATTTAGGAGAATGTAAGTCAAAGAGTTTTTAGACGAAACTCTTAAATACAGCTTATAAGTCCCTAGATAATTCATTTTCCGCTCCTTTTAGAAACGTTTCATCGTGATGTAAAGCACATGGGCACTAACAAGACTGTCACGAGACAGCAAAGGTCGTCTGAACTGGTGCTAGCCAATCATGAATACAAAGTTCAAAGAATATGATCTTGACTTTTAAAGTCAATCAGGAAGGTGGTGCTACTACCATGTAAAACTCTGAAGCAGCATCTGTCGTCAGTCTCCAACCAGGCACTGTAAAACTCTAAGCCTTCAGCCTGTGAACTTGACCTAAAGTACTAACTGAATCCATGACGGAACTTTAACCGAGAATCTTAACAAAACATTTAACAAAACACTGACTCAGTCATCAAAAGTGATAGGGGTGGAATTGCATAAGAGATTAGACTATTACATAACATCTGTGGAAGTATAAAGTTAATATGTGTAAAGATTCAGGAGAGTATGTTTTGAAAAACTTTAGCCAAGAACATCCGAAATTATAGTGTAAAATTTCTAAGTCTGTGACCTTGACCTGACCTATAGGTCATATCCTGGTAGGAGTGTGCTAAATAAAATTTCGGACTTATGTCTATCCTCATATAATTTAAATCGATCTGAGGGTTTAGAAAATATGAAATCTTAAAAACTTTAACATGGAATTTTCTAGTCCATGACCTTGACCTACAGGTCATGTCTAGAGATGGATTGGTGCTGAGTAACATTTTAAACCAATATCTATTACCACATTAAACATTATTCAAATCGATCATAGGATTTGGAAACTATGAGTGCTTAAAATGTTCAACGTGAAACTGGGACATAAAATTTCAAGGTTTCTGACCTCGACCTATAGGTCATTACCAAAGATGAAGATGGTGCTGAACGAAATCTCTCACCGGCATCTACCGTTGCACCAACTCTAGTTAAATCGATCAAAACTGTAACGCAAATTTTAATATAAAGTTATGCAAGACCGTGACCTTCCTTGTCAGACATTTTGTCATATGGTCGTTAAGAGACACTGAAGAAGTTAAATACGGAAAGTAACGCGCGTCTGTCGCACTAAATTTGGTATGGATACGTTTATATCAGCTACCTAAACTGAAACCACCACTGCACAAACATATCAAAATATACACATTTAAACTAAAAAAACTGTATCAGATACAGATAAAAATGTCTCAATACAACGGGTTGCTGACGTCATCAGCAAGCGAATTCATTCAGAAAGCAATATACTTACTTAAATCAAGTGTTCGCCATGGATATTTTAGCCCAATAACGAAAACTAGAAATTACTGGATCGTATTCAGCCTGTCAGCTGTGTTTAACAGGGATCGTATTTCCCACTCCGCTTACTTTAACAGGCAGTGTAAAAGTGACCATGGCAGAATACATAAATTGTATTAATTTTGTCGTTAATGTCGTTATTTATATTATTTATATACAAAGTTCTTTTCGTTCTTTTTCTCCTTCTTTTTCTTGATTTTCCTATTTTAATTTATTCACTTTGTTTATGTGATGTTTCAGGGACTGATTTATGTAAGCTGAACAAATTTATATATTCTCAAAAAAAAAGAAAAAAGAAAAAAAAAACGGAACTGTAGTGAGATCAAGCCTTTATAGCCCAAACACCCAACGACCTTAAACCACACATCTCCCCAACCCCTAAATAGTTGAAACCGATTGCTCTAAGGCGCTAGATCTGATGTTAATTTTATGTTTGGCAATTTTTGGTGTCTCCATATAGACCCTTTTAAGGTTCTGCTCTTGTAGATATTTTCTTACCCAAGATAGCGTTGTGATCACCTACCTCGCGTTTCGTTATATTACGTATATGCAAAGTCCAACATTATCTGTCTTCATTCGTACCCTTCGTGCTGTCTCCGATTGTGGAAATCAATGGGCATCTTCATTAATACTTTGCTCGTTTTATATTATGGGTCTTAGACCTTAATCATTTTCCAGACGCGCTCATACAGCTGCTGTCAACCTAATACATTGCATACGACTACTAAGATGTATCAGAGGCATTCAGACTGTGCAGACTGATATATCATTTGGTCATTTTATGGGATATTATGTTCTAAATCCGGTACACAATCCTGCAAGACTTTCAGCTATAGACACACATTCAATTTGCCAGTTTCCTGAAATAGCTTATCTTGTTAGTAAAGATTGTAACATAGACAAAAGATAGATAAAGGTTTATATATGTATATGTATTGCACCATGCCTTTCCTCGAATTCTCTCTATGAAAAATATGTCTTTACTACCTTTTTGCTTTTCTCTTTGACAATGCCCTTTTTAAATGGGATGCGCTCATACAGACAAGACTTTGCTCATGCCAGAGCAAACTTCTTTTCTTTAATAGTTGAACCCTATACACAGTTCCAAGTATAGTCGCTGAGCTCCGCCTGCTTGGTTACTGTTACTACGTCTCACAAGCTTTACACAAAGATGGCGGAATAAACAAATGACAAATGCAAGTGTTTGCTAAATGTTGGAATCTATGGCGAACAATCAGCCTTCTCATGACCTACACATGGCAGTTGGCGCATCATGCATTTCCGATGCGTTGTGTTCTTGCAAAGCAGGGTCAGTTCATTAAAAGTGGTGTTAGTTTGTTTCCTTTAAACAGGTATACATCCCTCCATTAACTGCAAAGTAAAATCACGGACTCATGTTGGATACTGACCACATGCAATTTGTTTGTGAGACTATGTCACGTGCTAATTTGTCGTTGCAATGTCAGTGCTAAAACATGATGGCATACACATCGTGTGCTTCTATACATTACATCTTACGCCCAGTTTCATCAAACAAATATAAACGACTGTAAGGTGAGTGGACGAATCTACATATACGCCGACATTTAATTTGTAAAATCTAAAGCAGACATACTCTTATTAAGACGGAGGCGAAACTGAAAAAGACATAGTGGTTGCCCTTTCATTATCCATTAAACTGAGTCAGTTGTTTCTAATCTTGCATTTCGAACAACGTGACTGCTATTTTAACGGTCACATTCTCGTACTTAGACCTAAATATGTAGCTCTTCTGTTTAATTTATGCTAAAGTGAAGCACCACGCAAGTTTATCTGTATAATATTAATTGAGCTGCGACACGACAAAACCAACAAAGTGGCCCAAAGAAGACTCAGATCAGCCAACAACTCTGATCAGAGTCTTCACTGTGTGTTTTAAGGGTAGCTAAGAGTCTAAGCTAGCTCCATGTGGACCGCGAAGACTCAGATCAGACTGGGCGGATGCCCAGGCTGATCTGTGTCTTTGCTGGCCGCACATGCCACTTTGTTGGTTTTGTATTGTCACGGTTCATATTTAGGCTACGTGACCACACCAAATCCTGACTATTAAAAAGCCAGCAGTACCATATATAGACGTTCTGCTTGCTTATACCAAGAGTGTAGTATAGCAATGTTAGGAACAAAACTTATCTCTAATCGCAAATATAGTCCATGATTAACCAAAACGCTCGTATTAGTTAAACAGCAATGGCTGTTCGTTAAACATAAGTGCAGAATACTGACGCTTATGCTTACAATTCTGTGAAATTAAATGTGCAATTCGTAGACATAAATTGTCCAAATACTGCTATTTCGTTGGTAATTTTTCAAATTTGAACATATTGTTAGGAAGGATTAGAGTAAGGATTCTGAATAATTACGACAAAAATGTTGACTATTCTTATTTCCGTTTACGCAATTGCAATCTTGTACTTATGACTGAAGAAAATTTTACGCAATTGCAGTACTATACTTATGACTGAAGAAAAATAAGAAACAGACAATCATCTAACCATTTATGACGTTTGTTAGGAATCATAATAATCATATTGTTTTCTTATTTTTATTCATTTGTTTATTTATTTACTTATTTATTTATTTTATGTTTTGAAAAGAAGAAAGAAAAGAAATGTATCTAACCGTAAATGAAGCTTGTTTCCATGTTTATATTTAATCTTTTCTGTTCTGTTTCAATTCTTATTTTATTGGCTTCATTGCACAACTTCAATATCCCAGTTTTCATGATATAGTAACGATTCGAGTAAACACACTCATTAAAAAGCGACTTGCTTCAATATTTTCGTCTAATTCAATAAAATCACCCTGCTGATAATGCCAAACATACCTGTTTAATTTTGAAGGTCCTGTAGAATAATTTCTTTGTTTCCAAAGCACGTACCAATTCAATGGTCTATAACATCATATTATGGTCACTATTTTTTATTGTTTATTGGAGTCTACTCTTTGCGATCGTTGCAATACTTGCAGGGAAATGAGTAGATTTTTATACAGCAAACCCTAAAGATTTGTTTTATTTGATTTGAGTATCATATTTTTATTAATTTATGTTTTTTTCTTTATTTTTTATCTTTTATTATTATCATTTATTTTTAATAAAAAAACAACGACAAAAAAACATAGATTCAATATACATATGATCTTATGCAGTATTTAATCCGGAAAAAAAGTTCTGTCCAAATGAAAGAAAACCCTAAACATCATAGTATGACATTCTAATTTTGTGTTTGGGAAAACCCGAATTTCGATGACCAACCTCTCTGTACATTTCTCCTTAAATAAATAAGAAGGCAACACTCCGGAACCGACACAATCTATAACGTAAACCTGTCCTAAATACTAAATGGGATACCACGCCTAAAATCGACTGAATCACTTTTTAATCAGTTGGTCCTTTTCGATACTAATCACTCTTTTAATCGACTGTCCCATTAAAATGAAAAAATTACAGTATGCTTTCTTTGGTTTTCGTCGCCAGATGTGTAAGGGTGTCACTGATGAGGCTTGAGAAGCCGACACTTAAGTAACTACGTAGTGAATCATAAGACATTTACATTAAACGTACATTTAAACAACATCTATTTTTTTTAATTCAAAATACACTAAACCCTATTATTTAAAAAATAAAAATCATTCAGAATAAAATATTACATGTTTGTTTTTTTATTATTTTATTACATGTTTGTAAATAACATGTTGTATTTTACCAATCTATAGATTAGAAATACTGAAGAATGTAATGCCAACACTTTTAAACACCTGCGCATTGTGTTGTTTATTCTGCTCAAATACATATACAAATGTTATTTTAACAGGCTTACAGAAAGATTTCTGGAAAACTGAATGTAACGCGAGAATCTGCATGATTAAATTTTAATCCGTACATGTTTTTGAGCTTCACGAAACTACTTTAATTTCCATAGGCGGTATAATTCTCAGAATTAATGATGGATCGAGGTAATATTTTATGCAATGATCACCGAAGCTTAAAGTACTTTACCAAGAATCTTTTGCAGATTATCATTTATGGAAGCTGACAAGCAATAAATGCTGCTTCTTACGTGCCTTTTCTTTGTAACTCAAATAAGTGACGCACAATTTACAAGGATTCTTTCGAATAGCATATACTGCTTCTTTCATTCAAGTCTAAAATTAAGAAATAAAAAAGTCTTTATATACGAAAGGGTATGAGACATTGCACCGTATGGCACGTGTAAGCGGCTGAGACTCAGATCAGCATAGCAACCACCACCAGGTCTAATCCAAAGCTAAATGTTTGGCTTTGAGTCTTAAAATGTGATCATACTTGAACGACACTACGCAATCTTTGCATATGCCGAAAAAGACTTAATTTTCAATGTCACACCTCAAGCACTCATTTGTTCGCCTACATCGAAATTTCATGACATCTGACATTGTGGAACAAACTTTCATCTTAAAGACGTATTTACTTCTCTATGATTCTCATCAACAATAATAACTTTAATTAAAATGTAGCTACCAATTGTATAATATTTATTTTCAGAGTAATTGTCAGAACACGATGATTCAAAAGAATTACGTACGGCTACGTCATGATGTCGATCTGTCCACTAGTCAGAAAACTTGACTCAATATATGGATCAAACATTGTTTTTCATGCATTTTTTACCGCTGTGATTGCATACATTCAATCAAATTCAACCACAGTTTAACCACAAAAATAAGGAGATTTTTAGACACTATTTTACACCTCATCGCTATTACGAAGCAGATTCCTACACGCACTGTGAATTTCTATTAAAACTCTTAATTCCGGCCATGTTCAGCTATCGGGATCTATTTAAAACCTGTAGCAGCAATTCACTAGTCAAAATCATGTTTTCACTATAACATTCCACTCGTTGTCATCTGCACTTCCATTTTTTTCTTTTTTTTACATAATCCGAATTTGTATAACTCTTGCGTGCAAGTCTTTAATCGATACCTTCAACTGCAATCGTGGACCTGCTTCTATTTTGATTGAGTATTGGCCTGAATCTTGCATATGAATAACCACACAGCCGGGCGTCAACAGTGTGTGAATCTCTTTGTTAATACACGGGTTGTAGCCGGTTAATTAACGGCTGTTATTATCATACGGAACGGTTTTTTATGCAAAACATTCAATCAATATTGTTTCAACACATCGACTTTTTTTACAATTTCGTGTGTCTGCTAGGTATATTTCGCTGAGTAACTCCATATCCAATGTACAATCATGTGACAGTGCCAAGATAAAGCCGCGCTTACATAGAACTACCCACAAAAGACGCCGAAGGATGAGTGAAAAATAAGATCGAAATAATAATAAGAAATTAAACGAAACATTTCGATCACAAGCGCACCTAATCTAACAAGAAGAAACAGAAACCAAAGCCTTTGACTGGTTAGCCGTGAAACTGAATTAATTCATGCAGGCAGATTCACAATTCTAATGCAGATCAAAAACGAGGGAGTCTTCTTAGAAAAGGCCATTGACCAGGGCGAAATGACTCATTGAGTCACAGGCCAGGTGTTCATTACCAAGGCAAGCCATATAGATACCAAGTCTAGTTAGGCTGTAGTCAACATATACAGCCTGAAGAAAGATGGCTTTTGTCCGGCTGATGTTTTATGTTTGCCCAAGACACAACATTATGGATTGTTGAAAAGTCATCTGTGGCGCTTCAGAGTCTACAGGTTCCAATGCTGTGTGACAGAAAGGAATGGGATAGGAGTTTTTATGGCGTTCTTTGCATAACGGTGGTAACAACATAAGGACTGACATTTCGACAAGCCCTACATCTCCAGGAACATTTGACTGCAGACTTACAGCTGGAATTTGAGCCGCAACACAAAAAAAATCAACAAAGTGGCTGTGCGCCAAGCGCATGCTCAGATCAGCCTTTGCATCTGCCCAGTCTGGTCAGACTCTTTGCTAAGCAATTAAAGGGTAGCTAAGGGTCTAAGCTACCTCCTTGCGGACAGCGAATACTTTGATCAGACTGGGCAGAAGCCCGGGTAGAAATGAGCTTGCACTGGGCGCTCAACCACTTTGTTGGTTTTGTCGTGTCGCGGCTCAATAATGACAATTCTTCAGATCGCTGGAATGTAGTTCATAGCAAGCCATTCTTTCTTTAGTCTGATTTTGAAATTCCATTAGCGTTAAGCTGACAAGGACATCATGTTTGAGTTTGAGATGTGATATAAATCAGGCTCTCAGACGGAAACAAGATGTGAGAAATGTATTGAATAAAGTTACTCTGACAGTTAGTACATATATTTTCTTAGAAATTCGTTTACAGCTTCCAATAACTGTCGTTAATTTATGTATTTTAGACAGGCTTTAATTTATTGCTGAGCTTGAAAGCTAGTAAACCTCCACGCGGACAAACCAATTAAATATTCTATGAATCATGGCAGAGCCAAGGGCAACAAATGGAGCATCAAACACTAAATAAAAATTGTTAAAACTCATAGGGGCACCAAAAGCGAAAATCGCAGTTTTCCTCTTGGTACATTTTGCTATGGAATGAGCCGCGACACGACGAAATAGGCAAAGTAGCGTGTGCACCCAGCCAACACTCAAATTAGCCTGGGAATTACATCAGTCTGATCAGAGTCTTCGCTGTCTGTATGTAGATAGCTTAGACCTTAGTTACACTTAAATTGCACAGCGAAGACTCTGAGCAGACTGGGTGTATGCCCAGTCTGATCTGGTTCTTCGCTGAGAGCACATACCACATTTAGGGGCATATTGCTTTCGCCTTGTTAGTTTGTCAGTTCGTCAGAGTCATTTGATGCAGCTATATTCCCTGAGAACCACTAGGCCTAGGGTTTTGAAGTTTCATATATGAATAGGTCATGAAAAATGAGCGGACCCCTATTTTTTCTCCGTCAGACTTGTACTTCTTGTTACCATTATTATTTCGAGAAGACTAGTATTTGAGCCAGATTGATGATATTTAGTACACTGCTTTCGGGTGAAATATAGCAGAACTGATTACCTTCTGGGCAAATATGATCAAATAATAAATAATTAAGGTCCCTTGCTTGAATTTGGCAATTTTCCAAATTCTGAACCACTTAACCTAGGAAGTTGATTTTTTGTATATTAGTAGTTCTTGATGTGTTAAGTATTTTGGTAAAGATTCGGTAACTCTATGTCTCTTTATTACGGAGTAATTTCCTCATACACATATTTTTGCAGCAACTGGATACTAAGACCACAGGGCCTAGGGTCTTGAAATTTCATATGATACAATTGGAGAAAAAGTTGGAACAAATAATTGCTAGGATGCTCTTTTTGATGATATTTAGTACACAGCATCAAGTATCTTCAGAGCTAAGTACATTTTCAACAACGGATTTTATTTTTCAGATTTCTGCGCAGAAAATTATTCTTTGATCTTTTCGTATAAAAACAGTTTTAACAGCATGTCCCTCTGTTTTGTATTCTAAACTGTAGAGAAGAACAAAAAAAAAAGAACTCTGCTAACTTTCAGGGAGATACGATAATTTTTTTTATTGTTTTATTTAGATTTTTGTATATACCACAAATCACCACCTTAAAGACCTGGATTTTTGTCATTAGTAAGTTATGTAATCCTCATCTAATCCAGTAAGTAGTTTTCTGGCTAGCCTCTCTTCTCCAGACCCGTGTCCCAGCAGTCTCTTTGGGAGGCCCGAAGTGGGGGAAATCAATAACAAAGATACCTTGATTAATCACTGGCATTAGCAAAATACACATATTCTGGTAATGTTTACAAAATGCTATGTTCTATAGACTCTGTAAAAAAACAACATATTGATAATGATAAATCCTAATGACAAATCACAGTCTAAAACCAACAAATCTACAGTGTCAGTTCTTGCATAAACAAATTATCTTTGACCAATTCACTGTTTTCAATAGGTGTCAAAAACGTGTTGAATGTCACCAGACTGCTCAAAGGACCGGTTTTGCAATCTAATTTAACTGAAGAATTTTGGGTCCCTGAAGTGATCCTTGAAACAAAATTTCATCTTCAAATCTTACAAATTTGTTTTCTTCTTGAGATTATTATAATGGCTAAAGTATTAAATTACAGAGCATTTAACTAACTTCACAAAAAAAAATAAAACAAAAGAATAAAAAAATAAATGAAATTTAAGAAAGTAAAATTATAAATAACATATTAAAAATATATAAAAAAAAAGTTATAGTACTTAGTGATAATTTACAAGAAAACAATTGTAAAATATATTCAAGTTTCAATTATTGTGTTTTCTGCTTCCTTAAGTTATTTTTTATAATTTCTTTTTTCTTTATTTCTTCTTCCTTTCTTTCTCTTTTCCTAAATAATATTTTAGTATTCTTTGACTGCTAATCAGCAAATTATATTTCATTAATTATAGAATATATTGTTCTGATCTCTTAAATTTTGACTTATGCCTGAATTTATCCCACGGGGGCCCCACATGCAGGTAGTGGTTTCAGCACTGCATAGTTTTATGACCCTAATAATGAGGTGATTAGAAGATGTCTTTGATTTTCTTATCACTTATTTATTGGAGGGCATTAGATGGGGGGTCAAAATGATAGGACAAAATCCAGGCCTTCAAGCGTATGTGGAACATCTCTTATAAGACGTACTACCTTACTTTACAATTCATATTGTGCTATTCCGGTTTCTTCTTCTTTCTGAGTCTGTAATTTGTGTTTCATGATTTTGGTTCTTAGGCTTTGCAATTGAGGATTGGGGGCGCCGTGGGGGGGGGGGGGGGGGGGGCTTTCTAAAGCTTTATTCTGTTTTATTTTAATTTAATGCCTAAATACTTAGCCTACATTATTCAATTTCAGTGTTTAAACCGATTATAGATTATAGATACCATGAAACTAAGTTATATATACACAAGAAAGAAAATAAAAGTTTGAAACAAATAAGTTCTGAAGAGCTAGATGCCTAAGAAGCAAAACATAAGAACCTAAGAAAAAGAAATGAAAATAGCATCCTCGGTTTTATCGAAAACATTCATGACTGGTACCCCGCAGCATCGGCTGAAGCAGATTTTTTATTTTAAAAATGACTCGAAATAAACATAATGCTCTCAAAGGACCAGACAATATAATCTGCCCTATAACGATAGACGGGGAGGCCTTGTACGGCCGCCACACGGCACAACACCAGCTGTAGGGAAGATGAATAAAATTTGAAGAGTTAGATCCATTGCAAGCAAGAAATACACCTAAAATAAAAATGCAGACTCTGTTTAACAGAGTCTGCTCATGACAAGTAAAAAAATCTGCATCATCGACTATGTAAATATTAAAATGTATTCACCTGTCTAGCCTGGTTTCTGTTGCTAGTTTTGGCAGCTTCATTTTATGTAATCTTATCTACTTATCGTAGTCGGATTTGTTGATGCGCTCATCTTTAATATTATGTAATATCCTTCCAACGTGCTTTTTCAGATTTCATTACCAGCAGTTAACATGGGTTTAAGGTTTTTATTTCATTAAATCGGCGTTGGAATCTGTTACACTTCAATGTTTAATTGAATGCATAAAAAGATTAACTCTAAGCATTTCATTAAAAAAATATATATATATAGGGAGAAAATACTTCTGAACGCGTAGAAAATCAACGGAGATAATAAAACATCCATCGTCCGTTTGTGCGATCGTCCGCGGACACAAGGAATCCGATCGATACCTTGATATACTGATTTTCCTCAAATTTCGGTTCGAGATATTACGCCTATGATATAGAAATCTTCCACGCAAACCGAACAACTAAGTCATTAAAATTATTTTATTACTGGCCGTCCCAAGGCGGCACTGCTGTTTTGGTTCTTCTTAGTTGTTTCATGTGTTGTTTGTCGCCTTGACTGTTTTGATATCTGGTTTGTTATGTTAGGGCTAGCCCTGACATTAAAACAAATGAAAGTAGGTAAAAAGATCTGTGTTATGTTTTACGTGTAATTTGTTCTTGTTGTCGGGGTTGGTGCTTTTCGGTAAGAATGTTGTGTGGGCGGTGGTTGGTTTTGTGGGGTTAAACAGCTTGGTTGAGCCTCTCCCCCCCCCCCCTCCCCAGTGGATTCATTACTGGCCGTCCCAGGGTGGCGGTTCTGTTTTGGTTCTTCTTGGTTGTTTTCTGTGTTGTTAGTTGCTATATCTGTTAACAATATATTGTTTGTGATAGTCAGGCTAGTCCGTTGACCACCTGCATGGGAAATGGTTGTTCGCAGGGATGCCGCTGGTTATGTCTTTGGTGGTGACTACTTCTGTGTTGTCTCTTTCCGACATGGTGTTTTAGGTTGGATCTGGTATTAGATTGTGTCAGTTCCTGAAAATTTTCCTCCTTACTTTTGCTTTTGACGGACATACGTGGTGCTTAGCTTTCTGCCATAAACGTCTGTTTCACAGGTTCTATCTCTTCCTCTGCCTGTCTCTCTCTCAAAAAATAAACAATCGGCAAACTGACGATTTAAAGTCCCGGCAATTTGAACCTTAACCTTAGGTGGTAATCTTTGCATTTTAAGCGCGAAATTATCACATGTAGCGCAGTACGCCATAGTTCTATGAACTGAAAAGATGTCTTTTCAACTTACTCACTTACTACAGGTCAAAGCATTCGCGCTTGCTATCTTGATGCCCTCTTTAGTTGCACGCCGATGGATCGGGCCATAGACCTCATTAGGGCTCCGGGGCCGTATTCATAAAACGATTTAAGTCGTTGCTATGCTGTTGCTAAGGCTAAATTTCTTTGAAGGAGATTCCCTACAACTATGAAATTTGCTCTGGAGGAACAGTCTTATAAAGACTGTTCCTCCAGACCAAATTTCATAGTTGAAGAGAATCTCCTTTATAGATATTTAGCCTTAGCAACCGCATAGCAAAGACTTAAGTGGCTTTATGAATACGGCCCCCGGCCTACTGTTGAGCTTCTTCAGCTCCAGAGTTTCAGTATTCATTTTGCTGTTGAGTACTATTCTTGTTCATCTGTAGAGTACTGCTCTTGTTCATCTCAGTATTTAGTACTGATCTAAAGCTTGTTGTTTTGATTAACATGTACCGAAAACCATTGATGATTTAAAACACAACTGAATTTATGGTGAGGGATACGCGCATGTAAAACTATGTTGGTTGGTTGGGTTTAACGGCTTCTCTCTGGGCGACGGCTCGATACATCCTGATATAAACCGTGACACGAGAAAAACAACAAAGTGGTTGTGCGCCCAGCGCAGACTCAAATCAGACTTGCCATTTACCCTGTCCGACCAGACTCTTCGCTAAGCGCTTAAAGGGTAGCTAATGTTCTAAGCTACATCCATGCGCACAGCGAAGACTCTTATCAGACTTGGCGGATGCCCAGGCTGATCTGAGTCTGCGCTGGGCGCACAACTTTGTTGGTTTTCTTGTGTCACGGTTTATTTCAGGTTATATTGAGCCGTCTCCCAGAGAGAAGGAGAAAGAAACGAGAAATAATATACGAGAGACGAAATATCCAAACAACCCCTACCCGCATCTACTGCAAGCCCTTGCCCTGCTACTATCCAAATAGTAGGACGCCCCCGCACTAAAAGTTACCAAGTGCCATCGCCCGACATCTACCACCCCTCCATGTAAAACGGGTATAAGCACACTGTAAATAAATCCGGTTGCCAGTCATATTCCCGTTATTTTTACGACTGCCTGTAAAAATTGCAGTAATTATCAAGCGGAGTGGGGGCAGGATAGAAAAGGTGTCGTTTTGATCAGATAGTCCTCCAACAATATAAAGTTATTTTCGAGTGCGGCCAGTTAACATAACACTTCCATTTCGTGATTTCCAACAACATCTTACGGTCAAAAGCCCGTAAAAATTATTGGAAAAGGAATGGCAGCTGGTTTACATTTATTCTACCGTAAAATCTACGGAAATTTTACAGTGCATCTCAGTAATCTAATATTGCTGACAATTTCAAGGCGGTTTTCCATTGTGGTTAATTTATATAATTTGTTGAACTTTGTATTGTGTCCACTTATCTGTAGAGTTCTATTACCGAGGCCACTTGTATAGCTTTAGACTTTGTTTTCTGTTCAGTTTTACTTATCTATCGATTCAGGCGCTGACTGCACTGCTGACTGTTCTAAGACGGTAGTCCCGTGATTCAACCAACCGTCGATATCTCAAATTTCATATGAAACTACTGGTATCTCTAAGTAAATTTTCTGCTCCCACTGAAAGATACCAGGAGTTTGAGATAACAGGCGTTGAAATGGGTCCGTACTTTATTCTTTGACGTTAGAGGGCACTTAGAGTTATCAGAAGTTGAGATTACAAGAGTACAAGAGTGTCAAATATATAGAGGATCTTACATGAATGCTCATGTATTAATGAATTTATTAAACGAGTTGGGGAAAACGATAAGATGCTCGGCTGTATTATTGAATTTATTAAACGAGTTGGGGAAAAAGATAAGATGCGAGGCTTTGCCGAGCATCTCATCGTTTTCCCTAATGAGTTTAATAAATTCAATAATACATGAGCTCGAATGCAAGATTCTATTTATCATAGACACTGAAATCGCATTTTATTAGCAAATTTTGCCCTAAAACGTCATGATTTCTCCATTACAAAACGCGATGTTTTTATGGACGTCAACACATAACGTTTCGACGTAATTTGCATATTTAATCCACTAGTGGATTATCGTTTTTTAATGCATGGCTTTATTACACTCTCAGATGCGACGTCATATGATAAATATATTTCTTCTTCGAGTGGCTTTAATGAAACTTGCTGTATTTTTTTGCATTATGTTATGCTTGGTACTTGTGGTTTGCCGATATATCGATTAACTCGATCATTAGGGTCGAGTCTGATAACTTCAGACAGTAGGTACATCCGGGCAGCATAATAAACCGTCTCATCCGAACTTTACTGTTTGCCCAGTTGTTGTTTTTTAATTCCAAACAACTGACATATAAAGGAAAAGGAAACAATGTCACTTACCGAATTTACTGCTGTCCGAATTTACCTGACTTGACCCTATTCGTTTGAAGTCAGTGAATGAATGGTCGATCACAATTTGTTATAATCGTTAAATCATCGTGTACATACATGTACTACAAAGTCTAGTTTAATCTGTATGCTGATTTAATGTTTCTATGAAGTTTTGACTTTGGAACAGCGTAGCATGCTGTAATTGCATCTCGACTCTTTCGGCGCCAAGTTTATATAGAAATGCATTTTCCAGCGCCAAATTTATTTTACAAGAATGGGCGTTTCTGGACAATTAATACCCTTGAACGTCTCAAATTTCATCAAAAACAGCCAAATTTTGTTTTTCTGGCGAAAAAAATTGTTTGCCATAAACTGGTCTTAGACTTTGAATTATTTCCTTTATCAGTTGTCTTCAAATAATATGAAGATGTTCATGCTGTCCGGAATTTGAGCCTTGAATGCTCTTAACAGAGTCATGACCGTCGTTTACATAGACCTTGTGCCGATAACACCTGAAACATGTTTGACTTGATTTATTTGAAGTTCACCACGAATGGAAGGTAAGCATATGGTTTTGTTTTTCTTGCGTTTTGCGGTTTCTTTTACTGAGTTCTGCCCATTTTCACTCTTTGTCTATTACATGTATTAGCATTTAAGTTGTGTGACCCCCCCCCCCCCCGCCCTCCTTCCCCCTAAAAGAAAAAAACACACAGATTATATGCATAATGATTGGTGTATACCTTGATCACTTTGATAATTGACTCATTTGTTTCAGATTTTATTTAATATCCTACAAATAAGCCAGCCAGTTAAAGTACTGTTCATGTACGTTGGGGTCAAGTCAGGTAAATTCGGAAAGCTAATAAAGTCGGACAGTTTCACTGTTTCCTTTATGTTAAAAATAACTGGACAAACAGTGAAAACCATGATGAGACTGTTCATTATGAGCCGTCTCATTTGGATTTTCACTGTTTGCAATGGTATGTCCGAATGTACCCGCTGTCCGAACTTACCAGGCTAGACCCTATATGTTTCCACTGGATAAAGCGATTGAGTTTGCGTCATCGTGACAAACGCCAGATTTAATGCAATTTTCTTAGAATGTTTATTTTTCCTCCATGTATCATTTAAATGCGATGCTTTGTGAAATGGACACTTCCTCGGTACATTCTTTAGTGCTTATCAAACTCTCTTTCTACTGACTTGATGCAGGTGTCTATCGCATGAATTATTTAAATAACTGAATATTTATCCAAATAATTAACGCCATCTTGTCGACAGAAATTCAACAAATGCCTTTTCAGTAATCCTCATACGGCAATATAGCACGTAATGTGCCTGCTCAGACGGTTGGAAAACGATTTTGCAGTTCATTTTGGTGCGAACATAGTACCAGAATTAGGTATTTAAGGGTATTATAGATATATTATACTGTTTCGATGTGAAACATTGCATACATCTCAACGTTCCTAAGCCGATCCTATTTCAAGTCGCCATTGTCCTACCATTGGGAAAATCGTCTAAACACAAACTATTGTGAAATTGGGTTCAACCTTTACGTTTTGGTGATAAACCGTCGGATGACTAACATATATTGAGACCTATATCATGCAAAATATAGGACGAACGTGTTTTCGAAATATGACATATCGCTGCACAAAGCGCAATTTCTTTTTCTGAAACCCCATTGAGCAATGCAAAACTGCTGGACAACGAATGGGACTACTTGACAGTCACTGTGCCTTGTGATAACGAAAGTAGGTCATTTTAGTCGCAAACAAACGTACCGAAATTGGTTTTAAAACTTCTTCATGAGATATACAAGGGTTTTCTATTTGAGCCGCAACCCGACAAAACCAACAAAATGTTTGGCATTCGCTCAGTTTGATCAGAGTTTTCGCTATCCGCATGAATCTTGCGTAGATCCTTTAAAGTTAGCTACCCTTAAGCGCAAAGCGAAAACTTTGAATAGACGGCTAATCTGAGTTTTCGCTGGGCACACATGCCACTTTGTTTGTTTTCTCGTGTCGCGGCTCATTTGTTTCAGATTGTCTAATTACAATTATGAAACTGTAGTGAGAAGCTAGAAGCGATACTGCACGATAAAATAGTTCTGAAATTTAGATTACTGGTAGAGTAACGGGCCTGTATTTAACGCATCATTATACATTACTAGTACTGCAGCCTAAGGTGTAACCTCCTTAAATATTGTATAAATAAATAAATGAATAAATAAATAAATACATTCATATCAAATACGAGGGCTGTTACTACGACACTGTGATAGTCAATGAATAACTACTACAGAGCTCACATGCAGCGTTAGCATTTGACAACTGATGACGCTGAATAAAATGATGTATAAAATAAAACCGTTCTTTTTCAGAAAAGAATTTCCCCTAACTAAAAATGAATAAAACTAGGGGCACCTTTTCTCCGAATGGTTTTAGACAAGAATATTCTACTTATATTTCCGACTGGGCTAAATATCCAAGAAATTGCATGTTCGCCTGAAGACTCAAATCAGCCCGGACATTCGCCAAATTTTTTGATCGGAGTCTTCGCAGTGCACTGAAAGTGTAGTTTAAGGTCTAAGCTACATGTACCGCCATATATGAATGCCATTAAATTTTAAGGAAACTATAGTTTATAATATGACGCCCCTGGTTCATGCTGATTTACCCCTCCCACTTTAATAAGCCCAAAAGTAGCGCTTGCAGAGTTTAACCACTACAGGTTGAGCATAGCAGACACTATGGGCTAATCATCAGCAGAAAATATAACATTTTGCTCTTGGGCAGAAAAAAGGCCTGATAGCACCCCCTCCCCCCACACACACTTTCACGAATAAACATTCCTAGGCAGGTTTACATAGATTTGAATCAGAAATGCCCGTGAAAGTCTGGCCAATTTTAGTCAAACAAGGGAAAAGAAATGTTTTTCTTTTTTTATCTGTTCGCCAAGTTTAAAACAGAAACATTTTGTGGCTTTCTGCTTGCTACGCTGGCCTGTAAACCTTCTAAAATGGGGTTCGTATTAAAAGGATTTGCTCCTTTGGCAGCAAATTGTTTCGTTCAAGTTTTAAACTTCATTGATAAAGGAGGTTCAACAGAATATGGTAGAGCTCCTTCCACTGACAGGGCATGCGATCATTTTCAAATACAAATGAAATTCCCACTCATAACAGCGGTAGGAGAAATAATAGAAACAGCCTATGGAAACAGTATGCAAGAGTGCAGATATCTAATTGCGTTAGCTGCATGACGCATTCTAGCTTGTCAAATTATCACCAAGGAAATCATTTTATTCTCGCGGCTGATGAAACAAAAACAAAAACCTAGAATTCTATAGAAATAACGTCTCTGGAATGCTGGAGTAAACGCATCTGGTAACGGATACCAAATGATTACCAATTCTAACAAAATTAAACTTTGCGGCTGATTACAAAACGAAACGGAATCGAGAGGAGGGTTTCTTCGAGCAATGTGGTAGACCGCCAGTTATCTTGCATGTCTGTGCAGAAATATAGAATCCTCTTTTCGCGATTGCATGGGTTGAGCACGCAGATTGCTCGAGGTTGCCTTTTAAGGAACCCTCTCAGTACTTTTCTTTCCTTCATACTGAATGTATGATTGGCATCAATTGCCTAACAGTTAAGGGTTTATAGCGCTGACTCTTCAAAAAAAAGTATCTGACTCTACAGAGATCGAGCCTCGACCAGTGAAAAAGTGAGAAATTCTATATACATCATCCATAGTGCAGATTATATTTTATTTTCGGCCTTTGAGATCAGCGGATATATTCTGAGAAATCTGAAATTTTAGACTGGTTTATACTCATATTCTAAACCATCGTTTAATATATCATTTGGACCCTTTTTGACACAAATCAGTCTTTGAATCGACTGTCGAATTAAGATCAAGAAATTACAGTGTTCTTTTCTCTGGTTTCGTCGCCAGATATTGTCAGGGTGACTGGAGAGGCTTTGTTAGCCGAAAATACGTAGTCTGGTTCATGTTCCTTCTCCTGAATGTATTCTCTGCTCTTGCGGGAACTCTTTAAGATTTTAATTTGTGATTCCTCAATGTTACATGTTGTTATTGTCACGTGTTTTTTTAACTTAAACCGATTCTGTTATTATTGTTTTTGTATGTTTGCTGTGACCTAAGACGAAAAACGGTTGTTTTGATTTGGGAAATTTATTTTTTATACGCCCGCCGAAGACGGATTGAACTATGTCATGGCTTCGTCCGTCCCTCCATTTGTCCGTCCGTCTGTCTGTCCGCCCTTCTGTCTGTACGTGCTGTAATTTTTTGTGTCCTCTCCATATATCCTTAACCCTTTGAACGATTTATTTGAAACTTGAGTCAAATGTTCATGTTATCTAGGTGTTGTCCAGAACTCATATTCCAACAATGTCAGACGAAGGACAAGGTCATAATTAGAAGACAAATTACAATTATAGGTCATTAGCGCTGATAGGTAGCATTAAAATACCGATCTATCGCATACGGGACTGCTGGGTAAGCCGGTACTACATTGTTTACCATTACGTCACCAGGTCATGTGTTTTGCTTGATTGGTCCATTCAAAGTTGTACCAAATGTAGGTCATGACGCGTCATGGCTACTCTTCAGCGTGGTTATGCGTTGAAAAATATTTTGTCACACAGAACAGTATAATATCACATGTAATATTTATATTAGACTCAAGTAACAATATAATTACAAACACTAAATATCATTTGGTTCGTTTTGCTTTCATTTATATGTTTTTTTTCGCTTGCTATTTCGCGAAGGAATACAGATGAGTAAACAAATAGGCGTATTAATTTTTATCCTCTCGAGGATAGTGATGAGTAAAATAAGGCAGTCAATCTTCGAAGAATATGACGTACGCAAGGCAATGAATTATAGGTAAAATTATTTGTCCGATCCATATCTCGAAAACCGTATAAGATTTGTTCATAAACGCTTACAAATATGAAGCACCATCAGACAATGTGCAGAGAAAAAGAACCATGACCCTACCCTTAGTTTTGACGAAGTTATGCCCCTTTGTATTTTTCATATAGGAATTTCATATTAGCTTTGTGTCTGCGACATATCTCGAAAATCATTTTATATTTCTTCATGACAGTTTGTACAAAATTAATACAAAGCACCATCAGTCGATGTGCAGAGAAAAAAGAACTATAGCGTACTTTATTTTGACAAAATTATGCCTCTTTGTATTTTTTGTGTAGTAATGTGGTATTAACTTCGTGTCTGCTCAATATTTCCTAACCCCTTGAAAGATTCTTTTGCAAATTTGGTCAAATGTTAGCTTTTTCAAGGCAATGTGCATAATTTATTTATCAACAATGTCCGACAATGGTCAAGGCGACACTAACATGTAGAGTCGAAGTTCAAAAGGTAAAATTTCGTGTCTGCTGCATATCTGGAAAACCGTTTAAGATTTCTTCATGAAAGTTTGAACAGCTATCAGACGATATGCAGAGAAAAAGAACCATAACCCTACTTTCAGGTTTGATGGAATTATGCCCCTTTGTATTTTTGTCTAGGAATTTCATATTAGCTTTTATTTGTTTTGTGGTTTTTATCTGTCTTATTATTGAAGATTTAAGCTACTGACAAAGTTCTCTAATCTCTTGTTTTCTTTCCAACTTTAAGCCTCAACGGGCGTATTGCCCCGCTCAGCGGAGCTCTTGTTTATAAATAGGATTGAAATCAAATTGTAAAGACTCGTTTCTTTACCAATACCGGAGATCGCCGGTATACATTCGATTTGTCATCTTTACACATACCTTGTTAAGGGTCACTTATTACACAAAATTATCAGAAACTGATGTCAATGAAATAATACAATTTTTGTTATCACATTATTATCGCATAAATAGTGCTTAAGGAAACTTCATGCCGTCGTTGATTCCATCGGTGTGGCTGTTTCTAATACATTATTGACGGTTCAAAGAAGGTGTGTCCTTTGTGCCTTTTGTTGTATCTCCTTATCTATAGTTTTCACATATTCATTTCACAAAGACGCGCCGTGGTCGAGCGTTTAGAAACGTTCGGTTATGATGCAGAGAGTCGTTAGTTCAAATCCTGGCTTTGATTAACTCCCGACTAGAAAACTCACTCTGTCAACCCAGCAGTAAATGGGTACCATTTTTCGAATCAGGGAAGGATAAGGCAGCGAAAGGAGAGGGAAGGGCTCCGATTTTCAAATGCTAAGCCCAAGATAAACAAGGCATCTAACCGCCACTGCCCCTACGGCTTTACCTATTTTACATTCAAGTTATTAATCAATATATTTGCTTTCTTTTTCTATGAATATACGAGTATATAGATAATACAAATTAGATAACAATAGATACTGTGTATACCTTATCTATTTCTGTTTTGTTTATGCAACTTTTATGTCCACCTGTCTGGGAAAAGAGATGTTCATTTTCCTATGCGCTCGAGTTATTTTTGTCCTTGTGTTGCTGATTTATGTTACTGTTTCCTGTTTAGTGACCAGAGTGTATGTAAAATTGGATTTTCTTCTTATCATAGAGCATCTGCCTTAATTTGATGAACAAAGCCGACACATAGCCAGGTTTCCGGTTAACAGAGTTTCAACTTACCTGACATTTCCCTCAAAAGTCATAGACGTAGCAGATGTAGCAGGCTATAAAAATTACACGCTGGTTATGCTTACTGCTCGCCAGCAACTGTTCACACCTCTGTAAAGGCGTCTATCTCTGTTAAACCATTTTGGACTTGTCACCAAATGGGATTTATTTTATACATTAACTTGCTTTACTTCGTTTGCCCTTCCGCTTCGGGTCATCGGTGCTTCTGTTGTGGTTCTTGACTGTTACATGTCTCTATTTCTGCGTGCCAATGGTTTTAAGGCAATTTGGTATGGCTACCAACTTAGTGTTTTTTTTGTTGTTTTTTTTTAAATTGAAAATAGGTGAAAATAGATGCTTCACGTTTTTTTGTGTGTTTTTTTCGTTTACTTTGTCGTTGTTGTCCTTATTTATGTTCTCGTTCGTCTGCTATGTGAGTGGCGGTTTTATGGTTGAGTTGTACCATAACAGAAGCGAAGGACAAGGATTGGATCCAGAAAAACTAGTTTAAGTCCCCCAGTAATCTTTTGCTGACCGGTCGAAGGAAGTACGTCTGTTGTGGTTCCTCAATGTAACATGTTATTATGTCCGCTTGTCTATGGCCTAAGCAGTCAGGTCACATGAAGAGCTGCCCTTTTTGCTGTCCGTTTAGTTTTGTTTGTTAATTAAAATAAAAGGGTAAAAAATAGATGTTCGTGAACTTTTTGTCATTTTTTGCATGTGTGTATGCTTCTTTCCCGTTTTGAGAGCGGGATGAGGGCTTCGATTGTTTTAATTCCTTATCATTGGCTATCTTTTCACTATGATTGGTGAGTGTGCCACCTACAATGCCTTTGCATTAGTATGCGACAAAACATTTCGGAATAAATGATTTGTATGAAAACTTTTATTGCTTTATCAAACGAATCATTTATTTCCCATTATTCTAACAATTATATGCATGTTACGCATCGCTATGCGCCCGCTGCCACCAATCTAAACACACGTCAATACCAGTCTCATTTTCATCTTTTTCAAAACTTATGCTGTTCTATCGCAGCTTCTTTGGAACGGCGGTAGTGAAGTGGATAACACGCTGGACTATCAATCCAGGAGTCGCAAGATCAGGCCCTCGCTTCTCTGATCTTTCAGATGAGCCTTTAAACTGCGGTCCCGTCTCCGTATGACCTAGTTGTTGGTTGGACGTTATACCCGAGTTCTCTCACTCATTCACAACTCTTTGTACGAACAATAGCTAAAGGCTATCATGGTAATTGATGTACTTTTTGAATCCGAATTATTAAGTTAATCACCATTCGTTTTAACGAGTCGGATGTTGTTATGCAATAAAAACAACTATAAATCTTGTTATGATTATGAATTACTGTTATTTAATCCCATGTGGAAATGCTGTCGAATTGAAACTGCTACAGCAGATGTACGAGATATCGTTGCAATCGACAGCGCGTACTTGCATTGAAGAGCTATGCGGTTGATTTGTGAAATGAGATAATGTTAAGGATACGAACACAGAAATGTTATTTGTGTGAAAACAATATTTACTATTTAGATGTTTTTGTGTTTAATGATACAAAAACAAATTATCTTTACGATCGATGTTTGCTTTAGAGCAAAAACTGACTGGGTCAAAGCGACACCTTTGTAAAAAGGCACTGACCATGAATATCTCATCCAAAATCCCACAACACAAAAACGGGACTTAGTAACATAAAGTAAGAACACTATTTGTAAGGCCTGGCGAGCCAAAAACTATGTAATTTTACTTTCGTTTGTCTAGGTTTTATTTATCATATGACGTCGCTGTTATTCAGTGGCTAACCATGTAACGTCGAGTCATAAAAAAGTGTATGACCACATGTGTAAAAACATTTTGACGCTTACATGTAAATTATTGACACTGACCATGTAAACAATGCGTTTTCGTGTTGGAATCCAATTTTAAAGGCTCATATGACATTTACTACACTTACACTCGTGGTGATGTTATATAAAGTTTATAAATCCCTTCAAAGGCTCGTTTCAAAATTTTTGTCTATATTCATAATATTCATACATCGAAATGGCCGAGGTAGCACAAACAGAACACATACTACTTGAAGACTACATATGAAGGGCACAACTAACAATCAGAAGAAAATCAACATCGGAAACATCGTCTTGGAACGGCCAGTAATACATTTCTGGGCTGGAAGGTGGTGTTTGTGGAGTGGGAGGAGAAGGGCGGGGTGAAAGGAATTGCTTAAACGGATTTATGGAACTCAAACCCTTAACTTTGGTTCCATCAAGATTTATGTGGATTTACGTTTAAGTTTTTCGATAAGTCTTCTACGTCATTAACAAGTTAACTAAGACAACGTAGACATCCAGAAATAATACTATTATACAATAGGGATGAGGACACATCCGAAACAGAGATGCTGGAATTCTATTGCACAAGAAAATCTCTGGCTGAACGTCATCAAACGGCTTTATGTCGGAAGTATCAGTCGCCGAACAACTATATCTCTGTGCAGAATTGGTTTTTCAGAGCAGTCACTAAGTACGAGGTCCAACTCACGGCATGATATTTAAGGGCACTTGAAACTTTTCACCCTGATTTGGTGAGCACCCAATCATGCAGCCTGCCGACTTACATTCATGTTGAAGCTGTTTGTTTACAACGATTAACTTTCCTTCCTTACAGAAACAAGAGGGCCAAGAGGCCCTGATTCGCTCACCTGAGCAAAAAGGTCAAAGGTCAAACTAGGGTCATCATTTGAACAAACTTGATAGTTTGCAACTATTTCCAAATGGTTCTGAACAAGAAGATTTTTGAATATTTTTCTATATATTGCTATTGTTCAAACCCAGGACCGCCTGGGGGCCATTTTGAACCAAGGGGCCATCATTTGACTAATCTTGGTAACAAAACCACTAGGCAATGCTACATACTTAATTTCAAGGGTCTGAGCCAAGTGATTCTGAAGAAGAAGACTTTTGAATATTTTTCTATGTATTTCTATGGTTCAAACCCAGGGCCCCCTGGAGGGGGGCCATTTTTGACCCTGGTGTCATCATTTGAACAAACGTGGTATAGGACCACTAGGCAATGAATCATACCAAATTTCAAGCATCTGCACTATGGGGTTCTGGAGAAGAAGATGTTTTTCTATGTATTTCTAAGGTTCAAACCCAGGACCCCTGGGTCAGGGCCATTTTGGACCCTGGGGTCATCATCTGAACAAACTTGGTAGAGGACACTAGGCAATGCTACAGACCAAATTTCAAGAATCTGAGCCAAATTGTTCTGAAGAAGAAGACTTTTGAATATTTTTCTATGTATTTCTATGGTTCAAACCTTGAACTCCCTGCCATGGGGCCATTTTGGACCCGTGGGCAACCATTTGAACAAACTTGGTAAAGGACTACTAGGCAATGCTAAATACCAAATTTCAAGCATCTAAGCCTTGCAGCTCTGAAGAAGAAGATTTCTGAATATTTTCTTTGCATTTCTATGGTTCAAACCTTGGACTCCCTGCCCCGGGGCCATATTGGACCCTGGGGCCATCGTTTGAACAAAATTGGTAAAGGACTGTTACGCAATGCTATAAACCAAATTTCAAGCATCAGAGCAGTGCAGTTCTGGAGAAGAAGATTTTTTAATATTTTTCTATGTATTTCTATGGTTCAAATCTGGGACTCCCAGCCCCGGGGCCATTTTGAACCCTGGGGCCACCATTTGAACAAACTTGGTAGAGGACTACTAGGGAATGCTACATACCAAATTTCAAGCATCTGAGCCAAGCAGTTCTGGTGATGAAGATTTTTAAGTATATTTTAGTTTCGAACCCAAGACCCCCTGCCCAAGGGCCCTTTTGGACCCTGGGGTCATCATTTGAACACACTTGGTAGATGACTACTAGGCAATGCTACATACCAAATTTCAAGCATCTGAGCCAAGCAGTTATGGAGGAGAAGATTTTTAAGTATATTTTAGTTTCGAACCCAAGACCCCCTGCCCCAGGGCCATTTTGAACCCTGGGGCCACGATTTGAACAAACTTGGTAGAGGACTACTAGGCAATGCTACATACCAATTTTCAAGCATCTGAGCAAAGCAGTTCTGGAGAAGATTTTTAAGTATATTTTAGTTTCGAACCCAAGACCCTCTGCCCCGGGGCCATTTTGAACCCTGGGGCCACCATTTGAACATACTTGGTAGAGGACCACTAGGCAATGCTACATACCAATTTTCAAGCATCTGAGCAAAGCAGTTCTGGAGAAGAAGATTTTTAAGTATATTGTAGTTTCGAACCCAAGACCCCCTGCCCCAGGGCCATTTTGGACCCTGGGGCCACCATTTGAACAAACTTGGTAGAGGTCTACTAGACAATGCTTCATACCAAATATCAAAGCTCTAGGCCTAGCGGTTTCAGAGAAGATGTCATTTAAAGCAAATTGTTGACGACGCACGACACACGACGCACGACGGACGACGGACACTGGGTGATCACAATAGCTCACCCTGAGCCTATGGCTCAGGTGAGCTAAAAAGTACATATGACCGATGATATTCTTTGCTTTATATTCCAAGTCAACAATAAATAGGTATTATACTTAACTGTATTTTTTTCAGTCTGACATTAACTTCAGAACCCAAGTCAGCGTGACATCGCTATAATTGAGAAGAAAATGCTCAATCGTTGATTTATTTCAATAGCAAATATAATACTTTTGGTAAAAAGCAGCTTTCAATGTGTGTCTCTTTATATATAATGCCATTACATGATATTTCTTTTTTCTTTTCGGGGTCTAGCGTTGAATCCTCATTCTGCAAAGATGTTCTTAAAGGAGTCGGTTGAAATCCGTTCAGTTGACTTAACAAATTGTCCTTTTGTAAAACAGACTCGTCCAAATAGGCATAAAGATTTTTTATTTTCAGATTTTCCTTTTTTATACGCCCGTCGTGAGACGGGTTTTATTATGTCGCGGTCTCCGTTCGTCTGTTTGTCGATCGTCTGTCCATTCTTTGACTGTTCGTTCTCCCTCGATATCTCCTTAACCCCTTGCAAGATGTTTTTGAAACTTGAGTCAAATGTGTTCCTTATCAAAACAATTAGCAGAACTTATATTTCAACAATGTCTGACAAATATAAAGCACCATCAAACTAGGTGCATAGAAAAGCAACCGCAACTCTACATTAATCTTTGACGAAATTGTGCCCTTTGTATTTTTATAGTTATTTCATCTCAGCTTTGTATACGCTATATATCTTTAAAATCATTTAAAAATGGGTACATATACATCACCATATTAGACGATACGCAGCGAAAAAGAACAAAAATGCTACTTTTAGTTTGTGCCCATTTGTATGTGTCCCATTGTAATCTTGTATAAGCTTCGTGTCCGCCCTAGATCTCCTTTACCCATTTAAAGACTTTTTTGAAACTTGGGTCAACTATTTAATTATATTTCCCCTATCGATACGATGTGCAGAACAAATTTCAACAATATCTGACAAAGGTCACAGTTAAAGGACATATTGCTCTATCAATTTGACATATACTCAACAGCAAAAGAAACGCATATTTTTTAGTGTCTTGTTTTGCCTCATAAAATGTAATGATATTTTACTTTTAACTTAATACTGGAATTTGCCTTAACGTGGCCATAAGTTCTGCAGCATTTTGTTGTCACAGTGCAATTCTTCGAAAAAGATGTGAAGAATTTTGTCAGAAAGGCAAAAATCACAAAATTCTGGCTCACAGTGGCAAAAAATAAATTATCGATACGATTTTGCTCCAAGTGAGTTCAGCATGATGTAACCAATTGGAAAACGGTATAAAACTTTTAAAAAACTGATTCTAATACAGTTAAATTGCACCTGAAAAAATCTGCATTTTTCCAAAGTTTTTCGAAGTTTTTGAAAACCGTCTGAATCATCAAATTTATAGAAAAATCTGGTAATTTGGGATTCAAAATGAGTAGGGCTATGGGGAAAGAACCCGTTTAAAACAAATTTTGGTTTAAAATCAGCACGTATTTTGCTCACTTCCGGTTTGAGTTACGAAATTTAAAAGCCGATAAAAATGTTTTCCTGGAAAAAAATCTTGTCTTCCGAATCGCTTACCGTAGACTGCCCTTTATGATAAAGATGCTGTATGATTTGCATTCAATTCTGCCCAGTGATTTTAAGGATCCAGCGCCCAAAAGTTCAATCTGTGGTTGCATTATTGGGAGGACGTACAGAGTTACTTCCCTTTGTTACATACTCCATTTGATTTTGACCACTTACCCTTTTATTTAACCCGAATTGGAAATGGATTCCAATTCGGTTTGCAGAAAAAATCCACAAAAGTTTTTTTTGCTATCGCAAAACTTGCCTACTTTACTGGTTTTGCAGAAAGGGGCATTACTTTGTTTCTAACAAGTAACCAATGCTGAAAAAAAAATTATGTTGTTTGTGAGACATTGTAGCGTCGTAGATAAAGAGGGCCTCAGTTTGGGAGCCAGGCACAACTCAGTTCAGGACACTGATTTAACTGATTAGTATTTGTGAATTTTGAAATTGGCCCCTTGATTGTTTACGCTTTCGTTACGCATGGATAAACAAATAAAATTTCATAAGTTTGCAACGAAGTGTGCTCCATGCATTGATAATGTCTTCCCTGGTTTGCCAATTTCAGCAGATTCTCATTTTGACATAAAAATACCAAAAAGAAAAATATGCGTTATTTTTGCTTTTGAGTATAGTTTATTGTGAGGTATCGCTGCAAGTCTCTAACTGCATTTTTGTCATTGTATGACAGTGATTGGCCGGCTTTAAAAAATCAAACGTCCTTGATTTTCTCATAAAAAACGACTTGAAAAAATACGTAGGTCATTTTAGTTGGCAACTAAAATGACCTATTGCCAACTGAAATGACCTACTTTCGTTTAGCAGTTTTTATTTTATGGTTTAAATACAAGGAACAAGAGATAAAAATACAAGATGCAGGCGTTTAATAAGTGATAAAAATACAATGAACGGCAAGGATCCCATTCACTGTCACGCTGCTGCGTAATTTCATTGCTCAAATGGGAACCAGAAACAAAAAACATATTTTTATGGAGAGACTCGTCATTTCTTCAAAACACCATGTTTTTCTTTTTTGCGAGTTATATGACATAAAAAGCACACCAACCGACATTTTATCATCAATTCTGAAGGCCGTACCAGTTTTATAAAGATTTGTGCTTCATCGATTTTTACCACTGGTAAGACTATGGAGACTTTAATGATCGAAGTTCAGAGTGTAACAGTTCGTGTCTGCTCCTCATCTCGAAACCGTTTAAGATTTCTACATGAAAGGTTCTACAAATATAAAGTATTATTAGAAACATGCAGAGAAAAAGAACCATAACCCTACTTTCAATTTTGACCGAATTATGCCCCTTTCTAATTTTCGTATAGTAATTTCATATTAGCTTCGTGGCCGCTTCAAATCTCCTAAGTCGTTTAAGATTTCTTCATGAAAGTTTGCACAACTATACAGCACTATCATAGTGCTTCATGCGGAAAGCGAAGACTCTGATCAGACTGGGCGGATGCCCAGGCTGATCTGAGTCTGCGCTGGACGCACGACCACATTGTTGGTTTTGTCACGTTGCGGCTCATATCTCCATCAAACCTAATAGTATGGTTATGGCTCTTTTTTCTGCACATCATCTGATAGTGCTGTATAGTTGTGCAAACTTTCATGAAGAAATCTTAAACGACTTAGGAGATTTGAAGCTTTATATAACATCACCACGAGTGTAAGAGTAGTAAATGTCATATGAGTCTTTAAAATTGGATTCCAACACGAAAACGCATTGTTTACATGGTCAGTGTTAATAATTTACATGTAAGCGTCAAAATGTTTTTACACATGTGGTCATACACTTTTTTAATGACTCGACGTTACATGGTTAGCCACTGAATAACAGCGACGTCATATGACAAATAAAACCTAGACAAATGATAGTGGTCAAGGTACCCAAATCATAATTCCGAACTCGTAGGTCATTTAAACATAGACAATTCCGGAATATTTTAGATACACAGACATGGACCCCAAAACAGAGGTGTGATCAGGTGCCCGCGGGATAGTAAGCATCACCTGCCTATTATAATACACCCGCCATATCTATGTATCTGTGGAAAAAGTCAGTGAAAATGAAAGTCCGGTATTTGAAAACGAAAACGACAAACGAAAGTAAAATTACATAGTTTTTGGCTCGCCAGGCCTTACAAATAGTGTTCTTACTTTATGTTACTAAGTCCCGTTTTTGTGTTGTGGGATTTTGGATGAGATATTCATGGTCAGTGCCTTTTTACACTTCTTTTCAACAAAGGTGTCGCTTTGACCCAGTCAGTTTTTGCTCTAAAGCAAACATCGATCGTAAAGATAATTTGTTTTTGTATCATTAAACACAAAAACATCTAAATAGTAAATATTGTTTTCACACAAATAACATTTCTGTGTTCGTATCCTTAACATTATCTCATTTCACTAATCAACCGTTTAGCTCTTCAATGCAAGTACGCGCTGTCGATTGCAACGATATCTCGTACATCTGCTGTAGCAGTTTTAATTCGACAGCATTTCCACATGGGATTAAATAACAGTAATTCATAATCATAACAAGATTTATAGTTGTTTTTATTGCATAACAACATCCGACCCGTTAAAACGAATGGTGATTAACTTAATAATTCGGATTCAAAAAGTACATCAATTACCATGATAGCCTTTAGCTATTGTTCGTACAAAGAGGTTGCGAATGATTGAGAGAACTCGGGTATAACGTCCAACCAACAACTAGGTCATACGGAGACGGGACCGCAGTTTAAAGGCTCATCTGAAAGATCAGAGAAGCGAGGGCCCGATCGTGCGACTCCTGGATTGATAGTCCAGCTTGTTATCCACTTCACTACCGCCGTTCCAAAGAAGCTGCGATAGAACAGCATAAGTTTTGAAAAAGATGAAAATGAGACTGGTATTGACGTGTGTTTAGATTGGTGGCAGCGGGCGCATAGCGATGCGTAACATGCATATAATTGTTAGAATAATGGGAAATAAATGATTCGTTTGATAAAGCAATAAAAGTTTTCATACAAATCATTTATTCCGAAATGTTTTGTCGCATACTAATGCAAAGGCATTGTAGGTGGCACACTCACCAATCATAGTGAAAAGATAGCCAATGATAAGGAATTAAAACAATCGAAGCCCTCATCCCGCTCTCAAAACGGGAAAGAAGCATACACACATGCAAAAATGACAAAAAGTTCACGAACATCTATTTTTTACCCTTTTATTTTAATTAACAAACAAAACTAAACGGACAGCAAAAAGGGCAGCTCTTCATGTGACCTGACTACTTAGGACATAGACAAGCGGACATAATAACATGTTACATTGAGGAACCACAACAGACGTACTTCCTTCGACCGGTCAGCAAAAGATTACTGGGGGACTTAAACTAGTTTTTCTGGATCCAATCCTTGTCCTTCGCTTCTGTTATGGTACAACTCAACCATAAAACCGCCACTCACATAGCAGACGAACGAGAACATAAATAAGGACAACAACGACAAAGTAAACGTAAAAAAACACAAAAAACGTGAAGCAACTGTTTTCACCTATTTTCAATTTAAAAAAAAAAAAAAAAAAAAAAAAAAAAAAAACACTAAGTCGGTAGCCATACCAAATTGCCTTAAAACCATTGGCACGGAGAAATAGAGACATGTAACAGTCAAGAACCACAACAGAAGCACCGATGACCCGAAGCGGAAGGACAAACGAAGTAAAGCAAGATAATTTATAAAATAAATCCAATTTTGTGACAAGTCCAAAATGGTTTAACAGAGATAGACGCCTTTACAGAGGTGTGAACAGTTGCTGGCGAGCAGTAAGCATAACCAGCGTGTAATTTTTATAGCCTGCTACATCTGCTACGTCTATGACTTTTGAGGGAAATGTCAGGTAAGTTGAAACTCTGTTAACCGGAAACCTGGCTATGTGTCGGCTTTGTTCATCAAATTAAGGCAGATGCTCTATGATAAGAAAAAAATCCAATTTTACATACACTCTGGTCACTAAACAGGAAACAGTAACATAAATCAGCAACACAAGGACAAAAATAACTCCAGCGCAAAGGAAAATGAACATCTCTTTTCCCAGACAGGTGGACATAAAAGTTGCATAAACAAAACAGAAATAGATATGGCATACACAATATCTATTGTTATCTAATTTGTATTATCTATATACTCGTATATTCATAGAATAAAGAAAGCAAATATATTGATTAATAACATGAATGTGCCGTAGGGGCAGTGGCGGTTAGATGCCTTGTTTATCTTGGGCTTAGCATTTGAAAATCGGAGCCCTTCCCTCTCCTTTCGCTGCCTTATCCTTCCCTGATTCGAAAAATGGTACCCATTTACTGCTGGGTTGACAGAGTGAGTTTTCTAGTCGGGAGTTAATCAAAGCCAGGATTTGAACTAACGACTCTCTGCATCATAACCGAACGTTTCTAAACGCTCGACCACGGCGCGTCTTTGTGAAATGAATATGTGAAAACTATAGATAAGGAGATACAACAAAAGGCACAAAGGACACACCTTCTTTGAACCGTCAATAATGTATTAGAAACAGCCGCACCGATGGAATCAACGACGGCATGAAGTTTCCTTAAGCACTATTTATGCGATAATAATGTGATAACAAAAATTGTATTATTTCATTGACATCAGTTTCTGATAATTTTGTGTAATAAGTGACCCTTAACAAGGTATGTGTAAAGATGACATATCGAATGTATACCGGCGATCTCCGGTATTGGTAAAGAAACGAGTCTTTACAATTTGTTTTCAATCCTATTTATAAACAAGAGCTCCGCTGAGCGGGGCAATACGCCCGTTGGGGCTTAAAGTTGGAAAGAAACAAGAGATGAGAGAACTTTGTCAGTAGCTTAAATCTTCAATAATAAGACAGATAAAAACCACAAAACAAATAAAAGCTAATATGAAATTCCTAGACAAAAATACAAAGGGGCATAATTCCATCAAACCTGAAAGTATGGTTATGGTTCTTTTTCTCTGCATATCGTCTGATAGCTGTTCAAACTTTCATGAAGAAATCTTAAACGGTTTTCAAGATATGCAGCAGACACGAAATTTTACCTTTTGAACTTCGACTCTACATGTTAGTGTCGCCTTGACCATTGTCGGACATTGTTGATAAATAAATTATGCACATTGCCTTGAAAAAGCTAACATTTGACCAAATTTGCAAAAGAATCTTTCAAGGGGTTAGGAAATATTGAGCAGACACGAAGTTAATACCACATTACTACACAAAAAATACAAAGAGGCATAATTTTGTCAAAACAAAGTACGCTATAGTTCTTTTTTCTCTGCACATCGACTGATGGTGCTTTGTATTAATTTTGTACAAACTGTCATGAAGAAATATAAAATGATTTTCGAGATATGTCGCAGATACAAAGCTAATATGAAATTCCTATATGAAAAATACAAAGGGGCATAACTTCGTCAAAACTAAGGGTAGGGTCATGGTTCTTTTTCTCTGCACATTGTCTGATGGTGCTTCATATTTGTAAGCGTTTATGAACAAATCTTATACGGTTTTCGAGATATGGATCGGACAAATAATTTTACCTATAATTCATTGCCTTGCGTACGTCATATTCTTCGAAGATTGACTGCCTTATTTTACTCATCACTATCCTCGAGAGGATAAAAATTAATACGCCTATTTGTTTACTCATCTGTACTCCTTCGCGAAATAGCAAGCGAAAAAAAACATATAAATGAAAGCAAAACGAACCAAATGATATTTAGTGTTTGTAATTATATTGTTACTTGAGTCTAATATAAATATTACATGTGATATTATACTGTTCTGTGTGACAAAATATTTTTCAACGCATAACCACGCTGAAGAGTAGCCATGACGCGTCATGACCTACATTTGGTACAACTTTGAATGGACCAATCAAGCAAAACACATGACCTGGTGACGTAATGGTAAACAATGTAGTACCGGCTTACCCAGCAGTCCCGTATGCGATAGGTCGGTATTTTAATGCTACCTATCAGCGATAATGACCTATAATTGTAATTTGTCTTCTAATTATGACCTTGACCTTCGTCGGACATTGTTGGAATATGAGTTCTGGACAACACCTAGATAACATGAACATTTGACTCAAGTTTCAAATAAATCGTTCAAAGGGTTAAGGATATATGGAGAGGACACAAAAAATTACAGCACGTACAGACAGAAGGGCGGACAGACAGACGGACGGACAAATGAAAAGACGGACGAAGCCATGACATAGTTCAATCCGTCTTCGGCGGGCGTATAAAAAATAAATTTCCCAAATCAAAACAACCGTTTTTCGTCTTAGGTCACAGCAAACATACAAAAACAATAATAACAGAATCGGTTTAACTTAAAAAAAAACACCTGACAATAACAACATGTAACATTGAGGAATCACAACAGAAGTACTGCCATAGAAGGGTCAGTAATAGATTACTGGGGTGCTTAAACCAGTTTAATTGTGATCCAAACCTTCGCTCTTTGCCTATATGTTTCAACCGGAAACTCTGGATCTACTGGTTTTTGTTTGAGTTGTGTTTGTTTTGTTTTTTGCTGTTGCTGTTTCCTTTTTCTTTCTAATTGTCACAGATTTTGGGGCAGCTATTTATAAAGAAAATTAACCATGTTTTATATGTAAGTATAAGTCTGTAAAAGACATCTAATGCAAATGCCTGAAGGAGATAAGCTGGAATAAAGGAAAACATCTTGAAACTTAATCCATGATTCTTTCAGTTTTATCGCTGTATTCAGCAGTTAAACACTCAGCCACATTGCTAAAACTATAAATTGTAAATGGGTTCGTGTGCGTCAGACATTTAATTCGATATTTAGCGGTCGAATCTTGCCAATGAAATCTAAATTGTCTGTACTAAATTCACGACGGATGAGTTAAAAGTGGTAGGTTTTCCTTACTGACTAATTCAACGGACAAAGTAAATATAAAGGAGATGATCAGGAACCGAAACAGTCGTCCAACACATCCTTTCCTAAACACAAAAATGGGAAAGGAAATAATAACAAGAGGTCCACGGGCCACAAAGTTCACCAGATCTCTAGCTCAAAATTGCTATCACATGTATAATTGTACAGGCTAATAAAAAATATACAACTACAAAGTCTCAGTCTGAGTCTGTTGAGTTGATTACAAAATACATAGCTATTGTCCACATTTGATTGCCATGACAACAAAAAAGGATCATTTTCAAAGGATTTTTACTTTTTTTTTCCTTTTGGTTGCCATGGCAACTGATCGAAATGAGCAGTGTGCAAAAAAATATAGGGCTGATAGAAGACCACTCAAGGAATATTTCTAAAAAAGTAAGCTCCGACTATTTGCTTTTGCTTAGCAAAGAAGCCCATTTTTTGTTTTTCCATTATAAATTGCCATACCAAACATGTCCTTTGAAAAATGACAATTGAGAAGATAAAATCTGTAAAGGCTAACATGATTAGTATGTCTATGAAGTGTCTGCCTCATAGAGCATATGGTTTCTGAGGAGATGATTTAACTTTTTTTTTTGTTTTTTGTTTTGGTTTCCATGGCAACCAATAAAATGAGCAATGGACCAAAAAACATAAAGCTGATAGAAATCTTCTCAAGGAACATTTCTGTAAAAGTTTTGTCAAAATATCTGCAAAGGCTTGGCAGTAAATGCTGTTTTTCAATTTTCCCTATTATAAGTCTATGGGAACTCTCATAGCAACCAAACTAAAGAGCAAATTTTCATAAAAAAAACAAAACTTTTCAATCCCCCAGCCCAAGGATGCTACAGATGAAATTTGGGCCAAATCGGTCCAATGGCTTCAAACGAAATAATTTTTAAGTAATTTTTCGTTAAATTTTTGCATTTTGGTTTCCATGGCAACAAAAAAAAAGAGCAATGGGTCAAAAAACATATGGCTGATAGAAGACTTCTAAAGGAAGGTTTCTGTAAAAGTTTTGTCAAAATATCTGCAATGGCTTGGCAGAAAATGCCATTTTTCAATTTTCTCCATTATAAGTCTATGGGAAATCTAAGTTGCCATAGCAACCAAACCAAAGAGCCGATTTTCATAAAAAACACAAACTTTCAATCTCCCAGCCCAAGGATGCTACAGATGAAATTTGGGCCAAATCGGCCCAGTGGGATCAGGGAAGATGTTGTTTGAAAGTGTTGACGGACGACGACAGACGACAGACGACATACGACGACGGACAACTGCCTATCCTATAAGCTCCCCCGGAGCCTTCGGCTCTGGTGAGCTAAAAAGAAGAATGAAATAAAAAGCAAATCAGAAGAAGTGAATACTAAGAGGCCAGCTTTTTCTGGCAGATGGCCCTGAGGCTTAATATTGTACGAAAAGCTAAAGATGCGCAAGGAGCGAAAATAACACAAATCAGCGGTTTGCCGATGATATAGGTGCTGTTGCTGCGGAAGACCTGGAAAAAGACGCGGTAGCTGAACGTCAAAAAAAAACCTACACAAGGTCTAAGCTGGTAATAAGTCCTTAGAAGACCAAAGTAATAAAAACCAGCTCAGACTGCATCCAGATGAAGATAAAGGTAAAATGACAGAAGGTGGGTATCGTAAACCTTGGAACAGTTGTCTCAGATAATGGCTCAACCCCGGATGTTTTCCCAAGAACTTCGCAAGCCAATGTTGAAGCCAATTTGGAGAGACAACAACATTTCTTGAATAAAAAGGACAACTTCTGCGCAATATTGTCATTTTCATGCCTGTTAACCATGGACTTGCATTTCAGAGTCAAAGAAAAGAACAGAGAATTTTAGGATGAAATTTTCGCCCATTGTCTAGTTACTGGCCAAAGTATGGGCACTTAGTACTGGTTAACCGCTTAGGAGGTCTAAGCCTGCCCAGGAATAGTGCGGTTAGGTTAACTGACCGTCCCGACATGACCATAGCTGTTTACCGTGGACGTTAAGCATCAAATAAAAAAATTCGCCCATTGTGTACAAACAAAAACTAACTTAGTTAGGCCATATCTCGAGTTCGTCTTGCTTAGCTAAAACCATTCTGAAGGGCAAAGAAAAAGGAGAAAGAAGAAGAAATAGAAGTAGAAGAGGTGGGACAATAATGTTTAAAGTATTTGAGAATGACTTTGCTAGCTCAACTTGGGTCACTGAATACAAGGCAAGGTGGAAAGGGTTTGTTGCAAAGTCATCTGCGGTTTGCAACCCATATTGCAAGGCTGTGTGATAGAACAGAAAATTTGAATTTATTACTGACCGTTCAAACGTGTAATTCCTGTTGTGGTTCCTCACTGAAACCATCATACTTTTGTTCATTTACTATTGGCTATTTTGGCTATTTGCGGGTTCTTGCTGCATCGGATATCTTTTTCCCGATGCCCTTGTCTGTGGTTTTCTCGAGACACAGATGTTGAGGTGGCTCGATAGGGACGACTGCGCTCGCGGGTTAATACGTAGGCGTCTCTTACCTGATGTCTGCAGCTAATGTGTCACACGGTATGCGACAGTAAGTGTGGCTCGGAAAGGGATGCTCGTTGCCTGCCGAGACCTGCTCATCTTCTTTTTACTTTCAAGCTTTGGGGTTTAGCGACACTGAAAAAGTGAAAATTCAGAAACGCTCGTCTGTCGCATTAAACTTGCTATTGATACTTTGATATTGTTATATGAGTTGAAATTTTAGTTATTCTTAGGTAGCTGAACGACCACCTGCAAGGGAGAGAACAGTGAGTTCGGTCTACCATGCATGCAGTTCGTGAACTGCTATTAATTTACGTAAATACGTCGTTCCTACTTTGGTTTCTATGTCGATATATGGAATCTGATTTTATCAGTTTCTGCTTTCTGCTTATCATTTACTTTTGGTGTTAGGAAGTTTGACAACAGGACATTAAGAAATAAACACAAACATCGTATACGGCTGACTGTTAAAACAGGTCATCAATCAGCTTCAAACATACAAACCAAGCACCTATATTGTCTGGGTGCTTTCGCACATTCGTGTCATTTGTAAATAAATTAGGTATTATAATGTTTCAACAAGCGCAAAGATAAAACGGTTTAATGAATATTTTCTGCTTGTTTTGCATAATCAATAAACTCGTTTTAAGCCTGACTAAAAGCATGTTTGGCTCATGCCATTCCATTTTGGTTATCAATAAAAAAAAACATGGTATCACTGACCAACAGAAGAATGACTCGAAGAGAAGACTTAATGTTTGAGTCGTTTGAGTCGTATGCAATGTTATTAAACTATCATAATGATCCCAAGGCAGAGTCACAATAAAATATTGCAGTCGCCTTAAAAAGGACAAAGGAAAAGAGCAGTAAAACGTGAAATTAAAAGAAAAAGAAAACTGACACACAGGCAAAACCTCAAACTCATAACCGAAGAAATACGGAAAACACGCAACCAAACACAGCTAAGAAACAGCTGTTTTCACGGGGTTTTCTCTTAATCTCAAATATTCAGCTATTGCATACCTTCTAATAAAAAGAGGTTCGCTTTGGCAGAGCAAAACAGAAATGAAATGTATTAAGTCAATCAATGCATCCTTACGTGTGCACAGCGGTCAAAACAATCCAAATGAGAAAAACTGAAAAGACTATGGATAATATTGATTGAACTAATTAGGTAATTTAGTCAGTTAACTATCTGAAGGAAAATAGTTCAGTACAAATGTCTACCCAACAGACATTCACCACAGCCCATTACATGATTCCACAAATAGTATCTACTGGTCCGGACGCAAATACATGTTATTGTATATCTTATTTTCAAATGAGCAGAGTAGAATAAGTATTCTGTGACATGTGCGAACAAATGGGATTCAGGCAAAGATCCCAGCAAGACATCGTAAACGCACCAGTGTATCTTGGTGATTATTTAAAAACTCAACTTTCTGTCAAGGCACTCTCATATTTCTCAGTGAAAAAAAGAAACAATACAAAAAATAACGAAAACTAGAACAATGTTAAGTTGGTGGATGTTTTCTAGAGCTCAAATGTCAAATGTCAAATCATTATAGAAAGTGAAACTAGAAACAATAAACGAATACATATATAAGATGCCAAATAGAAGGAAGAGTTCTCAATCTAACTGTGGGATTTTCCGATAATCTCCTAGAGGGCTGGAGATAAGCAGTTACCTGTAAACGGTTAATAGGGAAATGTATAGAAGCTCATAATAAAATTTTATTTTCGTATTTAATATATTTTCCGACATTAAGTTATAACGTGTAGCAGGAAAGAGCATTTCAAGCTCTTTAATCTGGTATAAACATAGAAATGCGTCAATGAGAAATTTCTTCCATCTGAGCCCATAATTTTCTTTCTATAAACCATAAGTTTCTGAACGCAATTTATCCAAATTACGCGAATCTTCGATTTTGGACCTAAATAATATATTTACATGTATTAACGTTTGCAAATCTATTATAACGTATCAGCTGAACGCTACTGTTCCACTGATTACAATGATGTTTTTACATACATAGGTAAATGGAAAAATTCTTCCCTGAATGCCTAAATTTTCTAACTAATGATTCGAAGCTTGGTCCAAAATTTTCTAAGTTCTCTCTGGAAAGGGAAGCAATCTCATTTGTGGACAAGGGCTAAAATTTACAGGTAGTATAGAATTATCGATCTGACACCGTAACGTGTTTTCTGCCAGATGAGTATAAATGAAATAAAACACAATTCCCTGAGTGGGGAAGTGGGAATAAAGAAATAAAATGATACAACTGAAATAAATTAAGGTCCATATAAAAGTAGAAGAAGTAAAATTGATGTACTTACCTACAACGCATGCCACACAAACAGCTACATATATAATGATAAAGAATATTTTGGTATACTCTTGCCTAAATGGTGTATCGAAAGTTTCATTAAAACTGATATTGCCACCACAGAAAACAGGTGTTCTGTTTGTTGCTTTTGGTATCTCCATACTGTAACCAATATAATTTACCGCAAGGTATTACTTGAAACAAATTGCGCAATTGCGCAATCTGATCATTTTATCGACTTGTTACAGTTTATATCCTTAGTGTTCATAGTCAATAGGACTTCACTGATATTCTAGAGGCTGTATGCACACTCTGAAAGATACAGTTGCCACGCTAGGCCAATCATTTATTCCGGGTCGACTTTTATACATAATAATCTCTCACAACTGTTAGAAAACTAGACAGACACTAGTAATTACTGTTGTAAAACAACATTATGCAGCAATTAAAGTCTCCGCCAATGCCGCTCGTTGCTGTCAAAAGAACAGTCTTGATGATCCACTCCTTATCAATTGCTGTCGCATACATAAAATGCAGATGAAATGTTCAAAGAAATCTACTCTTCAAGAACGGTCCCAACACTTGCAAATATGTAAACTTACAGAAAATTTATAGATACTTAGCTTGCAGCGCTTATTGTGCAATCTTGAGCCAGTTATGACTGCTCTTAATTCAATTCATATTCGACTGGGACTCTTAATAATTCAAATGTATCTGTAACGTTTGAGAGAAAATGAAATAGCTTGAAGTAATTATTGTATTCAAGATTCTCTGTGGAATCAGCTATAGCAAATCTCACAACGCGTAACGTTTCCTCATAAAATAATTGGTATAGATACTGTATTTGTACAACAGCAGACTATCTGCGTGTAAATTGTCAAGATAGTATACATAATAACTATTCATTTACAAAATAATTGGCCGTAATGTGTGAACTACATACATTCATGTAATCAGTCTTCCAAACTTTTGTCGCCGCTCAAAGACGTCTCACACTGTCCGAGTCAGGAGAAACGATGTTTTCTAGAATATGCAAACACCATTGCCCGCACTTTAAAAAAAATCTATAGGTAAAATAGCTGGCAACTAGCTGCAAGTCCATTTTTTGTTATTTTGTAGGGGCGCGCGTAATCATTTGCAGAAGTCATAAAGCTGAATAGGGTAGAAAACAAAAGGTGTAGTGGTCATACATGAATGTTCTACATGCAGACGCCCGTGAAAATAAAGGTAAATAAATTTGCAATCTGATGCCAGGTATATTACCGTAAAGTCCATTTTCTAACTTGATTTATTTTTTCAGTCCAGAAAGCGATTGAACGCGGTGAATTGCACTTCATACAATGCTGATGAAATATGTTTAATGATGCCCACTAGGCAAACAACATTGATTTAGGATTGAATCAACATTGATTCAGCATCATAACGTTGAGTCCGAACTGAATCAATGTTGATTCAACGTCGTGTGCTTTTAAGGTTTTTATAAATAGCCATGGTGGATTAATCAATTTAAGAATTCATGGTGATCCCATTGCATTTTTCAATTCTTTCAAAACGTCAAACGCTCATAGCTCTTTTATTTGTGAACATATCATCAAGTGTGGGCACGATTTTGCTATGTAATAATTTGGCTCCTGTGCCCAAAAGATTTTTTTTTTCTGAAAATTGTCGGTACTTTCCTTTGACCTAGGTAGGTCCGGTAAGTTGATAATTAAACATTCTATTGCATTAAACACAAAATGGTCTCTCGAGAAATATCGGAGATTGCGACTTCTATAGGAGCTCGTCGAGTTACCTTAAAGTCATGCTGACCCTTCTTTTCATTATTTAGGAGGAACAGAAGACATGTACAGTTTAATCCATTAATGCCCAGTGGATTTTCTATCCTTGATAAATGTTGATTGTTTCGTTTATGTGTATTATTATCATTTTCTTTATTAGGAAAAACACCATTTCCATATGCAAATAGTGTAGACCCTGATCAAACTCCCATTTTGCTGCGCATGATCTTGGCCTGCACTATTTATCTACAGGGTGTCTCAAAAATACGTGGACCTTTTTTTAAAAATTGCTGTAACTCCATTAATTATTGATTACACTTTTGTTCGATTGTAGCAATTTGATAATCCTTTAGACTTTCGATGTGTTACTGCTAGGTGGAGCTGTTTACAGGAAGTGGCGTCATGATGTTATACGTTTACATTTATGACGTCATTTCTATTTTCTTTGCACTGTTGAAACTGCATACTGGCCATAAGTGAAGTAAATAGAAACGAAGAGCGTTCCAAAGATTACATTCTACGGAAAAATGGATTTGCATTATCTCAGATAATGAATATTCTGAATACTGCAAAGAGACTGGTAATGAAATGGTCGTTTGCAGTGAAAATGGAGAGCTTTAAAGGAAAGTTGCAAGTCATGACGAAATAATTTTCAGATTAATTATAAAAAAAAATCAACCAAAAAGGTCAATGTAAATCTTTTGAAGCTGTTCAGCTACACAAAAAAGGATAAAAGTTGGACACTTCATATCAGTTTTTAGCCATTTTCAGTTCTTTATGATATTCATTAATGAGCTGTCTTTACTGGCATGCCTCTTTACATTTCTTGCTTAGCTCTCCGGCTTAATCATAACCAGCATATTTTACCACCCAGTTCTAACCACAATATAACAGCCATTTTCACCTGCGTTTATGTTTTTCTCAGACTTTCCGACATTATTTGAGACTTTTTAAACCCTTGTTTCCTTTGTATACAGACCTGTTTCAGTTCCTGGTCTTTGCATACTTTTTACTGATAGCGTCCTGAAACCATTTCTTTTTCAGTTACAGCCATTTTATATTTCCATCAGTGCAGATGAGAAAAGAAAATGAGGTCATTTTTACATTATGACGCCATACTGACGTCAATACCTGTTGAAATACTACTTGATAAAGAATCTTCATCAGTATCATTTTGGTACAAACATGCAAAATTTTGAAAAGTTTCCTTTCTGCATAAAGAAGTAACAGCAATTTTAAAAAAGGTCCACGTTTTTTTTAGATACCCTGTATATCCATTTTATGGGTTCTATGCATTAATGGATCAAGCTGTTTTAACAATGAAAGAGCGAGAGTAAAACTTTACACTAAGTTTTGTTAATATCCGGATACAGAATGATAATTATTTTACAAAATCAAAATAAAAATTAGGATCAAGTCAGGTAAATTCAGACAGCAGGTGAATTCGGACAGTGGTATTGCTTCTTTATATGTCGGTTGTTTGGAATTAAAACAAAATTAACTGGAAGTGAAACCAAAATAAAAAGGACATTTCCACGAGATGTCCTTTTATGCACTGAAAATGCAGGTTTTTGGACTGTAAAAAGTGCAAAATAGCAAGTGCAAAATTGAGCATCAATGAAAATGGTTACCTAGAAGCCTTGTTTTGGGGTGGTCAAAATCACACTTCACCAACCATGGGTTTGCTATGGCTCAACTGATATCATCAAATTGTAGGAATATTCCTACAATTTGATTCATTCATGGACCATCAACTTCTTTTTAAATGAACAGCTATATCTGTATTGATCCATCATCATTTTTTTCTAACTGCAGAAAAAAATGCAAAGAGGAAATAATAGCTTTAACTATATATTACAAATCGTAGGAATATTCCTACAATTTAGAAATTGCTCATTTGTAAAAAATAAGACACAACTGGGCTAATTCAAAAAAATTTTGTTTTCTTTTTTGTTTTCTTAAAAAAAATCAAATTCTTCCCACATCTTTCAGATTGTAGGAATATTCCTACATTTTTTGAAGATGGTATATTTTCAATAAATGACAGATCTGACCAAATGCATATTTTCAATAAATGTAAGATCCAAACAAATTGTAGGAATATTCCTACATTCTTGAGATTACGACCAATTTTGTTCAATCATATTTCAACATAGACCTTTCAGATTGTAGGAATATTCCTACAATTTTGGAGATGGTATATTTTCAATAAATTAAAGCTCTAACCAAATGTATATTTTCAACAAATGAAAGATCAATAGAAATTGTAGGAATATTCCTACATTTTATTTCATGCTCCATAATCTGTTAAATGGGAGGAAATTACAAGATAAAATAATCTTTTTTTTTTCGCAAATCGTACAATCGCTGTGCTGTGCGCAGCGTCTCAGGACATTATCAGTTCACTATTTAGATGCACAATGTCCAGTTAGTCTGAGTCAACAGTGTATGCTGGTCTAAGACTGCACAGTTTGCATACGTTTTCATTCCATGAAGCTGCGACATGCAAAAACGTGTTACAGCAGTTGCTCTGGCCACCTTGCGCATCCGCAGAGTCTGAAACGAGTATATGCCGTCCGATTGCGTCATGTACTGACTCTGAAGAATCTACAGACACTTAAAATGCAGGCTGATTTGAGTCTTCATTCTTCGCAGATACGGCTGGGCCCGCTTTTTACGTGTCGAGGCTCATTTTAACAAGAAACCAAAGTCACGTATGCACCGTTATTAGCCTAAATGCTGGGACGGTCTACTAGATGTTTGCACAATGTGTATTTGGTCACAGAATTCTCCTGAATGACATATCATTCTGAATACCCGTTAAACGTTTCAAAATACAGTCAAGAGTACGGCTTAATACGGCTATCAACTGCCTTTATGTAAACAGCCTATTATGCCATCATTTATTTTTATTTTATTTTCGACACAATGCTGGTTAGTACCGATTTGATGTTTAAAATGGTGTCCCAAAATACCGTTATGTTAATTAGGCCTTAAAAAATATGTGTGATTCCGGTTACACCTTGAAAAAAATATGGGTCGGTAGGTCGGATTCTTTTTCCAAGTCTGTGACAGTACATTTCTGCAAGATAAATACCGACACTACATAGCTCTGACCAGACTACGTAGTCTGATCTAGGTCTACACTGGTGGCTGAGACATATTTAGGTTAAGTAGGGTAGAGTCACATGTGCTAGTGTTATTTCACAACTACGCTGCCGTTCGAGACAAAAAAAATCGACTCCTATATAAGACATGTTCAAAGTCGTAAATAGAAAGAAATGTAATTGTGTGAAAATTAAAGTCAGATTTGCCGGGCCGGGTAGCGCAATCGGTAGGGCACCTGACTCGTAAGTCAGAAGTCCTGGGTTCGAATCCCGGTTGGGCCACATACTTTCGTTTCTCCTTCCGCTGATTCAAGAAGTGCAGTTGTCAGTTACTGGCGAAAGTATGTGCACTTAGTACTGGTTTACCGCTTAGGAGGTCTAAGCCTGCCCAGGAATAGTGTGGTTAGGTTAACTGACCGTCCCGACATGACCTTAGTTGTTTACCGTGGACGTTAAGCATCAAATCAGCCAACCAACAGATCTGCCACATGTGCAATAAGCCTTCTGATCATGGACTATACTGTCAGAGCTGCATTTTTGCGTTTATGCGTTTTTGACGCAAAGAAAATGGGTAAAATTGCCTGCAGTCCCAAACTCATGCGTCAAGAATACGCCCACCGAAAACGGGATTGACGCATCTTAAAAAATTGGAATCGTCATTTCACGCACGTATGGAAGCAAACTTAAAGAATGATGACACAGACAAAAATTTTTGCTCAGTTGCCACTGACAATAGTCCAATCCAAGTCAAAACGGGTCTCAAAGATCAAAGCGTTTCGATCAGCATTTGAACTCAAAAGATATAGCCGCTAGCGGCATGTGCCGAAAGGTTTACTTATGGTGCAATTTCGAGCGCAGGTGTTGTACCTTACGGTCTTTAAGGTGGACTCGACTCAGTCAGCGGCGTCTGATCAGTGTTCGCACACACATATGTATACGAATAAATTGAAATATGAAATCTAATTTGTTTAGCTCTGTGTAGTCTGATTTTCGTATTTAACAGTTGTATGCATATGGCTAACGATATATTTTCGCACGACGTCATTCCGCCGTAATACCACTGGACAAACCTTGTTCTGTTCAGGCTGCGCAGACACAATTTCTGATTCGCTCCCTACATTACACAGTTCTCAATACGCACGTCTACTGACGTCACGCAGTCCAAAATGAAAACGTTTCTGCAGACCCGGGCACTCGACAGAATATTTGTATTTTTATATATCTTATCATCTGTCAATCTTTTTTCTATCTTTCCGTATAAAATTTCCGTCGAGTGCCTATGCCGTGAATATGGGGTTATCTGAAACCATTTTTTGTGATCAGATTGCGCAGACATTTTCCGGTAGCAAGATTTACGATGTTCACGTACATGTATATTAACACGTGGTTATCAAGCAGATGATCTGCGCATGTCGTGATTTTCCGCTGGTATTTTGACATGTCCCGTTTACTCGTTTAGACTTTATATATACCTTTACCGGAATAAAGTTAAACGCAATTCGAATATATGCTACGCTGTTTTTGGCGCAGATATGTGCATGCCCCTATAGGGCTGCACAGTGGTATTCCGCTCAGCAACTCGCATATACACTAACTAAAGCCTTTCATTATTACGTTTTGATCTAACCAACATTTTTTTTTCACGGATGAACTGCGTTTGCTCGATCAGACTACTGAGACTAGCCAGTTTCCTTGTTGGTGATGGGAACTGTTCTTCGTTTTTGTCAACATCAGTTTGGTAGTCTTTGAAAATTATTCGTCGGTGAACTAATTGCGCTTGTAAAGTCTCCAAGATATATTGTAATGACGTAATAAAGTACATGTATATAATACGGTGTCGGAAAGTTGTGTGACTATTGCGAGTTACGCATTCGCCATAAAAAGAGTGTCAAGACGGTAGCATTTGTTAAAATACGGTAAACACAACACGTTTATAGATCGTCTCGTGACTTATCCCAGATTGTGAGACAGCAAAGGACGCCGCTTGAAGCACTAAACTGGACGCGTGTCACATTCAATCGTAAGATGGTGAAAGGAATCTTATCCCGTGCGCTGATAGTAAACACTAAGATCAGCCTGCGCGATAATGCAATGCGACTGGTATTTCCTGTTTGCAATTTTGGTAGGGGACACTTCACTCCACTATTTTCGTTCCGGAACCGAATCGAAAATGACGACAAGAACCGATATTTTTTGGCAATGGTGAAAAAACTTTAGGGTCGGCGCAAAAATATATAGGTCGGTCTGGAAACCGGATTTATTTTTGCGATGGTGAAAAAACTTTAGGGTCAGTGCAAAAATATATGGGTCGGTCGGGAAACGGAATCTCACCTATTTTTTTTCAGGCCTTACCGTATTTCAAACGACTAACTGATGGTTCTTTTGCCTCCGCTAATTTTTGAGAGGTTCCCAGTGGGTGAATTATTTGCCAGTCCACCGTATTTGTATTAGTTAGGGTTGCCCAATATTTACAAATAAAATTATCAGCGGAACTATTATATAGTGAGGTACGGCTGCAAGCTTCTCACTACAGTTCCAGCAATATAAATGACTATGATAAGCCAATTTGAAAATAATAATAATAATAAAAACCTCTTTGAGTTTCACTTTAAAAGATTTCTATAGTGGCGGCTGATATGAACTAGTTTAGATTTCATGAACTTAAATTAGATGGTAAAATACAATATACAGGAATGGGACCCTCTCTATTGTCCCGCTTTTTTTCTGTTTAAACTGAATCATTGGACGGGGAACCAGAAAAGGAAATTTGTATTTTGTGGAGCAAGTTGTCGGTGTTTTTCCGTTTATTTATTTCTTAAAACAAAACTCTCCCAACTTTGTGCCAGTTATTACTCAGTATTTGCACATGAACCAACACTTTTTTTTCACCAAACTTGAGTGTTGATTACTAGTATTGAGGCCTTAATTAGGTACACTTCCAAGACTTAAAATCAATGATACAAGTGTCATACATTATGATTTTCGCATTTAATCGAGTTTTCACGATATGCACAGAAAAATCCTTTATATCTGCTATGCATATTATCCATCAGTTATAATCCTTGTGAAAAATATTTTGTTAAATCCATCGAAGAAACACTAAACATCTCTTCAGTTATGATCGCCTGACAGGCGACCAGTCATCAACATAATTTTGATCATTTTCCAACAAACAAATAAATAAAATCAATATTATCAACCTTTTGCAATTTTCCCATTTTTTGACAATAAAATACATAAAAAAAAGTTCAAACCAGTAAAACTATTCTTATATATGTGTATTTACTACTGTTTACTTATCGATATATCGGTTCCGTCTACCAAATTGCGTAATAGATAGCCATCTGTTTTATGTGGCCATGAGTGTTCAATAAACAACGTACCTGGCAGGAGACCATGACTGTAATAAACATGTATCTGGTTTTCAGGAAAGAAAGTTAGCGCTGACTTTTTATGATTTCACTCAGCTACTTGAATTTACTTTGTTGCGGTTATTTGGATAAAAATATACATATATCTCCGTTTAGAAACATAAAATTTCTAAGTTTTATATTCAAAATTACAAGGGAAGCAACTGAGCTCTTTTCGTTTGCCTCGCTTCTTAATTTTGGTCAACTCTTACACGATTTCTTTCCTTTAAGTGGAAGGACTGCATCAAATAGGAAGTCACAAAACGTGTCCCTCTATGTAACAATGGCGGGAAAATATGGCGGTAAGTGAGTGAACTCGGGTTTAATGTCCCAGCAACAACCAGGTCGTACGGAGACGGGACCACGGTTGAAAGTCTCATCCGAAAGACCGATGAAGAGGAGAATCGATCTTCCGACCTCTGGATTGGTTGTCTAGCGCGTTATCCACTACACTACCGCCGCTCCTGTGGTGGTTAGTAGAACAGCCCTATACACAAGCAAACATCGAGAAAACCCAGACCAGCATGCGAATTTGAGCATTCTGTTTTGTTGACATATACACATAGAATTGTACCATCAGTGTGCGTCGACGCAGCATTTTTTGTTTTTTTTTTGTTGTTGTTGTTTTCAGATATGCAAAATGGGCTAAAAGGATGCGGTGGTTAATCAGACCCGTCGCTTATATAATATGTTCAGTGTGTATAATTCGGCGCGTGTGTCCACTTATGTGTCCACCGATGTGTGCAGAATATCACTATGATTGGTATCGCGTATAAAGGTACTTTACGCATGCGCGAACGGGAAATATTACTGTTAGCGTGCACATGAACGCAGTCTGATCAGGTTTTCATCCTTGCACAAACAATATTATTGAGCCGCGACACAAGAAAACAAACAAATGGTTGTGCGTCCAACGCAGACTCAAATCAGCCTTGGCATCCGCCCATTCTGATCAGACTCTTCACCAAACGTTTGAAAGGTGGCTAAGAGTAAAAGCTACCTCCATGCCGACAGCGAAGACTCTGATCCGAGTCTGCCTGGGCGCACAACCACTATGTTGGTTTTGTCGAGTCGCGGCTAGTTATTATGACGTAAACACTTTGTAAAGTGAGAGATGAAGGCTCCCACATTTGCAAAAAGGCACAGGCTGATATGAGTATGCAAGTTCACGCGGCGTCAGTGAAACTACCTTAAGTTTTTTTAGTCAACTGCGCAGATTTAAAATCAGCTGACACATCGGAGTTTAAAGACACAATACCCTACTGACTGTTTATTGAAACATGCTGCTTCTGGGACACTAAAGTACAGGTAGGGGCCAGGTAAAGGGAAATCAGATGTCAAAGGAAAAGAGAAAATATGGCTATAAACAAATTATAATTGGATCAGACTGCGTTATTGAAAACCACATAAAACCGTGTAAAAATTACCATTATTTGCTCAAAGACAGGAGAGGAACTAGTACATTATACCATTCGTGCATACAGAGGAATTTGATCAGCCTGTGCAGTCTCATCAGTGCCTTCCCTGTTTGCATGAACAGTATGAGATTCCTTGAAATTTAAAACAGCAAAACTGATAATCCAGATCAGTCTACACATATGTGACGGCTGATTTGAATATCAAATGCTCAGAAAATGAAAAATTCGGATCAGTCTACACAGATATGACAGCTCATTTGAATATAGCAGTCTGTCTTTCCTTGAAATTCATAGCACAGAAATGAAGACCCTGGTCAGTCTACAAAGCTGTCTAGACTGATTGAATATTAATTGTTCTCATAACAGTTTTGTCAGCAGTGAGTATTCATATCAGCCTGCACAGCTAAACAGCGAAAAAGACCCCGATAAGTCTATGCATATATGTGATTTGAATATTAACTGTTTGTATTCAAATCAATCTGCATAGCTAAACCGCAAAAGTGAAGACCTTGATCAGCCTACACAGATGTAACAACTGATTTTAAAACATAAACTGGTCAAATTGAAAAAGGGTCATCAAAGAGTATTCGAAACAGAATGCTCATCTGCACTGACTGATTAGTCTTCATTTTGGCTTTTCACAGAAAAGAAACAAAACAACATTTTACTGTTGTTGTTGTTTTGTTGTTAAACTTTAAGACAATTAAACAACTTAAATTAAATTTAACAAATAATAAACTAAATAAATCTTAAATAATTACTTTTTTATTCAAGACTTTTATCATGGAGACTTGTTTTCTTATTCTGCCTACATTTGCGTCACTGCTGTATAAAAAAAGAAAGAAATATCTTATTACAACGGAGAAATACTGATCTGAAAAGGGGCAAACATTTTTGAAAATATTGCAGCGCCTGACAGACCTATGGATTTCGCCTTTCAAGTCCGCCGGGCCAGATTTTACATACCCTGTACTGCGTAATGACCGTATCTGCCAATACCGTATTTATTCGGTTATAAGACGGGAGTAAACCTTCACAAAATTACCACAAATATGTAAATCAGCCTGCAGTAATTCAGCTGCAGAAGGTGTTTTTCTCTTCCAAAACAATCCCAAAGTCTAGATCCGTCTTGTCTTAAAAACGGATCTATATATTTGAGATTATTTTAGAGGAGAGAAAATACCTGTTTTGTAACCGAAGAATTACGGTAAATAGTTGAAATGATGATGCGTCTTCTTGTTGATTGACTTTTACCGTACGCATCCCAGTTTGCGATAAGAAGTCGGACAGATATGCAGGACCAGCTTCAAAACTGATCGTTCGGTTTGATCAGAGTTTGCAATGGTATCGGGAGTTTTTGATGATACAGATGGACATACCCAAACTCAAAGATGGAAAGGATGATTCAAGTTTTCTAGTATTTTTGGCAAATGTTGCAAATCATAAGGCATTTTTTTTATTCTGAGTGCATTTTGTCAGTTTTATATACGTATAACGTATTAAACATAAATAAATAAATAAAAATCAAACCAAGAAAAAAGGATTTACTCAATGTAAATTCACTTTCAAGTGTTATACTTGGCTAAAACAGATGACCTGTATTGCGTAATCACCGCGTCTGTCACCTGTCACTTGCAATAAACAATACGAAAATACTTTAGCATAGGCATCCCTATTATTCGGACAGACTCGCGGGAGCAGACAGAACAGACTTCAACCTGGTCTATTCAGGATTTGCAAAGCTTGTAGGTGTTCTTGTTACGTTTTTTTTTTCTTCTGATAATAAAGATTCAAAGAATAAAGATGGTGACTTCATGCTTCCGAATATGGTGCAAATCAGTTTCTTCAGAAGTGATGAACAAGGATTTATTTACAGAGTGAAAGGAAAACAAATCTGGATTAACTGTTGTGAAAAAAAAATTGATAGGATGATGTCTTTAAACTTCTCTCTCTCTCTCTCTCTCTCTCTCTCTCTCTCTCTCTCTCTCTCATTAATGTTTTCTATCAAAAGACTCTATCCACCTCACCCACAAGTTTAAACAAGGAAAATTACTTTGTTTCTTGGCGCATAAAGCAGTACTGTTGCTTTTATTTATTTATTTATTACACGCAAGAGATTGTATTATCAATTATAATACAATCTTGATCCTGGAAACATTTAGTAAGACGGGCGCAAGAGCCCCGGTAGTTCAGTGGGTTAAGCGCTGGCCTACTAGTCTAGCGGATCGGGTTCGGGCCCCGCTAGAGGCGAGAATCTTTCCTACCGTAAACGGGGGTCCATTGCACACAGCCTTTCACTTTCACCGTCTCAGCTTCCTTATATGACTGACATACTGTTGAAAAGGCGGTAAAATCGCAAGTCATCCGTCCAATGCGCCCATCTATAATGCAGGCGCTTTTCCGTATATATAGATCGTCGAAGTGGCGTCGTTTCGACGCCGATGCGATGTTACGCCGACGTTGATGCAACGTCATTTTCGCGTTATGCGCCTAGTTAGCTGTCTTTGTGATTCTCGGCACCGTTTTATTAAGGTCAAGGAGTTCAGATAGGATTGAGGTGGATTCGATTCGTACGGCACGGAGACGATGGTTGTGGCCCCTCATTAGACTTTATTATTTTACTTTTACCCTCAGTTTGCAACAAAATCTACATATAAAAATACAAAATGCAACCCTTCTATATTAATCTATATTATAGGTGCTTTCATCGTAACACCTGCCCTTCTTTCTTTCATTTTATTTATTTTTTTTTCTGTGAATATGTGATACAATTAACTGGATTGCGAAACATGGTAGATACAGATCGGAGTGCCTCCCTCCAACCGGGCATACAACCCCAAGTCAACATTGAGTCAACGCCGCTTCAATGTCATGACGTTGAATCGACGCTGATTCAATGCTGATTCCACATCGTATGGCCGCCGGATTAAAAGGGCAGTCCGACCAACTCTGCACTGTTAGCTGGAAAATGTTCTTTGCGCCACTTACATGGTGAATCCGGAAATGGCAGATGGTAGATAAAATCAGCTGACAACATTTATAAAGGTCTTCTACAAATTTTAAAAACAGTTGTCACTAGAAATGACTCTAATGTTGGACGCCGCCTTGTTTCTGCATGATTGGTCTCACGTGTAGCTAAATAATCAGCAGCGTCATGGGGGTGGTGCCTTATGTATTGTCAGTGAACGGTGAAGGCCCGGAGCAGCCAGCTTATTCGTATTCCTGATCGTGTGGTTCCGTCGACAGAGAGGATTCCTTTCAGATTCTGAGTGGGTCTGCACTGAAATTCTCATAAGGTACATTTTCCCCTGGTGAGACCTATCCATCATAGAAATACTTGTTGGGTATTCAATCCAAGATAACAGATAAATAATTCACAGAGCTAAAAACTATTGCATAAGAAAGAAAAAAAGTCACACACACAATAAACAATGGTATTTCTACATATTTCTGTTTAAATTCACATCTGTAGCATATAAATGCACTTTCATTTTTGCAAATCACAGAAATTATAGGATATTTAAAACAAACTGGTAAAAATGCGTATATCTTGATTATTTGTTTTGAAAGTGCAAGAAAATAGAAATTCATGAAAAAAAAATCACGAAAAAAATTGTTTAATCTACGAGACATAATTATGCATATTCTTTCAGTAAAACTTACAGAGAATGTTACAGAATAAGGCAAAAATTAAAAGTTTCACCTTTTCGTTTGCCGGTCAAAAAACAATGTTAAACGCCAATACTCCAATTTCTCGAAACTGGCAGATTTCTTAATGTTGGAGTTAATTCACCTGAAGCGTTGATTCACCCCCCCCCCCTCCCCCCGCTCCCTTAATCATTCTCACGAAAGTAGGAATTGCTATGTTAGTACAAGAAGTTACTTTTAACTACCTTGGTTTGTTTGCAACTTTGAGACTGAAAGCATTAAATATAGCGCAATTATCCTATTTTTTCAAATACCCGTAAAATTCGTAAAATTACCGTAATCATATTATAATTGAAACTTAGCGGTAGAGAGAGTAATGTCTACAAAAATTTGCGAAAGAAATGCCAACTGTGTAGACTCTGATCAGACTGCTCTTAAAGATCCGGTTTGCACTGTTTTTCCTGACAGATCTGTCCGAAAAATTAGGATCTTTACGGTAGACAGGGACGTAACTAGGGGTAATTACATGTTACGCACAATTATGTTTTATGCCCCTTGATGACAAAAATAAGAGTTTTAGTCCTAAAGGCATTTCATGTAGTTGCGTCTGTTTGCGCAGTTACTACAGAACTCTTGTATAATTTACAAAATTTCACCATCATCAATTTTCAATACGCACCTGCATATTTGCGTATAGGCAGTTACGCCTTTGGTAGACATTACTAGTAGGCTATTCTCGGACAGCACTGTGGAAGTATACGGTTTCTGCTTCATTATGAACGGTTAAAATCGAGTTATATATAATCTTTGTACTGAACTGAACTGAACAATATTTATTAGCTTTTACAAAAAGCTTCTTAGCACATATTAACTTGTGTTGTCATTCTTCAATATTGCCTCTGCGGTGTCGGATTATACTTATCTTCAGTAAACAATGTTTATCTTTTTAGTCTTGGAAGGTCAAGATGAAGAGGGCATTACTCGATAAGAGGCCTTGCGGTATATGCGAGTTCAACTAGCGCAACCGCATCATCCTCGTTTGTGTATGCTATCTATAAATCATGCGGAGGTTAAACTCGAAAAGTGTAGACTCTGATTAATTTGCATATGTCATCAGTGCGGGAATTTACAGTACGCAGATGGCATACGGTCCATTTTTCACTCGACGTTATTCCATATATTTTTTGCAAAAAGTGCCTACCCAGCGGGCACCTTGTAAAACATTGTTTGAACGCCACAACGTTGAATCAACGTTGATTCAATGTTGATTCAACTTTGTGTACCCAGTGGGTAATTATTATTTCCCAAGCCAGTGCAAGTATACAGTCTGTCCAGAGTAAACAATCTACGAATGCTGAGAAAGACAGCACGAATAAGCAAACTAATCTGAATCATCGCTGTTCGCATTTTCCACATGAAATCTTTCCTCTTGGCGCTGCTCATCTATCTGAATTGACGGTATCGAAAAATGAGGCGCCAGAAACATACTACCACGGTTGAAATTAGAATATTTTTAGCTGAGGGCCTAGCCCAGTGGAATGAGTACTAGCCTTTACACTTAGTGTGCCCTGAGCTGGAAAAGGATATTAGGGTGGCGTTTGGGCGTTGCAATGTAGCCAAACGTCAGTGGAGGCATCCGGTTATCCATCCAGCAAAACTGTGCATATACAGCGGGTTAAATCCCGGCTTACTGATCTGGGGGTCTCGAGTGCGAGTCCCACTGGAGTCGGAAATCTTTTCAACTGCAAACGGGATTCCATTTGGCACAGCCTTTTATAGTCGTCCTCCCATCATCCTGATATGACTGAAATACTGTAGAATTGCAATTCATCCATCTATGCCATTGATTACGTTTTCATTAGAAACACTTTCTTATCGAATAAGCGAACATCAAATGAGCCGCGACGCGATAAAACCAACAATGTGGCTGTGCGCCCAGTGCAGACTCAGATCAGCTTGGACATCTGCCCAGTCTGATCAGACTCTTCGTTAAAGGCTCAAAGGGTAGCTAAGGGTCTGAGCTACCGCCATGCGAACAGCGAAGACTCTGATCAGACTGGGCGGATGCCCAGGCTGATCTGTCTGCGCTGCGCGAACAACCACATTGTTGGTTTTCTCGTGTCGCGGCTCAAATGGAGGTTTAAAAATATTCCAATGTTTTGAAAGGTGTGAATGGAAAATGTGCTCAAGTTAATTTGGTCATCTATTGCATTCGTTACAAATGAATAGATAAATTGTAGGAATATTCCTACAATCTGAAAGATGTGGTATGATTTTTGATTTAGTTAAATCTGGTTGTTAACTTCATTCCTTGTAAATGAGCTATTTTCAAAATGAAGGGATATCTTTAATAAAGAATAATTCTTGCTTACGAGAGATCTCAAGAAAGTAGGTATTTTCCCACAATCCAGAAGATGTGACTTGAAATTTGTATTTGATCCAACTGGGTTGTTACTTTCATTCCTTGCAAATGAGGAATTTTTCCTAACGTAAGAATATTCCTACAATTTGTTTTATATGGATGGAAACAATTCACAAAATAAAATGATTATATAATGAAAATATAAATTGTAGGAATATTCCTACAATATGAAAGATGCGACTTGAGGTTCAGTTAAGCTAAATCTGCTTGTTACGTTCTTGGAAATGAGCAATTTTCAAAATGTAGGAATATTCCTACAATCAAGAAGATGTGGCTTGAATTTTGATTTTATCAAACCAAGATCTTACTTTCATTCCTCACAAATGAGGAATTTCCAAGATGATTTGAATTACGATTTAACTTACCTTCCTTCCTTGAAAATGGGTCATCTTCAAAATCGTAGGAATATTCCCACGATTCGTAAAATAAAGATAAAGCAATCATTTTTTTTTGCATTTTTCCGTAGTTTTAAAAATGATGATGGAACAAAAAGTAAATTGTAGGAATATTCCTACAATCTGAGAGATGTGGTTTGAATTCTGATTAAACAAACCTTCATGTCTTGAAAATGGATAGAAGTATTCCAACAATTTCAGACTTTTTTATTTATCGAAAATATGCCATCTCCCAAATTGTAGGAATATTCCTACAATCTGAAAGATCTAATGTTGAAATAGGTCGAACAAAATCGGTTGTAATCTCTAGAATATAGCTCTATCTCTACAATCTGCAACATGTTGGATAAATTCGGATTGAACCCAGTTTTGTTTTATATGTCAAAAATGAGCCACTTCCAAATTGTAGGAATATTCCTACGATTTGTAAAATATAGATAAAGTAATCATTTCCTCTTTGCATTTTGCAGTTAGAAAAAACTGATGATAGAACAAAGGGGAAATTGTAGGAATATTCCTACATTCTGAGAGATGTGGTTTGAATTATGATGGAACTTACCTTCATCCGTGCAAATGAATTTTCTCCTAAATGTAGGAATATTCCTACGATTTAGTTGGATCTTTCATTTATTTAAAATATCTCTGAAAATGTAGGAATATTTCTAGAATCTGAAAGACCTGCGTAAGATTTGGATTGAACTTAATTCTTCGAAATATAGGAATAGCCTTTCGTTTTAAAAGGTGGTGATGGTTCATGCATGAATCAAATCGTGAGAATATTCCAATGATTTGGTAGGATCTTTCATTTATTGAAAATATACCATCTCGGAAAATGTAGGAATATTCCTACAATCTGAAAGATCTGTGTTGAAATTGGATTGAATGAAGTTCTTCAAAATATAGGACTAGCTATTCATTTTGAAAGAAGTTGATGGTTCATGAATGAATCGAATTGTAGGAATATTCCTACAATTTGATGATATCAGTTGAGCCGTAGCAAAACCATGGCTGGTGAAGTGTGATTTTGACCACCCCAAAACAAGGCTTCTAGGTAACCATTTTCATTGATGCTCAATTTTGCACTTGCTATTTTGCACTTTTTACAGTCCAAAAACCTGCATTTTCAGTGCATAAAAGGACATCTCGTGGAAATGTCCTTTTTATTTTGGATTCACTTCTGGGTAAACAGTGAAACTCCAGGTGAGACGGCTCGTTATGAGCCGTCTCATCTAAAATTTTACTGTTTGCAATGGTATGTCCAAATTTACCCGCTGTCCGAAGATACCCGACTTGATCCTGTACATCGATGAAGTTCAAGAGCGATGTTGCAAACGAAATAGCTTTATCTGGACCTGCAATGTTTCAAACTGTACTTTTCTCGAACGTACAGTGATCGGATATTTTTTGGGCGCAATGCTTCTCTATTTCTTTTTCTTTTTTTTTCTATTTGAACTATAATTAACTTTATTATTTCTAGATAATAATATTTCGAGACGACATAAATAAATGCATGCACATTAATACAGATGTACTCTGTCGCGACAAGGCTCTCCAGTCGAAGCTAAATCTTTGGTAAATGACAGTTACAAAATATACAGTCTGTCTTGGAAGAGCCATCTCAAATTTCTAAGATTTGCCATAGACAGATCTGGGTAATCAATGCAGACCCAGTTCAAACTGCCCCTAAAGCAACAATCTGATATGGGCATCGGCACCTTTCTAAACCATTACAGCGTTGAAGAACTACTTGTTCCATTTCAGGACAAAACCGGTAAATATTTTAGGAGAATGTAAGTCTTAGAGTTTATTGATGAAACTGTTACAGGCAGCATTTTAGTCCCCGAATAATTCAATGTTTTCCGCTCTTTTAAGAAATGTGTAATCGTGATGTTAAGCACATGGACACTAAGAAGAACTGTCACCAGACAGCAAAGGTCACCTGAGCTGGTTCTAGCCTATCATGAATACAAAGTTCAAGGAATATGATCTTAAACTCCAAGATCATTAAGGAAGGTGATGCTGCTGCCATGTAAAAATCTGCCACAAGTCTCGGTATAACTTTCCATCCAGGCTCTGTGAAATTATAAGCCTTCAGCCTGTGAACTTGACCTGAAGTACCAACTAAATCTACCCACACAAAAAGTGTCTTTAGGAAATGTTAGCCAAACGTCTTAACAGAACATTAATAAGTTCATGTCCTTCACCTTAATCATCCAAACTGGTAGGAGTGGTATTGCATTAAAGCTGTGACCCATTTTCCAACGTCTGTGGAAGTATGAAGTAAATCTATCTAAAGGTTAAGGAGAGTATGTTATTAAAACCTTTCGCCAATAACATCCTAAAGGAGGGGTATCAATAAGGTGGGTTATCTGCATCCTACCAAAGTTTTCTTTTTTTAACTGATGGTATACTCCAGTGTGTCTAGTTTATTGAACTATATGTGACTTTGGTCGGAAAGACCTAATTACTGAGCTATGGGTCGACAGATGTGGGTGGGGTTAGTCAATTATGGTTTCAGTCTGTCTTGTGAAAATATTCTCGTTTGGTAGAAAATTACAACAGATAGACAGCATTTGGCAAAATGATCAACAGAACATCTAAGAGGTATTTCCATATCATTTTATTTGGTTTGATTTGAAGTTATGGTGTTTAAAAAGACTTCCTTTGACATTCAGCATTTTCTTATTATATTTGTCCTCAATTTTCAATATTTCGTGGCATCATTGCTAAATAATCTGACCAGTAATAATCAAACTCATGTCAAGTAAGCATCTTGACCAGGACAATTGGATGATGTGACCAGAATCTCACAATGACCTAGTTTTCATGGATGACTGAAGACATAAACTTGCTTGGAAGATGGTTTTCATTCAATATTATGGCTTAGTATTACGAATGATTGGTTAAATTAATATCTTAACTGCTATATTTTACCCCCGCCACTAAAGGTGAGGGAATACATATTGGAAGATCGCGTTGGCGTCTGCGTTTATGTCTGTATCACATATTAAGTCCTTCTGTGACCTTGAAAATAAGGCCAAGGTCACGGAAATATGATCACCTCTTAAGCTTGAATGTCCTAATGATGTATCAATGCATGTATTGTAGAATTGCGCTAATAAATAGATACAGGAATTTGTCACGCCTACGCCGACGCAGAAAACGTAACAGTTTAAGACCTCCTGTGACCTTGAAAATGGGGTCAAATTAAACAAAACTGAATCAGCTGTTTGGCTTGTCCCAATTTTGTATCCAAGCAAGCTTGATCTAACTCCACGGGTGCAAGCTTAAGTCTGGTAAAATTTCACCCGTTGATTCAATAATATAGTGGGTACAAACTATCAGGCCAACGATGACACCGAGGCCTACAGGATCCGCTCTGAAACCAATACGTCTCCCCTCATCATAAATATGTGGTTGAAGGAACAAAATTTAACAGTAAAGATATTAATTTGTCCAAAGTGTTACATTTCTAGGTTATAAAGTTGAATGAAAACCATCTTCTAAGCAAGTTATGTGTTCAGTCAACCATGAAAAGTAGGTCATGATGACATTCTGGTCACATCACCCAATTGTCCTGGTCAAGATGCTTCAATGACATGAGTTTAGTGATTACTGGTCGGTTTATTTAGCAACGATGCCAAGAAATATTGAAAAGAGAGGAAAAATATCAAAAAATGCAAAAGGAGTATTTATTGACATCATATGTTAAGATTAAACCAAATAAAATGATAAAGAAACACATTTTAGATGTTCTGTTAATCATTTCATTAAACGCTGTCTGTCTGTTTTACTTTTCTGCCAAATAAGAATATTTTTACACGGAAAATTTAAACCATGTTGAATTACCCCACCCACTTCTGTCGACCCATATCTCAGACACTGGGGCTTTCCGCCCAAAGTCACATATGGTTCAATAATCTAAACACACTGGAGTATACCGTCGAAAAAAAGAAAACTTTGGTAGGATGCAGATAACCCACCTTATTGATACCCCTCCTTTCAGTATAAAACTTCTCAGTCTGTTGCCCTGACCTAAAGGTCATGTCCGGAGCGGAGTGGGGTGGTGCTGAATAAAATTTCGGACCAATATCTATTATCACACCAAATATGATTTAAATCGATTTAAGGGGTTTAGTTTAAACATATTTTATTTCAACAAACTATAGATATACAATATTTTACAAGATACAATACTACTTAGGATGAGAACGCAAGCAAGTAGCTTATTTAGTTCTTCTCCTTACGAACTTGACATTACTCATGAAATCGCGGATTATTTATGCATTACTATGTTGAAACAGAATACTGTAATTTAAGGGGTTTAGAAACAATGAGATCTTAAAGACTTTAACATGAAATTTTCAAGTCGATGATCTAGACCTACAGGTCATGTTCAGGAGTGGGTTAATGCTGAATAAGATTTATCATAAATATTTATATCACACTTAACATAATTCGAAATTCAAATCAGCCATAGGGTTTGAAAACTATGAGAGCTAAAAAACTTTCAAGTAAAAGTTAACATAAATTTCAAAGTTTGTGACCTCGACCTAAAAGTAATTACCAGGGGTGAAGATGCTAATTCAATTTCGCACTGTGATCACTTTCCTCGCTTTTCGTAGTTAGTTAGGTATGTGCTAAGTGCGACAATATCTAGTACGTTAATTCCTCCCCTTCGTGCCGTCTCCGATTGTTGCAATAACTCGGCATCTTCATTAATACTTTGCTCGTTTTGTATTATGGGTCTTAGACCTTAATCATTTTCCAGACGCGCTCATACAGCCGCTGTTAACCTAGAATAATGCATACAATTACTTTGATATTTTAGAGACACTCAGACAGTGCGGACTGAGATATCATTTGATCATTTTATGGGATATTATGTTCTAAATCAGGTATATGATCCTGCTATTCTTGTCATTTTCCTGAAATGGCTTTCTTGTAGTATAATTTGTAGTATAGACAAAAAAATAGATCAATGTTTATAGGTCTACCAGTATACTTTTCCTCCATTTCCCGACTACCTGTTTGCTCTTCTGTAGGATGAAGTCCTTTCAAAATTGGATGCACACCTAAAGGAAAGACTTTACTTATACAGGAGAAAACTTCGTTTTTGAATAGTTGAGCCTCATTCAGAAAGGAGGCAACACTAAGAATGGCAGAATGGCAGTGATGCGCCCTGCTGCAATTGCATCTTTTCGCTTTAAAGACAAAAGGAAGGACTGCCAAGGAAGAAACCCACTGAAATGATCGATAGTTTTAAGATACTGTTCGAAAATCTATATTTTACGGTGCTAAACATGATGACACGCACTATCCCTGGTCAACTATATAAATACATGAGCTGTTACGAAAGAAAAAGAGCTGTTACGAAACAAAAAAGACTCATAGCTACCAAACGACATGATAACCAGGTTGCTTGGTAACTATGACTATTTCGTTTCGTAATAGCTGTTTTTAGTTTCGTAACATTCTTGAAAACATAGTGACCCACGTGTGTGCACAGCATATGATTCAATACATTACGTCGTATGCCCAGTTTCATCAAACAAACATAAACGAATGTTAGGTGAATGGACAAATCTACACATACGCCGATATTTAATTTACAAAATCTAAAGGAAATAACTCCCATTAAGACAAAAGCAAAAATGAAAAAGATAAATTTGTTACTCTTTTCATTTTCCATAAAACTGAGTCATTTTTATCTAAACTTGCATTCCGTTAAACGTAACTACTATTTTAACGGTCACATCATTGTTCTTCAACTACACACCTGGTTAATTATGTTTTCAAGGATGTAACGAAACGAAAAAGAGCTGGTACGAAACGAAAAAGACTCATAGTTACTAAACGACCTTGGTAACTATCACTCTTTTTCGTTAACCAAGGTTGAATAAGTGGGATAGACCTAAACATGCAGCGATTCTGTATAATTTAAGCTAAAGTGAAGAGTCACGTCCGTATGACTTTGTCTGGTATAATATTTAATTAAGGCTACCCTACGACAGCAAATCCTGACTCTACTAACAAAAGCCAGCAGTACCGTATATAGAAATAACTATTTGCTTATATCTAGAGTGCAGTATTGCAGGGCCAGGAATAAAATCAATCTCATCTTCAATCGCATATATAATCCATGATTAACCAAATCGCTCGCATCAGTTAAACAGCAATGGTTGTTCGTTATACATAATTACAGCACACTGACGCCTATGGTTACAATTCTATGAAATTAGATGTTCAATTCGTAGACATAAATTGTCAAAATACTGCTATTTCGTAGATAATTTTTCAAATTGAACATATTGTTAGGAAAGATTAGAGTGAGGATTCTAAAATAATGACGACAAAAATTGTTGAATTTCCTATTTCCTGTTTACGTAATTGCGGTTCTTCTTACTTATAACTGAAGAAAAATAATAAACAGAGACAATTATCTAACCATTTATGACGTTTGTTAGATATCATTATAATCCTGTTTTATTTATTCATTTATTTATTTAACGTTTTGAAAAGCAAGTAAAGAAATGTAGCTAACCACATATGAAGCTTGTTATCATGGTTTTAATTTTTTTGTTTAATTTTATTTTCTATTGGTTCCATTGGACAGCTTCAAAAGCCCAGGTTTTTATAATATAGAAATAATTCGACTATTCAAACTTACTTTAAAAACCGAAATGATTCAATAGTTTTCATCTTATTCAATGTAATCACAGTTGATGCCAAGCCAAGCCTGTAGATGTCCTGTAGAATAATAATTTTGCTTCCAAGTACGTACCAGTTTGAAAGGTCTATAGCGTCATATAACGATCACTAGAATAGTTTTATTATTTATTGAAATTTACTTTTCAAGAACGTTGCAATGGTGGCATTGAAATAACTAGAAATGTGTTACCTGTTTTGATTGGTCTTGAAGGAACCCTTTAATGGTTTTACTTAAAAAATCGGATTTTCATTTTCATTTATTCTTTAGAAACTAAGATACGGCAGATGTATTATAACGGGTAGGTGATGCTTACTACTCGTGCGCACCTGATCACACCTATGCTTTGGGGTCAATGCCTGTGTATCTGAAACATTGTTTATATACTTTACGTGTTCAGAACTATGATTTGAGTATCTTGACCACTTTAACTAATATCATAATCCTTCATACATTCAAGAGTTATTGCCGTAAGCTGAGCTAATCTAAGACGATGCAAAATATGCCATATACTAAATGCCTACTGTTGCAACCGCTTGCACAACATTGCATATCGATCTACAAAAAGACGTATGGGCATCAATAAATTCAAATGGGATCATGTTTAAGCTAAATGTGAGTGTCATGGGAGTGTCAAATGTCATTAGTGGTTTAGACGTTTCTGAAAGAGAGTTTCCAGAAACAGTTAAAACAAGACATTATGGAAATAATAAATATCCTGTCATTTTCCACACACACCTATGCCAGCATTCAAGCGCTCCAACAGATAAATGCACACACGTGCATTCCGGTCACATCCACGCGCTGTTTATTCGTTACGCCCAAAATAATCTGCCATACAACTGTTCCGTCGACCCAGGGACTTCTTTTCCAACCAATCTGTGTGTGTGTGTGTGTGTGTGTGTGTGTGTGTGTGTTTCCTTGTTGGCCTTAAGTTTCATTGCTCCCCAGCGTTATTCCTTTCATAAAAATGTCTTCCCTCAGTGCCCTCAGAATTTAATTCTAAAGAATCCATTTTACCTGCATGAGACATTTTTATGAAAGTCTGATTTTACTACAGCAGCTACAGAAATCTATCTCAGACCCCTTGGCTGCTCATTTTATTTCAGGTTGTCAAAAGGTTCTGTTTTATAAGACGTGCGTAGTACGCAATATACGAAGAACGATTTGAAAATTCTGAGCCCTACTATATTCTGTAACCTTTAGAGTGGATTTAAGTCATTGATTTTAAAAGGCTAATTCATCATCTGTATCAGTTGGATAACACTTCACTTTTTACAACTACCCCCATGAGTGCGTTAGTGCGTAGTACGCAATATACGAAGGACGATTGGAAAATTCTGAGCCCTACTATATTCTGAAACCTTTAGAGTGGATTTAAGTCATTGATTTTAAAAGGCTAATTCATCATCTGTATCAGTTGGATAACACTTCACTTTTTACAACTACCCCCATGAGTGCACTGTATAACTCTTTGACCGACCATAACTTTAGCAGAGTCAATCATTTTGAAATTGCATTTGCAAATATATGTCATACTACATCCCTGTAAGTGATGAAATATTATTGCATGACAAATAGATTTTAAATGCTACTTTAAAAATATGCCTCCCCAAATGTGTTTAAAGCGTTGTATAAAAGAGACTTTTCGCCAGAAATTTGTGAAACTTCCACAGAAAGCTAGTCAATGACAACTAATTATATTTCTGTTAAGCACGCATGCGCAAATTTACTTAAAGTATCTTAGGCTCAGACCTTTTTAATCATCCCTCATATGTTTAATTGAAATAGATCGTTATCTCTTTCGCGCAAACGCATAACTTACTTAAGGGAACAAACTACACTTTAGAACAATTTTAGGCAGCAAGATCTTACATTTAAATCTTTAAACAAACCGTCAATAAGTCTCCATGATGATAGATTGTATCGTCTAATATTAGCTGCAGCTGTGAACTTAGCATAAAAACTATAAAATTACACATTGAAAGTTACAATAGGGTTTTAGAGGCATTTAAGTATTGGTGTTTCTAAAAAAGTACCCTTGACTGAAGTGGATTCTTCGAGATTGTACCTAGAGGTAAATTTAGGGAAACAACAGAAAATGTTCAAGATTATGTCCTGATCTATTTATTTTCAAACTATGACACGAGGTATTGAATCATATCATTATAATTCTAAACGTTTTAATTATGTCCTTTTAACGTTTCTAGACAGAACTGTTGTTTGTTATCGTAGTTTCGTATTTCATAACTGCTGTTTAATTTACCATCAAATTAATATGTCTTTGAAATAAACTCGTAGTTCGTTTTGTTTTCATAAGTCTGTATCTAACGTTTCCAATCTTATGGCATTTTGTGTCGCTTTATGAAAACGAGATTACCGCCAATATTTAGCGCTAAATTTTGAAAAGTAAACATAGACTTGGACAAAGACTCTAGTAATAAGGTGATAAAGAGGATCTTACATGAGCGCTCATGTATTATTGAATTTATTAAACGAGTTGGGGAAAAAGATAAGAGAGGCTTTGTCGAGCATCCTATCGTTTTTCCCAACGAGTTTAATAAATTAAATAGTACATAAGCACGAATGCAAGATACTATTTATCATGTGACACTGAAATCGCATTTTTGTTAGCAAATTTTGCACTAAAACGTCACGATTTCGCCATTAGAAAACGCGACGTTTTTATGGACGTCAGCACATAACGTTACGACGTAATTTGCATATTTAATCCACTAGTGGATTATCGTTTTTAATGCATGGCTACATTACACTCTCAGATGCGACGTCATATGATAAAATCCTTTATCTATACCGATTTCTATGCATGAATAACGCTCTTATATGTACAAACCTGAAAAAGAAATTCATGTCTGAATTTTGATACACGTACATGCTCACTTTATGACCGTTTCGGCGATTTGTTGCCCGCCCTCAATATAATGTGTCTTCGTGACCTGCTTCAAACGCGAGTATCACTAAAATTTGGGGTCAAAGCCAACAAGACAGGGATTTTTTTCAATTTCTCCCGTCAGCCCATACATATCTATCTACATGTGTAGGGGAGAAATGCTTATTTACGGAATAGTAGAATAGGAAAACTCGGTTAACACAAAACGTTACATGAGGATCCTAAGAAAATACTCGACGCTGCCAAAATGTCACAATGTTTTTAACATTATTTGTAAGCAGGGTTTCCCTGTCCCGCGCCTGTGAATGATACCCGTATATTAAGTTTGCCAGTTTGTTGTGGCGGAGTGATTTTTCTGATCAATCTTTAAGCACAATCTTTGTGATGGAGTGGTACAGATCACAAAAGCACTCACACTGACATACCAACTGATATGCATGTATCATGATTTAAATATCTGCAAAATAATTTTGTCGGTTTTCTGGCCAGATTGTTGTGGTGGAGTGAAATATCATAACAAACTTCAAACCCATCATTCATGGCGGAGAAGTTCAGATCACTAAATAGAATGTTTGAAGAGAATGTTATTGAAATGTTTGTTTAATTAAGCTTTAAAAGTACGTTATTGCAACGTTATTTAACATTTCTGTGACGTGTTTTGAAAGGGTTATTGGGACTTTAAAAATAAAATTGCCATTTTAACGTAACAAAAACGACCCCTAAAAACGTTATTGCAAGTTATTTATGACGTTTTTAGAATATTTTAATAACGTAAATTTGTTAGCTGGGAATCTTCTTGTGAATGCGGATAGGTGGTCGGAGTACTGAATTCTTGTATTTATGTGTGCTTGAGTGTTATTTAAGAAATGGATGGACGATAGTTGATGTCATAAATTGATGTGTGCGTTTACAGCGTCATAATTTATAGAATAATGGGCCCGTTTGCATATATCTCAGCGCCTCTACCCACTCTGCCACGCACCTCCAATGGATGTCGACTGATACGGGCGGGTCTGCATTGTTTGTTTTTTCTTCTACATTTGTTGGTCACATTACTGCAGTGCAAACCAAATCTATTTCATTTTAGGACAATTACAGTAATTGTTTTAGATGTCACATGTTTAGAATTTTACGGTAAAGTGACAGAATTTCAACATTTAATAATAGAAACAGATCCAATGCATGCTTGCACTTTAACACTGTCTGACACTAGATATGTCAGAGCTCTAGATAAGAGGGAGTATTTTATGATAATTAAGTGCATTTTTTCTTAATTGTCATGAAAACCATATGGTGTGAGCCCTCTCATGAACCGTCTCGACGAGACGGTTCAGATGAGGGGTCACAACATAGGTTTTTAATGCAGAAATCACAGAAATTATCCTAATTATCATCAAATACTCCCCCTTATCTAGAGTTCTGATATGTCATGCAAAGAAACAACAACGCTTTTAGACAGCACAAAATATAAACATTGGAGTTATCATTCTTTCACACTGTTAGCTATTGGACAAGACAGAATACCATTGCTACTAAACATTACCTTATAAGATAATATTTGTAATATAACCAGTTTAGACCGGCATGTTCAAATACCCAGTTTGACCTAAGTAAATGTATCTGTCCTCCTCTTGCATAAAAAGTACCGATTATTAAAAAACGTTTATTTATACAACCAAACTTTGATGCTTATTCCAATTATTGAGTATCTAGGATCGTGATCACCAGTATACTGTTTACTTTTGTTCGTGTTTTATTTGTGGTTTAAAACAATATTCAAGTTTACCTGTATACAGTTTTAAATGGAAGCAAAGTGGACAGCTGCACAGCTGACCACAATCCTAGACAAACAATAAAAAGGATCCGCATCGGAGGTTTCTGCCTGCAACGATAAGAAACGTAAGCTACATTGTACAAGGGGCTTAAACTAAATTTATGCGCAAAATGAACAGGGACCGTATTCATAAAGCCACTTAAGTCGTTGCTATGCTGTTGGTAAGGCTAAATATCTAATTCCCTGTAACTATAAAATTTGGCCTGGAGGAACAGTCTTTGTAAGACTGTTCCTCCAGAGCAAATTTCATAGTTGTAGGGAACCTCAAAGAAATTTAGCCTTAGCAACAGCATAGCAACGACTTAAGTTTTTTTATGAGTACGGCCCCAGATCAGGAACTAATACCCTTCGTTTTTACATCTTTACCACAAAAGCTAAAAGGGAAAGAAGTACATAGATAAATTAACAAAAGTTCGCGAAAGGTTCGCACGGCAGACTGAATTAACAGTTCATTCCCAGACAGTATGTAGTGGAAAACAACAGTAACATATTTTTCACCTATTTTGTATTTTGATCACAAAGCAAAACAGAAAGCGAAATGGGCAGCTACACACAGAGAAGACCAAACATAAGCGGACGTTAGAACACGTAACATTAAGGAAACACAACAGACGTAACGAATTGGAACGTTCAGTAATTGATTTATATCGGTGGGGTGCTTAAAAGTAGTTTTACTCGATCCAGACTTTTGCAAAGGATATCTGTATGGGCAGCATGAAGGGTTCCCAACCAATCAATGAATACTTTCAGGAAACAAATAAATCACAGATAAAACCTATGAAAAATCAAGCATTAGGACGCGACAGACACAAATTGGAAATGCTTGGGTGTGAAACAACACCACTGGAACATTGGAAAAAGTAAAAAACCCGAGATTAATCCCGAATACAGTCAAGTGTGTTTTAAGCAATGTGTTTAATCATAGTGTGTAGTGCACCTCTGGGAAAATAAATGTAGTCCACGAATGGCTTGCAAACTAACTATATAGTATTACTCAGGGTTTGGCCTCACGCAATGTTATAACAATGTGTTATGTAAATATTACCAGACAAACAGGAATTACTAGGTATTGTGCTTATTTCCTGTCTTGAGAAAAGCTGCTATCATTGTAAGTCTGAATATTGGGACGGACAAGTATGACCAAACAGCACAGGCCTAGATCAGACTGCTCCTGTAGTCTACTCAGGGTCTACACTATTTGCGTCTTTATCTTCATATTTTATATGCATTTCTGCATTTGAAAGAAAAAAATCATTTTTGACAGTTACGTTATAATTGCCGATGTCCCGTTTTATAGATTTTAGATTTCAATTTTACGGTAATTAGTTGGCTTACGTTCATTTCATTGCATACAGCTCTGATCGACAAGCAAACTGGTATCCGACTTGTATTAATTGCTTCAGCCATGACTATGGTATCACTGGAGCTGAACACAAAATCCTTGAAAATAAATCGTATGCATGAGACAGCAGAATGGCACACTCTACCAAGCATACTGATTGAAACGGATGTTTGCCGGATTCAAATACATGATTGGATTTTGCAATTGTAATTTTGTTTTAGGTTGTTTTGCAATCCTTTAATAAAGTTGTGCTTTAAACACGTCGTTTTTCTTCAGCTTTATTGCATTTCTAACATAGATGCATTTCCAGGCAACGCTGGGTTTCAGGTCGATTGATGAATCAGGAAAACACTAGCTAGTATGTAAGAATGACATAACGTAATTTATTCAAATATAGAATAATTAAAAAAATTGGAAATGCATATGAGTTTAGTATAAAGTAAAAAGACAGGCAATGATCGGGAATCAATACAAATCCCACATTCAGTACACACACAAATTGGCAAACGGATGATAATCATGAAAACCGAATAAACAGCTCTTTCCCAAACAGGTGGATACTCAGCTACCCCAATTAAAAACAGCAACAACATCTAGTTTTAACTTCATTTTATTTCAATTTCAAAACAAGATAAAACAGAAAGCAGAATGGGCGGTTATTAAGTCGACCATTTTGCCCGAGACCATACACAAGCGGACATAACAACATGTAACATTGAGGAACCACAACAGAAGTACCGTCTTGGAAAAATCAGTACCAGCTGACTGGGGGTAGGAGGGGCGGGGAGGGATTATTTAAACTAGTTTACCTTACACAAACCCTCGCCCTCTGATCTGCAGTGTTCGAAACAGCAGTTTGGTCCGCATGAAGGTTCCCGAACCCATCAAGAAATCATCGCAGGATACAAACAAATCACGGATAAGACCTATGGTAAATATCAGAGATTAGTGTCGACAGAAATGACATAATGCGACAACTGGTGGGCACATTGGTAGTAGACCGCAGACGAATAGACACAGGAACAGCAGTGAAGAACCACAACAGCACTCCCGCCCTGCAACGATGAGTTATAAATTACTGGGAAGTTTAACTAGTTTTACTGGATGTAAACCCTCATCCTCCGAACTGCAGTGGTTTTAAACATTTAGTGAGATGTTTGGTCCGCACGAAGATTTCCGGACCCATCAATGAATGATCACAGGAAACAAACATATCACGAATTAAACCTATGATGAATCAGACATGAGGACTCGACAGAAACAACATATCGCGACAAATGCAGTCTCATTGAATGTCAAATACCGGAGCAATAGAACACCACCTGTTGAATCCCAAATGACCAAAACAAAGCAACGGACAATGCAAGCTCCGGCCTTTCCAATTAAAATAAGTAGCTTTATGTCGGGTCCATCATTTAGTCTGTTGCCCCGACTAACCGGCATGCATTTAAAGAAGTAAGTGAATTCATTATGCGTGACTGTTAACCACTTAACATGCAGAATGCAGCATTTCATTTTACCCACGTTGTTCACACATGAATTCATAGAACAAAATACGTTTATACCCTTTGCATCATTCCAATTTAAATATTGTCAATGTATATGGGTATTCCACCATATTTTCCTACCATTTTAACCAAGGTAAAGAGAGCTGTACATAAGACGGGGTATTGAGGATAATTTAAAGATATTTTTTCTTATTTTTCAACGAAAACATATGTTGTGAACTCCTCATTAGAACCGTCTCTTCGAGACGGTTCTAATAAGGGGTCCCAACATATGGTTTATGGCGCAATTTGGAAAATTATCCTTAAATTATCCCTGTTACTTGTTTTCATCTAGAGTACTGGTAGACCATCTTTATGACTGCTTGGACGAAACGCCTCCAAGGTGGGGCCTTTCTGAGATAAAATAATTTCTTTTCAAGGAGCAAATTCTTCTATCTCAAGATCGGACTCCTTAAAAATAAAAATCATTTCTAAAGGAACATTTGCTACCCAGGGAGCAAATGCCCTCTGTTAAACCGCGATTCCCCTTTAAATGAGCACAATGTTAAAATAGGCAGCGGCATGACGCTAAGAGAATTTTGTTCCCTGGGTTTATATGTGAACAAAGTTGGGAGGGGGGTCGGTACCTTGAGGACTCTGGTCAGTTGTCATGATGCTAGGTGTCATGACTGCTTTGACTGACAAACTCTGTTGACTGAGTGTGAGGGACTCAATTTTCTAGATGAAGCATGAGATTTATATTTTAAAATGTTCTGTTGTGTGATTTCCAGCAGTACGGAGCCTACGCATTCATGACGTTCGTATTATCATGACGTCACGGGGTCATTGTTGCAATGTCACGAAGGAAAACATCAACATGGCATGCTGACAATGCAACGAAATGTCAAAAGATAGAAGAGAAAACCCTGATGAAGGTTGCAATGCCCCTAACATTCGGTTGCATGAAAGAGCTATAATCAGTACACTATATTAAAGTTACAATCTCTAAGGATTTCGTATCAAAATGAAAACGTTTAATCAGATGCTTTTCAAAATCTTGAAATTGCATCATAAGTTCAAAAATTGAGTTCAGCTAACTATCAAACGAACGTAATATACTTAGATCGTTTTGTTGAATACAATTTAAATATGTACTTTTTTATAAGTAGACGATCATAAACTGCAATTTTGTAATTTGTCTGCATAAACCGAGCATCAATGAGACATCTTGTCTGTCTTAAATGCAGAAATGTCTATCTAGCGTGATTGTCTCCCCCTAATAGCTGTACGGAGCCCATTAATGTCTAGAAGATAAGTCTTCGTCACAGCTGAAATCGGTAAGGGATTAGTGGTATGATTTTTATTAGAATACTTATCCCCCCGAACGAAGACCTCTTTTAAATCATTAACTTTGTCCTGTCAAGGTGTTCCTGCGATTACAGAAAAAAATAGTAAAGTGAGTTCAGCTACGCTTGGCAGAAAGGTAAAGCATAACTAAGATTTGTTTCTCCCATTATTTAAGTCCATGTGCAAGGTCAAGGTCAAAATCTGGGGTCAAATGTAAGCCTTTCTGGGCCTCCGGTGGCAGCTGATACAGGGTAAAACATTTCTATTTTTTATTTCTTTTTCTGTTTGTTTTCGGTAATAATTGTATTAAATGCAGCCTGATCCGAACCCATACTGCTCGTGAATTTAAAGAGTAACTACACTTCAGGAACTGACTGAATCAGATCCCAAACCCTATCCCCAACATCAAGGGGAAAGATTGACAAAGACATCCCAACAAACAATAAATTACAAGTGATAAGCCGAGTCAGCAGCTTTTTCCCAAATAGGTGGCAACTCAGCTATCTTTATTGAACTAAACAATTTAGACCAACAGACGGGTTACAACGGACTAAGCAAATTATATGAAAAACATTTAACAATTATTTTTACCTATTTTCTATTTTTATGATAGAAGGATTAAACTGAGAACACAATAAATTAAACAGCACCGAACATAAAACAAATGCAACCGCAACAAAAGTACCGCCTTCGGACGGTCAGTAATAACTACTGGGGGTTTAAACCGGTTTTACTGGGCCCAAACCTTCACCCTCAGCCTCCGCTGCGGTGCACACAATTAGTTGGTAGTTCGGTTCGTATGGAGGTCCCCTAACTCATCAGAGAGTCATCACGGTCAACAATTAAGATCAAGAAAAGACCTGATGAAGCAAGGATGAGGACTCGACAGCCAAAACGTGTGAAGACACCCGGAGATCCCTGGGGCGTCAGCAACACCACTGGAATACTGGAGCAAAAGAAGACCACCAGTTGAACCCCGGTGGGCCAAGAAACAGACAAACATCCGGCCCCAACTAACTAATATATAGCTTTATGTAGGGGCTATCACAGAGTCTGAACCCCGACCCACCGGCGTGCAATTAAAGAAGACAGCAAAGTTGTCAACCGTGATTGGGTTAATCACTAAGTATGCAAACTGTCGCATTACATCTATGTTATAGCCAATGCGTTTAAATCGTATGATAATTTTCTTAAATTGATTGGGAAATTCTGTTTTCCCTACGATTTTGCGTAATTTATATACTAAGTCACCATAAAATTCAGGTTCCGATAGGCCTTGTTGCAAAAGTGACCTTAACCCTATATTATATTTAGAAACCAATTCAAAGTGTCTACGATAAAATTTAGAAAAAACTTTCCGAAGTTTATGATACCTGCTGTAAAAGCTTGGCAGTCAAACTTTTATTACGAGCATTGAAGTCAGCCAGATGACTAGACACCCTAGCGAAGCGAATAAGCTGAGAAATGTAAACACCATAAGAAGTGGTGCGGAGAACATCACCATCCAAAAACGGAAAATTAACAATGTCGAAATCAAAATCATCGCGTTGGTCATAAATTTTAGATGAAACAAATCCATCTAAATAGATAAATGTAAATCCAAAAATGGGGCCTCGGTATCAGAAGTATTTGCTTTATTTAACTGCAATTCAGCAGGATAAACTTGACTAACCATTTCTTCAAAATAAGGGTTGTCAATATTTAAAAGGTCGTCCAAGTATCTAGACGTTGAGTTGAATGCTTCAATGACATGAGCTTGAGTATCATCAGAAAGAGACATCATAAAGTCTCTTTCATAGCAAAATAGAAACAAATCTGCTACAAGAGGATCGCAATTAGTACCCATCGGAATTCCTATAATTTGTCTGTGTAACTTAGTACCGAATCTGATGAAAATGTTATCTAGAAGATATACTAAAGCATCACAAACATTTTGGCAAGACCACATTTTAAACCTTTTTTGGTCATCGGAAGTAAAAAAAGCATGTTTATCATTGCAAGCAAGATAAAGAGCACCCTCTCTCTGAAAAGTAGTCTCAATTAAATTTATTAGTTTCTTTTATATTAAATTATAGGGCAATGTTGTATAGAGTGTAGAAAAATCGTATGTAGACAAACTAGACGCGCGATGTCCTCTAGAGTTCAGCTTATCAAGAACCTCGGTAGAATTTTTAATTGACCAAAACAAATTTTTTCCTGACCGTTCGTAAACTTTTTCACAGTACCTAATTACATGAATTTTGATAGCGGTAAGGCAAGAAGTTAATAATTTGGATAGTTCAGTAGTGGTACAAGCACTAGAATTAGCAATAAACCTGGCTTTATATGGTCGTTTATGAAGTTTAGGTAACCAGTACATCGTAGGAAGCTTGTCCTGCCGTTCCTCTACATTTACAGAAAACTTGAGGGCTATATCATTACAGTGCCTAACGACAACAGACTTTTGCCTTAAAATATTCAGATGCTTATCAAAATATCTACTCTTTCGTTTTCAATCCTAGATATGACTGTTAGTTCACTGAGACGGAAAAGAGAGATTAAACAAAGTGGCATGTGCGCCCAGTGCAGATTCAGATCGGCCTGGACCTCCACTCAGTCTGAACAGATTCTTCATTGTGCGCTTACATGGTAGCTAAAAGTCTAAGCAAGCTTTATGTGGACAGCGAAGACTATGATCATACTTGGTCGACGTCCAGGCTGAGCTAAGTCTTCGCTGGAAGCACATGCACATTTGTTGGTTTTGATATGTCGCAGCTTATTTTAGCTCGCCTGAACGAAGTTCAGAAAAAGCTATAATTACTACCCCCGGCGACGGCGGCGCGGCCGCGTTAGCAAAATATTAAAGTTTTACGTTAAAGTTTTTAAGATCTCATAGTTTCTAAACGCTTTAATCGATTTCAATCATATTTGGTATGATGATAGATATTAGACTGAAATTTATCAAGTATCATCCCCACTCCTGTTTGTGACCTCTAGGTCAAGGTCACTGACCTTGAAATTCTCTGTAAAAGTTTTAAGTTAAAGTTTTTCAGATCTCAGAGTCTCTAAACCCTTTGATTGATTTGAATTATATTTGATGTAGTGATAGATATTGGCCCAAAGTTTTATTCAGCACCAACCCCACCCCTGGTCATAGTCTATAGGTCAACGTCACAGTCTTAGAAATTTATGTTAAAGTTTAACGTTAAAGGTTTTAAGATCTTATAGTTTCTAAACCCTTTGTTCAATTTGAATTATATTAATTATGATAATAGATATTGGTCCAAAATTTGTACTGCACCATTTTCATCACTGGCAATGACCTCTAAGTCAAGGTCATGGACATAGAAAAGTTTATATTAAAGTTCTTTGATCTCATATTTTCTAAACCTTTTGTTCCATTTGAATAAGTGATGGTCGGGTGGTGCGATGGTGCTGTGTGTAACTTCCAGTGCCGGGGCGTCCTACTTATTTGAATCGTGGTAGGGCAAGGGCCTACTATGCTTGCAGTAGGTGTGGGTGGGGTTGTTTGTACATTTTTCTCTCGTCTATCATTTCTACTCTTTCTCCCTATCTGGAAGACGGCCCGATATATACTGAAATACTGTCTCAAAGGGCCGTTAAACCCAAAACATCAATCAATCCACTTGAATTATATTTGGTAGGATCATAGATGTTGATCTAAAATTTATTCAGCACCATCCCCACCCCCAACATGAACTTTAGGTCAAGGTCACAGACTTAGAGATCGTTATATTGAAACTTGGGGTGTTCTTGGCTAAATATATTACAGACACACTCTCCTTAACCCTTAGATACATTTACTTTGTACCTCTACAGATGTTTGGTATTGGTTTAAATTGTAGCCCGTCCCTCACTCCTCTTAATAACCCTTTAGGTCAAGGTCGCAGACTGAAGGTTTATAGTTTAACAGTGCCTGGATGAAAAGACTGATGACAGATACTGCTCCAGAAATTTACATGGTAGAAACATCACCTTGAAGTCCCTAATTAACCTTGAAGGTCAAGATCTTATTCTTAAAACTTGGTGTTCGTGATGGGAAAGCACCAGTTTAGGCACGCTTTGCTGTCTTGTGACAGCTCTTGTTCTTTCTACGGTCGATGTTATGCAGAGACTGATCATGGTATACATTTGTAGTTAAATCCCTATTGATTACATATAGAACGATATAAATCAATGTGTAATTGCATTATTGTTTAGTCTTATCTATTTTTAAAAAACGTTAGACACAGAAACTTCAACAGTGGCAGGTCTTTGTGTCTGACTTTTGCATCCGGCAATTATGAACCGTATCCATGCCAGTTTCCCTCCTAAAAACCATTTGAAAGCAATCCTATTATCGGAAATTGAAATTTCAGAGTACTGCTTTTAAACTTCAAGTAACGGCTTAAAGCCATCATTATTCAGCCTCTTAACCGAAGTGCACCGTTTGTCGTAATCAGTCTCATCAAGCACATTCAGCAATAAATGAATATTCTGCAGCTCATGCTCAGTCATTTGCTGGTTATGCGGTTATCTTAATTTTAGTTTTACGGCAATTCTGATTTTGTGATTTTTTGTAGTATTTTGCATGCCATTATGCTTTGCACCTGCCTTTAAAAGCAGTAGTTGTTTTCAACCGTAACGACAACTATTGACATGACGATGTTACCATATGCTCAAAAATAGTAAACATATCTGAATAAGGACCTCTAGCAATTAGATGTAGATTTTCCCTAAATCCAGAAATAGAATAGAACAGTTATCAGCAAATGTGTATCAATGCACTTTTTAATTATTTGTATTTTACAGCTCTGCTTTAAAAAGGTGGGCGAAATTGGATTTGGTCTCTCAATAATTATGTAACTCCGAAAATAAATTTGTTACATTTTTTCTTAAGGACTAATAATGGCAGAATATTGAAACTTGGAAGACATATGAACAATGAGTTGTTGTATCCTGAAGGTGAAAATCAGGCTCTTTGCCTTTATTCTCATCAGCGACCCTGACAATTATTTGTGACGAAACCAGAGAAAAGTATACTGAATTTTTTAATTTTAATTGGGCAGTCGAGTCAATGACTGACTAGTATCAAAAAGGGTCCAAATAATATAAAAGACGATGATCTAGAATAAGAGTCTTAACTAATCTAAATTATCAGATTTCTCAGAATAAATCCTCTGATCCCAAAGGACGAAAACAAAATATAATCTGAACTTTAGATGATGTACGGTGAGACGTTTTGCTGCCGCAACACGGCACAACACTAGCTGCAGTGAAGTAAAATCAAAATCTTAAAGAGATTCTTCAAGGGCAGAGAACACATTCAGAAGAAGGTACATTGGCCAGACTACGTAGTTTTGGCTAAGAAAGCCTCAAATGTGACCTGGCAATATCTGGTGACGAACTGTTGGAAAAGTATACTGAATGTCTTAATTTTAATTGGGCAGTCGGGTCAATGACTGATTAGTATCAAAAAGGGTCATTGGGCGTAAGACTATGGCTTATTGTTTTCATTCTTCTATTTTTCATCCATTTTTCCCCTATTTCGCATGTTAACTTAGTGGAAATTTGTACTACAGACTTTTTACAGGAACTATTAAAACCAGAACCTTTACACACAGTTCACCTTTGGAGAATGGCTTTTTGTCTACATTGTTAAGAAATATACTCTCTGACAATTTATGACTTTTTGACTGGCTCGCCGACAGTTTCTAATTATAATTATAAAAACTGATCACAAAGGGCAACGTATTGAAGCTTTGTGAAATCAGACTCTGCAAATGCAAGAAGGCTTTAAAGGATGGCGCATCGCAATAAATTTTATGAGCTTCAGCATTATTAGGAAAGCTATGTCTGCAAAAAAAAACATTAACTTTCTTCGGTTTGATAAAGCATATACATATGTGGGCCAAAATTCTTTACATGCTAAAGAGACCCCGAAATATCATCTCATTATCCCGATCCCTAACTTTTTTGACCAGTAAATTTTGCACATATATGCGTTTGACGCATGCTTGTTGTTTGAATAGCACTGTGATATTTTGGCTTGGTGTAGAAACCTACAGACTTAAACCCATGTTAGAACTGCGTTTTGGGTTTATCAGATTACATTTGCGGAGTGTCGTGAATATATAAATTGCCGAATACTTCAGGGGTTCAGAAGTCTGATTTGCAGTATTAAGCATGAGAAAGACGTTATCTTTATTGTCTCGGACGTATTGTCTTATACAATTAGCCTCATTAAGCTCAATGTTAATCAGATCCCTTGTCAGTCTTGTCTGTATTTGATTTCTTTATTTGCACTTAGCATTATCATAAAAGAGAAATATTTCTGCAACACATCAAAACTGCCATTATATGTTTGGTAAAGCAGCTGAACGGAAATAATTTACGAAGAACCTATCAGTTAATGTCTTTCGCACCAATTCATTCCCTATTCGGTTTAGAATTAAGTGTAATTGACAGTTGCAGTTAGAAGATCGTTTTTAAAGATGTGTATGCAGAAAAAAATCTACACATTGCTTAAAGGATTTTTTTACTTAGGGATCGGGCTCTGAATTCTAGAAATTATGGATACCTAACTTTGATGGGTTGTGTTTTTGTGACTGTGTTTATGTCTTCATCAACTTTATAAGCCATTGTATGCCAGCTCTGTTTAACTTTTTTATTTCCGAGTAGGAAAGTCTGATGTCAGTTTGCTTTTTTTGTTAGTGAAATCATCTGTGGTTTTGCAGACCACAAGACAATAAGTGGTTTTAATGTCTTTGTCTGTTGTTGCTTTATGTATTTATGGCAATTTGTCTTGTTGTTTTATGTCTTTTCTTCAATTATTTATGCCTAAATTTCTGTTTTATGTTTTTGTCTTCATTGTTGGTTTACTTTATCAATATAAAGCATAAAATTGTTTAGAAAAATCAGGTCAAATTCACGTTTTAGTGGCAGCATAATGGAAAAAAAATGTAAACTCATAAACGGTTAAAATAATTGTTTACCATAGCCTAGTAGCCGTAGGGGCAGCAGGAGTTAGAGTCCCGCTGAATCTTGGGCACAGCATATGACAGGCGGAACCCATCCCACTACTGTCGCTGCTTAATTCTGTCTGATTCGAAAAGGTTTTCATTTACAGCTTGGTTGACAGAGAAAGTCTTTACCAAGCCCGTTTTCGAACTCACGATCTTTCCGTCACTTTCTGCACCACTGCAAAGTCGCTCTTACCACTCGACCACGGTGCCTCTCTGTAAAGTCATGCAATAAAATTCAAGAAAAACATGCGCTTTACATAATCATGTCTGAGGGATTCTTATTTTCAATCTGATTAAAGTACTTATACAAGAGAGTTAGATTTTTGATATCTCACGAATTGCTACGTGAACACGTTCATCCTATGTAGATGTAAAGCATATACTCTGTGTTTTTTTTTATTAACAATTATAGAAAAATTTGACAATTACGTCAATCGCCACTGTAAAATGACAATGAAAACGTCCAATATTTAGGCTTAAAAAAGATCAAGCTCGTGGGTTATGTCGATATAAGCACACAGGCATTCATTGAATAAGTAAAATAGAATATAGCACTGAATGCGATACTGATCTACGTTAATGCCACATAAATATCAGAATTTTTTACCTAATCCTGTAAATGTTGTTTGCAAATTGAGAAAAATAAACTTAACGCCATCAAAAACTAAGTTAATTTATTTCACGTACCAGGGTCTGTACCTGACACCCGTTCCGGGACGTCTTTGGTCGGCCCACCGTGGTTTCACTGGTAGGTTTCTTCTGCTCCAGAATTTCATTGTTGCTATTTATACCCCCGCTTTGAAAAAGTGGGGGTATACTGGTTTACATCTGTCCGTCCGTCCGTCCTTCCGTCCCTCCGTCCGTCCTTCCGTTCCTCCACTTTTACTCAAAGTTTTCGTCAAAGATTTCTCCAAACCCGTACAAGCTAGAATGGTCATATTTGGCGTACAGGTTGATGACGATGTGTTGTATCTCTGGATTGCAAACCAGCCTGCTCCTGCTTATGCGTCCCTTTATTTGTCCAATTTTCTTTATTTCCATACTAAGAATCATGAAATTTTTCGTCAAAGATTTCTCCACAACTGTATAAGCTAGAATAGTCATATTTGGTATGCAGGTTGATGACGATGTGTTGTATCATGGGATTGCAAACCAGCCTTCTCCTGCTTATTCTTCCCTTTATTTGTTCGATTTTCTTTCTTTCCATACTTTGAATAATGAAATTTTTCGTCAAAGATTTCTATGCAACCATGCAAGCTAGAGTAGTCATATTTGGTGTGCAGGTTGATGAGGATGTGCTGTATCGTGGTATTGCAAACCAGCCGTCTCCTGCTTATTCTTCCCTGTATTTTTCTGATTTTCTTTCTCTCTTTACATTGAATAATGCAATATTTTGTAACAGATTTCACTGTAGCCCTTCAAGGTAGAATGCTCTTATTTGGTATACAGATTGATAACGACTTATGGTATCTATTGATTGCAAACCTGCTGTATCTGGCATATTCTTTCCTGTATTTGTCCAATTCTCTTTCTCTCTTTACACTGAATAATGCATTTTTTTGTAACAGATTTCACAGTAGTCCTTCAAGGTAGAATGTTCATATTTGTTATACAGATTGATAACGACTTATTGTATCGTGGGATAGCAAACCAGCCATTTACGGGCATATTCATTTCTGTATTGTATTTATCCAACTTTCTTTATCTCCATACTTTGAATAATGACAATTTTGTCAAAGATTTCTACTAAGCCATTGCAAGTTAGAGTAGGGATATTTTGTTTGCAAGTTGATGATAATTGTTGTATTGGGTTCAAGGACCAGCATTCTCCTGCTTATTCACAGTATCCGAACTACATGTACAATCTCTTCCGGTTTTCATAGCGTTGAATCGAGAGTACAAACATTCGCTTATAACCAGTAGTCGGAAATCATTATGTTTTGAGATTTTATCCGGAATCAGCTGCGTCATTTATAGCTATTCAGCTTCGAAAATGTAAAGAGGTAAGTTTAATATAATTTGCTCTTCGGACTTTTACTTTATTACCCTGTACAATGTCGTGTATGGGTGGGTAGTAATTGGTACAGTATTCAAATCGCCCTTGGCATGATTCTTAAACCATTTTGAGCATTTTCTTACATGTTTTATAAGAAATCTTTAGAATAAACGGAAGGCGTTATCAATCTACAGTTTGTTAGTTTTGATAAAAGAATGATAGCTAAGTTTTGCACGACACAATCTCGTGTTAAACTAAGCTGTTCGGAAAAAAAATCTGAGACGGCAAGGAGTTTTTCATTGTACAGGGCAATAAAGTAAAAGACCGAAGAGAAAATTATATTAAACTTACCTCTTTACATTTTCAAAGCTGAATAACTATAAATGACGCAGTAGATTCCGGATAAAAACTCAAAACATAATGATTTCCGGCTACTGGTTATAAGCGAATTTTGTACTCTCGATTCAACGCTATGAAAACCGGAAGAGAGGGTACTACAGTGCGTTCGGATACTGTGTTATTCTTTTCTATTTATTTCCAATTTTTGTTTCTCTCCTTACTTTGAATAATGCAATTTTTATAGCAAATTTCACAGGATCCCTTCAAGCTTGAATCTTTATATTTGATATACAGATTGATAAAGACTCATGTCTTACATGCAAACTATTGATTTTTCTATCTGTCTATGTGAAATAATTTTATTCCGTATTACATAGAAAGGGGTTAATTGATATTTGGTATACATGTTGACAATGAGTTCTCTCTCTCTATACTTTATGTAACAAAAATAACACCATTTGATTAAAGCAGTTAAGCGGGGGTATAGTCGGGTTCTCCGACAGTTCTAGTTCTGTGAGTCATCATGTTTGTTTTATCTTAGTTTTAATTTAATACATTTTATGAGGTTAAAAAATCATTAGGAACACTAGTACTGCATAAAAACATTACGTATATTAGCGCTTGGTGTCTGCAATCAGGTGTGTATGACATTCTGCATGATAAAGATAACAGACATTTGGGCCGCGACACGACAAAACCAACAAAATACCATATGCGCCCATCAAAGACTGAGATCAGCCTGAGCATCCACCAAGTCTGCTCAGCGTCTTTGTTGCGCTTAAAAGGTAGCTAAAGGTCTAGGTAGCTAAAGGTCTAAGCTGCTACTTCCATGCCGACACCGAATATTCTGATCAGACTGGGCGGATGCCCAGGCCAATCTGAGTCTTCGCTGGGCGCACATGCCACTTTCTTGGTTTTGTCTCATCGCGGCTCATTTAGAGAAAGTGTGCCTGGTTACTGCGCAATTGCATTTGCACTTGGAATTATGGATGGCTGTTCGATTCATTTGTAATATTAAGCTTTGTTCAAAATATGCTGTGGAAGCTATCACACGTTTTCTGAAACCGCATTTAGGTTCGCCCACTTTGAGCTCTTCATAAGTCCACCAACTCTTTTACTTAAATGGATATACTCGAGACCAAAAATAAATATTAATAATAAAACATAAATGAAAAAATTAGGGAACAAAATTATAGTATCGGAATTAAACCATTTCATCTTCAAAGATATTAGCTTTTCTTGGCTTCTGTGTTTAGAATTATTTACTTTGTTTCTAGGGGTAGTGCCATTCGAAAGAAAAATGTGACTCAATCATCGCGTCACAAATTTGAGATTGGAAATAATTAAAAGCAGAGAGAAAATGTCTGATTACCATGCCAAGTAAAATTCTTTACATGCTACAGAGACCCAGAAATATCATCTTATAATCGCGATCCCTCACTTTATTGCCCAATACTTTTGCACAGTATACGTTTGGCGCATGAATGCGGGGAGAACAGCATTAATATTTTTTGGCTATGTACAGAACCCTAAATTTTTAAACCTATGACAGACTGGCAGTGCGGGTTTACCAGTCTATTTTTGTGCTTGCATTTGCCAAGTATGCAAAAATTGCCAAAAGCTTCCTGGTTTTCAGAATTCTGCTTTGCAGTATGAAGCTTTTGTCTCAGACGTATTGTCTTATAAAATCAGTCTCATTAAGCTCAACATTTATCAGATCCCTAGTCAGTCTCGTCTGTAATTGATTTCTTAATTTGCACTTCGCATCATCATCACATCAATAAGATTTCTGCGACGCATCAAAAGTGTCATGATATATTTGGAAATGCAGTCGGAGCGGAAATAATTAACGAAGCGCCTTTCATTTAATGTTTGCCACACCATATATTCCCTTTATTGGTACTATGCTTTAATTAGAATATATTGTTATTGACAATTACAATGTGAGAACCATTTAAGCACTCAAAAAGAGACGACAAAAATTTACGTCTGCAAATAATAATGATAATAAAAAATGAATCATTCAAGCTACAGCAAATTAAGAATTCAAAGACTAGAGAACAGACAGTGTAGATCTAAATGAGGCGGCTCATGTAGGCTCCTCGTTAAGATCTACGCTGATTGCAAATTCAGCTATTTTTGTCGGTTGCGTTGAAAATGTTAAATATATGTAGACATTAACAAAATCTACATATTGCTAAAGGTAGCTTTATTTCACAGGGATCGGGCTACAGGTTCTATCCATTAACGAATGCTTAACCATGGTGGGCTGTGTTTTTTTGACTGTGCTTACGACTTCGATAACATTACGTGTATGCCAGCTCTAATCATTATTTGTTGCTGGGTGTAAAACTCTGATCATAGTTTGCTTTCCTGGTTAAAGTGAAATAATCTGTAATTTTGCAGACTGCAAGAAAATAAATAAAATAATGTCTTTGCCTATGTTTGCTTTATATATTAAATACTTCTTATCTTGTGCTTTTATATCTGCTATTTAGGTATTTATGTTTCGTTTCCTATTTTATACTTTTGTCTTCATTGTTTAAAATTCTCGTCAAATTCAAATGTTTTAGCGGCATGTTAATTTGAAAAAAAACCGTAAAATAGTAAGTTCATGCACTGAAATTCAGGAAGAAGAATTGCACCTGCTATAAGTTATCACCTCTGAGTGACTCTTGTTTTCAATCAGATTAAACTGATAAATAGACAAGAAAGCTTTGTGATATCTCATGAGCCGCTACATGAGCACGTTCATCCTATTTAGATGTAAAGCATTTATTCTGTTCTTTGATAATAACAATTATAGAAATATCTGATAAAAACCTCAATCTCCACCGTCTAAGTGCCAATGAAAATGTCAAAAATATTAGACTCCTGTCGTAATGCATCTTACTGTTGGAACAATATTGTCAGAAAGAATAGTGTGGACCTAGATCTAGCTTCTCTTAGAAGTAGTTTGTCAGGATCACTGGAACACTGTTTGCCAGTCTGCAAGAAGCTGTTGTCGACACATTGCAAACAAATAAGTCAATTGGTTAATATCAAGGCTCAGTTAAAGATCAAACTCGAGGGTAATGTTGATATTAGCATAGGGCCATTTATTAAGTAAACTTGAATATAGCACTGAATGCGATACAGATCTACGTTAATGTCACGTAAATATCAGAAGTTTCCAGCTGATCCTGTAAATGCGGTTTGTTAAATGTGAAAATATACTAAATACTAAACACCATGATTATAGAAAGTAAGCTCATTTATTTCGTATATATGTACGGTACTTGAAAGGAGCAAGTACACGTAACACATCTTTATTGATATGTACCAGAAAATCTTGGACAACATAGTTGTGACAGGAAAAAACTGCATCAGTCTGGTCTCTTTGACGAAAGTGTTTACCCATACTTGCACATAATAACTGGTCGCTTCCGTTGGTAGGTATGTAAAGAGATTGGTAATTCTTTTATAAAGATATACCTATGCTTTATTTGTCGGACTTGGGGGGTTGAGTTTAGTTTATACCAAGAAGGGTGGAGTCAACAAAAAGTTCACTTTATAACGTACGAAGAGATTAGCGGATCTAAAAATATTAATGTGTTACATTCAAATTAAACCACCACAAACACAACAACAACATAATAATACTTATAATATTAAACAATTAAAAGTGAGCGCCAATGTTGTTTACAAGAAGCTCCTTTAAGTTTTAATGTTACATACCGAGTATTGTCATTTGAAAAGGTAATGGAAAGTGCAACCAGGCATATATTATCATGCCCCAAGTAAGATCAAATAATTTTTATATTGTTTTGAATAGTATACATACTTAATAAAACTTCTTGTTTAAATCATTGTATTGTTATTCTGTAAGATCAAATATTTTGGATGTTGTTTTCAATAGTATATGTACTTAGTTAAGCTTCTTGTTTAAATCATAAAAATAGTCGCTGCATTCTGCAAGCACGTGCTTGCAAATTACTTGTATTTGAACTGAAAATGAACAAACATTCAATTTATATATTAAACGCATTATGCTTTTGGCAACTGTGGCTGAAAACTTTGCTCAGTCTCACATGTGTACAGAAGTGTATATTGAACAACTTTTTATTATCGGCCGATCTGATTCCTAAGTAGATCAAAGTAGTACAATGACTTTTTTTTTGAAAAAAAAAACACACACACAAAAAAAAAAACACTCCTTAATTATGAGCCCATGCAGGGTTTGCTGAAAAATTCTGGTAATTATACAACATACCAGTGAATTAATCAAGGCGTCCCTGTTAATATCATCATTATCCAAAATTTTGGCACCTAATTATTTGAATTATCCTGAACTTTGGACAAGTTGACGTTAAAAGATTGCAGTAAGTCGTCAGGTTACTGGCAAAATGGCAAAAGTAAATAGGAATATTCTAAGGAACTGACTCAATTTAGTCCCAGATCCCACCAAAGACATCATGGAGGATCTGACCAAACTACTGCTTCCAAGGCAAAACTACATCTGGGTCCTAATTTGTCCCAGAATTTTTTGTTCATTTATTTGATTCATAACGGCGCCAGTATTCTATTTTTATGACATTTACATTGGCACTTTCACATAGGAGATTAATATTATAAACATCCGACATTTCTATAATCACATGATAATTGTTGATTAATAGTATTTCATCAGCATATGATATAGCAACGAGTGAAAAAGCACAAACTTTCTTGTATAGTACTTTAATCAAAGTGAAACAGACCTGATTATGCAAAGGCCGTATATGAGCCGCTACACGACAAAACCAACAATGTGGTATGTGCGCGGAGTGAAAACTCAGATCAGCCTTGGCATCCGCCCAATCTGATCAGAGTGTTTGGTACAGCATGCGCTTTTAGGGTAGCTAAGGTTTTACGCTAGTTCCATGCGGACAGCGAAAACCCTGATCAAACTGGGCTGCTGCCCAGGCTGATCGGAGTCTTCGCTGGGCGCACATGCCACTATGTTGGTTTTGTTGTATCGTGGCTCATATTTCTTCTTTGTGAACGTGCAGTGAGTTTGTTTCATTTGATTTCACATTTTGCCTTTGAAACATGTTGAATTCGACAAAGATTACTAACCATATTTTTAAGTCATTTATTGATAATGTGAGGCAACAAGACATAAAGCAGTAAACAGCAGACATGACATAAGAATATAATTTAAAGTCATTAAACAACGAGACATGAGCCACGACACGAGAAAATGAACAGTAGTTGTGCGCCCAGCGCAGACTCAGATTAGCCTGGGCATCCGCCCAGTCTGATCAGAGTCATCGATGTCCGCATAGAGGTAGCTTAGACCCTTAGCTACCCTTTAGGCACTTAGAGAAGAGTCTGATGGAGCTAGGTGGATGCCCATGCTGATCTGAGTCTGCTCTGGGCGCACAACCACTTTGTTGGTTTTCTCGTGTCGCGGCTCACATAAAGTCATCAAACAAGAAGCATCAATACGCGAAACAATAAAACAATTTTTTCTTGCAGTCGGCAAAGACAAATACACATGTAGGTAATTTTATAAGCCAAGAAGTGACATTCTTCCCTCAGATGTACTTGCCAGTCACAAACAAAAACTAATACCGAAAATATTTTCAGAGCTGACATATAATAATAAGTATCGAAGAAAATCAGAAACACAGTCCACCGAGTATATGTACCTTGTAACCCGTGCCCAGGGTCATACGATCAGTACGTTTAGGAATTTTGTAGATATTGTTCTGTTTCTAAAGTTTGAGGGCCGGGCAGGGGCTCTTATTGTATTAATTCTTGATCATATGCTACGCTTTTACATTTACATTACAATTGTCAATTATTGTTTGATTATTTATAAAGCGTCGTTTCTAAATTTAGTACTAGACGTTACGTAATGGATAAAGTGATTAAATGATTGCGACGTTTGCTTCGTTTATTATTATCCGCTTTAACTGCTGTAGTAAACGTATCATGACACTTTTAATGCGCTGCAGAAATCTTATTTAATCAATGAATCAATGATGATGCCAAGTTCAATTTATTTATGTTCAATTTATTTATTTGGGCTCAAACGAAAAACGTTTTTTGCCCTAAACATAGGCGGTTATATACAATACATGTGAGAAGAGCATGTTACATATAAAGATATGCGACAAAGTCAACACCGTTAGAAATAAAGGTAAATAAACCAGCTGTAATACGGTAAGCTATAATCCATTCATGCTATCACGTAACAATTTGTGTATCCTTCAAACCTATCAAGTGTAACGGAACACATAGGAAGTCATAAAATGCACGTGCCTCGCTCGCGTGTCATTCACAAATATATGTGAGGCATGAACGGATTAGGCTTTCTACAAAATAGTATCATTTGTGGATTAAATTATGCTTTTACAGGTATGTAAAGTAAGATTTGTGATTTGTAGATGCTTTAACACAGAATTCTATCATCTCTCCGTTATATTGCCATTTTTCATATTGTCATACATCACATCATACCCCGGCGGACACATGACGTCATACTGCCGTCGCAGCGACGTTTTTGCGTCGCATCGACGTCAGCACGAGGTGTCGTGTGTCCGGTGGATAGCAAATACATTCTCTTTATCATTTGTACAGATGTAATAACGCATAAACTAAACACCATCACGCTTCTCATTCGCAAGATAAATATATTTAGCTAATTTTGAGAGTAAACCTGATTGTTTAGACGAAATTAAGTTTTTATACTTTTGGTACGATGGCCACGCACAATAATATCTGGGTAAACATTGCAATCTTATATCACGATAAAAAGGACAGACCAAAGCAAAATGGTACTCATTTTCTACTGTTGACATATTACACCTAGTACATAATCGGTCTTGTCTGTCTATATTTCTATACCGTCCTTCTTCTATATTTAGCTTGTGTGCGGAGAAACGAAAACGCGATAGCGCAGTCAAGTGCTTTAAGTTTGAAACACAATAAAGATACTTTTCTAATTCAAATACATGTTTGTATGTACTATATGAGTTTAATTTTACCGAATTTTGCATATCCGAAAACCAGCCCTGTAAAAACTGATCATGCACTCGTTCGATTACTCTGTCAAGTTGAATTTTAGAAACATCCTGGTTATTCCATAAATACTGAAACCCCAAATCGGATAAAAGATTTTTTACCTGGCTAGCCCAGTTATTATTGCAATTATCTATTTCAATTTCAGATTGTAATAATTTAAATTTTAATGAATCTGGAGACTTCACAATACCATACCAATACTTCAAAATTTTAATCTTTCGTAATACGCTTAAGGAAATCCTTCCTAGTTCTCCGTATACTGCAGCTGTGCATGTTTGTACTTTAACCCCAAGAATCTGTTTCAAAAATTTCAAATAAACACGTTCAACATCTGTACCAGAATGGAACCCCCATATTTCTGCCCCATAATTTAATATTGGTAAAATCATTGCATCAAACAATTTAAGCTTCTCTGTCACCGCTAAAGACATCATACTAAATAGATTATTTAGTGAAAATAATGCTTTCATACCCTGTTCAGCTAAAACCTTTTGAGTTTGAAAAAATTTGCCATTAAACGAGAGTCACGCCTAGGTATGTGAATTTCGATACACACTTTAGTAATGTTTTATCGTAGTATAGTTCAACAGTTTCAGGACGAGTACCCCCTTTGAAAACCATTACAACTGTTTTGCCTGTATTTACAGTAATACCCCATTTATTGCAGTAGGTATGCATTTTATTCAGCAAAATTTGTAAACCAGTCTTGGACCTTGAGAATATAACCGTGTCATCTGCAAATAATAAGATAAACATCTGTATTTCGTTTATAGATATAAGATCAGCAGAATTCTCATATAAAGATCGTGACATATCATTTATAAAGAAAATAAACAATAGTGGGGAAAGCGGTTCGCCTTGTTTTACACCCATATAGCTATCAAAATACTGAGTATAAGACCCATTTACTTTCACACATGACTTTACTTTTTCGTAAATTGTTTGTAACATATTTATCATTTTTGAGGAAGCACCACATAAGAGTAGTTTATACCATATGCCGTTACGATAAACTTGGTCGAAGGCTTTTTGAAAATCCACAAAAGCGCAGTAAAGTTTTTGCTTATTATTTAAGACTTTATTGATTATACTTTGCAAAATAAAAACACAGTCGATCGTGCTTCTTTGTTTCCTAAACCCAAATTGTACATCAGTTAATAAATTGTTATCCTCGGCCCATTTACGTAATCGAGTATCGAGTAAAATGGAAAATATTTTAGAAAATATGCTTGTCAGTGTGATTCCTCTGTAATTGTTCACCTCATTTAAATTACCCTTTTTAGGGACTGGAACTATGATTCCTCTTGACCAGGAGTCAGGGTATATACAGTTTTCGTACATATGATTGAAGAGTTTGCATAAAATAGGTGCTAATATATCTCCGCCATCGATAAAAATCTCGGGCGATAACGAATCAACACCGGCACTCTTGCCTCGCTTTAAGGAATGTATGGCAGCTAAGACCTCAGTGCATGTGAAAGCACAGTCAAGTTGTTCTATCACATTACCGGGAATATCACCAGAAATGTGGGATTCAGTTTCCTCGTTCTGGAATTGTTGATCAGAGGAAAATAACGACTTAAAATGTGTAAAAAAATCATCCGCCGTAATATTTGATTGATTATTATAATTTCCTTTCATTTTACGTATTTCACTCCAGAATTTTTTTGGCTGCGATTTAGCTAAATTATGCATCGTATTTCTTTGTTTTTGCCTAAATTTATTTCTAGCCCACCGTTTTACTTTACAATAATTACTCCTTTTTTCAACAACTGCCTCGCGCGTATCACGTGACCGATATTTTCTGTTAACCTTATTGGCTGACTTGAGTTCCCGCCTTGCGGCTTCGCATTCCTCCGTGTACCACGGACTTTTAAACTTACGCTCTGTTTCAGAGAAACTACGACGCTTTGTTGATTTTATCGTACCGAATACACTAAATGAGGCATTATACAGTGTATCCGCAAAAGTATCTATGCCTTGATTAATATCAATTCTTGATTCAATTATTTCGTTAACAATTACGTTCAAATTTTCGGCTTGCGAATTTAGCACATTTGTGAATTCATTAGTTTTTCCACTATCCCATATTAGTTTCTCGACCTTGATATCATTCGCCTCTGGAAGGGGATGGTAATAATTAACATCGATATTTAGTTGAATAGACGCATGTGCAGAACACGAATAAAAATCATGAACGATAAAATTCTTAATTAAGGGAAACAGATCATGTGACATTAATACATAGTCGATCATGCTTTGGCCATTTGCCGACATAAACGTGAAATGACCATGGCCTGCATCGTCTCCCATACGTCCGTTTACGATTTTTATATCTGTACTTGTACATATATCGAGCAACTTCATGCCAGATGAATTTCAAATTTTGTCCATAGAAACTCTTTCCGGGAGCTCGAAGCTGTTAATACTCGTGTCGGAGCAGTCTACCGTATGAATATATTTATCGAATGTATGACTGTCGTAAATAATATCTGGCCGCATACCGCATCTTGCATTTAAATCTCCAATTATTGAAATTTTACCAACAGACGAATATTTACGAATACCGTTTTCTAATAATTCAAAATAGCCAACATTATGCTGTTTATAGTATGCAGAATCCTGGGGCGGTATATATGCAAAACAAAAACATATGTCAGATTCTAAATGAAAAATATTCTTACAAAGTTTGACCCATATGATCCCAGAATCATCTTTTTCTAAAATTTGAATTCCGTCTTTTATTTCTGCACGTATAAAAAGACAAACACCGCCATGACCACGCTTACCTCTACCATGCATACTCTCTCTTCTAGGGACATCGATACATTCATACCCCCTTAAATGAAATGAGTCACCTGCTCTTTGCCAGGTCTCACTGAAAAACAGAATGTCACACTCGGACACTAAATTTACAAAATCTTCGTCATCAATGCAATTTTTCAGTCCTTCGACATTCCACGAAATAATTGTCAATTCACGCCCTTCTCCACTGTCCTAAGCAGAATTACCTGTACCTTCCGGCTCAAAAAGTTTGTTGTTGATATAGAGTTTATCACGCACTAAAGCAGCCTTCTTTCCCTCCCTGCGCGCTTTTACCATTTCAGGGATTAAGGCTTTTCTACGCTCTTGAACAATTGGTGGAAACTGCTCAAATACGGCATAAGGAGACCCTCTTAGATTAATATTTTGCAACGCACTCTTAACTAACATCTTTGAAGCTGTGTCTTTAAATTTTACAACGATGTTACGAGTTTTAGTTGGATTAAAGGCTCCCATACGATGAGCCCTATCAATCAAAATACGCTCCCTTGGGTTACTAATATGTAGTACATGTTCACAAAAGTCGATCACCTTGCCAACGCAATCTTCACTTGCCACAGCTTGAGCATAAGATCGTGGTGACCGAGGCTGTTCAGCATTTCCACTACCAACTGGCTGATTATTTGATCCCGAAGTCTCCATACGCTCACCCCCGACGTTGCCCACACTCGCCGTATCAGGACCCCCGCTTGCTATATTAGCACCTTGAGCGAAGCCAGAGAAAGTTTGCATAGGGTTCGAGGTCTCTGGGATACAAAGGAATACTAGATTGTCACGCATTGACCTACACTTTAGGTCTATTATGTCATCCGCAAGCCCAGCATTACTTTCCCGCAAATTCTCATTTTCCTTCGCCAAACTTTTGAGCTCGTCCTGTCTCGCTTGTTATCCTTCACTGCTTTATCAACTGCGTCATACTGGCCACTCATAAATTCTTGACTTTTTTCGATAGTAGCTATTTTAGAGTTTGTAAGTTCTATCATTTTTTTGTTATCAGCAACAGCAACCTCGATAACACCCAATCTTGAATTATACTAGCTTGTTGCGCCTCAATAGCATCAAGTTTCCCCACTTTTGAGATTATATAGTCTATTTTAGAGTTAAGTCTGCCTGTTGTGCCATAGAACCCGGAAAAAATTACTTGCAGGGACAGACGGCCCTGGAAACGGGAAGCTAGGGAAAGGTGCGGATACTGTAGGCCTACTCACATGGCTACTCGCAACCTCTTGAGCTGCTTGAGATCCCGATGATCCTTTTTTCATTTCAACCGAACTCACGTTTGCACTAGCCGCCATTTTGGATGTTAGTCCTTTAGAAGCACTATTGTCTTTTGTTTTGCGTCTCTGTCTCTTTTTAACAGGTTTAACCGGGATATCTTGTTCCGACATAGATGCCACAAACCTTTAAGCTAAATACTAACGTTCATTCTAAATATATAGAGATCCAAAAACCACATAAATTGTCCAAATTTTATGAGCACCACAATCACTAGCCTAACTAACCGCCTGATCACGTGATGAAATTCTGATCACGTGATGAAATTGCAAATAAAGAAATCAATTACATACAAGATCGACAAGGGATTTATTCAACGAAGAGTTCAATGGGACTAATTATATAAAACAATACGTCTGAGACAATAGCTCAAACGCCTTCCTCATGCGTAATACTGCAAATCTTAATTCTGAAAACCAGAAAGTAATCGGCCTTTTTTATGGTCACGGCACTCCGCAAACGAAACAGAAACACGCCTGGTAAACTCGTAATGAAATTCTAAACCATAAGTAAAACTAGAAAATGTGTTTATGATCCACTATGCCCCCAACCGTATGTTTGCCTCTAAAGAAGGTTCATCCCATAATGTTTAAGTCAGAAAGGGGTTCTACATGTAATCGGTCCATCTACATCTTAGCCTGGAACTGTATGCCAAATATAAGGAACATAGCTTAGCGGTTCTTCAGATATTTCTTTCACAAAGTTATTCATATAGCGTCTTCGTATACAAAATGTCTATGTGCAAGAAGGGGAAAAATTCTACCACAAAATTATGAAGTAGGCACAAAAGTTAATCAGGTCATCTGTACCTTGGTCCTAACCTGCATGGCAAATATAAGGATCCTAGCTTATGCGGTTCTTCAGGTCTTTTGTTCACAAGCTTGTTCCTGTACAAATGTCTATGTCCGAAATGATAAAATGGCCATAATTTGAGCTTGCGCAAGTCATTTCTTCTACATTTATGCATGGATTTCAAAATGATTTGGTATTATTATTCTCCTTGATGAGTAAAAGTGCCATTTGAAACATTTGTTCACGTCGCTCCAAGGTCAAGGTCACAACTGAAGGTCAAATGACAAAATGGCCATAATTTCAGATTTTCCGAGCCATTACGTCTATACGAGGGTCATCCAAAAAGTTCTGTCACTGGCTTATATCTCGAAAACGAAAAGTGCTATTCACCTAAGATAAAAACCATTTAGAAACCCTGTTTTAGAAACCCTGTTTTTTATCACATTGCTGTAAAATACTGATTCATGTATCAATGACATAACATTCACAATCTGCATCAAAAGAAGGGTACCCTCACCCTACTGGCAAAGGACTAGGTATGATTTGGGCCATATTTGGCCCCCTCTCAAAATTTATTCAAATATTGTTTTTTTCATTAGTCACCTTGTCAACAATATAAATCTAGAAAATGGAGATGTTACGGCATGTACAAGGGAAGTTATAGCCATTCGTTTGTTCATGCATTTTTGCCCTGTGTTTTACCAAAGTTTAGGGGGTAGGGATACATTTTGTCCTAAAAAACAAGGAAAGGAATTTAAAAGTAACTGATAAGTATCAGATCACATAATATATGTAATATTAATACCAAATCTCTTTGACATTTACTGGTCTGCATTTATGCACGTGCATAATGGGCGATAACTCTAGGTCGATCACTGAAATTGTCGGATTACAGAAAGGCAACATCAAACAGTTTTTCAATCAAAAATTAACGCTTTAGGGGAGTGCCACAATTGCAGTATCTTGTCTTTCAAGGGAATTTAGATAAATCATTCATTTGAAGATCAAATCATATGCAGCAATCACTTTTTTTCGGAAAAGTACATATTAGTCTGAAAAAATTAGGAAGAAAAAATATTTAAAAAATATGGGGGTATGGATAATTTGTGCATTATTTTTGAGAGTTGGTGTGTTGAAAATAATAGGAAATGGTAACACAACAACAAAGATATAAAGCAAAATAAAATAGTTTGCATTCGAAGTTAAAATTTATTTCTAAGAAAGAAAACAAAGGGAGATAACTTATGATTTACATTGAAACTGCAAAGCAATAAACGATCATGAACGCAAATAGTTTTGTAACAGCTGACTTGGTTTTGCAAACATATCCAGATTTTTATCAGCTTCCTTTTGTATACGTTGTTTTATAAACAAAATAAAAATTAACTTTTTTTACCCTACCCGTTTCCATGGCAACGATTTTCAAAGAATTAGATGAAGCGAAACAAGAAAATATATAGATTTCATACTTGTTTTTATACTTTTTTTATCGCGCGGCTCATTATTTCGCACCACTGTTTTAAGTTATTAATATGCCAACCATATATGCAAAACACGCTCGTAATTGAAGCTAATCTGCAGATTTAGTCGAGTATTCCATGTATGAGAGTGGGTGGGGTAACTTAGACACAGAGTTATTCATACTGTAGTACTGGGTAACAGATTAATTCACAAACTTTGTCATATTATAAACAGCCGTATGTATTGGAAACAAAGGGCAATGAAAATTTTGATTAAATTATGCATCGCTCATACACTTCCATAGCTTAGCTGTTACTATGGTAATAAGATTGCTTATGAAAGCATGTCAAAAAAGAAAAAAAAACTTGTGCAATACTCCATTTTCCGGCACCCAGGTATTGCATTTTTGCTCGTAGATAGCAGCATACCCAGATCGCACGAGTTAGAATCTCGAAGTATTACAAATGCAGTAATATAAACTTCGATTAAGAATAGAGGAACACTTCTAATTGTTGTTCTAAACAGCTTTTTGTGAGAATGAACCAAAACAGAGAAGATTATGAGCTAGTTTCATTTTATTCAGACATTATTTTCATATTTTGATGCAACAATTGAACATGTATTTATTGCATTTGTTTTTCATGCATTAACATTAGCCAGAATCCGACAGAGGCGTTGAAAACGCGAGGGCGAATCCATTCAAAGTTAATGCAATGAAATCCATGCTTCTAATTACCATTTCAGCGAAGTTTCATCGAAACTGAAGGAATTCACACAACAACCATACCACTTTTATCTCAAAGAATACATGAGCTATTTACAAACAAGCACAAACGAAATTAGTAGTCAAAAATGGTTTCCTTCAGGATGATACATAGTAAATATTATACAAACAAACACATATGACATAATCAACAAGTAAATTCGATGAATTAATGTCCCTCGCTTGGGGATATAGTTATATATATATATATATATATATGTGTGTGTGTGTGTGTGTGTGTGTGTGTGTGTGTGTGTGTGTGTGAGGACATGCCCTTACACAATATCCATTGTCTATGCAGTTTGATAGTATTTGAGCTTGAGCTAAGTTCAAAATGCAAAATAAGTAATAGAAAGCATCGGATGATGCTACAAAACCCACATACTAATTCTCAGACCCTGTTAGAAGAGGACCAGCACAGTTTCAAAATAGTTGGTTCACAACCCTATGAGGAATTGAACATTTAATGTACCCACTGACTATACATTTGGTTAGTATTTGGGCCTAAGTTTAAAACATGCAAAGAGTGAGAAAACTTATCAGAGGGTAATCTTAAAGTCCCATTCACATCTAGATACATTGAAGAATACGCCTGCATAGTTTCAAAATGATTTATGAAAAACTGTTGAAGTAGTAGTGCATACGAGTTTTGTACTGTCAAAAGTCTTCTGCGATTGTTTAACTGCCAGCTCTACCATAACTGATAATTAGCAGTCATAGATAGCATCGTACGCATTTATTTTGTCCCACCAGAGAAAACAGTAAAACATATCATACATAAAAAATGCATAAATGCATATACAACTGTCATTCAAAAAAGAATTGAGACACAATAAAACTACATTTTGACAGTTTAAAACAACATTTGGAGCGCTGGCATGAGAAGACCCATCTTCAGTTATTGGTCCTGCAGGACCCAAATCCCCAAGGTTTGATCTTGTACGACCAAAACCTCAGGGTCTGGTCGTGCAGGATCCAAACCAACGTGGATGTCCCGCCAGCCAGAGTGACTGGGTTTGGGATGTATATGATACCACCCAGGCAAGGAACAACGAGGGCTATGAAGATCCGACTGCACCATTGTGCAGGCCAATCAGCCCAGCGCCCATTAACATGTGCACGAAAAGGCCTTTTCAGTGCGAAGCGCAAAATCTTTTCTGTACAGAAAACCCTCATACATCACTTACAAAATATCATTTGTGTGTAGGAGCCCCGGTAGCTCAGTGGGTTAAGCGCTGGCCTATTGATCTAGCGGACCGGGTTCGAATCCCGCTTGAGGCGAGAATCTTCCCTACCGTAAACAGGATGCAGTTGCACACAACCTTTCATTATAACCTTCCATCGTCCTGATATAACTGCAATACTGCTGAAAAGGACGTAAAATCGCAAGTCATCCATCATTTGTATGTGTGTAGGCGCATATAAAATAAACTATATGCACCCCCATAAATACAAAGCCGCCAAGCTTAGGAATATACAATACCATATGCAGTACTCAATATAATAAAGGTTAGGGAATAGTTTAGGGATAATTCTTCTCCTCTTCCCACTAAAACGTACATTGTGGCTCCTCACCACAACCATCTCAATGAAACGGCTCTATTGAGGGTCACAAGGTGCCAGCATGCTCCCTCCGAGAAATACCGGTTACGAGAAAATCACCCCAGAATCATCCCCAAACACCAAGCCCATCCAGAGCACAGTGATACTTAGAAATAAAAATGCTACCTTAGCCTTCACATGATACTAACCATATACAATAAATATATAAAACGCTACCAAAGCGCTGCAAAAGCGTTTTACCTGAAATGCACAAAAAAGACACCCTTATAATCATTAGTATGTGCTCAAGTGCCTAGGCACCTAAATCATATATATCCCAGCACATACAAAACCTCCAAACTTAGAGCAATCGATCGATTCATGCCAACCTATGATTATTACTTCAGCACTCCGAAAAGTCAACCACTCCGTCGATCTGTAATTAAACAGGGATAAACTGTCTTATGTTGATCGTTTGGCTCTTAGCTCAGTTGAAAGGCTCCCGTCAGGGCATGCGAGAGGCCCTGTGTTAAAGGCCTGATCGGACCTTGTACCCCCCTTATCCTCAATGACACAATAAAAAGGTAGGCCTATCCCACTATATACGTAGGCCAAACGATCATGTTGGTTGCGACTGTTTTGCGTACTTTTAACAAGTATTTCAGAAATATGAAATGGTCATTATGTAAGTATTACAAACAGTTTTGTGCTCTTGTGCACCGTTTTAGCTCATAAACAATTCCGTTGCCAGCAGAACTCAAAAGAGCGTTCAATGCTAGGATGCACCTATATGCGCTTATACAAAACAAGTTCTAGCATGCTTCAGTTACTTTCGGTAATTTTCGTCTAAAAGTAATACGGAAATCAAAAGCATGAAATCACGTTAGACAATTACCTGCCACATGTTCAGTCAAGACTCAAAGCACCAAAAGTGCGTGTTTGGTTGGGCTGAGACCGCTTTTCTACCCATTCTACCTGAACACCGGTAATTAGACAAATTGATGAAAAGATAACTGCGTATACTGGCTCAGTAAAACTATATCTGTAACTGCAACTTGTGATGACAGGTATAGATTATTGGACTGAGAACGGAGTGCCGATTTCACGTCGCACTCAGATCACCTCTGCGGTTTAAACCTTAGGTTGTCCCAAAGACAATAATACAAAATAAATCTTGTTCAGAAACTGACAGAGATTTTAAAGCGACGTAAAACTGAACCTAAAGTTCAAGCTGGGCACGTATTATTATTATTTGTCAGTTTTTCTTCCAAACGATCTCTGTTATTTCTTGTTACATAACCAGATTGGCCTTTAAAGGTTCAACATGAATTTTCTGAGATATACATCAAGGGTGCACCACTTTTAAATGGAGGAAACTTTGACAATGACAGTTGTTTCACCTGCAAGTGTATCATACTGTTAAGTGAATAACAATTAAGCAAGAGATGACCTGTTTAAGTCCGGTCGGACTGCATTTTTCAACTTCATTCGATGAATTCATAGATCATGATATTAAGTATGAGCAAATACAAAAAAAACATCGATTTCGTTACCAGAGTGGTAACAGTAAATAATTGTATTCTGTTTGAATGTTTCATATTATATGTAACGGAGGTCGCTAGCATATTTAGCATGCATAAGGCATGCGATGTGAAGTGTGAAACAACCTAAAATGAGCGAGCAAGCAAGCGAGAAACTTACATGTCTATTAAGCGCCGATTCCAAAGAATACAAGTCTGATACTTAAAAATGACAACAAACCTTGTTATGCGATCTGATTTCATATCTAAATACCGATGAAAGGTCTATAGTGTGATATCAAGATACCGAGAACTCCCACATCATACGAAAGGCGCCAAGGCGGGGCCCAACCCTCTCATTCTGCTGCTTTTAACTTTTCCTGATTCAAAACAGGTACCCATTTACTCTTAGGTCAACGGAAAGTTTTTTTTTCTGCCGTTGGCCCTTTGGAGTTCGAGCCCGCGACCCTCTATGACATAGCCAAGCGCTCTAACTGCTCGATCACTTGGTTTTAATGTTCCCTTAATGTGAGTTTTCTAGCACCACTCAGAGAGAAGCGTGCCGCTGAAAACATGTACAGAAATTAGAAGAACCGAGTTACAATGGATTCTATTCAGTAATCTTGTATTTTATGTCGAAACAAATCTGTAAAATCAGTGCATTTAACAATCAGAGAATCGCCTTGAAAATTCAGCTTTTAAAATTAAAGGCAATATGCTGAAGGCGGGTCCATTTTGATAAATGTCCATGAGCCTCAACATGAAGACCTGCGCGCTCAGCGAAGACTCAGATCAGCCTGCTCGTTCAATTATGCTTACATTTTTATGACATTAGACCATCGAAGCTTCTTTATGAAGACAGCAAGGAGACTGATCAGATTGTGCCAGTGAGTAGGCCGATCTTAGTCTTTGCTGAGCATTTATAGGTGGCTTCTTTTGGCCCATATAATAATGTAAACATACCGATATCACAAGAGAATTGCTCACGTTACATGAATGGGTTTCTAGGTGATGATAAATAAATAAAATAAATAGATAAATTAAAAAATATATATATAAATAAACAACAGCAAAACTGGAAAGCTTAAACCGAAGTTAGCGACATTTGTGTCACACACCTCGGGTTCAGCAGAAGAAGAGAAGAAATAGGTATTAGTAAACTTCAAAACGACAGTTTTAGTCATTCATTGGTAATATGCATGGGATAGGCACACTGAGGAGGGCCGTGAAAGCATATTTGATACATTTCTGCATCCAGATTTCCATACTTCTAACCTCTGAGCTGCATTTCTGCAGGTCGGCCAGCCGAGGAAATATATGTTCATTAAGTGATTCTTTGTTACTTTCAGTTTGCGTTAGTTATTACCATATCCCTTAAGTCCCAGTCACACACACACATTACGGATAGGGCGGATAGTTGCGGATAAAATCCTCAGTTTATCCGAAGAATTTGTGGGCGTGGCCTATTTTTATTTAATGAATTTACGGATATAGTTACCAATAGATGCGTATGGATACGGATAGGTACGAACTACTAACCTTTCGTTACCTTCTGTAACCTTAAGATGCGGATAAATACCTTCAGATGCGGACTGTTGCGCATGCCTAGCGGATAGAACAATAGAGAAGATTAACTGCGACGTCGACATCTGTGTCTGCTCCTTGTATGCTCCAGTCACACACACACATACGGATTGTGCGGATACTACGGAAGGCCCGTCCGTATCTATCCGTTTTATTCGTAATGGATCCGTATCTGATCCGCAGAATCCGTAACTGTCCGTATCATATCCGCAGAATTCGCAGGATCCGCGTCGAAATTTTGAAAAGTTTCAAAATTCGGGCGCGGATGAGTAAACCGTAATGGTGCGTTACTAAACGCATATATCCGCGTCTATCCGTATCTAATCCGTGCCGCAAACGTATCTATTCCGTATCTTATCCGGTATTGAACCTATCATTCCGCAGTCCAACTCCAAGTTCAGGACAGATACGGTTTCAAGCGGATCGTTACCTTTAGTTACGGAAGTTACAGGTCTCGTTCGGCGTACTGTAACGGACTGTTTTCTACAGTAACGTTTCAATACAAAAAAGGTTGCGTTCAATACTGACAGATACCTACAGGATGGTTTGGAGAGGCGGCTGTACGGCAACAACATCAGTAGGGGGCTAAGAGACAGAGACTGTATTTCAAGGGCTACTACAAAAGAGAGGCCGGGTCGGTGCAATGGCAGTGACCTATGGTGCAGTTATGGTGCGATGTTATGTTTCTTATTTGTAACAGTGGGGTCATCTTTTTTATGAACTAGCCACTGGCAAAAGTAGGGCCTTCATTTCATAAATTTATTTGACTTTTATTAATTCGAATTAGTTGTCCAATATAGGACAAGTAATTCTTTTATTAATTCCAATTAGTTGTCCAATATAGGACAAAGTTTAATGGTGACATGAAGCAATAAATATCTACTGGTCAAGCTTGAGTAGCCGAAACTTCGAAGATGACCCATGCTTCTTCTTTCGAATCTGTTCTGTGCTCTTGAATGAACTCTTTTAGATTTCTATTTTACTTCAGTGCCACAGGTGTCGTGCCATGCGGCGACCGTAAAACGTCTCCCCATACGTCATCTATAGTGCAAATTATATATATTTTTTTCCTTTTCGGTGAAGAAAATATTATGAGAAATCAGAAATTTTTGATTGGTTTAGATTTATAGTCTAGATTATTGTTTTTTTTTTCTTCTTTTAGATCTTTTATGGTACTAATCAGTCTTTGAATTTACTGCCTTATCAAAATTAAGAAATTACGTTTTCTCTGGTTTTCGTAGCCAAATCATATCGGGGTTACTGATGCGGTTTGAGTAGCCGAATTCTCGAAGTATGGTCCATGTACCTTCCTTCGAATGTGTGCAGTGTTCTTGAAGGATTAGAATAATATCTACTTTATCAACTGCCGACTGAATATCTGTGTCAACCAAGCAGTAAATGGGCCCTTTTTTCAAATGAGGAAGGACAAGGCCGCAAAAGGAGAGAGATGGGCCTCGTGCCCAAGATACATTGACACTAACCACCTACCCCTCCCCTAAGCCACCGCCCCTACGGTCATTAGGCTATAGGAAACCTTTAACCTATTTATAGTTTAGATCCAGGTATACAAATTTGAATAAAAATGTAATCCTTCATGAGCACAGAACACTTTACACATTCAAAGGAAGGAGCATGAGCCATACTTAGAGGTGACGACTACTAGAGCCTCATCAATGACCCTAACATGACCCATAACTTCCGTAACTAAAGGTAAAGATCCGTATAAAACCGTATCAGTCTTCAACTTGGGACTGCGGAATGATGGGTTTAGTTACGGATAAGATACGAAATAGATACGGATGAGACACGGCTTAGATACGGATAGATGCAGATAAATGCGTTCAGTTACGGACCTTTACGATTTACTAATCCGCGCCCGAATTTTGAACCTTTTCAAAATTTCGACGCGGATTCTGCGGACCCTGCGGATATGATACGTACAGTAACGGACTCTGCGGATGCAATACGGATCCATTACGGACTAAATGGATAGATACGAATAGTTACGGACGGGCCATCCTTAGCATCCGCAGAATCCGTATATGTGTGTGTGACTGGGGCATTACCAGTGAGCTACATATATGTAATTAGATATTCTTTATACATTTATGCATCGGAGATAGCCATATCTCCAACATGTGATACACATTTCTTGAGGCGGCCATGCAACGAAATATACTGCATTTGTTACAGTTGTCTGTTGGAGATTAACATATCCCCAACTTGTGGTGTGTAGGGTATCAAGATATCTCAAACCCGTGATGTATCATTCTTTTGAATCCGACTGATTAGTATTCTGTGCTATTTTGTTAATAAAATGATTCTCTCTCTCTCTCTCTCTCTCTCGCTCTCTCTCTCTCTCTCTCTCTCCCTCTCTCTCTGTTTTCATTCTTCCATTCGGTTGCAGACTATCACGTAAAATCACCGTCAAGAAGGAATGGAAGCACTGTGTGGGTGTGGCTTTATTTATCTTTTTGTTCTTACTTTTGTTTCTATTGTGAGATTTCTCTAAAACTGCAGCATTTTGTGGACAATTTAATCGGTATATTACAAGATCTGTTAACGATATTTTCGCGTGACTCAGTCAACATATTCCCCTTAGGGTTTGAAGATGGCCTAATGTATAGAAAGTCCTCAAGTATTGACGACGTAATTTTGAAGGCTTTCGATATAAACAGCAGTAACAACAACAACAACACCAAAAAAAAATTAAATAAAATAAAGGAAACGGTCATCCCGGATAAAACGACGTATATAGTTTTATTCCTCAAACTCTTGGACCCCGGGCTCTTGGAATGTGTTCGGAGAATCGCATGACCATTCAGAGTAAGAAGAATGATAGCGTCGTTGGAAATATTGTAAAAATGAAATAAGAAGCCTATAACGTTTTACCAGCTGTACGGACAGTCCACACTCGCTGGCAAAATGAGACAGTATACTATGACAAGCCCAGCGACGCATCTTTGACGAAAGCGAAAATATCAAAGACAACGTTATCGCTTGTGAGTTAACAGCGGTAGGCGAGCTTTTAATTAAAAGAGCTGCTTAGTTTTAATGTGACTTTGGTTCCATGTTCAAGGTCACAGGAGTAAGTATAACGTTTATTTCCCCTTTTACCATATCTCTTGAGTCAGTTCGTGGATTTGTACCAAACTTGCAGAGATGTATCGTTTTGACAAGCCAAAGACCTGATTACCCTGCGGATGGCTTTGACTCCATTTTCAAGGCTGCATAAGGATCCCCCGGGATGAAACATATGCCTCTTGAATCTGTGAATGGATTTTCCCCAAATCTTGCACGGATCTATCATTGGGACAAGTAAAGATTTTGTTCATGTTTATTGAAACTGACCCATTATAAAGGTTTGAGAAGGACTTAAATATAACAGCTCTTTTTGTGTAAAGTAAATCTTGAACTAATGTGTGGATTCTCATAAAACTTGTATTGATCGTATCACTTGAAAACCAGAAATAATCTCGTCTTTCTTGTTACAGGCCAGATAGGAACTTAATCACAAGACGTTCTGATAAGAATATCAGTATTACATCCAGGGGGCTCGAACACTCCCTCTCCCCATCAACACTCCCACACCCCCATTTTTTAAAATTCACAAAATTGCTACTTGCTACTGATGGATACCATATTGAAACGAGCGAATGGGATACTTTTCGTCCAGACTTAAAGATTGTCTCCCTCGTTTATTTCATGTTTTCAGAAACAAATATTTCAACAAAATTTCGTTAGACAATATGTAATAGTCTCAGAATTAACCGTACAAGTTTTGAGAAAATGCATGCTTATTCGATAAATGTTGAATGAAAAATAATCTTCAAATTAAAATGCAAATTACCTTTTTCCTCACGGCCTGTAAGAATATCGATTTTGACCACGTGTGTCATGTGATCAGGTAGAGTTATTTTTCTTATTCGTGCACGCGATTGTGACGTATGAATAAATTATTTTTGTCCAATAATGCGATTTCAACCGCGGTCCGCGATTGTATAAAAATTTAGCTTACTTTTTGTTTAAAGTCACTTTTATCAAATATTATTATCTAAACTCTAATTCAAATGTGTAGTTAGACCATGTCGGAGGTATTGCATGAAATATTTCATCAAATCATTTTTGTTATTATTATAAAGGGAGTAAACCTTTAATATATTAGTTCTTTAGTCCTACGTACCAGCATCATTCTGAAAGGGGATCAATCTTCACTTTTGGTGATAAAATGTGAATTGATGTGCATGTTAAAAATGTAGGGGGACAGGAACATGTTTTGAACAATGACAAACGTTCCCTAATAACCGAAAAGCTCTGGAAAGTCTTATTTCTTGTTCAACTTCCGGAAAAGCTCTACAATCTAAGTCTTTGTATAACTTGCGAAAAAGTTTCCATTTTCCTACCAGTGGTTAAAGATTAACTGCCTTGATAATAATAATAAAAGTGAGTTGATGAAATATTTTCATGCAATACCTACGACATGGTCTAAATGTACATTCGAAATAGAGTTTAGATAATAATATTGGCTAAAAGTGACTTTAAACCAAAACCGAAAATTAAAAACAATAGATATTTTTTAAACGATCGCGGACCGCGCTCGATATCGCATAAGGAACAAAAGTAATTTATTCATACGTCACAATCATGTACACGAATAAGAAAAAACCTGTACATGATCACATGATACACGTGGTCAAAATCGAAACTCTTACAGGCCTTGAGGAAATAAGTAATTTGCATTTTAGTTTGAAGATTATTTTTCATTCCACAGTTACCGATAAAAAAAAATATGCATTTTCTTAAAACTTGTACGGTTAGTTATGAGACAATTACATATTGTCTAACAAAATTTTGTTAAAACATTTGCTTCTGAAAACATGTAATAAACCGGAGAGACAATCTTTAAAACGTCTAGGTACAAATCTCTCTGAAAAGAAAGCGGCTCAATCATCAAGTTTAGTGATAAAATATGTAATGTCTGCATATATCGAGCCATATACATGTAAGTGGTAAAAGGAGAAAGGGGACCGGAGCATGTTTTTGAAAACAAAAACCTAATTCCTTGTTAAACTTGCGGAAAAACACGCTTTCAGGAATGCCTTACTCTTTTTCTCTACATATGTGGACAAATGTAAGCACTATTGATAGAAGTAGTATCACTTATTCTTCTTTGTTTGATGATTTCACCCCCTGGGCTTCTACATTCGCTGCATCTAAAAGCGAACTCTTCGAACACATCCCCGTTTTAGGTTGCATGCGATATTTTCCATATCCCAAATACCAAATAATGCTCGCTACGTGGGCACAGCAACCAACTACTCTGGCCCCAACCTTACAAGTACAATACCATCCGCAAATTTTTTCACTTTCAGTGGAAGTTGAATATTTTACCCATACAGTATGCAGAGTTGATTGTGTGTGCCTTGACTGGATTTTTACCTTTAATAAACTCAGCTCATCTCTGACAGCAGCAAAAGTATAATCGCCTTCCTCGGATACATGCTCTCTCGAGTAATTCGGTGCCTGGTTGAGCTGATATACACCAAGCGTAATCTCCCGTAGCTCAGTCATACTCAGTGTAGGAAAGTCGCTCAGTTGAAGCTGACAAAGGTCGGTAAAAACTGACCGTTTATTAAGCAAACTTTTGTCTTCCAAATACAAGAAGAGTTGGTTTGGAAGCTTTGCCTTTTCTAGCATCTTTTGAGCTACAAGTGTTGCATATTCTCCAGAATTCACAATAGGTGGGCAAAACCTATTTATCAAGGCACACACAATCCGCACAAAATCTCCGATATTAGGGACAAGAATGTTTGGCACGACTTTTTCTAACATTTTCCACTGTTTAGCGCGTCCATTTACGGATTCTACAACCCATCGGACTTTCGTTACCAGTCGTGATAGATTGGCTTCCTCTACTGTATGCTGTTTTTGCCCTTTTTGTAGGAAAGTCGGCATATGAACTTTGAGACCCCTGTCTTCAAGGAAAGTCACCGCATCTCTAAACCCCCTGTCAACTATGAAAACATCATTAGGTTTAAGCCATGAATTTATGTCTTCAGTGTTTGAGGCGAAGCAATGTTTCGTTATTTGGGCATCATTGTTCTTGCCATTTGCATAATATGGCCCGAAAACAGACAGTATATATCCATCGGAGCCAACAATCATCATAGGTTTGACTAAAGGCCTATTTTTGTGCATGCTGTAAGATTTTCTTTGGAAAAGATAATCCATGCTTTTTTGAATGTAAATATATGTTCCATCCAATATAAGAACGGCTTCATCGGTATCTTGGGCGGATTTGAAAAGGGATCGAGCTATCGTTGTTGTATGTTTTTCGCAGAACTCCGTATGAGTTATATGCCCTAAACCTAAATGTTTAGGGACAAAATTTTTCATGAGCGACATCCTGCTCGATGTTATGGCTCGCTGAATCTGACTTTTCTTTAAATTGAACATGACTGCTAATAGTTTGTTTGACAGACCGGTCTTCATTTTTGTAAGAAAAATCGCAACAGTCGTGCGAACTGACCTTATACTTGATTGCTTGAGCTTTGAAAGGTCGTTGCATAACTCTGCAAACTGGGCTTTTGCTAGTCCAGTCAAATCCATGTAGCCATCATCTGAAATCAGGGATGGCACATCAAAATTGAGTTTGTTTGTAGATTTCATTAGACTTCTAATATTGCTTATCAAAGAAGTAATATCGGACTTAGAAAAGTCATTACAAGTTTTACTGTGATTAAGCAAATCTAATGCATTACTGGTGAGGTATGAAAATTCCAAGTGTGCCTTGCAACACCGACTGTTGGGTTCTACGTATATACCCTTTTCAATAAATGTCTGAATTTGGGCTTTTGTGGGCATAACCACCAAAGTATGTCTAGGAGTGCCTCTCTTACGGCAAACAAAGCAATACTTATGGGATTTAGATGCCGTATTGATATTTAGTTTAATTGTCTTTGGACTCTTTATAGTTTGTTGGACAGGCGTTTTCTCTTGTGTATCGGTCGAAACGTGTTTTTGTTTTAATTCGTTTTGGGTAACTTTAAAGAACTTGATATGGCATTTATTACAGATAATGGCGTTTGATGCAATATTGCAAACGGTCACTTTCTTTATATACTTTTTCAAATCCTCTCCAATTACTCGTCTCCTTCTCTTATAGGGAGGCCGTTTCTTGCATATACAACACTCCACCTGTTTTGTTCGATTAGAAGCCATTGTGACCCGGTTAAGTATCTTAGATCCTTATTAGATGCATGCTTGAAGAGAGAGTGCCTAAACGAAGCTCGCTTGCTCGCTCAAGGTATGAGAAAAAATTTAAACAACTACTGGCAGATAAACGTAACAGAAATATAAAAAAAAAATACATGAGCAGTTTTGAATTTAATTTTAAACTGATTTCTAAAAAATGTTCCAGCATAGTGCCGCTTCTGTTGGTTTAGTTTCTCTATCGCCAGTCTGGGATGCCTTGTTCAGGGACACAGGAGTGACGATTTCAGTCGCCATGCTGTTCAGTATCTGAAAAATGCGAGTAAATGTAGAATTATAATCCCTTATTTTCAAGAATTAAAAGGTAAGCTAAAGTACCGAGACAGGGTCAAAACTTTTAAGTTCCAGCTCAAGCTCGAGCTGCAGGCGAGACCTGCAGTTGTAGATATAGTGGCAGCTAACTTAGGCATATACACTAAACGGTTAGCCTAATATGTCTTGGCGAGCTTTCGCTGTTATAAGTGGTTGAGGATTGAATTCGCGCAAGACATAATTAGAAAAAAATACTTGTTCTTTTTCTGCTTGTATAGAATCGTCTGTTTTTCCTGTCATTTATAATATTTCGTGTACCCTGCCACACGTCAGCGTTGGAGTATCATATTTTCACGTTAGCCGTCCGTGTGCCGTCCATCAATCCGTCCCTCGATCATCCCTTTGTCTTTCCGTACGTCATTTCTTATACTATCTTAGCTGTTAATGGAATTCATTTAAGTTTTTATATGACATTGTGCATTTCATCCGTTTAATCCATTTTTTACGCTTGAGATTGTTAATTTCTGAAAAGGGTGGGGGGTGGGGGTTGGCAGCAATGAAATTACTTGGTGGGTGGGCGGGGGGGGGGGGGGGCTATCTGCCCCTGTTTTCAAGCTATGCACATGTATACCATCAGGAATATAAAGCCTTTGTGAAAGCATAAATAAAGGAGATTATTTCTGAAACTTACAAGTAATGATAAAATTGATAAAAGCTTGAAGGTGATCAAACATTTTCCCTCAAGGGAATGCACCTACACCTTGGCCATATATGCATCACTAAAACTGTATATAATAAGAGTGGACAGCGCTTTTTACTGTAGCTTACAACAAGTGATCAGAATGATGAAAAAGCCTTATCATGACGAAACTTTTGTTCCATGGGGTTTGATTGCCCCTGCCTTGAGGTAAAAAGAAATATTGCATCAGGAAAAAAATCAACGCGTGAAAAAGGTTTGCTTTGGCGGGGTGTCACGCAGTCGTTTACGACGCTTTTATTTCCTTATTGTTTTATTATCATTATTTTTTTCCAATAAATCTGCGAGTTTTGATAGTAACAGGGCTTCATCTAATAATGGGTTCCCCTGACAGTTCAGGGATTGTTTTCAATATTTTTCTGTAAGAAAAAATAACATTTGATATGATCCGTGATTAGTACCGTCATGCTGATATGGCTGTAATGGGGGATCACAACAAATGTTTCCATTGTTAACCCATTTATGCATAGTCTCCTTAACAAATATTTTCTAGCTGCTATATCTGCAACTGCATTCTCGAGAGTCAACTGCAGAGTATTACCGGATTTAAGTGCTTCAGCATAAAGATATAGACCAATAAATTACGAAAGGCCGGTGGTGACAATGCATGTCAGAGTTCAAACTTCACACTTCATACTTTACAGTTCATACTTAATTGTTAAAAGATTTTAGCTTACCTGTCACAATTCATATAGACATAGCCTGTATGCCATACTTAACAGGACAACCTTTAAACTTAACAGTTCATACTTTGCACTTCACAGTTCATACTAACCGCTTCACAGTTCACACTTTACAGTTTATACTTCACAATTCTTAGCTCATATGCCACACTTCATATTCTCACATTATACTTGACACTTCAGAGCTCATAATCCACACTTCACTATTCATACTTCTTATGTTACACTTCTTGTAGCGTTTTCGGCGCAAAATCACAATTTTGAGCTGAGGTGCCGTAAAAGCCATATTACTTACTAACGCAACACTTCACAATTCTCAGTTTATAGTTTCCGGTCTTCAAACAGATGACTTTGAGTATGCTGAAGTGTACAATATGGTACGTGAACTGTGAAGTATCAATTATGAAGTACGACCTATGAAGTTTGAATTATGAAGTGTGTCGTGAGACGTGCATTTTGCAGTATGAAACTGGAAAGTACTAATTGTGATGTATGACTTACCAAGTGCAAACACTGAACTGTGAACAATGAAGTATTAAGTGTAAACTTTAAAGTATACACTGCAAAGTACGAATTGTGACGTATGAAATGCGAAGTATGTGGTGTTTACAATGTGTGAAAAATGAAGTATGAAGTGTGAAAAATGAACTGTGAAGTATAAAATATGAATTGTGAACAAAGAACTATGGAACGCGAAGTGCGATGTTTGAAGTGAAGTTTGAACAATAAAGTTTGGAATATAAAGTGTGAAGTATGAAGTCTGAACTGTGAATTGCTAAGTCATCTACAGTCTTTCGGAATAAATTGTGCGAAACGTATGGAATCAATGATAATAGGGCATTTTAAGAAGGAAATATTAATGACACATCGTTACGTTTTATTGTATATGTAGTGGATGTTAACAACTTAAATTCTCCAGGTTGTGCTAAGTGTAACTGACTCATTTCACAGAACAGAATAGAACTGAACTTAATTATCTCTCAGGTCTATACAGACAGATGAGGATATGAACAAGTATAATACATTGAGACATGGTGGCATATACATTTACATGTAAAACTAGAATAGCATTGCAGAAATATTTGACAGTTTCTTAGCAAGTACGTGGGGGTGGGAATAGCATGAATAGAATGTACAGCATAGTTTCTGTTTGCGGTATAAGCGAGGTAACTCGTGGTTTACTAAGGCTGAAGTACGAACTTAATTCTAACCCATTATCTATGGACCACACAATTACTGTACTCAAATTATAGGGCGAACAGATGACTTACGAAGGTACAGACTACACTGCACGGACAAGCCCGCTGAGTCCGCGTCCTTACTTTTCGAAAATAATTAACATTCTTAGCAGACATTCCCGGCAGGCACACAACGTCGAATCGACGTTGATTCGACGTTGATTCAACGTTATGTCGTTGAATCAACGCCGACCCAGCGCCTACCCAACGCATTGTGCCTAATGAGTTCAGTTTAGTCAGGGAAATGACAACACAGTAGTCAATTACTGGCGAAAGTATGTGCACTTAGTACTGGTTGACCACTTAGGAGATCTAAGCCTGCCCAGGAATAGTGTGGTTAGGTTAACTGACTGTCCCGACATGACCATAGTTGATTACCGTGGACGTTAAGGAACAAATCAATCAAAAACAAAATATATAACATGGGGGTGGTACCAATTTGGCTACCTGTGCTTTCGAGTCTGTACTATACAAAGTGGCTTTCGACCGAGAATACGATCGTAAGCATTACCAATAATGGTAAATGGTACTATTGTTGATGGCTGTCGACCGAGCTGATACTGCTGTCGATTGTCTCGGTCGACAGCCACTTTTGCACGTATGGTAATTGACTGACTGGGTCGAAAGCACAGGTTGATAAATTGGTATTACTCCCGTGAATAATAATAAGTCACCAATTGCTATGTCTGCCTGTCTGCGCGTTGTCTCAAATAGAGCTGAACCAAAATCGACGCAAAGTTTAATCTACCAATATCGCCGTCGGCGACCTGTCGGAAAAAATAATTCTGTTAGTCACAGGCGAGACAATAATTAACATAACAACAATTTATGCAATCTATACCGTATACTTTGCTCCAACTGCTGACTGGGCTCCAGTGTGATGACTACTTTAGAAGTGAGACAGAATTCCGTATACGTGGCACAAGATTGCTCTGGACACCTTGAAAACCGGGGCGTGCCACGTTTTAGTTGTTGTTGTCTGTATCCCTAAAACCATGAATAGTTTGTTAAATCCACTGGAACCGGCAAAAAAAATAACATTGTTGAATTTCAGGACAAACAACCCTTTTGAAACAACTGTTTTTACACCCCTAGCCGAAAGATGTGACTATAAATATTAGCTATTCAGAATTATGTATGCCACTAGTAACTAAGATGGTTGTGTGTCAAGAAATTCAACATGTTTGTTATTTCTTAACATTTACCAGATAATTTAACAATCAATTTTGCAATTCAGTATTATAACACATTTGCTTAGCCATAACATTATTTACCAAACAAGAAATAAAATTGTGAGGTTTTATGTAAATCTTCCGACTGAGCCGTGACGCGAGAAACTAACAAAGTGGCTGTTATCATTCTTTCGTTAGACATGTCCCAGACTTGTTCTGGATAGTTAGTATCTACCATGTTCTCTGAAGTTTAATCCACATCAGCTGATGTGCTCACTTGTAGTTGTATTAGTTCAGGTAAGTTTCAGTATCCTTGCACTAGGTATACCAACTTAATCAGTCCTCCTTTGCCCTCTTTAGGGCTTCTGAGCCCTTTTGTAAGCGTCCATGTATTATTTCGCTCCTTCTGCTTTATATAGTAAAGGGGGCAAAGCGTCCCCCCCCCACACACACAAACACACTTAAAGAAATCCTTTCTCTCATTGCAGATATCCAGTGTCCAGTGCCTTTACCTGCGATGTTCGTTCCCAATTATTTCTTTGGCTGTGTTACTAACTGCTGCATTGTAGGGTGCAGATATATGCGAGGAAGTCGCAATAGTTTAAATCGTCCCGTCCAACATCCAATAAATAGGCTATATTGAAAAACGGGCGTGGTCCCGTCTTTTCTCAGTCAGACAATGCACAATTTGATGTAACTTGTTTTATTTTATGAAATGGGAGCAACTCTAACATGCATTTTAAAGAGAATCTTACGAGTGATATCCAAATCAAATAGTGTTTCATGATTTGATGAGTTAAGCATGTTTTTGCACCCCCCCCCCCCACCCCCCCACACCCCACCACCCGCCAGGTGCCCCCTGACACACACACACACACCACCACCTCACCACTACACCTGTTATCTGTTATATTCACCACCTGTAAAAGCGATCCCTGTTAGTATCTGTAGCGTAGATATGGAATCCCTCCTCCACCAATTTATGAGTACAAGTACCGTCTTTCGGTCCCATCTTTTATTCGCTATCCCGAGTGCAACAGCATTGCAGTTGCAAGTATCCTTCAGAATCTGGAGTTGTTTCTGACAGATATTTTGTGGCCTAGCAGGTCAAGCGTCGTCAACAAGCGAAAAAACTATGTTTTGGATCACATGTCTTGGTATTACTTACCAAAATCACGGTAAAACGGTCTGTTTTATATGGTAAAATATCTTGGCGTTCCGTAGATTGTATAACTTCAATGCCAAAAGAGTTCCGGTCGCACGCGCGATCTTGTAAGGCAACCGTTGTCAACGACGTTATTTTTTTTTAGAAAAGTTTAAAATTAGGTGTCAGCGCAGGCAAGTGCACAGCTGAATTTTTCACACAATGTTGATGTTCTTAAAATGCATTATTATGCAAAAAATCAGCTGTGCACTTGCCTGCGCTCAGGTAGTTTTTGGCGCAAATGCAAGCCAAAAATGGCCGAAATTGCCAAAATCGGCTGAGGAGGGGTACATTTAGAGGCTCAGAAGAAGTTAAGTATCATTAGAATATAGATTATTTTAATCAGAATTGATGGTTAAAGGTTTAAACTTATACATTACATAAACAGAAGTTAAAGAAGTGCAATTTTGAAAATTCATAAATGAGGGGGCCAAATATGGCCCAAATCATACCTAGTCCTTTGTAGATGCAACTCCGGCAATAATCATTGAAGGGGTGTCTATTATCGCTGACCGGTGCCTAAGATATCTCAGGTGCTAATAAACACAACGTAAAAATCTCCAAGTGCTTCTGTCCATTTTAAAGAGTTTACAGCATTTCGTAACCTAAACTTTATGCAAACAACGCCATAGGAAAATCGACTAGGTCATGTTATAAGTTCAAAAGCTTCATAAACGTATAATATTTCACATTCTGAAGCATATCTTTACTGCTGTAGATCATGACAATGTGTTCTCAATCAAAATTTCAGAAAAGATCCCTAAAATGAAGGCACAGCGGGTCCTTGAAAATCACGTGACTGTGAATTTCACCATATTTCATATATCAATATTTTGCATCGCATATAATTGACAGAAGTCGCTGATTTTTTTATGCAGTGTCCCACAAAATGCAATAGACAGCAACCTTGAATATTTCAGAATCCTGCGATATGTAATTGACGAGATATGCAGCATGAAGCAAGCCAGCAGAAAAACAAAAATCGTGAAAATAGGCCAGTGTCAAATATAAGGTCTGTATCTGAACTTATAACTAAACCAGATGGCATGTTTTCACCATTTACCTGATATCAGTATGAAGATAAAAGATTGTTCTTTTGATTGTTGCAAACCGTGGTAAACTATCACGTCTGTGAGCAAAGTTATGAGTCCAGTGACAGACCTTTTTGGACGAACCTCGTATTTAGGCATGGATTTTGAACTAAATTGGCATGATTGTTCTCCTTGATGAGCAAAAGTGCCGTTTGAAATAATTGTTCCGGTGGGTCCAAGGTCAAGGTCACACTTGAAGGTCAAATGATAAAATGGTCATAAATTGAGCTTGTTTGAGCCATTACTTCTACATTTGCGCATGGATTTCAAAATAATTTGGCAATTTTTTTTCTTTTTGATAAGTGGAATCGTTTGGTGACATACATCTTTGGGGCATTGCAAGGTCAAGGTCACACTTTAAGGTCAGATAATATAATTGCCATAAATTGAGCTTGTCTGGGTCATCACTTCTACTTATTTTCCTTTGAAAAATATGCTAAGCATGATGTTGTTGGGCTTCTTTCTAGAGTGAAGCAATAACCTAGTCTTGACATACTTATAGGTAACAAATGCAACCAGCGGGCTCGACCTGTTGTCCCTCTAATTTTCACAATATGAATTTATTCATTTATTTATTTTCATTAACTTTACGAATCTCGAACAAGCGATAATGTACACTGCCTACGCATTGGTGTTCATTCGTATGTATGTCTGACCATCTGTCCGCAAACTTTAGCGTGTGTCCGTACGTCTGCACGGAAGTTGTATCTTGATTGAATAAAGATTGATTTTCGCTGATCGTGTTTTGTGCATATAGCAGAGATGCTGTGGGAACTCGGATGGACCAATTACATTGTTCGGAGATATGGAGGCTACATTTGCATACCGGCAGAAAACTGAAATACTGAATACGTCCACTGCTTTGACTGGGTTTGCTTTAAATCAACTGAACTATCAATGAGTTTCTCATTCAATGAGTTGAAAAAGTTTTTTCGGTCATATTAGTTGGTTAAAAAAATAAACTACTTCCGATATCATGGTAAAACTACAATTTACAAGACTTAGTGAGATCCCATCTGTTGTCTCGGTTTTCTTTATTCCTCAACGAGAAACAAGCGAAAAGGGGTTTGTGGAGAAATTTGTCACTTTTCAAAAACGTGTTCTCCCGCTTTTTGCCAGTCAAATGATAGCTGGATGGATGATATTGAGTTTTACGTCCCTTTCAACAGTATTTCAGTCATATTGAGCCAATGGTAGGATGATTATGAAAGGCTGTATGCAATGGAACCCTGTTTATGGTTGGAAACTATTCCGCCGCCAGTGGAACTCGAACCCAGGACCGCTAGCTTAGCAGGTCATCGCTTAACCCACTGAGCTACCGCGCCTCCGCGTCAGTCAAATGAGACAATGGATGCATATCAACCGACATATTGCCATCAAACGTAGATGAAGTAACGCTATTATGCGGCATTATGTTCCGACGTTTTTAACACTGGGAGGACTCTGGAGACTTTAAACTTAGAATGTTTTGCCATTCTTCCGAGTGTAGGTATGTCTTAGTTCATTTCATTTAGGTATCATTTCGTTCTGTACCTTCGTCGTGTATCTTTTTTAAAGATACTTCTTGTTTGTCTTAAATTGATAATGAGAAGTTACAGAACATAAGTCATCTAACAGTAAGCACGGCATAAACATATAAATTTAAGTCATAAAACAACGAGACATAAAGTCATAAACATAAACCATTAAAAACGATTTATACTCTGGCAGTCGGCAAAAGCAATAAGATAATTTTATTAGACACGAAGTGACTTTCTATCATCAGATTAATCACCCAATAAACAAACAAAAACGAATGACAAAGCTCGCAAATAACAATAAGTATCGAACAAAAGGCTAAATGAAAAAAGAGCCCAACGAGCATCCTTTAATCTATTTGTGCGCCCTTATAACCCTAGCCCATGGTGATACACTCAGTAAGTTAAGGCAATTTGAAAATAGTGTTCTTTGTCTTACGACGTTCATTGTACACATCGTTGGAGAGGCTTTGGTTGTTGGAGCCTGATAGGAGATCTTATTGTGTTAGTTCCTGATCAATGGCTATGTTTTTGGCTTGCGCTTGCGCAAGCGCAGTATTCAAGTGGTTTAGTGATACCGAGTTATTTTCGGAAAAATGATACGTCACGCTTAGTCGGAAAATACCAGGAGAGTGTGTACACAGTGAGTGTGTACTGCAACGATTCGTTCTAAGCTGTTTTAGGGCAGCAATTACGCCAAAGAGATCGGAAAGTTCGTTCCGGTTTGAGACAGCAGTTCTTCATTATTTTCTTCACAGACATAACAAACAAATACCTCGTCCAATTTTGTCTATTTTTATCCATATCCGATTTGCCTCATCTGCTAAAAATAACGATGGAAACATTATTCTATTTTTGATAGTTCATGTATTTTTTTTTTAAATATTTCCGTTAAAAAGCACGTTTTTCTTTTACAAGTGCCTTGAACTTGGCCACATTTCGTTTGCTTTTTATAAAATGATGGCATAAAAAATTAAACTGTGAATGCAATGCAAAGTATTTGGATTTGCATCCTAAGAAATATACCAAAACTTGTGTAAGAAACAATGTTTATATATAGCTTAGCGCAAAGCATTAGCTTTTCCAAAAAATCATGCAGTGTCGTCGCGAAAACTAGGTCTTAGGGCATCGCATAATCTGACTAGTCAGAGCAGCTGGCACACTGTCCACAGCCGATGCATTCGTTGGATCTGATCAGTCTTTTTCGGCATATATATATTCTTCATCTTTCATGCCGAGGCCAGACTGATCAGACCGCGCTTATGCCAGAGTGGGCTGATCTGTGTATCAGTGTAAAATCTGAAAGAGCAGAGTTCAAATTTATTGTTTAAATTTAGAAACAAGCGCTTTTGACGATTTTCTTCCCTTATCACATTTACTAAAAAGAGATAAATTTCATTTGTCGGGAGTTCATGGAAATACAAACTTAATGGGTTCCGTGCTTTGCTGTTCCCAAATGGTGTAAAGCAAGCTATTGTCCAAAACAACAGTAGCATGATTTTCTTCTCAGAGTGTCAAAATTTTGTTCCAGTCACTGCCACTGATGCCACTTAAACCAAAATTAAACTTCAGTAAATATAAATTTATTGTCTTCTTTTGATGCCAAGTTCAGATGTGCCAAGATTCCATAGACATGGGTTTGAAACAGCCTTTCCTAAAATTTTGATTCAGACTAAATGTGACTCAACAGCCGTGAAGAAAAGATTTGAAATAGATCCATATAGTTATTTTCCTTGAGGCATGCCTAAAACGGCCGGCCAAAACGTTGGAAAACTGTTTTTTTTTGTTGTTGTTGTTGTTGTGTGTGTGTGTGTGTGTGTGTGTGTGTGTGTGTGTGTGTGTGTGTGTGTGTGTGTGTGTGTGTTTAAATATTTTTTTTTGTTTTTCAAAACAATTCTATACTTGCTTTTACCTTACACCCGTGGATAATGCCACCATTCAATAAGTTAGAAATTAAATACTTTGCTAAATAAAAGTTAGCAACAGAAAGTGCACTAACAATCGGTGTTCACCACAATAAACAACTCATGAAAATTTCACTGTCTTAGCTAGGCAAGCCTTCCTTTTAAAAGGAAATTTTATTTACTTTTCACTTTCCAATTGTCAATTATTGTTGATTTATGTTAGAAACATTGTTTCTAAGTTTAGAACTACACGTAATGAATGCAGCGGATGAATTGTGGGACTGTTGCGTCGCAAATTATTTCCGTTTTCACTGCTTAAGCAAACATATCATGGCACATTTAATGCGCTGCAGAAATCTTATTTATTCAGTAATGATGCCAAATAAAATTAAGAAATCAGTTACAGACTAGACAGGCCAGGGGTTTGTTCAATGAAGAACTCCGTGAGACTGGTTGGCAATATATCGTAGGAGAACACGTCTGAGACAATAGCAGTGACGTCTTAATGCTTAATACTGCAAACCTAAACTCTGAAAACCAAAATGTATTCAGCAGTTTTATGTTCCAGATACTCCGCAAACGCAAAAAGGGCTTTTAAACAAACCTGTAATGCAATTCTAAACAAGATGAAAAAATACAGGCTTCTGGAAATAGCCGCAAATAACTGCTATACAACTAACTTGCATGAAAAGTATGCTGGCGTACAAAGTGTGCTTTAGAGTAAAACAAGAAAATGTGTTTATGAAACACTATGCCCCCAACCGTATACTTGCCTCTTTAGAAGGTTCATCCCATACTGTTTAAGTCAGAAAGGGGTTTTAATCGGTTCGTCAACATCTGTAACTGTAGGCCAAATATAGGGAGCTTAGTATGCTGCGATATCGTTAAAGCTACTGTGTCTTGCGGAATATGGCCTCATGCAGACAAAGTATACTGCGATAACATTAAAGCTACTGTGTCTCGCGGAATGCTGCAGTAAATGCGACTCAGAGCAAAGAAATGTTCGTTGGTGGCCGTCACTTCTATCTCTCTCAAACGTTTGTGGTTTAGCGACTATGGAGAAGGTAAATACAGAAACGCATGCCGGTCGCACTAAATTTGGTGTAGTGACGTTTATGATAAAGCAAACCAGGGTTCGAGGTTATGAAACTTGAGTATAATCTCAAACTCAAAATAAAGCACACTGATTGGCTGCTTCCGAGCATGTGCTCGGAAGCAGCCAATCAGTGTGCTTTAATTTGAGTTTGATAATGTTCTCAAGTTTTATAACCTAGGGGCCTAGCTTGTAGTGATATTCTGTCCTAAAGTCGGGTTCTTGCCTCTGCATGGTCTGACTATTCATATCTGAAGCCCGAGGTTTTCAGCATCTCTCGACCAACCTTGCAAACGTCATGTATTGAAAAGAAATGTTCGATTGCTATTATTACATAAATTTCACGTAATACCCATTAGAATTGCTAAAGATATGGAAATTTATTGACACCATTTGACAGTCAACGCGTGAGTGCACTCTTTATGATTAATGGTTTTCTGGGCCCAGCGAAATATATCTCTGTTTGCAAGGCCATTTCTGAGCATCTGAAACATATCCAGTAGTTTTGTTCTGCTTTTCTTCTGTTGTGGAAGAAATACCTGCCAATATATTGTTTTAAAGTTTTGTAGATTTTCCCGAATAAAAGACAAAGTTAAGCTGAGCCTGCGCCATTAAAATTATTTTAAGACATTCTTAATGGGTTGCATTCAACATTGCTAGGTGCAGCACAAGAAATCAATCACAGAACAAACAGGCAAAAACGAGAAGAAATGAGCCGCGACACGAGAAAACCAACAATGTGGTTGTGCGCCCAGCGCAGACTCAGATCAAGCTGGACATCCGTCCAGTCTGATCAGACTCTTTGCTAAGCGCTTAAAGGATAGCTAAGGGTCTAAGCTATCTTCATGCGGACAGCGAAGACTCTGATCAGACTGTGCGGATGCCCAGGCTGATCTGAGTCTGCGCTGGGCGCACTACCACATTGTTGGTTTTCTCGCATCGCGGCTCAAATACATTCAAACCAAGCACTTAAGAAAAGTGGATACAATTCCATGCTTGCAGCAGTTGTTACAAAAGAAGCAAATCTTCCTTGCTGGCAATGCCCCTCCAAACCGGGAGTTACACTAAAAGGGATACTTTTGCACCACAAAAGAGCAAATCCTTTTATATAAGTGCACTCTAATTGAAACAGGAGACGCGTTCTTTCTGTACCTTTACACTTTAAAACAACTAAATTTATAAAGGACAGCACATCCGAGGCTGTTACAATGCCGCACAACAAACGACTGATACATATGCAAGTGCATTTGAGCCGCGACACGACAAAACCAACAAATAGGAATGTGCGTCCAGCGAAGACTCAGATCAGCCTCGGCATCCGCCCAGTCTCATCAGAGTCTTGGCTGTCCGCATGGAGCTAGCTTAGAACCTTAACTACCCTTAAAGTGCTATGCTAAGACACTGATCAGACGAGGCGGTTGCCAAGGCTGATCTTAGACTTCGCTGGTTGCGCATGCCAGATCGTTGGTTTTGTTGCGTCGCGCCTTATTTGCCATTCTCTATTGCAGAAGACTTGGATCAAAAACATCAGAATCGCACACAAGGTACTTTAAAATGTATGGATTCACCTTAATGGTTTCCATCAATATATCATAGAAAGGCGAAAACTTCTTTTATGACCTTTTATTTGCTTCTCTGAACTATAAAATAATCTACCCGTCAAGGGATGACTTTGGTTGAGTATATAAAATTACTTTTGTCAAATATAAAGCCTGAGATACGCGTGTCTGTATTTTGACTTCTTCAGTGTCGCTTAACCAACAAAGTGGCATGTGCGCCCAGCGAAAGCTTGGATCAGCCTATGCAGCTACCCAGTTTGATCTGAGTCGTCGGTGTGCTCTTAAAGGTTAAGTAGCTTAGGATTTTAGTCACCTCAATGTGGACAGCAAAGACTCTGATCAAACTGGGCGAATGTCCATGCTGATCTGAGTCTTCGATGGGCACTAGTGCAACTCTGCTAGTTTTGTCGTTTCGCGGCTCAAATGGTCCGTGTGCATATGTCTTTGGATACCTACATGTACCTCTCTTAATCAATCGTTTCATTTTTTTTTTCTTCTTCCTCTTCTTCTTTTTCTTCTTTTTCTTTCATATCTCACTAACTGTACAAACCAGCACACTGGTGACATAGATTCGAAAAATCTGGCTTTTTGTAAGTGAAATTTGTTTCTTTCTTTTTTTTTTTTTTTTTTTTTTTCGGCGTGCACCTGATCATATCTCTGCTTTTTGGTCCAGGTCAATTTCGGATTTATATAATGTTTCTAAGATTTCTGAGTCCAGACTGAGTCTTATGGTTTTTTTTGATACCTTGCAATTTATGGTGCAATAGCATAACGTATCGCTAGAGCAAAATACAAAGTTTGAATTAACTGGCGTCTTAATGAGACTAGAATTACACGTCCTCGTTAAACTGAAGTAAAGAAAATCGTATTACTTACAAATGACTGAGCATGTGATACAGAGGATTAACTTAATTACAAAGTGCGCATGCTGAAATCGACAGCGACAACTGCTCCACTTCATGCAGATAAGAGACTTAAAAGTGAGGTTTTTAAGTTGTTACTTGAAAGTAATGCAGCAATTTGTAATTAATATTTCCAATAAAAGGATAGCTTTGAAGTGTATTTTCAAGAAAAGGAGACTGATGATAATTGCCAGACATGATAATCTTTAGATAACAACGAACAGCAAATGTTGTCATCGTTGACATTTTCCTGTCGGATATAATCAAAATAGATAAGATAAAAGATAAGTAAAATAACAAAATTTACACACGTATGTCTTGCGTTCAGTAGAAAGAACTTAAATAAATGTGTAAACCAAAAATAAACGCTGCAGATCTGCGCGTCTAATCAGGGCTTTAACGCATTAACTTCACTTTTGGAACAACACATAATCTTACTTAAAATCAGACATCCTTCATATTTGAAATAACTAACCCTAAAATATGCTATAGAAACAAAGGGGGTATCAATAAGGTGGGTTTTCTGCATCCTACCAAAGTTTTCTTTTTTAACTGATGGTATACTCCAATGTGTCTAACTTATTAGACCATATGTGACTTTGGTCGGAAAGCCCTACTTACTGAGCTATGGGTCCGGAGAAGTGGGTGGGGTAATCCAACATGGTTTTAGCCTGTCTTGTAAAAACATTCTCATTTGGTAGAAGAGTACAGCAGACAGACAGGATTTGATAAAATGATTAACAGAACATCTTAACTATATTTCCATATCATTTTAGTTGGTTTAATTTGAACATATGTTGTCAAAAAAAGACTTCCTTTGACATTCAGCATTTTTTGATATTTTTTACCTCAATTTTCAATATTTCTTGGCCTTATTGTTAAATAAGCAAATGTGTTATCATCAAACTCATGTCAAGGAAGCACCTTGACAAGGACATTCAGATAATATGACCAGAATATCACAATGGCATAGTTTTCATGGTCGACTGAACACATAACCTTGTTTGGAAGATGGTTTTCTAGAAATACGAACCTTTGGTCAAATTACTATTTTAACTGCTTTATTATGCCCCACGCCCCCGCCTCTAAAGGTGAGGGAATACATATTGGCTTCGGTGCGGATCTCGTTGGCATCTGCAATTTTGCATGCGTCACATATTAAGTCCTTGTGTGACCTTGGAAACAAGGTCAAGGTCATTAAAATCTGACCTTGACCTTGTTTCCAAGGTCAAAGTATGTGACACAGATACAGATGCAGACGCCAAGGAGATCCGATCTGAAGCCAATATGTATTCTCTCACCTTCTTTGTCGGGGTGTAGGGCATAATATAGCAGTTAAAATAGTAATTTGGCCAAAGGTTCGTAATTCTAGGTCAAAATTAAATGAAAAAACACCTTTCAAGCAAGTTTATGTGTTCAGTCGACCATGAAAACTAGGTCATTGTGAACTTCTGGTCACATCATCCGAATGTCCTGGTCAGGGTGCTTCCTTGACATGAATTTGTTGACAACTGGTCTGTTTATTTAACAATAAGGCCAAGAAATATTGAAAATTGAGGACAAATATATCAAAAAATGCTGAATGTCAAAGGAAGTCTTTTTTACAACATATGTTCAAATTAAACCAAATAAAATGATATGGAAATATAGTTTAGATGCTCTGTTAATCATTTTATCAAATCCTCTCTGTCTGCTACACTCTTCTACCAAATTACCCCACCCACTTCTGTGGACTCATAGCTCAGTAAGTAGGGCTTTCCGACCAAAGTCACATATGGTCCAATAAACTAGACACATTGGAGTATACCATCAGTTAAAAAAAGAAAACTTTGGTAGGATGCAGAAAACCCACCTTATATATACCTCCTCCCCCCCCCCCCCCCCCCCCCTTTTAAAGAGTAACTAAACTTCAGGAACTGACTTAATAGGTACAATTTCACAGGAATATTACTATATTTGTTCGAAATTCAACGCGGCTAATGAAATTAACTAGGAGTCCATAGTACACAGATGCTCCCGCCTAGTGCCTTGAGTAAGTCGGTACCTTGATTAAGGTACTGGCACTTATAAGATAAGTAGGTTCATTGTGGCAGACTTGTATAATATAAAAGGTCACAGGCAAAGCATTGCCCAACATTTGAAATGTGACACAAACTGCTACATTTGAAATGTGACACAAACCTAAGGCGGTACTTTCGTTGTGGTTGCATTTGTTTTATGTTCGGTGCTGTTTAATTTATTGTGTTCTCATTTTAATCCTTCTATGATAAAAATAGAAAATAGGTAAACATAATTGTTAAAAGTGTTTTGTATAATTTGCTTAGTCTGTTGTAACCCTTCTGTTAGTATAAATTATCTAGTTCAATAAAGACAGCTGAGTTGCCACCTATTTGGGAAAAAGCTGCTGACTCGGCTTATCACTTGTAATTTATTGTTTGCTGGGATGTCTTTGTCAATCTTTCCCTTTGATGTTGGGGATAGGGTTTGGGATCTGATTCAGTCAGTTCCTGAAGTGTAGTTACTTTAAATTTATACAGTTTCAAAGTCACTGTATGGTCAAAATAGAAAATATTGTGTATTACCAAACATGGATAGAAACCTAGTCAGTGGATCGTGACATATGGATCATCATGACCTGAAGTTGCTACAATAATGGGAACTCTAAAATCTACCAATCGCACCATAACTGCACCATACGTCACTGCCATTGCACCGACCCGGCCTCTCTGTTGTAGTAGTCATGGAGATACAGTCTCTGTCTCTTTGCCCGCTACTGGTGTTGTTGCCGTACAGCCGCCTCTCCAAACCATCCTGTAGGTATCTGTCAGTATTGGAACGCAACCTTTCTGTATTGAAACGTTACAGTAACTGTAGAAAACAGTCCGTTACAGTACGCCGAACGAGACCCGTAACTTCCATAACTAAAGGTAACGATCCGCTTGAAACCGTATCGGTCCTCAACTTGGAGTGGGACTGCGGAATGATAGGTTCAATAACGGATAAGATACGGAATAGATATGTATGCGACACGGATTAGATACGGATAGATGCGGATATATGCGTTTAGTAACGCACCATTACGGTTTACTCATCCGCGCCCGAATTTTGAAACTTTCCAAAATTTCGACGCGGATCCTGTGGACTCTGCGGATATGATACGGACAGTTACGGACTCTGCGGATCTGATACGGATCCATTACGGATAAAACGGGTAGATACGGACGGGCCATCCGTAGTATCCGCCCAATCCGTATGTGTGTGTGTGACTGGAGCATACAAGGAGTAGACACAGATGTGTACGTCGCAGTTAATCTTTTCTATTCTTCTATCCGCTAGGCATGCGCAACAGTCCGCATCTGAAGGTATTTATCCGCATCTAAAGGTTACAGTAGGTAACGGAAGGTTAGTAGTTCGTACCTATCCGTATCCATACGCTTCTATTGGTAACTATATCCGTAAATTCATTAGATAAAATTAGGCCACGCCCACAAATTCTGCGGATAAACTGAGGATTTTATCCGCAACTATCCGCCCTATCCGTAATGTGTGTGTGTGACTGGGGCTTAAAGGAACCCTGAAATCTACCTCTTACAAAAATGTTAACCTGAGTCTAACAGGATCACGTACGCACGAAAGGACGAACGGACGGACGGACGAACGGACGTACAGACGTACGTAAGTAATAACGAACACACGTACGCACAATCCGAACACTATATGCCCCGCCCCCGGCATCATATGATGCGGGGGCATAAAAACTAATTTTTCGGTGTTGCGAACAATTCATATGAGCCGCGATACGACAAAACCAACAAAGTGGTTGTGCGCCCAGCGCAGACTCAGATCAGCCTGGGCATCCGCCCAGTCTGATCAGAGTCTTTGCTGTCTGTATGGAGGTAGCTTAGACTCTTAGCTACCCTTTAAGCGCACTGCGAAGACTCTCATCAGACTGAGTGGATAGCAGGGCTGGTCTGAGTCTGCACTGTGCGCACAACCACCTTGTTAGTTTTCTCGTGTCGCGGCTCAATTATGCTCGTATATCATACACTGTCTGGGATTTTCTTCCCTTTATAATTATCATATTTTATATAGACAGACATGGTTAGCATGAATGCTCTATGAAAGATAGTATCAAGACTTTGATGAGGACTTGACTATTTGAACTTAAAAGACAGACTGTTTGTGTCAGATATTCTGTTTAAATATCAGAGCCAATGAAAATACTAATATTCCAGCTTATAAAAACGGCATGATATAGACTGTCTGGGGTGAAGGACTTCAGTTTTATGCGCGCGCAAAACCGTCTTCATTATCTTTTACCTGTCTGTGAAGCTTGATCAAATTGTTATACTTTTTTTTTTTACATGTAACAGTGCAGAAATGCTTTATAATGGTCAGCGGACAGACTGACAGTGCGCTTAAAATACCGCTTTATCCGGCAGCAGAAAAAATACAACTGAATTCATCATCGACACCTTTTATATTGATAAATTAAATATGGATTTGCCTAAAGAATGATGAACAGTAGTCCGGTTACAAACAGCAATGGCTGGAAGACAATCACGCTATAACAAATAATTCGGCGTTTTGAAACAGCCAAGGCGTCTCGCTAATGTTCGCTTATATAGTCAACATGAGTGTGTGCCTGCTGTGAAGACGCACAAATTGGAATTGTTAGTTTACTAAATTGGTTGAAGATTACGGTCTAGACGATTCAAAATCATTTACAAACGTTTAAACTTTCACTAAAATCAGTTTCAAAATTATAAGTTAAATGCGTTTTTTTTTTTTTTTTTTTTTTTTTTTTAACTTTTTTTTGTGGAGGGAGGGGGAGGGGAGGGGGTAAGAAGGTGGTTAAAGGGATAAAAAAAAGGTTTGGTGAAATATTTAAAAGCAAAATAATCTGCAGCAATGCGGGTCTTTTAGAAGTAAAAGGAATAGTAACAAGTTCAATGTTTTAAATAAACGACATAACAATCTGTTAAAGACAGTGCATGTTAATAGTATGTTTTCTATAATGAAGTTTTTCTAATATTTTTTTCCTATATCAACTCACTTTCCATTACTTATTTGCAAGATGTTTCACAGTCGTAGTTTTTACTTTACAATCAATTAATGCCTCTATAAGCACCTGACTAGCTTTTGGGACCGTAAACCTAGAGTTAATTTCGAGTTCGTATTTGGCAGACTGCTGAAAAAATCACTACATGGATCCCAGTCAGCATTTTAATGAAGCAGGATATTGTTGCGAATCACTATCGGTACTAAATACTGTTAAGTTTTTAAATTGTATTTCAATTTTGTATCATATCAGGTTTTCATGGGTGATCCTTACATAATATTTAGTATTTCTGTCAATTAAAGCATTAACTTTGTGCATCAGTTTATGCACAAACCTTCAAGTGTTTCTCTTTTCCCCCTAGAAGCCACATACTTTATGCAAATCTTCTGAAAGTTTCAAATTCTCAAATCATTTAATATCCTGTCGAAACTGCTTTCCGGCTCATTAATGACACTTCATTGGAGCACAAGTGGGATTTAACAAAGTTGATAACCATGTGAATGCATTCATATGTGAATACGTTCATCCTGAAAACGATAGTTTGGATACGTACAATTAATCCGATTCTACTATTGCAAACTAAAGCCTTCCGAAAAGCGTAGTTTGTATACAGTGATCGGTTCAGAAGCAAGAATGAGTAATCTGTAATATTTTGGAGTTGTTAAAAATCCATTCAAAAGTCTTTTAAAAAGTTCACTCACATTGAATCGCTAGCCTATTCAAAATGTCCATGTATCGACCAAGCCTAGTAAACTTCGAGGTCATAGCCGGCCACACGTGACGTAAAAGATTATCATACTAAATGGGGTTCTTCTAATCTTGAGTTTTTTTACCTTTGTATGGAACACCGAACGGATAGGGTCATGCTGGTTTATTATCGTTTTATGCTAAGGAATTTAACTTATCCAGACTTCAAGCACAACAGATAGACCCGAATAATGATGAGGTCAACTGCTTATGCTCAACGAAAAGGAATATCTTTGCTGCATTTTTCTTGACGAACGTTGAGTCAGCATCATGGCTTTGAAACAATGTGGCAGCAACAATGTTCCAAAAGTGGGTTTCCGCTGGATGTTTCCAAATTAAGAATCACCTGTCAAGGTTGAAACATTGGTTAATTTACCTCATAATAAGTAATTACTTGCATTAAGACGGATCGGCTGTCTCTTTTTCTCGTCTTAAAAATAGCCTGTCAATACCCCCAATACTCATGGGCCTATATAAACACGCTGTTTCGCCTATTGGGAATTATTTTCTATATAAATGTACATTTATGGACAAACTCATTTCCGTCAGATCTTAATTTCAGTGTTTACTTGGTCTACATTCGTGTTCATTTAGTTGCCCTAATTTAGGTCTGAACAAGTTTCCGAGGTATTCCATCTTGAGGACAGAACACACTTGTCAGTAATCGAGTAGTTGTTATAGGATAAGGGATCTGATGATCATTGCCTATCTTTTTATTTTCATGTCATTCTATGGCACAATGATCTTTAAAAAGTTGCTTCCAGTGTTTCTTTGAGTTTAAAACTTAAGAATTATCTATTTATTCTTGTCAGTATTCATTTTGAAAGTAAAGAAAAATAAAATTAGAGAACTTTTGAAAAGTCGGTAGATGTCTCTGAATGTTCAATGGAAGACATTGAGCTGATGTGTGTCTTCTGAAGAAAGAGAAGCATGTATGCGGCGTCTGATGAGGGTCTACACTATTTGTATAGGACTTCTTGATAACATAATTTGGTTGGTTGGTTGATTTGATGCTTAACGTCCACGGTAAACAACTAAGGTCATGTCGGGACGGTCAGTTAACCTAACCACACTATTCCTGGGCAGGCTTAGACCTCCTAAGCGGTTAACCAGTACTAAGTGCACATACTTTCGCCAGTAACTGACAACTTGATAATATAAAAATTAAGATTAAAATGAACTAAAACAGACACACCTTAAGTGACAAATGGACACATCAGTTTCAAAATTATAAACAGTTGATATTAGTTTACCCTCTATTAACCCATTTAAGCCCACTGGCCTTAAATGGGCAAATAGAGGGTAAACTAATATCAACTGTGCCCAGTAGGTTTAAATGGGTTGATACAGGGTAAACTAATATCAACTGTTCATTTCTTAAATGGGTTCCCAATGCGGTACTGTTGTTGCAGTTGCATTTTTTTATGTTCGATGCTGTTTAATTTATTGTGTTTTTATTTGTTGTTAAATGTTTTTCGTATAATTTGCTTAGTCTGTTGAAACCCTTCTGTTGGTCTAAATCATTTAGTTCAGTAAAGATAGCTGAGTTGCCACCAATTTGGGAAAGAGCTGCTGACTCGGCTTATCATTTGTAATATATTGTTTGTTGGGATGTCTTGTCAATCGTTCCCTTTGATGTTTGGGATAGGGTTTGGGATCTGATTCAGTCAGTTCCTGAAGTGTAGTTACTCTTTAGATTTTAATAGAGGGTAAACTAATATCAACTGTTCATTTCTAAAACGGGTTAATAGAGGGCAAAGTAATATCAACTGTGGGCTTAAATTGGTTAATAGAGGGTAAACTAATATCAACTGTTCATTTCTTAAATGGGTTTATAGAGGGCAAAGTAATATCAACTGTGGGCTTAAATTGGTTAATAGAGGGTAAACTAATATCAACTGTTCATTTCTTAAATGGGTTAATAGAGGGTAAACTAATATCAACTGTTCATTTCTTCCAAGATCCTGACGTAAACCAATGAGACACTGATCTCAAATAATAATGACAATGATAAATAAAACAATTAAATGAGTTGTATGTATACTCAAGGACTGTAAAACCGTCACACCCCAAAATGTGATGTATTTTAGTAAATCACATTTTAAGCTATTAAATATGACTAGGTTTTAATGTGCTATTAGACAGCTTAAAAAGACTTCCGGAACACACATTTTGGAAAGTGATTTTCTGGAAAATAACAAAATTTGACGTTTTGCAATTTACACCAACAGTATCCGGTACAAACAACTTACAGATTAACTTTCTAGACATCCGTCAACATCTATGGGTACTTTGAAGTCAGCACAAAACGACTTTTTTCAGCGCAGTTAATGACGTCAATGCCATTGATTTCTTTCTTAACGGACCTTAAAGTTAATATTTTAACTACACGCAGTTCAAGAGACAAACAATTACTGTTTGAGGAAATATATTGCTATTCATTTCAAAGTTCGAAGATTGATGCAGTTTAATAAATGCCAGTACTCGATGATTTGTTTACCTCGCTTCATTTCAGTAATAATTTATTGCTGAAATAAAGTGGAACAAAGCTATACTCCAATAAACATTCGGAAGATAGTACCAACGACTATCTCATGCATTTGATATATGTAAGAAGCTTATAATAAAACGAATGCAACATTTCAGGTGAGGCGTTTTTAAAGTCCTCGAGTATATATACTCAACTATTACATTTAGTTTAAATTACAAATTTATATTTGAGCCGCAACACGACAAAACCAACAATGTGGTTGTGCGTCCAGCGCAGACTCAAATCAGCCTGGGCATCCGCTCAGTCTGTTCAGAGTCTACGATGTCCGCATAGAGGTAGCTCAGTCCATTAGCTAGCCTTTAAGCACTTAGCAAAGAGTCTATCCAGACTAGGTGGATGTCCAGGCTGATCTGAGTCCGCGCAGGGCGCACAACCACATTGTTGGTTTTCTCGTATCGCGGCTCTTTTTTATTTCTTAATTATAACAAAATGCCTAGATGGATGGATTGATGGATGGGCGGATTGCGATTTAACGTCCTTTTCAGCAGTATTTCAGCCGTATCAGGACGACGTGTGAGTGACCATGAAACGCTGGGTGCGATGGATCCTGGTTTACGATTGAAAAGATTTTCGCCTCCAGCTGAACTCTAACCAAAGACCGCTAGATCAACAGACTAGCGCTTAACTTACTGATCTACCAGGGCTCCAACAATACGGATTTCTAGCATTGAATTAAACCAGAAGAAGGACATGATATGACTGTATTTTTTATTATCAAACAATGACAAAATATAGATCTACCTTATAAGGCGAATCGAGATTTAGGGATTGTTAAGGAAGGTTAAACGTTGTTGTTGTTTTTTCTTCTAAAGCAATACCAAAACCCTAAACCCGACTTAAAAAGGCGGATCTAGGTTTGTGAGATTGTTTAAAGACGAAATATCCACCTTATTGTTAAAGTTCACATGACTGATTTGTTGTTAAATGCTTTTCGTAGTCTTCGAGAAAAAGCTCTAGTCTGATACAACTATCTAAAGTCGTATATGTTGTTCAATCAATTGAGAAATTGCCTGCGTTCATTTCATCGAGGTATGCAGGCCTGTTGGTAGTGTTTCTATCATGTATTTTGTGTTTGTATGTAAATAAGGGAGTTAATACTGCAGTAGTGTCAATATCAACTCAGCCGATTACCGACCCAGAGGAAATTCTCACTTAATTAAAATCAAACGTTTCTAGGCCCAGAGGTTATAAAACTTGAGTACATTCTCAAATTCAAAATAAAGCAGACTGATTGGCTGCTTCCGAGCATGTGCTCGGAAGCAGCCGATCAGTGTGCTTTATTTTGAGTTTGTGATTATTCTCAAGTTTTATAACCTCGAACCCAGGACTCTTGAGTCAGAAAGAGTTGATTTTGTCACACAGGCTGTATTTTCTTCCGCTTTGCTTGATCATTACCTAAATCGATACATCTGCCAGACAAGCGAGTAGGACCCAGCATATTCAGGTACATTTATTTTTAGCTAAATGAAGTCGTAAGTCAAGGATTTGTTAAGTTCTGTAGCTTACTTTAAATCACATGTGACAATATTTTTGCCGAAACTCTTTGAGGTGCTTTGCAATGCTGGAGTTTTTTTTTTTTTTTTTTTTTTTTTCTTTTGGCAAAAATGCAAATGTGTTGCGTATAATATATTTGAAATTCTAAGTTAAACGTAGTTTAACTAACATCGCCGCTAGTTTTCAGTTAGGCCCATTTATACTCTAGATGTTAATGTTGATATAGTATAATGATCCTAGCCTTGATGGTTACTTTAGAACAGATATAAGTAAATTCGAGCCTTCGTATTACAAAGTCACCATAACCTGCAAAATTTTCGGTCTCTGTCAGCTGCTTAGGATTGCATTTAGATGCTGTAATTCAGGTCCCCGTTGTTCAGAACGAAAAACGTCGTTAGTTAGAAAGACGACAAAATATCAAACATATTGCAATCAAAGCAACGCCTAGTTTTGCTACAAAAATGAGTTTAAAAGCTCCTGACATTTGTTTCATTACAAAACATTAGTACACTTGATTTAATGTGTTACAAAATCCTTCACTTCGTTAAGCTAAAGATGCTTGGAACAACTGCGACCAGGCGTCCATGTTGGTGTAGTATCACGATCTTAGCTTTCTCAACAACTGAGAATCCAGGAAACTGATTTGAACGCATAAGCTGAATTTAATGAACTGTAAGGGTGGTCACTGCCAAACACGGATTGCTTCAGTTGCTATCATTCAGCTGTTTATTTTGCTACAGTTTCATGGTTCTAGTCCGTAATGTTGCTTGAAAACAGATCTGAATTAAATGCAAAAAGTCAACCTAAGTTAGTAAACTATAGGTCACTGTACGATAAAGATGGTCTTATTACGTGGTCTCATTCAGAACTATTTATGGAGAAATATCATTACCTAGTTCTTACACATGCTGAGAGAATGATGAAAATCAAAGTATGAACCTGACTTAAGTACAGTTGACTCTCGATGTCTCAGAAATATTTTAAAGCACCCTCTTGTATCAAAGAATATAGTTTTTAATATGCAAATTATCATTTTTCCTTACATTTCAACTCCTGTTACCTCAAACTTCTATCTCATAGAAAATTTTCAGGGACCAAAAAATCTGTTTTAGATATCAGTAGTTTGAGATTAACTTCGATTTTGAGATATTGAGAGTTGACTTCATTTTGAAATACTGGAAAATATTGCATTCAGCTACCGTTTTCTAAACGTGAATGTTCGCCATTTGCAATAAGTCTATCCCGTTACAGCTGCTGACAAAATGCTCAAAGGGAAAACATAAAGAAAAAAAAACAACAACGAAAACTGAACATAAATATTTTTTGGTCTGACAATCGTAAATTATAGGTCACTGCCAGCCCAAAAGGCGTCAATCTAGCCCTTGTCGTTGATAGGTTTACCTACACACAAGAAGAACTGAACGGACGTGCACGTGTGGATATTACTTAAGGTGGTGATTTATGGTAAATGTTAAAATTTGCATAAAACCATAAAAAAGTAAGGTATCTCCCTGAAAGTTAGCAGACTTCTTATTTTTGTTGTTCTTTACAGTTTAAAATACAAAACAGACGTACATGCTGCTTAAAAAGTGTTTTTATAAGGAAAGATCAAAGGGTAGTTTTCTGCGCATTAATCAAAAAAATTAACATCGTTATTGAAAATTTACGTAGTACTGAAGGTGCATTATTGCATAATGAAGAGCGTACTAGCAATTATTTATTCCAACTCTTTTTCAAATTGTAATGTAGACCAGATGAAAACAATAGTTTTTTCTCAAATGTTCAACCATGTACAAGGTAATGTACACTGGATGCATTTATTAAATACAGGGTAGGCAAGCTTACCTATGTAACACCTACAGTATAAATAATACATTACTTACATGATCACTGGTGTGTAGATGAAATTGTTCAACCTTGTTTAAATAGTCTCATCTGTCTGATCTGTGTGTTTTGACAAAAAAATTTGGACACAGACCGCATCTTTTATCATCTGCTCAGCCTGATAATGTGTGAAAGAGTTTGAAAAAGTAATTGCTAGCCCGCTCTCCATTATGCAACAAGGAACGCTTAGCACTAAGTATATTTTCAATAACAATATTACTTTTTCAGATTATTGTGCACAAAATTACCCTTTGATCTTTCCCTATAAAAACACTTTTTAACATTAATAAATGCTGCATTTTGGGAGTCTGAATTGTCAGAAACAACATAAAGAAGGTGTGTGCTAAGTTTTGGAAAGATCAGTGGTATTTTGAGTGGTTTATGCAGATTTTTGTCTTTGCCCCAAATCAGTGATTATCACCACCTTAAGCTATTCGTAGCTTTTGCACAGGCACACTAAGAGAGAAAACTGACTCACCAATCAAGCAGAATGCAAACACCGTAACATATAATGTATAAAATGTTACTCTGACGTGCACTTTACTAAACGGGTTCTCGAACTTTGTAGCGGCAGTGTAATTTCCAGAACAACTTGTTGCATTATCTAAATCCATCTTCGCAAAGTGTGTGAGAATTACTTGCCCTTATTGAATTTTTTTAAGTTTCTTAATGTTTGCTTTTGAAAGGTTTATTGGAAAACCTTTGTGTGTCCCTGCCATTTTTCAAAAGAAGATAGCTTTTTGGGTTTGTTTGCTTTTCTGGACAATGTCACTTTCCAAGAGGAAGGCAACTTTAATAAGAAAGTCGTTGTACCACAGAGAGCCACTTCTTTTCTTTCAGAATGGATGTACATTAAATGCGGCTGAAAAATGAAAATGAAAGTTATTTCCTTTAAACATTTATTATTCCACTTTAAAGCATGTCGCCGTGTTTGCTTTCTATTATTATCACAAACATTTCATTTCGTTAACACTTTTCTGACTTCTTAAAGTATCACCAAAATGTCAACCAATAAATGGAACCTATATCTGTGTCTGCTGTATCTAGCACACAGCATGTACCTAAATACAGAATGCCAACTAATGTGTGAATCGGCTTTATTCGGATTATTAGTCTAGTTTAGTTAAAAGGAATCGCAATTTCTGCAAATTGGATGACTGGATTTTATGGCATGAAAATTACAACAATTGATGTAATATTTCATGTTTTCATTTAGTTCCCAACAAGCACAATCTCAACCTACTCCTACCGAATTTAGTGCGACACACGCGCGTTGCTGTATTTCATTTCTCCAGTGTCGCTAAACCCCAAATGTTTGAAAGAAAAGGGATGACGGGCAGATCTCGACAGGCGGCGAGCATACCTCTCCGAGCCGGCCTATCTGTCACATTCCGCGGGAGACATTAGCTGCAGACATCAGGTAAGAGACGCCTACGTATTAACCCGTGAGCACAGGCATCCCCCATCAAGCCAGCTCAATCCCTGCATCTCGAGAACGGCGACAGACAAGGGCATCAGGAAAGAAATTCCAATGCAGCAAAAAAGCCAACACAACTCAACAGATTGTAAGCTATACTCCGCTCAGATTCACGTCGCTATGACAAGTCTGTCTTAGTTTTAGAAAAATTTAGAAATTTTACAAGATATGAATCAAATTGAATAAGGTTAGAGTAAATCAGTATTTAAGTAGTGACTCAAAATGCCAGAGAATCAGAAGCAACACTGAAACACTGACTAACTGGGTTGGTGATATCCTCGGAGACAAATTGTCCACCAACAGTGATATCGGCCCAGTGGTTCTGATATAAACGTATTCATACCAAATTTGGTCCGACAAACGCGCATTCATGTATTTAACTTCTTCAGTGTCGCTAAACCCTACATGTTTGAAAGAAAAGAGATGACGGGCAGGTCTCGGCAGGCAGCGACCATCCCTGTCCGAGCAATACTTACTTTCACATTCCGCGGGAGACATTAGCTGCAGACATCAGGTTAGAGACGCCTACGTATTAACCCGCGAGCGCATCCCTGCGTCTCGAGAAAGGCGACATACAAGGGCATCAGGATAAAAAGCCAAAACAGATCAACAGAATGGAAACCAAACTTTGCGTAGATTCATGTCGCTACTTAGTTTAAGAATGATTTAAAATTTTTACCAGATATGCTTCAAATTGAATAAAGTTAGTTTAAATCAGTATTAAATTGGTGACCCCAATGCAAGGGAACCAGAATCAACTGTTACACTGAAACACTGATTAACTGGGTTGATGATATCCTCGGGGACAAATTCTCCACCAACAGTGATATCGGCCCAGTGGTTCTGATATAAACGTCTTCATGACAAATTTAGTCCGACAAACGCGCGTTCCTGTGTTAAACTTCTCAGTGTCGGTAAACCCAAATGTTTTAAAGAAAAGAGATGATGGGCAGGTCATGGCAAGCACCGAGCATCCCTCTCCGTGCCAACTTACTTTCACATTCCGCGGGAGACATTAGCTGCAGAGATCAGGTAAGAGACCCTACGTATAAACCCGCGAGCGCAGGCGTCCCCCGTCGATCCACCTCTACCCCTGCGTCTGGAGAAAGGCGACAGACCACGGCATCAGGAAAGAGATGTTTAAAGCAGCAAGAACCCGCAAAAAGCCTCGAGCGTTTCTGTATTTAACTTCTTTAGTGTCGCTTAACCCCAAAACTTTTAAAGAAACAGATGATGGGAAGGTCTCGGCAGGCACAATAAAGATGAAAATGAGTATGAAGATTTTGTCTTGAACAACATGTTTTAAAATACGTAAATTGCGCAATTAACTTATTTTTCACCGATATGCAGCAGACTGGAGTAAACAGTAATCTTTTCTAATAACCATGATGCACTTATGTTTGAATTTGCATAGTTCTTTGGAGAAACTCTACTTACTCCTTACTGATACAATGATCTGGCGCATGTATAAATACATACACGCATACTAAACATTTGAGCCGCGACACGAGAAAACCAACGAAGTGGTTGTGCGCCCAGCGCAGACTCAGATCAGCCTGGGCATCTGCCCAGTCTGATCAGACTCTTCGCTAAGCGCTTAAAGGGAGCTAAAGGTCTAAGCTACCTCCATGCGGACAGCAAAGACTCTGATCAGATTGGGCGGATGCTCAGACTGATCTGAATCTTCGCAGGGCGCACTTGCCACGTTTGTTAATTTTGTCGTGTCGCGGCTCAAATATTTACTGTGTCCTTTTTTCTGCCTACTGTTTACTATTACTTCCTGTCCAGCATCAATGCGGAATGTGTCTTTTTCACATGATTCAGCTTATAAAACTCTTAAGTCGTAGTTGCATCCCTTAATGAATGGTGCAATGAGATATTACTGTCTGCATTAAACTCTCCACTGAAAGCAAAAGTGCGTATAAATGATATTACGAGATTATTAACAAACAGCAGACGGTTCCTGTCACATCAGATTTCAATTTGTTTTTGTTTCCATATAAAACTGGGCAATTGTGCTCAAAATGTCTTCTAAGCTTGATGTATTTAAGACGAGTTGTCATAGCAGCCGAAACATCCGATTGTGATTTCAACCTACACCAATTTATAGTGTTATTGATATGTTGATAAGCGTGGACCTTCTATGTCTTTATGTCACTATATATTTCCTAGTCTTAAGTGGTGTCTCTCCAATTAATTCAACGCTGATAACATCTTAGTCCTAGTTGAGTCCTTGAAACGGCCAAAGACTACGGTGATACATCAAAGATACAGAAATAAGAAGAAATAAGACACATAAAAGCGCATTTGTCGAGAAAGACACATTCACTTTGCATGATATCTGAATTTCGAGTGCGGTGCATTAGTGCTATCCTAGAGCGATAACACGTAATAAACACTTATCGTATTTGTTATTAGTTATGCAAATAATGTGCGATTCGCAAAGTTAAAAAACATAAATATTTGCATACACTATGCCTCATGGCGTAATTATATCTATTTTTTTTAATTTTCAGAAGGTAGAAGAGAAAGGAAAATACATTTTGCAGTCAGAATCTGTGAAGCAAGGAACGTTTCAGAGAAATAGAGGATCTTACAGTGCTCATGTATTATTGAATTTATCAAACGAGTTGGGACAAAAGATAAAATGCGAGGCTATGACGAGCATCTTATCGGTTTTTCCTAACGAGTTTGATAAATTCAATAAATATAGGAGCACGAATGCAAAATTCTATTTATCATATGACACTAAAGTCGCATTTTAATAGCAAATTTTGCACTTAAACTTTATGATTTTGCTATTAGAAAAACGCGACGTTCCTATGGACGTCAACATATAACGTTACGACGTAATTTGCATATTTCAAATCCACTTGTTGATTATCGTTCTTAATGCATGGCTTTATAACACTCTCAGATGCGACATCATCAGATAAATATTCAGAATATCACACTCTGTTTAACTGAAACTGTCCTTGTACAGTTAAGTAATTTGGAAACACTGTAAATGCCTATCCGCACAGGCTTCGGTAGAAATATTTTTAAGACAGAGACTGAGCCCAATTCTACCAGAAAATATTATACTTAAAATCTAAAAGAACTTCTTCCTGAGCAGAGAACACATCCGAAAGAAGGAATATGGGCCATACTTCGAAGATTCGGCTGCTCATCAGTGACCCTGGCATAAACTGGTGACAAAAGATAAGCACGTGGAAGGTTTTCACGACCACAACCTTTGGTACAAAATGTAACGGTCATGGTGAAAATAAAATAGGGCCTCATATTCAGACCTTTTGTATGTTATCCTTGATATGAGTTATTCCAAGACTGAAAGATACAAAAAACTAATTTCACGTAGTTTGGAATGTAACAATTACAGCGCCTGTTGTTTCTAATCATTGCTATGCTTAATTTCGTCTTAGAAAAGGAATTCCGTTTCGATCACATGGATGTGCACAACCCAACAAATTTAAAAACAAACTGGGATAGATACAGTTACATGCATAAAAATACGGCCACAAATGGTATGTTCATCTTTGAAAAGGAACATTATTTATAATAGAGGCTGCGTCAGGCTGAAGTACTTAGAAACCATTAACAAGTGTATATACGTATAAGCCTAAAACCCATAAGAGTCATTACACGAACAAGAAAAGTGACCTAACAAACACTTATATTAAGTCCTGTCGACCATAATTGTATAGCATTCGAGCAAAAATAACCTCCTTGAAGCTTGAAAAGCGTGTTTGAATGAACCTTATTAGTATCGATTTACTGAATTAATGTTTTAAAGACGGATTTTATCTTTACTCTATGGTAAGAGGGACTTGACCACCGATATGTACTGGCTAATGGCTACTTCGTTACGGAAGAGTAGCATTTTATTCAACTTTGCAAATGACAACCGGTTTTATTATTCTGAATGTAATACGATCAAATGTTGATTCATGAAACTGGATAGTTACTCCCATCACTTGAGCAGTGCATTTTTGTTCAGGGGCTAGTTGTAAAGAGAATAGATCACGAAGCAAATAAATAAGCCGCGAAGCGACAAAACCAACAAAGTGGGCTGAGCACCACGCAAAGACACATCAGCCTGATCATCTGCCCCGTCTAATCAGAGTCTTTGCTGTGCGCTTAAAAGGTAGCTAAGAGTCTAAGTTACCTCTATGCCGACAGCGAAGATTCGGATCAGACTGGGTGGATGCTGGGCGCTCATGCCACGGGTTGTCGTGGTGGGTCAAATATGGCCTTATAACTGACCTGAAAAACTAATGACAGTCAGCACAGGGTATAATCGATTCCGCCAATTTTCGCTTCCTGCAGAGACTGTACATCATATCTGGCTTCCGCCGAGACTGTCCGCGAACTTTTGCTTCCTGCCGAGACTTCTGTACATGATAAATGGCTTCCTGCAGAGACTGTCCGCGTGATTCTGCTTCCTGCCGAGGCTCTCGGCAGGAAGCAGAGACACGCGGACAGTCTCGGCAGGAAGCCATTCCTCGAGGACAGTAGTCTCTGCAGGAAGCAGGAGTTCGCGGACAGTCTCGGCGGAAGCCAGATATGATTACAGTCTCTGCAGGAAGCGAAAATTGGCGGAATCGATTATACCCTGTGGTCAGTTTATCATTAAGAGAAAACTGTTTGAGTAACCTTCGGTTTTAGATAATACTCGTTCATCTAAACAACGTAAGAGGTATACATATACGGTATACAGACAAATTATAGACTTTTAATTTTAGTATTCTCCCCTTGAAGTAGATTGTTTTGCTATACAAGAGAATTCATAACGTGTCTTTCTGGGTATTGGGAAACTGAACACATTGAGGCTTTCAATTCATCGTTCAGATATCTAGATGTCCTATTCAATGTTGGGACTACCTATTTTGACATTATGTTCCATCAAATTTACTCATCATAACTTCTGAATCAATTAAATAACGCAAATTCTTAACAAAAGCCTTTTCATGAAAATCCACCTATAAAAGATCATCATATCATTCTCATATCGTCTTTATCCCCGCACCTCGGCGGAACGAATCCATAGCCGCAGTAACGGGGCGCCGAGCGTCCGTCCATGAATGTCAATCGTTAGTCAGATTCGTCCGTCAGTCCTGCTTATCAAGGCCCTACGGCTGCTGCCTGCGTGGAAAAGGAGTACGTTAGCAGGGTCCAAGAGCCTATAAAAGAATTAAATTCATTGACTTATATAGTATCGTTAACGATAGATCTGTTACTTAGTATTTTCTTCCAAATATCTTAATTGAACCACCGATATTTTTTTATGAACATAACAAGCGCATAAGAAACATTGTATTTCGTTTCACTAAACAATGTCTCATCTTTATATATAAACGCCAACACGTCTGGGTCAGGAGATTGTGTAAAGATTAAGAAAATGTTAATCTGGCAGCTTGTCATATCTGGAATACCATTTCAGATTCAAAAATTCGTTACATGGTGGCTAAGGGTCCAACATACAGATTTCCTTCCCATATCAATTTCAAAAAAAAAACTGCATTAAATGAGTTTGGTAAGTGATGGTGTAAACGAGAGCATGTTGAGCCAGATACTTCAAAAGAATGGCAAGTAAAGTAAAAAGATGGGCAATGATCAGGAATTAATACAATTAAATCCCACATTCAAAACCAATAGGGAAAGAAGCACATACACACAGAAAGTGACACACGTACACGAAAAACACGCACAGTAAACCGAATGAGCAGCTCTTTCCCAAACAGATGGTAATTCAGCTACCCCGATAACAGCATCAACATCTATTTATACTTATTTTTCATTTTAGCTACAAAAAAAAACAAAACAGAAGGCAGAATGGGCAGCAATACGGGTGACCAAACCGCCAGAGACCATAACAATACAGCATCAAGGAACCGCAACAGAAGTACCGCCTTGGAATGGTCAGCAAAAGATTGCTGGGAGGCTTAAACTAGTTTTACTGGGCCCAAACCTCGCCCTCTGCTTCTGCAGTGGTTTGAAACATTAAGTTAGCTGTTTAGTCCGCATGAAGGATTCCTAACTCATCAATGAATCATCACCGGAAAGTAAGAATCTTAAAATAGTAGAGAAACGTATGGAATTTTATTCACAAAATTCTAACTTTTTAACTCTTTTACATCCAGAGTGGAGTATTCAAGATTTTCAAAAAAAGTATGTCTTGGCTCCAGCAGACAGGGCCGCAAACGACGTTGCTGTTGTTTAACGGCTATACTACATTAACACTTAAAACAGGAACCGAACGGTACTGGGGCCTACAAAGAGATATCCGCAGAAGAGAATTCCGTAGTGAATACTCTTTGCAACCATGTAGCTCTAAAGTTTTCTGTAAATGTTGATGAACGCCAAGACAAACTTCCTACGATGTATTGGTTACCTAAGCTTCACAAAAGCTTGACGTATAAAGCTCGATTTATTCAAACTCCTGTAATAATACTACTGAACTCTCTAAATCATTAACTTCTTGCCTCACTACCGTGTAATTTAATGCCATAAGATAGTGCGAGAGAACACTATAAAGGCTAGGAAGCCGAAATTTGAAATACAGAGTGATTTAGATTCATACTGTACTGTGAAAATGTTAAATAAAAGGACAGGTAACCATTTATTATGGTATTCAAATGGGTACTTACTGTGCCCCTCTTGTATCTGCATTGTTTTTTATTTTGTTATAAAGGAGATTTCATGACTTCTCTTTCAAATGAGAAGTAAGTTTAAATTATAATTATCTGGACAATCTTAGACATATTGACAGTTCTGACTTTAATGGACATATTGAACAGGGGCCGTATTCATGAAACGACTTAAGTGGTTGCTATGCTGTTGCTAAGGCTAAATTTCATTGAAGGAGATTCCCTACAACTATGAAATTTGCTCTGGAGGAACAGTCTTACAAAGACTGTTCCTCCGGACCAAATTTCGTATTTGTAGGGAATCTCCTTTATAGAAATTTAGCCTTAGCAACCGCATAGCAACGACTTAAGTGGCTTTATGAATACGGCCCAAGAACACCTGAATTGCAGTTAGACAAAGCTGATACCTTCGATATCGAAGGCCGCTTTTTGGATTTACGGGTGCATGTATCTATTTCGAACAGACTTGTTCCATCAAAGTTAATGATAAGGGCGATGACTTTGATACTGTATAGCAAACATTCCTTTTTAGGATGATGACGTTCCAAATTCTACCTCTTAAAGGGTTTTCATTTTTCAACTTATTCGGATCGCTAGTGTCTTTTCACGCAACTCACTTCTTTCTCGAAATAAAATTGTAACTGCTAAACTTCTCTAACAGGGCTATCGCTATCATTACCTGCGAAAGAATTTATCAAATTTTTGTCGCCGACACTAGGAATCGGTGTCTAAATTCAATGTTAGATTGAAAACACTTATGCACTTAGGCCTACCGGAATCAACATTTTGTGGTGAATTAGTCTATAAATTAAACAAGAGGGTCATGAAGCCCTGAATCGCTCACCTGAGTAAAAAGATAAAGGGTACAACCAGGGTCTTCGTTTGAACTCACCAGATAGTTTGAAACGGTCAAATTATAAGAGATTCTGACAAAGTTTAACGAAGACAAGACCAAAGCTGTACCCTCTAGAGTGTACTAGTGGGGGCTGAGTGGTCGGACGATGGTGATTAGTGACTTCTGATGCCGGGCCGTTCTAGGTAAAAGTAAAGGTTTGCAATAGCCTAATAGCCGTAGGGTCAGAAGGGATTAGAGACCAACAGTATCTTGGGCAGTTCTACTTATTTGGATAAAAGTATAGCAAGGACATTCTGTGCTTGTAGTAGGTGCGGGTGTGGTTGATTGGATATTTTCTTCTCTCGTCTATCATGTCTCTTTTCTTTCTCCTTCTGAGAGACAGCTACTTTATTTGTTATTTATTTGTTAATCAAGAAAATATGTAATTTAAGATACCTTATTTTAGTCTGAAAGTCCCTCAGAATTTAAAACACAAGTCCTTTAATAATTTCTGATCCCAGAAAATAAAGTCTGTATGAGCACATGAATATTTCCAATAGTCACAAAAATAATCCAGTATGTTTAAATTCCAGTATAACTTATTTAACTATAGACTGGTGAAACTTACAAAGATGATCTAAATGAAAATCTGTCCTCTTTATATAATATCTAGGAACATTCCGGAACTAATCAAAAATAGATCTTACCAAAAAGTACTCAATTCTGACATAATTTCATACCAGAAGATTCTTAATGTTTACAATAGAAAGGTCTAATATTTTCTCAGTACTAAAAATAGTTATTCCAGAATGTTCTAAAGTACAATGTAAACAACTTGTTTATTTCAAACCTAGTAAACATCTAAAAACTGCAAAATCATGGTAAAAGAAAATATTTACACCAACTTAAACACCATATTCATAACACTTCCCCTCTTCAAGGAAAAGAAAGTTTTATGAAATAAAGCTTTCTTTTGCCATATGACCAATTATGAAACAAAATTAAGTTTAATGCATATACACTGTATATATATCAGTACTAATCCAGACATCATGTAGTAATAGCCAAATTTAGGCTCTTGAAAGTGCATCCGGGATAATATTATCTTTTCCTCTGATATGTCTGATGTCAAGATTGTACTCCTGCAACATGAGACTCCACCTGAGTAACCGCTGATTCTTGTTCTTCATTTTATGAATGAAGGTCAGTGGATTGTGATCACTGAAGACAACAATTGGTGTGGCTGAAGAAGATAAGTACACTTCAAATTGCTGAAGAGCAAGGATGAGAGATAAACACTCTTTTTCAATAGTAGAGTAATTTCTCTGATGTTTGTTGAACTTCTTAGAAAAGTAACAAACAGGGTGATCCACACCATCATTATCTTCTTGAATCAAAACACTGCCTGCACCAACATCACTAGCATCTACCGCCATTTTAAATGCTTTGTTGAAGTCTGGTGCTAAGAGAACTGGAGCACCCTTAAGTATGGCCTTAAGCTTATCAAAGGACTTTTGACAGTCTTCATTCCAAATATATTTCTTTCCTTTACCTAGCAAATTTGTCAAGGGTTCTGCAATTACAGAGAAGTTATTACAGAACTTCCTATAATATCCTGCCGTACCAAGAAAGCGCACCAGTTGTCTCTTGCAAGTAGGTACAGGAAAATCTAGATAGCCAACACTTTAGCTTCTACAGGCTTTACCTGACCTTGACCCACAACATGTCCTAGAAATGTCAAATTTGCGTGACAGAATTCACTTTTTGCTAAATTGATTGTCAATTTTGCATCACTAAGTCTTTGAAAGAATTCTCTGATAGTCTGTAGATGTAGTTTCCATTCATCATTGAAGATGATTGCATCGTCGATGTATGCTTTACAACCACCCAGATCAGATGTCAAGCTATTTATAAGTCTCTGAAACGTTGCTGGAGAGTTTTTCATACCAAATGGCATAACCTTATACTGATAGAGTCCATCTGATGTAACAAATGCCGAAATCTCCTTAGCTCTGTCTGTCAAAGGAATTTGCCAAAATCCTTTCAGAAGATCAAATTTAGTAACATATTTGGCTTGTCCAATTTGATCAATACAGTCATCAATACGTGGGATTGGAAATGTATCCGTTTTAGTCACAGAATTAACTTTTCGATAGTCTGTACACATGCGAAAAGTTCCATCAGGTTTTGGCACCAGAATACAAGGAGAACTCCAGTCACTTTGACTTGGTTCTATAAAATCATTTTCCAGCAAATATTGAATTTCTTCCCTGAGATACTGTTGTTTCACAGGGTTCATTCGATATGGATGTTGCTTCACAGGCTTTGCGCCATCAATGTCAACATCATGAAAGATTCTGTCAGTCCTGGTTGGAATGTCCGGAAATAAGTGCTCATATTCAAGAATTAACTGTTTCAGTTCAAGTTTCTTGACTGGATCCAGGTGTGACAGTTTCTGGTCGAGATCCTTTAAGATGTCAGAATTCTGGAGTTTTGATAATGAGGGATCAGATTTTATAAAGTTCATATCCTCAGAGTCCATTTCAGATTGCTCTTGAGGGACAGAATTTACTACGCTTATTGGTGAAACAACTGAATTATCCCTATCAATGTACTTTTTCAACATATTAATATGACATAGTTGTTTTTGCTTGCGCCTCCCAGGTGTGTTGATAATGTAATTTACATCACTGAGCTTTTTATCAACAGTGTAAGGGCCATAATATCTGGCCTGCAGAGGTCTGCCAGGAATTGGCAAAAGAGCAAGTACCTTCTCTCCAGGTTTAAAATCTCTTTCCCTGGCATTTTCATCATAGTGAAATTTCATTTTGTTTTGAGCTGATTTGAGATTGGACCGAGCAGCTTCACAGGCTTTTGACAATCTGTTATTGAAGTCAGAAACATACTGAAGCAAATTCAAAGAACTGATATCATCAGAAAGAAATTTCTCTTTCAAAAGTTTCAGTGGTCCACGAACTGTGTGACCAAATACAAGCTCAAATGGGCTGAAACCAAGAGATTCTTGTACAGATTCCCTAGCAGCAAATAACAGCAAATGAATGCCTTCATCCCAATCCTTTTCAGTGTCAAAGCAGTAAGATCTGATCATGTTTTTCAACGTTTGATGAAATCGTTCTAAGGCACCTTGACTTTCAGGATGATATGCTGATGACCGATATTGCTTAATGCCTAATTCATGCATCACTTGCTGAAATATTCCTGACATAAAATTAGAGCCTTGATCTGACTGAACAGATTTAGGGAGGCCTACAAATGTGAAAAACTTCACAAGAGCCTTAATTATGGTCTTTGTCTTAATGTTCCTAAGTGGAATTGCTTCTGGGAAACGTGTGGAAGCACACATTATGGTCAAAAGATATTCACAACCTGACTTTGTTTTGGGTAAAGGACCTACACAATCAATAATTATTCTGCTAAAAGGTTCCTCAAATGCAGGAATTGGCTGCAAATGGGCTTTAGGGATAGTTTGATTAGGTTTTCCTACCATTTGACATGTATGGCAAGATTTGCAATGTTTAGAAACATCCGATTTTAACCCTGGCCAGTAGAAATGATTAAGAATCTTGTGATAGGTCTTGTTTACACCTAAATGACCTGACAAGGGAGTTTCGTGAGCTAAGTTTAAAATTTCAGGGCGATAAACCCTTGGAACCACAATTTGGTGGTTAACAGTCCACTCGTCTTCTGCTGAGACATCAGGAGGACGCCATTTTCTCATCAAAATGTCATTTTTGACATAATAGCAAACAGGAACCTGGGACATGTCATTCTCATCTAAAACCCTTTCAAATAAAGGTGAGATCTCAGGATCACTGTGTTGTTCTTTGCAAAGCTGTGACCTTGACAGCAGGTCATTACCTTGGTCATTTGAAAATGAAGGAGAGTGATCTGGGTTGGACACAGATGAGGTGTGAGTAAAGTCTGTCTGCATGTCAGACAGGCTGGGTGAAAGAGATTTTGAAATCTCATCATTAAAAGACTGACCTATAAAAGTATCAGTTAAATCAATGTCCTGATTCCCATCATTCAATATGGCTTTCTTTGCCATAGCCCTAGTGACAGCACACGAGGGGTAAAGGTCAGGAATTTCCTGCTCAATGGGGTCAGGTGGTTGATCAACACAAGGTGTGTTGGTCAAAAGTGGATTAACCACAACCTTATCTCCTGCTAGGTCATTGCCTAACAATAAGTGAACACCTTTAAAAGGTAATGAAGGTCTAATACCAACAGCCACTGGACCAGAAATTAAGTCTGAGGACAAATAAATGTTATGAAGCGGTACACTAACAAATCCACATTCTACACCCTGAATAAGGACACTTGTCCCAGAAGAAGTCTTCTCGGAAAATGGCAGGGTATCTGCCAAAATAAGGGATTGAGAAGCTCCAGTATCTCGTAAGATAGTAATAGGGGTAGACTGGGCAAAGTCACAATTTAGTGACACAAAACCTTCTGATAAGAATGGTTCATAAATCTCCATAACAGAATCAGTCTCAGAAATTTTGGCCTGAATAGGAATTTGATCCTGAGCACAAGACTGTGGCATTGACCGTAAAGAGGTAAGACCTGTGGGTTTTGGACCCTCTTGTTTTTCTCTCTTCCTCTTTAAAAGTAAGCATTCAGAAATTATATGTCCCGTTTGCTTACAATAATTACAAATAGGCTGAGATAAGGGATTTTGACCTTTGTTTTCACCAGGGGGTTTTGGTTTTGGAGTATATGAGGGCCTGGAATTGCCAGATGGATTACTGGGACTGAATTTTGGACCTGACTGAGGGAAAAAGGTCTTTTTAGGAAAAGGCTTGTGCACAAAAGAAGTCTTATGAGTTAAAGCATAATCATCAGCCAAACGAGCTGCTGCCTCTAACGTTTCGACTTCCTTTTCATCTAAAAATGATTTAATGTCAGAATTAATGCACCTTTTAAATTCCTCAACAAGCATGAGCTGTCTAAGTTTACCATGATCAGAGCCCACTTTCTTTGATGAGCTCCACCTATCAAATAACTGCTCTTTTGTCCTAGCAAATTCAACATAAGTTTTGTCATTTTCTTTTCTACAGTTCCTAAATTTCTGCCTGTAAGCCTCAGGGACCAGCTCATAAGCCTTAAGAATAACTTCTTTTACTTTGTCATAATCTGAGCTCTGCTCAAGAGAAAGTTGAGTATAAATTTCACGAGCCTTGCCGATCACAACGCTCTGAAGAAGCAAAGTCCAATGCTCTTTTGGCCATTTCAAATTTTCAGCTACTTTTTCAAAGTGAAGAAAATATTTATCAACTTCTTTTTCTTGAAATGGAGGAACGAGTCTGATGTGTTTAGTAACATCAAAAACTTTGGTTGAGTCCAAAGGCAAAGATTTTGATTTAGCCTTGTCTTGTATTTCAATTTCTTTCATTCTAATTTGAAATTGTCTTTCTCTCTCTTTTTCTTCTTTTTCATATTTCAATTTCTCCTTTTCAATTTCAATTCTTTCTTCTTTTTCCAATTTTTCTTTTTGCATTTCTCTTTCTTTTTCTAATTGTTCTTTTTGCATTTCTCTTTCTTTTTCTTTTTCTCGTTCTTCCATTTCTAGCCTTAATTTTTCATGTTCTAGTCTTTCTTTTTCTTGCTCTAATTTTTGCCTCTGCAACCTTTCTTCTCGTTCTAATGTTTCAAGCCTAATTCTTTCCTCACGCTCAGCTTTTTCAATCCTTACTCTTTCTTCATGCTCCAATCTTAATTTTTCCATTTCAATTTGTCTTTGAATTTCTAATTCTCTCATCTGCAAATCAGTTTGAGTGACGAGAATGTGAGAGGCTGCAGAGGAATCAAAAATTTCCTCATCAACAAAGAACTGAATCAAAATATTCTTAATTTCATGTTTCAACGTGGATCTTTTGACTGAAGATAATTCATAATGCGCTGCAATATCCAATAAATCAGTCTTTTTGGCCAAGTTCAACAGCTCCTGAGAAGGCGCAGCAATGAATTTATCAAGATCAAAAGACATGATTGCTTTTTGCTGGCTTTACTTGTTTGAATCAAACAGTGAAAACTTTTTTTTTTTTTTTTTTTTTTTTTTTCAAAATGATTTGATGCACAAGAAATTTCAATCCCGGACTCGAGCCCCCAATTTGTTACGACCTGGCGGAGGTAACAAAAAGATGGAAGTAAACCAGCAACAAGCCTGTTTTTAAACTTAACAAAATTTATTTACATGTACATCAAAATAAAACAGTCATTTGTTAATCAAGAAAATATGTAATTTAAGATACCTTATTTTAGTCTGAAAGTCCCTCAGAATTTAAAACACAAGTCCTTTAATAATTTCTGATCCCAGAAAATAAAGTCTGTATGAGCACATGAATATTTCCAATAGTCACAAAAATAATCCAGTATGTTTAAATTCCAGTATAACTTATTTAACTATAGACTGGTGAAACTTACAAAGATGATCTAAATGAAAATCTGTCCTCTTTATATAATATCTAGGAACATTCCGGAACTAATCAAAAATAGATCTTACCAAAAAGTACTCAATTCTGACATAATTTCATACCAGAAGATTCTTAATGTTTACAATAGAAAGGTCTAATATTTTCTCAGTACTAAAAATAGTTATTCCAGAATGTTCTAAAGTACAATGTAAACAACTTGTTTATTTCAAACCTAGTAAACATCTAAAAACTGCAAAATCATGGTAAAAGAAAATATTTACACCAACTTAAACACCATATTCATAACACATGTTACGTGCACTTTTAATTGTCGGTTTAAGGTTTTTCAATATACACACTGAGCCACTTTAGTTACGCTTCACTTATGAAACACCGAATTGTAAATTTACAATCAATTTATTTATTAAATTCAAAACCTCGAGCTAAGACAACACTTATTTGTGTGGAATCGTGTTAAAATGGTGCCTGTCAAAAACCAAACAAAAGCGTGGTAGAACGCAAAAGAGCAGTACCAACCAAATTAGAATTCGCAACGCTACCAACTTAACCTGAATTCGCGCCGCGAGAGGATATTTTCAACGTTAATTTTTCCCACACTGCTCTGTTGGAACGTTTTTACTTTCTATGACGAGAGTCCGCCATATTACTGTCGAAACTGGCATACTTTTCATTATCAATATCCGCTGCTTACCTGACGGCGACACGTTGAAAAAGATTTTTTTTTTCTTGCTTTCAAAATCTACTGTGACAGTTGATGTTGTTTGTAAACAAGCGATCGAAATACTTTTAAAATAACTTCCTTGTAAAAAAACACAGTCATGTTCTTTCTTAATTATGATGCAAACAGTGTTGAGAATTCTGCGTTATGATTGTGACGTTAGTCACGACGTCGGTACCCTAAAGATTCAGAAATGGGTCAATTTTCAATTGTGTTTTGTTTGGTTTAATAGACCTTGATGTTGTCAACTGTATTACGGTCATAACAATTCGTGATAAATAATTTCACTGGTGATCGAAACTGACATTAAAATGACGTCAAAAGTAAAATTATTTTAAAAAGAGAACATGTGTTGTAAATCCGCCGTAATAAAACTGCCTCGCCACTTGAAATCACTAAACCTTAGCTGTTTCTCTAAAGCTGTTATCCCCATAGATGACATTCGATGCTAATTCTAGTCAAAAACAACAGCCGCTTATGCTGTACGTGCATTAATGCTAAATTAAGCTCTTGGCGAAGTGCGCTGATACACACCAGCGTTTTTGCAAAATTTTGACTGTCATCAATTAGACAAGTCATCAATGAATGTATTCTGCTAGAAAATTTTATTTTAAGCAGTTATGGGCTAAAAATATGGGCATTGAAAATATGGTGCGTAACTAAAGTGGTTCAGTGTAATCTTTTTATATTCGTGTAATAAAACAAGTGCTTGTAATTGAATATTCTGATAATTTCGAGCATTGTATTAAAATTCTTTAACATTCTCTCGATTTAAAATCATACCAGTCTTTGCTAACATTTATCTGATATAAAACCAATCGCCGATTAGTGATAGACAACAGCCTTGCAAATATATTGCAGAGGGAATTGTCTCCACTTTCTTTTGTGATTTGGTACAATTTATTCGTCGCATTTCCTTTTTTCTCAAATTTAAAACAAGCGTAAGAAAATGAAAAACTAATGTGAAATATGAAAAGGTGTCGTGTTTGTCGCATCTGGGTTAGCAAGGCGTGATTGATTATTTGGTTTTCCGCCCGTCTGTGCCTCCGTTCTCATTTCCACTGACCCTATAAAAGGTCATCTATGTCATTTCGACTAGTTCAACTGGTAGCTTTAGTTTTCTCCTTTATTTCAGTGGTGTTGTGTGACATCACACGGATCTCCAGATGTCGAAATATGTTGTGTCTGTCGAGTCCTCATCTTGGATTCAGCATTGTTTTCCCGAAATTGTTCTCTTACCATGATGATTCATAGACTAGTTAGAAAAACCTTCACGTCGACCGAACAGCTACGGTAACCTTAAAATTTCAGTTCTTGATCTACAACCAGGTGGTTTTCTGTCGTTATTTATATGATATTCCTTTTTTTCAAGATGAAGACATCTCTCGTGCTACATGTAGTTGGATTTATAAATCTCAGATCATTTGGTATGCTAGGGTTTCTAAAAAATATGTGTTGCTTTCGGTACCACACACGCCTTTTTTCATAATTTTGTCGATGTCCGCATCTGATATTAAAATTTAAGTGACTTAAACTTCTTACAAAAGCCTATCGAATACATTTTCAAAAAAAAAAAACACTTCATGGGAACAAATTTTCTGGTCGCTTTAAGAATCATTCGTAACTAAAAAACGGAAATGGAATAAATGTAATATGACAGACTGCAGACAAAGAGCTGATCTCTTGACTATTCGCTTGCCATGTTCGGCTTTGTGTACCGTCATTATTGTTTGCCTTTCCCATTTGTAATTAGGCGAAAAGTGCGATTGTGTTAGTTCCTTACATGTATCCTTGGCTTCTCGTCTATTTTGAAGGCAGCGAAACAAGAGGAATCAGCTCCGTTTTTCATATGCTTTCATATGCTTTCATATGAGCCGCGACACGAGAAAACCAACAAAGTGGTTGTGCGCCCAGCGCAGACTAAGATCAGCCTGGGTAAAAGCCAAGTTTGATCAGACTCTTCGTTAAGTGCTCAAAAGGTAGCTAAGGGTCTAAGCTATCTCCGTGCGGACAGCGAAGACTCTGATCAGACTGGGCGGATGCCCAGGCTGATCTCGGTCTGCGCTGGGCGCACAACCACATTGTTGGTTTTGTCGTGTCGCGGCTCAATTATACTGTCATAAAGATATGGCAGCCCTTTAACACACAGTGTCCATACTGATCCAAGGCTACGGGAAACATTTATCTTATTTTCACTTTGTGATCGTGACTCAAATGTTTTATTGTTGTCGCAAGAAAAGGCCCGTACAACATATTGAAGAAAGGGGTCAGAAATAGGTCTGCTCGTACATCTAACATATCCCTGTTAGGAAAAAAGTATAAGGTGAAGTACTAAGGTATAAAGTGAAGAACTAAGGAAACTAGATGTTTGTGTTTAAAACAAAAACAGATGTCTCCCCCTTCCCCTCCCCCTCCCCCTTCCCCCTCACCAGGAATGTAGATGGAGTTATGGTTCTTATTCTCTGAACATCAACTAACCATGCTCTTATTTTTTTGCCAACTTGCGTGGTTTTAATGTTATAGAGGGAACAAGATCTCCATGCTGAAAAGTTACAAGGGTGGATACAGTCGCCAACTTAAAATTAAAAGGTGTATAATTCTGTAAAATGTAGGTGGATGTAGTGTTCTTTTCTCTGCAAATCTTCTGATGATGGTTTATATTTGAACCAAGTTTTGTAAAAAATATCTTAAACGGTTTTAAAGTTACAGAGGCAACACCATTTCTATACTGAAAAATTACAAATGGCATAATTTCATTAAAAATGTAGGCGGACCTACCGATCTTCTTTTTCTGCATATCATTTGATGATCCTTTATAATTGAACAAAATTTCATGAAAATATCTTTAACTATAGCAAGTTGTACTATTTCCCTTGTTCAAAAGGGATAACTCCAAAACATCCAGAATAACTGTCTTGTTTCCTTCACATCTTTGTAAAGTATCATAAAAGTATCTCTAAAGGTTTTTAAGATACAATGCATATGGGTCTTGTTCTCTGCACATCGTCTGATGATGCTTTATATTTGTATCAAATTTGCTGAAAATATCTTTTACAGTTATAAAGTTATAGAACTAACATGATTTCCATACTAAAATTTACAAAGGGGCATAATTCCATAAAAAGAGTAGCTGTAGTTACAGTTCTTGTTCACTGTACATTGTCTGATGTTTTATACTTGTACCAAGTTTCACAAAAATAACTCATATAGTTTCAGAGTTATGGAGCAAACATGATTTTCATACTAAAATTTTTAAAGGGATGTAACTCTGTAGCAAATGTAAGCAGAATATCCTCTGCCCATCAAGTCATGATACTTTATATTTGTACCAAATTTTGCGAAAATATCTCATATATGTTCAGAATTATGGAGCGGACACAATTTCGATACAAAAATTTACAAAGAGCATAGATCCATAAACAAGTAGCCCAAAGGGCAACAATTGCTCACCTGAGAGACATTGTAAACCTATAGGGATAATTAAGATGCTCAAGGGCAGCTAACTCCACAGTCAGTGGTCCAATCAGACTGAAAATTAAACTCATCCAAAACATTATGTATGCCCTCATTTAATATATGCAAGTTTAAAAAGTATCCGATCAAGAGCACAATAGACAGAGCTATCATCTTGTACTATAGCCTTTCACCAGCAGCCAAATTTCATCTCACTGGACTTTCTGCAGAGGGATAACAGCATGATTCCTAATCTCTCAGGGATGTTTACTTCTAAAGGGAGTTTTATTACCCCTAACAAGTTCTTATCAAAACATTCCACTGCAGAGAACCTAGATAATCATCATTTAATATGTGTGTTTATGAGCATGGATTTATGGCTGTATTGAATTATGATTTTGTTGTTGCTTTCTTTGACCTAGTGCACAATTTGGAGGCTATCTTTGACCTTCCATAGCTGTTAATAGCTTCTTTTCTGAAATGAGCCACTTCATGAAAAAACAGTTATTTGCATATGTGAATTTTAAGTGAATTTGAAAGTTTATGCTTCAACTTTTCAAGTGAACTTGAAATTTTGTTATTTTCAGGAATTTTAGATCTAGAGAGGCAGGGTGGCTGAGTGGTTAGAGTGGTTCGGTTATTGTGCAGAAAGTTGCTGGAAGGTCATGAGTTCGTGGCTCAGCTTCGCCATCTGACGACAGGAAAACTCTCTCGCTCTGTCCACCCAGCAGTAAATGGGTACCTTTTTCGAATTAGGGAAGGATAAGGCAGTGAAAGGAGAGAGATGGGCAGATAAGGCAGCGAGAGGCGAGAGATGGGCTCCGCCTTTCATCAACTGTGCCCAAGATACAGTGGGTCTCTAACCTCCACTGCCCCTACGGCTATTGGGCTATGGGAAACCTTTACCTTTATATTTAGAAATATTGAACTGTGCTAATAAAGCTAATAGAATGCTGGGGCTAATTAAAAGAACATTCATATATATGGATAAAGATATGTTTCTTCCTCTCTTCAAAACACTCATCCACCCCCATTTGGAGTACACGAATGTGGTTTAGCTGTCGCCACAGGCATATATTGGTATGGTCTGGCTTTTCTGCACTTCAAGAAGCAATCGTCTCTGTCACAACGGTTGCATCTTGGCAAAGAGGTTCTAACATACAGATTCTATGTTTTAGAACTATTTTTGCGATAACTTATAAAATGGTAATCCAGTGAAAATATGTATATGATACCCGGGATATGATACAAGTTATAGAGGACAATATTGCCAACTTCTGAAACGAATTTCATTTTAAACAACTGTCTGAACATTGCTGCAATTAGATGCACTTGGCGTCTTTACAACGTCTGCATCACTTTTTCTATCACAAGTAGCCCAAAGGGCAACGATCACTTACCTGACAGCCATCTAGATTAGTCATAGGACAAATATGGGATGAAAAGACAGACCCTGGATCAATCTCATACTTTCGACTCACATTGTCAGCCTATGCCTGGCGAGTTAAAACAATGTAGGGCTGTAAGTGGTTCAAACTTGCAAAAAAGAAGGGCAATACTGATGTGCATACAAAATTTGGTTAAGTTCTGTCCATTGTTTCTCAAAATATTAAGCGGAAAAGAAATGGTAGCAGAACCACAGAATTACTGAACCGTAGAATAACGGAATTATGGAAGGACAGGGCAAATCCAGTATAGCTCCAATTTTCCAAAGCGTGGCTATAATAAGAGGTTGTTTTGTATAATCTATTGGTCCCTAATCATAACCTTTTGATCACCCTTATTAAATCCTTTGAACCTTGTGTTATTGACCGTTCCAAAATGATACTTCTCATTTGCCTCTTTTTATTGCTTCTTTTTGCCTTCTATGTTTCTAGATGATATGAGCCACTTCATGAGAACAACATGCTAAATTAAAGACGCAGGTCAGCTGTGCAGTTACTGCGCAGCTGATCAACACCTTTATTTTTGCTACATAGTACAATCCCATCTACTTGCTTAATAAAAAATTTCAAGCCTCTTAACCATCTTCTCTGGCTGTACAGTCTGGTTTGTGTTGGACCAGGTCGGAAGTGCCGAAGACAGGTTTTGTCTTGATGTGGCTCATAAGACTAGTAAGGTTAAGGTAGGTGAGTTGCCATGATTTGGGAAAGAGCTGCTCATTTGTTGTTGTGTTAGGGTTTTACGTCCCACCAATAGCTTAGGTCGTACAGAAACTGAACCTCAGTTTAAAGTCTCATCCAAAAGACTGGAAAAGTCCAGGATCAAACCCATAACCCCTGGTTTACAAGGCGAGTAGCTTTACCACTACACCATGGAGGCTCCTAATGAGCTGCTACTTTGATATATGGAATGTCTTCTTTGTTTGTTTATTTGTTTGCTTTTGTTGAGGTTTAACATACCTGTCAACAATTTTTTAGTCATGTTGGGACAGAACCACCACTTTCTGGGTATTACCAGTACTTTCAGGGAGTAAAATGTCTTGCCCAAGGACACAAACCCGCAGAGGTAGGTTTCAAACCCCCTACATGCTGCTTCGGTGTCCTCCGCTCTACCACTGAGCCATCATGCTCCCCATGTAATCTTTTTATTATGTCTATTTGTTTTAGTTAATTTCCAGTTTGATTTCCTGGGTGGGACTTTGGATCTGATTGCATCAGTTCCTGGTCATTGCTTACTGTTTAATTTTATTTGGCATTGAGGGTATTTTAAGCAATGAATAGCATAAAGGGTTTTCAGCTAAAAGAAGTGTTAATTTGTTAAAGTTTATTAAATACTCTTTCAATATCAAATGTATTAAAGTGAAAACAATTGCAGAAACTAAAATGCTTCTTAACAGAAAACACACATCTATATACTGAATTTCACAACAGAAACATGAATCTGAAAACACAAATTCAGAGAATCCTGAATAACAGGGTGGTTTCATTAGAAAAGAAAACGGCTTAAGGATGATCCCAATTCTGTGAACTATTATCTCCTGCAATAAAACAGTGTATGTGTTAAATGAAACATATGCATCAATTGTTAAAGTACAGTACCACTCCAAATGTCTTAACCCTCTGTAGCAAAAGTTTGTAAACATATTTTTTCTTGCTTGTGTGCCTAAAATTGCTGGCTCAATATTTTTTGATAACAGCTTTATAACTTAATGTCAAAGTTTGTTAAACATAAAATTTCAGTCGTAATGATAGGAGTTTCTCTCAGTATAGACACAAGATGCACCAATGTATTTTAGTGTTATCAAGTGTAATGCTCACCCTGTGGAATACTCTAAAGAGTCTTGAAGACAGTTTGGCCTTTATTAAAAGTCTTATGTAGTTCATCTAGACAAAAGTCAGCCATTTGTATCTTTCATGATGTATATATTGTTGAGTACTCAAAGATTAAATCGTCACCACTTTGGCAGTAGCGTCATTCACATGACTAAAAAAAGAAATCATTAAACAATAATTCATTGATGAATTGAATGCTCCTTGTATCTGGCTTTGATGAAAATATGAGCTTTGGAATTTGACATTGACTGTATCTGTGATGATGAAAACTCCTGTCTAAGTTGTAAGGAGAATGACACTGTGAATACTGCAAGTTCTGAGGTGTGCAGTTGTAGATCTGTCATATGGTAACAAACTGTTTTCCTTGAAGGTGCATATGGCTATGTTTCATCAAATATTCTCTGACTGATCTATTTGAGGTTGGCAATGTCACGTCTGTAGAACTTGTAGCTTTATTTAGAAGAATGTCATCATAAACATTTGTACCAATGATGTTGGTTAACTTTCACAGCAAATTTATATCAGCATTATAGCAATAGCCTTGACACATATATACATGTATCAGTGTTAATAGCATTTGAGCTGAGAATTTTACCACAGAAAGGCCTTCCAACCCAAGAGAATTGTAGTGAGCAAAACACATTCTAAGTTCATGTACTAAAGGGTTTGATACTCATGATTTTAAGATATTTGGCTTGGTACTGCAATTCAAGCATTGACTCATAATGTTAATTTACACTCCCTTCAATTAATAATGACCCTAAGTTTTTGGACAGACAGCCCTTGGCAAAAAGTGCAGACCCAGATCAGACTGCTCCTAGAGCTGTCTGATCAGGGTCTACACTGTTTGTCATTCCATCTGTACCTTTTGGACAAATTTCTCCATGGATATACCTCTTTATTTGAATTTTAGGGTGATTACAGCAAAAGTTTACTTTAATACATATTAAAATATATGTTTTTGAAAATGGATTCAACGGATGGAGTTTTTATAGCAACTTTTTTGAAAAAGCATGTGATAAAACAGATTGAGTTAGCATCTACTTTTTGAATGTGATAAAACAGATTAAGTTAAAATATCCTTCAACTTTTTCATATTTAAATGTGCACTTCAACTTAATAATTTAATATCTATTTTGAAAGCAGTAGCCAAACTATAATTACACACTTTTTCATTAAATTTTCACTTAACCTGAACCACAAATTGAACAATAAAACAAGAAATGAGCTGCAAGCAAGGCATATAGTGTAATCATACAACATCATCAGTTGCTTCTAAAAGTTTACTTATATACTTAATGAAATTTGAACAAAGGCAAACATTACCGGCAATTCTCTTTGAATTATGAGCAGCGGTTGAGCAAATGACTATGTTAAAAACTCCATTAATTTTTTTAAAAAAAGATTTGTATCAATCTTCTTCATAAACATCTTCCATATATATTTCTTTAATACATATCTGCAAAGTATTGAAAGAATAAATGGACACTTGGAAAGGAATGGCTTTTAAAAACTATGCTTTCAAGCATTATTTGAACTGTGCAGTGGTTAGAATGCATGTATACCTAACTTCAATACTCTTGTCAGTTAGTCAAACAATATTTTACAGCAACAAACTTCTTCATGCACATTTTCAATAGACCAGTAAATAACTGCTAAGTATTGGCAGCATCAAACTTCTTCAAGCACATGTTCAGTATACCTGTAACATGCCTACAAAGTATTAAAAGGATAAACTCAAAGCTTTAACTCTTTCGGCGCAAAAGTCGCAAAAATGCGACTTTGCAAACAGCGTATATCCAGATCAGCCGGCTCTTAAAAGAGCCGTCTGATCAGGATCTACACTGTTTGCCATTCAAATATGAACTTAAAAAGCCTGATTTTATGAAAAATGTCTTTAGATTGTTAAAATTTCCAATTACAAATCTGTCGTCTGATGATTTGAGCAGACGAAAATTTGTCGTCTGAAAAATTTGGCGCCGAAAGAGTTAAGAGGATTTGCATTCACATATATGAAATACCAGTCAATTTCAATACAAAAATACCCTTGTAAGAATTACAAAGTGGCAAACCTCCTGCCCCTACTGGCCCTTTGCTCCTCTTTTACAGCCAGATCTATACAATCATATACTGCCTGAATGTGCAGGGATGTGCAAATGAAAAAGTAGGACATAAGCTATTTAAGTTAAACAGCAAGAACCTTGAAATATTAATGGAATGACAGACTTGCTGAAAACAGCATACTACCCTTAAATTACACTTTATGCTTTTCAGATGTTTCAAAATAGGACATAAGAAAGGAAAAATAGATAAAATATCATTAAATCTAAAAATAACCCATCTTCCTACCACACATGTTACAAGCAATTCTATCCCTTGACCTGTTATATGCAAAAGTACTAAGGAGCCTCAGCACTTGAAACTACCTAGCACTATCTTAATAAGGCCCAAACAAACAATGGAGAGCGCCGTGGCATAGTGGTTATGGTGTCGGACTCCTGAGCGAATGGTGTTGTGTTGTGTCCTTGAGCAAGACACATTTACTCTCCAAGAGTTTTCTGACTCTACTAAATGCAACATAATGAATATGGGGTACCTTCCTAACTCCTTTATGCTGAGTTAAATCAACTACTACCTCATCTTCTGTGATCCCTTGATCTTTGTGAACTGTTTTTGCTGCTGCTGGTCGCAATGGGAATTGTCTTCTCTGATACATTTTGCGATTGTACAAAAAGTTTTTTTCAGTTTCAAATATTGGAGTCCAGTCTCTTTGAATATTTGAATTATAAAAGCCCCTTTGAAAGTATTTTTCTCTTGTTGCCTTTCCAATTCGAGAATCATCAAATTTCATCCATATAATGCTTGGGCGATTACTGCCTTCAATTTTATACTCTATGAATTTCACTTTACCTGTAGCTCCATTTGCAATACCATCTTCAACATTGACATTTTCCGATATGTTATATTTCATTCCGACCTTTACAGTCAACACTTTTTCCAAATTAGCTGTTGTTTCAGGATTATCAGGAATTTGGCTGATAAGTTCCCATGCTTTTTTGGAGGAAATGTTTGCTGAAGCAAGAGTGTCATGGCATGGTATATCAACCTCTTCTCCATCAATAGCATTCATAATATTCTCATTATGGTTATACACCCCTACTTTTTCAGCAAATAGATGCACAGCATCTCTTGGGTATTCACCTGAATCACGGTCAACAACACGCTTCCGTAAATCATCTTTGTCCTCTTCAGTCAATTCGTTCACACGAAGTCTATTCAGTAATTGTGCAAACTTAAGGTCGTCTTTCTGTCTCATGATGTCTACTAATTCATAAATTGTGAAATGCTCTTTCCAAGAATTTGGTGCAAGTGCTTTTGCGCCCTCTTTAAGATCAAGGAATACCAATCTATCACCTACTGGCTTCAACTGATAAAAATCACCAACTGCAATAACACTTAAACCACCAAAACGTGCTCTTATACCTGTCAGCTGCTGTAGTCGTGTGTCTATAAAGTCAAAAATCCTTTTCCCTACCATGGATATTTCATCTATAATCACAACCTTCAAGTGTTTGTACTTCATCCTGAATGTATTCAATTCATCAGCTGACATTCTTTGATCATCTTAAAAGATCTTTCTGTGAAAAGCAGAGCAAATGGTACTACCACCTATATTGAAAGCAGCAGTGCCCATCCAAGCACATAGAATAATTCTTATATCATCAGAGTTTTCTCCTTCTTTTAGATTTAACATTCTGTACAGACTTTGATAAAGTGCTCTTATCACTACTGATTTACCAACACCTGCACCGCCTGACAAGAAAGCGTAAATTGGTTCGTCTTTACATTTTATGCAATGAATAATGTGATTGAAAAATTCCCGCTGTCTTAAATTCAAACTTCGTAGCAGACTTAAGTATTCTTCATCTGGCAGCATGATACTAGTTGTTTCTACCCTTGGAACTGAACATGTGGACTGCAGCTCTATACCAATGTCATAGTGCCTATGTTCAACCACTCTGTCTGGATTAAAATATACAAAGTTTTCAGACTCTTTTACACCTTCTTCTTCTGCTTCTCTATTTTCTTGTTCTGCATTTGGTGCAATTCCATCATATTCAGCTTCCTCAGCTTCTATCATTTGCCTGGCAAGTTCAAGTTCTTCAGTGTGATGTTCATACTGATTTCTTTTGATTTCAAGTGACTCTTTGATGGTGTTTTAATGAGCTCCATATGTCTCAAAAGAACCAAGCAGGTCTTTTATTTCATTACGCCATGGCATAAAAAGCATGAGTTGCTCTCTGTAATAGTTTTCTGGGTCCTTAGTTTGATTGTATCTAACATAGCATATGACTTTAGGGACTTTTCGGCACTTATATTTTGTTCCATTCTTTGCTATGTGTATCAAGTCTGATGCAGAATTCCCATTTTCAACCATCTCTTCATCCTCACTATTTTCATCACTTGAATTCTCATCACTAATGCTGTCATCATTTCTATATTCTATTGTCTCAGGCAATTTATTTCCTTTTGGATAAATGACATCAACCTTTGAGACATAATCAGCCAAGCAAAACCTCTGAAGCTGCCTTGGTCTTTTAGAATATCTCTGAACTATATTATCTGACTCAATATTTGTGGATTCAGCAGGTAGTTCATCTAGGACTGATTTGGGTTTTAATAGAAAAACTCTTTCTCTTGAAGCACATGTATTGACATAAACAACCTCTCGAGTTCCTTTGGTCAATGGAATTTGTAGAGCAGGTAGACAGCTTCTTGAGCACCTACTTCAACACAGTTTGAAAAAACATTTCCTATATGTCTCACTTGTTTTTTTATATCAGAATTTCCTTTTCTGGCTTCCTTCGCAGCAGCTTCCAGCTGTGCATTCATACCTCTTTGTGATTTGCTTATGTATCCAACAACATATGATGCACAACCATATGGTTCAAGAACAATCTGAATGTCAAGATTAGCTTTCCAGGCAAGAAGAATTTTCCCATTGAACAAATTGACTCTCATTTCATTTGGTGCGCGTTTAAGGAACACTTTAGGAGCACTGAGCGAACTTCTTATACACTTAATGTAATCTTCAAATGTAATTTTGGCCACTGTCTCTAAGAATTCAGCAAATGAAACATCATTATCTTTGTTTTCATTCATTACTCTTTGGAGTTCTGTAAACTTCTTTTTGAACTGGTCTACCTCTTCCTCTAGTGGATACAATAACATTGTTGGAGGCAAAGGAGGTAAAGGAAATCCAAATCTACATATTGCCTTTCCCTTTTTTCTACAGGTCCTTGAATGTTTGTGTGTTTGAAGTTCCACAAGATGTGCAGTTTCATCATCATTCACACTACAAGTGAGATACTTATCAACAAATTCGACAATTTCTTCTTCAGAGTTCTTTTCCAATGTTGGAGCATTTTCAATCCAAACAAGCATGTGGATGTCAGGTGAACCACGTTGCTGAAACTCAACTCTATAAAAGAAATCTCTCAGTTTTCCAATGGGTTCACAGTTACTTTTAAGAATAGCATTTAGGAATTCTTGTACCCGGTGATCAAAATATCTTGAGCATGTAACTGGGTCTTTTTGAACGAGCTTTGTTTTTTCTTGCCATGTTAGTCCCTCTATATCTTTGTCTGTATAACTGACCCCTTTATTAAGTTTTGCCAACATTTTCAAAAGATCAGTCCATCTTGTATCTGCTGCTGATAATGACATAAACCAGGTTGGCAAAGAAAGCTGCCGAATCATTGCAAAGATATCCTTTTTTCTTGACTGTAAATAAGCAGGAGAATTTCTAAGTTGACGAAATATGTAATAACCTTCATCAAGTTTGACAAGTTTGTCTAAATACTCAGAATTTCTAGCTTCAGCTGCTGTAATTTTCTTTTCCTTGCCTTTACATCTTCTAACAGCCAGGTTAACTTTGTCACTTATTTGCTTCATCTGCAATTTTTTGTGTTTAAAAAATATGTTTGGAACAGATTGTGCAGCTCTTCTATCAACACTTCTTAATTCCCACTTCACAATGTCACTATAATGAACTTGGACAGTTCTTTCTTCTTTACTAGGACGCCTCTGACCACAAAATATTGTAGGAAAACAAAGATACTCTGCATCTGCATCATGATATAAACTAAGAGGATGCTGCCCTTCTCCAGGTGCAAAAGTAATAACTTTATCATATTTGTTTTCAAGATTTTCATCATCAACTAGAGTGTCTACATTGCCAACTTGTTCATTAGTGTCTATCTCACTAAAGTGATCAGAATCATAGTCATCAGCTGTTGTGCTATCCATTGATGATGACGGTACATTCACATCTTCCTCATTAGTTCCATTTTGTTTTTGCCTCTCCTCATTTTGCTTGTTTGACACTTGCAAAAATTCCCTGACAGTCTCCTCTGAACTTTCAGTTACTTCCTTAAACCAGTTGACATCAATTTCTATGCCAGATTTTTTATACAGTTCACTCTTATTTACCAGCCAGTGTAATGCAGTCAAAACTCTTAATGGTCTTACATTTTCTTTGAAATCCACTTTTTTATATGACAATTTCTTTTTAAGTTGTACGGCAATAGTAAAATTTTCATCCATGGGTCTTGGAAGACAGCTCACTGTGGGTTGAATATCAACTGGCACATTAATAACATTGCCTTTCAAAGAATACTGACCTCCACGTGGCAACTCTCGAATCTGCATAAATGGATTTCTTAGTGATATAAGTCTTTCTTCAAGCTGATGCAAGTCAAGTTCTGGTGGCTTATCTGGCCATTTCATTCCATTAGCTACTGACAGTTTTGGAACCTTTCCACCTCTTATTGCTCCCATACAAGTGTGACAAATCCACTCTTCATCATTAACTGACTTAAATTTGGTGCAGTAAAGTCTACTACTTGTTGGCAAATTGACGTTCTTTAACATGCAAACACCTTTTCTAAACCATGTTTGATGGCAGCATGTACATACAAACAATGGTCCTACAGCTATACTTGAATGAAATTGTTTGATACATTCATTGATATCTTTAACATAGCTTTGATCAGATGTCTTCTCTACTCGTTGATCCTCAAACTTGTTTTTACGGGTCTCCTCTAAGTCTATATATTCATTCACTTCATCTATGTTTCGCTTCTTTCTCCTGTACTCCTGCTTCTTAACTCTTTCACATTCTAATACAAATGGGTTTTTTCTGGTATTCTGTTTAGATTTGCGCTGAGCCACCAATTCTTTTGCCTTATAATCTCTATCTTGCCTCGCTTTCTGCTTAGATTTGCGCTGAGCTTCTAATTCTTTCGCTTTGTAATCTCTATATTGCCTGGCTTTATGCATGTATTTTTGCCGAGCTACTGATTCTTTTGCTTTGAAATCTCTATCTTGCCTTGCTTTCTGCTTAGATTTGCGCTGAGCTACTAATTCTTTTGCTTTGTAATCTCTATCATGCCTGGCTTTATGCATGTATTTTTGCCGAGCTACTGGTTCTTTTGCATTATAATCTCTATCTTGCCTTGCTTTCTGCTTAGATTTGCGCTGAGCTACTAATTCTTTTGCTTTGTAATCTCTATCTTGCCTGGCTTTATGCATGTATTTTTGCCGAGCTACTGATTCTTTTGCTTTGAAATCTCTATCTTGCCTGGCTTTACGCATGTGTTTTCGCTGAGTTAATAATTCTTTTGCTTTAAAAGAGGAGTTTTGCCTTGCATTTTGCTTATATATCCTGTGGTAGTCTTTCCGGTTTTTCTTTTTCTTTACATTCAGAATGGATTCTGAATTGCTTATAATGACAGCTTTCTGTTGTTGTCGCAAATTTTGATCATCAAAGTAGGCCTCAAGAAGGCTCTCTGGCTGTTCACTTTTTCTTATAGATATAGGCAACAAATCAAACTGCATTGTCAAATCTATTCTCATACTTTCATAAAATGCATACAAGTATGCAATGAGATCTTCAAGACAAGAAAATGACAATAAGATAGATGTACCATCACTTGATGACAGGCCATTTTCTCCGTGAGAATGTGAATAAAAAAATAAGTATGAGGTATTCCTTTTACTTACAGCAGAACACACAGATCCAATTATCAAAAGAACAGATGTTGATTTGTTAAAAGCTGTTTCTAGAGCACAATGGAGAGTTGGCAAAGCATCGTTTTCAAAAGTACTCACAAGAGCACCAAAGGCGATAGGTTGTTTTTCAACAAAATAATGCACAGATTCAAATTCCAAAGCGTCCGGAATTTCTTCTAAGCTCAGTAAAGAGTTTACAAATTTTCCTTGTGCTTTTAAACTATTAACAGTAGTATTATACAATACATCACCAGCATAAAGAATCTTATCTAGTTCTAAGCCGTTTTGTATTTCATCACATACTAACATGCATAGTGCATTACAAGTACACTGAAATCCTCTAGATTGATCCGAAAATCTATTGTCATTTTGATGAAAACTACCAAACATAATTTGACTAGCATTCCATATTAGTGGACTGGGTTGTGTTAATGCAGGGTTGTCAGTATCAATATTTTTTCAAAAGGTCTTTCAGTACTAGTTTCTATAATTTCAATATCAGTATTCTGAATAATTTCCACTTCATTCAAAGATAAGTCTTCGTAAGTTCTACAGTTTCTGTCAGCAACATCATTTGGATAAGCATCTGCAAAGGTTTCATCAAAATCACTACAAACATTCAAGCATTCATTTGGAAAGCACTTTGCAAATTTGAAACTAGACCCGGTGTTAGTTTCTGTAACAGAAACAGCAAAATGATTGGCATCAGAATCAGTACAAAGCTTGGCAACAGAATCAGTAAAATGCTTGGCAGGTATTGGCATATGATTTGCAGCAATTTCTGACTTTTTGGGGAAGTTTAACCCATTCTCAGACTTTTGGGGGAAGTTTAACCCATTCTCAGACTTTTTGGGGAAGTTTAACCCATTCTCAGACTATTTAGGGAAGTTTAACCCATTCTCAGCCTTTTTAGGGAAGTTTAACCCTTTTCTAGCACTTTCAGTTAACAAGTCAGAATCACTGTTTGCTTTCCTTCTCGCTTGTCTCTTTAGCTCTTTGTTCTTCTCTCTCCTTTGTGACTTAGAATCTTTCCTCCTTCTTGGCATTGTTGTTGTTTTCACTGAACAGTCTGAAAATAGACAAAAAAACAACCTTAAATGAGCCCGGTCATGTGAAAACTTGCTTTTCGGCTATGCAAAATACTAAGGCCCAGATCAGCTGTGCAAATGCACCGGCTGATCGTTGCCTTTGTTTTTCACCTCTTCGAGATAGTACGATACCTTCAGTTTTAATGCAATTATTTGATGTATAGCCAGCTTCTGTAGCCATGGAAGCTGGTTTGTGTCACACCTGGGTGGAAATCACTAAAACAAGGCTTTTCATGACAAGGCTAAAATATTTAAAACTAGAAGGTTGTCCAGGGACAACTGGTCGAGCCCGCTGTTTGTTATAGTGACCTATATGTATGTCAAGACTAAGTAACTGCTTCACTCTGGAAAGAAGCAAAACAACATCATGCTTAGCCAGCATATTTCTTCTTTTTTTTTTCAAATTTTCACAAAGGAAAATAAGTAGAAGTGATGACCCAGACATGATCAATTTAAGACAATTACAATAGCTGACCTTCAAGTGTGACCTTGACCTTGGACCTACCCAAACGTGTGACACTTCCACTCATCAAGAAGAACAATTGTGCTAAATTATTTTGAAATCCATGAATAACTGTAGAAGTAATGGCTCGGACAAGCTCAATTTATAACCATTTTATCATTTGACCTTCAAGTGTGACCTTGGCTTTGGATCTACTTGAACAAATATTTTAAATGGCACTTCTACTCATCAAGGAGAACAATTGTGCCAAAATATTTTGAAATCCATTCGTAAATGTTGAAGTTATCGCTCGGACAAGCTCAAATTATGGTCATTTTATCATTTGACCTTCAAGTGTGACCTTGACCTTGGACCTACCGGAACAAATGTTCCAAATGGCACTTCTACTCATCAAGGAGAATAATTGTGCCTAATTACTTTGAAATCCATCTGTAAATGTAGAAGTTAAGGCTCGGACAAGCTCAATTTATCATTTGACCTTCAAGTGTGACCTTGACCTAGGACCTACCTGAAAAAATGTTCCAAATGGCACTTCTCTTTATCAAGGAGAACAATCGTGCATTTTTTTTTTTAAAAGCCATCCGTAATTGTCGAAGTTATGGCTCGGACAAGCTCAATTTATGGCCATTTTATCATTTGACCTTCAAGTTTGACCTTGACCTTGGACCTACCTGATCAAATGTTTCAAATGGCACTTCTACTCATCAAGGAGAACAATTGTGCCACATTATTTTGAAATCCATATGTAAATGTAGAAGTTATGGCCCGGACAAGCTCAATTTATGGCCATTTTATCATTTGACCTTCAAGTTTGACATTGACCTAGGACCTACCTGATCAAATGTTTCAAATGGCACTTCTACTCATCAAGGAGAACAATTGTGCCAAATTATTTTGAAATCCATACGTAAATGTAGAAGTTATGGCCCGGACAAATCCGGACGGATGAACACACGCACACACTGATGCACGCACGCATGCACGGACATACACCAAACTGAAGTTGTAACAACTATGTCTCGCTTACCGCAAGCGGGCTCGACAAAAAACAGTGACGAAAAAGGAAACAGATGTTCCCCGATCATCACCTTTTCCAACCATGAAGCCAGTGATACAGTCAAATCACTGGTTAAACATTATTTAACAACTGATTCATTCACCACATTAGTCTAGCTGTAATCTGTCTTTCATGTAATTTTTAGTAATTTCACACTTTTGTTTTGATGGCAAGCTTTTGGCTCTGATTGTACCTGTTTCTGATCACTGAAAACCATTTCTCTAATAGCAATAAAGGAACAGCCATTGTTCACATTTTCATTCAAAGATAATTCTAATATCTTAACAATAAAGTTTAGTTAAGTACCCGCAAATGCTTCATAAAAATCACTACAAACATTAAAGCAATCTGTTGAATAGAATAAAGGGTTTAGATCCTTTTTAGAGCAAAGAAAATATTCATAAGAAAGGCAGAAGATGAGCCATACCTAGGTTTCAGCTATAAAAGCCTCATCAGTGACCCTATAAGATCTAGCAAAGGGAGCAAGAGGAAAACACTGTATATTGGTAAATTTAACAAGGCATTCGTCTCAAAGAATGGTAAGTCGAAAATTACCCAAATCTGTTAAATTTGTTTAGAAAATGAATCTAGACATATGACTATTTTCAAGTTCTCAGAATACATTCTTTGATCTCAAGGGACCAAAAGTAAAATATAATCTGCACTAAAGATCAGTGCGGGGAGCACTTGGCATACTTCAAGCTAAAATCAGAATATGTTTCTGTAGCAAAATCAGCAAAAAGCTTGGCAAAGAATCAGGCAGATACTGGCATAAAATTATCATCTTTAGCAATTTTGATTCTTTGAGGAAGTTTAACCCATTCTCAGGCTTTTGGGGGGTAGTTTAAGATATGGTTATACAGACACAGATAAGTCCTTGTAAGTTCTTAAGTTTCCATAAGCCACATCATTTAAATAGGCATCAGCAAAGGTTTCATAAAAATCGCTACAAACATTCAAGTATTCATTTGGAATTTGAGCACTGTGCAAACTTTAAACTAGACTCCGTGTAAGTCTCAGTAACAGAAACAGCAAAATGTTTGGCATCAGTATCAGTACACTGCTTGGCAACAGAATCAGTAAATTTCTGACTTTTTGAGGAAGTTTAACCCACTCTCAGACTTTTTAGGGAAGTTTAACCCAATCTCAGACTTTTTGGGGAAGATTAACCTATTCTCAGACTTTTTGGGGAAGTTTAACCCATTCTCAGACTTTTTGGGGAAGTTTAACCCATTCTCAGACTTTTTGAGGAAGTTTAACCCATTCTCAGACTTTTTAGGGAAGTTTAACCCAATCTCAGACTTTTTGAGGAAGACTAACTCATTCTCAGACTTTTTGGGGAAGTTTAGCCCATTCTCAGACTTCTTGGGGAAGTTTAACCCATTCTCAGACTTTTTAGGGAAGATTAACCCATTCTCAGACTTTTTGCAGAAGATTAACCCATTCTCAGACTTTCTGGGGAAGTTTAACCCATTCTCAGACTTTTTGGGAAAGTTACGTAAACCCATTCTCCGTCTTTTTGGTGAAGTAAAACTACATGTATTTCTTTCATTTCAGTAAAATTCAGAATCATTGTTTGCTTTTTATTTTGCAATATATTCTTATACTCTCTTGTAATTGTAAAACTTTCTGCAATCTTGGGATTGTTCAATCTGAAAATAGACAAGAACCAACATTAACCGAGCATGGTCATGAAAAAACTGTCTTTCGTATATGCATCAAACCCAGATCAGCTATGCTAATGCACAGGGTGATCAATGCCCTTGCTCTTTACTACATACATGGTAAAATCCTTTTAGTTTTTTTAAATCCGATTTTCCCATTATTATACTGCTCTTATCCCAGGGCAAACATGTTGCGAATGGGCTAATTTACAGAGTATCACGGTAATTCACTAACAAATTGCAATGGTCGCATGGTGATTGCTATGCATTTGTTGGTATTCTTAAGCAATCACGGCCATTCACCAAGTTTTGCAAATTTTAGAAACATGTTCCTAAAATTCGCAAAAATAGCCATCAGAGGAGATGGGGATGGCAAATCCCCTGACCGAAGACCCCCCATGGGCCTTAGTAAAAAGGGTGCACTTCGAAACACATACAAGTAATGTATTGTCATTCTTTTATGCTTTTGAATGACATTATCTGTTAACAGATGCATGATTATCTAACACTCAGACTAAAACAGTATGCTTGACTGCTAAAAACAAGTAATATCTCAAACAACCACCATATACACAAATATATAGCATACGATACATTCAACTTTCAAAATATGTGAATAACTTCTAAAGTACAAGCCCTACAAACCTAATTTTGAGCTCTCTAGTAAGTGAATTTGGACAAGGAATCCAAATCTGGAAAAAAAAATTTTGTTTTCTTTGTGGAGGGGGGGGGGGGGAATGTGGAGGGGTCCGAGAGACTTCACTGATAAGATATCACAGCATGATCATCGATATGCTAAAAGGTACAAGCTGTTCAAATTCTGGAGCAGGCCAAGGTTATATGGATATGGAACAGAGACTCAAACAGCAGCTCAAACAACCAAAGGGAAATAACTCACAAAGTATGAAAGCAAGAGTTATCATTCATGTATGAGACAAATTGTCATGACCAGTTCTGCATATCTGTGAAGTATCATGAAAATATTTCAGAAGGTATTCAAGCTATGGAGCAGACACCTAAAATCATCAAAGGGGAATAACTCCAAAACTAAGAAAGCAAGAGTTGTCATTCTTGTTTGCGACACATCATCATGACCTGTTCTACATATCTGTGAAGTATCATGAAAATATGCCATAAGGTATTCAAGTTATAGAGCGGACACGAAATCACACCTATAACCATCAAGGGGAAATAACTCAAAAGTAAGAAAGCAGGAGTTGTCATTCTTGTTCGCGACACATTGTCATGGCCTGTTCTACATATCTGTGAAGTATCATGAAAATATTCCAAAAGGTATTCAAGTTATAGAGCGGACACGAAATCCCACCTAAAATAATCAAGGCAAAATAGCTCAAAAAGTAAGAAAGAAAGAGTTGTCATTCTTGTTCGCGACACACCGTCATGACCTGTTCTACATATCTGTGAAGTATCATGAGAATATTCCAAAGGGTATTCAAGTTATACAGTGGACACGAATCTGCCAAAAAATCACCCCTAAAACAATCAAGGGAAAATAACTCAAAAAGTAAGAAAGCAAGAGTTGTCATTCTTGTTCGCGACACATCGTCATGACCTGTTCTACATTTCTGTGAAGTATCATGAAAATATTCCAAAGGGTATTCAAGTTATAGAGCGGATACGAAATCACACCTAAAATGATCACCAAAGAGGAGATAACTCAAAAAGTACAATCGCAAGAGTTACCATTCTTGTACACGACACATCGTCATGACCTGTTCTACATAACTGTGAAGTATCATGAAAATATTCCAAAGGGTATTCAAGTTATAGAGCAGACAAGAAAATGTTTACGGACGGACGAACGGATGGACGGACGAACGCCAGGCTCATCGCTATTTCCCCCGAACCTTTCGGTCGGGGGATAAAAAGAACATATTTGCAACATATTCGGAAGCAGTCACAAGCCATTCTTATCATTGGCAACGCATTTGTCGTGATTGTAAGACTTTTGTAAAGATTCGCTAGCATTTGTATTGACATTCTCGTAGTATAATGAACAAATGCGGACAATGAGTAACAATATGATGGAGAATAAGCTAATTGGGCACAGCCTAGCAAATAAAAGGCAAAGAGAAACAATGTTTATATGCAAATAAAGTATGCGTGTGTCGTGTTGTTTCTTTTGCAACACATTCGTAAGATTCGCAAAACAGCATTCGTAAGCATTCTTAAGAATATCACAACAATCGTAAAACAGATTTGCAAGGATCTTACAACATTCTGAAGCATTCATAAGGTTTCATTTTTTTCTTGGCCAATCATATCATTTTCGGTGATTTTAGTGCAAAATTCAAATGTTCATTAATTCTTCATATTCGTAAGGATATTCGCCCAGGTGTAAAAGCAGCATTAGTAGATGGAATTCTGTTTTTGACACTCAAGGGAAACTAACTCTGTTGTCTTCAATTCAGTCTTGAGGTAATTCAAACACCTAAAAGTTTTTTATGCATATCCTGGTTACATGCAAGGACCAAATACATGCAATTTATAGCAACTGAGAAAAGTGGAAATAAGCCCGCAAGTAAAGTCATTCAAAATTTGAATTGTTTACAAATAAGAGAGCATTTTTGCAGGGCTTATTTCAGTGTCACTGAAGAGGATTGATTATCCGAAACAGATCTGTCTGGCCCAGTCTCTTTCTTTTGAATGTTTCCACTGCTCTTAAATGATCTCATAATTATATTTTCATTAGTAACTCAGCCGTCTCAATGTGTCAGAAATCAGAGTGACAGACCTCTTGTAGCTTCTAAACATGTCCTTTTTAACTAGGAACAAACTAGCATGGATATATTACTTTTCCATTTAACTCTTTCGAACATTTTTCAAACAATCAAGAGTGGCTTATTCCTAAAGTAAGTGTTTGGATCTGGCCGAAATTGGAACCTGTCCAAGATTTTATGCATGCCTTCATAACTTGCAAGTTTAAAGAGGATCAGATCAATAGCAACCGAGAAGAAGCTGTGACATCAATTTTTTAGATGCTCAAGGGCAGCTAACTCAATAGTCAGTGGTCCCATTTTGCCAAACTTTGAGCTCATGCAAGACATTATGCATGTTTATGTTACCTCCAACTTGAAAAAGATTGGATCAATAGTTACCAAGAAAACATGGAGACATTGATGTTTTAGATGCTCAGGGTAGCTAACACTAGTCAGTAGTCTGATCTGGCGGAAATTCAGACTCATCCAAGCTTTCATGAATACTCTTGTTACAGGGAAGTATCTAAAGGATCCAATCAAAAACAACAAAGTAAAAGTGGAGACACTATTTTACCCATTTAAAGTCTATGGGGTATTTCTTAGATGCTCAAGGGCAGCTAGCTTCGTAGCTGTAGCCTTTGGTCGATCTGGCCAAAATTTGAACTCACCCAATAATATCATGCATGCCCTTGTTACCTACACGTTTGAAAAGGATCAGATCAATATCAACCTGAATTACTTGGTGACATCAATTTTTAGAAGCTCAAGGGCAGATAACTCCATAGTCAGAGTTGAGTTCTTAAAATCTATGGAGAAATGTAGGCACTAGAGCAATGACAAGGTTTTTCAAAAAAATGGCCACAGGGACCTTGACTTTGAGCCCAGCATCCTGAAAGTTGAACTTGCTTGAGATATTGTCATACCCTACATTTGTGTGAAGTTATTTTAAAATCCATGGAGAAATGTAGGTGCTAGAGCGATGATAAAGCTTTTCTAAAAATAGCCACAGTGACCTTGACCTTCGGCGCAGCACCCTGAAAGTTGAACTTGCTCGAGATATTATCATACTCTACATTTGTATGAAGTAATTTTAAAATCCATTGAGAAATGTAGGTGCTAGAGCGCTGACAAAGTTTTTCTAAAAATAGCCACAGTGACATTGACCTTGGGCGCAGCACCCTGAAAGCCAAACTTGTTCAAAATATTGTTATGCCCTACATTTGTGTGAAGTTGATTTAAAATCTGTTGACAAATGTAGGCGCTAGAGGAATGACGAAGTTTTTTTTAAAAATAGCCACAGTGACCTTGAACTTGGGTGCAGCACCCTGAGAGTCAAACTTGCTCAAGATATTGTTATGCCCTATATTTGTGTGAAATTATTTAAAAAATCCATGGAGAAATGTAGGTGCTAGAGCGATGACAAACTTTTTTTAAAAAAGCCACAGTGACCTTGACCTTGGGCGCAGCACCCTGAAAGTCGAACCTGCTCAAGATATTGTCATACCCTACATTTGTGTGAAGTTATTTCAAAATCCATTGAGAAATGTAGGTGCTAGAGCCATGACAAAGTTTTTCTAAAATTTGCCACAGTGACCTTGACCTTGGGTGCAGCACCCTGAAAGTTTAACTTGCTCAAGATATTGTCATGCCCTACATTTGTGTGAAGTTACTTTAAAATCAATTGAGAAATGTAGGTGCTAGAGCAATGACAAAGTTTTTCTAAAAATAGCCACAGTGACCTTGACCTTGGACGCAGCACCCTGAAAGTTGAACTTGCTCAAGATATTGTCATGCCCTACATTTGTGTGAAGTTATTTTAAAATCCATGGAGAAATGTAGGTGCTAGAGCGATGACAAAGATTTTCTAAAAATAGCCACAGTGATCTTGACCTTGAGCACAGAACCCTGAAAGTTGAATTCGCTTGAGATATTGTGATGCCCTACATTTGCGTGAAGTTATTTTAAAATCCTTTGAGAAATGTAGGTGCTAGAGCGCAGACAAAGTTTTTCTAAAAATAGCCACAGTGACCTTGACCTTTGGCGCAGCATCCTGAAAGTCGAACTTGCTCGAGATACTGTCATGCCCTACATTTGTGTGAAGTTATTTTTAAATCCATAGAGAAATGTAGGCGCTAGAGCGATGACAAAGTTTTTCTAAAAAAAATGTGATGACATTGTTTTCTCCATTATAACACTATGGGATTTTTTTCAAACGCTCAAGGGCAGCTAACTCCGTAGTCTGTGCTCGAATCCGGCCAAATTTCGAACTCATCCAAGCTCTTATGTATGTCACCATTACCTGCAAGTATGATAAGGATCTAATCAAAAACAGTCGAGAAAACGTGATGACGCCGTTTTCCCCATTATAACCCTATGGGGGCTATCTGTTGCCATGGAAACCAGAGTTCTGAGCTGATCTGCACCAAAACCTAATGCAGCCTTTCCCCCACCCCAATGATGCTTCAGATAAAATTTGATTGCAATCGGCCCACTGGTTTCTGAGATATTTATGTTTGAAAGTGTTGACGCACCCACGGACCCACGGACCCACGGACGGACGACGGCTCGACTCCCATCCTATAAGCTCACCTCTGAGCCTTCGGCTCAGGTGAGCTAAAAATGTAGGTGAAGTTACCGTTCTTGTTCTCTGCACATCCTCTGAAGATGCTCTACGTTTGTACTATGTTTCATGAAAATATCTCATATAGTTTTGCAGTTATGGAGCGGACACGATTTCAATACTAAAATTTACAAAGGGGCATAATTCCATAGAAAATGTCAATGGAGTTATGGGTCTTGCTCTCTGCATGTCGTCTGATGATGCTACATATTTGTACCAAGTTTCGTAAAATTATCTCAGTCGGTTACAGAGTTATTGAGCGGACACAATTTCCATACTAAAATTTTCAAAGGGCAATAATTCCGTAAAAAAAGTAGGTGAAGTTTCGTGAAATTATCTCAATGGGTTACAGAGTTATTGAGCGGACAGAATTTGTGACAGAATTTGTGACAGACGGACGGACGACCAGGCAAAAACAATATGTCTCCGACCCCTTCGGGGGGAGACATAATGAATCAAACCCTGCATATTCTTCCCAGAACAACAAAATAGTGTTTTATGTAGTGGAAACAGAAAGTTCTAATCAGACTGAGCGGGCGTTCCGGGGAACGTTCTAGCTGAATTGAGTGTTTATAGCATGCAAATGATCAATGGTCGTATGACATGACAACAGTCATTTGTATACTGTTTAGAAAATATCTTAAATACTCAATCAGTTAATCTACATCCCTGTGAAACTATATGACTGAACTGCGACACGTCGCGGTTTTCTCACGTCGGTGTCGCGGCTCATGTAGATTTGTTTGGCGGATTTATATTTTGGTGCTCTTTGTCTTTGTCCTCCAATGTAGGACAAAGACAAAGAGCACCAAAATATAAATAGTCCATATCGCCTAAGACAAGTAACAACCAAATAAACGTGTTTTACAGTACGAAAAAGTCTTCTAATCGGGATAATGATCTTGACAGAAATTGTCCAATATCTCATTAATTGGAGGCGAGACAATCAATCATACCTTGCACTGCGGATGTCATTTCAAATCATCCCTTAAAAATGCTATTCACTGTATTTCAGACTGTGTCTAGCTGTTTCAAATGCAAACTTGGTACACATTATCATCCCTGCAACATATAATTAAGGAATTAATTTCATTTTTGCTGATGTTTATCGAAGTGTAAACTACATTGGATCGCGTGCAAAATTTGCTAGCGACCCAATGTAGTTTATTCTTCGATAAACAACTACATTGAGTCGCGTGCTAAGCAAGTGAACCCCGAAGGGGTTCATGTAAATCATGTAAACTTTGCTAGCGACCCAATGTAGTTTATGCTTCGTTAAACACCAGAAAAATTAAGTTCATTGCTTATATTTACATTCTTTTTTATCTATTAATTGACCACAAATTTGCCTTAGGGCTACAGCTCAAGCAGAAAAAAACATTTATACGCAGTTTTTCTAGCAGCAGCGGAACAGCTTCAACGACGTTATAACGTCGCCTATGTCCAACCAGATTGGAGAGAACCATGATTCATTTTGCCGTCCCTTAACCTCATGTATCGTCGTCGCGTGAACCGCTGTAGTTATTGTAGTATAAGCTACATTGCGTTCTAATGGTTTACCAAAGGGCTTTTCAATAAATGCGTTGAGAGTGTAACTATTAGGAAATAATCAGAAAACGTGTTTCAAGTAACTGAAAGTTTCGTCACCAGATAGTGTCAGGGTCACTGATGAGGCTTTATTAGTCGAAACTACGTAGTCTGACCCATGTTCCTGCTTCTGAATGTATTCTCTGCTCTTTAAGGAACTCTTCAAGATTTTAATTTCAGTAAAGCGGTCAGAATGTCGGTTATTTAAAAAACTTATTATAATAATTGATTCAAGCACTTCAGTTTGTTTACTTATTTCTAGACGGAGGAAGATCTCAAAAGAAAAAAAATAGAGATCATTGATAAATAAACCACAAAAGACTGTAATCCCATGTAATGCACATTAAATGCAACTATATTTCTACACTTAATCCTGTCATTCCACAGACTCAACAATTCAATAGTCTTGCAGATTGGAACCCTTCTAAATAAACAAACAGTACAGGCCCTGATCAGAGTGTGTAAGAAACCGCTGACTAATCAGACGTTTCACCTTTTTGTTTTTCAACTAGGATTGGTCTTACGCATCCCAGTTAGGAAAAAAAGCTTCTTCACATTTTCGGACAACTACAGAAATAGAATAAAGTGTCCCGATACAATGGGTAATTATGTCCCCCACCAAAGGTGAGGGGGGACATATTGTTTTCTTTAGAAATTATTATAAAGGCAGCATGGGAATCGTATGACAAATGTAATGGACTATTACAAAATATGCATTGCATGCAGCTATGATTTTATCCTCTTTCGAAATAACACAATTGCAATGTCCAATTTGTTGTGTGATATTACTTGCGAGTATATCCGTTGCAGTAGGGCTTAATGTAAATGAGCCTCCGCACGACAAAAACAACAAAGTGGTTGTGTGCCCAGCGCAGACTCAGATCAGCCTGGGCATTCGCCCAGTCTGATCAGAGTCTTCGCTATCAGCATGGAGGCAGATTAGACCCTTAGCTTCACTTAGAGTCAACTCAGGCTGAGCAGATGCCCAGGCTGATCTGAGTTTGCGCTCGGCGCACAACCCCTTTGTTGGTTTCCTCGTGTAGCGGCTCATTAGTTCTTTTTGACTTCAATCTGCGAAACGCAAACCGGGTATCGAGGTCCTAGGTTCGATACCAAGTCCGCCCACTTACTTTCATGTCTCCTTCCGCTGATTCAAGAATGGCAGTTGTCAGTTACTGGTGAAAGTAAGTGCACTGAGTACTGGTTAACCGCTTAGGAGGTCTAAGCCTGTCCAGGAATGGTTTGGTTAGGTTAATTGACCGTCCCGGCATGACCGTAGCTGTTTACCAATAACACAACAACATACACATGAACATAAAAGTTTTTTTTCTACAAACAGAATGAATCTGGATGCATGTTACCAAGACAAAGCACGTATTTACACCTAAACTAATTTCATTGTATCCACTCTGGTCTAACTTCAGCAAAATTATTTAAGCTAAAGGATATCATTATCATATGAACATTTCTGATATAAACGTTCCATCAATTCACTTATTAAGAGGATCAGATGGAGTCTGTTGCACACATAAAATGAAATGTTAAACATGACACTCAGAACTGAAAAAAAAATATTGCACTTACAAATATAACGCGACGGCAGACTGGATAATATCCAAAAAATGTGACAGTTTATCGTGAGAAAACTTTTGCAACCCGACTTCATTAAGAGGATAAAACATTCTTTTCCGAGTTTTATCGTTTGCCAAGCCCGAGTGTGTTAACTTGTTGCAGCCCGAACCGCACAGCGGTGAGGGCTGCAACATGTTAATACATGAGGGCTTGGGCAAGCGTTAAAACACAGGAAAAGAATGTTTTATCGTCATAATTGTTATATACCTTCTTACCGACGCCATCTTGATTCAAGAGCCGCTGCAGACGACACGAAAGCGGGCTTTAATGGTGTTTATTGCATAAAAAGCAGTGCCGAGAGGTATTAACAGCCGTGCATCAACAGGCGAAAAGCCGTGTTTCAACAATGGTTTTCTCGCGCTGTTGAAACACGATGACAGAACTTTCGTTATGCTTGTGCCGGGCCACTAAAACCGCCATGCACTCTTGCCTCTCCCTTTTCGATTAATTTACAATAATTGGTCGCGTGCTACCTAAGTTTTCTTATGACGTCATCATGTACTCTTATTACGTCATAAGGTACCGACACGGATTTCAAAGCCATGTTGTTTTCATTCTTACGATGCCAAATGGAGAGTAAATAAGTGTTAAAGAAAACATGCATCCTAAGCTTTCAGTAATCAAGAACTGCAGGATGGTATACGAATGGATCAGGCTTGTTCTGCATGGAAATTATTGCTCAAGGTATCTGATTTTTGTTGATTAATTTACCATCTATTTTGCATCAACTACATCGACCGTCTTGCATACTTTTCCGAAATGAGGTTGAATAGGATGATGGCAGCCATTTTGAATAGAATGAATGCTCTCGGGCCCGGAAGACGAATATTAGTAAACAGATGCACCAGCGCGTTGGTTGTTAAACGGTGACAAAATAGAGTGCCAAGTTTTTTCTCAAATTTTAACGAATAATTCGTTGATTTATGCAATAACAGCGATCAAACATTTGTTTTCAATGCATTAACATTTGCCAGGTCCCTCGGGAGATGTTGAAAACCTCGGCCTTCGGCCTCGGTTTCCAACATCTCCCTCGGGACCTGGCAAAAGTTAATGCATGAAAAACCATGTTTGATCCCTATATTAAGCCCTTACTTACCCGTGTTTTAACAGTGTTGAAGCCCTGTGTCAGCAATTTTGTCGCATTGCGACAATTAAAAAAAGAAGGAAACCAACGTAAAATGCTGTCCATTAAAACACGGCTGTTTTCTATAGTAACGTCTCATTAGGTATATAACAATGGTATTTAAACCCTGGCGCACCCGCGTTTTAACAGTGTTGAAACCATTTGTCAGCGATTTTGTCGCATTGCGACAATTAAAGATAGAAGGAAACAACGTAAAATGCTGTCCATTACCACACGGTTGTTTTCTATAGTAAAGTCTCATTAGGTATATAACAATGTTAAAAAATCGCTTCTCATTGACTGCCGCTTGATTCACGTTACTTGAAGCGCTTGCTTTGGATGCAAAGTAGTCCACTTTAAAAGTTGGAAATATGTAAAAGTACATTAGAATGGGGATAACTGTATTGAAAAATTTCATTTGGGGAGATAAATAGTCGCTTTTATGGTCACTAATTGCGTTTTTTGGCTACGCTGGTCAACGCGTCGCCGTACAACGAAATTTCCAACCCTAAAACCGCCGATTTATCTCACCAAATGACAATTTTGAGTACCGTTATCCCCTAAATAATAATACATTATAAAACATATATATGAGGGAAGCTAGGGGAGGCCAAATTCACAAGGCACAGCCCATCCAATATACATCGAATGAAGAAGAAGAGAATAGTGCTAACGGTAGAAAGGACGTGCCTGGAACCTGATGGGTATTTGACAGCTCTGATGGCCTTATCCTAAGTCCAACAGAGCTGTCTAAATCTCATCAGGTTCCAGGCGGTTTAGACTGATTTCAGTCGAAGATGTTAGAAGTTCTCTTAACCCTATATTCATATTTTACAAATTTTACTTCTCTCTAAAATATACTCCCGGCTCCAACATCTTCGAAGATGTTAAGTCAGGTATAAAAGTATCAGAGAGGGACAAGAAAAAAAATAACTAAAAAGAAAAAATCTAACATCTTCGGCTGACAAAAGTCTACAGGCGGTTTTGCAAACTGGATCATTTTCCAAAACATTAGATATTGGTGAATGATAAAAAAAGACTTATGCAACCAAAATTCATAGTTTATCTGCCCCCTTTAATGTTTTCATAAGGTCTCGAATTTCATGAGAGGGAGAGACTGCCAGTATACACGCACCTACATGACTGATAAAACAAGCTGACTGCAGCTAGAAAACAAATAAAATACTAAACATCTTTTAAGTGTGTTTCTTCACTTGTGGTTTCCCTGAAGAACAGCTGTCAGCAGCCTAATAAAAATCAAAATTTAGGGGGCTCAGATCTGAGCAGTTTTCATGGGCAAAGTTATAGGTCTGAAAAATAAAATTAAAAAAAAAGCATTGCCTGAAGCTTCCTAAATCTTCAGGGATTCTTGGCCTTCTGAAAACTGAACTGTCAAAATAAGATGAATATTCCACTAACTAATTTAATAATAGTGACACCGTAGTCGATAAAAACAAATAAAAATGATTAGGTTCGAAACTTAAATTGAGTTTGTTGTGAACCCATGCCAGTAGAGAATTCAAAAAACTGACTAGTCGCCTAACAAAGACAAACAGAGCTATATTTCATAACTTACCATATCATTTACCGCTACGAACACGCAACGAGACAAAATCATAAGTAGTATATGAGTCTTAAGGACAGATTATTTCGTTTTAGCTTCATGTTCATGTTAATTGGATGGATGGATGGCTTTCGGTTTAACATCATTTCAGTCATATTCAGCTGATGAATGGAAGATAATGAAAGACTGTGTGAAATGGAACCTTGTATACATGCGATTCGAACCCGGATCGCTAGCTGAGCAGATCAGCGCTTAACACACTGAGCTTCCGTTTAGGGTTTCATGATGGCGTTCATCAACATTTGCAGAAAAAGAAAAAAATATTTCTCAACAACTTCGGTTAGATCTATGGCATCAAAACCTTTCTATTTTTTATCTATTTCAAAAGCAGCCTTTATGATAATGGTTAGTAAACGGGCAACTATACTGAGTTCCGAGCCACACCCAGAATGCCACTCAAAGTCACCCGATAGTGAGTATCTGGCCAAAGCAACCACAACTTAGCACGTGACATAGACTCACAAGCAAAATCGCACGTGGTTCAATGTCTTACATAAGTCCGTGATTTCACCTTACAGTTAATGGAGGGATGTATACCTGTTTAAAGTGGGCGTGGTTTTTGGAACCATCAATTAGTGAAAACCGTTCGGTGGTCCCTGCTACCCAGACCGTTCCAATTGAAAATGGCCAGATCAAATCAGTAGAGTTCACTTTAGGTTTACGTTTGAAAGCAAGTTCTCTTTCTAAAACTCCGGAGCAGAAATTTGAATGATATCCTGTGTCAAAAAATAGATAATAAAGCAATAACATGCAAATATCGAAAACAAAATAACTTACCAAGTACACAAACGCCAAATACTGCGACGTAGAATATAATAAACAGTACTTTGACGTGGAGTATTCCAAACGGGTTCACAAATGTTGTAGCAGCTGTTGTATTTACGGGAACTGATAAGCACACAGTTGATGAATTAGTTGAAGTCATTATTCAGTAGTTTAACAAGAAAAACTGTTAAAGTGTGATTCTATTTCATTTTATTCATCTATTTCCAGCACATCCTTGAATTTTCTCTTCAACGATCACAAATTAAGTGCACAACAATTTGTTTCAGTTATCCTAATCCAGTTAGAGACAGGGAACAATGTCGAATCGACGTCGATGCAGCACTATCGACATCAGTACGAGGTTGGTTCTAAGATATGTGCCGGGTGGGAAAAGTCACAGTTTAAGGACATTGTTGTCATTATTATGAAGATCAAAGTACAATATTTACATTTTCAGTGCAGAGCTCTCTGTTAACCCAATTAAGTGATGCGGGAGTCAATTTTGTTTACAAGTCAATAATTACATTGTGTCACGCGCTTTAAAGTGACAGCTCATCTCACTAACTAGCACGTGAAATCTACAACATGCCATGTACTGAATGGCTAGTAAACATTGAGTGACAGCTCGCTACGCCTACTTGCACGCGAAATCTACAGCAGGAGGTGGAATTTACTGGTAGGCAGTGACAATGCGGCTGTTCCAAACTATTGCAAAATTCGACCGGTAATGTTTTTAAAATGATTCTTATATATGTATTTCTTATTTTTGTTTACCTTTTTATTGATCAAAAGCATCGTTTAATAATAGAAATATAAGGAATGAATGTTATTTTTTAAACGTTTACTGAAGTATAAACTACATCGGGTCACGAGCAAAGTTTACGTAAACCCCTTCGGGGTTCACTTACTTTGCTCGTGACCCGATGTAGTTTATACTTCAGTAAACAATAAAAAATAACATTCATTCCTTAAATATTACTGAGAGCACAATATTACTGAAAACACAGAATTTAGATATTCCATTATTGACCTATACATGTATATCTTTTTTTTACATAGTTAAGTGAAATCATATAACGAAAAACACAGTCTCTGTAAGTACTATATATAACTGCCTGTGTGGTATGATAATCACGGCAGAAACATTTCATGGAACCGTAAAATAGAGTGTTCAAATAGGTCATAATTTTCATTACCATGTTATCATGTTAATCTGCGAAATTATCTAGATTATTACCAGGTTTTACTTAAGTATTTGGATAAAGGTGCATTAGTAAAATTCAGACTCGGATTAGACAGAAACATTCTATTGAGAATAATCGCAGTCTCCTTTCAGCCAGGATGTTTCGGACAAATTTGCAGCCAAGAAAAGCACGTATGCTTGGTTAATTGAAGTAAGCAATTTTTAGGACAATCGCGGTTATATTTAATAACATAAATATGTAAGTTATTTCCGTTGCATGTAATTTGGAATAAAAAATACATATAACTGTTTTCTAATACTATGTGGAAACAAAATACATTGCTAATAACGTTTCTTTTACGGTGCAGCCTTTGCAATCACATTCGAGGCATCATGTGATAGATGGATGGATGACTTGCGATTTTACGTCCTTTTCAACAGTATTTCAGGCGTATCAGAACTATGTGAGGATGATAATACAAGGCTGTGTGCAATGGAACCCCGTTTACGGTAGGAAAGATTCTCGCTTCAAGCGGGGCTCGAACCCGGTCCGCTAGATCAGTAGGCCATCGCTCAACCCACTGAGCTACCGGGGCTCCGATGTTATGTGAAATGGGACTTTAGAGTAGTGGTTAATCATCTAGCGCACCTGCACAATCAGGTCAAATAATTCACTTTCAACGGACTTTTGTTATTACATGTATATTGGATCCAAGTTAGGCAAATATATAGCCAAACTATATCAAGGTTGTTGGGCCTATATAAATGTACATGTAAACCGCATTAGTACAACATTTCATTTTCCCTACAGATAAGCTGGTGGAGTTATCAATCATTCCTAACAGTGGCCAAACCGAAATTTTGGTATGGCTGCTTTCAGGAGTTTTGTGAAAACACATTCAGTTGTTTTACTTCACAATAAAATGCGTGCACAGATAAACTTAGACTGTTCCACTGCTATATCTGTTAGGCAGATAGAGACAGTACCGAACCAAAGTTTAACTATCAGAAAACTTGTTACTGGGTCAGCTTCAGCGTCGCTTCACCTTGAACTGCTGTCTGCTGGGTAAATTATAAATAGCTTGCATATAGAAAGGGCTTTCCCAGTATGTAATGCACTCTCCTGGTAAAACTGACCTTGTTTATTACCATAATGACTCTGGGCATTGGGACAGAACAAGAATGGTAGGCACACATTCTAAAGGAACTTTTTCATCAGGGTCTGCACATTTTACCATATTCTCTAATGAAGGCTTTCAACACGGATGGTACAATAAACTTGTTCACATTGAGATGATAACTGTCATAGGTTTAGGTGTCCCAATATATATGTGTAGGAAAGTTATGGTACATTCCCGCAAGGAGCAGTAAAAGTCTTATAAAACCCTAAACTATTTCTGTAATTATCATAAAACTGGAATAGTTTGATTTCATGATGCCACGTGCATGATGCAGTAATACATCGAAAAGATGCAGAAAGAATGGCAAACAATGAAGACCCATTCAGACTTCCTTAAGTCTGATCTGGGTCTGCACTGTTTGCTCATATCTAACTGTCCTAATGCTCAGAGTTTTCATGTTACTTGGTGGCTGTAAAAGAATGCCATAACTAATGGAATTGAAACCAGTAACAAAGATCTTTATCACTCTTTGTGTAAACAAATACTAGAGAAGTTCACAGACAGGTATTTTATGGCTGTCTATAAAAAGAGGAGATTACAAGCAGAAGCCTTTTGTGACGTAGCACTGTGGATAAAATTGAACCAATGAGTTGTTGGAGGGAGCTAGAGACTTGAAGAGCTCCAATGGTTAGGTACAGTCCTTAAATTTTATATTGTAAGGCTGTGAAAGAGTCTAAGATAAACTTTCCATATATATAAGTTGAACGCCATTGTTATATTTAGAATGAATATTTGCAGAAGCTTGTTTTTTTTTCGAGAAGAAATGAGCCGCGACGCGACAAAACCAACAATATGGTTGTGCGACCAGAACAGACTCAGATCAGCCTGGGCATCCGCCCAGTCTGATCAGAGTCTTCGCTGTCCGCATGGAGGTAGCATAGACCCTTAGCTACCCTTTGATTACTTTTCAAAGAGTCTGGTAAAAAAGGACGGATGCCCAGGCTGATCTGAGTCAGCGCTGGGCGCACAACCACATTGTTGGTTTTGTCATGTCGCGGCTCAAATCGAGTTGTGTCTTTTTCTGGCGTGAAAATGTCAGTGGCAAAATTCTTTAGTATGACATTACATTGTGGACGCTTGTAGTGTTTTGCGTCTTGTATTATTACTTCATGGTACTCTTTCCCGTTTGATGTCATGGGTGTGATCCCTGGAATGTGATTGTTTCACTTTCCGATCAGTGCCCTTTTACACTACCTTCGTTTCAAATAACAACTGTGTAGTCCGTTAAAGAAGTTAATACAGTGGACTCGACAGTATCGGATCATCGACAGTATCGGATCAGTCATAAGTTATTACCCCTTTTTCTCACAAATGGAGGAACTATTTTTTACCATTATATTCCAGTCATCAAGTTAGATCAATGACAAAGTGCTTGGTGAAAAATTCGGTCGAAATGTGCGGCTGTGAAGCGAGTCAGAGTTGTTGAAAAGCTTGGCCCTTCTTCAGCGGCGCTTGCATTTTGCCTGATGTTCGTTACCCACAAAAAGATTTCGGTTGTTTACACAATTTCATCATTAGGCGATTAAAACCAATTCTGCTTTGTTATGTGTCCTGGCATCCGTAAAATTACAGACAGCCATTATTTTTGTGACATCCCAGTAGTTCATGAAACTTGAGACTTGAAAAGTGGGGCACCTATGTGCGACAGTATCGGATCATCATATAATTTGAGCTGAAATACAGGCATTAGCTGGAAAACTTTATGTCGGATGCATGGTGTGATGTTGAAAGCAAGTTATAAATCAGCTACGGGAGTGGCTGCAGTGTCTTCTTTCAAAGAAGATCGGTATAAAAACAACACATCATCCTTTTTGTAAAATATCCATCATCCCACGCTCCACACACTAACGTCTGATAATGAAGGTTATGCATAGCACAATAAAACTTCCGCTAAACATTCTGAAGAAAAATTCGAGATCAGCTCGCATATTTGTGAACCCATTTATAATGACTGGCGTTCATCACATGGGCATTTGTACACTGTGTAGACTCAGATTAATGCAGCAGAACTCGCTGAATGACCATGTAGAGTTTATACACTGTTTGCATTGAAATATCAATGTTAAGGCGGAAAATCACCGTGAATTTGTTGATCCTGATCGGAAACTACGGTATTATCAGGGTGTAGTCTTTGCAAAGACAGATTATGGTCTTTACTGTTTGAGTAGATCCGTGCTAAAGGGGCGCAAGAGATTAGAATACTGAGTTAGGAATTATTGACATCCATGTACATTTGTACACATTCAACTCTTATTTACAGACATGTCAGACATAACCGTTGCTGGTGAATGACCACGTGAAAAAATCGTTGAAAGGCCGTAAAAAGTTTCCTCTGAGGGTTTAATAGGTCCAGCTGTGTATGTAGCAAAATAATTGAAGCTAAGAAACTTTGCAGAAAGCCTCGGAGGAACTCTTCTATAAAATAATATCATATGATCCGATACTGTCGCACCCGATTCGTTACTGTCGTAAGACCCTCCTGTAAGTCTGGATAGGTTATCTGCCCTTAAAGGAATAAATTTCGTAAATATTTTGACGTGGATAAATAGAAGGGATATTTTGCAATTGTTATGTGTAATAACATATATGATTTTAGCATTCATATACAACAAAACAGGAGTTTTACTGAACTTGATCCGATACTGTCGAGTCCACTGTAGTAGGGTCCAGGGTATGCCACAATCACAAACCGCAGCCAACCCACGACACCAAGAGAAAGAGAAAAAGGAAAAACACTTACGCACAAAACAAAAAAAAAGGCACGAGAAGCACATAAACCAGCTTCTTCTTCCCCAAGCTAGTTGACTAGAATGCTAAAACAAGCACAGAAACAAGAACAAAGAGCACATTTAAAGAATACTATAAAACATAAAGCGTCCAATGGTGTAAATCACAAAGCAACATATAATTGAGAATAATATCAGGACTGTCGCCTTAGAACCAGCAGCATAGACCACCGGGCGATTTAAAAAAGCCTTTATAACTTCATCCTGGTCTCGATGCAATTCATAATACAAAAATAACATAAAATTACATAAAAGGTTCCGTTCGGGTAATGGCTCCCTAATTTAATCAATGCACCGTAACGATGGCATAAAAAAACTATATATGTAGACTCCGGAGCCGGGCAGCTTAGCGCAATCGGTAGGGCACCTGACTCATAAGTCAGAGGTCCTGGGTTCGAAACCCGGTCTTGCCACAAACTTTCGTTTCTCCTTCCGCTGATTCAAAAAGGGCAGTTGTCAGTTACTGGCGAAAGTATGTACACTAAGTAGTGGTTAACCGCTTAGGAGGTCTAAGCCTGCCCAGGAATAGTCTGGTTAGGTTAACTGACCGTCCCGACATGACCATAGCTGTTTACCGTGGACGTTAAACTACAAATCAAATCAAATAAAAAAATCCACATCAAATCAAATAAAATAAAAAAAAATCCATCAGAGGTACATCGAGGGACATCTCCCTTGAGGAATGGGAAATTAACTATATCAAAATGAAAATCGTCCCGTTTATCATGAATTTTATTTGAAAACTTACCATGAGATACAGATAGATTCAAATCCAAAAATGATGCTTCGGTATCAGAAGAATTAGCTTTATTCAACTGAAGTTCAGCTGGGTATATCCGGTCAATCATATGCTCAAAATAAATATTATCAATATTTAATAAATCATCAAGGTATATTGAAATGGCATTGAAAGCCTCAGTGATGTCAGCCTGATTTTCTCGTAAGGGAGATCTCTCATAAAAAATAGAAACAAATCCGCAACAAGAGGACCCACCGTTACTGCGGCTATGGATCCGTTCCGCTGAGGTGCGGGGGGAACGTCGATATGAGAATTAAAATACATAACAAGAGGGCCACAGTTAGTTCCCGTCGGAATACCTATTGTATAGAACAAACAAAAAAATCATCTATTAGGTATACCAAAGTGACATAAAAGTAAGTTTTCAGTGACAAACAAGCATATCAAATCCACCAAAAACAAACGTGGTCAAACTGGCATACTGCGACAATATGTCGAAAAGAATGATGCATCCCGTATCTTCTGACTATTACTTTGAAATTGGAAATTATCTGCTAGCAAGATGTCGTAAAATCTTGTGCCGATAATGGAAATTTGTTGTTATCAAAATTACTGGGTTAAGTCTAAGACAAAGACAGTCATTACATTAATGGCGACGCTTGAATTATTAAAGCACGAATACGACTGATTTAGGATTGCTGCGGTTAGTTTTTGGGTGTGTGTCACAGAATGTTGGTAAAAAGGTAGATTCTTATATGAGCCGCGACACGACAAAACCGACAAAGTGACTTGTGCGCTCGACGAAGACTCAGATCAGCATGGGCATCCGCTCAGGCTGATCAGAGTCTTTGCTTGCGCTTAAAGGGCAGGTAAGGTTCTGTTAGCTATATGCGGACAGTGAAGACTTTGATTAGACTGTGCGGCTGTCCAGGCTGATCTGAGTCTTCTCATGTCTCTGGCTTATATGAGTCTGTAGCATTTCTCCCATACAAAATTATCGATTTCTGTATATCGCATTATAATTTTGCATGTTTCTTGTTAGTGCGAAATGCGTCCACATTTGTTGACAAACAATAGTTGAAATATTAAGTTTTATCGAATTTATTATTTTCGCACACCCAAATTAATTCGTTTGGTGAGCTGATGGCATTTTTGGCATCTTGACATCCACTCGAAACATAAATTCATTTGCTTACCAAGACTATTTAAGGACAAACTACCACAAGTATCATCAATATGATAGCAAACCTGGAGTAGATGTATCAACAATATGATTGCAAACCTGGAGTAGATGTATCATCAATATGATGGCAAACCTGGAGTAGATGTATCATTAATATGATGACAAACCTGAAATAAATGTATCATCAATATGATGGCAAACCTAGAGTAGATGTATCATTTATATGATGGCAAACCTGGAGTAGATGTATCATTAATATGATGGCAAACCTGGAGTAGATGTATCATCAATTTGATGGCAAACCTATAGTAGATGTATCATTAATATGATGGCAAACTTGGAGTAGATGTATCATCAATATGATGGCAAACCTGCAGTATATGTATCATTAATATGATTGCAAACCTGGAGTAGATGTATCATTAATATGATGGCAAACCTGGAGTAGATATATTATATCAACTCCAGGTTTGCCTTAATATTGACGATACTTGTTTGTTTTTGTCTTTCTTTCTTTGCACGCTTCTCCGGTAGATGAGATGATATGACAGGCAGAGTATGAATTAATGGCTTGATGATAATATCCAGTTTTCAAATTTATTCAAAGCTAACATTTTTTTTCAAAACATACATTTTATTTACAACCAGCTTATCAAGAAATTTCTTTAAGTTTATCCCGGATATATAAATCTGAGAGACTTGGGAAATCACAGTGCTGTGAGGTGATTTCCCATGATACATGTTAATATTAGTGAAATGAACAGAAATATGTGATTTAGTATAAACTGTTAGGCAGACTGAAAGAAAATAATTAAATAATAATTGACATTTTAATTATTAACAAATAAGTTAACCAGCCCTTACATTAAAGCATCGTATTAAATTTGATTTCATCAGAATTCTTCATGCATACTTGACGCATATTGACAAGCACATACATAAAATTGTTATAAAAGATAGTATTAACCCTTGAACTAGAAGAAAGCGTCTTTCATCTAGATGTACATAGAACTCTGAGTTTCTTTTACATATTTTGGTTGGTTGGTTGGTTGGTTGATTTGATGCTTAACGTCCACGGTAAACAACTAAGGTCATGTCGGGACGGTCAGCTAACCTAACCACACTATTCCTGGGCAGGCTTAGACCTCCTTAGCGGTTAACCAGTACTAAGTGCACATACTTTCGCCAGTAACTGACAACTGCCCTTCTTGAATCGGCGGAAGGAGAAACGAAAGTATGTGGCCAGACCGGGATTCAAACCCAGGACCTCTGAGTTACGAGTCAGGTGCCCTACCGATTGCGCTACCCGGCCCGGCACTACATATTTTGGAGAAAACGAGATGAAAAAGTAAACAACAGAAAATAAAATTTGCACATCATAAATATTCGGAAATGATTTTAACGATAGTCATTGTAACTGTATAATAAATAGATTATTACACTATTCACATATGGTTAACTATAGCTATTACGGAACGAAAAAAAATCATAGTTACCAAACGACCTGGTCGTTTGGTAACGATGACCCTTTTTCGGTTCGTAACAGCTCTTTTTCGTAACAGGTCATTTGATAAATATAACTCTTTTTCGTTTCGTAACAGCTTTTTTTCGTTTCGTTTCAGCCCTTGGACATCAGCTGCGCCACGTGTTCCTGCGTCACCAGCCTGGGCAGTCCTTCACGATTTGGTATGGTACACAGATGGCACACACATATGTATTATAAATGTTTGAAGCATTCATAAATATTAGCGATCCTCCTGTGCTTTGCTAACTCATGTGAATTTTGTTTATGCTTCACCTCTACGCATGTAATTGTACATCATTTCTATTTTCCACATGTCATATCCTGTTTGGCTAGAGTGTAATAAAAGATTATTGTTATTACATGCATCATTAACAAGACGTGACTAGTGTTATGCTGAAAATTGCATGCACGGATTTTAATCCTTGGGGTTTAATTTACTTGTTGACATCGTTGTTTCCTCTTTTACAAGTGCAACGTCTTGACGGGCCTTGGACTAAACAATGTATTCCATAAATTGGTGTTTAAAAGTTTTCAGCGTGACATACAGGGTCTACTGTGGCCCTTCTTTATCATTTTGTATTCTAATTACTACTAACAATGCCTACAATATAAATTTTATTGTAGGCAATTAGATTTCTTGCACAAGATGTAAGTAAATCAGACCAGATTTTGCCATAAATTACTTGCCGGTATTTTATATTTTGTCTAATTATGGCGAATCTATTTACAAACCAAGCATTTGTAATCTTTAAACTTTGAGAATTCAAAGTATTCGAACAGGTAGGTCTGAGCAAACAGTGTAGACCCTGGTTAGACTGATCCTAAAGGAGCAGTCTGATCAGAGTCTACACTATTTGCTGGTCAATCTCCATCAATTGGACGCATAATCAAAGGTAAAGGTTTCCAAAAGTCTACTAGCCGTAGGGGCAGTGGGGGCTAGAGGCCCACTGTATCTTGGGCACAGCATACGAAAGGCGAAGCACATCCCTCTCCTGTCGCTGCCTTATCCCTCCCTGATTCGAAAGGGGTACCCATTTACTGCTGGGATAACAGAGAGCTTCCCAGTATCTAATCCGTGTCGCATACGTATCTATTCCGTATCTTATCCGTTATTGAACCTATCATTCCGCAGTCCCACTCCAAGTTGAGGACCGATACGGTTTCAAGCGGATCGTTACCTTTAGTTACGGAAGTTACGGGTCTCGTTCGGCGTACTGTAACGGACTGTTTTCTACAGTAACGTTTCAATACAAAAAGGTTGCGTTCCAATACTGTCAGATACCTACAGGATGGTTTGGAGAGGCGGCTGAACGGCAAGAACACCAGTAGGGGGACAAAGAGACTATCACAAGGACTACTACAACAGAGAGGCCGGGTCGGTGCAATGACAGTGACGTATGGTGCAGTTATGGTGCGATGTTACGTTTCTTATTTGTAACAGTGGGCTCATCTTTTCATGAACTTGCCAATGGCAAAAGTAGGGTCATCATTTCATAAACTTATGTGATTTTTTTTCAATTCGAATTAGTTGTCCAATATAGGACAAAGTAATTATTTTATTAATTCCAATTAGTTGTCTAATATAGAACAACGTTTAATGGTGAAATGAAGCAATAAATATCTACTGGTCAGGCTTAAGTAGCCGAAACTTAGAAGCTGGCCCATGTCCCTTCTTTCAAATGTGTTCTGTGCTCTTGAATGAACTCTTTTAGATTTCTATTTTACTTCAGTGCCACTGGTGTCGTGCCGTGCGGCGACCGTAAAACGTCTCCCCGTACGTCATCTATAGTGCAGATTACATATAAGTTTTCCTTTGAGGTCAAGAAAATATTCTGAGAAATCAGAAACGTTTGATTGGTTTAGATTAATAGTCTAGATTATTACTTTTTTTACTTTTAGATCTTTTATGGTACTAATCAGTCTTTGAATTTACTGGCTTATCAAAATTAAGAAATTACATTATGCTTTCTCTGGTTTTCGTAACCAAATCATATCGGAATCATTGATGCGGTTTGAGTAGCCGAATTCTCGAAGTATGGTCCATGTACATTCCTTCGAATGTGTGTAGTGTTCTTGAAGGATTAGAATAGTATCTACTTTGTCAACTGCCGACTGAATATCTATGTCAACCAAGCAGTAAATGGTTACTTTGTTTTTCAAATCAAGGAAGGACAAGGCAGCTAAAGGAGAGAGATGGGCTTCGCCTTTCATATGCTATGCCCAAGATACATCGACCCTAAGCACCTAACCCGGTCCTCCTCCTCCTCCCCAAGCCATCGCCCTTACGGTCATTAGGCTATAGGAAACCTTTACCTTTACCCAATTTATAGTTTGGATCCATGTATACTAATTTAAATAAAAATCTAATCCTTCATGAGCACAGAACACTTAACACATTCGAGAGAAGGAGCATGGGCCATACTTCGAGGTTACGATTACTAGAGCATCATCAATGACCTTGACATGACCCATAACTTCCGTAACTAACGGTAAAGATCCATATGAAACCGTATCAGTCTTCAACTTGGGACTTCGGAATGATGGGTTCAGTTACGGGTAACATACGGGATAGATACGGATGAGACACGGATTAGATTCGGATAGATGCAGATAAATGCCTCCAGTTACGGACCTTTACGGTTTACTCATCTGCGCCCGAATTTTGAACCTTTTCAAAATTTCGACGCGGATCCTGCGGACACTGCGGATATGATACGGACAGTAACGGACTATGCGGATGCGATAAGGATCCATTACGGATTAAATGGATAGATACAAATAGATACGGACGGGCCATCCGTAGCATCCGCAGAATCCGTATATGTGTGTGTGACTGGGGCATAAGCAAATAACTCAAATAACCAGCTGACGTTTGTTATTTTCTTATTATAATTTTGTTTAAAGCCTCTACCATTTGGTGATACTAAATACAGAAAAGCTCATCTACTACACTGAATTTAAGGTTATATTTAACTGGTTCAGCAATTCTTCTCTAATGAGTAAGATTCAAACATAATAATTCAAAGACAAATACGCCGCGACTCGACAAAACCAACAAAATGCTTGTGCGCCCAGCGAAGACTCGGATCAGCCTGTGCATGGAGGTAGTTGAGACACTTTGCTACCCTTTAAGCGCTTAACGAAGAGTCTGACCAGACTGTGCGGATTCCCAGATTGATCTGAGTCTGCACGGGGTGCACAACCACATTGTTGGTTTTCTCGTGCCGCGGCTCAAATGTGCATTGCGTGAAACCACATTTGTTTTAGACATACACGCTTATATTAATACAGCATAATAAGCTTCGACCGTACTGAGTCTTGTTATTGTTTATATCACACAAAAATGTCACGTAAGTCTGAAAGGCTGTATAAGGTAACTGAACCATCTTGACACCGGGCACACAATGTTGACTCAACCTTGAATCAACCTTGATTCAACATCGTGACGTTGAGTCAATGTTGAATCAACCTTGAATTAACATTGATTCAACCTTGTAATGACGTTGAATCAAGGTTGAATCAATCAACCTTGAATTAACCTTGATTCAACGTCATGGCGTTGATTCAAGGTTAAATAAAGGTTGATTCAATGTTGTGTGCCTACTGGGTAAACACACATTTCCAGCTGCTTAGCCCGCTCTGTTGCTAATCTTCTTAAACCTACTTTCAGGGCGCACAGCTGACGAAGCTGTTTGAATGGGGGAGGAAAGCATGAACGTTTCTGAGACTCCTGAGCCCAGAAATAAATTGTATAAGGTTACGAACAGACAATCTTTGATGGTATTATTAACATACGCTCCGCGGTGATACCATGCCGGCACGACATAGGTTTATTATTGGAGCAAAACGATTGACCCTGCAGTGCAAACCGGGCTTTTTACCACAACACATGGATTAAAACATATTGGTAAGCGGGGATGTTATTTGGAACGGTTTAATAATTTATAATTCCCAGTATATTCAATAAGAAACGTCTTGACTAAAGAGTAGATAATAATCTGACTCGTGTAACAATCTCAATAAAACTGTTTTATGCTTTCAAGCTAGAGGTTTATGACTTATTAAACGAAAAAACTGAGATACTGTTCAATATCAATGGCTGTTAAGACGTACGGATCAGTTCAGCTAATCAAGAATAAAAGTTGCTTTTACTTACTAGGTGACTTAGAATCTAGGGTAAATTAAAGTTAGTACAACATTGATGTCACTGGTTCTAGTGGGATACCAACATTAGTCTACACAAAAAGAGAGGGAAAAAACCTCTCTTCAGACTATGTCAGGTACATTGTAAGCCAGCAGAATCTAAAATCAATAGACAAATTGTTGCTGGAGGTCTTACCAACTTCGAATGTCAAAAATATTAAAACACAGGGAATGTATTTATCTCATGATATATTCAAAACCACTGACCCGTTTTCATACTATGAAAAGGAGCCTTGCAAACATACAACACATACAGTATTATTATTACAAAAGTTATGATCATGTTAAAGTCGAAATATCGGCAGTTCAATTGACAGCAATAAAAGTATGACACAGCCATCAAGCTAGACGCACCTATTAAGATCATCATGTTTAATATGACTGACATGTTTCTTATTGATGATGAGGCTGGAGTTCAAACGCAACGTACAATTGGTCGAATTTGTCTGCTCCAAAATAAAACTAGATATGATATTCATTTACCAAATATAATTTGAATTTAAAATTCTGCATGTAACACTGATATAAAGCAATTTGACTGGTTTAAGGCGAAACAAAAACAGCTTCAATATTCATCGATACATCCTTAAATCCTCTCAATCGCACACTGAAATTTGTTTGAATTGATTTCGAATTTTAAAAAAAATGCAGTTTCTGTGATGTTTGACAAACAAACTGCTAGGTGATCTGCTGGAGTTGAGATATCCATACGCTATAAAGACTGATCAAATAAATTCCTTTAACAACAACAGCTGTAACGCATAACAAAACACACTTGCCAACCATGAGCGCAGTCAAGTCAAAACTCTATAAGTTTTCGTTTAAAACGGAAGGCAGAAACGCAAATATACTGCTTACTGTCTGCAGTATACTTATTATAAAGGCCCGTTAAAGGGAAAAAATATAAATAAAGATCCCCTTGAAAGGCCACGATCTCAAACCACAACCGACCCGAAGCATCAGTTTTACCAAATTTTTCTCAACTATTTTAACCGAGTCCCCATAAGAACTGAATTAGGGTTCGATAGGCACTGTTGATGAAACGTTACATTCCGACATCAGTCATTCTGAATGTCAGCTTTAAAACATTGCTTAAACGCTTTACAGGGTTAGCGACATCTATTGACTTTTTCTAAGAAAACGTCCTCCTGTTTATTTTAAATAAAGAGTGAGTGATTGAGTCTTGTCCATGGCCTGCTGCCTCTGACTTTATATGAGCCGCGACACGAGAAAACCAACAATGTGGTTGTGCGCCCAGCGCAGACTCAGATCAGCCTGGGCATCCGCCCAGTCTGATCAGAGTATTCGCTGTCCGCATGGAGGTAGCTCAGGCCCTTAGCTACCCTTTAAGCGCAAAGCGAAGTGTCTGCTCCGACTGGGCGGATGCCCAGGCTGATCTGAGTCTGCGCTGGACGCACAACCACGTTGTTGGTTTTCTCGTGTCGCGGCTAATATGACTTTTAACCAACCTGAAACAAAATTTATTATGCATTCAACGCTTGCTAAAGGTACCGGGAGCTCTGTTGCAGAGGTCTATTTTACGGGCCTTGATTGGTGCATGCCGTTCCCGCTTGAACGCATATTCATTTCTTACGAGTAACACTCTGATGAATAGGGATAAATACCCCAGAACAGAGAGATTTCTTGGAGAGGTATTGCTTTCTCTTAATCCATTATTATTATTATTAATTATTATTATTATTATTATTATTATTTCCGTTTTCTGTAAACGATAAAATAAGGCTAGACATCCGTGCGGCTGTCTACTCCATAGATCAGCAACTTCAAAACTTGGTTTTAAGTGGAACTTTTTTTTTTTTTTTTTTTGTTTTTTTTTTTAAATCTGCTGTACTATCATTAAATTTGGTTTCAAAACTGACTTACAGGAGTTTGCATGACCTCTCTGGTCTTTAATTATTATTTATTGCTAGGATGTGGGTTTTGCAATTGTTAATAAAATATACATTTTGGTGTCTAGCCTTTGATTAGGTACATCTTAATTCTTTTGAAATTGGGGACCATCAGTCATGACATCACAACTGATATAATGACATTACTTATCATACGATCTATTTTTGGAATATGATCATTCCAGCAAAGGGTTGCCTGCAGTTTCACTTACTAGGAAAAATGGTAGCAAATTGAACTAGGATAGCTGAATTGAATTTAGCAGCTTTTATATTGTTTAAGGAATTCTTTGAAAAACCAGCAGCTAACTAGCTCAGCGATAGAATAATCTACAATCTGTATTCTGACCTGTTATTAATTTCCAAATGCTACAGATATAATCTGAGTCCTGATTCTTTAAACAGTAACAAAATACGTCTAATTGGTTTGTTCTGTTATTCTATAAGTGTTCAGCAAGAATCTGACAGATTGATCAATACTTAAATTGCTTTATTCCAATATTCTGAGACTTGCATTTTAGCTTTAGACATGAACTTGAACTGTATGCAGCACCGCAAGAGAGCCATTAAAATTTTGAGCATTTAATAATTGGTGAAATTTCAAGTTATCCTCTTCGTAACGCAAACGGTTTTGTGACTCCTCGAACACGAACTGAGACTTTTCGGAAGAGTTGCGTCCCTTCTTCAGTTGCACTGAGGGATAGCTGAGACAGACCTGTCCGAGACATTGATTCAATTAAAGGATTTAAATATTCACTAAAATCCTCATTATTTCCTAATATAACTCCCTTTTCAAGTAAGGGAAATTGATACCTATCCGTAATCCATTGTAGAATTCGAAATGACTATAGTAATCTCAACAAAAATTTATTTCGAAATCATCTGAATGTGTCACCTTATGTTCTTGTAATTATAGTAACGAAACAGCCAATTACTTCTCCTTTTTTTTAATATCCCCTTTTCGATGAACAGCGACCTACTTTTTTTCACTAGAACAAGATGCTATCAATGAACTTTTGTTTGGTAAAGACAATCTTAACGATACTGAAAACGATGCTCTGTTTATAATGGTCCAATATTCTATCACAGATACGGGGCGTTTCAAATAATTTAGTATTATCTTCTGGGTATTATCGTTCCGGGCAGACGGAGGATGCGAAGCCAAACAACTAGTATATAAACATGGAAACGAGAAATTTGAGTGCGACTGGATATTGCTCCCGGATTATTCAGATTCATGTTACTATCTAATATACTTTCTTTACTCGTATCTATTTTTTCACCTTCTTACTTAGTTATTTTTCATCTGTCTTTGACCTGTTGGTCGTTTCTTGAGTGATGTTATTTTGCTTTTTTCCCTATCTCATAAATCAAAGTTGCTCTAACGTATAGCCTTGTTGACGATTTGTATATACTGCATTAAGGGAAGGGCTGTAACTAATGTTGGTAGAACTTGTAGCCCATCCCGATTGTAAATTTTGGACAATAAAATATGTTTAAACTAAACTCGAACTGTATGCAGCACCGCAGGAGAGCTTTTGAGCGACAACACGAGAAAACCAACAACGTGCTTGTGCGCCCAGCGCAGACTCAGATCAGCCCGGGCATCCGCCCAGTCTGAACAGAGTTTTCGCTGTCCGCATGGAGTTAGCTTGGATGCTTAGCTACCCATTAGGCGCTTAACAAAGCGTCTGATCAGACTGGGCGTGCCCAGGTTGATCTGAGTCTGCGCCGGGTGCACAACCACTTTGTATGTTTTCTCGTGTCGCGGCTCCAATGTGCATTGCGTGAGATCATATTTGTTACAATAGTGTTGTTTAAGACATACACGCTTATATTAATACAGCTTATCAGGCTTTGATCGCACTGAGTCTAATTACTGTTTATATCACGCACAAAAGTTACGTTCCTCTGAAAGGCTATTCAAGGTTACTGAACCATCTACATTGCACCCTGTGGGCACACAATGTTGAATCAACATTGAATCAATCTTGATTCACCGTCATGACGTTGATTCAAGGTTGATTCAACATTAAGCGCCATGACGTTGACTTAAGGCTGAATTAAGGTTGATTCAATGTTGCATCAACCTTGAATTAACCTTCATTCAACGTCATGACGTTGACTCAAGGTTGATTCAATGGTGTGTGCCTGCTGGATAGACACACATTTCCTGCTGCTAAGCCCGCTCTATTGCTATTCTTCTTAGACCTACTTTCAGGGCACACATTTGACAAAGTTGTTTCGATGGGGGAGAAAAGCTTGAACATTTCTGAGCCTCCTGGGGCATGAAGTAAATTGAATTGTATAAGGTTACAAACAGACAAGCTTCAATGGTATTATTAACATACGCTCCGCAGTGATACCAAGCCGGCTCGCCATAGGTTTATTACTGGAGCAAAACGATTGACCCTGCAGTCCAAACCGGGCTTTACCACAACACAAGTAATAAAACATACTGGTAAGCGGGGAACTTATTTGGAACGGTTTGATAATTTATAATTCCCAGTTTATTCAATAAGAAGCGTCTTGATTTAACAGTGGATAATAATCTGACTCCTGTAAAAATCTCAATAAAACTGTTTTATGTTTTCTATCTAGAGGGTTATGACTTATTAAACAAAAAAATGAGATACTGTTCAATATCAACGGTTGTTACGACGTACGGATCAGTTCAGCTAATCAACAATAAAAGTTGCTTTAACTTAGGTAACTTAGATTCTAGGGTACATTAAAATTCGTATAACATTGATTTGACTGGTACAAGTGGGATACATGTACCAACGTTAGTCTAGACAAAAAGAGAGGAACAAACTTCTTCTTCAGACTGTGTCAGGTACATGTACATTGTAAGCAAGCGGAATCTAAAATCAATAGGCGAATTGTTGCTGGAGGTCTTACCAACTTCATGGTTTCGCATAAATCTTTATGCTGGAGTACTGATCATACCTAAAATGAACGTCAAAAATTAAAAAAACGTAGGAATGTTTTCATCTCATGACATATCCAAAACCACTGACACGTTTTCATACTACGAAAGGGGCCTATTAAGTTTTAAGCTCCTTGCAAACAAGCAGCGAATAAAGCTTTATTACAAAAGTTATCATACGATCATGTTAAAATCCAAACATAGGCGGTTTAACTGACATCGAACAAAAGTTTTAAGAGAGCCATCAAGCTAGACGCTCCTCTTCAGATCATGTTCAATATTGCTGACAACTTTCTTATTGATTATAGAAAAAGAAGCTGGTGTTTCATACACAACGTACAATTGATCCAAAATAAAGCTGTATATAATATTCATTTACCAAATATAATTTGAATTTAAAATGCTGCATGTAACACTAATATAAAGCAGTTTGAATGGTTTCAGGCGAAACAAAAACAACTTCAATATATAGAGGATCTTACATGAGTGCTCATGTATTATTGAATTTATTAAACGAGTTGGGGAAAAGATAAGATGCGAGGCTATGCCGAGCATCTTATCGTTTTCCCCCAACGAGTTTAATAAATTCAATAATACAGGAGCACGAATGCAAGATTCTATTTATCATATGACACTAAAATCGCATTTTATCAGCAAATTTCGCACTAAAACGTTAGGATTTCCCGATTAGAAAAGGCGACGTTTTTATAGACGTCAACGCATAACGTTACGACGTAATTTGCATATTTAATCCACTAGTTGATTATCGATTTTAATGCATGGCTTTATTAAACTCTCGGATGCGACGTCATATGATAAACATCGATACATCCATAAATCCTCTCAATCGCACACTGAAATCTGTTTGAATTGATTTCGAATTTTAAAGATTTGCAGTCTCTGTGATGTTTGACAAACAAACTGCTAGGTGATCTGTTGGGGTTTAGATATCCGTTCAACATAAAAACTGATCCAATAAATTCCTTTAACAACAACAGCTGTAACACATACCAAAACACGCTTGCCACCAATGAGCGCATTCAAATCAAAACTCTATAAGTTTACATTTAAAATGTAAGGCAGAAACGCAAATATACTGCTTACTGTCTGCAGTATACTTATTATAAAGGCCCGTTAAAGGGAAAAATATAAATAAAGATCCCCTTGAAAGGCCACAATCACAAACCACAACCAACCCGAAGCATCAGTTTTACCAATTTTTTCCCAACTATTTTAACCGAGTCCCCATAAGAACTGATTTAGGGTTCGATAGGCACTGTTGATGAAACGTTACATTCCGACATCAGTCATTCTGAATGTCAGCTTTAAAACATTGCTTAAACGCTTTACAGGGTTTGTGACATCTACTGACTTTTTCTAAGAAAACGTCCTCCCGTTTATTTTAAATAAAGAGTGAGTGATTGAGTCTTGTCCATGGCCTGCTGCCTCTGACTTTATATGACTTTTAACCAATCTGAAACAAAATCTATGATGCACTCAACACTTGCTTAAGGTACCGGGAGCTCTGTTGCAGAGGTCTATTTTACGGGCCTTGATTGGTGCATGCCGTTCCCGCTGGAACGCATATTCATTTCTTACAAGTAACACTCTGATGAAAAGGGATAAATACCCCAGAACAGAGATATTTCTTGGAGAGGTATTGCTTTCTCTTAATCCATAATTATTATTATTATTATTATTATTATTATTATTATTATTTCCGTTTTCTGTAAACGATAAAATAAGGCTAGACATCCGTGCGGCTTTCTACTCCATAGATCAGCCACTTCAAAACTTGGTTTTAAGTGGAGCATTTTTTTAAAAAAAACATCTGCTATACTATCATTAAATTTGGTTTCAAAACTGACTTACAGCAGTTTGCATGACCTCTCTTGTCTTTAATTATTATTTATTGCTAGGACGTGGGTTTTGCAATTGTTAAAAAATATTCATTTTGGTGTCTAGCCTTTGATTAGGTACATCTTAATTCTTTTGAAACTGGGGACCATCTGTCATGACAACACAACTGTTATAATGACATTACTTATAATACGATCTATTTTTGGAATATGATCATTCCAGCAAATGGTTGCCTGCAGTGTCACTTACTAGGAAAAATGGTAGCAAATTGAACTACGATAGCTGAATTGCATTTAGCAGCTTTTATATTGTTTAAGAAATTCTTTGAAAAAGCCAGCTGCTAACTAGCTCAGCGATAGAATAATCTACAATTTGTATTCTGACCTGCTATTAATTTCCAAATGCTACAGATCTAATCTGAGTCCTGATTCTTTAAACAGTAACAAAATACGTCTAATTGGTTTGTTCTGTTATTCTATAAGTGTTCAGCAAGAATCTGACAGATTGATCAATAGTTAAATTGCTTTATTCCAATATTCTGAAACTTGCATTTTAGCTTTAGACATGAACTTGAACTGTATGCAGCACCCCAAGAGAGCCATTAAAATTTTGAGCATTTAATAATTGGTGAAATTTCAAGTTATCCTCTTTGTAACGCAAACGATTTTGTGACTCCTCGAACACGAACTGAGACTTTTCGGAAGAGTTGTGTCCCTTCTTCAGTTGCATTGTGGGATAGCTGAGACAGTTCTGTCCGAGAAATTGATTCAATTAAAGGATTTAAATATTCACTGAAATCCTCATTATTTCCTAATATAACTCCCTTTTCAAGTAAGGGAAATTGATACCTATCCGTAATCCATTGTAGAATTCGAAATGACTAGTAATCTCAACAAAAATTTATTTCGAAATCATCTGAATGTGTCACCTTTATTTTCTTGTAATAATGGTAACGAAACAGCCAATCACTTCTTTTTTTTTAATGTCCCCTTTTCGATGAACAGCGACCTACTTTTTTCACTAGAACAAGATGCTATCAATGGACTTTTGTTTGGTAAAGACACTCTTAACGATACTGAAAACGATGCTCTGTTTATAATGGTCCAATATTCTATCACAGATGGGGCGTTTCAAATAATTTAGTATTATCTTCTGGGAGCATGGTTTCGTTCCGGGCAGACGGAGGATGCGAAGCCAAACAACTAGTATATACACATGGAAACGAGAAATTTGAGTGCGACTGGATATTGCTCCCGGATTATTCAGATTCATGTTACTATCTAATATACTTTCTCTACTCGTATCTATTTTTTCACATTCTTACTTAGATATTTTTCATCTGTCTTTGACCTGTTGGTCGTTTCTTCAGTGATGTTATATTGCTTTTTTCCCTATCTCATAAGTCAAAGTTGCTCTAACGTATAGCCTTGTTGACGATTTGTATATACTGCATAAAGGAAAGGGCTGTAACTAATGTTGGTAGAACTTGTAGCCCATCCCGTTTGTAAATTTTGGACAATAAAATATGTTTAAACCAAACTTGAACTGTATGCAGCACCGCAAAAGAGCTTTTGAGCCACAATACGAGAAAACCAACAACGTGCTTGTGCGCCCAGCGCAGACTCAGATCAGCCCGGGCATCCGCCTAGCCTGAGCAGAGTCTTTGCTGTCCGTATGGAGTTAGCTTGGATGCTTTGCTACCCATTAAGCGCTTAGCGAAGCGTCTGATCAGACTGGGCGTGCCCAGGTTGATCTAAGTCTGCGCGGGGTGCACAACCACTTTATGTTTTCTCGTGTCGCGGCTCAAATGTGCATTGCGTGAGCTCATATTTGTTACAATGGTGTTGTTTAAGACATACACGCTTATATTAATACAGCTTTTGAGGCTTTGACCGCACTGAGTCTTATTACTGTTTATATCACACACAAAAGTCACGTAACTCTGAAAGGCTATTCAAGGTTACTGAACAATCTACATTGCACCCACTGGTCACACAATGTTGAATCAACCTTGAATCAACCTTGATTCACCGTCATGACGTTGATTCAAGGTTGATGCAACATTCAACGCCAAGACGTTGACTTAAGGTAGAATCAAGGTTGATTCAATGTTGCATCAACTTTGAATTAACCTTGAGTCAACGTCTTGACGTTGACTCAAGGTTGATTCAATGGTGTGTGCCTGCTGGATATACACACTTTTCCTACTGCTAAGCCCGCTCTATTGCTATTCTTCTTAGACCTATTTTCAGGGCACACATTTGACAAAGTTGTTTCGATGGGGGAGAAAAGCTTAGACATTTCTGAGACTCCTGAGCCCAGAAGTAAATTGAGCCGCGACACGAGAAAACCAACAAACTGGTTGTGCGCCCAGCGCACACTCAGATCAGTTTGGGCATCCGCCCAGTCTGATCAGATTCTTCGCGTTGCGCTTAAGCGGTAGGCAAGGGTATAAAGCTTGCCCCATGCGGATAGTATAGACTTTTGATCAGACTAGGCGGATGCCAAGGCTGATCTGTGTCTGCGCTGGGCGCAAACCACTTTGTTAGTTTTCTCATGTCGAGGTTCAAATGGTATAAGGAAACAAACAGACAAGCTTCGATGGTATTATAAACATACGCTCCGCGGTGATACCAAGCCGGCACGACATTAGTTTATTACAAGAGCAAACCGATTGACCCTGCAATGCAAACCGGGCTTAACCACAACACAAGTAATAATACATATGAGCCACAACACGAGAAAACCAACAAAGTGGTTGTGCGCCCAGCGTACACACAGATCAGCCTGGGCATCCGCCCAGTCTGATCAGAGTCTTCGCTGTTCGCATGAAGGTAGTTTAGACATTTAGCTACCCTTTTAGCGCAAAGCGAAGAGTCTGATCAGACTGGGCAATGCCCAAGCTGATCTGAGTCTGCGCTGGGCGCAAAATCACTTTGTTGGTTTTCTCGCGTCGCGGCTCATATTATTTGAATTTGGTAGGCGGGGATGTTATTTAGAACGGTTAAATAATTTATAATTCCCAGTATATTCAATAAGAAATGTCTTGATTAAACAGTAGATGATACTGACTCGTGAAACTATCTCAATAAAACTGTTTTATGGTTTCCAAGTAAAGTTTAATGTCTTATTTGAAGAAATAATGATGTGCTTTTCAATAACAATGGTTGTTTAGACCTAGGGGTCAGTACAAAATATAGCCCCGATACGAGAAAACAACAACAAAGTGGCATATGCTCCCAGCGCAAACTCTGATCAGCCTAGGCTTCCGCACAGTCTGATCACAATCTTCGTTTTGTGCTTAAAGGGTAGCTTAGCGTCTACGCTAGCTCCATGCGGACAGACTGGGCGGATGCCCAGGCTGATCTCAGTCTTCATTTAGCGCAAATGCCACTTTGTTTGTATTGTCGTGTCGCGGCACAAATAATCCACATTAAAAGTTGCTCTCGCATAAGTATATCTTTAAGTTACATTAAATTTCGCAATACATTTTATATGAATTTTCAAACTGACAGTTAACCAGTGAGACATCTACGTCAGTGTATACAAAACAGAACAAAAGGCCTTTCAGACAATGTCAGATTATCTCGAATCAAAAGACAAAACATTGCGGGAGGAAATGCCAACTTCATGGTTTTTCATTCAAATCCAAACGTCGACTGTTGATGAATGCCATAGCTGCTTTCGTGAGATCATCCCAAGATGTTCTGATGTAGCAAGTTTGAAGACTCTTTTCTCTTGTGGCTAGTTAGAAACTGAGCTAAACGCAACAGGTAAATAAACTCAATCGAACGTGAAATTTAGTCATGGCCCAATCTGCATCACCCCTTATAACAGTTTTCCCCAGATGCATTTATGGAGAAAGTATGTATAAAGACTATATCCCTTGTGGCTACTTCGACACTAACCTAAATGGAACTCATTCATGACATTTAGGTCATGGTCTAATATGCATGACTGCTTTCAGAAGTTCTTCCCCAGATGTATCTATATGGAGCAAGTTTGAAGACTCTATGCCTTCGGTTACTTAGAAGCTGAGCTAAATGTAACAGAAAAGTACTTTGTCCATGTTCAGTCAGCTATGAAACTTATGTCCGTGCCCGATATGCATCGCCACTTTCAACAGATCTTCCACTGGGAGTAGGATTGAACACTATTCCCTTTGTGGATACTCTGAAACTGAGCTAAACGCAACATGTGAATATATTTTTCTACGTTCAATCAACCGCGAAATGTAGGTGATTGCCCGACATGCATCGCTGATTTCAGTAGATCTTTTCCAGACACAAGACAAGCCTTAAGACCTTGACGTTACTTAGAAACTGAGCTAAACGCAAAAAGCTGAGTATTTTTCTATCTTCATCTTACCGTGACATTTAGGTCATGGCCCGATATGCATCGCTGCTTTTAGTTCTTTTTCTCCAGATGTATCTATTAAACAAGCTTGTGGTTACTTAGAAACTGAGCTTAATGCAACAGATGTGTATTTTTTTCTATGTTCATCCAACCGTGACATGTACGGTACTGTACGGCCCAATATGCATCGCCCTTTAGCCCTTGTGGTTACTTAGAAACGTAGCTAAATGCAACAGGTGAGGATAAGGCGCACATGCACGCACTCGAAGGGTATTGCATAAGCACGTCTTTGCTTCGCAAAATCGCGCTAAAATGGTCAAATAAATTCCTATAATAATAATGACTCTTTAATGCATAACAAAACACTATTGCCAACAGACTATTCAAACTAAAGCTCCAAAACGCCATGGAGCATCGTACACATACTGTATACATTTCTGTGATATGTTAAGTCCCGTTCAATGGCAAAAAAAATGTTACGAGATCCGCCTGAATTACAAAGCATAACCAACCCGAGGCATCAGTTTCACCTGCATTTTTTCAGAACTATCTAACCAGGGGGGTAGCTAGGGGCAATTTCATAATACGCACAACCATGTTTTATTCTCTACTTCTTGAAGGGAAAGCTAGTATTTCAGCCACTTTGGTAATTGGTATTGAAATCTTGTCTAATTTATAAATATTCAGCATGCAAATATGGAGTTGCGTTTTGAAATTTTGTCAATTTTGACAAAATTTCAATACGCACTTGCGTATTTGCCGTATAGGTAGCTACGCCCTTGCTAACTACTAAATGCAGGGTTCGATAGACATTTTTGAAGGAGCGTTTTCAAGCAAACGTTATATTTGGACATCAACTTATCTGAATTGCAGCAGTAATACATTGATTAAACGCTTTAGAGGGTGTGTGATATCTGCAGATTTTTTCTAAGAAAATTTCACCTCATGTGTTTTAGTGAGTGAGTGAATTAGTCGCTGAAGCTGACTTTATATGACTATTAACCAACCTGAAACGACTGATGCACTTCACTCCTGTCAAAGTTACCAGCTTTTCTGTTACACAGACACCAGGGACCCCATCTTTCACGGGCCGTTTCTTCTTCAACGCAGATTCAATCCTCATCCGCAAAAGACCGATGAATACAGATAAATACTGCCAGATCAGAGAGATCTCTTGAACAGGCATTGTTGTTTTCTTTATTTTTCTCTATTTTATAATCGTATATATATCATGTTTTACCGAACGATAAAATAAGACTAGAGTGTATTGCGGCTTTATTACCTTTTTTATCAATTTCCAAATGTTACAGATGTAATACGAATCTTGATACTTTACAGATTTACTCCGTTTCTAATAATAACAAAAACGATTTGATGAAATATTTCATGCAATACCTTCGACATGGTCCAACTATACATTTGAATTAGAGTTTAGATAATAATATTTGATAAAAGGGACTTTAAACAAAAAATAAAATATTTTTTTATTTAGTCGCGGACCGCGGTTGAAATCGCATTATTGTACAAAAATAATTTATTCATACGTCACAATCACGTGCACGAATAAGAAAAATACCTCTACATGATCACATGACACATGTGATCAAAATCGATATTCTTACAGGCCGTGAGGAAATAGGTAATTTGCATTTTAATTTGAAGATTATTTTTCATTATCGAATAAACATGCATTTTCTCAAAACTTTTACAGCTAATTATGAGACTATCACATATTGTCTAACGAAAGGACATCTATGATTAAGGCGAGGATTTTCCCCATTAGGCCGGCGCGACAGGTCCAAATTTTCAAAAGTGAAAAGTGTGCAATTTTTCTTAGCGGAGCTTCCACAGATATGTAGGCCGTATGAAATCAGATTATTTGTGATTCAGACCAAAAGACAGCGGGGGGGGGGGATCCAGTCTGACCATACCTACCCTAAATTCAAGGTTTTCGCATACTTCATTCTTTGAGGTAATAAAAATATCCAAATTAGTCATTCATTCCATAAACTTTTCTCATAAATGCATGCTAAATACATGCATATCACAATATAAAACAATGATTTTCTTCTTGTTACTCCTGATTGGCATTTAAACCTGCAAAACCGTAGTTCTGCTTCAGATTAAAACGGCCAAAAGAGAACGCTTCACTACAATTAAAATACAAGTACTTGCCCCCCCCCCCCCCTTGACCCAGCATTTCCCTCATGCAACAGACTTATGCGATGCAAGTACGCAGTATATATGAGTGGGAAGCTGGGTCACGGGGGGAACGATAACCAGTAAGCCAAAGAAGAAGAATGGTCAACAGACTGTGATCTTCAAGGATTATATTGTGTACTATGACCTTGAAATGAAGTCAAGGTCACATACATATAGTCAAAACTATGCAGTGTTGTCTGTTCCGTAAGTATTGTGAGTCAAAAAGGGGTGAAATGTATACAATAAATCATTATTACAACGATCAGTTTGAGGATAATTTACCATTTATCTCAACATTGACGTCAACGTCAACGTATGTTTAACGTATTTTACATAGACAAAAACACTTGACAATTCATTTGTCATGCAAGTTACATGTCATAGTCATAAATGCAAAGCAGAAGTCAGTGATCCGTATAATCTTTTAACCATGGGGAAAATCCACGCCTAAAGCATATAAGTCCTTTTGTTAAAATAATTGTTTCTGAAATCATGAAATAAACAGGGATAAAACCAGTAACAAAACTACTTCTAATGGGTTTGTTCTGTTATTCTATAAGTGTTCATCAAGTATCTGATAGATAGATCAATAATTAAATTGCTTCATTCCAATATTCTGAAACTTGCATTTTAGCTTTAGACATGAACTTAAACTGTATGCAGCACCGCAAGAGAGAAATAAAATGAATTCATTGCAGACAAATAGCGCTTAAATTAAACTTCAGTCGGAAAGAAGTTTTACATAATCATACAGACTATGATGAAATAAGCGCTTTGTGGGTTATAGAATATTGTTGCCTGAAAAGCAAGAAGCGTTTGGAATATTCATCATCTGTCTGTAAGAATATTTCCTGTATCCAAGCTCAATGACTTAGCTTGATGACATATGACGCAAGCGATAAAAATGGTCGTTAAAATTTGTAATATATGCTGTAATAGTTACTCTTACTTGGTGCATCACATTCCTTGATGTCAAACTTTTTTTCTCGATTTGTAAATATATTACTTATCTATCTCCAGTAGAGACAACAAGAAGCCCATGGGCTAGAAAAGCTCACAAGATCTCTAGCTCAAAATTGCTATGAGACTTGTACAGGCTCAAAATTGCTATCACGTTTGTACAGGCTATAACAAACAATACAATACAAAGTCTAAATCTGACAGACTGTTGAGTTGATAACACAAAATATAACTGTTTTTCACATTTTGATTGCCGTGGCAACAAAATATGCTAACTGTTATAGGAATTTTGCTGTTTTTGTTCATTTTGGTTGCCATGGCTACCGATCAAAATGAGCAGTGTGCAGAAAAAAAATGTGGTTGATAGAAAACCACTCAAGAAATATTTTTGAAAATGTTAGGTCCTAATATCTGAAATGACTTAGCAATGAATTCCTTTTTTCCATTATCAGGTGCCATTACAACCATATCCTTTGAACAATGACAATGCAAAATCTAAAATATGTAAAGGCTTACATGATTAGTATGTCTATGAAGTCTCTGCCTCATACAGAAAATGATTTCGAAGGCGATAACTTAATTTATTTTTCTCTTTTTTTTTTGTTTGCAGTTCGGTTTCCTTGGCTTCAAATAAAATTGAACGGTAGGCATAAAATCATATGGCTAATAAAAAACAACTCAAGAAACATTTCATACAAGTTTTGTGAAAATATCTGCAATGGTTTGGCATTAGATGCCATTTTTATAAGTTTATGAAATTTCTTAGTTGCCTTGTCAATCAAAATAATGACCTGAATCTGATTTAAATGAATAAAAAAAGCAAAATCTGTTTAGAATTATATGATGAATATTTCTATAAAGGGTCAGCCACATAAAGCTTACGGTTTCTGAAAAGATAATATTGTTACGAAATGAATCGCATCGTCGACTATTATTTTAATCCTTTCAACCAGTAGGGCAACCGTTTTTAGGGTAACTGTGGTAATAAAACATTTACGGAAATTGTGGCTACGTCATGCACGGGTTATTTGTTAATACCTCACGAGGCAGTTTTCACTGGACGGCGTGTTGCATGATTTTAAGGTGAATACCTGCACGCTTAGATTCGAGTCGCATGATTTAAAAGTGAGACGCATAGTATTTATACTCCTATTCTTTAATGAAAAATTAGACGTGGCTGTTTAATTCTTATACTGAGGACGTTATATTGTCGTGTGCCTAGTTTCAGTGTTAAGACCTGAGGGGTAAGATTTTATTATATTTATTCAGAATTGTTGTGGCTAAGAATGAAAAATGTGACTTCTGATTGATATGGTATGATTATATGTGTCGACTGATTTTGCTGACAGTGATCATGCTGCGCATGTGTCGACTGATTTTGTTTCTGATCATGCTGCGCATAACATTTGTATATAAGGTTTTACGACTGATTTTTGTCGATAATGATCATGCTGCGCATGATATTTGTATATTAGGAAGTTTTGTAAAGTACGAAAATAGTTTACATCACTGATGTTGGTTGCAATGATGTGCGTCTATTTGACGTCCAGTGACGTCAGTTGCATTCATGTTATTCATGTGACGTCAGTTGCATTCATGTTATTGCGACGTCAGCAATGTTTATATTAGTTTCATGTATATGTGGCCTATAGAAGTAGATTGATTTGTAATGGAACTAATTTACATACTCGTGACGTCAATTGACGCCATAGCATGCACCGCATTAAGGGTTTTTCCATGTGTTATAATGGTAATATTTGATCGTCATGCGTTGGATTTGCCTTCACTAGATGAAGCATATGGTATAACACCATTGGCGTCATGATGTCAGATCAAACGTTATGATCCCAAATGTGTTAGAAACGCTTATTAAGTTATTATATGGCAAATGGTAATACGCTTAGTTTAAAGATATGCAAGTTAGATTTTTGGTAAATCAATTTAATGAAGATAGGTCATTGTTTAGATTAGTCATGTTTTATGTGGGGTATGTCATGGTTATACCTGTTGACGTCAGTATACTTCCTGACAATGTTTGACGTCAGATCCTTCGACGCACATGCGTGGTAGGATCTACGTTTCTTCATTGGCGGAAGTGGTAAGCACAATTTTGGCTTTACATCGTGAGCGCGAGTCGTGTCTAGTGACACGGCTGGCGTGTGCACGTTATGCTCGGCATTCGCCGAGGGCGTTGTATGGTATTTCCAAGACATCACGCCTGGTAAACTATCACAGGTACCTCCGCGGAGGTACCGATAAAAAGTTGTGACAGGCATTCGGAGCTACCTGTGACGGACCAAAAATAAACAAAAAACGGTAGGTATTCGTCTTTTTTGATAAATTACATCATAACCAGGGAGTTTATTGAAAATCAAAGAATGCTATTCGAGCCTTATATACATTAAGTTTTGTCACACAGTATATCCCCGGGAACCTTACATATATACAGAAGATATGACTTTTGAAGTGGCTTCAAGGTCGGTCGAAAGTACTCAAAACAAGAACAAATCGGTGGTTTTAGGTCCTAAATGCACTTTTTATGCATAAGAATCTGTTTTTCTGGATACACTGTCGTAAAGTTAACCTCCTTGCCCAAATATAAATGCCGATAAACTCCAAATAAGGCTGGATCGGTAATAAACAACTGGCGGTGCCTGTGACGAAATGGAGGTGCCTGTGATGTAAGAAAATATAGCGAAAATCTGAAGATTTATAGCGGTTGCAAATATTAATATTCTTCATCTCTAGACCACTGCCTTGAAAGAATCGTTCATTCAACGTCGCAATTAAATCTATCATAATGCGAATATCAAGCATATTTTTGTTAAAACGACAGACAATGATCATGAACTTATACAATCAGATTCTACATCCTGCTCTCAAAACCAAGATGGAAGTAAGTATACATTGACAATAGTTCATAAAAGACGCGCATGGTAAACCGAATACAGAGCTCTTTCCCAGACAGGTGGAAATTCACCTACCCCAAATGAAAACAAAGCTAACTTCTGTTTTACCAACTTTATATTTTAAATTACACATCAAACCAGAAAGCGAGCAGCTGGACAGGTGACCTTATTGCCAGAAGACCACAGACAAGCGGACATAAGAACACGTAACATTGATGCTTCACAAGAGAAATCCAAAATCCAAAGCAGATCATCTCAAAGAGTTATTGTCCGTTTTGTTTCCATATCTGTTAGTCAAACATTGATGAATCGTACGTAGCTGTTGAAAATTTACTGCCTAATTCAGTGTTAGAATAGCTATGAAATGCGCTGAAATAAGAGAAATAAGAGGCAGCGTTTTTGTGAATGATGATGACTGCCTGTTAGTCATTCCAAATCGTTAGAAATTATCGCGGTCACACGCCATGCTAGCTACTCGAAACATTTGTAAAAACAAGGTTTCGGAAGATGACTTTTATGTAGTAAAAGTGCTCTTTTGTTACCAAATTTGATGCAGTGGCTATTCGGAGACTTTGAATTACACGTTATTTACAGTAAGATTCCGATCACTTCAATATACTAAAAGGTGTAATATTGAGAACATGTCACCTGCCGATGATGTAATCTGTAGGCCTTACGGATGTATTTGGATTCTAGCACCAACAATTCAAAACTAGCGAGGCTGAATCACTTGTAGCACCTATCACTCCAGTTACCACAAAGTTAACACATACAGTGAGTGCCCTACGACACATGCAGACGACACATATGATGTACCAAAAGGATGAACACTATAGATAACTTTACGTGTATGCCTGTTGACGGGTATCGGCAATTCTGACAATTTGACACACCATACGTGTAGCTGGCATGACGTGTGACCGCGACAATTTCTGACAAGTTGGAATGACTCACAGCCAGCACTTCCCGATCACAGTCTTCACCAGTCACAAAAATGTTGTCTTTTATTCAAGCGCACTTTTCCTAACGATTCTAACACTGAATTAGGTAGTTAATTTTCAGCAACTATGTGAAATTCGTCAATGTTTGACGAACAGAAGCGGAAACAAATTGGGCAATAACTCTTTGAGTTGGTGTTTTAGAAATTTTTACATGGAATTTCATGATATACGCAATATGATAGCTTAATGGGACGTTGAATGAATAATTCTTTCCAAGCAGTGGTTTAGAGAAGATGTCAATATTTCCAGCTGCAATAACTATTCAGATTTTCACTATATTTGCTTACAACACAGGCACCTCCACACCATTGCAGGCACCTCCAGCTGTTGTTTTGAAAAAATCAAGCTTTATTTGTAGTCAATCGACATTTATATTTGAGCAAGGAGGTTACCTTAACAACAGTGTGCCGAGAAAAACAATATTCGTATGCAAGATCATTGCATTTAAGACCAAAAAAACGCCGAATTCTTTATGTTTTGAGTACTGTGGTCTGACATCAAAGCCACTTCAAAAGTCGTATCTTTGGTTAATATGGAAAGTTCAGGGGCATATAATGTGTGACAAAACTTTAGGTCTATTAGGGTCGAATAGCACTTTTTGATTTTCAATAAACTGCCTGGTTATTTTATATTTTGTCAAAAAAGAGGAATTCCTACCGTTTGTTGTCATTTTTTGGACAGTCACAGGCAGCTCCAGGTGCCTGTCACAACTTTTCATCGGTACCTCCGCCGGAGGTACCTGTGGTAGTTTACCAGGCGTGCCATGCTGAGATCTAGTGAGCGACCAGTTGATGTCAACCAACATAAGGCCTTGTTTTTTTTACGAGCTCAATTAACGTTTTCGTTCTTTGTGTTTTCCTTTAGTTCATGGCGCTGAGCCGAGTACGGTGTTGACGTCAGACGGTAATCTATTTGCGTATTGTACGCAAATCGATTACATATTAGAAACAAACACCTTACTTGGGCCAGCGAAATGGGCTGATATGTGTTGTATATTATTGTAATTGTGATAGTTGTGAATTGTATTGTCTTTATATAGAATTTACATTACTATATATATAAACTCCAAAAATTCTAACGTTGTTAGAGTTTTCTTGTTGATGTAATACACTGGTCGATAACCCTTTAACCGGAAGTCACCCTCCGCCGTCCTGGCGACGCATAAGGCTCTACACCCGTGTCAACCGTGTGTAAAACCTTCTGCGTAACAAATATTTCAGTATTTTTTCTCTCGTAAAATCTAACATTCCACATAGTCAGTTTAATCTGAATACAAACTTACAAGCAGTTGCCGTCAATGTTACTTTATCCAAAAAAGTAACGATATGCTCTATCTATATTCCGCCAAATGATGTACTTTCTAAAAATTCCTTGGTCAATCTAGTAGACCAATTGCCGCAGCCATTTATGTTAGTTGGTGACTTCAATGGTCACAGTAAAACCTGGGGTTGTTTGAATACAAATGACAGAGGAGAAATTATTGAAGATGTAATTGCTGAAAATGATTTGTGTATACTTAATGAAAAACAGCCTACATATCTTCACCCTCCCACGGGAAATTATTTTGCCATAGATTTGTCTATTTGTCATCCTAATATATATTTAGATTTTGACTGGTCAGTTTGTGATGACCTGCATGGAAGCGATCACTTCCCAATCATAATTAAAGAAATTGATTCATCTCATGAAGAACAGCATTCTCGATGGAATTTGAAAAAGCAAATTGGGAAATGTTCGTAACATCATGTCAGGAGCGGCTTAGCTCTGAAAAGTTCAAAACAGCAGAAGATATGTCTGCTTTTGCATCAGCATTACATGCAATTTCGGAAGAAATTATTCCGAAATCCTCGACAAGTTCAAAAAGGCGTAATCCATGGTTTACTAATGAATGTAAGTAAAAAGTATGCAAAGACCAGGAACTGAAACAATCAAAATCCAAATCCAGCCCTCAAACCATAGTTGGAAACAACTAAGATTACAAATAATCAAGATACAGAGAACATATGGCCAACCGAGTGAGCAGCTTGTTCCCAAAAGGTGGCCACTCAGCAACCCAAACCGAACCAAAAATAATAATAACATACATAAGGTAAAACATCACAGAACCTCTGACACCAAAAACAGGCAACAAAGAACCACAACAGAACTACCGCCTTGGAACGGTCAGTAATGAATTACTGGGGGGCTTAAATCGATTTTACAGGCCCAACCTCACCCTCAGTTTCTGAAGTGGTACAAAACATTTAGTTGGTTGTTCGGTTCGCATGATAACCCTCTAACTCGTCAATGAATCATCATGGTAAACACATAAATCAAATTTCAACACCATGAAGAAGCAAAGACGAGGACTCAACAGATACAACGGGCCGTCTGACAGGTGGAGATCCCTGTCCTACCAAACAACCCCACTAGAAATCTGAAGCAAAAGAAGGTCATCAGTTGAGCCCCGGTGGACCAAGCAACAGACAAAAAGGCTCCGGTCCCAACCAACTAAAATATATAGCTTTAGGTCGGGGCCATCATAGAGTCTGACGACCGATCCCCCGGTGTGCAATTAAAGAGTGCAGCAAAGCTATCAACCGTGATTGGGTTAATCACTAAGCATGCAGACTGTCGCATAACATTTAAATTATAGCCAATACGTTTGTGACGTATTATTATTTTTCGGAATTGATCAGAAAAATCAGTCCTACCCTTAATCTTTTTGAATTTGTATACTAAGTCACCATAAAATTCTGGTTCCGATAGGCCTTGGTGTAAAAGAAATTTTAATCCGACATCAAATTTTGAAACCAATTCATGGTGTCTGCGATAGAATTTAGAAAAAGCCTTTCTAAGCTTATGATACCGATAGCCCTGTTGAAGAAGTTTAGCAGTTAAACATTTATTACGAGCATTAAAGTCATCTACATGACTACACACTCTAGCAAATCTTATAAGTTGAGAAATATACACTCCATAAGAGGGACGACGTGGAACGTCACCATCCAAAAATGGAAAATTAACTATATCAAAGTCAAAGTCATCACGTTTATCATAAATTTTAGAAGATACAAAACCGTTAGAAATAGATAGATGTAAATCCAAAAAGGGGGCCTCGGTATCTGAAGTATTAGCTTTATTCAATTTAAGTTCAGGTGGGTAAATTTGGTTAACCATGCTTTCAAAATAAGGATTATCAATATTCAGAAGATCGTCTAAATATCTAGAGGTTGAGTTAAATGCCTCAATGATATCAGCTTGATTATCAACAGAAAGAGAAGTCATGAAATCTCTTTCATAACAAAATAAAAACAAATCGGCCACAAGAGGAGCACAATTAGTACCCATCGGAATACCAACAATTTGTCTGTATAACTTATTACCAAATCTGATGTAAATATTATCTAAGAGATATGATAAGGCGTCACATACATTCTGACATGACCAAAGACTATATCCTCTATATATTTTACGGTCAGTAGAAGTGAAAAACGCTTTCTTATCGTTACAGGCAATATAAAGGGTATCTTCATTTTTGGAGAACTTTTTGAAGGCCCTCTCAATCAAATCAACAAGTTTTTCCTTTATTGAATTATGGGGTAATGTGGTATAAAGAGTAGAAAAATCATAAGTGGACAAACTAGTCGCACGGAACCCTCTTGACTTCAGTTTACTAAGTACCTCACCAGAATTTTTTATAGACCAAAACATATTTTTCCCTGACCTCTCATACACTGTCTCATAGTACCAAATGACACGAGATTTCACAGCAGTGAGGCAAGAAGTTAATAATTTAGATAGTTCTGTAGTAGTACAAGAGCTAGAGTTGGCAATGAATCTAGCTTTATACGGTTTTTTATGAAGCTTAGGTAACCAATACATCGTAGGAAGTCTGTCTTGGCGTTCCTTAACGTTAACAGCAAACTTTAAAGGCAAATTATTTGAGTGGCTATTAACGACAGTCTTCTCATCTGTAAAAGTCTCTTCGTAAGCCGTGGTGCCGTTAAGTTCCTGCTTCAAAGTGTTAATATAGTGCATCCGACAAACAACAACAATGTTGTTTGCGGCCTTGTCAGCAGGAACCAAAACATACTTCCTATGAAAATCCTGGATACCCTGCTTCAAATATCTAAAGGAAGATTTAGGCTTAGGAGGTAAAAGATTAGTATTGTGTGAATAAAACTTTATACGTTTATCCACAATATTAAAGATACTTAGTTTCCATTTCTTTAAAGCGTTACTTTCAACACCCTCTCGTTTACACCAACGATTACCAAAATCATTTAATGCAGATGCAATTTCTTCCCTACATCTGTTGAAATCGATATGGGAAGGGAATCTATACTTAGGACCCTTAGAAACAATGTTACGAATTCTAGAATCCGGGATGATCTTCAAATTTCCAGTCACAACATGACCTGCTGATGGGTAAATAAATTTGGAATCTTTACAATCTCATGAATCAGGAGTATTAGCATCGATGTCAAGATCAGACACAAGTTTATTGAAATTAAATATGATACTTCTAATCGGTTTGTTATACTTATAACAAATAATAGGTGGTTCAGAATTTTGGAAATAATCAGGTATGGAAGATGTAACAGATTTATCCTGAAATATACTAGGTAATCTATTTGTGTTTGTTTATTGCAGTAAAACTGCAATAAACAAACACAAATCGTCTTTACGAAAATTTAATAAAAATCCGTCTCGTGAAAATCATGTACATTCAAAAGTAACTCGTGCTAAAGCACGAAGAACTATTAAAGAAGCCAAACGTTCATCATGGCAACAATATGTCAATAAATTAAATCCTAAAACGCCAGTAAAAAAGATATGGGAAATGATACGAAAAATCAGTGGAAAAAACAAGAAATCTGAATGTGTTCATATTAAATCTTCCAACGGTAACAAATGTTTTTCCACTGCAGAGATTTCCAATGCATTAGGCGAAAACTTTCAGAAAAATTCTTCAAGCTCAAATTACAGTCAACGATTTCAGGAACTGAAAACTGAAAAAGAATCAGAAAATTTAAATTTTCAGTCATTAAATAACGAAAAATATAATTTTCCCCTTCGCAAATCAGAATTAAAGGAGTCACTTGATAAATGTAAAGATACGGCCGCAAGGCCGGACGATATTCATTATCAAATCCTTAAACATTTACCACCTGATGCATTGGAAACCTTACTTAATATGTTGAATGATATTTGGCATACTGGAAATTTTCCAGAAGACTGGCATAAAGCAGTCATCATTCCTATTCCCAAACCGGGAAAGGATAAGACGGAAGCTACAAATTACCGACCGATAGCGTTAACAAGTTGCATATGTAAAACAATGGAGAGAATGATTAACGATAGGCTCGTTTGGTTCCTGGAGTCAAATAACTTGATTTCCAGAAATCAAGCGGGCTTTCGTAAGAATCACAGTACTACAGATCATTTAGTTCGATTAGAATCTTTTATTCGTGATGCATTTGTGAAAAAAGAACATGTCGTCGCAATATTTTTTGATCTGGAGAAAGCGTACGACACGACGTGGAAATATGGCATCATGAAAGATTTACATAATATTGGCCTTCGAGGCCGACTTCCAAACTTTATTTCGAATTTCTTATCTGACAGATCCTTTAATGTTAGAATAGGGTCTACATTGTCTGACACTTTTAAACAAGAACAAGGTGTTCCTCAGGGAAGTATTTTATCGCCTACTTTATTTAATATAAAAATCAATAACATTGTTAAATGTGTTAACGATACCGATTCTTCATTATATGTTGACGACTTTGGCATCTTTTACAAATCGAAAAATATGGAAAACATAGAATTCAGACTTCAAAGATGCCTGAATAAAGTAGAAACCTGGGCCACAGAAAACGGTTTTAAATTTTCTAAAACTAAAACCCAATGTGTTCATTTCTGTCAGTTGAGGGGTTTGCACCCCGACCCAGTTCTTAACATTTATGGATCGCCAATTCCAGTTGTAAATGAGGCCAAATTCTTAGGCCTTCTGTTCGATAAGAAACTCACTTTTATTCCTCACATAAAAGCTTTGAAAGCTAATTGTTTAAAAGCTTTAGATGTTTTAAAAGTGCTCTCCAATACAAATTGGGGAGGAGATCGTACTGTACTTCTAAACCTGTATAGATCTCTTGTGAGATCTAAACTGGATTATGGTTCAGTCGTATATGGTTCGGCACGAAAATCATACCTTAAATGTCTTGACACCATTCATCATCAGGGGTTACGTCTTGCTCTTGGAGCATTTCGAACATCTCCCGTAGAAAGTCTTTACGCAGAGTCGAACGAACCGTCTCTATATATCAGAAGAGAGAAATTATCACTACAATATGTATCAAAACTAGCTGCAAACCCAAAGAATTCTGCTTACGATTGTGTTTTTAACCCTCGATATGAAATATTTTATAACAACAAACCGAGATCTATTAAACCCTTGGGTTTACGTATTAAACCTTTGCTAGTAGAATCTCATATTGACATTAAAAACATCCAGAAATTTACTTTACCTGTCCAAGAGCCATGGACATTAAAACCTCCTCACGTTATTTTATCATTACACAAGAATAAAAAATCACAGACGAACCCTGACCTTCTTCAATCAGAATTCTTGCAAGTAAAATCTAATTTTCCGAACCATACCACAATCTATACGGATGGTTCAAAACAAGAAGATAAAGTTGCATGTTCGGTTGTAAGTTCCCTATTCACGGATACTATACGATTACCAAATGGCAGCTCTATATTTACAGCCGAAGCTAAAGCCATAGATTTGGCCCTCAATCAAATTTCAGTTCAAGAGAACAATCAGTTTATTATATTCTCAGACTCACTTTCTGTTTTATCATCACTTAAAAACGTCAATCACCCCAATCCTTTAATACAACAATTACTTCGTAAATATTTTCAGTTACCATCAAAAGAAATAATCTTTTGTTGGGTTCCAAGTCACGTCAATATTCGTGGAAATGACCTGGCCGATAAAGAGGCCAAGGCGGCTTTAAATTTACCAGAAAGTACCTTCCGAATTCCGCACTCAGATTTTAAATCTCAAATTAATACATATATCAAATCAAACTGTCAAACTAATTGGGATAATCAAATTCATAACAAACTCCGACAAATTAAACCAGATTTTCACAGCAAGGACAATATACTATCAAATAGAAAAGAACAAACTGTCATTACCAGATGCCGAATAGGGCATACCAGAATTACACATTCGTTTTTATTAAATAATGAGGTTGCACCATTTTGCATACCATGCAATGAAGTCATTACAATCAAACATCTTCTTGTGTCATGCATTGACTTTAACCATATTCGTTCAAAATATTACAACATTAAAACCATAACCGAGCTTTTTAGCAAAGTTTCTTTTATCCAAATTATTAATTTTTTAAAGGAAGCTGGACTTTTTAACAAGATTTAGTCTTTTATTGTACATAACATTTTTATCATTTGGACGTAACATAATACTTTAAACATTTGATCGTTTTTGAATTTGTCTTATAGAAACGTTTTAAATTGCTGACGTTTAGACGCTATATGCCCTTACCAGGGTTGAGCGTCTATAAATAACTTAAACATTCATTCATTCATTCAGTATTTTTTTCCATTTCCGCATTTTGGTTTCCATGGCAACCAATAACCAGAGGACCAATGGTCCTGTAGCTCACCTGACACTTGGTCCTGGTATATATTTTAATGCTTGTATACAGGTATATAGCACCAGGGCAGGGGCAGATAAACCCCGTCCCTTGGGGATTAATGTTGAGTCCCAGTTCTATATACCAAGCCACAAGGTCACTGGGCCTTTGGTTCTGGACAAAGATTTCTGAAGGGTTTTATCATATGGGCATGGCGGCAACCATGTTCATGTGACCATGACCATCTGAACAAACTTTGATTCCTTTGACCCAGTATTAAATCTCCATGTGAAATGCAGTAATCATTTGTTTAAACTATGATGGGCCTGAGTGCCCAATGCTACATACCGATACCAAGTTTCAAGGTTATAGGCCTTTCGGTTCTCGAGAAAAAGACGTTTGAAGAGTTTGTACCATATATGGGCATGGTGGCCATCTTGGTCAAGTGACCAAGACCATCTGAACTAACTATGGTTCCTTCAAGCCGGTGAAGCTCCATATGAAATATGGCTTCAATTGACCCCAGTGGCCGCTGAGAAGATGTTTGAAAATGTTGGCTGGTGACAGAATCTCAATGACCTTCTACAAAAGTCAAAGAATGACCTTGACTTTTAATGCCAAAATATCTTCATCTGGTCATTTAGTCAACCATATATACCAAATATTGTACCTTAGACTTATATAGTTTCTGAAAAATCCACTGTTTAAGCATTTTCCCATATAAAAGCCTACATAATGTACCAAAGTTTGACAGTGTCATAAATTAGGTCAAGGTCAACGCACGATCATTTGTATAAACTATGATGGGCTTGAAAGCCCAAAGCTACATACCAAGTTTAAAGGTCATAGGCCTTTTGGTTCTGGAGAAGAAGATTTGAAGGGTTTTTACCATATACGGGCGTGGCGGCCATCTTGGTCAAGTCCCCGAGAACAAACTTTTATTCCCCGATCACACTTAGACTCCATATGAAATTTTGATTTATCAGACCAGTGGTTTCAGAGGAGAAGATGTTTTGAAAATCCTGATGACGGACAGACCGACAAAATGACCTTGACCTTCAGTGACATAATATCTTCATCTGGTCATTTAGGTGACCATATATACCACGTATTGTACCTTAGACTTAAATAGTTTCTGAGAAATCCACTGTATAAGCGTTTCCCCATATAAAAGCTTAACGTTCCAAAGTTGACCATGTCGTAAATTAGGTCAAGGTCAACGCGAGGTCATCATTTGTATAAACTATAATGGGCCCGCATGCTCGATGCTACATACTAAGTTTCAAGGTCGTAGGACTTTTGGTTCTAGAGAAGAAGAATTTCGAAGGGTTTTTACAATATATGGGCATGGCGGCTATCTTGGTCATGTAACCCTGACCCCGGGTAAAAACTTTAGTTCCCCCATCCTACTGAGACACCATATGAAATTTGGCTTCAATCTCCCCAGTGGTTTCAGAGGAGAAGATGTTTGAAAATCTTGATGACGGACAGACCGACAAAATGGCCTTGACCTTCAGTGACATAATATCTTCATCTGGTCATTTAGCTGACCATATATACCACATATTGTACCTCAGACTTAAATAGTTTCTGAGAAATCCACTATTTAAGCATTTGTCCATATAAAAGCCTGACATACCAAAATTGACCATGTCGAAAAATAGGTCAAGGTCACGCAAGGTCATCATTTGTATAAACTATAATGGGCTTGCATGCCCAATGCTACATACCAAGCTTCAAGGTCATAGGCCTTTTAGTTCTGGAGAAGAATATTTTTGAAGGGTTTTTAATCATATATGGGCATGGCGGCCATCTTGGTCAGGTGACCCAGACCCCGGGTAAAAACTTTCGTTCCCCTATCCCACTGTGACCCCATATGAAATTCGGCTTCAATCGGCCCAGTGGTTTCAGAGGCGCAGATGTTTGAAAATCTTGACGACGGATGGTCCGACGGAATGACCTTGACCTTTAGTGACATAATATCTTCATCTGGTCATTTAGTCGACCATGTATACCAAGTATTGTACCTTAGACTTAAAAAGTTTGTGAGAAATCCACTGTTTAAGCATTTTCCCATATAAAAGCCTAACGTACCAAAGTTGACCATGCCGTAAATTAGGCCAAGGTCAACGCAAGGTCATGATTTGCACAAGCTATAACTGGCCTGCATGCCCAATGCTACATACTGTCTCAAGGTCATAGGCCTTTTGGTTCTGGAGAAGAAGATTTTCGAAGGGTTTTTACAATATATGGGCGTGGCGGCCTTTTGGTCATGTGACCCAGTTACCCCGAACAAACTTTCGTTCCCCCAACCCATGGAGGCTCCATATGAAATATGGCTTTGATCGGCCCAGCGGTTTTTGAGAAGAAGACGTTTAAAAATTGTGGACCGACGGACGACGGCCGGCGGACGGACTACGGAGCATTGCCATATTAAAAGCTCACCTATGAGCCTTCGGCTCAGGTGAGCTAAAAATAGGTCGTCGGCCAAAAACGTAGAGGACCACTCAAGAAACGTTTTTATAAAAGTTTTGTTAAGATATCTGCAAAGGCTTAGCCGCATATGCTATTTTTCAATTTACCCCATTATATGCCAGTGGAAACTCCAAGTAGCCAAAGCAACCAAACTAAAGAGCTGATTTTTTCATAAAAAAAAAAAAACACACAAACTTTCAATTCCCTAGCCCAAGCATGCATCGGATGAAATCTGCTCCAAATCAGCCAAGTGGCCTCAGAGGATATGAGCCGCGACGCGAGAAAACCAACAATGTGGTAGTGCGCCCAGCGCAGACTCAGATCAGCCTGGGCATCCGCCCAGTCTGATCAGAGTCTTCACTGTCCGCATGAAGGTAGCTTAGTCCCTTAGCTACCGTTTGAGCACTTAAGAAATAGTCTGATCAAACTGGGTGGCTGCCCAGGCTGATCTAGGTCTGCACTGGAAGCACAACCACTTTGTTGGTTTGCTCGTGTCGCGGCTCATATGTCGTTTGAAATTGTTATCGACACACAGACGACATACGTCAAACCACGACGACGGACGACTGCCTCTGGTATAAGCTCCCCTGGAGCTTTCGGCTCTGGTGAGGCTATAGAAAGCGTAATATACTGCAACTGGGAATAATATTGGCATCGCTTAGGATGGCAACGGGGACATTTTACCGACATGTGGAATGACATTATAGGTTCGTATTCCAAGATACACAACATTATACATGAACAGGTGACCTTTCGATCGACTGAACCATTTTAAAACTGGGGTGAGGGATCTCGATTATACGGCACTTCAGCACAAAAAGAAGGCTTTTTCGCACCGTAAACGCTATACAAGAATATGTTTGAAACGAATAAGTTCAGAAATTAAGCACAGTATTAAAATGAAGGAAGTCGGGTATGTCGTAAAAAACCAATCACCATAAAACGAATTATCGACCAGCGTGATGGAATGTCGTAAAAATCAGCCCAGCTCAACTAGGGCAGCTGAAAACAGAACAGGGTGGAAGGCGATCTTTTCAAAGTCATCTGTGTTGCCCAAACGACATTGTAAGATTATGGGATAGAAAAGAAGAACTAAACTATATTTTAATATATATTCCGATCTGTTTAAAAATGAGAAAATTTTATTAATTCAGTCGTATCAGACAATTGTTTTAAACTGCTGACACGGAAGAACCTAGCACGCGCAATAAGAAAATCCGTGCGATCTAACAGAAAGTGCTAAACGCTAAAAGGCTCCTGGCAAGGAATGCATAAAGGCTGATTCTCACCTTTCAGCACAAACGAGTGTGAAACAAACGTATGGCCGATTCTGCGTTGAGCCAAAGTTACTCCTTCCTTACGATCAATTCTATAACATGGCTGAGGGCCTGATGGAATGAAGTTTATTAACAACAGCAGCATTCCATAATGTCTGTCACTTATTATAAAGATAGCTTTTTAATATCCGTGCAAGGAATTTTAAGATCAGAAATATTAAGAGTAAAGCCCGATTTTTCAGCAATGTCGTTTCTTTCATTGCCTTTAATATCAACGTGACTCGGAAGCCAACAAAACACAATGTTGTTTTAAACTAAGAACCCGTATGGGGGACATATACAAACAGTGCAGAACGCAGCGTTCTGCAGTGTTGCATATGTCCCCCCTAACGGGTTTTTTAGTCTGACCGTTTGCTCACAGGAAGTATGTAAACAAGAAAAATTATATTATGAAATGTCATGTTATATTGGGCGTTTGATTTTACTTCTCAGTTTATGCAGGTTAGAAGTAAATGTCGCAATGATTGTTGAAATGAAACTTGAATCTCATTGCAGACTGATGAGGCTTCTTCCGTGTTGTTTTCGACCCCAACAAATTTCCTTACTTCGATATAGCCACGCAAAAAAATAGTTTTTGGATGTATTAATTCTGTTAAAAATGACCACACTAACATATCTTTGATCAGAAGATTTGTAAGCTAGTTCAGAATACTAGGCTAACACAATTTTTGACTTAATACTTGCATTTTAAGGAAAAAATAAATAAAACTGAGTAACCTTTTGTTCATTTTTTTCTATTTTCTCTATATACTATTAAAGAATGATGCATGGTCATGTAAATCAGAACAATATTGACCGCGTTTAATGTTGACTAAAAGATCTGTAAAAAGACCTTAGTGCAGCTAAAAAGTTGAAGTATATGGACCTAACACAGCATTTTTTATTTTGAATTAAAGGAAGGCAATAAAAATCGAAAGGTATCGATGTCCTACGATAGCCCAATTTACCTCTCTTTCTGAATTTCGATTTCTGAATTCCGAAATTCGTAGTACAAACTGAGTGATAAATTAAGATGAATGAGATTTATGTTACTTGCAATACAAATAGCAATTGGTTTTAGGCCCGATTTCACGCCACAGTTATAACTCGTATTAACTAGTCCGTAGTCTATTTTACCGTAAGGCGCAATGTAAAATTTTGGTGCTCCGAATGCTAATCCATGTACTAAGTTTGACGTGAAATCGGGCCTTAGTATATAAAAATCTGAAGTAAATAATTTCACTAGAAAAAACAATGAACTATGTGTATGCTGATCATTGTCGCGTGCAAAGGGACCTTCTATATCTAGTATAGGTATATAAGATATCATATAAGATATCTTTTATACTATATAAGATATCTAGTATAGGTATATAAGATATCTTATTTGACTTTTCCATAAGACAAAATACAATATATGTTATCTGATATAGCATTTAAGATGTCTTATATCACATATTAGATATCCAATTTTGTAAATCAGATATCGATATGTGATATAAGTTATCTTATATAGGATGTGAGATATCTTATTTAAATATATAACATATCTGATATATCAGATATCTGATTTATTATATGAGATATCTTACCTGCTATATAAGATATCTAATATATTATATAAGATATCTGATATATTATATAAGATATCTTATATGAAAAATTAAATAAGATAACGCATATCCTAAATAATATATATTATTTTCTATATAAGATATATCCTGTATCAGATATCTTATAGAGGATATAAGATTTCTTATATGTTATATAAGATATCTTATATGTTATATTAGATATCTTAATTGGCATATTAGATATCTAATATACTATATAAGATATCTACTATGCATTATAATTAGTAAAATGGCTTGCCATAAATATGACTAAACAGATTTGGATATATCAAAAAGTAAAGTGGATATAATTTTCGATATCACAAATTCGCTTTTTGTTTGATATCACTTATTTGATTTAGCGATATTTGTAATCCGAGTTTGTGATATCACTAATTCGTTCAACAAAATCGAATTCGTGATATCACAATGTCGATTTTGTGATGCCACTACTTCAAGTATGTGATATCACATATTATTTTCTGATTTCACTAACTATAACGTGCTATCACTGACTGACCTGAGTGTTATAAAGGATGTGTTTTGTTATGTTTACTTAATCGATTTAGTGGAATCACAAAATCGATTTTGTAATATCGATTTCTTGATATCACTCGATAGGAACGAATTACTGATCACAAACTCGATAAGATATAGTGATATCACAAAATCGATTAAGTGATATCACAAAATCGAATGTGACATCACTAAATAGATTTTGTGATATACAAAATCGAATTAGTGATATCACAAAGTAGCTGTGATCTTATGTCATCATAAAATCAATAGTTTGATATCACTTATTCTATTTTTTTGGTATCACTTATTGGATTTTATGATATCACTCAATCATACATATTTTTTGATATCACTTTTTCGATTTTATGGTATCTAGAAACATGTCAATGAACATCAGTCTGATTTCTACCGGCTTAAAAACATTCACTGCACTACCTAGAACCATTCAGACACATTCATCTCACCACCTGGAAACACACCAATGAAAACCAGTCAAATTACTATACCGCACTCCCTCTAAACATGCAATTAATAATTAATATATGTGTGATACGTACTTGCTCAGATACACTAACTGCACTGCTAGCCGCAATGCCTAGAAACATTTTGAAGAACACTTGTCTGATAGCAGCCTGCTCAAACACAATCACCCCACTACCTAGAAACATGTTGATGAACACCGGTCTGATTCCTACTTGGTTAGACATGATCACTTCACTACCAAGAAAAATTTTGATGTACACCGGTCTGAATTTTACCTCTTTAGACAATTCACTGCACTACTTAAAAATATGTCAATGACTGGTGTTCAAGGTAGTACGCTGAGTTTGTCAAAGCAGGTAGGAATCAGTTAATTAATATATGTCTGATACGTGCTTGCTCAGATCAGTGACCTATATATGTATTTATAGGTCACTGCTCAGATACACCCACCGCACTTCCTTGAAACATTTTTAAGAACACTTGTCTGATACCGACCTGCTCCGACACAATCACTCCGCTATCTTAAAACATGTCGAAGATTCCTACTTGCTTAGACATGATCACTTGACTACCAAGAAACATGTCGATGGATACCAGTTTTTATTTTACCTCTTAAGACAATTCACTGCACTTCTTAGAAACATGTCGAAGAACATTTGTATGATGTTGACATGCTCGGACACAATCATCCCACTACCTAGAAACATGTCGATGGACACCCGTCTGATTCCTACCTGCTTATACATAATAACCGCATTAACTACATGTAGAAACATGTCAATGAACACCAGTCTGATTTTACCCTCTTTAGACAATTCACTGCACTACCTAGAAACATGTCGATGACTGGCGTTCATCGACATGTTTCTAGGTAATGCGGTGAATTTGTCTAAGCAGGTAGGAAACAGACCGATGTTCACCAACATGTTTTAAGGTAGGAAAGTGAAGTTATTAGACCGGCGTTCATCAGTATGTTTCTAAGTAGTTGGGTCAGTGTGTCTGAGAAGATAGGTTTCAGTCAAGTGTTCATCCAAATAGTTCTAGTTAATGCAGTGAGTGTGTCAAAGCAGGTAAGATAAGGAATCAGACCGGTGTTCATTGACATATTTCTAGGTAGTGCGGTGAGTGTGTCTGAGCAGACCGGTATTCATCGATAAGTTTCTGGGTAGTGCAGGATGCATCTCTAAGCAGGTAGGAATCAGACCGGTGTTCATGGTGTTATGCCGGTGTTAAGTGAGTCTGTCTCTGACCTCACCAATATACCACAAAACAACTCTTTCAACATCAGGATGAGTCAAAAGTGTAGCTTGTTTGGCCAGATGAGACCTTTATATGATATTTACCTTGTACCCCATCCTGTAAATAATGAAGTTTTGAACCAAGTGTGTGTGGATTGCAACTTATAGTTTCATACTGAAAGAGCTTTTACTCTTGTTTCAAACGGTACAATATAGTAACTATGCCTGTAAACACGAATACAATATTAGGTATACTTTTCTAATAATATATTAAACAAAAGAAAAAATAATGTAACTGTCTGGATTATCTTCGGGGACTTAGCTCAAACCGCAGTATTGGTGACATTTACTTCCGCTTAAATTAACAAATCCTGGCTTTTGTATTCAGCTTCGTTCTTCCGTTTTGATACGGTGATGTCTCGAATATCTAGGTCACGGCTTAAATTTTGTTATGCGATCTCAAAATTCAACAATTAAATTCATCTTTCATGGACTGAATTATTATTTTTGATCATTAATAATTTAGCGTTATCAAGATCGATTGAATATGGCGATAACGTTGTTGTTCAAATCTCGTAACGATGTTCGAACTAGGAAAATACGGAGATACCTCATCAGCTAGGTGGTCGACTTCGACCGAAGTACCCTTCCAATCGGAATACACATACGCTCAAATAATGGTCGTTTACTTTCCTTCCACTGTGCATATTAGTCTAGAAATATCTGGTATCGTCTTTTATATAAATTTATGTATTACATGGAGATACTCAGGTCTTAAACTTCTTATACACGTTGAAAAAGTACCTAACTACTTTGTACATAATCATTCCGCGATGTAAACAGGCCAGCATAAAACTTGGTTCCATGTCTACTTACATTTAAATGAAGAGGGGAACCATAACATGAACTGGGTCAATATTGACGTAACAACTCGTAACGTCGATTTCTGAATTCAATGGGACTCATTAACTACTAGTTAGACAACCTCTATAATAGAACTTCTAGGCTTAGAAACTATACATGTCTTCTGTTTTTCTTAACTTCTACGCCCAGAAAACAAAATTAGTAAAATGTCTTCATCAGCAAGCCCTTAAAATAGCAATGGACTCATCCAAAAGATCAAGATGGTAAAGCCCACCAGTCAAAAAAGTGGGTTAAAACACATAAAAGATCGCTAAATGTTGGCATACAAGGGCAAACTATAGCTTTCACACGTTGCACAATACGAAATACTTGTCAAATAGATTATTATCTTAATTTTTCATTAACTTTCGATTAATCAGCCTGTGACAACAATAACGGAATGAGGGCTAGCCCGAGATCCGATACTGCTCAAAGGATGATAATATAAAACCGGATGATAACTCATGGTTTGATCTGTTTGTCATATATACTTGTCAAAGTAGAATAGGGCTGTTTTGTTTAAAACTATCGATGTCGTTAGTTATTTCCAATCGCATTGTACGCGAAACACTGTCATTTTTGCCGAAATAGATAAAAAGGGTTGTGCACTGTAAAAGTTCATAGAAATTATCTGCTTGGAAGCCAAATGTTTTTTCTCAAAACTAGCTGCTGTGGATATTATATACATCACGAACAGGACGTCTGATCAGCGTCTACGTTGTGTGTCTAAAATTTGAAATGTCTTAAAGATAAACCTGACACCCCAAGTCTTGAATTGGAAATGGACCTGACTGTCCAACCAGGGGTGAACATGGTCACAGTTCATGGGGCGTTCGCTACATCCTGGTAGCAGTAAATCGAGAACCCGTCAAGTGATCACAAAAACGTGGTGCCAGCACGTCCTGCCAAGCGCTAACGTTGCTGAATAAAAAAGTTGCTACAACCTGGTTCCAGCACGTCGAGCGCCTGCCAAGCGTAAACATACATAGGCTTTCCTCATTGAGCGGCCCGTATATCACAGGCAAATCAGAATAATTGACGTTTACGCCATGGATCGAATGCTTAAATACAATAACGATAGATTTGTTCGCGTCTATGATTCCGCTTAGTCTGGCTTAATGACATTAGATATATTCTAGAATGATTGACATTGGGGGCCGTGGATACATTGTTAAGGGTTAACAGCAGTTGTTGTTTTATTATAAGTGTCATACTATGAAGGATCCGTTACACTGCCATAATGATTTAAGGACCCTTCTGCAGAAATAAAGATTTCGGAGAGAGAAATAAAAGAATTAAAAGGGATAGTCCTAACCGCCCAATAAAATAAGAAATCAAAGCTAAGTGATATTACAATAGATATGATATGGACTAAGTGAAAATCCAGAGTGTGATACAGAGACCAATGTTGCGAGGAAAAAATTAGACGGCAACGATCGGGAATCGACATAAACGCTTACCACATCCTGTCTCAAACATCAAACGGGGAAGTAAAACAATAAAACAAGCACAGCAACAAATGAAAACAAGCGGAAAGCCAAGTTCTCTCTCCGCAGATGGACATAAGGACATCGAAAGTTAAATTTAAATTTCACACGAAACACATAAAAACCTGTAATTGCATTGTACCTATTTTCTACAAAACAAAACAAGACAGAGAGAAAGGCAGGCAGCTGATGAGGGGAACTCAATGCTACAAATACAAACAATAATTAGCCACAATAGAATCACCGCCTTAGAATGGCCAGTAAAAAATTACTGGAGGGCTTAACTCGATTTTACGTTCGAACAACCCTCGCCCTGGACTCTTTTGTGGTCCATAAGCATTCAAGTTATAAGGTCCGTGTAAAGGACTTCGAACCCATCAAAACAGCCAACAAATAAATCTGGCCCAGAGGTTATAAAACTTGAGTACATTCTCAAACTCAAAATAAAGCACAATGATCAGTGTGCTTTATTTTGATTTTGAGATTATTCTCAACTTACATAACGTCGAACCCAGGATGAAACAAGATGAGCACTGAACAGCATGAAAAACACTGAAAGGCTGGAGCAAAGTAAGTCCAACAGTTGAACCCCGATGGGCCTGACCAAAGACAGATTATCAAGTCCCAACCAACTTCCCAAAAAACTTGATAGGAGGTTTGAAGGCCGGAGTCATAATTAAGTCTGAAATTCGGCCCACCGGCGTGCAATTCAAGACGGCAGTAAAACTACCAACCGTGATTGGGATGACCACTAAGCATACACTCTGTCGCATTACATTAAAGTCGTATCCTGTTCTCTTGTGGCGAGATATAATTTCCTAAACCGATCAGAAAACTATTTCCGATCAACATTTTCTTGAATTTATGCACTGACTGACCATAAGATTTGGAATCCTATAGGCCTTGTTTAAGAAGAATTTCAACCCCGTATTAAATTGAGATGACGTCGATAAGATTTTGAAAAAATGTTTTACGGAGTTTGTGATACCGGTAGGCATGTTTTAGAAAATTCGCTGTTAATTTTTTGTTACGAGTGTTAAAGTCAGCTAGCCCATTGAGCTTAGATATATACTATGCACAATAAATATAGCAATTTTTTTGTATGTGTCAGATCCACCATATTAGGATTTTATTGTCAATTTACTGCATAAAGATACAAAGGCCGATCATTCGAGATGGTCTGGCAGGTAAAAGATTCAAGACTGTTCAATTGTAGCGTTCGAACTACCGTGACGTCAGATTTTATAACCATTGTGTCTGAAGGACATTTTTGATCATGCACAAAAGCCAAAACCATAATGAGGCGGCTGGTTTGCTGTTAAAATAAAGGAAAACGCTCTAAAACATTTGAATATGCTACGAGTATGAGGTTTACAAAATTCGAAAATTTGACGTTTTCCCTTGTTTTTACGTTATCGTCTTAAAAAGTTGTTTCTAATCGATATTTCTTAAATCCCTTTCGAGTATATGATTCTTTGGTAACTACCAATATGATAACGTAAACAATTTGGAAAGAAAATTCTTCCCGGTTACTGAGCATAAGTCAAAAGTCTCAGACTAACGTCATCATTTTCTCACAGTTACGTTATACTTCAGTGAAGAAATTTCACAATTATATTAATCATGGTATGACCTTTAATTTCAGCTTATTGTTTTTATCGGGTTTTTCTTGTGCATTGCACTGAAGCACCCGTGAATCATTGCACATTGGACGTAATTATAACGTTTTAACGTCAATTGCGCAAGCTAAGATTCGTCCATTGTTAAGCTTAACCATATCTTTTACACATTCAATAGTTTTGACAAGAAAACTGGGCACGAAAATGATGCGAAAGACCGTACAAAAAAACACATGCTTGCCATGTTTATGTTGCTTTTCAATGGGTGCGAATTTCGGCTAATGACCCCTTCTGTGCTAATCGCTTTCCCCCAATATCGTTTTTAAAGATGGCTTCTGTAATCCCATGGTATCTTAAGCCCCAAATACGGTTCCCTTCAATGCAATTTAATTTCGCTCAATGTTGCACTTCAGTAATGAGAAAAACTGCAAAATATAAAAAAATTGCTAAATATATTTTGCATAGTATATAAACCCCGTAAGAGGTAAACATGGAAAATTATCATATCAAAATCAAAAATACATGTTTAAAGAAATTACACCATCTAAAATAGTTAGATGGAAATAAACAAAATAAGGCTTTGAATCATAAGAATTTGATTTGATTTTTACTAAAGATCTGATGAAAAGATTTGTTTTAACAAATGGTGAAAGTAGGTATTATCTATGTTTAATAGACCACCTAAATATCTAGACGTAGAAATGAAAGCTTCATTGACTTCAGCTTCCTTGTCTCCAGATGAGATATTCTGGAGTTTCTTTCATAGCAAAATAAAAATAAAACTGCTATAGGAGAGTACAGTTAGTGCCCATTGGAATACCTATTATTTGCTTGTGCAACTCAGTGCCAAATCGAATGTAAATTTTGTCAAGAAGAAAAATACGAGCCTCATAAACCTTTCGGCAAGCGAATTTTCTTGTGAAATTAATTTGTTGTTGAAACATTTCTTTTATCATACTTGTTTACTTTTTGTTAAATAACTTATAAAAATAAAATTTTGACATCGATGAAACAGTTACTGATTACCAGTTAAGATAATTTCTTTAATATAGGAATTCTCCTGAATTTAAACCAATTGTGACAGTAGCTAATGGTGTATGTAAATTATTAGAACAAAAACACTGTTAAATGATTGTCAACGACGTATAGACAAGTACCAAATAAACCCTAAATTAGTTCTATAGTTCATATAGCCTTTATAAATTAAACTGAAATTTGGTTTTATTTTATATTCTTGCTTATTTATCGATGAACTCGTATTATGTACTGTGTTTTATTACACACATTTAAAAAAACTGTGGTGTTTTAAATCTACAAAACTGCATCTAAACGCGTCTATATTTCCACATTTCATTTTCACAAATATTACAACTTCCCTTTGCTGGGTTTCTTACCCTGGCCCCGAGGTTATAAAACTTTTTCCATGCTTAACTCAGCTGATCATGAAATTTTACATGCTAATTAACAGCAAATTATTGATAAGTACAGTTGTTTTCTTGCTCAGATTAGCTTAGTACGAACTTTTCTCTGCTTATGAATATGAAAATGCCAACATTAGTTGGCATTTTCATATTTATCAGCAAAGAAATTTTCGTGTTCAGCTAAACTCGGGGCCAAGTTTTTATTCTCTATCAGATCTGAATTACAATAACCGTAAATGAGTAAAAATGAAGACCTGTCCACACAAAGTTCCGTGAACTAGCTAGGCAATAAAACTAAAAGTAAAATGAAAATTTAGAAACTTCATTAAATCTGGTAAATTCAGTATTGTAATTTTAAAAAGATGAAAGAATATATTAGAAAAAAAAGGTTTTAGTGTGTTTTATCAGAAGAAAGGTTCTATTCGCAAATTGGAAGATTTGTCGGGTATGAACTGGGAGGTTGTTCATGTACAGGTTTTAAAAGTAGAGCGTACGTTAGTTGTTGACTTGGAGAGAGGAAATGGTGTGCAATAGGTTGCTGGTTAGTTACTTGCTAGAAAAATTAGCAGAAAATTCAGTTAGAGCCTTAGATTGTTTAAAATTGCAAGCATCTAAAGTCTGGTTAGATTTTTTTCACCTACATTTTCACATAAATTTTTAAGATCTCACATACTTTATAAGCATGAAATCGGTTATTTTTCAGCTCAAAAATTGGGTAAATAAGTGGGTATTTTAAACAAGGGACTAAGGCAAGGTATATGAAGAGGACCCAAACTGCGCATGCAATAAATGAATATAATTTTATTTTTCGGCAATACCCCAGCGGCGAGGCGTGCATTTCATATTAAACAATACACAACCAGATTATCTGAAAATGTACATGTATCTCAGAAAAGGATATAGAATGAAAATCGATACAAACCACACAAACTACAGTTGAGACCTTTCATATTAGAATAAATTCGAATAACCAATTTAATTGGTCCAGGGATTTCTTCCCCTGGACGAGTTCGAAGACAAATCTAATGCATCAACAATAATTTACGTTGCGTGCTGAAAATATTTTGGAACAAATGGTTATGCGTTATTTGTTAAATCACGAAAAGTAATGTTTATACAGTCTTTTCCTCTTAGTGTAATTTCTTAAGATTGCTGGAATAAAATGGACAAGTAGAAAGACTTGTGGCTATGGCTTTCCGCTAAATATATTGGTTTCCTGCGATCGTAAGTTGGTACAGGTTTGGATTATTCCTTGATCTAATGCACCTCAAAAATTTTAGGTTTAACAGTCAGCAGAATCCTGAGGTGCTCTTCACGTGTCCCCACCCATATCCAGACGTATTCTTAATGAGCGATAGCATGATTTGCTCTGCGACATTTTAGACGGATCAGAGTGTCCTCATCACTTGATTGATTCTTGCAGCATCATGAATCGTTCGTATTAATTGGAGGGTATGGATTTGGCTGTGCCGGCTGGCCTGATTTCCTGTTGATCATCCATGTTGTGGTTCAGTATTATGTGTATTATAGTTGTACCCCTTTGCATAAGTCAAACCTTGGGCATTTCGAAGTGTTACTCGGCGCATAATTAAGTATCTCTTATCGAATTAATGAACTTTTACTGATATCCATGTTATGACAAGCCATGTTAATTGGTGTCTGTCTGTTATTTTGGCTATCAAAAATCGAGGTACGCTTTTATGTATGGTACGTATCTTTGTTGAGGTTCTGGACTTACAGTGGCGGATACAGGCGGGTCGTGAATGTTGCCGGGCACCAGCAGAATTCGGGTTTTGCTGTTGCCGGCTCCATTTCACCGATGGACACGCTTGTCTCGCTCAACGCCGGTGAACTGGTGTTGGCGGGGTTGGTGGTGTCTATCCATGCTGGTGCTTACTGATTTGCCAGCGATCGCCATTGTGGGTCCAGGAACTTGATTAACTTGGGATTATTTATATATATATATATATTTATATAATGTGCGTGTATTGTTCGTACGTGGTTAGTGTTACGAAATGGATCTAATCGTCCACTATGTCGTCGAGATTATTTTAATCCTTTCAATCAGTAGAGCTACAGTTTTTAGGGCAACTGTGGTAATAAAACATTTACGGAAATTGTGGCTACGTTATGCATGGGTTGTTTGTGAATACCTCTCGTGGACAGCGTATTGCATGATTTTAAGGTGAATACCTGCACGAGTCTTTTGATTGTGGACAGCGTGTTGCATGATTTTAATGTGAATACCTGCACGAGTCCCATGATTTAAATGTGAGACGCATACTATTTATACGCCTATCTTTTATTGAAAAGTTAGACGTGGCTGTTTAATTCTTATACTGAGGATGTTATATTGTTGTGTGCCCAGATTCTGAGTTTAGACCAGAACGGTAAGATTTTATTATATTTATTTTAGAATTGTTTGGCTAAGAATGAAAAATGTGACTTCTGATTGATATGGTATGACTATATGTGTCGACTGATTTGATTTTTGTTGGCAGTGATCAGGCTGCGCATATGTCGACCAATTTTGTTTATACTGACCATGCTGCGCATGGTATTTGTATATTAGGAAGTTTTGTAAATTACGGAAATAGTTTATATCACTGATTTTGGTTGCAATGGTGTGCGTCTATTTGACGTCCAGTGACGTCAGTTGTATTCATGTTATTCATGTGACGTCAGTTGCATTCATGTTATTGCGACGTCAGCACTTTTTATATTAGTTTCACGTATACGTGGCCTATAGAAGTAGATTGATTTGTAATGGAACTAATTTATATACTCGTGACGTCAATTGACGCCATAGCATGCACCACATTAAGGGTTTTTTTCATAAGTTATAATGGTAACATTTGGTCATCATGCGTTTGATTTGCCTTCATTAGACGGCGTCATATGATATAACATAATTGATGTCATGATGTCAGATCAAACGTTATGATCCCAAATGTGTTAGAAACGCTTATTCAGTTATTATATTCTATGGCAAATGGTATTACGCTTAGTTTAAAGAAATGAATTAATAAATATGCAAGTTAGATTTTGGTCAATCAATTTAATGTAAATAGGTCATTGTTTAGATTATTCATGTTTTATGTGGGGTATGTCATGGTAATGCCTGTTGACGTCAGTATACTTCTTGACAATGTTTGACGTCAGATCCTTCGACGCACATGCGTGGTAGGATCTACGTTTCTTCATTGGCGGAAGTGGTAAGCACACTTTTAGCTTTACATCGTGAGCGCGAGTCGTGTCTAGTGACACGGCTGGCGTGTGAACGTTATGCTCGGCATTCGCCGAGGGCGTTGTATGGTATTTCCAAGACAGGCCCAAGTCTTACGTATTGTTATTATGTAGTTACAATGTATTAAGTGTAAGTTCGTTATTTTTAGGCACATCAAATCCGGCAGTCAGCTGTTAGGGCTTAGAGCCACGTCTCACCTGGAGATGCGATATACGTCTCCAGGTTAATACCAACCCGGGTAGAGGCAGTTACAACGCCGTTTGTGCATGGTTCCTAAGCAGAGGCGGGAAGCACAAAATGTAGGCGGAAGTGGTTAGCACAGTTTTGCCAGATTCTGTGATAAGATCTGAAGGTCACATCAAGTGTGGGACAGTGTTCGTCCACTAAGGTGTTTTAATATATATAGACTGGTCCCTGGTACGATCCAGGGAGCGACCAGTATATAATCGTGCACGTGTTAATAAGAGTTGGTGTTCCTCATGATATATGGACTGGCCCATGACATGATCCAGGGAACGACGAATTGAAGTCTACCAACATAAGGCCTTGTTTTTTTCTATGAGCTCAAACTAACGTTTTTTTTGTTCTTTGTGTTTTCCTTTAGTTCATGGCGCTGAGCCGAGTACGGTGTTGACGTCAGACGGTAATCTATTTGCGTATTGTACGCAAATCGATTACATATTTGAAACAAACACCTTACTTGGGCCAGCGACATGAACTGATATGTGTTGTATATTATTGTAATTGTGACAGTTGTAAATTGTATTGTTGTATATAAAATTTACATTATATATAAACTTAAAAAAATTCTAACGTTGTTAGAGTTTCCTTGTTAGTGTATTACACTAGTAGATAACCCTTTAACCGGAAGTCACCCTCCGCCGTCCTGGCGACGCATAAGGCTCTACACCCGTGTCGACCGAGTGTAAAACCTTCTGCGTAACATGGTGTCAGAAGTGGGATTTGATTTCCGGTTAATATCTGCCAGTGTAACACATTGACAATATATACAGAATCTAGGCACAATTTTGTCAGACATTTTTTATTATTATTATTGACTTTCTGATTGTTCTTTTCTAAGGTTACGTAAGGCTTTGAATTTTAGGGGAGCAATTTTGCCACTAAATTCTTTGTAAATGTAACCTACACTCAATTAAGGTCAACTATCCTTATTCCCTGCGTGATGAAGTGCGATAGCCCATGCATTAATTTGTGATAAAATGTAACAGGTTGCATATCTGAGTGGGGAAACTGAGGTATATAGACCTGAATTGTCTTGGCACGGATGATACGTATTTAGTTTTAAGGTCCGGTTGAGTACCTTGGCACTGCTGTTGCATGACAATCTGTAAGTTTATTAACCTAAACGTTTTGTACGTTGTGTCGTAACCGTTACTGAGGTCCATTTTATGTCCTGATTTAGTAACGTAGGTCACTCGTAACGTTATATAATATCGTTACAATGAATTAAACCTAATAGCGGAATCTTAAGTTTGATTTACCGTTGGTATCTAATATGGTTTTGTAATGTAGGACGTACAGTTGTCGTGTCAGTGTTAATACGTTGCGTCACATACGTTACGTTTGTATATCCGATACGCTAGATCAAGTTGGGCGTAATTGTATGTGGGTTATTTACGTCATCTAATTACGTCATCTAATAGTGAAAAGTAATTTTCGGCAAAGTCAACGTCAGTTTATGACGTCATTTCCGGTCTGTTATGAACGTAACTTTAATGGCTACGTCCAGATCGCGAGTATACTAATTAATCAACGTTTTAGTTGGATTAGTTCGTTATTATTATTGTTAACGTTTTAGTTAACGTGTGTGACTATAAGTGAACGTCGGTTTCAGTTAAGTTAACGTGAGCATTACGTTAAGCGTCATGGATCAGTTAGTTAAGACGGGAAGGGAGTTAGGTTATGAAGGGCAGGCATTGCAGGAATTTGTAAAGCAACAGCAAGAGACTGAGAGGGCAGAAAGGCACGCGGTAAGGGAGCTTGATAAAGAAAAGATTGCGCAGGCCGAAAAAGATAGGGAAATTGAGTTAGCTAAGATTGCGGCGGATAGGGCGACGGAAGAAGCTAAGATTGCGGCGGATAGGGAAATCGAGATGGCGCGAATTGAAAGCATAGAGCGGCAAGCCGAGAAAGACAGGGAAGCTAAGTTGTCTCAAGTCGAAAGCGATAAGGAAGCGAAGTTGTCGAGCGAAGTTGAGTTAGAAAAGTTGAAGTATAGTTTTGAATTGCAGCAACGCGAGTTAAAGAATCAGATAGATTTGCAGAAGGTAACGTTTAGAGTTGAATTAGAAAAACAGAAGGCTGAAAAGTTAACGCATGCGCGAGATCCCAAATTACCGTATTTTGATGAAAGTAAGGACAAAATGGATAGTTACTTATCAAGGTTTGAGAAATACGCGACGGCGAATAAATGGGATAAAAACGTTTGGGCTGCATATTTAAGCGCATTACTTAAAGGTCGCGCGCTTGATGTCTATGATAGATTGTCTGTAGATGATGCAGCGGATTATGACAAGTTGAAAGATGCGTTGTTAAAGAATTTTGATATGACTGAACGCGGATTTAGGAAGAAATTTCGCTATGATAGGCCTGAAAAGTCCGAAACGTTTATTCAGTTTAGTAGTAGACTTAGGTCGTATCTTAATAAATGGTTGAAAATGGCGAAGGTAGACCAGTCTTATGAATCTGTTTGCGATTTTTTCGCTAGAGATCAGTTTTTAGAATCTTGTAGTAAAGAACTGTATGTTCATTTGAAACCGAAAACATTCACGAATCTAGGTGAGATGGCTAGGGAAGCAGATTTATTTGCAGAAGCACGTGGCGGTGTCTACGCTTGTGTTAATAAGGGGCAGCGTGATATTAAGGGCGTAACTCAGAGTAGATCTGATAATAAGCCGAGTGCGAAGCCAGAGATAAAATGTAGTATTTGTGGTAAGGGACATTTAACATATAAATGTTTTAAGAATCCCGATAGGAAGCAAGCATATAGTGCGGAGGTAGGTGCAAGTGCAAGCGGGTATAGCGGAAGTAAGGGGAGAGTTATGCACCGAAAGATGAGACACAAAGATCACAGAGTAAGAGCGATACTGTACAGACGAAGGGTAGTAATTCAGATCGTGGCCGTGGTCGGGGTTATTCCCGCGGACGTGGTCGGGGTGGCGGACATCAAATGAGCTTTTGTAAAACTACAATGAATAGGTCTCATGAAATTGAAGGTCTCTATAAGAGTAAGGAAGAAAGTCCACTAATCAATGATAACGTGGATAGGGAAGGTGTCTGTTACTTTTTAAGGTCGCGATTACCAACAGCGCAGGGTACGGTTAATGGTAAGACTGTTGTAGTTTTAAGGGACACAGGTTGTACTGGGTGTGTCGTTCGTAGAAACTTGGTTTCTAATGATCAGTTACTTGGTAGAGAATCTGATGTAACTTTGATTGATGAATCTACCCAAAGGTATCCCTTAGCAATGGTTGACATAGATTGTCCATTTTTCACAGGAAAAACTGAGGCATTGTGCATGGAAGATACATTGTATGACCTGGTGATTGGAAATATTGACGGGTCAAAACTTCCCGATATGTCCCATTTTGCAATGGCGGCAGTGACTAGGTCACAAGCTAAGCAAGGTGAAGAGGTCTATAGGAAACTTAAAGTTCCTGATCAAATTATTGCTAGTGATAAGGAGGCATTGAAGCAGGCCCAAGTTGTTGACCCTAAATTGAATGGCATAAGGCAAAGAGTGGAATCTGGGAATGTGACTATTAGTCGTGGATTGAACCGAGGTGAAACTAAGTTTATCCGAAAGAAAGATTTATTGTATAGGCAGTTTACTAAGGGAAACAAGGTCACTTTGCAACTTATTATCCCTGAAGGTTTTCGTGAAAAGGTGTTAAGATTGGCGCACGAAACCTTGATGTCAGGCCATTTGGGCATAAAGAAAACTATGGATAGAGTGTTAACTGAGTTCTTTTGGCCTGGGGTTTGTGGTGATGTGGCAAGGTTTTGTAAATCTTGTGACATATGTCAAAGGACTATTCAAAAAGGTCGTGTCACTAAGGTACCTTTAGGAAAGTTGCCACAGATTGACACACCATTTAAACGAGTCGCTGTTGATATAGTTGGACCGATAGAACCTCGTTCTGACAGGAAATCCCGCTATATTTTAACAATGATAGACTATGCGACGAGATATCCCGAGGCGGTAGCGTTACCCGGCATTGAAACGGAACGCGTAGCCGAAGCGTTAGTTGAGATGTTTAGTAGAGTTGGCATACCTGATGAAATGTTAACAGATTGCGGAAGTCAGTTTACTGCTGAGGTTATGAAAGAAGTAAGCAGGCTGTTATCACTCCAGCAGTTAACCACGACGCCGTATCATCCTATCTGTAACGGTCTTGTAGAGCGTTTTCACGCGACGTTGAAGCAAATGCTACGTAGGATGTGCGCAGAACGTCCAAAAGACTGGGATAAATATCTCCCAGCACTACTGTTTGCAATAAGGGAGGTTCCGCAAGAGTCATTAGGGTTTTCTCCGTTCGAATTGTTATACGGACGTAACGTTAAGGGCCCTATGGCAATATTACGTGAATTATGGTCTGAAGAGGTACTGGATGAGCAGGTTCTGTCTACGTACCAGTACGTAATTGAGTTGAGAGAACGGTTAGAGCAGACGTGTAAGTTAGCACATGATAATTTACGGAAAGTACAAGTAAAGCAAAAGGCTTATTATGACAAACGCGCTAGGTCGCGTAAATTTAACGTGGGAGATAAAGTACTGTTATTACTGCCAACTGACAGTAATAAACTGTTATTGCAGTGGAAGGGTCCATATGAAGTAGTAGAGGTGGTGAATAGAATGGACTATAAAATCGACGTCAATGGTGTCGTGAGTACATATCATGCTAATATGCTGAAACAGTATGTCGAACGTCGTACTGTGCCGTCACATTGTTTATTGTCGACTGAGACTACAGAGTCGGTTGATGACGATGGTAGTGATGAATTTTCTCTTGATGATTGTGCTTTTCCGACAGCTAAAGAGCCGGAAACTTATAATGACGTCAGTATTTCAGATACGTTAACGTCAGAACAACGTATGGAGGTTGAAGCGTTGATTAAACAGTACCCGGATGTACTATCAAGTTTACCCGGTCGAACTGATCAAATACAGCACGATATCAAACTACTCACGTCAGAACCCATACGGACGAAGGGTTATTCTATCCCGTATAAGACGCGTAACGTCATGGAGACGGAGATACAGGATATGTTGGATTTAGGGGTAATCGAGCCGTCGATTTCACCGTATTCATCTCCTGTTGTCCTAGTTCCGAAGAAAGACGGATCAGTTAGATTCTGTATCGACTTCCGGAAGCTTAACAAAGTGACGGAATTCGATGCCGAACCTATGCCAAATATGGAGGAGGTTATCAATAAAATGTCGGGACATAGATTCTTTACAAAGATGGACCTGAGTAAGGGTTATTGGCAAGTCAGTCTTGCTGAAAGGTCTAAACCTTTGACGGCATTTGAAACGCCTAAGGGTTTATTCCAGTTTAAAACTATGCCCTTCGGTTTGGTCAATTCGGGAGCCTCATTTTGTAGGTTAATGAGAATCATATTGTCCAATCTCCCAAATGTTGACAGCTTTGTTGATGACATGTGGGTATTTACTGAAACATGGAAGGATCATGTGACGTCATTACGTCAAGTGTTAGATCGGCTCAGGTCGGCCAAATTGACGGCAAAACCATCTAAATGCATGATTGGATATGGCAGTATCGAGTGCCTTGGTCACAATATCGTCGGACGGACGGTACGACCGCAAGAGGACAAGATACAGGCTATCAGAGATGCTCCTCGTCCATGTACGAAAAGACAAATTAAATCTTTTCTGGGATTAGCTGGGTTTTACCGTCGTTTTATCCCAAATTTCTCATCCATAGCTTCTCCTCTGACTGATTTAACTAAACGGGATAGACCTAATTCTATCAAAGATTGGCAAGATCAGCATGAAAGGGCATTTCAAACCCTGAAGAGTAGGCTCACGTCTAGTCCTATTCTTCGCTTACCTGTTTTTCAAGAAGGTAACCCGTTCGTACTTCGAACAGACGCTTCAGACGTTGGTCTTGGAGCTATTTTGCTTCAGGAGTTCGAAGGTGAAGGTCGTTTGCCGATTGCTTATGCTAGCAAGAAATTGTTACCTCGGGAAAAGAACTACTCTGTAATTGAGAAGGAATGTTTGGGTATTATCTGGGGTGTTGAGAAATTTCGTAAGTACCTGTATGGGGCGGAGTTCCTACTTGAAACTGACCACAAACCTTTGTCTTATATGCAGACAGCTAAGGTGCTCAATCCCCGAATCATGCGTTGGGCCATGAAATTACAGCCGTACAGATTCAGGATCGTTGCTATCCGCGGCCAAGATAATTTGGGGGCGGACTACCTTAGTAGATGGTTTGGCCACGTTATGCATCGCACCGTTGTTGTGTATATAGCTAGTTTTCCAGTTTTGACATAGCCTACGATTCGATCGCATTTCGTACTATTTCAGAAAAGAAACATTGTTATGTTTTTTTCTCCCTAAGGGGAAACCTATGTTACGAAATGGATCTAATCGTCCACTATGTCGTCGAGATTATTTTAATCCTTTCAATCAGTAGAGCTACAGTTTTTAGGGCAACTGTGGTAATAAAACATTTACGGAAATTGTGGCTACGTTATGCATGGGTTGTTTGTGAATACCTCTCGTGGACAGCGTATTGCATGATTTTAAGGTGAATACCTGCACGAGTCTTTTGACTGTGGACAGCGTGTTGCATGATTTTAATGTGAATACCTGCACGAGTCCCATGATTTAAATGTGAGACGCATACTATTTATACGCCTATCTTTTATTGAAAAGTTAGACGTGGCTGTTTAATTCTTATACTGAGGATGTTATATTGTTGTGTGCCCAGATTCTGAGTTTAGACCAGAACGGTAAGATTTTATTATATTTATTTTAGAATTGTTTGGGTAAGAATGAAAAATGTGACTTCTGATTGATATGGTATGACTATATGTGTCGACTGATTTGATTTTTGTTGGCAGTGATCAGGCTGCGCATATGTCGACCAATTTTGTTTATACTGACCATGCTGCGCATGGTATTTGTATATTAGGAAGTTTTGTAAATTACGGAAATAGTTTATATCACTGATTTTGGTTGCAATGGTGTGCGTCTATTTGACATCCAGTGACGTCAGTTGTATTCATGTTATTCATGTGACGTCAGTTGCATTCATGTTATTGCGACGTCAGCACTTTTTATATTAGTTTCACGTATACGTGGCCTATAGAAGTAGATTGATTTGTAATGGAACTAATTTATATACTCGTGACGTCAATTGACGCCATAGCATGCACCACATTAAGGGTTTTTTTCATAAGCTATAATGGTAACATTTGGTCATCATTGTTTGATTTGCCTTCATTAGACGGCGTCATATGATATAACATAATTGATGTCATGATGTCAGATCAAACGTTATGATCCCAAATGTGTTAGAAACGCTTATTCAGTTATTATATTCTATGGCAAATGGTATTACGCTTAGTTTAAAGAAATGAATTAATAAATATGCAAGTTAGATTTTGGTCAATCAATTTAATGTAAATAGGTCATTGTTTAGATTATTCATGTTTTATGTGGGGTATGTCATGGTAATGCCTGTTGACGTCAGTATACTTCTTGACAATGTTTGACGTCAGATCCTTCGACGCACATGCGTGGTAGGATCTACGTTTCTTCATTGGCGGAAGTGGTAAGCACACTTTTAGCTTTACATCGTGAGCGCGAGTCGTGTCTAGTGACACGGCTGGCGTGTGAACGTTATGCTCGGCATTCGCCGAGGGCGTTGTATGGTATTTCCAAGACAGGCCCAAGTCTTACGTATTGTTATTATGTAGTTACAATGTATTAAGTGTAAGTTCGTTATTTTTAGGCACATCAAATCCGGCAGTCAGCTGTTAGGGCTTAGAGCCACGTCTCACCTGGAGATGCGATATACGTCTCCAGGTTAATACCAACCCGGGTAGAGGCAGTTACAACGCCGTTTGTGCATGGTTCCTAAGCAGAGGCGGGAAGCACAAAATGTAGGCGGAAGTGGTTAGCACAGTTTTGCCAGATTCTGTGATAAGATCTGAAGGTCACATCAAGTGTGGGACAGTGTTCGTCCACTAAGGTGTTTTAATATATATAGACTGGTCCCTGGTACGATCCTGGTATAACCCTTTAACCGGAAGTCACCCTCCGCCGTCCTGGCGACGCATAAGGCTCTACACCCGTGTCGACCGAGTGTAAAACCTTCTGCGTAACAGTTAGCATGTGTGCATTCTGTAGGGTTCGAGATGGGGAGGATGGGCTGATGTGGATTCTAAGATTGTCTTCTCATTCAATCGAAGACTAATATTATGGACTTCATGTAAGAAATTCTGAAGTTTTGTGATTGTTGTTGTTGTTTGCTTGTTTAACTGTAATATATCATAGAGTGCTCCCCATATCCATAGCTCTGAGTGCGTTGCGAAGTTTAACTGAAGTATATTTTCAACAATTACTTGTCATGTTATATCAAAGTTTAGTTTGTTTAATGATGTGTATGTGCTTATTTGTATACGTGTGTTTATGTAAATATATGTGTATGTTTAAATATAAGGCTATTATGTAATTATATATGTATGTTTATATCAATGACTGAGTATATATACTGTATTTGTATTGGTATTTGTAAGTCTATGCGTACATACGTGCACACGCGTGTATCTTTCGTGCACACATGTGCACGTATGTACATAATGTGTATATTTATGTATTTATGTGCTTTTGTGAAACTTTTTACGATTTCCAATTTATCTTCCTTTCAACCTGCAGGTTTATAGCGTTGAATTGGCATTGAGTCGACGGTGATTCAACGCCAATGACGTTGCGTCGGCGTTGAATTAGCGTTGATTCAACGTGTTGTGCCCAGTGGGCTGAAGTGTAAAATCTCTTGCAAATATAATAAAAACATAACCAAAAATCGAAAATAGATTACATGTATACATAGGTTTCCGGACCCACAGTGTCGGATACGGGCAGCGTCGACGAGGGCCGCTAAACACTGACGTGTATTGTGCTCTTCCGCGTATCACGAATGAGTCCCAGGTAACATTATGTTGTCATTCGTTTATCACGAATGAGGCAGTCGATTTCTTTATTAGAGATCAGTCGCATATAAATCTGACGTTGTTCACATGAGCGGAGTTTGCATCAGCGGAGCGGAAAGTTTGTCGTTGGTTGACGAAGTATGGCGGCACTTGCCGAATTGCCTGTGTTTGTCGTTGTGGGTCTAGAATCTTAATACTCCAAAAAGGGACAAAATTTTGCGCAACACTTATCATGCTGGTATCTATATCTTTTCTTACCTTTCTTTTTCTATACTCCACGGGGACTCAACTTTTTTTTCCTTGACGTTATGTATTCAACACGACAGTGAAATGGAAGTTTGTAAACAGACACAAGTGTTTCTCTTCGCGTCCAAGACTCTTGTTCGTGCCCTCATTGATTGCATTACGTAAATGATTGACATACAGACATACAGGGCGCGAATAGGGTTACATTGCTGTCGTCATTTCAAGGTTAAAGGTCTTACTTTTCTATCTTCCTTTGAACTGATGATCATACTATCGCTATTACTCTTAAAGAGTGGTGATGTTGAGCGTAATCCTGGTCCTGATTTTTCCGATTCCTTTTCTTCTTCTTCCTCGTCGTCTTCTAATACTATCCTACAGGAACACTTTTCTGTTGTGCATTATAATATACAGAGTTTGTGCAACAAAGTCGATATACTCGAATCTGAATTAAGACATTTTGACGTGGTGTGCCTATCTGAGACATGGCTAGACCATAGAACAACTGATAATGACATTAATATGCATGGCTTTAATGTGCCTCATAGGAGGGACCGCCAAGGTGATAACCATGGCGGGATTTGTGTCTATGTTAAAGAAAATGTTTATGCCAAACGTAGAGTTGACCTTGAACTTCAAGACATAGAATGTCTGTGGATCGAAGTATCTTGTAATCGAAACAAACTTCTTATCGGCACGTTTTATAGGCCACCTAACTCTCCTCCTGCGACTTTGGAATCAATTCAGAATTCTATAGGCTTGGCTTATGATACTAATATTGATAACATTTTGATAACAGGTGATTTTAATCTTGATACTTTAAAGCCGGCATCTAGTAGGAAGATTGTAACCTTATGTCAGCAGTTTAATTTACATAACTTAATAGATGAAGCCACCCATTTCACTGAATCCTCCAGTTCTATTATAGATCTTATATTGACCTCTAATAAGCAGGGTGTTATGTTAAGTGGAGTTGGTGAGCCTTGTCTTGAACAAGCTGTGAGGAACCACTGTCCGATATTTTGTGTGTTAGATTTTAAGAAGGTAATAACTAAAGTGTTTCAAAGACAGGTATGGCTTTACGACAGAGGTAATTATGATGCACTTCGACAGGAAATTTCTGACTTCGATTGGCAATCACTCAAAAATGAAGATATTGACACTTACACAAAAAATGTTACAGATTATATCATTAACACCTCCAAGAAGCCCATTCCAAATAAAATTGTTAAGGTAAGAAAGTCTGACCCTCAATGGCTAAACAGTAAAATAAAGAGAATGATGCGGAAAAGAAAAAGATTATATGATAAGTATAAACGAACAAATAATGCCACTGACCATACCAATTACAAAACACTTAGAAATAAAGTTACAAACGAAATAAGACAATCTAAAAAACTTATTAATGAAATATTAGCCAATAAACTGCAGAATAGTGACCTGCGTCCTAAAGACTACTGGAAAACGTTAAAACATTTCATTAACAATGAGCAATCTTTCTCTATACCACCTCTTATAGCTGACGGATTTGTTATTGAAGAAGATTTGGAAAAGGCAACTGCGTTAAACGACTACTTTACAGAGCAAACAGTCCTTGATGACACACATGCTTCTCTTCCTGCAACTCCATTTGCTGAATTACATTCCCTGAGTTCTATTGCCATTACCCCGGATGAAGTACAATCAACCCTTCAGTCTTTAGCTATTGGCAAAGCAGCTGGGCCAGATTCTATCAGCAATAGGCTTTTAAAAGAACTAGCAATTCCGCTCTCCGCACCATTATGTGATTTGTTTAATTTCTCCCTTCAGTCAGGCAAAGTCCCCTCCACTTGGAAAGAAGCAAATGTATCGCCCATTCACAAAAAGGATGACCCTTCAGTTATCTCAAATTATCGCCCCATTTCTCTTTTAAATACTATAGGTAAAGTCATGGAAAAGATTGTACATAAGCATGTTTTTAACTTCTGTAAAGACAATAGTATTATAACTGCATTGCAATCGGGCTTTGTTCCAGGGGACTCCACTGTTAACCAACTTGTGGATCTATACAATACTTTTTGTAAAGCTCTTGATAAAGGTAAAGAAGTGCGTGCTGTTTTTTGCGACATAAGTAAAGCGTTTGATAGAGTCTGGCACAGAGGTTTACTTTACAAGCTTAGACGCATAGGCATTTCTGGTTCTCTCCTCTCTTGGTTTGCAAATTATCTTAAAGATACAAGGCAACGTGTTGTCCTACCGGGAGCGTCCTCTAACTGGTCTTTTATAAATGCTGGAGTTCCTCAAGGTTCTATTCTTGGTCCTCTTCTCTTTCTTATCTGCATCAATGACATTGTTGAGAATATAAACTCATCTATCAGGCTTTTTGCCGATGATACTAGTCTGTATATTATCGTAGATGATCCAACAGATGCAGCTATGACTCTAAACTCTGATCTCTTAAAAATCCATAGATGGGCAGCTGATTGGCTAGTTTCGTTTAATCCTTCTAAGTCAGAGTCACTTATCTTTTCTAGAAAAGTCAATAAACCTTATCACCCGCCTTTATTTATGAATTACCAACAAGTTAATGAAGTGTCTTCTCATAAACACCTAGGTCTGTACCTTTCTAATAACTGTTCCTGGCATGAACATATTGACTATATTAAAGCTAAAGCGTGGCAACGTATTAACACCATGAGGCGGCTAAAATTTGTACTGGATCGTACATCTTTGCAAATAATATACTTTTCTTTTATAAGGCCATTGTTGGAGTATGCTGATATTGTGTGGAATAACTGCACGCAGTATGAATCATATCAACTTGAACAAATTCAATATGAAACTGCACGCATTGTTACGGGTGCGACAAGACTTGTTTCTATTAATTCTCTACTAACTGAAACAGGTTGGGAAACCCTTTCTTCTAGAAGGAAAAATCATAAGCTTGTAATGTTTTATAAAATGCAAAATAACTTATGTCCTGTTTACTTGTCTTCACTCGTACCTAGAACCGTTGGATTATCTGTTAGCTATAACTTACGCAATGCTGGTGATATTCAAACTGTCAATACTAATACTCAGCTTTATTACTCTTCTTTTTTACCTTCAGTTATTAGGGATTGGAATGACCTTCCTGAAGAAATTCAAAATGTAACTAGTATAGCTGCCTTCAAATACAACCTTAAACTTATGAGTAACATTATTTCACCCCCCTCGTATTATTCATCCGGAAATCGCACTTGCCAGATTTATCACACACGGATACGAACAAATTGTAGTTCCCTCAACCAGCATTTATTCTCTAAAAGTAAACAGTATGCAAAGACCAGGAACTGAAACAATCAAAATCCAAATCCAGCCCTCAAACCATAGTTGGAAACAACTAAGATTACAAATAATCATATCTAAGCATATCATTCTAGATCCACTTTGTGCATGTGGTGAAGTAGAAGACTCCCGTCATTTTTTGCTTGAGTGTAACCTATACCAAAATATTCGAAATGACATGCTTGCTGCTGTTTCAAGGATTTGTTTACCTACACTCAACTCATTGTTGTATGGAAGTACAGCCGTTTCTGTAAATGACAACATTATGATTTTTAAAGCTGTTCAAACCTTTATACACAAATCTAAGCGATTTCATCAGTAAATCTTTCTGAATTCTAAACTAAGCATTCATCTTAACGTATTGTTTTACTGCCTTTTACCTAATAAATGTATTTGTTGTTGCTTCCGAAAGCATAGCTATACCTCGTGTTTTTTATATGATTATCATAAGATAATAATGGAATTTTCCTCCTTTCCCCGTGGAGGCTACTATAGATATCTACATTGTTTCTCTTTACCCTTTAGGTTTTTGTGCTTAGCTTCTCTCTTTCTTTCTGTTCATACTAATTTTTTGTTTATGTTTTTTTCTTTTTCTTTTCTTCTACATTTTAATGTATTCCTAGGCAATTATCCGACCAATGTTAGAAGTAATCTCTGTTAATCATGGGTCTGAAATTTGCAGTGTAAATATTCTGGGAGACAGATTTAAAAAAGTCAATACGACTTTCTTCTGAATCCCTTTTGTATGAATAGTTTATTTCCATGAACTGTATTTGTATGTATCTGTATTATTTGTACAAATAAATAAAGTTTAAACTAAAGACTTGTCTTTGTGTTGGTCAAGGACACGCCATTCGTTAGGTTTTGATACTAGTATTCTAGCTTTTCTTATTTTTTCTTAAACGTTAATCCATCTGTAGCTAATAATCTGACTTGAGTTTCACGACGGTCTTAACATAGATATTTACTTGTCTCCCGTAAAAGGTCTGTAAAACATATTGCTATTAAAATGATTTTATCGGTAGGCGGGTGGCTGAGCGTTCACTTTTCGTTTCCAGAGCATACATGTGACTCAGGAACTATATAAAATATGTCAGGGATACGTGGCTGGATGTAGAACAGATGAACTGAGAGCGCTGAGTGCGGGAAAGACAACTCTTGCCTGTTATCTTTCCTGATCTATCGTTATCGTTCATCTCTGGGAATTAACTCAGCAATTGTTAGAAATATTTTCTGATTCTTAACGGAACTATAGACTAGGTCAAGATAGGGTTATATATACAAGAACGGCAACTCTTACTTTTAGGTTTTAATGATCACTCCGTCTCTTTACTTTTTGTTCGTTTTTTGGTCGTCTGTAACTCAGCAACCGTTTAAAATATTTTAATGATCATGGTAAAACTAAAGAATAGGTCAAGGATAAATGGTGCATACCAGACGAACTGTCTTTACTATTTTCATTGCAGGTGACATCCCGTCGCACCCACCCAACCTTGTTTCCTGGTCGTATCTGAGAAAACGTTTGAATTATAATTTGTTTTTTGTAAGGCTTACATGATGGCTAAATATAGAGTATACTGTAGAAGAATGACAACAGCAAGATATTTCTAATTTCTCATAATAACTTTTATTGGGTACCCCATAACTGCAAACTGCTAGCGATATTTAAATTGTACTAGTATCTGGTAGGGATGTAGAGCTTTGTAAATTTAAAGAGTAACTACACTTCAGGAACTGACTGAATCAGATCCCAAGCCCTATCCCCAACATCAAAGGGAAAGATTGACAAAGACATCCCAACAAACAATAAATTACAAGTGATAAGCCGAGTCAGAAGCTCTTTCCCAAATACGAGTAAATTGCTTGAGTGTGAAAACTACAAGACTTAGTGTTTCTGTCTTCATTTTCCAGTTATCTCACCTGATGATCTACACTGTTTTTGACCTCATAGTAATTGTAGGTCAGTATGTGACTTAAATGTCATGGTCCTCTGATTTTGCATCATATTTCTAACAGTTTTACATGGGTTTGCATTATCACTTGTACTTGGGTTAATGGTTTGGGCTGACACCGTGAGTGAACTCAATCTAATTGAAGGTCAGAATTTACTCTTTATTGGTGTCACTGGTAGGTTATATCTTTTATTATTGCATTTTCTGTGCATCTTTACTGCTATCTTAAAAAAGAAAAAACATTGTCTATTGTATTTCACAATATAACCTGCATTAAAACTTGTATGTTAGCCTCAGGCTTGCTCTCATATTTATGTCTACCAGTATATAATTGACAGTGTGATTCTTGCAACAATCTGAAATATATTTTCCTTCTGGAAATTGCTGTATACATAACTTGAAAGGTCTGTAAGCATCAACCATAAACTAGAGTTAAAACACAGATCATCATTGGCTGCCGGGTCATTAAACTTTAATCCAGACTCCTGACGGTTCTAGATCATAACATTCTATTATTTTTAATAAAACCCTGGGGAATTGAAATCACAAATACTTTGCTGAGCAAACTTACATTATCAATAGAATATCATTTCTGGTTGTTTGAGATGCAAAAGAAATGCTAATGAAATCATGATGCTAATTTTAGCGAAACCACTTAAATATGCATCACGTTCCTGATAAGCAATTACACGAGACGGCATTTCCACTACCGTAACGTATCTTTTGTGTTATTGTTGACAAAGTCATCGTTAACGATTCTTGCGAACTCCAACATTTAGCATTCTACCGCCGTTGATTTTTTCTAAACCTGCCTGTCACCCTGACATTGAAGTTTATCATCAGATCTTAATTTCATACCGGGAAAACAAGAGAAGGTTTCAAAAGGCAACAACAATAGCTTATAGGTAATTCTCTGTTGACTCTGCCTCATCTTAAACAGCGCATTGTCCAAGCCAAAACAGTAAAAGTAAAAAGTATGCAAAGACCAGGAACTGAAACAATCAAAATCCAAATCCAGCCCTCAAACCATAGTTGGAAACAACTAAGATTACAAACAATCAAGATACAGAGAACATACGGCCAACCGAGTGAGCAGCTTGTTCCCAAAAGGTGGCCACTCAGCAACCCAAACCGAACCAAAAATAATATGAACATACATACGGTAAAACATCACAGAAACTCTGACACCAAAAACAGGCAACAGAGAACCACAACAGAACTACCGCCTTGGAACGGTCAGTAATGAATTACTGGGGGGGGGGGCTTAAATCGATTTTACAGGCCCAACCTCACCCTCAGTATCTGAAGTGGTACAAAACATTTAGTTGGTTGTTCGGTTCGCATGAAAGCCTGAACAGGGAGAAAAACAGTTAGGCAGAACAGGGAGAAAGATAGCAGACGGTAAGAAAAAAAATAAGTGAAGTAGTCCACGCGCATATTTTTCGGAAGCATGACGATGTACCACGATATAAGAAACCCGTATATATATAATATATCATTATAAGTCTCACAATTTATATATAACATTATTCTCCTCAACATTTTTGGGGGTTCTGTCTACTTGACCGTTCAGAGGCGGTACTTATGTTGTGGTTCCTTGGTGTTACATTCTGCTATGTCCGCTTGTCTTTGTTCTTTGGTGGTTTGGTCACCCGTTTTGCTACCCAATCTGCCTCATTCGGTTTACCGCGCATGTCTTTCGTGAACTTGTGTTATTTTTTCTGTGTGTGTGCTTCTTTCCCTATTGCTTTTGAGAGCGGGATGTGGGATTTGATTGCATTTATTCTTGATCATTGCCTATCTTTTTTAGTTTTCTAACAAGTGACTATTGTAGTCACAATTTTATTGGAATATTAGAGTTTTGGCTTATTCTTTGTATACCATAGAATTTTTAAAAACACATAGAAATGCACCACACTCCATGAACACACACACACACACACACACACACACACACACACACACACGAATGAGAATGTAATTTCCTGATTAATATGTTTACTTTGATGCAGGAAAACCTGCACGAGGGGCTAAACCAAATGTTGTATGACTCACAATGGAAGCTAGGACGAGAATTGGCGCTCAGTCAAATCGTTTTAAGCGGCCATCCCTCCCTCTCTGCCCTTCACAACAAGTTCAGCATAGGTCAGAAGTAACGTTTTCCATTATATAAACATACTATGCTTACTTAATGTCATGGCACTTTTATCAGTTTCAATTTTATCTGAAATATTCAATTATCGTTGTTTGACGGTTTGTATAAATCCAAATAAACACATCGAATTCTTTTAAATTATTTGGGAAAGCAAAAACAAGAATATAGATGCATCCTACTTTTGTGCAGAAATAATCTTAATTTGGATCCTTTCTTATGGTGAGATTTTTTTTCAGTGATAAAGTCGCTATACAATGTCTTAGACTAATTTTCCTTCTTGTTACACCAAAATGGTTATTGTTTATTATGATAGCAAAGACTGACACGAAGGTTTCTTGTAGTTGCACCTAAATAAACAAGTTTTTGTAGGAATTCATGCTTGGGGGTATTTGAAAAAAAAAAAAGAACGTGAAAATATATTTTAAGTATCATACAGTATCAATGATACCATTTAGAAATTAAAAGAGTAACTACACTTCAGGAACTGACTGAATCAGATCCCAAACCCTATCCCCAACATCAAAGGGAAAGATTGACAAAGACATCTTAACAAACAATAAATTACAAGTGATAAGCCGAGTCAGCAGCTCTTTCCCTAATAGCTGGCAACTCAGCTATCTTTATTGAACTAAATAATTTAGAACAACAGAAGGGTTACAACAGACTAAGCAAATTATACAAAAAAACATTTAACAATTATTTTTACCTATTTTCTATATTTATTATAGAAGGGTTAAAATGAGAACACAATAAATTAAGCAGCACCGACTATAAAACAAATGCAACCGCAACGTAGCCACTGTGGGGTTTAAACCGGTTTTACTGGGCCCAAACCTTCACCCTCACCCTCCGCCGCGGTGCACACAACTAGTTGGTAGTTCGGTTCGTATGGAGGTCCCCTAACTCACCAGAGAGTCATTACGGTCAACAATTAAAATCAAGAAAAGACCGTGATGAAGCAAGGATGAGGACTCGACAGCCAAAACGTGTTGAGACACCTGGAGATCCCTGGGGCGTCAGCAACACCACTGGACCACTGGAGCAAAAGAAGACCACCAGTTGAACCCCGGTGGGCCAAGAAACAGACAAACATCCGGCCCCAACCAACTAATATATAGCTTTATGTATGGGCTATCATAGTTCTCAAATCTTAATATACACTTGACGCAGAATGATAAGTAGAAACATAAATTTGGTCATAAAAAATCGTGCTAACCCCTTGAACTCTATCAATAAGTCTTTTATCTAGATTTTATGAGATCGTGCTAGTTCTTTTAGTTCTGTAATAGTCCTTAACATTAGCTGGTAAGATTTCAATACATAACACCGAACTGAGAATATTCCGTCCTCCTTTTTTTGCAATTTATTGAAGTTTTGTTAAGACAATTTTGCTCTGTTTTCATGTTTATTTTTCTCGTTGCATAGTTTGATTTGTAGATGTGGCCTTTCCTGGGTATATTTGAGCCACGACGCGACAAAACCAAAAATGTGGTTGTGCGCTCAGCGCAGACTCAGATCAGCCTGGGCATCCGCCCAGTCTGATCAGAGTCTTCGCTGTCCGCATGAAGGTAGCTTAGACCATCAGCTACCATTTAAGCGGTTAGGGAAGACTCTGCACAGGTTAGGCGGATGCCGAGGCTGATCTGAGTCTGCGCTGGGCGCACAACCACTTTGTTGGTTTTCTCGTGTCGCGGCTCATTTTGTCTTTATTTTGGATTATGTTTTATTACATCCACTTAAGTCATGTTTGAAGATTATACTCTATGACTGTCTTTTTAACCAACATTTCTGATATGGCAAAGGCGGATGTCAAGGCTGATCTTAGTCTGCGCTGGGCACTCAATCACGTTGTTGGTTTTCTTCTGTCGCGGCTCAAATTTAATGGGTTTTTTTTCAACAACAGACACACTCAGTCCTACCAAAGGAGTTGTACTTTAGTAGGACCGAGTGTGTCTGTTGTTGAAAACCAAACGGGAAAGAAACGCACACACAAATTGTCAAAAGCTCACGAAAGACACGCACGGTGAACTGAATAAACAGCTCTTTCCCAAACAAGTAGTCATTCAGCTACCCTAAATGCAAACAGCAGCAACATTTATTTTCACCTATTTTCTATTTTAAATTAAAAACAAAACAAAAGCAGATTTGGCAGCTATTCAGTTGACCATATTGCTAAAAGAACATAAACAAGCGGACTTAACAACATGAAACATTAAGGTACCACATCAAAAGTACTGCCTTGGAACGGCCAGTAAGAGATTACTGGGGTGCTTAAAACTAGTTTTGCTGTACCCAAACCCTCGCCCTCTGCTTCTGCAATGGTTCGAAATATTTAGTAAGCTGTTTGGTCCACTGAACAAATCGTATCGAAATTCTATTTACTGCGCTTAACGGGCCACATAACGAAGTAGGCATTAGAGAGAATACACTGTGCGAGCTTTTGCTATTTTTACTTCTCCCGATGAAGTCCGCCATTGAAAAAGCAATATTCATCAAACATAATAATTTAGCTGCAAGACGATAAAACCAACAATGTGGTTGTGCGCCCAGCACAGACTCAGATCAGCCTCGGCATCCGCCCAGTCTGAGCAGAGTCTTCGCTGTCCGCATGGAGGTAACTTAGAGCCTTAGCTACCCTTTCAGCGCTTAGCGACTAGTCTGATCAAACTGGGCGGAAGCCTAGGTCGATCTGAGTCTGTGCTGGGCGCACAACCACATTTTTGGTTTTCTCGTGTCGTGGCTCATATAATGATCCCACTCCTGTTTAAACTGTCTTGAAGAGATTGATTAAGCTTTTCTGTTAACAGCTAAAGATGCTTCATTTGAGAAGAGCGTGGTAGAATTGTTCATCTAGCATTCAATGCCACAAGAAGCATGGTAAGATAGAGGAAACAAGAAAAACGACTGACCTGTGGTCTCCAGGTATAAGTTGCTTTAAGTTATTTTGCTGTCCACAGCGTAAGTACCAAATTTCTAAATCACCGATGAAATATGTATGATAAATTAGAATAATAGCGCCAAAATATAAATGAGTAAAATTGCAAACAGTGTAGATCCAGATGAGGTGGCTAGTAACGAGCCACCTCATCTGGATCTACACTGTTTGCCCTCTCGTTTTTGCGTTTTGAATATGATAAATCTTGGACGAAACATTTTTTTCTTACTTGTGGTGCTTTACGGGCGTAGTAATACTAAAGCTGCAGTGAAAAAGATGATAAAGGAACTATATACCTCGGGTTAAGAGTGATCTCTCTTGAAGAAGAACTTACTCCTCGTACTTTTATGTCTTTTATTTTTTTCTCATACTAAGGCCAGACAGCCTACGGTGCTGGCTTGAAGGCTATTTTGTGGTATTTGTGAACCGCCATGTGTTGCATAGACTGAATCTGTTTAAATGCCTTTAGATATTTTCGAATTTTATAAATAATGCAATGTTTTAGTTTCCTATACATAGCATTTTCTGTCTTCCAAGAGTAACCAAAACTAGCAGTTTTAGTTCGATTCTACTTGCTTTAGCAGTACGAACAATATGTCTGAACCTATAATACATGCTTCCGTGCAGGTTATGGTCGTTAAATAAATAGAGGATCTTACATGATTGTTCATGTACTATTGAATTTATTAAACGAGTTGGGGAAAAGATAAGATGCGAGGCTCTGCCGAGCATCTTATCGTTTTCACCAACGAGTTTAATAAATTCAATAATACAGGAGCAAGAATGCAAGATTCTATTTATCATATGACACTAAAATCGCATTTTATTAGCTAATTTTTGCACTAAAACGGCATGATTTTGCCATAAGAAAACGCGACGTTTTATGGACGTCAACGCATAACGTTACGATGTAATTTGCATATTTAATCCACTAGTGGATTATCGTTTTTTATGCATGGCTTTATTACACTCTCAGATGCGACGTCATATGATAAATAACAGTTTTTAATGACCGTAACAGTAAGGCAAATGCATTTTCAACTTACTCAATTTTCTATAATTCAATTATTTTCCTAGTGCTATGAATAAAGGTTGTTCCACTGCCTTGTTTATTTATTATTTGAAAATTTTAACTGATACTAAGGTCAGATACAGGAAACAAGCTAAGTCACTAAACCGTCGCCTCCATCCTAAGGTATAAGTTACTTTCAGTTAGTTTGCCCTACACTGCCTACGTACAAACATTGTAAATCACTGATAAAATATAAATGATAATTTAGCTCAAAACTTTAAAATTAAAGCACCAAAATAAAAAGGGGTAAATGGCAAACAGCGTAGATCCAGATTAGGTGGCTGTTAACGAGCCACCTCATATGGATCTACACTGTTTGCTTTCTCGTTCTTGAATTCCGAGTATGATAAACCTTGGACAAAACTCTCTTTTTAAATTTTGCAGACGTGAATTTTGTCGTTTGCATTTTGGTGCTATCAGGGATAAGATGCAGTAAAAAAGTGATAAAGGAACCAGATTCTTCGGGATCAGGGTTATCTCTCCTGAAGATGAACTCAATTCTCGTACATTCTTTTTTAACTTTTTGTCTTCTATTTATTTTAACAGACGATATTACGAAATAATGAGGATTCTGGTTTGAAGGCTATTTTGTGAAATTTGAGCCGCGACACGAGAAAACCAACAAAGTGGTTGAGCGCCCAGCACAGACTCAGATCAGCCTGGGCATCCGCCCAGTCTGATCATAGTCTTTGCTGTCCGCATGGAGGTAGCTTAGACCCTTGGGCCTGGCTACCGTTTAAGTGCTTAGGGAAGAGTCAGATCAAACTGAGCGGATGCCTAGGCTGATCTGAGTCTATGCTAGGCACACAACCACATTGTTGGTTTGGTCGTGTCGCGGTTCATTTTATGATCTGCCATATGATTCATAGACAGAATTAGTTTTACTGCCTCAAAATATTTTCTCATTTTATTGAATATGCAAGTTGCACTTTCTGACTTTGGCTGGCGGTCTTGTATAATTAATTGAACCTATTACCAAGTTCTTGTAGCAGTCAAACATTAAATGTCTGAGTCATTTAGGTTATATTCGCTGAAGAGCAGTATTTTCATGACTGTTACAGTCGGGCAATTACACTTTAAACGTGATCATTTTTTGAGAAATAATAAATCAGGTGTTACTGGCACGAATGGCCTGGTATGATTTGGGCCATATTGGGTCCCCTCATTTATGAATTTTCAAAATTGCACTTCTTTAACTTCTGTTCATGTAATGTATGAGTTTAAACCTTTGACCATCAGTTCTGATTAAAATACCTCTGTCAGAAACAACTACTGATTCTGAAGGATACATGCAACTGCAATGTTGTTGCAGTCGGGACAACGCCTAAAAGACGGGACCGAACGATGGTACTTGTACTACCGCTGAACCACTTGGGTACGTCGTTAGAAAAATTGAAATAGTAATAGTAGTAGTATTAATTAATCCATAAATTGCTGTTGGTGGTGATGGGAGGTAGGTGTGTGTGTGTTGTGAATGGGGGGGGGGGGGAGGGGAGGTGGAGAGGGCAGGGGGCGGGTTGCAGAAACATGCTTCAGACCTCAAATCATCAAACAATATTTGGTATGCATACCACTTGTAAGATTCTCTTTAAATTGCATGTTAGAGTTGCTCCCATTTCATAAATAAAACCAAGTAACATCAAATTGGGCATTGTCTGACTGAGAAAAGACGGGATCACGCCCGTTTTTCAATATATCTGTTGGATGTACTTTAGCAACAGATATTCTAATGACGTGTCAAACCACAAAAAAGTAAAATCAAATCAAACCTTATTCGAAATCATGCACGGACGGGGCGATTTAAACTAGAGCGACTTCCTTGCATTTTTCTGCGCCCTACAATACAGCAAATAGTGACACAGCCAAATAAATACTTGAAAACGAATATCGCAGGTAAAGGCACTGGGCACCGGATTTCGGCTAGTTTCATAAATTTCAAAATACAAAATCGCCAAGATGATGGATGGATTGATGACTTGTGATTTTACGTCCTTTTTCAACAGTATTGCAGTTATATCAGGACTATAATGATAGTGAAAGTGATAATGAAAGTCTGTGTGCAATGGAACCCCGTTTACGGTAGGAACATGTCTCGCCACAAGTGGGGCTCGAATCCGATCTGCTAGATCAGTAGGCCAGCCCCCACTACGCTACCGGGGCTCCTAAATGACCACGAGTGTAAGACTCTATTTATCATATGACCTTTAAAATGGGATTTTAATGCCTTCAAACTGAACATTATTTCAATAAAGAAACGCTGGACATGGACGTTATCAATGATGTAACGTGTATGCGCCAAAGTAATAATTACACGTGTGGTTATACGATTTTTATGTCACGATGTCATCCACCGAATTACAGCGACGTCATAAGATAAAAAGGTCGTTTCACTGTCTTGTATATTTATTAATTATTATCTGTTAATTGATTATTTTATTCCTTAGGCAATCATTTTCATTTGTTTTATCCGATCTAAGGAATCAATAAGTTAGACTGCTTTGTTTCAATAATCAAAGCGTTAGACACGCACTTAAACTGTATGCTACCCCGCAAGAGAGCCATAAAATGAATCAGGGCAGACATAATAAATACTTCAACTAAGCTTCAGTCGGAAAAGAATAGAATCTTAATCATTGGCAGTTGCAAAAAAATAGACACCGTACAGCTCATAAAATGTGATTGTCTGAAAGGAAAGAAACATCCGAAATATTGAATAGTTGTTTGTAATTATATGTCCTGTTTATGTCTTAAGGGCCCGGGGTGATTTGTGGTAAATACAAAAATCTGAATAAACCATAAAAATTTTATCGCATCTCCCCGAAAGCTACCAGACTTCTTATTTTTTATTGTTCTCTACAGTTCAGAATACAAAAAGAGCGACATCCTGTTTAAATAATGTCTTATATATCAAGATCAAAGGACAATTTTCTGCCCAAAAATCTTAAAAAAAATAATGCCGGTTTTGAAGATGTACTTCAGTCCGAAGGTACTTTAATGCATTAAAAAGGGCATGCGCAGCAAATATTTGTTGCAACTAATTATCAAATAGTAAGATAGACCACATGAACACAGTAGCTTATTATCAAATGTTCAACCCTGTTGTAGCTGCATGTGCACTGGATGCATTCATTAAATATAGGATAGGCAGGTGTACCTTTATCAATATTATTGCGCAGAACTACCCTCTGCTATTTTCTTGTATAAACCCTTTTAATCATTAAAAAATTATGAAATTTCGGGATTCCAAATTATGAGAAACAACAAAAGTAAGACATCCTCTTAGTTTTGGCAAGATCTTTTGCATCCTAAGCATTTTTGCAGATTTTTGTATTCACTGCAAGTCAGTGATTGTCACCACCCAAACAGACCTGATCAAAGCATATCTTTGTCCAGTGACGTATGTCTCGAGCTCTATACATAAATAGCTCATATTGCAATTTTCAGTCAAAGGCGCTGACAGTCAGAAGTTTGATTTTTCTATTCTTCTATATTTGCGAATTCGTCTATGCATTACTAACACGCTTAGTTTACCGTAAAAGAGTTGTACGAGGGGCATAAAAAATTTGAGCCCCACATATAAACAGCAAGGTATCTGGATTTATGCTGCTTTATTGTTAGTCCCCTTCCAACTCCACACACTTATCCCATATGATTGCCAGCCACTGATACCCGATCAGTAAAACTCAACATCTTGGTGCCTTAAACAGCCTTCCACAGCAGCAGTCAACTCATCACCATCCTCAATTATCCGACCCCGAAAATGTTTTTTTCTGCCTGGGAAAGAGGTGGAAATCGCTTGGGGCTAGGTCTAAGGTGGGCAAGTGGGGATCTTATAGTCACACTTGCGCGCAGCTTCCATCGCACCTCGGCTGGTGTGAACTGATGCACTGTCATGGTGAAGCAGAATCTCACTGAGGATATGTCTCTTCCAAACAGTGGAATGGCTAGGATCTTGCAGCTTGCAATATGGTCCTACATGGAATCAGTATCTTAGACATTGATTTACATCAGGTGTGGTGTATTGTACTATCCTAATGGAAAAATGTGTGAGGCTCAAAACATTTTGATATCCCGTTGTACATGTATTACATTGGACGTCCATACTTTACAGTTCTTTAGGTTTCAGGCGCATATGTACACCCGGTTAACTATGTTTTTCAGGGATGTTACGAAACGATAAAGAGCTGTTACAAAACAAAAAAGAGTCATAGTTACCAAACGACCTGATAATCAGGTCGTTCGGTAACTATGACTCTTGTTCGTTTCGTAACAGTTTATTTCTCGTTTCGTAATAGCCCTTTTATATACATACATGTAGTTTACCAGGGGTGATATAGCAAGTCGGTAGATGTCTCCAAACATCGAAAGAAATATCATATTCTACTGTTAAATATAGGGGCAGCCATTTTACCGTACCCGTATGCGTGACCCTCATCTCCTAAAGAAAAGAATTTGCTCCTGCAGCAGGAATATAAGTATCTATCATGTGTGTGAGGTGTGGATAGAAAAATCCGTCACGAGGGTCACTGTTCGGCATCACAAGGCTTGCCTCGTGATGCCGAACAGGGATCCCGAGTGACAGATTTTTCTAGTCGCACCTCACACGAATGATAGATACTTTTTCTTGCACACCACGTTTGGTTTTAACTTTAGAACTTGTTAAAATGAGTAATTCTAGTGCTTGAGAGGTTTCGATTTGATATTGAAAGAAGGCGCCGCTTTTCAACGACCGCCATTCGGCTCTTTACGTCAACGACTGGCGTGCATAAACAGACGTCAATTTTGCCATCTTCGTGACGTCATCAGCTTAAATGCCAACGTCACTTGACGACGCAGGTACGTGAGCTCCTATACAACCAATGCATTGACAGCTCGTGATTTTTTTTCCGGTCCTGGGTCAGAACACCAGGGTAAGACAAATAGAATCTCTCATTGGTCTCCGATGCGGACAGGGAAATCCCAATCCGAGGGCATACGGGGTGTGTCGGAAACGAGGCTTGCCGAGTTTCCGACACAACCCGTGTGCCCGAGGGTTGGGATTTCCCTGTCCGCATCGGAGACCAATGATTGATTATTTTTCTTACCTACGATAATATTTACTTCAAATTGAACAGGGAACTAGCAGGCCTATTTCATGCGAACGTGTACAAATGTAAGTAGTACAGCCGTGTCACCGTCATGGCTAATGTAGTGAACAAACAAGTAAAAAAAAGGTCCTTGACAAATTCGCATTTTTAGATTTTCTAATTGAAATTTATATTAAAGAACAAAATTTCTTTTGGGACGACTACAAAAAGCGCGTGTATGACGTTAATTGTGACGTAACGTCAACTTCATTTTATACGTCAGTTGGTAACGTCTTCAAAATGGCGGCCTCCTCGACAGTGTTTGTCACGGTGAAACAGTGACTATTTTGGATCTTTTTCCGACTTTAAGACCTTGAAACAGGCTATAATTGGATCTTGGGTTGGATTTTATCGATGTGGCATTTCATTCCTATGAAAGAATAATGCATAAAGTATGGAATCGCGAAGCCGGACGCACCGTATTTCAAGGAGCGCGTGGTGGTACACAGAATTCAAGCTCGTGTGAGCTGTCCCAGCCCATGGGCAAGACAGAATTTTCCAGCACCGCTAAAAATAGAACAAACTCTGTCTCGTAGGTAAGAAAAGATATTCTATCCCAGGTGAAAAGAATGGCATTTTCTATCCGGTGTGAAAGAAATTCTCGTCTTTAATGGCATACCTGTTTTGGAAGGTAAGCATCTTCTAGAGAAGGTAGAGGTAAGTCACAAAATTTGTTGCCATCAGCAACTAAAACTGTCAGGAGATCTGACTACAGCCCCGCTGCGCTGCCTTAGTAAAGCATTGTCATGACAAAAGAGCAATTAATATCGAGTCCAGGTAGGCAACAGACAGTGGCCCACTTCGACTCGAACTGTAGTAGCAACTATATTAACTGAAGTTCCAGTCAAAGTGCGATGGTAGCTACTAAAATGACGTCATGAACTTACTAAAGATCAACCGAGGTCTGGACCGCCGTTACTCTAGTTGCAAGATGGCGGCCGCTGAAGACTCTCGCGTTTTGTGGGTGTACAACAAGTATTTGTTTTACTGAGTTGTTTCTTTTCCATTATTTTCGGGCACATTTTATCATTTAATCTATAAAATTGTCGTTTTTAAAGACGAAATGCATGGAAAAGGCGATGAAATGCACAGTATTTATTTCCGTTTCCATGACAATCTACTATTGTAGCAACTTTGGCGTTCGACTGGTAATGCGAGTGCGCATGCCCAAATATACTACTATGGAAGGAACTTTAGTTCGAGTCGAAAAGGGCCAGTATTGTAAAATATCGAGTTGGCAAAGAATAATGGCACGTTCTTGTTATAAATTCAAATTTTACGATTTTAGAAGCAAAATTTACGACGTCTATTGAAATGTAACATCAAGATCAAACACTTTAAATAGAAGATCATCGTTTCTCCTGCACATCAAACGCACGTCTGGACATAATAATAAATCATCTTAAATTCTGCTTTCAAAAGAATAGAAACCATTCAATTCACGAGACGGTGTAAGAAGTTTGAATCAAGTAATCTGTGCAGCTGAGTAACCATTTACAACAAGTAGATTCAATAGGTATAACACAACATCAGGACACAGTTGAAATAATGATAAACATAATAAAAATCAGCAGGATAAAACCTTCTAACATTACTGTGTCCCATGAAAGGGGGAATATATCAAGCAGGGACACAATAATGAATCAACACTGATTCAATGATGATTTGGGCCGCGACACGAGAAAACCAACAATGTGGTTGTGCGCCCAGCGCAGACTCAGATCAGCCTGGGCATCCGCCTAGACTGATCGGACTCTTCGTTAAGCGCTTAAAGAGTAGCTAAGGGTCTAAGCTATCTCCATGCGGACAGAGAAGACTCTGATCAGACTGGGTGGATGCCCAGGCTGGTCTGAGTCTGCGCTCGGCGCAAAACCACATTGTTGTTTTTGTCGTGTCGCGGCTCATTTAATGTTGTGAGCCCTGTAGGTATGTAGCACTGTGTAGACACTTGCTTCAGGGGCCGTATTCATAAAGCCACTTAAGTCGTTGCTATGCGGTTGCTAAGGCTAAACATCTATAAGGGAGATTCCCTACAACTATGAAATTTGGACTTGAGGAACAGTCTTACAAAGACTGTTCCTCCAGACCAAATTTCATAGTTGTAAGTGTAAGACTGTTCCTCCAGACCAAATTTCATAGTTATTAGGAATCTCCTTCAAAGAAATTTAGCCTTAGCAACAGCATAGCAACCACTTAAGTCGTTTTATGAATACGGCCGCTGATAATGTATTCGATAGTATACAGTCATGTACTTCCACATACAGCTGACTCTCATTATCTCAAACATTGATATCTCAAAATAACCTCTTATATAAAAACATAGTTTGGACACATGTCCTGTTTTTCTTCATGTTTCCTTTGTTGTTAACTTACTGGTATCTCAAAGTAGCTTCACTGGAACCAGAAAATTTACTATGAGATAGTAGTTGAAGCTCAACTTCGGCTTTGAGGTATCAAGAGATAACTGTACATTTGATGTCTTGTGTAACTGCTAATTTAAGTCTCCCCCTATAACTTCTTCAGCTTAATAGGTATGACATATTTTCGGTTCTTAGCCTGTGCCAAATCTAACCTAGGATCTAGAGTATAATCATAAATTTGAATAGAGGTTGCCTAATATTTATGGTCTGAAATTTCAAAGTAAAATTTTATACATGCACACCCTGGTTATAAAAAATGAAAACAAGCGAACCCTCGTGCGGTTTACATTTCCGATTTATACAAAAACTTTGTCTTTCGAAAAATACTCGCTACATGCTAGTTTTCATGATGCAGAAGCTATGATGACCTAAACTTTATCGAATGATTGTAATTGTTGTGGATTCTGACCAATACACTATTTAAGACATAGTTTAAATCTATTATGGCTCCTAGGTACAACTCAATTGCATGATTCACTCCATCGATAACATTTCATGCAAATTTCAAATATAACAACTTACTTGGTAAATTTTATATACCATCCGTTTGATACCTCAATCTTAGTGTGTTGCTTTATTTAAGATAAATACTGTTAAAAATAAGTAAGGGATATTCAGACATTTAAATAAGCAGAATTAAGAAGAGTAAATAGATGAATATCAAACTGTTAAAATTCATACAAAATATTCATAGAGTCCTTCAATATGAATATTGATAGGTTTAAGCTTATTATGTGACCTAGAGTTAATTGAAAGTAGACAACGGCCGACACCCAAATTTTGCACGAATCCAGCACAGCAATGACTAATCGTTTTCATGCAAATTTTATTAATTCAGACGCCTAATGCCTCAGTTAACAAGATACAGTTACCATTCTCATTGAGTGGTGAATGGTCTCATAGATGGTGGCATTTGCAAGGGTCCTACACCTTAAATAACGCAATAAAGCCTACCAAAGTGGGAGTTTTCAGTTTGGAAAATTATGAAGAATTTAAATACTCACAGAAACTGAGGGTTCGAAAGAATTTTTCTTCGCCGATGCGGAATTGAGGTGTAGACCCCTTAGTCATTTATGTGATGCTCTAGGTCACGTGATCGGCTGTGACTGTCTCTGTTTTAGCTGAATACTGTCACTTAAATAGTGTTCTATCAATATAAATTAATAATCAAAGCCAGTCACTATTATTTATTTTGTTCTTGCTTCTATGTCATAGTATCCTCTACTTTTGTGAGCAGTATATGTCTAGCAATGTAAAACTGTATTAGAATGGGACATTGGTGAGGATTTTGACTGATCCTTTTTAAATGCTTTACTGGCAACAACACAAACTTATTTCCGTAATAAGTGTTCTACAGTTAGCAGTACAGGGAATGTTTTATTTTGGAATGAAATACCCATAAGAGATTAAAATTACTTACCAAGTACACAGACAGTAAACACAATTACGTAGCATGAGGTAAACAGTGCTCGAACATGGGTTTTACTAAACGGGTTCTCAAACTTCGTAGCCGCTGTACTATTTTCAGCAGCAAATATTGACACAGATGATGTTGAATTACTTAATTCCATGTTTGTCGAATTATTTATCTCTTCACGTTATGTATTAACTCTTTCGGCGCCAATTTTTTCAGACGACAAATTTTCGTCTGCTCAAATCATCAGACGACAGATTTGTAATTGGAAATTTTAACAATCTAAAGACATTTTTCATAAAATCAGGCTTTTTAAGTTCATATTTGAATGGCAAACAGTGTAGATCCTGATCAGACGGCTCTTTTAAGAGCCGGCTGATCTGGATATACGCTGTTTGCAAAGTCGCATTTTTGCGACTTTGGCGCCGAAAGAGTTAACCCGATTATTCTGTACATACTCAGTCAGTCTTTTGAAATAAACAAGTAGACACACAGCGTTGTAACAAGAATGTATCAACTCCACGCAACTTTACAAATCTGGAATGTAAGTTTCAAAACTCTGTAACTTGTTTTCTCCGTCATAAAAATATGTTGTTTTTGCACTATACAGTGTTCAAAATAAGAGGAAAGTCATGGAGATAATTTAGCAGTAATTTTCCATATTTCCCCATTTAAAAAGTTTGTTACCCCTGATTAGAACCGTCTCGTCGACACGGTTCTAATGAGGGGTCACAACATATGTTTTCATTGAGAAATAGCAAAAAGGTATCATTGAGTTATCCTCAATACTTATATGTAGCTCTGAATATATGTTGATATATAAAATATCTGCTGAATTCGATTTGCAAATAACGGGGAATAAAAATTGTATATTCCATTTCACTTTGGCGGATTTACTGGTCATGAACAAACTCAATTAAACCGAGTCTGCCGTTTTCTATTCTTTGGTGTATTCCTCGCCTCCAAAGGATCTTATTACTCTGAACTTATTAATGATACACACATGTCCAGACTACAATTTGTGATAAGCAATCCGTCCTCCGAATTAAGGACGAAATATATGCTATCATTTACTCTCAAGCTTAAAGATGATCTTTATTCATTCATCACTATTTAAACATTACATTACTTGAGCTTCCGTAAAATAATTCCGCCTTGAGACAAGTCTTGATCATAACCCAACGTTGTTATTTAAAACCAGGGGATTAGACAGCAGTAAATACTATAATTGCATGACAAACTTCCATTTTTCCTAGAATATCGCTTGAGGTCTTGGGAAAGCCAAAATGCCTTTCTTTAAAAAAAAGTAATTATTGAAGATATTATGTAGCGCGAATACGTAAATAATGCAGCTACTACTCTAATGAGCGACACATTTCCGATAGGTTTGCTTGTTACGACTGTGGAAGTAATGCTTGAGTTCATAAGTGTACCAACAATTGGAAGTTGTAAGACCAGATGAACTGCATTCAAAAACTATGGAGTTTTATCCGTCTGTGAAGCCTTACCGGGTTTTTCGTTTTCATCGACTAGTACACTCAAGGGCCAAAAGTAATTCCACAAAAATAATTTCCCATAGACTTTAGTGCATTTACGTGTTCAAAAAGAAAATCAATTTTGGCAGTTAATCTGGGGCAATCATAAAACAACTACTATGGTTGGAAAGCTAAAAGAACAATACAATAAACATTTTTTCAGACCTTAATTTTATCCCCTCGTTGTCAAGCTACAGCTTATAGAACTTAGCATAAATTTTTAAAACAACATGTTTCCATTGGCGTCAATGGCGACGTCATGAAAAAAGTGACAAAAGATCTGAACGTACAATTTAAAGTCAGGCTGTTTAAGTATACGATGAACAACTGAAATGAAATAAATATATTGCTTGCCTCATTCATTTAGCTTTCTATCAGTACCAAAATAATTGTAATATGTTGGACAGAAGAGCCCAAAAATAAGTTCCAGTTAACATGAAAATACACTGAAGTTTATGGGAAAATTTATTTTGTGGAAATTTTTTTGGCCCTTGACTGTAGATCAGAAGCTTATGCATGGTGTCTGGTGATGCCTACTACTTGCGAGCACCTTATTACACTTCTTTTTGGAAATCCGTGTCTGCGTATCTAAATATTGCGGATTTGTCAGAAATTCTATGGTTACGAATTCGGACTTATAAAACAAAATTAAATTACTTGAAAATGATTATTTGTTTGAGAAAATCTGAAATATTTCTGTTGTAAGAACTTTGGTTTCTAACATCATTAAAAGACTGGCGGAGCATGGCAAACAATGTTGCCATGCTCCTATACCGATGACGTTATAGATCTGTTACCACAGCAATTATGACGTCATACTGATGTCAAAATGACATGATTAAGAAGTCATTCTGCCTAGGTACTGCATATAGCAGTTGGAAATTCCATAGTTGTTATGGTTACAGATCTCTAATGTCGGTGATAGAGGAGCATAGCAACTAATGTTTGCCATGCTCCACACATTTTTAATGACGTTACAAACTGAAATTCGTTCAACGGAAGTTTCAGATTTACTCAAACAAATGATTATTCTCAAGTCAATTAATTCCGTGTTTTATGATTTAGCTTCTCAGACTGCATTTACTGATCGCCTGATTGTTATGGCATATATAAGCCGCGACACGACAAAACCAACAAAGTGACATGTGCGCCAAGCGAATACTCTGATCAGCCTCTGCAACCACCCAGTTTGATCAGAGTATTCGTTTTGTTATTAATGAGTGGCTAATGGTTTAAGCTTGCTCTATGCAGACAGCGAAGACTCTGATCAGGCTGGGCGGATGCCCAGGCTGATTTGAGTCTTCGCTGGGCGCACATGTCATTTCGTTGGTTTTGTCTAGTCGCGGCTCATATGACTATTAATGTGTTTTAAATGCAGGCTGGGTTATGAGCGGAAGGAGCACCACAAAAAAGGTCTTTAACCTCAGAAAAGCACTTTTAACAACAGCAGAATGCATGTCATGCCTTCAAAGATTTCAATTAGTATTTGACGGGGTGTGGCATGCAGGCTTATGAGCTACCTTGCAATACAATATCAATGCAATATCAATGCAAATCTAGTTTGCGTCATTGAGCATATCTATGACAAGACTATAAGTCAGTTCGGATGAATGGCGGTACGGGAGAATGGCTCAGAACAGTAGTTTTTGAGTTAGACAAGGATGCCCTCTCTCGCCTCAAACTAGAAGCCCTAGTTAAATGTCTTGACAAAAATTGCACAAGGTATAAAATGGAGATAAGTGCTGAGAAGACCAAACTAATGACAAACAGCGCCAGTGTTACCCAGAGAGATAAAGGTAGAATGATGGAATTGATAAAGGATTACACATGCTGCTGTAGCAAGCTCTGCCAAAGCTGAAGCCAATTTGGAGAGATCAATATATCTCTTGGGTCAAAGGTGAAACTGATACGTTCCCTTGTCAAAAAGATATAACTGTATATCTGTGAGTCATGGATCTTGACTGCAGAGTTAGACAAAAAAAATTGCAGGCGTTTGAGATTGGATGCTATCCAAAGCTACTGAACATCTCATGAAAAGCTCATGCAACTTATGTGGATGCTCGCAGAGGGATCCAAGGAGCCATTGGAGACTGGATACTTTAATCTATATTGGAGCTGCGTCACGAGAAAACCAACAGACCCAGATCATTATTGGCATCCGCCCAGTCTGTTCAGAGTAGTGTCCTCGTGGAGGTAGCGGTGACCATTAGCTACCCTTTAAGTGCTTAGCGCAGAATCTGATCAGTCTTGGTTGATGCCCAGGCTGATCTGAGTCAGCCCTGGGCGCACAACTACTCTGTTGGTTTTCTCGTGTCGCGGCTCATTTATATTTGCGGGATATCTTCGTCGATGTTGTCGAATTATTGTGGCTGTTCAAGAGATTAACGGCATTTACAAATAATATATGAATAAGTAGTAAGAGCCACGACACGACAAAACCAACAAAGTGGCATGTGCGCCCAGCGAATACTCAGATCAGCTGGGAAGCGGGACAGTCTGATCAGAGTCTCCGTTGTGCGTTTAAAGGGTAGTTAAAGGTCCAGGCTATCTCCATGCGGACCCCAAATGCTGTCAGTAGACTGGGCGAATGCCCAGGCTGATCTGATTTTTAGCTGGGCGAACATGCCGCTTTGTTGGTTTTGTCGTGTTCCGGCTCATATATGCTTTAAATGGGTTGTGCGGAATTTCGCAGTCTGACCGGATTCTACATAGTTCGCATCGACTTATGCCTGGTCAAAAATTAATTTATATATTGTGGACGTGATGAGACTTCTTTGATGAGTTGCTTGAATATATTCAAGGGTTTATAACGGCTAGATTAGATTATTAATACTTCACAAATCCCAGTAGAGTTTAAAGCTGCAAAGATGTAAAAGAATATGCGATGATTTGTAATTAAATTCTTTGTTTATGGGACATCGAGAAGTATATGTCTATTAAGTGCATGCTGCTTGAAGCGTAAAACCCTGTGCACGCAACCAAGTATGTTTGCCGTTTCGATGAAACGTTCGCAAAATATTGACGAATGGTTTTTGGCACAAATTTTGCTCAGAAATCTGGGTCTCTAGATACATGTAAACTGATTGCTGCATGTGTCAGGTAAAAAAGTCAGTCAAATCGTTAAAAAAAATTTATTGACCTATTTTAATTGTCTAGGCGGTCTATACGACTTTACCCAAATGCAACTCTAACCTCCTTCGGGACAGGTATACAAGATGGGGATAATACCCAAATTTTCTTGATAACAGATTAATTTCCTCAGACTTTAACACAGAGAGCACTTGTTTCTGTGTATTATGGCGTGTAATATGTTGCAAAATTTAATGCATAAATTTTCAGCAGAAATGATTTTGTTTTATTTGCATAATTTTACCATTAAAAGATATATACAATATGACGACCACAATATACATATATCTATGTGACCTGAATGACATGTCTGCATAGCTTAAGCAAGTTTTTCCACTTAATACTAAGGTTCTTAAGTTTTTAAATTTGAATATGAATCGATTTTGTTTTGTTTTACTCAACAGAAAAGCAGAAAAAAAGAAAGTTATTTTTTTAGATATCTATCATATCTGAAAACAATATGAACAAAAAAATTTAGCGTTTGCTAGTTATCAACATATGCATAGCAATCGGTATACTGTCATCAAAACTGGAGGTACAATGTTTGTTTTATATTGTTCTGCAATTGTTCAGCCGAAAAGGGCGCGGTGGATAAACTGATTTTAAGTTAAGAAACATAATGTTATCACTTTCATTAAGATGTTGGCATTCTGTTTTTGAACGACACAAACTAAAGAGATAAACCATTATCAAGAATTGGTACAATCAGATGTTATTCCCTACTCTCGAAACCGACAGGTAAAGGCGTACATGCGCATGAATACAAAATGACAACACTTCACAGTAAACCAAACGAAAGGCTCATTCCCAGACAGGTTCTCATTCGGCCCAGACAGGGTGTCAGTCTTTCCAGACAAATAGTCGTCCGGCTACCTATATAACTTACCTTAAACTTATTTATATAAGAGCTGCAAACAAGTATTAACAGTACAAAAAGAAAATAATAATAGTGAGGAACGTCTTCAGATGTACCGCACTGGAACGGTCAGTATACGGTTACAAGGGAGGAGGTGAGGGCCTTACTGAGTTCTAATTAAAAAATTATAATTGAGCCGCGACACGAGAAAACCAACAAAGTGGTTATGCTCCGAGCGCAGACTCAGATCAGCCTGGGCATCCGCCCAGTCCGATCAGAGTGTTCGCCGCCCGCATGGAGGTAGCTTAGAACCTGAGCTACCCCCAAAGGGCTAAGCGAAGAGTCTGGTCAGACTAGGCTGATGCCCACAAAGTGGTTATGCTTCCAGCGCAGACTCAGATCAGCCTGGGCATCCGCCCAGTCTGATCAGAGTCTTCGCTGTCCGCATGGAGGTAGCTTAGAACCTTAGCTACCATCAAAGGGCTTAGCGAAGAGTCTGGTCAGACTAGGCTGATGCCCAGGCTGATCTGAGTCTGCGCTGGACGCAAAACTACTTTGTTTGTTTTCTCGTGTCGCGGCTGAATTGTCTAGTCTTGAGTTTATTCTTTGTGCTTAAATCCTTTAGCGGGTTACCTCATCTATATTTCCGCTTTTGTTTCTCTCATATCAAATTGGTCGTTATTGTTGCATAACAGCAGTTGATTATCACGCGATAGACTCATTTTTCTCGTTTATGTTAACACTTTCTGTGGGCGAGACCAAACAGTGTTTATCAGTGCAGGTAATATCCGTTACTGTGCAATCATTTTCACAGACATTCATGCATACAGGCTCGGGTAGACAAAGAAGTGCTCTTTCATAGGCACTTACTTAACCCTTTTCTCCTTTTATGCCTGTATGATCGGTGTAGTACATGTTCCTTTGTGAAAGAGGATGGGCTTAGCCAGACGGCGGGTTTTTCTGATAATAATTATGCTAACATTATCACTGACTGCGTTAGATACCTACTGACGCAGCGGACTAATACTGGCGGCATTTTACGTTTTCGTTGGTTTGCACTATAATCACTGTGTGAGTCCGTCCGTCCGTCCGTTATCAGTTAGCAAAAACCGTTATCAGTAAGCGAAAACGGTTATAACTCTTGAACCGCATGGGATATTTTGACAAAATTTTGCATGCTTATACATGTCAACATTGTCTAACGACTCGCTTGCATAACAACCTTATTTGATGGACGAGGCTTTGCTGAGCACAAGTTGAAAATTTACGGCCAGCTACTGAAAATGCTCATAACTCTTGAACACCGTCACGGTGGTAAATATGGTTCGAATTTTGTATGCTTATGTATTTTAATATAGTCCAGCCACCGGCATGCAAAACAGTGACGAGGCTTCACCGAGCATCAATTTGGTCGGTCGAGCTCTTTTATTAAAAATGCTCATAACTCTTGGACCGCTTGGTATATTTGCTTCAAATTTTGTATACATATGTAATTTAACATTGCCCAGCCACTGGTATGCAAAACAGTGACGAGGCTTCACCGAGCATCAATTTGGCCGGTCATGCTCTTTTATTGAAAATGTTCATAACTCTTGGACCGCTTGGTATATTTGCTTCAATTTTGTATACTTATGTAATTTAACATTGCCCAGCCATTGGTATGCCAAATTTGGTTGGTTGGTTGATTTGATGCTTAACGTCCACGGTAAACAACTAAGGTCATGTCGGGACGGTCAGTTAACCTAACCACACTCTTCCTGGGCAGGCTTAGACCTCCTAAGCGGTTAACCAGTACTAAGTGCACATACTTCCGCCATTAACTGACAACTGCCCTTCTTGAATCAGCGGAAGGAGAAACGAAAGTATGCGGCCAGACCGGGATTTGGTATGCCAAACAGTGACGAGGCTTCACCGAGCATAAATTTGGCCGGTCAAGTTCTTTTATTGAAAATGTTCATAACTCTTGGACCGCTTGGTATATTTGCTTCAAATTTTGTATACTTATGTAATCTAACATTGCCCAGCCACTGGTATGCAAGCCTTGGTTTAAACAATATTTATTTCAAGAAAACGAGCCTATACAAATGTACAGAATTAATTATCGGGATTTGGTCGGAAGCTCTAGGCTTGTAAAGACCATCTCCCCAAAAGGATCATTTGCTAAGCTGTTGAATGCGAGATTGTTATTTAACAAATAAGAACAATCCACATCTATCTACAATAACAATAAGAATTACAGCGAAATAGTATGTAGCATAAATAAGGTCCGATACATATTGTCAAACTATTGAAAACTAAATTGTAAAGTAACTAGAACATCTGTTACATGAAAGTGACAGTAACTTTATTTTAGAATACATGATATATATAAGAGAGAGAGAGAGAGAGAGAGAGAGAGAGAGAGAGAGAGAGAGATCATTCCTTTTCGTCGTCTCGGTCAGTTCCATCCATTAAGGACCTTCTGTCAATTTTTATGCGTTGTATGCTGAGAAAAGTAAGTTAAGTATTAAACCGCCTTGTCTTTAGAATATATTCTTGAACTCGAACAAAGATGTCTTCATTTGTCGAGGGTAGGACGCCATCGTTGCCGACCATTAAGTCTCTCAAAGTACATTGATGAGTAAGCTCTGCCAAGTAAGTTTGCCTGGCAAGCCTTCTTATTGCACAACCCGCAGGTTTGCACTATAATCACTGTGTGAGTCCGTCCATCCATTCGTCCGTTATCAGTTAGCAAAAACGCTTTTAACTCTTGAATCGCGTTCTATATTTTGATAAAATTTTGCATACTTATACATGTCAACATTATCTAACGACTCGCATGCATAACCGTCTGTTTTGACAGACGAGGCTTTGCTGAGCACAAGTTGAAAATTTACGGTCATGTAGTGAAAATGCTCATAACTCTTGAACACCGTGGTATATATGGTTCAAATATTGTATACTTATGTAATTTAACATTGTCCAGCCACCGGCATGAAAAACGGTGACGAAAGTCTAAACAGTACTGCACGACCCACAGGTGTGCACTTTAATCGCTGCGCAAGTCCATCAGTCTGTTTGTCCTTCCGCTGTAGTCAGTGAGTGAAATTGCTCATAAGTCTTAACCATATGGTGTAGTTTGACAAAAATATGCATAATTCTACAAGAAATGACCAATTTCATTTCCATACATTCCTTCTGGCACCAGAAACTGATTATTCTACATTCACCACGGATTGTGCACATTACCATCAGTTGATTATCGTTTGCTTTTCGCGAAACACTTCTCCAAGGGGCAACTGACTATTTGATAAACCTCTATATGCCAGGTGGACCATTTCAGCCTTACTTACTGGAGGAGTTAATAAAAATTCGTGTATACAAACAGTTAACATCCCGCTCATTTTTGTGGGGCTACATTGTTTGTCTATGTCACAAAACGTGACGCTGCAGGGCATTAGTTGATCAATTGACATTGTCACCAGTATTTTCATAGACATTGTTGATCAAAAGATTGTTTAGCTCATTGTACTTTGAAATTTAAAAATAATTACATTTTTTTCATTTCCATCTGAATAAACACACCGATTTTAATGAGGTAAGCAAAGTTTTCAGGAAATGATGAAAACAGAAAGCAGGAAGTGCAATAATCATAGATCATAGCCTATCAAAGAGCACCAAGAGATAGAATAAACAAACTACCGTTTTTCTGCGGTTATAAGTCGAGTTTTTTTCCTACCAAAACAATCCCAAATCTCCTTTGCTGAAGCAGTACAGCAATTGGTTTCTCAAAGGTTTTCTTTAAACAAATGAAAATCTACTAATTTAACTTGCCTAGTTCAGTCCGCTGACTTTTCTCAAACACAGATATCCCAAGCCGAGTTTTTAAATTCATTTGTACATGCTAAAAACCATGGAAAACATTCTTTTGCGTAAGGTTTTGCTTGGAAGTAGAATAAATTCAAGATGGATGCCTCAAGCTGGACTTTCGTGACTGTAAGGGGGTTGGGGAGGGCTTGGGTGGGCATATCCCTGTTTCTTGATAAAAACAGTTCAGTAGAATTAATTCTACCGAAAGTCCAGTTTCCTTTCATGTATATGTTCTAGTTTCCAAGGACGATATTCAGTATTTTAATATTCTACGTAAATCAGTATTCTTTATATTTGAAGATAAAATTTCAACGTTTTACCACTGCAATATGCGACATCACGTAAATGTTGGGTATGACGGGTGAACTTTGTTGACGTCATTGCTAAGAAGATGTATATATGAGCCGCGACACAATAAAACCAACAAAGTGGTTGTGCGCCCAGCGCAGACTCACATCAGCCCGGGCATCCGCCCAGTCTGATCAGAGTCTTCGCTGTCCGCATGGAGGTAGATTAGACCCTTAGCTATCCTTTAAGTGCTTAGCGAAGAGTCTTATCAGACTGGGCGGATGCCCAGGCTGATCTGAGTCTGCGCTGGGCGCACAACCACTTTGTTGGTTTTCTCGTGTCGCGGCTCATATCATCTTTATAACATGTATATTCCATGTATGCATTTTATCTCGTTATATTCGGTATTATGCCAAATCTAATGGATAGATTGTTACGTTCAGGACAATTATGATCCATTCTGCTATACAGTTATCTCAGAATTTTCTCTGTTTACTACGGGTCAATCAACTACTGCAACATTTCGTTGTTGGAGGAAATTCAGAAACGTTCCGTTATCTCAAAATAATAAAAAGACAAAGGGTCAAAGTATTTTCTTCACAGACGGCGGCTCAGTTGATCGTTGTTACAAAATTTATTTATAACGGTACCTGTCAGCTACATTATAACGATTTCCGCGGCGGTCACTTTGCTAGCTAGCGGTTCACAGAATGACGCCACAAATCTAGTTACGGCGCCCTTTACTGAGCGGGTTTAATACAGTTATAATTGAATCAAAGAAATCAGTTTTTCGACGGAATGTTTGATCTGACAGTTGACCGTAACAGATTTTCATTGCCTTTAGAAGGATGTTTGTTGCAGTAGATACTTTATGCGTAGTAAGTGCAATGGTGTCATATCTTTGGTCCAAAAAAACGGCAGTACGTCATATTTTGCTACAGCAAAAGCATTTTAGTGTCTGTATTTCTGCCAAGTTTGAGAGCAAGTTAGGATTATTTACATGTACATGAAAAATTTGCAAACATTTAAAGACTTAATCCCTACAGTTTTGAGATTTTTTGCCATGGTAACGATATGCTTATACAGTACATGTACTTTGAAGGAGCTCTTAAAGATCTTAATTTAAGTTTATACAATATGCTTGCCTCTTAGGTATTAGAGTCTTGAACATTTTCTAAATTATAGTTAGCGCCCAGTCTCACCGTCACGTTTGGATGGGCTAGGTTGTTCTGCGTTTCCCGCCCTACGTTTGGCAAAAAATGTACCCCGTTTTTTTGTATTAAGGTGTTACTACGGGTCTAGTACATTTCTAATACGTTAAAGTACGACTTATTTCGTATTACCCGGTTATCAAACGGCTTAGTGACACGCTTTCAGAAGGGATGAGAACAGTCTGCTTACTTACTAAAATTCCGTACGTTTTACTAGGTACTATTAGGTATTGTCCGATATAACTGCCTAGTCACAGTGAGGTTTGAGTAGGTAACGCAAAATAAACGTCAAAACACGTACTAAGACGTGGGAAAAGCGTATATATTGCGTAGAAATACGTAGAGGACATTCACGTATGGCTACGTATTTGCACGTTTTTGTAACGTTTCATATACGTTCTTGTAGGTTTAGACTACGTTTCAATACATTTTACTACGCATACAGTAAGTATTTCGAAATGCTATGTTTAAGTTGAATTTTCAATTCAAAATTAGCTAGGCCACGTATGTAGGTGTATATATCCGTATATAATACGTATTTTCTACGTTTTTATATGCATATTCCCGTTTTGGTACGTTTTGAATACGTAGAAAAACCTAGTCCTCAATACGTCTTAGAGGACCCCTAGGTGATTCTTGTCCCGTTTTTGTACCTATTTAATGCGTTTCGGCTACGTTTTAGTATGTTTTGACCACGTTTAACTACGTGTTGCTACGTTTTACTAGGTCTACCCTCCGTATATCAAAATGCCATTTTTGAGTTAAATATTCTAAATAAAACATAACTACGCCACGTATTTTTAGCTACATCTATATACGTATTCACTACGTTTTACAACGTATACTGCCGCTTTGCCACGTTTTAAAACGTAGTAAAACCTAGCCCTCCAAATGTGACAGTGAGACTGTGGCTTTAACAAGATATAAGTGTTGCCATTTTTTAATGATTACCCCTCATATATACGTATAAGCAGAAAAAATGGCTCTAAATGTAATGACATCAGACCGACTTGATACACATAGCACCAGTAGCTCACTTAAGTCACTAAACGAATCCAAATTTTGTTTATGACTAGATCTTTTCAATCAAATTAATCACAAGGGAATAGGAAGACGAATCTAATATACGCCAGTAATTGTAAGTTACGTGCAAATATCTCTGTTGTTTTAGTCGTATAAACTCGATTATTTAGTTCAAAGACCGCATTTGCTAGCGTGCCATTTGACAAGAAGCAAACTTCCATTCATTGCCAATCTTTTTTCTTTCCAATACTGTACGGTTAATGATGCTTCCCGCATTAACAACGTAGGTTTGGTACGAAGCGGTATTATTCAAGCTTGTATTACCATTATGCGCTTATGAAATTCCATAAGCTCCTGTGTATTTTTCCTGTTTAATGCCTACTGCGAGTGTTACTTTACAAATACGCAAGAGCATGCACGTATGCCTTATTTATGAGCCGCGACACGACAAAACCAACAAAGCGGTATGTGCGCCCAGCGAAGACTCAGATCAGTCTGCGCATTTGCCCATTTTTATCACACTTTTCGCAATGCGCTCAAACGGTAGTTATGGGTCTTAGCTACTCCATTCAGACAGCGAAGACTCTGATCAGACTGGGCGGATGCCCAAGCTGAACTGGGTCTTTGCTGGGCACTTTGTTGGTTTTGTCATGTCGCGGCTCATATATTGTCTACTATGTGATAATTACGGTCTACCGTATACTGTTTACAGTGTACTGTATACTTCCTACTGCATTCTGTCAACTGTTTATATGTACTGCCTACTTTCATATAGGTCCTGAAATACAAGGTTTGTCCATGTGCAAATGTATTCGTACAAACATACAGCTTTTCGGCTTTCGCTGATGCTTTAGACAGTTTACAGCAGACAGTAAACAACTCAGTAAATAGTAAACAAGGCGCATGAGACAGTTACCATACACATTGCGCAATAGTAGATGAACTGGATACAGTAACCACTATACTGTTAGGCTAATATGAGCCGCGACACGAGAAAACCAACAAAGTGGTTGTGCGCCCAGCGCAGACTCAGATCAGCCTGGGCATCCGCCCAGTCTCATCAGACTCTTCGCTATGCGCTTAAAAGGCAGCTAAGGGCCTAAGCTACCTTCATGCGGACAGCGAAGACTCTGATCAGACTGGGCGGATGCCCAGGCTGATCTGAGTCTGCGCTGGGCGCACAACCACTTTGCTGGTTTTCTCGTATCGCGGCTCATATATACATGGTCTTGGGCTTGCACACGTGTCAGTGTTGCGATAGGAGTTTACAAAATAAAACGTAACAGGAGAAGCCGTTCATGGAATGCCATACATTCGCTAAATTGCATTAAAATTTGTGTGTATTTCTGATATCCCGATACAGAACTGATGCGAATAGTTCTCTTTCTGAATGTCACTCTGATTACGGAAACACACATTTAAAGCTAGAGCAACAATGTCAACCTGCTTTGTACAGTCTGTTAAGATCAAAATTCAGCACCTCTATTTTTACAAACCGACACCATTACATTTTAGGCAGTATGACGGAAGGTTATTCCACTGTTCCTAGACTTTCTCAAGACTATATTATCTAAATTTTACTTTCAAACTGGAAAGTCCCTTTAAGTGAAATAAGATGTAAAAGTCTCTTTAGAAGTTCTCTCTGAATATAGGTGTAAAAACACAGTTTTAAACAGGAACATTTTCTTTATTTTCTTTTTTCCAAAATGTTGAAAAATAATAAAATGGAATATTGATTTACAGACTTTGGCAAGTCTACACTGTTCCATACGATGTCCATTCTCCTGAACGTTCGGACGGTAACACTTTCATTAAAGTTTTGCACCATTTTTGTGCTGTTCTCTAATATTTTAGGCAGTATGACGGGAGGTTATTCCACTGTTCCTAGACTTTTCAAGACTATATTATCTAAATTTTACTTTCAAACTGGAAAGTCCCTTTAAGTGAAATAAGATGTAAAAGTCTCTTTAGAAGTTCTCTCTGAATATAGGTGTAAAAACACAGTTTTAAACAGGAACATTTTCTTTATTTTCTTTTTTCCAAAATGTTGAAAAATAATAAAATGGAATATTGATTTACAGACTTGGGCAAGTCTACACTGTTCCATACGATGTCCATTCTCCTGAACGTTCGGACGGTAACACTTTCATTAAAGTTTTGCACCATTTTTGTGCTGTTCTCTTATATTTTCAAACTGCTTCATAGCATTCTTTGGAACGTGACGAGGTTTATTCTTATATTGAAACATGTAGAAAATAATTGTCATCATCTGTGTGCTGCTGCTGACATTAGGCCAAGACCACATCCTACGCTTAAAAAATTACACGAACTTTGTCTTCTTTGCTTGTGCTTCCGAAATGCTTTATTGAAACCTTTTAGTATGTCCATGTACGCAGGTTTATCATCACTATGTTGTCAATACGGAATAGTTGACCTCATCTGGATGCTACTGCTGACCTAAGGTCAAGGTCATAGACCTACAAATTTGAATAAAATGTGCGTTTCAGTTTTGCGATAAGTTCGTATTTTTTTGTATTTTTTATTTTTTTTTTTTATTTTTTTTTTTTTTTTTTGCATATGGAACCTTAAGGTATGTGACAAGCTTTCCTCCTTTGGTGGCAGAGATCTATAACTGACATCATCTGAATACTGCTTGTTACCCAAAGGTTAAGGACTTAAGGTAGACGAATGGTGAATAAAGATATTGGTGGGGCATTCATTTCATTATACCAGCTAAATAACCCAAAGGGCTATAAAACATTTGGATAAGAAAAGAAAATTTTTCACCGTTTTGTTTTCCTAAAAAACAAACTTTTGTATTTATACATACTTTTTTACACATTTTCCATTAAAATTCATGTCTCTAGCACAAGGATGCACTTTCATTTCTGCAAATCATATAATCTTTAATATAGGGTATTTGAAACAGACTGGTTAGAAAAATTGCAATTATCTTGATTATAAGTATATTTTTACACTTTTTAAAAAAATGCAAGAAAATTGAATTTCATGAAAAACGTCATGAAAAATATATTCAATCGATGGGGCATGCTTATGCATATTGTTTTAGTAAAACTTACATTGTATGATACAGAATAAAACAAAAAAAAACAAATATTTCACCGTTTTGTTTCCTAGAAAAACAATGTTTAAGTTCAAAAATATCCCCAAAAAAGACTGTCCAAATACTGCACCTGCTGCAAACACAGCCGGTCCTTGTCCTGTTATTTATTTTCCTGATGTTCCGGGTCTACCATAGAGTAATGCCTCAAAAATGCGCAGATGGAATTGAAATTGTAAAGACCTTGATCACTCTGGTTCCTAAGGAACAGTCTGATCACGGTTTTCACTGTTTATACAGACGTATCTGCCCGAAAACTTAGGATCTTTATGGTAGGCATTGTAAGTGTGTATATATTCCATAGTTGATTGATTCACCATGAACAAGAACTCTGTTATGTGTTTTTATAGGTCGATACAGAGTTATTGTGTATCTAAATACCTTAAATATCGATATATCAGTTTGTAAATTAGTAAACATTTGGGATTGTTTGCTAATACATATGAGCCGCGACACGACAAAACCAACAATGTGGTTGTGCGCCCAGCGCAAACTCAGATCAGCCTGGGCATCCGCCCAGTCTGATCGGAGTCTTCGCTATCCGCATGGAGGTAGCTTAGACCCTTAGCTACCCTTTCAGCGCTGAGCAAAGAGTCTGATCGGACTTTGCTGATACCCAGGCTGATCTGAGTCTGCATTGGGCACACAACCACATTGTTGGTTTTGTCGTATCGCGGCTCATTATATGTCTACAAACTTGGTACGGAACATTTGCATCAGTTACATGGACTACTTCTAGCTTTTATCCGGATGTAACTGACAAGCACGTGTTTATTAGAAAAAATCTCCACGTCATCAGCCTAAAGCCCTAGCGTATCAGCAAACTGATCTAAATTCCGACGTTTCGGGTGATTGCAAGTTAGATGTCTTAGATTACTCTCACCTTCTTTTGAGGATTTTGAGAAGCTTTCATTGCACTGAGCTGTCAGGATCATTTTATTAAGTTCAAGGTTTGAACAAAACACAATGAACAATGACTAATAGAAATGAAAATATACAACAATTACCAAGTTAAGCATCCGGGATCGCTAGATTAACAGGTCAGCGCTAAAACCTACTGAGCTACTGGAGCTTCTAAGATGTCGAAAAGAAACACTTTTAGGTCATTTTCTTCTTGTTTTTCGATGAAGTTCAAGCTTAAAAGAGATTGAACATTGCTTCGGATACTACAAAGTGAAAAAAAGAGACGAGCACACGTTCCTGTGACTGCAATGGAAGATCATGTTGATCGTCCTTTTCATTTATTACTGGCAATATTTGCCTAGTCAACCAACGCTACTTTAAATACCATTTTTGGAACAGCCATAAGTTACATTTGTTATGTAACAACGCCGATCAAGACGCAATAATAATTTTGAAATAAACAATATTTAGTGCATTGACGATGCTTTTGTTGCGCGTGCCAGAGAGCAATAAAATGGCGACTGAAGGATGTCATAAAGAAGCCAACTTCAATATTAAGCAGGAAATTAGTCGGATTGTAAGTGTTCCACAAATGAGGTAGACAGTTCCGAAATACGTATAATGTGTTTCGGTCTGTCTAAACGAAGAGGGCGGAATATAAGTCTGAATAACCGGTGTTACAGAAAGAGGTTTAATAAAGAATCAGTTTAAGTGATGTTTTTCTTGCTTCCTTCGGATTTTCATCCAGACTTTGCTTTACAAAGAAAAGTTTCTTTAAAGAGTTACTTGCGCTGAAAGTAAATATTAGATCATTTGCAGACAGAAAGGTCTCGGTTCAGCCTTGGCATTTGAACAGTTTGATATATGAAAATTTAATTTATTGACTCTGAGGACTCCATACTGAACAAAAGCAAAGATTCTAGTTTGCGCACGTCATACTGGCTGATATTGTTAGTATTATGCTCAATGCGCGACTGATTTAAGGTTTCTTTTCATGCAGTACTACTCAAAATCAGTGGAATAAAGCCTCGTGAGTTTCCCTGTTTGACTTATACATGTCAGTACAACGCTACGCTTAAAATCAATTGAAATTTCACCAGTAATGTTTGCAAAGATGAGCTATTGCAGTAATATAATATATTATCATTTTAAGGTTTAGATCCATCAGGGCAAACAGACAAATACCACTTTATACCAACATTCATCCGATACATCGGATCAAGTGGCTCTCTTCCATCAAAGTGTCGGACCTCAGATCAGAGAGGGGTATTTTTTCTCAGTTACTCAAAGCAAAAACAGTCTAACCTATGTAAGCCAAACACTGCTTTCTGAAACAGGTACTCTTTTAGATTTTAATTTAACCTCACTGCAGCTGGTGTTATGCCGTGTGGTGGCTGTAAAACGTCTAAGGTACATCATCCATAGTGCAGATTATGTTTGATTTTTGTCCTTTGCGATCGGTTAATGTATTCTGAGAAATCAAAAAAATTTGATTGGTTAAGACTTATATTCTAGATCATCGCTTTTTATTCATGTGGAGCCTTCGATGCAAGTCGATCTTTTAATCAAATGCCTTATCAAAATCAAGAAATTTCAGTTATGATTTCTTTGACTTTTGTCACTATATCATGTCAGGATCACTGATGAGACTTGACTAGCGGAAACTTGAACTATGACTCACGTTCCGTCTTTCGAATATGGTGTTTGCTCTTGAAGGATTTGTTTTTTATTTTAATTTGCTTAATACAAGTTAATTTCCATAGTTTTCTTTTTTGCTATGGTCAGCTGAAACAAGGGTCTTTAAGGAATGGCATTTAAGACTGGTATTACATTGTACTTTGTTTTGGAACTCGGCATTATATGAAATGAAGGGTGTCACGTTTAAAACTTTAATCATTAGTTTCAGAAATAGACATTTACTTTGAGTGAGATAAAGAACTGCCATATTCGGACGTCTAAATGATGAGCCGCGACACGAGAAAACCAACAAAGTGGTTGTGCGCCCAGCGCAGTCTCAGATCAGCCTGCGTATCTGCCTTATTTTACCAGATTCTTTGTTAAATGCTCAAAGGATAGCTTAGGGTCTAAGCTACCTCCATGCGAACAGCGAAGACTCTGATCAGACTGGGCGGATGCCCAGGCTGACCTGAATCTGCGCTGGGCGCACAACCACATTGTTGGTTTTGTCGTGTCGCGGCTCAGTTATAGTTATGCACAGAGTGACAGGAATATTGCAGGATGCAAACGCGACGATATGATCTTAAGACGTGCAAATGAGCTGTTAATGGATAATTTAAGGAGAATCAGGCTACCCTAGACAGTTTTAGTTATCTATACAATTGTAGTTCAGAAAAGCACAGCTATTTTTCTTTTTACTCATTTGTGTCTTTAGCTTTGATTCTTTATTTCAATGCGCCGTTCCTCTATGAAACGAAACTCTGTAGCTTAGTAGCTGTAAATAATAATTCTTGATCATAATGCCCCTTACCGCCGTGGATTCGAGCCTCGTTTGGGGCTGAGGTGTTAAACCCAAGTTCTATTTACGGAAGGACAAAATGAATTTTCCTCCAGAAATTTGTGTTTTGTCTACCTTCGAGCGAGACCAGCATCAGGTCAATGGGAGTTAGATATTTCTTGAATTGGCTATTAACCTCAACAGATAACTTTCCTGTGATTTGCATCAGAATTTTGATTGAGGGCGCAAATTCGTCTAACCGTTTAAAGTTAAATATCACATCTAGGTTTTGTACTATTCTTTTGAAATAGGACAAACTTTGGATTTAAATGGTAGCTTTCCTAGAAGCAAGGCCCCTCCTCCTCAATAATGATCAACCATTAAAGGAAAGAATTTGTTCTCCTAGGAGCAAACTCCTTAAAGTTATACCGTAATTACCTTAAATTTTCGGACAAACAGGTCTGAGCAAACAATGTAGACCCAGATCAAACTGCTCCAATTGGAGCAGTTTGATCAGAGTCTACATTGTTTGCCATTCACTCAGCATCATTTGGTTGCATTCATGTGTGTAAAATCTACTTTCTAAGAATTTTCGAAAAATAATTGTCTGACTTTTGGGTGTCCGAAATTTTAGGGTAATTACGGTACTTGATTTCCGATAAGTGAGTGGCAACAGAGTTGCTTCCCCTGATATTGCACTCATTCTCTCCTTTCATCACTGATCAACATTGCACTATTACATAATTTGAGCCGCGACACGACAAAACCAACAATGTGGTTGTGCGTCCAGTGCACACTCAGATCAGCCTGGGCATCTGCCCAGTTTGACCAGACTCTTCGTTAAGTGCTCAGAGTTTAGCTAAGGGGCTAATCTATCGCCATGCGGACAGCGAAGACTCTGATTAGACTGGGCGGATGCCCAGTCTGATCTGAGTCTGCGCTGGGCGCACGACCACATTGTTGGTTTTCTCGTGTCGCGGCTCATTTGGTGTTATCTGCAAGTTTCAGTTCTTTTTATTAACTGAGCCTCGACACGACAAAACCAACAAAATGGCATATGCGCGCAGCGCAGATCAGTCCGGGCATCCGTCCAGTGTGAACAGAGTTTTTGCTGTCTGCATGGAGCCAGCTTAAACCCTTAGCTACCCTTTAAGCGCATAGCCAGGCTCTGGGGTCTTCGCTGGACGCATGTGCCGCTTTGTTGCTTTTATCGTATCGCGGCTCATTCTGCTGGGTTCCTTTACAATGCAGAGAAAAATAGTATGTTGTAAAGAGCCCAAGCATTCTATAATTATGACTAAGAGATATAAACAGCCATACTTATTTGCGTGGCTTTGGCGTATACAATTCAGCAGTTTTGAAGTAAATGAATGAAAGAAATACGCTGGATAAACAAAGTAAGTATCTAAAAGTATTTTGTTCCAAACGGACTTTAAAAATTAAATTTGATATTCCTTGAAACAGTGGCTGCATGTATTTTTTTATTATTATTTATTCATATTTAGTATCGCTGTATTACGCATTGAGATGGGGATAATCACTGATTTGTGGTGAATAAAAAAAAACTGCATAAAAAGCTGAAAATACAACTGATCTTCCCAAACCTTTGCAGATGCCTTGTAACTGTAGTTTGGTGTAAAAGTTAAAGTTCCAAACACAGATTAGGAAAAGCCATGAACCTCATATAAATTCTTATATGTTTATATTTTTTTCTATTCCCGGTAGAGAACGTCAGCAATGGCAGTGTCTATTTTCATTATCTGCGCGACCAAAGAACGATATTGCCAGTCTACAGTTGTTTCGCTTGATAGTTCGTGCTGTTATGATATTGTCTGAACATTTCAATAAAACAAGCAAATCACCTTCACTATAACATAAAATGATTTATTATGTCCGGTAGTTCCTTAAAGATTTCAGGAATTGATGCACAGTTAAGCGCAAATAATTATGAGGGTGGAACGCGTAAAATAAACGTCAACATTTATGTGTGAAAGAAATTGGAAGACAGAAACTTGAAAAGCTGAGGTGTAAACACGTTTTGAGAGGACTGTTTACATCTTACAAATACCAAAACAGCGGGAAGCTCGCAAATAAACAGCAGGAAATCACGGGCTTCAGCGTTTAGTTCAAAGTCTCATTTTACTTGAGTTTTAAAAGATGACAACAACGTGTTTTCCATAAACAACAAGGTATGATCAATGTAGTACACTCAATAACAGCCTCGTTATATCAACAATCTCCACAATCCTCGGAAGAGAAAGGGCAGCCATGTTTCGTTGACTAAAATTGACAATGAATTGTAAAGACCTTTTTTCAACAGCAGATTATGTAATCAGATTAATGATGTACAAAAGCCGCAAACCATACGCCCTTGTTCATGTGTTAGTCATGGATAAAAGTAAACCATAAGGTGGACAGGCGAAGTCAACTTGTATTAGTAAATTTATGAAACAAAATTCAGAAGGTTTTTTTTTTTTCAAGTATTTTGCCAGAGTTTCCGGTCAAATATTGAATCGGGTTTTTTTTTTTTTTTTTTTTTTTTTTTTTTTGCAATATTGAAGTAGGGCAGCAAAGGAATGAGTGTGAAGCAGAAAGAAAAGTACAAAAATATAACAGGTAAAATTTGCGAGGAGACATAGTAGTGTACTCAGACACTTACAAGTACATCGATGCAAGTCCTACAAACCTTGTAAACCGTTTTACACATGTAGCTTTAAACGACAAGGTATCCCTCTATGGTGAAGAGGAGCGGCTGTAGTGTAGTGGATAACACTCCGGACTACCAATCCAGGGGTCGCACGATCGACCCCCCGCTTCTCCGGTTTTTCGGATGAGACTTTAAACCGAGGTCCCGTCTCCATATGACCTCGTTGTTGGTGGGACGTTAAACTCGAGTTCACTCACTCACTCTATGGTGAAGATGTATTGGTTAAATACTTTTTATGGCATTATTTGTTAGAGGTACTTATATTAAACCTTTTTAGACTGGAAACTGGTTTGGAAACGTATACAAACAGTGCAGACCAGGTGCCGTATTCATAAAGCCACTTAAGTCGTTGCTATGCGGTTGCTAGGGCTAAATATCTATAAAGGAGATTTCCTACTACTATGAAATTTGGTCTGGAGGAACAGTCTTTGTAAGACTGTTCCTCCAGAGCAAATTTCATAGTTGTAGGGAATCTCCTTCAAAGAAATTTAGCCTTAGCAACAGCATAGCAACCGCTTAAGTTGTTTTATGAATACGGTCCCAGATCAGACGCCGTAGAATGCAGCGTCCAATCAGTCTACACTGTTTGCCTAAAGGAATGACTATGAAACTTACAATAGAATGAAAACATTCACGAGAAGACACTAAAACTGAACTGGACTCCCCCAAATGAAAAAGATAAGTAAGTCCACCGGTCAAAACAGGGTCATCATAGGCCTTATCCGTGATTTGTTTGTTTCCGGTGATGCTTCATTGATGAGTTAGGAAACCTTCATGCGGACCAAACAGCTAACCTAATGTTTCAAACAACTGCAGAAGCAGAGGGCGAGGTTTGGGCCCAGTAAAACATGTTCAAGCCCCCCCCCCCCCCCCGGTAATCTTTTGCTGACCATTCCAAGGTGGTACTTCTGTTGCGGTTCCTTGATGTTATATTGTGCTGTGTCCGCTTGTCTATGGTCTCTGGCGGTTTGGTTACCCGTATTGCTGCCCAATCTGCCTTCTGTTTTGTTTTGTTTTGTAACTAAAATAAAAATAAGTAAAAATAGACGTTGATGCTGTTATTAGGGTAGCTGAATTGCCATCTGTTTGGGATAGAGCTGCTCATTCGGTTTACTGAGCGTGTCTTCGTAAACTTGTGTCACTTTCTGTGTGTATGTGTTCCTTTCCCTATTGCTTTTGAGAGCAGAATGTGGAATTTGATTGTGCATGTATTAATTCCTGATCATTGCCCATCTCTTTACTTTACTGGAAATATGTTATTAAGTATGCCTCGGCAAAAAATCAAGAGAACAATATCAAACTGACATTTAGTGGGGGTGGGGGTGGGGGGGGTTCTGGATTTTGCTTGTCTCAGATTCTCAATGGTCTCAACAAGGGAGAAACATAAAAATACATTGTTATTGCGAATCATGCTGATAATGATCCTGTAATGCAAAAATAGCCAGTACAAAAGTCGTTTTCGTGGAAGCCTTAAAAGTCGTCTTTGCTTTCGCAGAATGTGACTTCTCACAATCTATCTGAATTTCACCATTTAAGTCTAAAATTAATGGAAAAGATAGGCCTGAGCAAATAATGTAGACCAAGATCAATCTGCTGCTGATTTCCCAGTCTATCTGCATCTTTTATATGCATTGCTGCAATAAACAAGAAATGTTACAGTATGTAACAAATGCCCCCGAAGGCCCCTTAGACTGACCTTTGACCCCAATTGGGACCTTGACCTTGAGCAAGGAATCCCAAAACTTGCAAGTGAGATGCCTTTTCGGCATGCTTTACCTTTCTATGAAGTTTGATGAAATCTACTTCAGCAGTCACCTCGAACACCTTACAGTGACCTTGACCTTGGGTTTGGGAATATAAATATCATATGTGACAAACCTTCTCATTATGCTTTGTATTTCTGTGAAATTTGATAAAATTCAGTTGTGTAGTTTTAAAGTAATCACAGAGACAATATTTGACCTCTAACCCCAGACAGTGACCTTGACCTTGGACGTGGGAACATACATGGTATGCGACACACCTTCTGATTATGCTCTATATTTCTGTGACGTTTCATCAAATTTGCTTCAACAGTTTATAAGTTATAGCTGAGACACGATTTAAGATACGATTTGACCTTTGACCCAATTGTGACCTTGACCTTAGGCGTGGGAACCTAAATCTTGTGCGCGACACACCTTCTTATTATGCTCTATCTTTCTGTGAAGTTTCATTAAATTTGCTTCAGTAGTTTTTAAGTTATCGCTGAGACACGATTTGTTACGGACGGACGGACTGACGGACGGACAGTGCTATTTTAATATGCCACCCGAAGTCCCTTCGGGGGCATAAAAATCAAGCTGTTCAATTTAAGGACCGTCACGGTAACTTTTAGATTCTACGGCATACTGATTCTTTCTATTTTAGAGTGAGACCCTGACAGATGATTTATACGTAAAAAGATCAATTTGTGAGAAAAACAGAACATAAACATCCCTAGCCACCAGATCGTACAAGCAAATTACAAATACAGAATTAAAACCTGAGCCGCAACACGACAAAACCAACAAAGTGGCTGTGCGCCCAGCGCAGACTCAGATCAGCCTGGGAATCCGCCCAGTCTGATCAGAGTCTTCGCTGTCCGCGTGGAAGTAGCTTAGACCCCTATCTACGCTTTAAGCGCTTAGCAAAGCGTCTGATCGGACTGTGCGGATGCCCAGGCTGATCTGAGTCTGCGCTGGGCGCATAACCACTTTGTTGGTTTTCTCGTGTCGCGGCTCAGTCCAAATTTTCTTGTGTCATCTTTGTAGTAAGAATTAGACCGGAATGATAGGCTGTATTTACCAAATGTCCCATTGAACATGACCTTGAATGTCTGGTAATAGTTTCAAGTTTACCATGTTTCTATAACAATATATGTACAACTACACTTTCTAGACTCCCACGGGCTCAGTTTCAGACATTCAGACAACAATATAATCACCACTGACAACGTGCATGTCTTTATTGAAAATGTAAGCGTCCAACTACGACCTCAGCTATTTGTAAAATCTCGTCCCTTGAGACACAAGGCCACCCGTCGGGTGCACAGTTGTTAATTAACTTCCATTTAATGTTGATTCAACGTTAGGACGTTTAAACAAAAAGATTCAATGTTGTTTCAACGTTATGTGCCTGCGGGGAAGATTGATCAGACAATATCTGGACACATCACACAATTAATGTGTCTAATATCTTTGCTAAAAGCGAGGTCTCAACAAGTCTGTGAGTCACTGCTGTCTACAAAGAACCTTCGTTTTCTCACTGTAGATTCGTTTGGGGCTATGCATGGAGTGTGTAATAATAAATAAAGACTTCAGACGGCAGACAGGCCCGTGCCTGTGCTGTAATTATGATCGATAAACAGCATTTTTCGTGTCCAGCTCACTTTACACAAAGTATCACAGACAATTTTAAAACATCTTAAGATGGCTTGTCGCGACTGCGGGTTCGCTTATTAAATATTTGTTTTGTAATTTAGGTTTCTAGGAAATTAAGTCGAAGAGGTGGGTTGAAGTACATTGCTGTTTGACGCCGTGCGAAATGTAGAAATTGCGCCAGATGAGAAAAAGAAACAAGAGATAAATCTGAGGATATTTTCCTAATTTCTCTACAAAAACGTATGTTGTGACCCCTCATTAGAACCGTCTCGCCGTGACGGTTCTAACGAGGGGTCACACCATATGTTTTCGTGGAGAAATATTGAAACTAATCCCTTCATTATCCTTGTTAGCCATCTATCTGGAAAGCCGCGCAGGTCAAGTACAGCAATGGGACTAGTGTCTCCGCAATAAGAGAACGATGTTGGCCTATAAAAATAATCCTTTATCTAGGCGATACACAAGATAGAAGATAGTTCTCTCACAAATGGCTTCGCGGTTGTTGTTGTTTCAATGCTCGTAACTACGGTATCACAGAGGCTCGGTGGAACGGATCCAGGGGCGTAGCTAGGGGCAATTTCATAATACGCACAACCATGTTTTATTCTCTACTTCTTGAAGGGAAAGCTAGTATTTCAGCCACTTTGGTAATTGCATTGAAATCTTGTCTAATTTATAAATATTCAGCATGCAAATATGCAGGTGCGTTTTGAAATTTTGTCAATTTTGACAAAATTTCAATACGCACTTGCGTATTTGCCGTATAGGTAGCTACGCCCTTGGGATCCATGGCTGCACCTCCTGTCACCAAGTTTTACACCACCCGGTATGGAACCTTTATTGCTATCAATAACAGTCTAACAATTGGGAGAACTAAAATTATAACTGTCAATGTTGATAGAACTGAACAGTTTAAGTATTCTAAATATTCAGAATCTAAAGATGCAAATAAATTGACAAGCAGTGCATTGATCAGACTTCTCCATAAAGTACGCAAGGTTTGCTCAGACCCATCTGTCCAAATATGCCAAAAGTTTCAACGTGTCTTTATTTTTTTTTTTTTTTTTTTTTTTTTTTTTGGCGGGGGGGGGGTGGAGGGGGTGTTCAGAGATGGATATATATGATTTAGAAATAAATGCTCATTCGGTTTAACGTGCATGAGCTTTTGAACTCTTGTCAGCTTATGTACTTTTTTCCGTTTTGTTTTTCAACGCGGGATGTTGGATCTGAATGTTAAAGTTCCTGACCACTGTGTATATTTTTACTTTTCGCGTCGTGCCTTATTTGACGTTTTGCCTTTCTCCTTGTTAAGTATAGTTTGTGTACTCTTCTGCCTTGTGTCATAAGGAGCATAATGATATGGTCTGACAGTTTGGCATTTCCTGAACAGTTTCATAAGCATTTCTAGCAAACGTTCTTTCGTTTCTGAGAAACAGTACATGAAAGAAGGTCAGCAAGAGACACTGTGCTGTGGTAACAATATCATACACTTAGGGGATAACTGTATTCAAAATTGTCATTTGGGGAGGTAAATCGTCGGTTTTATGGTCGGAAATTTCGTTTTACGGCGACGCGCCAGCGGAGCCGTAAAACGGAATTTGCGACCATAAAACCGATGATTTACCTCCCCAAATGACAATTTTCAATATAGTTATCCCCATTCTAATGCACTTTTTCACATTTTCACCTTTCCGATTGTACTTCTTTGCACCCATTGCAAACTCTTTCAGCAGTGTTAAACCAAACGTCAGCCAATGAGAAGCGACGTTTTATAATGACGTCGGGCTTGCGACAGTATATCGCAGAACATAATGTCGCAAATTTTTTACTTTATCCAGTCAGACGTCGCGTTATACTTGTAAGTGCATTAGAATTGTGTATTTTTTCACCACAACATGCAACGTGTGTAACTAACGCAGTAAACTTATGGTTCTTGGTATACCCGGTTACTAGTCCAATTTCCAGTACACTTATAGTGACTTCTGGCATCGTTATATGAGTGCGTGGTATAGTCTTCTTTTTCTTCACAATTGACCCAGTTTAACTGAGAACGAACTCTCAAACACTGTTCTTTGTAACAATAATGAAACAGAGCACGACACAAATTAAATGTGTCAATACTATAATTGACGTTCCATTTTCAACGCAACTGAGGAAGAAAGTTCAGAAAGGCATACATTGGTTATTGGTCTGATAAAAGCAACAGACCGAACAGATTTAGCCTGACAAACCGGTGATATTCAGAAAAGCTTTCCGAAGACAGGTTCCGTTTTATAAAATACTGTACTTACTCTGTTATGATACGATGAACTTTCTTTCAAATACAACCCAATGGTCTAAATCTGCCCTACATCTACATTTTGGGGGTTGTTTTAAAAGGAAAACCCCTATATTCTAGCGGAAATTTATGAGAATTATTGATCAACTTGAGATTATTCTAGAAAGGATAAAACAACGTTTTATGCCCGATAAAAACCAGTAAGTAAATTTTGGCGTCACTAGACCTTATAAGACCTTATTTGAGCCCGACACGAGAAAACCAACAATGTGGTTGTGCGCCCAACGCAGACTCAGATCAGCCTGGGCATCCGCCCAGTCTGATCAGAGTCTTCGCTTTCCGCATGAAGGTAGCTTAGTCCCTCAGCTACCCTTTAAGCGCTTAGCAAAGAGTCTGATCAGACTGGGTGAATGCCCAGGCTGATCTGAGTCTGCGCTGGGCGCACAACCACATTGTTGGTTTTCTTGCGTCGCGGCTCATTTTATTTAGGTATCGCCGAAACTGTAGCCTTCCATTGTTTCCTTATTTGATATGAAACAATATCCCACTGGACACATGAGGCTGAATCAACACTGACTCAACCTTGGTTCAACCTCATGACTTTGAATCAAGGTTGATTCATTTTTATATTTTTTATGTTTTAGGACGCATGGGGTTTTCATCCATTTTTGTAAGGGAGCACAGCTTTACAGCTTTAAAAATTGACTTTTACTTTTTGGCCTCTTTTTTGTGTCTTTGACAGAGCTCTTCCCAGGTAAGATATGCTTTGTGAGGAAGGAATTTGCTCCTAAAGAAGCAAATTCTGTCCTTTAGGAGTTGGTCCCCTTCGGGAGGGAAAAAACTGGCAGAGTTGTTTCCGCGAAAGGTGTGCCCATGCGCATTAATGTGCTGTTTCTGTATATATTATTATAATATTGCTTGCAAACAACTGTATACATGGGACTCAAAAGAGGGCCCAGAGAAAGTTGGATATACATCCAACTGGGCTTCCTCTATAAGTATAGTCATAATTATCTGTACGATTATACCGATCTTAGGTCGACGTATTTCGAAGATTTTTTTTCTTATAAACCTTGCATTCATTGACATGCCTTTGGGTACAGGGACCTGGATTTCTAGCCCTTTGGTAGTGAACAATATGGCATACATAACCTTGTTCATACTTGCAATCATTTTGGCAATGCAAGGCCTGTCACTATCTTTGATGAGCCATACACGGTTACTATTTTTCGGTGCGGCTCCAAATAATGTAGCCAAATCTCATCACCTGTAACAGTTACTACATTCGTATTTTTTTTCTTATCGTATCTGGGAAAACTTTTCAAAACTTGCGTTTTTCCTCCTCCGTGAGCTATTGCTAGACCCACCTAGCACTTTTTTTCAACTTTGAAATATTTCTCAAAATGCGCATTACAGATGCTTTGAAATTCCAACCATGTCCGCAATCTGCTGATAACTATATCTTGCGACAGTTTACCATTTGTGTGATTTTTTAACAATTCCCGGACAATTTGCAGACTTATGTCGACCATATTTAGAAGCCATTTTAACAGACTCCACGCCTGCATTAAATTTCCTAACCCATCTGCAAACTTTGGAAAAAAGATATTTGATTACTTCCATAAACAGCACATATGTCAGCATAAATGTCCTTTGAACCTCTGTCGAGTAAAGCGCGAGTTTTAATGACAGTACTGATTTCGTTCGTACTTTGACACTTTTCCCAACTACTTTGCCCAACCATCTATGAGCAGGGTGTGGGCAAATGTAAATTTTGAGTTGGATATTGTGTCTAAATGTAAAGTTCATACATTCATTTAAAGCTATGACATAGGAAACACGTATATATTATAGCGGTTAACAAAAGCCAGTTGCATTACATTTGATTCCACCCTAATACAAAATGGAAAGAAAAACAAGAGCTCCGCCAAGCTTGGCAATATACGCGCGTTGGGGATTTAAGAAGGCAAGGAAACAAGATATGACAGAACTTTGTCAGTAACTGAAATCATTAATCGTGAAGAAGAAATGAAATCGCAATAAAAGTTATACAAAAGGTCATAATTGTGTCAAAACTTCAAGGAGAGTCGGATAGTGCATTGTGTTTGTACAAAGAAAATAAGACATGAAATCACTGCAAGAAATATCCGAACGGGGATGCTTCTGTCAAAACTGAAGATGTCGCTGTAGTTCTTTTTCTGTCCACATCGTATGATACGTTTTGAATTTGTACAAACTTTCATGAAGAAACCTTAAACGGTATCAGATATATGGAGCGGACATGAAGGTAATACAAAACTACTATGCAAAAAATACAAGGGACACAATTCCATCTAAACTGGTAGTACGGTTATGGTTCTTTTTCTCTGCACATTGTCTGATAGTGTTTTACATTTGTACAAACTTTCATTAATAAATCTTATACGGTTTTTGAGATATGGAGCTGCCATGAAATATTACCTTTTGACTTCCGACCTTTAAGTATGACCTTGACCTTTGTCGGACATTGTTGAAATATATGTTCTGTACCTTGTCTTGATAAGGCTAGCAGTTGATCGAAATTTCACAAAAAATCTTTCAAGGGATTATGGGGATATGGAGGGGACACGAAGCTAATTCAATACTACTTTTTGAATACAAAGGGGCATAATTCCATCAAAACTGAAAGTAGGATTTTTGTTCTTTTTTCTGCACATTGTCTGATAGCGATTTATATTTGTACATATTTTCATGAAGAAATCTTAAACAGTTTAAAAGATATGGAGCGGACGCGAAGATATGAAATTACCATGATTACAAAACTACAAAGGAGCACAATTCCGTCAAAACTGGAACTAGGGTTTTGGTTCTTATTTCAGCACATTGTGTGATAGTATTCTATATTTGAAGAAAAAAATATGAAGAAATCTTAAGCGGTTTTCGAGATATGGAACGGAAACTAAATGTTATCTTTTAAACTTAGACCTATAAGTGTGACCTTGACCTTTGTCGGACAGTGTTGAAATATGAGATCTGCACATCGTCTCGATAGGGTGAACATTTGGCCCGACTTTCGAAAAATCTTTCGTTAAAGAGATATGGAACGGACAAGAAAAGTTAACGGACGGACGGAAAGACAGAGGCCACGACATGATACGAGGCGTCTTCGACGGGCGTATTAAATCAAGAAAAAAAATACTAGCTACCGTTCCTGTTTTCACTGCAATGGAAACTCATGTTTTCGTCGTTTTCATTAATTGCTGGCATTTCATTTTTTTGGGGAAAACGCGATAATAATTTTGAAGTAAATAGAATTTTCTGTACTGACGATGACTTTGCTGCGCGTGCCATAGAGCAATAAAATGGCGACTGAAGGATGTCATAAAGAAGCTTTCTTCAATATTAAGCAAGAAAACAGTCTGATTGTAACAGTTCCAGAAATGAGGTAGACAGTTTCGAAATACGCGCAATGTGTTTTGGTCAGTCTAAAGGAATAAGGCGGAATATAATTCTAAATAACCGAATCAAAAGAAAATAACCGATGTAAAAGAAAGCTGTTTTAGAAAGAATCAGTTGAAATGAGTCTTCGAAGATGAACTATTGCAGAAATATAATACTTTAAAACTTTGAGGTCTTAAATTCATCAGGGTAGACAGACAAATACAGCTTTATATGGGCCAACAATCATTGGATATGACGGATCAACAGGCTTTCTCCCAACAAAATGCCGTATTCAGAACCAAAGAAGATGTTTGTGGATAATTTTACGGAAAACTAGCCTACTTTAGACAGTTTTAGCCATTTGCACAATTAAACTTCAGGGAAACCTAGTAGTTTGTGCTTTCTTTTCGCTCGCCATTGTGTCCTCGACTTTGATTCTTCATTCCAGTGTTATGATCCTCCTGTGAACCTAAATTCCGTAGGCTAGTAGCTGTAAGCTAAATACTTATTCTTGATCATTATGTCACTTACCGCTGTGGCTTTGAGCCTCGCTTGGAGCCGACGTGTAAAACCCAAGTTCTATTTGCGGAAGGCAATGGGTTATTCCTCCAGAAATTAGGATTTTGCCTAACTTTGATCGAGGCCATCATCGGAATAATCGGAGTAAAATATACTTGACTGGGCTGTTAAAACTCAGATACATATATAGCTTTCCCGTGATGCGTTCAAGTTGTTTAGAACTGCATCATAATTTAAATGCAATATGAGTGCGCATCTTCGTCAAATCGATTAAAATAAAGAAGGAAAACCTAAATGTGACATTACCGTTAATTTAAAAGTAATTACACAGTTAGTTTTCAAGGGCGTAGCCACCTATACGGCAAATACGCAAGTGCGTATTGAAATTTTGTCAAAATTGACAAAATTTCAAAACGCACCTGCATATTTGCATGCTGAAAATTTATAAGTTAGACAAGATTTTAATACCAATTACCAAAGTGGCTGAAATACTAGCTTTCCCTTCAAGAAGTAGAGAATAAAACATGGTTGTGCGTATTATGAAAATGCCCCTAGTTACGCCCCTGGTTTCCTCCTTTATTTCAAAATGGAATGCATTTAGGATTTGAATAATGGCTTCTCTGTGAGATAGTTCCCCACCACTCACTCTCCTCCTCAAAAAAGGGTCTGCGCTTAAAGAAAAAAATGTGTTCCACTAGGACTAAATTCTATCCAGTTATAGTTGATTTCCAATGAATTGAGAGGCAAACATATGACAGCGACAGACTTGTCTCCAATACAATTGTATCCATTTGTCTTAAATCACTGGTCAGTATTGAACATAAACAATTTGTACTGTCTGTAAGTTTTAGTTTGTCAGTACAATTCTGCTGAGTTCCCCACAATTCAAAGGAAAATTATGTGTTGTAAAGAGCTTTAACATTAAAAAATTGTGACTATAACATATAAACAGCCATGCATATACAATATTTTTAAGAAATAAATTTCATTTTTCCGATGTTCATGGAAGTATGAACATAATGGGTCATGTGCAAAGTTTTAGAATACATGAATTTCGATATTCATGTATTCTAAAATATAGGTGGAAAAGCTGTCACTAACCAACAGATAAGCCGCTTACTTTAAACGGCCGTCACCATGACGTGACGTCAAATAGTACTTACAAAGGCCGATTGCGCTTCGTTTGATTACATGTGACGATGCGTACCATCGACGTCGCATGACCGACTGTTGTTCATGGAAGTATGAACACTGTTTCTCCGGAATAGGTTCAGCTAAGAAAAATCAAAGGTAATGTAATTATTAACTAATAAAAGCAGTTGAAGTAAATGAATTAAAACAGAAATGAACAAAATAAAAAGGTACATGTAAGTATTTAAGAGTTCTTGTTCCCAAAAGTACTTTAGAAATTAAATTCGATATTCAATGAAACAGTGGCTGTATTGATTTTCATATTTAGCATCGCTAAATCGAGGTGCGGATAATGGCTGTGGGAATTAAAACATCTGTTTTAATAGTGAACAAAAAATACAATATTTGCAGATGCGTTTTAAATATAAACGCTACTTTACCGAATTTAGTGCAACAGACGCGCGTTTCTGTATTGAACTTCTTTAGTGTCGCTAAGCCCCAAAAAATTTTAAATAAAAAGGTGATGGGCAGGTCTTTATGTGGCTTCTCAGAGCAACTTTACTGACGCATTCCGCAGGACACAGTAACTGCAGTCATCAGGTAAGTGGTGCCTACATGTCATCTCGCGAGCGCAGGCGTCCCCATCCCCCTCCCCACACACACACCGAGCCACTTCAACCCCTGCGTCTCAAGAAATGAGACAGACAAGGACACCAGGAAAGAGATTACCGAAGTATATTACAAATTTGAATTCCAAATGCGAGAGTAGTCAATGTTAAAAAGGAGGTTTATATTTTTAATTACCTGCTCGATTAAAGAATGACATTGCGCGTCTATATTTGCTAAATAGTTCATGCTGTTATGATATTGTCTTGGCAGTCGAAATAAACAGTTCAATAAAACATGCAAATAATCTTTCCTGTTACAGAAATAGATCAATTATGTCCGTCTTTCCATAAATCATTTGCCGAATAGTGCAAAGTATGAGTATGGACTGCGTAAAATAAACATCAATATTTTGTGTGAAAACGATCAACCAGGGAGACAGAAATTTGAATATCGCAGGTAAAAACATGTTTTGAGAGAACTGATTACATCTCACAAATATCCAAAACAGCGGGAAGTTTGCAAATAAACAGCAGGAAATCATGCGACTCGGCGTGTACGTTCAAAGTCTCATTTAAGTTTTAAAAGATGACAGCACAGTGTTTTCCATAAACAACAATTATAGTACATTCCTAAACAGCCTCATTATATCAACAAGTTCCATATATCAAACTTAATGCCTCGTTTTTCAGACGAGAAAGGGAAGACATTTTTCATTAATGAAAATTGAAAACAAATTGTAAACTAAAGGCCTTTTCTCAACAGCAGCTCATGTAATCAGATTAATAATGCATAAATGCAGCAAGCCATAAATCACATGTTAGACATGCACAAAAGTAAACCAGTATGGTAGACAGGCGAAGTCAACGTATTGTATTAGATTTAGGAAACTGAATTCAGAGGGTTATTTTTTGCCAGAATTTTCTGTCAAATATAAAACCATGTTTGAAATATTGAAAAAGGCCATGACAACAAAGTAATGGGTGTAAAACAGACAGAAAAATACAAACATTTAATAGATAAAATTTGCATGGAAAACATAGTGGTGTACTCATGCACTAACAATCACAGCGAAACAAGTCCGTGCAACATGATTGCTACATGTAACCGTTTAGCATATATGAGCCGCAACACGAGAAAACCAACAATGTGGTTGTGCGCCCAGCGCAGACTCAGATCAGCCTGGGCATCCGCCGAGTCTGATCAGAGTCTTTGTTTTGCGCTTAAAGGGTAGCGAAGGGTCTAAGCTAGCTCCATGCGGACAGCGAAGACTCTGATCAGACTGGGCGGATGCCCAGGCTGATCTGAGTCTGCGTTGGGCGCACAACCACATTGTTGGTTTTGTCGTGTCGCGGCTCATATAGCTTTAAACGGCAATGTATCCCACTCTGGTGAATATGTGTTGGTTAAATCCGAAACACCAGTACTAAAGTCCTTTCGTGGAAGTCTTTAAAGTAGACTTTGCTTTCAAAGGATGCTACTTCTCAAAATCTATCTGAACTAAAACAAAATAGAAAGAAATATAGGTATGAGCAGTAGAGACTCGAATCATTCTGCTCCTAATCTGGGGCCGTATTCATAAAACGACTTAAGTGGTTGCTATGCTGTTGCTAAGGCTAAATTTCTTTGAAGGAGATTCCCTACAACTATGAAATTTGCTCTGGAGGAACAGTCTTACAAAGACTGTTCCTCCAGACCAAATTTCATAGTTGTAGGGAATCTCCTTTATAGATATTTAGCCTTAGTAACTGCATAGCAACGACTTAAGTGGCTTTATGAATACGGCCCCTGGGCCTACAACGTTTCTCATTTGATCTGCATCCTTCAGACGCATTTCTGCATTAAAGATTCAAACTGTTCAATTTTTAACAAAATTACGGTTATTATTTTGAGTGTCCCAATTTTAGATGTTACGGTATACAATTTCTTACTATAGGTTTTTTACAAATTTTAAGAATGAAAGTGGTCAAAGTACCCAAATCATAAGTCCGAACTCGTAAGTCATTTTAACATCGACAATTTCGGAATATTTTAGATACAGAGATATGGACCCCAAAATTAAGGTGCGATCAGGTGCTCGCGTGTAGTAAGCATCACCTGCCTATTATTATACACCCGCAATATCTACATGTATGTATCAGTGGATAAAGTCAGTGAAAAAGAAAGTCCGGTATTTGAAGCTTAGCTAAGCTTCGGCTGAGGCCATCAAATCGGCAATTAGTTTAGAAACGGCCATATTGTAGGGATCAATGAGGTCATGGTGTCTCCCATAAAACTTTTTAATTGTTGACACAAACTTTACTTTCTGATAACCCTTTGTCAAAAGATTACGGGTGAGCAGCTTCCCTCTTTCAACAAAGTCTTGATATTTGAAACAGGCTCTAGCATAGCGGACTAGATGAGAAACATAAACTCCGTATGCAGGTGCCGAAGGGATATAACTACTCAATAAAAGCATCGCGAACGACTGCGTGATACCCCGCCACTGCAAACCATTTTTCACACACCGATTATTCCAGATTAATGTATGAATATAGCCCGGGGCCAGGGGGAGATAACTCCCATGGGTAAATTTGAGCCTCACTGGAGGCTTTCATCACTCTGATCATTTGCTGAAAGTTTCAGAAAAATTGCTTCAAACTCTGATTTTATATGGAATTTTTCATGATTTTATACATGTATATAGTCCCAGGGCAGGGGCAGATAACCCCCAATGATAAATTTCTGTGCTCATAAAAAGCTTTTGTTACTTCGATCATGTTTGTGAAGTTTCATCATAATACTCCAAGTAGTAAAGGAACTAGAGGCCAGAAACCATTTTTCGTACATTAGTGCCTGCCATAACTCTGTCAGAAATTAACGAAATTTGCCCATTAACAATCCCAAGCGAGACATTCTTGGTACAAATGCATATGCAAAATCTGAAGGAAATCCGAACGGAAACGACGTGCGGACGGACGGACAGACGGACGGACGTATGTACTATGGACGGACGGACAGACACACGGACAGCCAAAGTGAAAACATAATACCCGCCACTAACGTGTGGCGAGGTATAAAAACGGAAAGTTAACTATGGGAAAATTGACGTCGTTCCTCTTGTCATACAGCCTAGTAGCAAGTTTTCCATTGTCAATATAGAGATAACAAACTAAGTATAAGGCAGATGAACTGGACTCTGTGGTGTCTTTCATTTCAAGTTCACATGGATAGATGAGGTCAGTAAACTCCGAAATGGATTATTCAGATACAGAATATCTATGTACCTATATATAGGTGAAGTTGAATTTAAGTGCAAGGTGTTTAAGGTGTTTATTACCCTCATTTAGGTGCCCTTATATAAACTCCGCCTCATACCCGTAAAGAAAACAAGTCGGCAAGTAAATGAGCGCAGTTAGTGCCCATTGGATGCCACCTGTCTGTTGAAAAATCTGTCTGCTAAACTCCACGTAAATATTGTCGATTAGACATTCCAGCATGTTAATGACATCATCCTCAGAACATTTTGTATGAATATCACAAGAACAAATCTGATGCGTAACCGAACAGTCCACTTTTCGCTAGGGTTGACTGCCCATTTTAGCACAAATAAACATATTCTGCTACAGCTGACTGCTATAATACTGATATAATACCGTATCATGGCAGCTTTATATTGATAGAAGCCATCTCTGCAGCAATTCCCTTGTAAACCTTAATTTTACCTTCACTGATTTGACCGTCATCAGTTTGGCACGAATGTGCTGGCAGAATGGGAAATACTACTACTGTCCCTGAACAGTCTGGCCTTGGTCTACAGTCTGGCATTGCTGAGACATTCCTGTCCCAATATTTAGTGAGGTGGTGTAAGTTTTACAGATCATTTTGGAACATTTCTTTGTTTGTAAGACCACATTCGTATCTGTGTTTATATATCACTTTGAGTGAATATCCAAGTATATGCATGTACATGGTAAACAGTAAAATGAATAAGATGAAGAGGGGAAAATATCAGAATCCAATTATGTCTATGCAAAGAGATATATTAATAAGAATTAGTTCTGGAAAGACTAAACTGCCTTGGTCAAAGCCAGTCAACAAGTTCTTATTTCTTGAGACCTTGTATTGCTTATATGCCATTTATTCAAGATCTTCTGGATAAGTTTTTTTAGGTCCAGTTTCCACAAATTTTACTTAAGAAACCAGTTAAAATATTTCAACAGCAGAGTATTAGCATTCGAATCATGAAGTTCAGAATTTGGCCGTTTCTATGCTTTCATTTTAAGGAGTCAAATGATGATTTCTGACCATGTATTGACGCACAATTAGCCAGGTAAGAGATTTTGATCAGTGCACTGATTGCACATGCATAGTATGCTAAATCAAACAGGTGTGACTTCCCTTATTGAGTAAATAAACCTTACCTCCACTGAACTAGACAGTGTAAACAGTTTTAAAAATTCGTACAAGACCTATATATCAGAGTGAGACACACTCAGATGATTCATACGCTCGAGTGTGTCCTTTGATGTCTGGTAATAGCTTCAAGTGTACCATGTTCAGTAACTATATTTGTGCAGCTACACCTTCTAGACTCCCACGGTCGTGTTCAGACATTTAGACAACAATATAATTACTACTGACAACGGGCATCTCTTTACTGACTTTGCAAGCGTCCGACTAGTCGGACGCTTGCAAAGTCAGTAAAGACATGCCTCAGTTGTTTGTAAAATCTCGGTCCCTGAAGACACACAGATATCCATCGGACGCACACTGCTTAATCAACACTGAATCAACGTTGATTCAACGTTAAAACGTTAAACAGAGTTGTTTCAATGTTGATTCGTCGTTATATGTCTGCAGAACAGTTTAGCTAGACAATAACTGGACACGACACAAAAAATCTTATGTTTGAACAGCGAGGTCTCAGTTTGTCAGTCACTGCATCCTTCATTATGTTACTGTAGATTCGTTTGGGTCTATGCATACTATGTGTAAAAATAAGTGGGGACTGCAAGTGCGCAGGCTGCCCCGTGCCACTGTTATTAGCATATTCCATAAACAAATTCTTTGCGTGTCCAGCTCGGTTTCAACAAAGCATCATAGAAGATTTTAAAAACATTCAACGAGGGCTTTGTCGCGACAGCGGGTTCGCTAATTATATTTTTTCTGTAATTTAAGTTTCTGAGAAATTAAGTCAAAGAAGTGGAATGTAGTACAAATGTTGTGTAAAGCAGTGCAAAAGGTGATCACATAAGACTTAGAATTAGATTTACCGTGCGTGCTTTTTTGAACTGCTGGCAATTTATGTATTTTGCCGTTTTAGTTTTGAGGGCGAGGTGTGGGATCTAATTGTATACTTCATTGTCTGTATTTTTTTTCTTTTCTCGCCATCTCATTAATGTCCATTTGACTCTTCTATCTGTATGAATTCAATGAGTCCATTTGAGCCGCGACACGAGAAAACCAACAATATGGTTGTGCGCCCAGCGTAGATGCAGATAAGACTGGACATTCATCAAGTCCGATTTGACTCTTCGCTAAGCGCTTAAAGGGTAGCTAAGGGTCTAAGCTACCTCCTTGCTGACAACGAAGACTCTTATCAGACTGGGCGGATGCCCAGGCTGATCTGAGTTTGCGCTGGGCGCACAACCATTTTGTTTGGTTTCTCTTGTCGCGGCTCATTTGTCATTTAATGGGTGGCTGGTTTAGTTTTATTTCTATCCTTAGTACATTATTTAAGGAACAATACTTATTTTATAGACCCTGATCAGACGCCGCGTTTTGCGGCGGTCTGATCTGGGTCTGCCCTGACGCTAGGCAAAATTGAGTTAAATTACTTGATAATGGGTTGAGTTACTTACATCATCATAGTGCAGATTATATTTTCTGGTCCTTTGGGATCGTTGAGGTCATTTGAGTTATTTTGAAAATAGAGTTCCGCTTGTGCGGTTGCTAGGAGGCGTGGCTGGTGTCGCACATTTCATTGCTGGTCATGGGCGGACTCAATGAAACCGAGTCTGCTATTTTTCTGTTTTTTGATGTATTTCTTGCTTCCAAAGGATCTTACTATTCAGAACTTAATTTAGTATAGTTTGTATACTTTTCTGCCTTGTGTCATAGGAAGGATATGGTCTGACAATTTGGCATTCCCTTACTATCTTCATAAGCATTTATTAGCAAATGGTCTTTCGACTCTGAGAAACATTACATGGAAGAACGTAAACTAGTGACTCTGTGCTGTGGTAACCGTATCATTCACTTGTGAATTATTTCGCACATGCAATGTGTGTAAATAACGTAGTAAATTTATGCTTTTTCATATAGCCGGATTTTTTTATTGAATTTCCAATAAACGTACATTGTGTGCTGGCAACGTTTTGTGTATACATGGTATGGTCCTTTTCCTTGCAATTGAGAACTCTAAAACATTCTTCATTGTAACGAAAATGATACAGCACAACACACGATGTGTCAATACTACAGTTTCACGAACACACGGTTCATTTTCACTGCAGTTGTGGTTCAGGTTGTCACCTTTTTTATTATAATAGTTGCTGTACAATGTACCCAGGGAAACAGCTTTAATTTATATTTTCAGGCATATTCCTTGCCATGGTAATGTTTCTAGTTTGCTTATATTGTGTTCGGCGTCTATTGTGACATAACAATTACTTTGTAAAAAGCTGTTTTGTGTATCGTTGGTGCATTGGTTTGTACCAGCTTTGATATAAAGCAGGAAATGATCAAATAATGACTGTCCTACAAGTGAAGGAGAAAGTTCAGAAAGGCATACACTGCTTATTGGTCTGTTAAAAGCAACAGACCGAAAAGATTTAGCATGACACTTCGGTGATATGCAGAAAAGCTTTCCAAACAAAGGTTCTGTTTTATGCAAAACTGTATTTATTCGGTAATTAGACGCATGTTTCTCTCTTCAAATACGATCCGAAATCTAGATTTGTCTTGTATCTACATTTCGGGGATTGTTTTCTTAGGAAAAACTCTATCTTATAGCAGAACTTTATGAGAATGATAAACATGTTTTGGGTCATTCTAGAAAACAGAGAATCTCGTGTTATAGCTGAATATATACAGTATGTAAATTTATGCGTCAATAGACCTTATCTCGATTAGATGTCACAGAAACTGTTACCTGACATTGTTTCCCTATTTCCCACTTGGCACATAAGGTTGAATCAGTATTGAATCTACCTTCATTCAATGTCATGACGTTGAGCCACGGTTAATTCAATTTTGATTCAACCTTATGTGTCTGATAGGATACGTGTATATGCAGTGCTTCGTAAAATGCGCCTAACGACATGATTGTGCAGCAATGACTTTAATAAGCTCATGAAACTTGCAGTCCGTGCAGATTTCGGTTTTCCAGAAGATTCTTATCGACAAAAGCAATCAATATCTGATCAGGTTTGCGTTTTGCCGAAGGATATGTTCTTCTTATGTTAATATGCAAAAGAATCTTAATTGACTTGTTTTGTTGGCTTTTCGCAAGTCAGTCAAATGCATCACATAAATGCACAACATCAACTGCATTGCATGTGCAGGATACTCTGTTGTCGCTTTATCAGTTTTAATATTCAGCACAGCTTTCTTACTTGAAGGTATTAGATGCTGTTACAGCTCTCTATCAGAACGAAATTTAGTCGTGAAGACATTTGAGCCGCGGCACGACAAAACCAACAAAGTGTCATTTGCGCCCAGTGAAGACTCAGATGAACCTGGGCATCCGCCCAGTCTGATCAGAGTCTCCGCTGTCCGCATGGAGTTTTGACCCTTAGTTACCCTTCAAGCACACAGCGAAGACTCTTATCAGGCTGCTCAAATGCCGAGGCTGATCTGAGTCTTCGCTGGGCGCACATGCCACTTTGTATGGTATTCAATTGTTGCATTTTGGAATAATTTTAAAATCTTAAAAAGTGTTCGATATCGATTTCAATAGTTTCAATGTTTTCGATATGCTGGAGATAGTTTCGGATCATAGCTAATTTCGAAATTTCTCCTTAAAGTTGATTAATGGACCAGTTAGCTGTGGCGCTAATTTGTTCCCATCCTCTAGAGTGTGTTACGCCAATTTTACACCCAAACTGTTTTGCCTTATCGGTATTTCTTGAAGTCGTTGACTCATTGAACACAGATTATAATTAAGCAATGATCCTCAAATAAGTTTTTGCATGTATATAATTTCTTTTCCCCGTAGGTAGCGTCAGCAATGACAGTACCCTTTTTTCGTGACCTGTTCGACTTCAGAATGAAATTGCCAGTCAATATTTGCTTTGCTAAATATCGTGCTTATGAAAAATAGGTTATTGGAATTCGAAAGGCTATGGAGAAACTTCGTTGACATATTTAAGTAAATAAGTAGACAAACAAATAAAATCAAAAAGTTGAAATCGGAAGTAGTTAAAAATTCTTGATTATAGTATAGATGGCAGCATCTCTCTCTCTCTCTCTCTCTCTCTCTCTCTCTCTGTTTTACTGGTACCCTGTCTATCTATCAATTAACTATCTCATCTTTACAGCTTCTTACTTTTTCTGCTTATTTTTTTTCTCTTTAGTTATTGCTACATGTTGTGAAAAGTAATTTCATTATACTGTTAAAATGTACGTGTTACTGCGTTTCTCACATTAATCATTCAATATTGCTTACTGGAATATTGCATCTTGTTTTGCTGTATACATATATGTAAATTGCTTTGTATAACATGTGTCAATAAATAAAATAAATAATAATAAAAAAAAATATCGTGCTGTCATGATATTGTCTATACAGCCATAACAGTCGACATAAACAGTTAAATAAAACGCGCTAAGAATCTTTGCTATAACAGAAAGAAGATCTATTATGTTCGTCATAAGCCGGGCCGGGTAGCGCAATCGGTAGGGCACCTGACTCGTAAGTCAGAGGTCCTGGATTCGAATCCCGGTCTGGCCACATACTTTCGTTTCTCCTTCCGCTGATTCAAGAAGGGCAGTTGTCAGTTACTGGCGAAAGTATGGGCACTTAGTACTGGTTAACCGCTAAGGAGGTCTAAGCCTGCCCATGAATAGTGTGGTTAGGTTAACTGACCGTCCCGACATGACCATAGCTGTTTACCGTGGACGTTAAGCATCAAATCAACCAACCAACCAATGTTCGTCATTTTCATAAATCATTTGGAAGATATGCACAGTTAAGTGCAAGGTATGAGTATCGACTGCGTAAAATAAAACATCAATATTTTGTTTTTTATGAAAATGATCAAGCAGGGAGACAGAAATTTGAATATCGCAGGTAAGCACATGTTTGTAGAAGACTAATTACATCTCACAAATATTCCAAACAGCGGGAAATTTGCAAATAAACACTCAGGAAATCATGTACTTCGGCGTGTACGTTCAAAGTCTCATTTAAGTTTTAAAAGATGACAGCACAGTGTGTTCCATAAACAACAGAAGTACATTCCAAACAACCTCATTATATCAACAAATTCCACTTAAACTTGATGCCTCGTTTTTCGGACGAGAAAGGGCAAACATTCTTTATTGATGAATATAATTATTGAAAGCAAACTGTAAAGGCCTTTTCTCAACAGCAGCTCATGTAATCAGATTAATAATGCATCAATGCAGCAAGCCATAAATCACGTGTTAGACATGGACAAAAGTAAATCAGTATGGTAGACAGGCGAAGTCAACTTATTGTATTAGATTAATGAAACCAAATTCAGAGGGCTATTTTTGCAAGAGTTTCCTTCAAATATTGAATGATATTTGAAATATTGAAAAATGCCAGTACAAACAAAAAATAATTGTTAAACAGAAAGAAAAATACAAAAACGTAAAATGTAAAATTTGCTGGGAAATGTTAGTAATGTACTCATACGTGTACACTGACAATCACATCGACACAAATTCCGAGCAACATTGTAAACCGTTTCGTACGTGTAGCTTTAAATCTAAATTACAATGTATCCCTACCCTTTTTATACTGGAAACCCGTTTTGGGAGCATATAGAAACAGTTCAGACCTAAATCAGACGCCGCAGAATTCTACACTGGTTGCTTACAGAAATTACTATGCAACATACAATAAAAGTTCACAACATTCACGAGACAACCCTGAAACTGGAACTGGAATCTTCCAAATGATATGGTAAAAAGTCCACTGGTCAAAAAAGGGTTAATGACAATATGTCATTTGATATGCATCGACAAAAGCCAAGAGAAAGAATACTTTCAAAACTATAAAACTGACATTTTGATTTTCTGGGTTTTGCTCGTTTCGATTTTCAATGGTCGCAACAGCGGAGAAACCAAAGCAAATTCATTCTTGTCGTGGATCATGCTGATAAGGATCCATGAATGCAGAAAAAGAAAAGGCCAGTACTAAAGCTTTTTCGTGGAATTCTTTGAAGTGGTCTTTGCTTTCGAAGGATGCTACTTCTCACAATCTATCTGAACTCAAACAGAAGGGAAAGAAATATAGGTTTGAGCAGTAAAGACCCGAATCATTCTACTCCTAATCTTGTCCAGAGGTTATAAAACTTGAGTGCATTCTTAAACTCAAAATAAATCACACTGATTGGCTGCTTCCGAGCACATGCTCGGAAGCAGCCAATCAGTGTGCTTTTTTTAGTTTGAGATTATTCTCAAGTTTTATAACCTCGAACCCTGACCCTACACCGTTTTTCATTCGCTCTGCATCCTTTATTCAAACTGCTCAATTTTAGTACAATTACGGTAATTATTTTGAGTGTCCCAATTTTAGATTTTACAGTATACAATTTCTTACTATATAAGAGTGAGACACTATCAGATGATTTATACGTTATAAGAGAAAACAAAAATATCATAAAACAGAACATGAACATCCCTAGCCATAAGATCGTACCAGAAATTTGCAAAACAAAAGGAAAAAAAGTGTTGAAACCTAATTTCCTTGTATCTTCTCACTAAGACTTAGGCTGAAATGATAGGCTAAATATCCAAAATGTCCCCTTGAGTATGACCTTTGATATCTGATAACAGCTTCAAGTGCTCCATGTTCAATAGCAATAGTTGTGCAGCTACTTTTTCTAGACTCCCAAGGCTTGTGTTTAGACATTCAGTCAACACTTTAATTACTACTGACAATGAGCATGTCTTTATTGACTTTGAAAGCGTCCAACTACGGCCTTAGCAGATTCTCAAGACACAAGAACACCTATTGGACGCAAACTGCTTAATCAACATTTAATTAACGTTGTTTCAACGTTAAGACGTTGAAACAAAGTTGTTTTAGTGTTGATTCGTCGTAATGTGTCTGCAGGGCAGTGTAGACGATAACTGGACACGTCACACAAAAATGTGTCTTATGTTTTTTTGCAAACAGCAAGGTCTCAATATGTTTGTGAGTCAATACAAGCTAGCAAGATCCTTCATTTTCTAACTATAGATTCGTCTAGGTCTATGCATGGTGTGTGAAAAAATAAGTAGGGCCTGCAGGTGCGCATATTGTTGTTAGCGTATTGCGTGTCCAGCTCAGTTTAAACAAGGCATCACAACAGATTTTTAAAAACATTCAACGAAGGCTTTGTCGCTGTCAGAGAGTAGCTTTTCCCCCAAGTAGTCCCCCCCCCCACGGAAAAATGACTATGAATTTTCCATAGTAGAATTTCACACCGGAAAAATTGCTATATAGTATAATTTCTCCCCGGAAATATGACTATATAGCCAATTTTCCCCGGGGAAAATCTACTATACGTGTTTTTGCATAGCCGTTTTACCCCTCCATAGTGGTTTTGCCGCAGGTAATATGATTGCAGGAAAACACGCTACATAGCAAAATTTGCTCCTTCTCCAACTATAATAGTGAGGTTCATTACTGAAACAGAAATATAAGTATCTGTCCATAAAATATCAATGGATAATAGATGCTAGAACCACTTGCATGTGTCCATCAGTCTGTCTTACTTTTATGTTTGGGAAAACAGGTAGGCATTTTGCTTTTCAATGATAGCCAAAAACGGATATGAGTGTACGTGGTTGTGTGGATAAATTTGTATAATTTTGTGTTAATACAAGCGTTCATCTGTGCGTGCGCGCAGCGGAATGCCTGGACTAGTGTTCGCCTTTTGTGCAGGAGTCGTGGGCTCGTTTCCCATTGGGACACACGTCCGATTATGATTTTAAATGTAATAAACTCCCTACTAAATCAGGCATTACTCGACAAAGCACCCGTTCGCAATCTTCCTGTAGCTTGCATGCGTATGTAAATATATACGATGAGAAGAAATCACATCCTGCTCGTTCCTTGAATTATTATTATTGATTATTACAAAAATATGGTTGCTAAATTTGCATATCGATTTTTTGGAATTAATCACGTTTAATACCTCCCTTGAAGTACCTACATGTATATATTTCTTATGCGATTAATACCATAAAATGTCTCTGTTCCATTCCGTTCCGTTTCGTTCCGTTCTGCAAAATACTAATTGTCATACCAAACTCAATAATAGCCAATTGCCCGGTGGGGGAAAAAAGGACTATGGGGAAAAGTGGCTCTTTGGTACGGACAATCCACTACATAGCCGTCCTTCCTGTAGCCATTTTTCCGGGGGGAAAGGAGAAAAGCCACTCTCTGACAGTCGCAACTGCGGGTTCGCTAATTACATTTTTTCCGTAATTTAAGTTTCTGAGAAATTAAGTCAAAGAAGTGGGTTGTAGTACAAATGTTGTGTAAAACAGTGCAAAAAGTAGGTAGTGTTCTAGATAAGAAAGGCAACAGGGATAATTCTGAGATTATCTTCCTAATTTCTTTACGAAAAAATATGTTGTATCCCCTCATTACAACCATCTCGTCGAGGCAGATCAAATGAGGCTCACACCGTATGCTTTGGAGGGGAAATATTGAAAATTATCTCTTAAACAAATATGTTGCCCTTCTAATCTGGAACACTGAGTAGGTAAAGGTCAGCTATGACACTAGTGTTTCCGCAGTAACAGTATGATGATGGGTTATTGAAATAACCCCTCGGGTAGGCAGTATATGAGATTGTTCTCCCACGTATGGCTTTGTGGCTTTTGTTTGTTTTTGTTTTATTCAATTCTCGTAACAATGGTCCCCATGAGGTTCAGCGGAACGGAACGTTGGCTGCACCTACTTGCACCGAGTGTTTGGCTGCTCGGTACGGAGCCTTCATTGCTACAGAAAACATTCTAACAACTGGAAAACAAACAATAACTGTAACTGTCCATAGAATTGAACAGTTTGATTACTCTAAATACTCAGAAATGCGTCTAAACGACGCATATAAATAAGCAAACAATATGGACACTGATCAAAATGTTCCGCAAGAAGTGTGCACTGTTTGCCCATACCCATATTCCAAATATTCAAATTAAAAACTTTGGCTTGTTTCTGGTTTGTTTGCTTGTTTGTTTGTCTTCAGAGATGATAATAAATGACTTGGAAGCAGCTGTTCATTGGGTTGCATTTTATTTTATTTATTGATTCTATTTATTTATTTATTTATCTATATATTTAATCTTCATGGATGATCATATATGGCTTGATTCTATTTATTTATTTATTTATCTATATATTTAATCTTCATGGATGATCATATATGGCTTGAAGCTTAAAAACAGCTGATCATTTGGTTTACTGTGCATGCCGTTTTGAACTGTTGTCAATTTTCCGTTTTGGATATGCAGGCTCGATGTGGTATCTGGTTGTATAAGTTCCTGACCATTGCCTATACTTTTACTTTTCAAGTCATCTCCTATTTGGTGTTTTGCTTCTGTATTTGTATGTTTTGTTTGTGTACTCTTGTGCCTTGTGTCACAGGAATGGTTTGACATTTTTGCATTTCCTGCATATCTCCATAAGCATTTATTAGCAAATTATCTTTTATTTCTGAGAAACATTACATGAAAAGAAGGTCAGCAAGCAAAATATGCTGTAGAGACCATATCATACGCTTGTGTTTTATTTCACAACAACATGCAACGTATGTGATAACGTAGAAAACATTTGGTTCTAAATAAAGTCGTTTTCAAATTTATATATTATGCTTAACATAACACTTAATTATTAAGTAAGGAATGCGGCTCTCCTTAAGCTTTATCTAAGTACTCTCCTTCGGTCTAGTTAAACAAAGAAACATATTTTCATTGGTTGAGAATGTCATATGGTGCATAACTATGCGCATGCTATGTGCGCGATTTTGTAACGCGCGGGATTTTGCCCGCTGCATTTCTTTCTTCGGCAAGACTCAGCCGAGTCAACATCGACATTGTCAGTCGAATTTTTTGTTCGACATATCCTACATATTGGGACACTATTGCCATCTTTGGGGCACTATTGCCATCGTTGTCAGACTACGTTTTCAACTGAACTGATAAATCAGCTGCTATGCAGATCCTGACAGTCTGATCTTGGTCTGTTTAGTTCGCACTGGCACTTTGTCCCAATGCCTTGTGTTGTTTCGGTATTTGTACTTCCGATCTTTCTTCTTTCTGTTTCAGGCTGATGCCATTTTTGTGTCGTACAGACGAGGTCATTCTGTAGTCACCGGTGATTTCGCCAGCCCCTGATCGTCGGCAAGGCTGGGATTTCTTTCTCTCGCGGAGAAGCATTTCGTTATTCTCCGGAGTCATTTTAGTCAGTCTGGAACAGTAAGGAGATTCATCAAGGAGAGTTGTTCCTAACATAGGAAAATCTACATGTTACCTTATTTACTACGACACCTGTGAAAAGTAAATCTCAATTTCTCGTTCTGTAGGTACTTTTTATGTATATATCACTATAACTGAGCCTTATTATTGTGTGTTAATTTTTTGTTACCCACCAACCCTCCCGATATATGGGTAATAATCTTGGCAATTTAATATTCATACATCGGGAGTATGTGACCACTTTCAATGATCATTAATCTTTGTTTCTCGCTGAATTCTTATTCAGTTAAAATGGTGGCCTATTTTATGGCTTGTACTTTTATTTATATCAAGTTTCTACTTGTATATTTACTGGTTTGATTTACTGATCAATTAGTAAAAAGTGCATATATAAAATCCGCCAATAATAAATTGTAATTTTAATTTCTTGCTGTCTCTTTTCATCGAAGCAAATGACGCACTGAAATAATTTAATTTCCAGTAGACGTATAGTGTGTTAAAACGCCCTCTTGTCTACGGACTTCTTTTCTTTGCAAATGACCCGGCATAACTGAGAACATCCTTGAAATATTTTTCATTGAAACAGTAATGATATACATCGTAACACAGAAAAAATGTGTCAGTGTTACAACTTAACGATCGCCCGTGTCATTTTCGCTGAAATAGTGACTCATGCTGTTTCAAGGTTGTTCACAGCAGTTATGGAAAATGTACCGTACACGCGGGGAAGCAGGTTTTGTATCTTCAGGAACCATTTTGTTTGAAATTGTAAAGTGTTTCCTTCGGTATCTGTATCTGGTACGGCATACTAACCATAGTCCAAAACTGATCTTACAAGAGAAATATATGCACCTTTCCGACAGCGCTTAGAACAGCTTTACAAGTTTTACTTAGAAATGCCTTGTCAGGATCTCCCTTCTTTACAAATTCTCAAATATTCCGCTAAAGTGTTGCGACTTCTACTTTCGTTGCGGTTGCATTTGTTTTATATTAGGTGCTGTTTAATTTATTGTGTTCTCATTTTAACCCGTCTAAAAAAAGATTGAAAATAGGCAAAAATAACTGTTATATGATTTTCGTATAATTTGCTTAGTCTGTTGTAACCCTTCTGTTGGTCTAAATTATTTAGTTCATTAAAGATAGCTGAGTTGCCACCTATTTGGGAAAGAGCTACAAAACTCGGCTTATCACTTGTAATTTATTGTTTGTTGGGATGTCTTTGTCAACCTTTACCTTTGATGTTAGGGATAGTGTTTGGGATCTGATTGAGTTAGTTCCTGAAGTGTAGTTACTCTTTAAATTCTATATATCTAACGTAACAGTTACTTTGAAAAAGCCGCATTGAGTATCGAAGATGCATTGCTTTGTGTCAATTTTAATCTTAAGCAGGAAATGGTCAAATAACAATTGTCTTACAAATGAAAGAGAAAGTTAAAAAAGGCATATACTGCTTATTTGTCTGTTAAAAGCAAGAGATCGAAAAGATTTAGCATGACAAATTGTTGGTATGCAGAGAAAAGGTTTCCAAAGAAAGATTCCGTTTAATGTAATACTGTATTCATTCGGATATAACACGGACGTATTTTGGAACTATTTTAAAATATTCAAAAGTTTTGTATATCGATTTGAATAGAATCCCTGTTTTTGACTATGGACACAACTGCATGATGCTGCAGGTGGTTTCTGACCATATTTGATTTCCCTCGTGCTTCTTAAATTTGATCTTAACTCGTCCAGACATAACAATGGATCAGTTTTCTGTGGCGCTTATTTGTTCCCCTCCTCTAGAGTCCGTTCCGCTAATTTTACACCCAAACCGTTTTGCGCCATTGAGTACCTCTTGAGGTCATTGACTCATTGACCACAAATTAGGATTAAGCAATGAACCTCAAATAAGTTCTTACATGTATATAATTTCTTGTTCCCGGTAGGTAGCGTCAGTAACGGCAGTAACTTCTTTCATTACATATTCGACTACAGAATGACATTGCAAGTCTATATTTGATTTGCTACATAGTTCGTGCTGTTATGATATTGTCTATACAGTCATGACAGTCGACATGAACAATTCAATAAAACATGCAACGAATCTTTACTGTTACAGAAAATAGATCTATTATGTTCGTCCTTTCCACAAATCATTTGGAAGATATATGCGTAGTTAAATGCAAATTATGAGTATGGACTGCGGAAAATAAACATCATTTTTTTGTGTGAAAATGATCAACCAGGGAGACAGAAATTTGAATATGACAGGTAAAAACATGTTTTGAAAGGACTGATTGCATCTCACAAATATCCCAAACAGCGGGAATTTTGCAAATAAACAGCATGAAAGCATGCATCTCAGCGTGTGCGTTCAAGGTCTCATTTAAGTTTTAAAAGATGAAAGCAAAATGTTTTCAATAAACAACAGAAGTACATTCCAAGACAGCCTCATTATATCAACAAATTCCACATAAACTTGATGCCTCGTTTTTCAGCCGAAACCGGGCAATCATTTTTTATTGATGAAAATTGAAAACAAACTGTAAAGGCCTTGACTCAACAGCAGCTCATGTAATCAGATTAATAATGCATAAATGCAGCAAGCCATAAATCACGTGTTAGACATGGACAAAAGAAAACCAGTATGGTAGACAGGCGAGTTAACTTATTGTATTAGATTAATGAAACCGAATTCAGAGGGTTACATTATATATTGAATGATATTTGAAATATTGAAAAATGCCAGAACAACAAAGTAATGGGTGTAAAACAAAAGAAATCAAACTACAAAAACGTAAAAGGATAAATTTGCAAGGAAAACATAGTAGTGTCCTCATACACTGACAATCACATCGATACAAATCCGAGCAACATTGTAAACCGTTTTGTACGTGTAGCTTTAATTTTAAATTACAATGTATCCTAACCCTTTTTAGACGGGAAACCCGTTTTGGGAACATATAGAAACAGTTCAGACCTAAATCAGACGCCGCCGAATTCTACACTGGTTGCTTACAGAAATTACTATGCAACATACAATAAAATTTCAAAACATTCACGAGAAAACCCTAAAACTGGAGCTGGAATCTTCCAAATGATATGGATAAACAAGTCCACTGTTAAAAAAGGGTCAATGGCAATATGTCATTTGATATGGATCGGCAAAAGACAAGAGAAAGAATACTTTCAAAACTACCAAACTGACATTTTGATTTTCTGGATTTTGCTCGTCTCGATTTTCAATGGTCGCAACAAGGGAGAAACCAAAACAAATAAGTTCTTGTCGTGGATCATGCTGATAAGGATCCCTGAAAGCAAAAAAAGAAAAGGCCAGAACTGGAATTCTTTGAAGTGGTCTTTGCTTTCGAAGGATGCTACTTCTCACAATCTATCTGAACTAAAACAAAAGGGAAAGAAATATAGGTCTGTACAGTAAAGACCCGAATCATTCTGCTCCTAATCTGGCCCAGAGGTTATAAAACTTGAGTATATTCTTAAACTCAAATAAAGCACACCGATTAGCTGCTTCCGAGCACATGCTCGGAAGCTGCCATTCAGTGTGCTTTATTTTGCGTTTAAGATTATTCTCAAGTTTTATAACTTCGAACCCTGGCGCTACACCGTTTTTTTATTCGATCTACATCCTTTAGACGCATTTCTGCATTAAAGATTCAAACTGTTCAATTATAGGAAAATTACGGTAATTATTTTGAGTGTCCCAATTTTAGATTTTACAGTATACAGTTTTTTTTACTTTATAAGAGTGAGACGCTATCAGATGATTCATACGTTATAAGAGAAAACAAAAATATCATAAAACAGAACATGAACATCCCTAGCAGCAAGATCGTACCAGAAATTTGCACACTCACAAAAATAAAAACTGTTGAAATTTAATTTTCTTGTGCCTTCTTACTAAGAATTAGACCGAAATGATAGGCTCTATTACCCAAATGTCCCATGTGTATGACCTTTGATATCTGGTAATAGCTTCAAGTGTTCCATGTTCAATAGCAATAGTTGTGCAGCTACTTTATCTAGACTCCCACGGGCTTGTGTTTAGACATTCAGACAACACTATAATTACTACTGACAACGGGCATGTCTTTATTGACTTTTAAAGCGTCCAACCACGGCCTTAGCAGTTTCTCAAGACACAAGGAAACCTATCGGACGCAAACTGCTTAATCAACATTTAATCAACGTTGTTTTAACGTTAAGACGTTGAACCAAAGTTGTTTTAGTGTTGATTCGTCGTAATGTGTCTGCAGGGCAGTGTAGACAATAACTGGACACGTCACACAAAAAAGTGTCTTATGTTTTTGCAAACAGCGAGGTCTAAATATGTTTGTGAGTCAATACAAGCTAGCAAAAACCTGCATTTTCTAACTATAGATTCGTCTGGGTCTTTGCATGGTGTGTGAATATATAAGTAGTGACTGCAGGTGCGCATATTGTTGTAAGCGTATTGCGTGTCCAGCTCAGTTTAAACAAGGCATCACAGAAGATTTTTAAAAACATTCAACGAAGGCATTGTCGCTGTCAGAGAGTAACTTTTCCCCCAAAGTAGTTTTTCCCCCCGGAAAAATGACTATCATTTTTCCATAGAAGAATTTCCCACCGGAAAAATGGCCATATAGTAGAATTTCCCCCCGGAAATATGACTATATAGCCAATTTTCCCCGGGGAAAATCTACTATACGTGTTTTTGCATAGCCGTTTTACCCCTCCATAGTGGTTTTCCCCCAGGTAATATGATTGCAGGAAAACATGCTACATGGCGGAATTTGCTCTTTCTCCAATTATAATAGTGAGGTTCATAACTGAAACAGAAATATGAGTATCTGTCCATAAAATATCAATGGATAATAGATGCTAGAACCACTTGCATGTGTCCATCAGTCTGTCTTACTTTTATGTTTGGGAAAACAGGTAGGCATTTTGCTTTTCAATGTTAGCCAAAAACGGATATGAGTGTACGTGGTTGTGTGGATAAATTTGTGTAATTTTGTGTTTGTACAAGCGTTTATCTGTGCGTGCGCGCAGCGGAATGCCTGGACTAGTGTTCGCCTTTTATGCAGGAGTCGTGGGCTCGACTCCCATTGGGACACACGTCCGATTATGATTTTAAATGTTATAAACTCCCTACTAAATCAGGCAATACTCGACAAAGCACCCGTTCGCAATCTTCCTGTAGCTTGCATGCGTATGTAAATATATGCGATGAGAAGAAATCAAATCCTGCTCGTTCCTTAAATTAGTAATTATTGATTATTACAAAAATATGGTTGCTAAATTTGCATATCGATTTTTTGGAATTAATCACGTTTAATACCTCCATAAAGTACCTATACATTTCTTATGCGATTAATTCCATAAAATGTCTCTGTTCCATTCCGTTCCGTTTCGTTCCGTTCTGCAAAATACCAATTGTCATACCAAACTCACTAATAGCCAATTTCCCGGTGGGGGTGGGGGGGAGGGGCGGAAAGGACTATGGGGAAAAGTGGGTCTTTGGTCCGGACAATCCATTATATAGCCGTCGTTCCTGTAGCCATTTTTCCGTGGGGAAAGGGGAAAAGCCACTCTCTGACAGTCGCAACTGCGGGTTCGCTAATTATATTTTTTCTGTAATTTAAGTTTCTGAGAAATTAAGTCAAATAAGTGGGTTGTAGTACAAATGCAGTGTAAAACAGTGCAAAAAGTAGGTAGTGTTCTAGATAAGAAAGGCAACAGGGATAATTCTGAGGTTATCTTCTCTTCCTAATTTCTTTACGAAAAAATATGTTGTATCCCCCCATTACAACCATCTCGTCGAGGCGGATCAAATGAGGCTCACACCGTATGCTTTCGAAGAGAAATATTGAAAATTATCCCTTAAACAAATCTGTTGCCCTTCTAATCTGGAGGCCGGGCCGGGTAGCGCAATCGGTAGGGCACCTGACTCGTAAGTCAGAGGTCCTGGGTTCGAATCCCGGTCTGGCCACATACTTTCGTTTCTCCTTCCGCTGATTCAAGAAGGGCAGTTATCAGTTACTGGCGAAAGTATGTGCACTTAGTACTGGTTAACCGCTTAGGAGGTCTAATTAAAATCTAAAAAAGTTCCTTCAAGAGCAGAGAATACATACAGAAGTAGGAATATGGGCCAGACTACGTAGTTTCGGCTAATAAAGCCTCGTCAGTGACCCTGACAATATCTGGTGACGAAACCAGAAAAAAGCATACTGTAATTTCTTAATTTTAATTCGGCAGTCCATTCAAAGACTGATTAATTTCAAAAGGACCCAAATAATATAAAGACGATGATCTAGAATAATAGTCTAAATCGACCTCAAATTTTAGATTTCTCAGAATCTATCCTCTGATCTCAAAGGATGTAAATAAAATATAATCTGCACTATGGATGATGTACGGGGAGACGTTTTACGGCCGCCACACGGCACAACACCAGCTGCAGTGAGGTACAATTAAAATCTAAAAAAGTTCCTTCAAGAGCAGAGAATACATACAGAAGTAGGAATATGGGCCAGACTAAGCCTGCCCAGGAATAGTGTGGTTAGGTTAACTGACCGTCCCGACATGACCTTAGTTGTTTACCGTGGACGTTAAGCATCAAATCAACCAACCAACCAAATTCTAATCTGGAACACTGAGTAGGTAAAGGTCAGCTATGACTCTAGTGTTTCCGCAGTAACAGTATGATGATGGGTTATTGAAATAATCATTTGGGTAGGCGATATATGAGATTGTTCTCCCACGTATGGCTTTGTGGCTTTTGTTTGTTTTTGTTTTATTCAATTCTCGTAACAATGGTCCCCATGAGGTTCAGCGGAACGGAACGTTGGCTGCACCTACATGCACCAAGTGTGAGGCTACTCGGTACGGAGCCTTCATTGCTACAGAAAACATTCTAACAACTGGAAAACAAATAATAACTGTAACTGTCCATGGAATTGAACTTTTTGATTACTCTAAATTACTCCGAAATGCGTCTAAACGACGCATATAAATAAGCAAACAATATGGACACGGATCAGAATGTTCCTCAAGAAGCGTGCACTGTTTGCCCATACCCATATTCCAAATATTCAAAATTAAAAACTTTGGCTTGTTTCTGGTTTGATTGCTTGTTTGTTTGTCTTCAGAGATGGTGATAAATGACTTAAAAGCAGCTGTTCATTGGGTTTATTTTATTTTAATTAATTTATTTATTTATTTATTTATTTAATCTTCATGGATGATCATATATGGCTTGAAGCTGGAAAACAGCTGATCATTAGGTTTGCTGTGCGTGCCGTTTTGAACTGTTGTCAATTTTCCGTTTTGGATATGCAGGCTTGATCATCATCATATTTCAATTTTCATATCGAAAATCGAGGTTTTGTATCTTCAGGAACCATTTTGTTTGAAATTGTAAAGTGTTTCCTTCTGTATCTGTATCTGGTACGGCATACTAACCATAGTCCAAAACTGACCTTACAAGAGAAATATATGCACATTTACGACAACGCTTAGAACAGCTTTACAGGTTCCTCCTGAGAAATGCCTTGTTAGGATATCCCTTCTTTACAAATTCTCAAATATTCAGCTAATGTGTTGCAACTTCTATATATCTAACGTAACAGTTACTTTGATAAAGCCGTTTTGAGTATCGAAGATGCATTGCTTTGTGTCCATTTTAATCTTAAGCAGGAAGTGGCCAAATAGCGATTGACTTACAAATGAAGGAGAAAGTTCAAAAAGGCATATACTGCTTATTTGTCTGTTAAAAGCAAGAGACCGAAAAGATTTAGCAAGACAAATAGTTGGTGTGCAGAAAAGGTTTCCAAAGAAAGATTCCGTTTAATGTAATACTGTATTCATTCGGATATAAGACGGACGCATTTTGGAACCATTTTAAAATATTCAAAAGTTTTGTTTATCGATTTAAATAGAATCCCTGTTTTTGACTATGGACACAACTGCATGATGCTGCAGGTGGTTTCTGACCATATTTGATTTCCCTCGTGCTTCTTAAATTTGATCTTAACTCGTCCAGACATAACAATGGATCAGTTTTCTGTGGCGCTTATTTGTTCCCCTCCTCTAGAGTCCGTTCCGCTAATTTTACACCCAAACCGTTTTGCGTCATTGAGTACCTCTTGAGGTCATTGACTTATTGACCACAGATTAGGATTAAGCAATGAACCTCAAATAAGTTCTTACATATATATAATTTCTTTTTCCCGGTAGGTAGCGTCAGTAACGGCAGTAACTTCTTTCATTACATATTCGACTACAGAATGACATTGCAAGTCTATATTTGATTTGCTATATGGTTCGTGTTGTTATGATATTGTCTATACAGTCATAACAGTCGACATAAACAATTCAATAAAACATGCAACGAATCTTTACTGTTACAGAAAATAGATCTATTATGTTCGTCCTTTCAATAAATCATTTGGAAGATATATGCGTAGTTAAATGCAAATTATGAGTATGGACTGCGGAAAATAAACATCATTTTTTGTGTGAAAATGATCAACCAGGGAGACAGAAATTTGAATATGACAGGTAAAAACATGTTTTGAGAGGACTGATTGCATCTCACAAATATCCCAAACAGCGGGAAGTTTGCAAATAAACAGCATGAAATCATGCATCTCGGCGTGTGCGTTCAAGGTCTCATTTAAGTTTTAAAAGATGAAAGCAAAGTGTTTTCAATAAACAACAGAAGTACATTCCAAGACAGCCTCATTATATCAACAAATTCCACATAAACTTGATGCCTCGTTTTTCAGCCGAAACCGGGCAATCATTTTTTATTGATGAAAATTGAAAACAAACTGTAAAGGCCTTGACTCAACAGCAGCTCATGTAATCAGATTAATAATGCATAAATGCAGCAAGCCATAAATCACGTGTTAGACATGGACAAAAGTAAACCGGTATGATAGACAGGCGAAGTTAACTTATTGTATTAGATTTATGAAACCGAATTCAGAGGGCTACTTTGCCAGAGTTTCCATCAAATATTGAATCATATTTACAATATTGAAAAAGGCTAGGACAGCAAAGTAATGGGTGTAAAACAAAAAGAAAAGTACAAAAACGTAAAAGGATAAATTTGCATGGAAAACATAGTAGTGTACTCATACACTGACAATCACATCGATACAAATTCGAGCAACATTGTAAACCGTTTTGCTATTGTAGCTTTAATTTTAAATTACAATGTATCCCTACCCTTTTTAGACTGGAAACCCGTTTCAGGAACATATAGAAACAGTTCAGACCTAAATCAGACGCCGCCGAATGCTACACTGGTTGCTTACAGAAATTACTATGCAACATAAAATAAAAGTTCACAACATTCACGAGGAAACCCTAAAACTGGAGCTCGAATCTTTCACATGAAATGGATAAACAAGTCCACTGGTCAAAAAAAGGTTACTGGAAATAATCCATTTGAAATGCATCGGCAAAAAGCAAGAGAAAGAATACTTACAAACTACCAAACTGACATTTTGATTTTCTGGGTTTTGCTCGACTTTCAATGGTCGCAACAAGGAAGAAACCAAAACATACATTCTTGTCGTGGATCATGCAGATAAGGATCCTTGAATGCAAAAAACGAAAAGGCCAGTACTAAAGTTTTTTCATGGAAGTCTTTGAAGTTGTCTTTGCTTTCAAAGGATGCTACTTCTCACAATCTATCTGAACTAAAACAAAAGGGAAAGAAATATAGGTCTGAGCAGTAACGACCAGAATCATTCTGTTCCTAATCTGGCCCAGAGGTTATAAAACTTGAATACATTCTTAAACTCAAAATAAAGCACACTGATTGGCTGCTTCCGAGCATGTGCTCGGAAGCAGCCAATCAGTGTGCTTTATTTTGAGTTTGAGATTATTCTTAGGTTTTATAACCTCGAACCCTAGCCCTACACCGTTTTTCATTCGATCTACATCCTTTAGACGCATTTCTGCATTAAAGTTTCAAACTGTTCAATTTTAGGACAATTACGGTTATTATTTTGAGTGTCCCAATTTTAGATTTTACAGTTTACAATTTTTTACTATATAAGCGTGAGACACTATCAGATGATTCATACGTAATATGAAAAAACGAAAATATCATAAAACAGAACATGAATATCCCTAGCCGAAAGATCGTATCAGAAATTTGCACACACACAAAGTAAATAATAAATTTTGAAATCTAATGTTCTTGTGCCTTCTTACTAAGAATTAGACCGAAATGATCGGCTCTGTTACCCAAATGTCCCATGAGTATGACCTTTGATGTCTGATAACAGCTTCAAGTGTACCATGTTCAATAAAAATATTTGTGCAGCTACACTTTCTAGACTCCCATGGGCTCGTGTTTAGACATTCAGACAACAATATAAATACTACTGACAAAGGGTCTGTCTTTACATGTAACTTTAGAAACGCGTCTGACTACGGCCTCAGCTGTTGGTAAAATCTTGGTCCCTCGAGACACAGGGCCACCCATCGGACGCTCACTGCTTATTCAACATTGAATCAACGTTGATTCAACGTTACGCCGTTGAATGGACGTTGAATCAAAGATGTTTCAATGTTGATTCGTCGTTTTCTGTCTGCAGGGCAGGTTAACCAGACAATAAATGGACACGTCACACAAAACTGTGTCTTATGTTTTTGCAAAAAGCGAGATCTCATTACGTTTGTGAGTCAATGCAAGCTAGCTAGATCCCTCATTTTCTAACTGTTTGGATCTATGCATAATGTGTGTAGATATAATTAGGGTCTGCAGGACACAGGCCTTTGTTGTTAGAATAATCCATACGCAGTTTGATTGTTTTTTTTTTTTTGTTCTATTTTTCGTGTCCAGCTCAATTTAAACAAAGGATCACAGATTTAAAAACATTCAACGAAGGCCTTGTCGCGACTGCGGGTTTGCTTATTATATTGTTTTTCTCTAATTTTAGTTTCTGAGAAATTAAGTTAAAGAAGTGGGCTGTAGACTTTTTAGTACAAAATTAATGTTGTGTAAAGCAGTGCAAAAGTAGACAGTGTTCTAGATAAGAGAAGGCAACAGGGATAATTCTGATATTATCTTCTTTTCCTAATTTCTTTACGAAAACATTGGTTGTGCCTCCTCATTAGAAACATCTCATCAAGATGGACCAAATGAGGGGGCACACCATAAATATTGAAACTTATGCCTTAAACATACCCTTTACTTTTCTTATCTGGAACACTGAGTAGGTCAAGGTCAACTATGACACTAGTGTTTCCGCAAGAATAGTATGATGTTGGCCAAAAAAAATAATCCCTTGGCTAGGAGATACATAAGGTTGTTCTCCTGCGTATGGTTTTATGGCTGTTATTTCTTCAGTTCTCGTAACAATGGTCTCCATGAGGCTGAGCGGAATGGAACCATGGCTGTACCTCCATGCACCGAGTGTGAGGCTGTTCAGTACGGGGCCTTTATTGCTTCCGAAAACATTCTTACAACTGGGAAAACGATAACTGTATTTGTCCATAGAATAGAGCAGTCTGATCGGTCTAAATATTCACAAATTTTGTTCTTTGTTTCTTTGGGTTTTTTCTTTACTTCAGAGGTAATCACATATGAATCGGAAACAGTCGTCATTCGGTTTACCGTGCGTGCTTTTATCAATTTATGTATTTTTCCGTTATAGTTTGGAGGGCGAACTGTAGGATCTGATTGCTTAGTTCCTGATCATTGCCTGTATTTTTTCTTTTCTCGTAACCTCCTGTATTGTGCTTTGCTTCTCTCTTTGTTCACCCATTAATGCCCATATTACTCTTCTATCTGTATGAATTGGATGAGCACATTTGTCATTTAGTGGGTATCTGGTTTAGTTTTATCTTTAGTACAATACTTATTTGTGTAGACCCTGATCAGACGCTGCGTCGTTTTGCGAGGTCTGATCTGGGTCTTCCCTATTTGCCTATGACCCATCATTTGACGCCAGGAAGTTATAATCTAAATTTCTTAAAATTAAAAAGATAGGCAATGATCAGGAATTAACTATAGTTTGTGCACTTTTCTGCCTTGTGTCATAGTAAGGATATGGTCTGACAGGTTAGCATTTCCTGAATATCTTCATAAGCATTTATCAGCAAACGGTCATCCGTTCCTAAGAAACATTACAAGAAAGAATGGCAGCAAGAGGCACTGTGCTGTGGTAATTATATCATTCACTTGTGAATTATTTCACGTCAACGTGCAATGTGTGTAAATAACGTAGTAAATGTGTGTAAATAACGTAGTAAATTTCCAGAAGACGTACCGTGTATGCTGGCAACGTCATGTGTATGCATGACAGTGATTTTTTAACCTCTGCATCCTGCATCTTTGATGCATATAACTTGCTAAGAATGCAACATTTAGAAAGATGTGCATCCACAGGATGCAAAGATATGAAGCAAAAGAGCTAGTCCATTGATATCTTCATTTTATCTGGATTTTGTGATACTTAAAGGATATGGCTGCACAACTTGTTTTTTTTCAGCATGTCTTAAAGACTTGCAGAAACCTCTGAGATTTGGATGCAAAGATTTCTGGTCTTGTGCATTCTGGGACTTGTTGAAGTAAATTTGTAAAAACAAATCACTTGGAATCTAAACTCAGTTTGTGGTTTTGTTAACAAATTGGCTTCTTTGACTGGGTCTTGAAAATGCAAGATTTGGGATGCACAATTTTTCTAATCAATGAGTCCATGAAATGATGCACAAGCTTGAGCTTGGATGCAAAGATTTCTGGCCTAGTGGATCCTTGGATGCAAAGAAGCAAATTTGTAGGAAATCACTGCATGGTATGGTCTTTTTCCTCGCAAATTGTTCGGCTCAACTGAATACTGTCAAACATTGTTCTTTAGCACGGCATTAATTAAACGTGTCAGTACTATAATTTACGTTCCATTTTCAACGCAATTATGATTCAATTTGTCCCCCGTTTTATCTCAGTAGTTGAGGTACAGCATACTCAGGGAAGCAAGTTTAATTTATAACTTCAGGCACATTGTTTGACATTGTAAAGTCACAAACTTGCTTCTAATATGTTGCGACTTCTATAATGACATAGCAATTACTTTGGAAAACGCGGTTTGAGTATCGTTTATACATTGGTTTGTGTCAGTTTTAATCTTAGGCAGTAAATGATCAAATAATAATGTGAGGGTGAAAGTTCAGAAAAGCATACACTGCTTATTGGTCTGTGAAAAAAGAGACCGAAAAGATTTAGCATGACAAGTCGGTGGTATGCAGAAAAGCTTTATATAATACCGTATTGATTCGGTTATAAGCTGGAGGTTTATTCTTTCAAATGCAACCCAAAAAATCTAGATCTGTTTTATATTTGCAGATTGTTTTTGAAGGAAAACTTCCACCTTACAGCAAAACATAATAAGAGTTATTGAGACAGTTGTGGTCACTCTAGAAAGGAGCAAATCCCATTTTATAGACGAGTATTATTTCGGGCGTGACTAGAACATATTTCGTTTGGATATCGCAAAAACTTTGACTGGCATTGTTTCCGAATCTGATATAAAACAATATCCAAATAAGGTTGAATCAATATTGAATCAACTTTGATTCAACGTCATGACGTTAAATCAATGTTGATTCAATTAAGAAACAAAATTGTTTTTCCAGCGTTCAACAAGTGATGAAGCCAGTTGGCGGAGCTAAAATTTCACGAAGCGCAAAGCGCTTTATGTAGAATTTTAACGACGACCACTGGCTTCTTCACACGATGAAAGCTGGAAAAAAAGAACAAATTTTCATTCTTATATTAACACTTTATTTTTAGACCTTTCTATGCCATTTTCATTATAATCTAGTGTAGGATATGCAAAATATGTGTTGGAGAAAAGTTAGTAACGACGTGTTTGGTCATTACCATATTACTATGATGTGGCATCAATCGAACGTTACATGGACCAATCAAGACGTTCGTTAACCTTAGACGTCGCTCGACGACAACGCCACCTGATCAATTGCCGTTCATCCATGCATGAAGCTACCTAGTCCAAAGGGTTTACCTATTGGAAGTCAGTGGCAAGTGTAAACAATTTTGATTCAACCTTGTGTGTCTGCTTGAACAACGCCTCGTTAAGGTGTGCCCAACGGCATAACCGTACAGCAATGATTATAGTAAGCTCATGAAACCATGCAGCCCATGCAGATTTCCGTTTTCGCATTCACAGTTTCCTGAAAATTCTTCTCGCAAAAAGCAATTAATATCTGATCAGGTGAAGGGTACTTTCTTCTCATTGATATCTAAAAGAATTTTAATGGTCTTATTTTGTTTGATTTTCGCAAGTCAGTCAAATGCAACATATAAAAACTAATTGGAATTGCACAACATCAAATGCATTGTGTAAACAGGATATTCAGCTATCGCTTTATCGGTTTATATATACTCAGAGGCGAAAGAAAGTATACAGGTAACGCAGTCTCAATTTTTCTACAGATGTCTGCATATCTGCATATTATCTTGGCACTGTAGATAAAAACAATCATTTTCTCACAATTTGCGACAGTTGTCAGAGCAATCGGTCAAAGAATAAGGAAATGACATGGTTTTAAACAAGCCAGGGGTCTGAGTCAACATTGTCGTTGGAGTAGCTCCCCTTTAAACATAAACTTTGGACAATAGCGATTGATGTTATGCATTTCTATGCATTACATTAAAAACGGGATAAAAGGTTAGTAAGGACATGTCGCACACTCACATAAAAATGGGGATGAAGTATCAAATTTTTGTACCAACAAATAATGTTTTTGGCTTCTCTGGTAACATGCACTGAATAGGCATTGAGTTCTTATGGGAAGTTTATTTGCAATTTTCTTTCAAATAAACAAGTCTATGAAGTTCCTTTCGAGTGTGCACAAAGGCAAGAAGCCAAACAACAATTTTCCGAAAATTTCAAGTGAAAACTTCTAACGCCAGGTAAAATAGAGAAACGTTTGATTGCCTATGATTTTAATTCAAAGGGGGATAATTTGAGACATGTAGCATTTCTTTCTATGGTTGAAGACGTTTGATGGGAGTTTCAGTTTAAATGACGATGTGGTTTTACTCACAGACATTAGCGCTAGATATTTGTGAGGTGCTAGGTTCCATTTGCCATGTGCAAAGCGAGTTTTGATCTGAACTATTGATTTTGAATTAAGGACCATAACTCCGTTATTAATGACTGCAAAACAATTTATGTTTGTGTTTTAAAGGGCTAGACGTTTGCCAAAATGGCATTATTTATATCTCCACGCAGCCATTTACACGAAGCCCAGTCTTCAAAATCAAACACTGTATACTTATTATTGCCTCTGAGTATATTTAGCACAGCTCTTTGACTTGAATCTCTCACATACTGTTGCAGCTTTCACTTAGGACGAAATATTGTCGTGAATAGAAGGTTTCCCATAGCCTAATAGCCATAGGGGCAATGGGGGTTAGAGACCCATTGTATCTTGGGCACAGCTGATGAAAGGCGGAGCCCATCTCTATCCTTTCGCTGCCTTATCCTTCCCTAATTCGAAAAAGGTACCCATTTACTGCTGGGTTGACAGAGAGAGTTTTCCAGTCATCTGATGGCGACAGTGAGCCGCTCACGACCTTCCGGTGACTTTCGGCACAATAATCGAACCACTCGAACCACTTAACTACGGCGCCTCTCTGTCTATTCTCGTGAATAGACATTTACTTTTTAACGTTTTAAAATTGTTTCGAATGCCTGCCACATGTCTTTCCTTTTATCAACCACTCGGCCTTTCTTGTCATTTCAAGTCTCTGGGTCACTGACGAGGCTTCGAAAACAGAAGTTCAGAGTCTATACCTTTGCCCACACGTGACGAGTGGGGTTTTTCTACCTTGCTCTATGGACACGTCAATTTCCGATTTAAGGGATGTCAGGTTAGATTTTTTTCGGCACTTGCATACGAAGTTTATGTCTCTCAGCTAGTCCGTTATGCTTGAGCCTGTTTCAAAAACCAATTTCCGATTTAAAGGGATGTCAGGTTAGATTTTTTTCGGCACCTGCATACGAAGTTTATGTCTCTCAGCTAGTCCGTTATGCTTGAGGCTGTTTCAAAAATCAATTTCCGATTTAAGGGATGTCAGGTTAGATTTTTTTCGGCACTTGCATACGAAGTTTATGTCTCTGAGCTAGTCCGTTATGCTTGAGCCTGTTTCAAAAGTCAAGACTTTGTTTAAAGGGAGAAGCTCCAGGACATTTTTGTCACAGGGTTGTCCCAACAGTAAAATTGCACTATGGGAGACGCATATTATGTGGCTGTTTCAAACTTTTTTCCGAATCGACTCAGCCGAACCTTTGTAAGGCTTCCAAATACCGTACTATAATTTCACTGACAAATGCATAGATATAATGGGTGTATTATAATAGGCGCTTACTACTCGCGAGCACCTGATTACACCACTGTTTTTTGGGCCCATGTCTGTGTATCTAGAATATTTCGAAACTGTCAATGTACATATAATTTACGAGTTCGGAATTTCTCCCTCGTTAACTCTCTTAAATGTATCTATTGTTTAAGTAATCCAGTATCTAAGGCAAGCAGTGCAGACTTTAATCAGACGCCAAACCTGTGTCGACTGATGAGAGTCTAGACTGTTTACAAATTTTCCTTTTATGGTATCCAGATATTTATGGCATACTGAACTCTAAACTGAACCAAGACGGATAAAAACGTCTCCACTACAGAGATGTATTCAGTAGGAGAGACATTTAGACATGACACGAGAAAACCAACAATGCGATAGTGCGCCCAGCGCAGACTCATTTCAGCCTGGGCATCCGCCCAGTCTGATCAGAGTCTTCACTGTCCGCATGAAGGTAGCTCCGTTCCTTAGCTACCCTTTAAGCTCTTAGCGAAGAGTCTGATCTGAGTCTGCGCAGGGCCACAACCACATTGTTGGTTTTCTCATGTAGCGGCTGAGTTATAGATTGGTTGTCGCTGTTTGTGAGCATTTTCCTCATTAACCCAGCGTGACTAGCCAATTATTTGGTCGCTGGCTACCTACTTGATACAAGTAAGGTCTGAAGGATAGATCCCTTGGAAGCGGGAAATGCATTGCGGAATTGAATATTGCAAAGTTGACTCGGTTGGATGAGTCTGTTCATGAAATGTGCAACCTTTCACCGTCTAAAGCAGAACTCTTTTTTCACATGACTCTAAATGGTTTCAATAATCCAAAAAGACCAGGAAAATGTAATTTACGCTAAAATACACCACAATGATGTATGGGATGGAATGATGTGGCCGCCACATGGCTTTTTACACCAGCTGATGTGAAGATGAATGATTTCTGGAAGAAGATGCAGGAAGGAAACGAAAATAGCAAACTTGATTTGAGTCAGCCGCCCTTGTCTGATCAGAGTCTGGGCAGTGTGTTTTAAGGATAACTAAGGATCTAAACTAGCTCCATGTGGAAAGTAAAGACTCTGATCAGACTGGGCAGATCTGAGCCTTCGCTGGGCGTGCATGTCACTGTGTTTGTTGTGTCGCGGCTCAAATGTGCGAAGTTGATCATGCCCTTACAAGCGATTCAAGACGATAATTTTCAACGGAACTTATCTTCAAATTATTTTAAATATTCCCTCTGTTTACAGGTTTAATCTAGATTGCTATGGCAAGTTGGGTTTTCTTGTTTTAGCATCAACGAAGGCTGACATTCTTAAAACTTAAAAATCTGTAGTGCCAGAAATAGCCGCTCTGTCGGCATGAGATTAAGAAGTGTCATTAACAGATGTCAAGTTATATTTATACTTCTAATTGGAATATTCTTGGATACAAATCCGGTCGATATGATCTCAAGATGCGCAAATAATGACCTGTAAAGGGATAATATAAAGAAGAAACGACTATACTGTAATCAAATAGGGCATGTTTGCTAATAATTTTCTTTTATTCGACATTGTGAGTTAGATCTTTTATGACTTAAACGAATCATGTCATGTTATGCCTCTAAAATGGAAATCCGGACCGCTACAAAGGTCCACCCCTGAATTGTGGACTGGAAATGCGGTGAGTTCGAAAGTGAATTATAAATCCGGTTAAAGGTCAGTGGATAGATATCCATGATTTTTGCTACGTTTTAGCACACCTGACTCAAAGACTTTTGGCAGCTTATAAGATAAGCAGACTCCGTTTCTGGCTGTCAATATTTTCAAACACATGCGAGACACTGGATCGATAGTAGCCATATTTCATATAAGCCGCGCCATGAGAAAAAACAAAGTGGTGTGTGCGCCCAGCACAGACCCAGATCAGCCTTGGCACCTGTCCGGTCTTATCACAGTCTGCGCTGTGTGCTTAAAGGGTAACCAAGGGTCTAAGCCAGCATTATGCGGACAGCCAAGACTCTAATAAGGTCTATATATGGTCAAAATACGAGGGGCGTTCGAAAAGTTTTGCAAATGGCCTCGTAACTTTGTGTAAGGGCATACTGGGAACAAATGCTATGTATGTACTGAAAGCACTACATTTGGTCTTTACAATGATACCAAACAAATTACAAAGACACTTTTTCTTACTGACTTACATTGCAGTTTATTAGGCCCCAGTCATACCACTGGGTTAATTTTACATGTCAAATCTTTTCAGTGTTAGGCCCTTAATTCGAATATCGTTATAAATACAAAATATATCTTTGTCAACTGCATGTCCATCGTTGCCCACATTATCCATACAAAAGTTAGAAGGGTGGCACTGTTATCGAGTCATTCCTTGCAACGCAATGCGAGGTTCTTATGACGCTATTAAAATCGACGTCAACGTCATCTTTGAAAGATTGTAGCAGTTTCATATTTTGCATTAATTTGAATTTATTGACAGATTTTAGCTGATCCATGCAAATGCTCTTGCTGACAAGATTTTGATTACTAACAGACTTATTTTCATAACAAAATCATAATAACTTTAGTAGAAAGGGAGAATTTGCTATAACATGAAATACGGATAATACATATTTACGGGACAGTACTGAACCTAGTTTAAATATAATTTCCGCCATATTTACAGGACAATATTGTCTGGACATTGTCTTAAAGCAGAACAATTAAAAAAAATCAAAGACTGTTCATATATGAATTACGGCCTACTAAAGTAGAATTCTGCAGTGCCTGTAGGGTATACCTCTTTCAAAGAAGTTAAAAACTTGTCCTTTTAAGAAAATATAGGTGCGTTTGCAAACTTCTGTAGGCATAACATAGCTTTATGTGTTTTTGCTATCAGTAATTCTGTCTTTATAGTCGTTATCAAGAAATTACGCTATTTGCAAATCTTTTCGAACACCCCTCGTAGATTAAAAATTCCTCTTCAGAAACAAATGATAGATGGCATTGAATCTTGGTATACAATGTTAAGTTCTGAAGTAATATGAAGTTCTTTGCAAAAATAACCCTGGGTTGGCCATGACCTTTTTTACGACAAGGCCAGCTTCTTTGCTTTCTGGTGTTTTATTAGAAAAATACTATTCCATATGATTTTTTGAAAGTGTGGAATACTGTGGTGTAACAATTGGAATATGTCAGTTGGTTTAAGTTGGTATATGGTGTAATATGTCAACTAAATCAGCACATGAAGCGTTTTGAGTACAACATCAGATCACGGTCATTCTTTGGCCTTTGACTGATGGTCACTAATATCTCAACAACTTTAACATCTGCTCCTCCAAATCCACTGAGTCGATTGGAACCAAATATCATCTTTAATGAGTAATTTAACCTTTGAAAATCTTCTTTAGAGCAAAACACGATGGTCATAGAATTTGATTTATATCATATGGTAGTTTGTTCAGGCGATGACCTTGGGTTGACCTACACTCTTTTTCAGGCAATGTTAGATTTGCTTCAATGTACTTGTATATTAAGATGTTTCAAAGTTTACCTTACCACTGACCACATATATGGATTAGGTCATGTCTCTCATGGGAATTTCTGTGTAAGCGGTTTAAAGAATACTTTATCAAGAAAAAGCATGCATATGGCTGAATTACATGAACGAGGGGTTATAAAAATACGTTGACTTTGCCTGTGGCGGCCAAGGTAATGCACTTTTAGTATCGTTTCTCATACTGCAGAAAAAAATCAATCTTTTATCAACGTTATGTGAAATTTTGAAGAAATTTCAATGAAATGAAAGTATTTTTTCTCATTTTATATCAGGTTCATACAGCTGCAGCGGAGCAGCACATTTATGACGTTTGAAGTGTTGTCCCGTTTTAAAGTTTAAAGAAATTTAAAGAGTAACTACACTTCAGGAACTGACTGAATCAGATCCCAAATCCTATCCCCAACACCAAAGGGAAAGACTGACAAAGACATCCAAACAAACAATAAATTACAAGTGATAAGCCGAGTCAGCAGCTCTTTCCCAAATAGATGGCAACTCAGCTATCTTTATTGAACTAAATAATTTAGACCAACAGACGGGTTACAACGGACTAAGCAAATTATATGAAAAACATTTAACAATTATGTTTACCTATTTTCTATTTTTATGATAGAAGGATTAAACTGAGAACACAATAAATTAAACAGCACCGAACATAAAATAAATGCAACCGCAACAAAAGTACCGCCTTGGGACGGTCAGTAATAACTACTGGGGGGTTTAAACCTATTTTACTGGGCCCAAACCTTCACCCTCACCCTCCGCTGCGGTGCACACAATTAGTTGGTAGTTCGGTTCGTATGGAGGTCCCCTAACTCATCAGACAGTCATCACGGTCAACAATTAAGATCAAGAAAAGTAAAAAGTATGCAAAGACCAGGAACTGAAACAATCAAAATCCAAATCCAGCCCTCAAACCATAGTTGGAAACAACTAAGATTACAAATAATCAAGATACAGAGAACATATGGCCAACCGAGTGAGCAGCTTGTTCCCAAAAGGTGGCCACTCAGCAACTCAAACCGAACCAAAAATAATAAGAACATACATAAGGTAAAACATCACAGAAACTCTGACACCAAAAACAGGCAACAGATAACCACAACAGAACTACCGCCTTGGAACGGTCAGTAATGAATTACTGGGGGGGCTTAAATCGATTTTACGGGCCCAACCTCACCCTCAGTTTCTGAAGTGGTACAAAATATTTAGTTGGTTGTTCGGTTCGCATGATAACCCTCTAACTCGTCAATGAATCATCACGGTAAACACATAAATCAAATTTCAACACCATGAAGAAGCAAAGACGAGGACTCAACAGATACAACGGGCCGTCTGACAGGTGGAGATCCCTGGCCAAGACCGTGATGAAGCAAGGATGAGGACTCGACAGCCAAAACGTGTTGAGACATCCGGAGATCCCTGGGGCGTCAGCAACACCACTGGAGTACTGGAGCAAAAGAAGGCCACCATCTTTGCAGGCTTTTCATAATTTTGACCGATATAAGATACATCTACATGCATTATGATTATTTAGGAAAATTTCATAGCATACTCTCCTTATATTAATAGGTTATAAATCCAAGCTAAACATTTGCTTTCAGTATCGTTTCCTCGTACAGTTACAGACAGACAGACAAAAACTTTTGTGGTGTATGTCTAAATGCAGGTCAGCAACATCCTAATAGTGTCAAACCTGAGGAAACTAACATAGAAAAATCAAATAACTTTCATTTAACATTTCAATCAATTCTTTGATTTTACCCTCATTTCTTTACAATCATATACAAAAACTGAAACTTGCATAAAATACACGGTATAATGTTTGCCGTCATTTTGTCACCTTCGTATCTTACGTTGATTATGCAGGCAAAACAATTGTTTACGGCAATAATTACTTGACAGAGAAAAGCGGACACCACAACAAAATAGCATACTAAATGACAAGCAGTTTACTTTACTGCATATTTCAGAAGTAGCCAAAGATAAAACGAACAATTCGAAATAATAAGGCAAAATATAGCGAATCGTACTCCGCTGTAAATTCATAAGGCTATTATGATGACCTATTTAGACTTCTTCCCGAAGTTTTACAGGTAAGTTAGATACACCATCGGATAAACGAAAGATAAATCTATATCTTCTGCAAATTAAATGAGTTTACTTTAAATTATAAATTTTCTACATTATGAAGTATGTTTTCCCTAAATTGGAAATCAACTACGAATACTTTTAACCCTTACACTGCTAGAAAAATAATTCACCTGGCCCTAAACTGGGGGTAGGGGTATCTCGGAAGCCATAACTTCCACAAATTCTGATCGATTTGCTTGAAATTTTCACTCAATATAGCCGATGTGTGAGCTGCCATTTTCCGGAAGTTACCAAGGTCACGTGACCTGCCATATTTGGGTGTCACATGATACCACCGGGAACCGACGTAGACACTTAAAAAAAAAAAAAAAATAAATAAATAAAAAAGACTACAAGATATTAGCGACAGTTATTTGCTATGTATGACAAAAGTGATTGCTTGTCTGAGGCCCGGTGTTATTGCTAAATATTTATCAAGAGAGAAAGTTTCGAAGGATGAAGTCTAGTTTTCAGAAAATCGAGATCAACTAAGTAGGGGTAGCCACCTGAAGTGCTGATGTTGAAAATATCATATATTTTGACGTGTTCTCCGAGTTTTAGTTAGGTGGGTAAAACCTTGTTCTAAGAGAAAGCAGATTCCCTCCTGCATAGGACAACCGCAAATGATAGGGTAACCTTGATGTCTAGTGTGCCTGACAGCCTCTCAAAGTGACCTACCCCCTTGGGCGACTATAGTCGCCTCTAGCAGGGTAAAGGTTAATTGAGAATTTGAACTGTATTAATTTATTTTCATTTTCCCTGAATTTGAACGTGAGCAGTTTTTGTTTCCATTTTCTGCAGCATTAAAGAATGACAATGTCATTCTGCCAGTTGTTTTGCGTGCATTTATTTTATTTCTAAATCAGTCGACATAAAACATTTAAATAAGACAAGCAAAGAATGTAACTGTAACAGAAAATATCTATTAACTTCGTCTAGTCCATATATCATTCAAAGGAAAGAACGTACATTCCTTTAATATGATACTTTGTATAAAATAATAAATTGCAATATTAAGGTAAGAACTCTTTCAACTTTGTAAAAATCGAGACTGATTGAAATGTTATAAACATGCAAGTCAGAAGGTAACAGTATATATATACAGTCAACTCTCGATATCTCGAAGTCAAATTTCAGCCCAAACTACTGATATCTCAAAGTAAATTTTCTGGTACCAGAAAATTTACTTTGAGATATCAGTAGTTTGGGATAACAGGAGTTCAAATGTAAATAAAAATAGAAAATATATTCTTTGATACAAGAAGATGTTTTGAGATATCAATGTTCGAGATATCGGGAGTTGACTGTATATAGTAGTAACATGCTCAATATTACGGATCCTAATTTACTAGAGGGGCTATAGCAGTATGGTGGCATTTCATAACTTCATAACTGTCAGTTTCAAACGCCAGCTTGTTGGAGTCTTTGGAAGCAAAAAAAAAAATTGCAGGCTTAAATTGAATTCGAATTTTCGAATTTATTCAATTTTAATTGAATTTGTTCGTGTGCAGCAATGTAATGTTAAGACACTGACCACACCACTACCTCTGGGTTCAGCGCAACACTATTTCGAATGACTCAATATAAGATCAAGAATAAGCTCTTGTACGTTTTAAAAGTTACTTCAGCTATCACAGTATAGTGGTTACTGTTAAAAGGGCCAAAAATTCATTTATAATAAAAATAAATTAGTGTAATGTTAATGCAAAACCTAATCTGGTTTGGACAGAGGAACTATTGTTGTTGAGACTGAGTAAATCGGGTTTATCGTCCCGCCTAACAAATATATCATATGAAGCCGGGACCTCGGTTTAAAGTCTTACAAAAGACAAAAGAAGCGACAGATCGAACCTGCGACTCCTGGATTGGTAGTATAACGCGATATCCACTAGTCTACTGTCGCTCATATGTTGACACTGAAAGTCCATAAAAGACAGAATAAAAAATAACACAAAACCCATTAAAGTAGATAACATAGTAAGCCACATGATTATACCGGGAAATTTAAAAAGTCAGTATCAAAGCTTACAATTTTGTGTTTTCTTACAAGATTTTGAGTGCCATATTAGCGCTTTTCACCAAAGGTGTCCTTGATGTGCAATTTGGTGTCAAATAGTATCTTCACCTTTACCATGTTCAATATCAATATTTGAATCGCTAGCAGTGCTCCAGATAAGAAGCTTATGATATTTGTAAATGTTCCTTCATAAAGGAATATGCTGTGACCCCTCATTAGAACCGTCTCCAAGTTGTAACCCTCTTATTAGACCCTTCTCTGCGAGAAGATTCTAAAGCTGAGTCACGACATATGTTTTCATTGAGACATAAGGAAAATTATTCCTGTTACCCTCTGAAACTACTCAGTTCATTCTGATAGCAGTATACTTTCTTCAGATAACGGACATGTTTTCTCTATATTGCAAGCGACGGACTACAGCCTACGACGGTTATAATCTCGGTCTCTGGAGAGGCAATGGCGGCAGGTCCAGACAACAATTAACCCTTAAAGTGCATAAAGAAGACGATAAATTGTATGTCTGCAAAATTAAATAAATGCTATGTCCAAGCTAAATCGTATTCAGAACTCAAAGACTAGATGGCAAACAGTGCAGATTGAGACACGGCGACTCATCATGAGCCGCCTTATAAGGATCTACGTTGTTCGCAAATTTAGAATTTGGCTATTTTTGTCAATGGCGCTTAAAGTATTGTCTTGTCACGTCACGTACAAATAACTAATATACTTGTAAACAGCAGAGACACAAATCATTAGGTCAAGCAGTCTAGCAAGAGTTTTCATTTAATAAATGAGCCATAATACGACAAAACCAACAAAGTTAAATGTGCGCACAGCAAAGACTCAGATTAACCTAGGCTTCCGCCCAGTCTGATTAAAGTTTTCGCTATCCGCATGGAGGTAGCTTTGGACCTTAGGTAGGCCTATACCTTAATCGCACAGCGAAGACTCTGGTTAGACTGGGTGGATGGCCAGGTTGGTCTAAGTCTTCGCTAGCCGCACATGCCACTTGTTGGTTTTGTCATGCCGCAGCCCAAATGTGGTTTTCCTTGGAGTATTGCATGGTGTGAGCGAAAAGCAATGGTTCTGACCAGACGGTGGGGATAAGCATGCTCAACAAAGCCTTTGTCTTCGCATATTGCATACATTCCATATGCACACTTTTTACAAGTTGCGACTCGAATGAACCATAAAGACTTTAAAAAGTGATTTCTCAGAAGGCTTTGTCGCGACTGGGGGCATCCTAATCCCTTATAATCTCATCTGTACTTTTAGTCTCTGAGAAACTGAGTTGATAAAAAAGTTATTACAGTAAATGTGTTTCATGAAACAATGTGACAAGTAGATCAAGGTTAGCAAGTGCCAATAACTATGCGATGTGAGCCTATACGGCTATTTATTGAAAAACGTCATAAATCAAAGAACTCTAACAACTGTCCTTTAGTTTCTGGAAATCGAACAGTGTGTAAAAAGTTGGTCAAGCAAATGCAATTGGTATTATGTTGACAAACTTGGAGAAGTGAAAAAGCAGCAACTGTTGTTTATTTTCTTTTGAGAGTTGAGAGTTTGAGAGTTTGAGAGTTTTTATTGATTGACCAAACCCCTAACCGGGGTACAAGTCAAAAACATACAAACAAAATAAACGTGAAACAAACATGAGGAAAGTTTCAAATATACACAATTAAATGAGTGCGCATATGAGAGCTTCTATGACTAGGAGTCCACACGACTAGCTTTAAACTTTCACTTTTAAGTCCATCCATTTACACCGACACACTAAATTCCTCCACGATTCCAGGCTCCCAGACGGGAATTACTGTAACAGACATTGTAGGTCCAGATCAAGCTGCCCACAAAGGGGCAACCTGACCAGGACCTACCCTGCCTGATATTCCATCAGCATCGCACAATTCTCCATGGGGAAGGGACCCCTTTACTGAAATTTTGGAACATTTTGAGCATCTGCAGCTCTGGAACCACAGGAGAAATTCAACTTGAGTCTATGCTTTGTAATTGTCACAACCACAGATAGTTAAATGTTTCTGAAAATCTCTTGAAATGTCTTCAGAATTATTTTACTGAATTTAGCCACTTTAAAAATGGTTTGAGTATCCCTGGAGTTCATAATATCATGAAAGACATTATTACGTACTGGGGGTCTTCAGCTGACTGACAATCTGACTTATGACTGACAATCTGACTGATGGCTGTTGACTACTGACTGATGACTAACAGTCAAGACTTCTTGTGATTAATACTCTTTGGTAGCGAACTGGTTTATATAAGAATCTTGACTGACAGCACTCGACCGGCAGTTCTCGACCGACACTTTCTGACTGTCAGTTCCAACTGTCAGTTCTCGACCGACAGTTCCAATTGGCAGTTCTCGTCTGACAAATGGCAAGTCAGACAACGAATGCACGACAACCACACCAAGGTGACAACAAAGTGATCAGGAAATTCTACATGTATTCTACATGTAGAATGGACTTCACCAACTTAAGAAAAGGATTTGGAATAATTACTAAAGATTTAAATAAATTTCCAACAATTTAATAAACTTAACAAATAAAAAAAAATGGATGGAATAGTCTATGTGATTGGCACAACTTATCTTCACTGCAAGAACATATTATACATATAGCAAATACTGACATAACATAGCTCTGTTCATTTAATAAATGCACTCAGGCAGGCAACCTATTTGGCAATATTGACTGACTGTAAAAAAAGATATACAACTTATGCCTACAGTATTTTACTCTGTATTCAAACACAGAGTCAAGCCTAGAGTTTAGGAAAGGATAAAAAAAAAATGGTTTCTTTCACAAATTAATAAAATTTCACCCAACAAATGCAAAAAGAAATAATTTTAGAACTTATCACTATTTTGAACCTAAATTATTAAAAGGAAACAAAAATTTCTGAAGAAAATAAAGTAAAATTCTTAAGCACCTCAAAACCCAACTGCTCTCAATGAAAAGAAAAGGTGAAGCTCCCAGAAGAATCTGTGGGACTCTTTATATAGTTCCCACGATCCTACAGTCCTGCATTCCCACATTTCCCCCAGATTTCATCCCTCAAGCAGAATCCCACGATCCCACATTGTCTTCCCACACCAGAAAATCTGTAGGAAACAGTAATGGCTGCTAAAAATATAATACCCCTACAGGCTTTGCACTACAAAAACTCTTTTAAATTAAATTAACTTTATAAAAACATTTATGGAAAAAAAAATCCTGAATAATTTATCTTAATAACCTTCTAAATGGATTTCCAATCAGAACAGTATTTTTAAGAGTAATTGAAAATCAAAGTTAAAAATTTATAAAACAGTATTGATTTCTGACAAGATGTCCTCAGATGACCTATACATGAAGCTATTTTTAGATTATTTACTTCGACACCGCTGTTCCAAAAATAATACACACAGCTGACCAATATGGCTTCTAAAATAAAATCTTTTCAACTGCAAATTAAGACAAAAATAAAGAGTAAATGGAGCTGACAGCTTCCCTACATGAGGAGATTCAATCAAGTAAAGACTGGAGCAACAAGCTACAGTAGCAGTAAGTCAGTTAATATTCACCTAATCCAGAAAATATAAGTTTTATGAAGAGCACATGTAGTTGTACAAATTGAGGGCCCAAGATAAGCAAGATTTTTGGGACTAGGACTATCACATACTCCTCCCATTACTGAATCCCATGCCATAAGGCCACACATCAGGGATTGCTTACATCAAACCATTCCTGGTGCTGGGCCATGACATGAAATCTCTGCAGGAAAGAACACAGCTAAGAGAAAAGGATTTATCCCAGAAATCTGCCTATGTTGGGTCCATGTACACAAAAGCCATTTGCAAGTTGTTCACTTATCCTGAAAAGTAAATTCAGGTCTCAGATTTCACATTACCCCCCACTTCTGTGTTAAAAGCTCCCGCTTAACACAAAAGAAAACAAGAAGCTTTAAATGTAGCACAGGAACAACTTGCAATAACCTGATTATCACATCCGCATTCTGTCAAAAATCGGGCAGAGTCTATGCCCTCCATCCACATTACTCAGATTTTTCCACCCGGAAACACCAGAGTACTGGATGCAATGAACGTGATGCATGCATCTGCCAGACTTGAATGAGACTTAAAAATAATTGTTGGGAACTTCTCTTCAGTTCTTCAATATCCCAAGAAATCATCGCCCACTTAGTTTTGCTTAAAACTGGAGGAAAGAATAAAAAAGGAATACAAATAACATCCATCACAAGAGAAAATAGCCACCTACATAACTTGTTGCATAAGTATGCAGTCAAGGAGTACTGAAGACAAGCTCACAAATGTATTGAGATTTTGTTATCATGTAAGCCTGCCTGCTTGAGAGCGCGGTGATACCTTCAAAGCTTAAATTGAAGGAGGATATTTTCATCTATTAAATTTTTGCTTGCCTCAGTTGAGAGTATGATGTAAGGCTTCTTACTCTCAGAAACAAACAAAAAGGTTTCGAAGAACTAGAATTGTGCCAGAGCCATCACTGAAAATCAGATTAAATGCATATCTGCAAGTAACTAAATCACAGTATAAGATTGACTAGCTGTCAATCTTATTATTTAAACAATACATTGATATTGTAGCCTGAGATTGGAGCACAGTATCCAGCTCACTTTAACTGAGTACTAGCTGCACTGATTCAACACTTACATCACAGATAGGGTGGAATGTAAACATGAAATCAGTGAAACCATACAGACAGCTAACTTCTAAAATTCACATACTGGCAATCCCAAACCACATACAGTTATGGCCTTTTCATATGGAACATGACGAATTAAATCAGCAGTGCCACCTCCCGCTATCAGATGCTCGCAAAGATGTACACACTGTTGACTGCATTCCCAAGACATCATCATCTGAAAAGAACATTTTGATTAACACATTCTGCAATATCTCAACAAAATCGCCTCCTAATACTTTAAGACTAAATACTGGTAAACCTCTGTGTAGTCTTATTTCTCCATATATTCAATGGCTGTCTTAACTTCATTCAGATAAAAAAATAATCAACTCTCTATCACAAGGTAATAATTCAGTTATTTTGTATTTCAAGATAGCACTTTGTTATGAATCCAGTACCTCATCAGGTTCACATAGTTCCTCCTTAGATTTTTCACTTCAGGGAGCTTAGATTTCCACGTCCTGAAGCTTAGATTTTCACTTCCTTTTTAACTTAGATTTCACTTTCACTGAACTTAAATTTTCACTTTTATATAACTTCTGACTTTTACAATAATTAAGCATACTCAGGATGGCAACACTCTCCATCAAAAAAAATGATTTAGGGAACAGAAGGGGGACAAAGGGGTAAGGTACTACTGCTGAGGGTACAAGAAGCGAGTGTAGTCAGAATGAAATAGATTCACAGGTGAGACACAAAGGAACTTATAAATACAGCAAAAACACATAAAGTGTTCCAATGCCGAACCTATGACTTTCTGTCCCGGGTAAGGAGACCACACCATAAGCCACCTACCACAACAATCCAAGAAACAGACAGAAGTGTATGGTAGGTCTGTATCATTGGACCCTTTGTAATAAATAGTAACAGGTGGTGTCTTCAGCCCTCGGTGACAGAACAGATCAAAAGTCAGCACTACAACATTCGCTATGCTCCTGCAATATTCAGTGTCAATTATACTGAAATTATAGTAGGGTAAAAAAAAAAGAAAATGCTAAGACCAGGGAAGGACTCTAACAGAGATTGCCATTCTGAGTGTGATTAATTAAAATCGAAAATTTCTTTAAGCCATGATTTAAAACACTTTCTCTGATATCCCGAAACAGTTAATGCTCTTTCCTTTTCTTGTTAGTTCTCACTTCTCCTAGCACAGACTTGAGTTGTGGGCTCTGATTCTCGCCACTATCTTCCCTCCTTCTCTTTCTATCCTTCTGCTGCGTTGATTGCTCTTCTCTTCGTCTGTCCTCCTCTCTCTCTTTCCTTCTTTCTTCTTCTTTTCTCTCCTTCCTCCTTCTTTCCTCCCTTGCGTTTGTCCTGAGGTATGACACAAGATTTTCTAGTGTGTCTTTGATACTGGTCAAGGTCTTATTAGTCTCTTCCATATTCTTGGTAAGACATCTTATGGATCTGCTGTTCTTTTCAATCTCTTCTCGCAGGATTTTATTGCCAGTACGTATGGCATCTTCTAACTTCTCAAATATCCTGAAGTTATCGGACCCTTGTTGTTGCTTGCTCTCAGTTGTTGGTGGCTGCTCTTCTTCATCACCCAACAGCTGTGGCAGGAGATTTTCCACTACAGCTGGTGAGTCTGAGGACCTGGTGGGGGACTTGGTCTCAGTTTCTGGTAGGTTGTTGTTCTTCACAGGCTGGGGCTGTAGCTCTACTGAATCAGGAAGTTGGGGTTCCTGCCAGGGCCTAAACAAGCATCCAGAGGAATTATGCTGGTCAGAATAGGAGCACTCACAGTCACAGCTGGTGTATCAATGGTGGAGACTGTAGTAAAAGTCACAGGAGGTGGTGGATTGACATCTGTGAGCTGAAAGGTTGTTCCATGGTTGGGTGGCTTTGGTGAGGGTTCACTGCTGAATGAAAAACTGGAAACTGTTGCTGCACAGGGTATATAGTTGGATTCACCAGGCACTTTAGATACCCCGATAGGACTTGCAATGGTTGGTGATGAAATTGGGGACCACATTGTGGACACTGTTTTGGCGGGTTGAAGTTGTGCGGTGGAGCTAAACACACAAGAAGTGGCTGTCTCAGAGCTCCGTACCTGTATGCTGTTAGTCATACTAGGTGGGGTAACCTTCTGCATCTGGTTGAAGAGTGACAGAAAACTCGTCCACAGTTGTTCAGATGGGATGCCTGTCTCCATGGTTGAAGTGGGAACCTGTGGCTCATGAAGCTTTGATACCACCTCTGGTAAGCTCCCATGTGATGATTGACTTGGTGAGCACAGCTCTTGCACAGCTTCAGACAGGAGGTCTTGATTCTGATGGGAGGTCTTCTTCTGGTGACTCCTCTGTAAGAAATACTGGGTGGACTCTTCGGTGGATAATATGTAATAATCCTCTGGACCCATCTGATATGGTTGGGGGTTCTTCTTTAAGTACGTCTCCTGCATCGTTGGTGAAATACCCTTCTCAGCTGCTATCAGAGCATGGCGAGTGAACTTCTTGACGTGTTCTTTCAGAGTAGTCGGGTCTTTGCACTTGAATAAACAAAGCGTACAATAATAAGGGACCTGGTCCAGGGACAGGTGATGTTTCATCAGATGATCCTCCACTCTGGCTTTTACGTCTATCACCTCTTTCCCCGTCTGAAGGCATCTGAGGCACTGGTTTGCCCGACCTCTGTGTTTGGCTTTGTTCTCATCAGTGTTAAAGTTGGAGCCTGGCATATTTCTTTAGTATTCAACTTTCTGAAACGAGACAAGGGGCACAACTTTGAGTATACCAGCAGATGTACATCAGCCTCGGAATCCATCACCCCCCATCTTGCAATGAAGATAACGTCCAATGCTGCTGATCAGTATTTCAATGGATAAAATAGTTCTCTGGATGGGACAGTAAATTTATCTCACGTGCAATCATGATCATGTCTCTTATTTCCTCCATTTGTCTACAAATAAAATGGCATTCCTCTCTAGAGTACATCTAAGGCAGAAAACAGCTAGGCCAGTATGTGGGACCCCCCCCCCACATTAGGGATACATTAAGGAGAGAAGAGAGAGAAGATATATACTTCATTTTAATTTTATTACAACATTCCATTATGCCCCATGCAGGTCATGGTGGTACTTTTTATGTTATTTTACCCTTGCACTGGTTGTAGCCTATCTTGTAGCATAAACTGTCTGTGATAAATATGAACTTTTTTTTTTAACTCTTTTGTTCACATGTCTGTTTTTAGCTTCTAATGGATACACACTCTTCTGTCTTCTGATGCTCTCTCATCAGACAACAGCTCTTCGAACTGTAAGAAATGGACTCTTCTGTCTTCTGATGCTCTCTCATCAGACAACAGCTCTTCTAACTAAAAAAAAAATGGATGCTTCCGTCTTCTAATGCTCTCTTATCAGACAACATCTCTTAGAGTCTTCTGTCTTCTGATGCTCTCAACAGACAACAGCTCTATGGGCTGTTCTGTCTTCTGATGCTCTTTCATCAGACAACAGCTCTTCTGTAAAAAAATGGGACTCTTCTGTCTTCTGCTGCTCTCATCAGACAACAGCTCTATGGCATCTTCTGTCTTCTGATGCTCTCAACAGACACCAGCCCTATGGGCTCTTCTGTCTTCTGCTGCTCTCTCATCAGACAACAGCTATTCTCTAAAAAAAAAATTGGACTCTTCTGTCTTCTGCTGCTCTCTCATCAGACAACAGTTCTAACTGTAAAAAAAATATAGACTCTTCTGTCTTCTGATGCTTCCTCATCAGACAACAGCTCTTCTAACTGTAAAAAAAAATACTCTTCTGTCTTCTGATGCTCTCAACAGATGACAGCTCTATGGGTAAGGCAACATATTTTCTCAACTTAGAACTTCTTTGCCTGTATTTCATCAACAATAGATGTACTGGTAACAAATAGCTATCTCGAATACAAAACAACCTTTCAGTAAGAAAAAAAATCTTGAAAGCAAAATTCACAACGAGATTCTATGTGCAGCCACCTCGTCAGTGTTTACTCTGAATTTGTAGCCCTTAAGCTGGCTCTAACTCGTTGCACCCAGTCAGGTACATTTTCACCTTGATATGGCTTCATTTTATTATGATGAAGGATTTGCTCTAAGCCAGATTTCGACAGCTGAACTTTGAAATTCAGATCATTGTATTTCTGTGTTATCAAACACGGGCCACGATATGAAGCTTGTAGTTTGGGTGATATTCCTGGTCTGCAGGCTTCTAGTGTAACCCAGACAAGGTCTCCTACATGGTAGTTGTAGACAGAAAGCTTAGAATCATAGATATCAGCCTGTCTTTTTGCACTGGAAGCTAAATGCTTTCGTGCCACTTCATGTGCATGCTGCATTTTGTTTCGCAGAAATTCAACATACTGTCCATAACTCTGTATCTCCCAATTTTCATTGCACTGGCTACCATACATGAGTTCGGCAGGGAGACGAACTTCTCTTCCAAGCATGAGTAAATTAGGTGTGAGACCGGTTGATTCCTGTGGGGTTGAACGGTACGCTGCTGCCAAACAGCCAAGATTCAAATCCCAGTTTTCCTGTTCACCTTGAAGATATGATTTTATCATACGTAATAAACTGCGATTAAATCTCTCTGCTTGTCCATTACACTTAGGGTTTCTTGGGGACGTTCTTGTCTTTTTAATTTCAAGCAGCTTACACAACTCTGCAAAAATAGAGCTTTCATAACAGCGACCCTGATCCGAATGAATCGAAAGTGGACATCCATATCGTGCAATAACCTCATTCAGGAGTTTGTTAGCACAGGTCGTAGCAGTCTGATCTAGTACTGCCATGATTTCAACCCACTTGGTGAAGTGATCTGTGGCAAGGAGGATATACCGGTTACCTCGTGGGGTTAGTGGCAGTGGCCCAAGAAAATCAGTTGAAATACGATCTAGTGGAGCCCCGACTTGCATTTTTCCCAGGGGTGCACGGGGAGTACGACATGGTGGTTTGATGGCTGCACAGATATCACACTTGAGGATCCACATATGTACATCCTCTCTCACATTAAACCAGTAGAACCTTTGTAGCAATTTCTCAAGGGTTTTCTTTCTCCCTAAATGCCCAGATATTATAGAATTATGCATCTGACTCAAAACTTCCTGTCTAAGCACTCTGGGTACAATGAATTGTAGGTGGCACCCAGTTGCATCTTTTCGATAGAAGGTTCTGTATAAACAGTCATTGCGCAAAGACAGAGAATTCCAAATGCTCCAGTAGTATCGCACTGCAGGACTGAGTGCCACAACTTCAGAGTGTGGGGGCCTTTCACCTTTTCTTAGGGCACTGATAATAGGTGCAAGGTCTGGATCTTTAGACTGCAGTTTTTGCACCCTCATTAAGTCCTGATCTGAATACCACTGAGAAAAAGGGCTAGAACTACTAGCTGAGGTGCTTGTTGTAGGCTGGTCAGCATTTGGTCCTGTAGATGAACGGGTGGTGACTGCTCTGATACTGTCTGCTGGTTCAGGTTCCTGCTGCATCGAATCACCTGTTGGGAATCTGATAGAGCCCTGCATATCTATGAAACGTTTTCTACACTTTCCACAGGGACCACATTTCAAGGACTCAAGATTATCAACCTCTGAGCATGCACACTCCCATGGATTATCACATCTTGTTAAACTGTCCGCATTGCCATGTTTCTGGGCTTTGCGATATTCAATGGAGAAATCAAAGGCAGACAGGATCTCAATCCAGCGTGCAATGCGGGCTTTTGGCTCTTTCAGGCGGAAAAGAAAAGTCAGCGCCTGATGATCACTGCGAACTAGAAATATGCGGCCTAATAGATACTGCCTGTAATATTCTGTAAAATGCCGTATAGCAAGGAGCTCTTAGTCAGTGATACAGTAATTCTTTTCCGCCTTATTCAGAGTCCTACTGCCATAGCTAATAACTCTCTCTCTCCCGTCCTGAGTTTGGCTTAGTATGCCAGAGATCTGGGTATCACTAGCATCAGTGTCAAGGATTAACAATCCATCATTGAGGGGATAAGCCATTATTTCTGCACTGATCAGTTTATCTTTCAAAGCTTCAAATGATCGCTGGCATTCTGCAGACCAAATGAATGGGGTGGATTTTCGAGTTAATTGTGTTAAAGGGCTCACAAGGTCAGAGTATCCCTGGATGAATCGGCGGTAATAACTCCCTAGACCTAATATTTGCCGCACTTGAGTCACGTTTTTGGGGATTGGCCAGGCTGTCACTTTAGCTAAGTTGTCAGGGTTAGGAAGCACTCCTTCTGCTGAAATGGTATGACCTAGAAAGTTTACACTTGTCTGCAGTAGGTGACACTTGTCTGGCTTTAATTTTAAGCCAGCGTCTTTGATCCTAGACAAGACTTCTTCAACTCTTTGCATATGCTGCTCAAATGTGGACCCAAAGACCAAGACATCATCCAAGTATATGAGGCAGATATGCCATTGCAGACCCCTTAAAGCTATTTCCATGAGCCTCTGAAATACAGCTGGACTATTGGTCATTCCCATTGGCATGGTGAGGTATTCATACAAGCCATATTTAGTGCAGAAGGCTGTTTTGGGGATATCTGAGGCTTTAATAGGTACTTGGTGAAACCCAGAGGTCAGATCAAAGCTAGACAAAAATTTAGCTCCGGCAACTGCATCCAGACAATCTGAAATCCGTGGCAGAGGAAAAGCATCTTTTCTTGTGATCTCATTTAAGCGCCGGTAATCTACGCATGGCCTTATCTTTCCGGACTTTTTGCGCACAAGGCAGATTGGGCTGGCCCATGGGGAGGTGCTTTTCCTAATGACTCCTTGAGCCTCAAGTTCTTTTATCACATTCTCTTCTTCGGAGGCAAATGCAACTGGTACCCTCTTTGGAGCTTGTTTGATGGGAGGATGAGTACCAACATCTATACTGTGTTCTACAAGCCCTGTAAGACCAAGGTCAAACTGATGTTTGGAAAAAGTATCTTGAAACTTTACTAAAGTTTGAGATATTCTGCTCTTTTCAGCATCGGTTCGGCCTATACATGCATTTTCAAACAGTTTTTGAAGATGCTCAGGGACAGCTTCCTGTGTAATCCGCTTGATCCCCGCAGTTGTATTTTCGGATGAGCAGTGTGATGCCACCTCTTGGTCTGCAGTGTCAGACTGAGAGGTTTCACCTGCACTATACAATATTGAAATCCCATCAGTATCCTCAGCTGTACCAAGGCTGGCATCTTGATTTATTGAAACGGGATACTTATTGGGATTTAGCAGCCTTACTTTGTGAGTTACCCTTGAGTTCATATCAGATAAACTGCTTGCCATTAACAGACCATACCGCTCATGAAATTCAGAGTTTGGCTCTAAAATAACAGGAGTTTCTTGCCGATCATCCCCTGTGAGTCGACTGACGAAAACATCGATTATCTTTTCACAATAGGCTGGGACTACAACACGATCCGCAGTCGTGATTCTCCGTATCCTTGGTGTGGAGCCTACCTGTATGCAAGGTATATGGACACCCATAAACATCAGAGCATGTTCATCATACAGCAAATGAGCATCTCCCATGCTTAAAAGGTCATGCCCAAACAAACCATCATCCTCAATGTTTGCAACAATAATATCGGCCTTAAACTGGACTCCAGCTAACTTTATGTTAAATTCTGCGGTTCCTAGCTGTGACAGGGGCTGTCCTGATGCCTCGGTAAGCTCTGTGGTTTTACTTAAAACTGGCCTGTGTGCAGAAGGGATTGACTGATAGACTCTTTCTGATATGACAGTTTTGGTTGCACCTGTATCTATTGTGAAAACCAACTTTACCCCTTCAACAAAAGCCTCTAAGTAGAACCCATCACTACGCACAATTCTTTTCAACATAGTTGGTCCAGACTGAACCTCGGAACAGTTGTTAGGAATAGGTGGTTCCATAGTGCCAGCAGCCTCTAAAAATGGTGGTTCTTTCATGGATTCAGACCTTGTTTGAGGGTTTGATTGATCACGGTTGCTCTGCACAGGATTGCATGTTTGTATGGATATCCCCTGGGGCAGTTCAGTTGAAGTTTTCTCTCCCTGAAGTTTCTGTGGAATAGATGACCCCATAGTGCCCCCCAATGTTAAAGAAGTACTGATTTTGTCCTTTTCCTTTTGGTTGGTATCAACTGAGCTTTGCTGTGAACAGCTGTTGGACTCTGTGTTGGACTCTGTTTGTAATGCCCCCTTTCTTGCCAGCTTCTTGGCATTTCTCGTATTTACCAAGCTTGAAACTTGATTGAGCATGTTTTCATGATTTAATTTTTCATTTAAAAGCAAACTGTTTTGGCCTTGGTTTTCAGGGACCGCCTGTTGGCCAAACGAGTCGGTCCTGACTAGTTTAAATCAATATTGTGGGCTGGGTAGGTCAGGGGTACAGACACCAGGCCTCTATTTCTCTGTATATGTAAACCCTGCTCACGTTCCGCCTTCAGGACTGGGCAGTTGACCTTAATATGACCTCTTTCAGAACAATGAAAGCACTGTAAATTGGCATGACGCCCCTGATTCTGATTCTGACCCTGAAAATGGTTTTGACCTTGACCTTGGTTCAAAGCATGACCTTGACCTACATTGTTTGGGTTGTAAACTTGACCATGGGCATTTGGGATGCGACCTTGACCTCGTTGGTCCTGGAGTGGGGAAACCTCACTTGGTTCAGAGTTACTTCCAGAATTCTCCATGAAAGAGAGAATTTTCTGTAAAATTTGTTTTTCTTCTGTTATGGTAGAATTTTGCTCTTTAAAAGTTTTTGCCGGTGTGTTTTCCACCTTTCTTAAAGTCTGCCTGTTTCTTTGTCTTCGGGCAGGGGATACAGAGCGCACAGTGGGGTAATCCTCATCATGACTATCAAAATCACCCTCATTGCCATCATCATCATCAAATCTTACAGCCTTCGTGTGAGAGTTGCGACTATGCCAGTTATCGCCCTTGGGTCCTTTCTGAGCTTCAAGATAAGTAACCACATGGTGTATGGCTTCTTCTATGGAATTTGGCTCCTTGTAGTACTCTACAGCAAATTTGGCGCTTTTATCCCGTATCCCATTCAGAAATTGCTGCAAGAGGAGTTGTCTCCTCATTTCAGGATTGCGTCCAGGGTAAGCTTTGTCATAGAGGCGTTTCAGCTCTGCAGCATACTGCTCCACAGTCTCGTCGTATTTCTGAGTTCGCTTCCCAAACTGAACCTTAAATGTTTTGTTGGTTTCAACAGACTTGAACCTCGAGTCAAGCTCGCAAACAAGACTGGCATAGTTTGATAAAATCTCATGGGGAATTTCATCAAAAACAAATTCTGCTGCAGTTCCTTGTAAGCGTTGCATGAGCTCACTCAAGCAAGTTGTCTCATTCCACTTGTTGAGATTGGCAATTGTGGTGAAGCGAGCATGCCATACTTTCCAACTGTCACTAGAGTTCCCAGTAAATGGAGGTAATCGTACAGTTTGGTGCTTGGAACAACTAACATCGGCCTGGGTGTTACCCAAAGAATTCTGCATGTTAGCTATATTTGTCAAACTGGGGGTTAGATTTGACTGGGAGTTGCTTTCACTGATCCCCGGCACACAGTTTTGATTACCATTTAGAGATTTTGATGACATCACGCTATCCTGGAGGACATTTGTTGTATGGAGGGTGCTTGTTGGAGCCATAAATGGATTGTAAAGTACAGGGGGAAAGGTAGATGCTTGGCATTGTACAAGGGAGCTAACTCCTGCTTGATTCTGAGCACTATTACATGTAACAACAGGCCTTGTGGCATATTCACTACTGGATAACACATTGTTGATTTGTGGATTTGTAGATGTGGAAAATGCATTAACTGCCCTCTCATTCCTCAACTCTCGAACCTCAGTTAAGATCCGCTGAAAATTGTCTTGTGTTTTGTTTGCTACCATCACCACGCATTCCTTCACAGATTCACAGGTTTCTCTCAGCATACTCATTGTCCCTGTCATACAGTCACTCATAGCTTTGGTGTGTGCTTGCAGTATTAAATCTATTTGCCTAGTGTCAAGACTACCAGAACTGGGTGGCTCATCCCCAGACCCTATTGTTAAAACTTTAGTTTGTGGTTGTGTTTGCAGGCTAATATCATTGGAACTGGTAATTGGTGTATGCTGCTGAAATTCGGCCATGTTTCCAGCAGAACTAGATCCAGGTTCTTGCACTAAGTTAGAGCTAGTATCTTCATTTATACGGCTGAAACGGTTTCTTGTGTGTATAGGGCTACTCGGTGGAGCCTCGACAGAACCGGCAACTACAGTTTCGCTTCGCGCACTCCTTATAGTGGAGCTCTCGGATTCTGACCCGGAGATATCATCTTCATTCAAGGAAGTCCCGGACATTACTTGACCAATATTCTGCTTTTTGTTTTGTCTCCTCCGTCCCATAATGTATATTAGATCAGATTAAAGAAGGACAATCGGCACAGGGAATAGAAAAACGCTCTCTTTGTATGGTATGGGTATCGTATCACTGGATAATAAATGTATATTATCCCACCGCTGCTGCACCAAAAATATTACGTACTGGGGGTCTTCAGCTGACTGACAATCTGACTTATGACTGACAATCTGACTGATGGCTGTTGACTACTGACTGATGACTAACAGTCAAGACTTCTTGTGATTAATACTCTTTGGTAGCGAACTGGTTTATCTAAGAATCTTGACTGACAGCACTCGACCGGCAGTTCTCGACCGACACTTTCTGACTGTCAGTTCCAACTGTCAGTTCTCGACCGACAGTTCCAATTGGCAGTTCTCGTCTGACAAATGGCAAGTCAGACAACGAATGCACGACAACCACACCAAGGTGACAACAAAGTGATCAGGAAATTCTACATGTATTCTACATGTAGAATGGACTTCACCAACTTAAGAAAAGGATTTGGAATAATTACTAAAGATTTAAATAAATTTCCAACAATTTAATAAACTTAACAAATAAAAAAAAATGGATGGAATAGTCAATGTGATTGGCACAACTTATCTTCACTGCAAGGACATATTATACATATAGCAAATACTGACATAACATAGCTCTGTTCATTTAATAAATGCACTCAGGCAGGCAACCTATTTGGCAATATTGACTGACTGTAAAAAAAGATATACAACTTATGCCTACAGTATTTTACTCTGTATTCAAACACAGAGTCAAGCCTAGAGTTTAGGAAAGGATAAAAAAAAAATGGTTTCTTTCAAAAATTAATAAAATTTCACCCAACAAATGCAAAAAGAAATAATTTTAGAACTTATCACTATTTTGAACCTAAATTATTAAAAGGAAACAAAAATTTCTTAAGAAAATAAAATAAAATTCTTAAGCACCTCAAAACCCAACTGCTCTCAATGAAAAGAAAAGGTGAAGCTCCCAGAAGAATCTGTGGGACTCTTTATATAGTTCCCACGATCCTACAGTCCTGCATTCCCACATTTCCCCCAGATTTCATCCCTCAAGCAGAATCCCACGATCCCACATTGTCTTCTCACACCAGAAAATCTGTAGGAAACAGTAATGGCTGCTAAAAATATAATACCCCTACAGGCTTTGCACTACAAAAACTCTTTTAAATTAAATTAACTTTATAAAAACATTTATGGAAAAAAAATTCTGAATAATTTATCTTAATAACCTTCTAAATGGATTTCCAATCAGAACAGTATTTTTAAGAGTAATTGAAAATCAAAGTTAAAAATTTATAAAACAGTATTGATTTCTGACAAGATGTCCTCAGATGACCTATACATGAAGCTATTTTTAGATTATTTACTTCGACACCGCTGTTCCAAAAATAATACACACAGCTGACCAATATGGCTTCTAAAATAAAATCTTTTCAACTGCAAATTAAGACAAAAATAAAGAGTAAATGGAGCTGACAGCTTCCCTACATGAGGAGATTCAATCAAGTAAAGACTGGAGCAACAAACTACAGTAGCAGTAAGTCAGTTAATTTTCACCTAATCCAGAAAATATAAGTTTTATGAAGAGCACATGTAGTTGTACAAATTGAGGGCCCAAGATAAGCAAGATTTTTGGGACTAGGACTATCACATACTCCTCCCATTACTGAATCCCATGCCATAAGGCCACACATCAGGGATTGCTTACATCAAACCATTCCTGGTGCTGGGCCATGACATGAAATCTCTGCAGGAAAGAACACAGCTAAGAGAAAAGGATTTATCCCAGAAATCTGCCTATGTTGGGTCCATGTACACAAAAGCCATTTGCAAGTTGTTCACTTATCCTGAAAAGTAAATTCAGGTCTCAGATTTCACAACATTAACATTGGGTCTAGATGTAAGTCCTCTTGGCAAATAGACCTTTCTGGCATCTTCAAAATAGGTACATTCAAGCATGTAATGAAACTCGTCGCCAATTTTATGCAGTCTACACAGCTCACATATTCTGTCATCCCTTTGAGTCCCTAAAAATCTCCCCCATTCAAATGGCATTTTATGGTTAAGTGACCTAAAGTGGCAAAAAGATTTAGACAGATTATGGGGCAAAATATTAAGGTAATTTTCATATCCAAAATCTTGTTTAAAAATTCTATAGTTGAGACACTTTGGACTTTCAAAAACTTCTTCTTTCCAAGAAAGACTGTGTAATTCTGATAATTTGAGTTTAACTGACTTTGATATATGAAGGGGCACATTAGTCTGATTTAGCCAATAATGTTCCAGACCACTATCATTCAAAGTATTTTTAATATACATTAACCATTTAGAATGGAAAAGATCCCTATTATGCATGGCCAACAGAATACTATATAATTTACTAGAAATTTTGTCAGTTTTGCCATTTACTAGGCGCTGCCAAAATCCAATCATTCTGGTCTTAATATCAATTGAAACCGGATGCCTTCCTAGTTCCCCATACAAAATTAAATTTGGAGTGTTTTTTTTAACATTTAATATGATCTTATAAAACTGTAAACATAACCTCTCAAGCATATTGTGGTTCTCAAAACCAGTAACTTCTGAACCATACAATAAAATGGGCAACACCATAGTGTCAAACATTTGTAATTGAATGTCTACAGGTAATTGTAACTTTCTCGACTTTTTCAGAACAGAAAACATAGCTTTTCGAGCTTGTTCTTTATTAGGTTTTATTTTTTATTTTTTCATCCGCTTCTTCGTTCGTTTTGTTTTGAATATGGTGCATAAGAAAATATTTTATCCATTGGGAAACGAATCTGACCACAATGTGTAGACCTACATTTGCCAGTTATCAACCGATCATGAAACGTAGGCCAACCTCGACCTGTGACACTGGTAAATGAAGTATACAGTATGTTTGTAAAAAGCGTACAATATGAGACATTAACGTTATAAAACATATGTAAGGTGACACATTATTACACAAGGGATGATAAAAAAATACGTGGTCTTCCGCTGTGGAAAACTTGCAGTGAATACAGATTCATCTTCATTTATCCAGTGATGTACAGTATTTAATCTACCGGTCAAACTTCGAGAAAGAGTTTGTCAACTTTTACCGTGCTCCGCAGTACCGTCATAAGGTTACTATGACAGTAACCTTATGACGGTACTGCGGAGCACGGTAAAAGTTGCCTTATTATTTGAAATTGTTAATTTATCTTTGGTTGTGTCTAATATTTGCAGCAGAGTAAACTGCCTGACATTTGGTATGCAATTTCATTATGGTATCTGCTTTTAACTGCGAAGGAATTGTTGCCGGCAACAATTGTTATGCTTGCACAAGCGGGCGTAAAATATGGTGTGTGGGTCATACAAGGGTGATAAAATAATGTCAATCATACCGAGTATTTTATGCCAGTCCAGTTTTTAAACACAATTGTAAAAATGAGGGCAAAAGCAAAGAAATTTTTAAATAAACGTGTTATCACATTTAATCATGATATCTTATGTTAGTTTTATCTGATGTTGGTACTGATTAGAGGGCTGCAGACCACACTTCAGGATCCTTTAGAACATGTTTGGTAAAAAAAAATAGAAATAATTTACCATGAGAAGTTATTTAAAGATTTTTCTTGATATCAGCCAGTATGAGTTGCTTTAATTTATACCAGAATATACCAGAAGAGAGGCGCCGTAATCGAGTGGTTATAGTAATTCGGTTATTGTGCAGAAAGTCGCCGGAAGGTCGTGAGTTCGCGGCTCACCGTCGCCATCCGACGACTGGAAAACTCTCTCTGTCAACCCAGCAGTAAATGGGTACCTTTTTTGAGTCAGGGAAGGATAAGGCAGCGAAAGGAGAGAGATGGGCTCCGCCTTTCATTAGCTGTGCCCAAGATACAGTGGGTCTCTAACCCCCACTGCCCCTACGGCTATTAGGCTATGGGAAACCTTTACCTTTACCTATACCAGAATATATACATTTCATACATTGGAGATGGTACCTGACAGTTCTGGTTAAAATCAATCATTGATCTAAAAATGTAGCGCAGCTGACAGATTCCCCCACTCCCCCCCCCCCCACCCCCACGCACACACACACCCGCACCCACCCACCCCTAGTGTCTTGTCAGAAAAACTGTGAAAGTTTCAGATTAACACAAATTTACTTAACCATAGAAAATGTATTTATAATGACTTTAAGGTCATTCATGGTTTTATACTGAACCCATTTTGTACGTCTGGTTTCTTCAATTAAACACTAAATATAAAATAAAATCAGACTTCGATATGCAAAGCTGTTTGTGTCATTTAATTCCCAGCAAATGTACAAAGACCTAAAAGACTAAAAAGAGTTACGAATTCTGACATGATCCTGTTTATGGTAATATTTTCCGCAAATGGCCCTGCGAAAATTGGCACGTCTCTGAAAGAGGGTTCATCTCAACACTTACGATGTAAAGTATCAGTTAAGATTATTTCTACATAATTGAGCCGCGACGCGAGAAAACCAACAATGTGGTTGTGCGCCCAGCGCAGACTCAGATCAGCCTGGGCATCCGCCCAGTCTGATCAGAGTCTTCACTGTCCGCATGAAGGTAACTTATGCCCTTAGCTACCCTTTGAGCACTTAACGAAGGGTCTGATCAAACTTGGCTGAAACCTAGAATGATCTGAGTCTGCGCAGTGCGCACATCCACATTGTTGGTTTTGTCGTGTCCCGGCTCATTTCTACATATCATTTATATGTAGTCAAAGTGCGTCATAGCTTTACAGCAGGAAACTATTCATGAATCGCTTGATGTTGTATGTTAGACAAAATTCACGTTTTGTCTTGGTAAGTTCTCCCTTTTAAACGAGACTATCTCTATCAGAACGCGTAAGTAACCTCGGAATAAAGATAGTGTTTGTGCCACAAAAAAAACTATAATTTTAAATATACTCTTCGCCAAAAGTTTAGCATAATCATATGTGAAGTTAACAGCAGAAATAACTGATAAGGGGTCTTTCTGATAAGTAAAATTGTGTGGTTATTGATCCTTTGCGAAGCAGTAATGTACAATGAAAACACCGTGACACTGGATGTTGGAAATCTGCAGCTGTTTTGATACGCAACATCGAAAGTTAAGACCACTGTATTAAAAATACTTTTTTACACGTTTTAAATCCTTGTCTAAAACATTATCATTTTTTCACACATCAAATAACCATTGCCTGTAGACGACATGTTATATCGAAATTTGCTACAGTATTGTGGTCCAGTCATTTCTAAATCATACGTAGAAGAAACTCTTGTCAATACTTGCTATTATGATCATTCACAAAGCATTTGTCCTGTGGAGTTTTATCATTTTTGTAATCCTGAAAACTGTCGGTCTTTGATACTGGCACTCCAAATTGTGTGTGTAACTTACTTGTACCGTGGTCTCCTGTCTGACGTGAGACAATTTCTTTCCCTAACACGACATATGCAGAAAATTTAAACTAAAAAATATTATGTTACACGAAAAAGTCAACCCACAAAAATTCTTTGATCTGATACATTGGGACAAAAGTGTCATCAAGCATTTGCTTAAGTTTTCCACTTTTCCGAATCCATAAATTATATTGTCGTTTAATAGTTTGCACTTTTTTAGGCAGAATTTGTGACGCAGGTACTAGGTACTATAGAGCTGAAATGTGCAAAAATTTTGACGAGGCGTTTATTAGATAGAACATTACAATGAAGATATCCAGACAGTGAGGGAATGCCACAATCATAAGGCACAACCCACCCAAGATCCAAGATACCAACACTAAAATTTAATTGTTGAGCCACATCATGTGACTGCCAACAATGTGGCTGTTTTATCCTGTGATAATCAGATCGTCCTTATCGTTTACACCGGGTCTGTAAAAGCCTCACTGTTGGCTGTATGCTTTGGGATAATTCCATAGATGGCTGATGTGACACGTAAAGGCTCAAGTGCAGTCTAATGTGACATGAAAAGACTCAAGTACAGTCTGATCACAGCATTTGCTTGTCACCAATGCCGCATTGTTTGAACTCACATGATGTAGCTCAAATGAAGGGAATAAAATAAATAAAATCCCGGAACAGTACATCTTCGACAATAACCACACTCAGTCCAAAATAAATGAACATACAAGCAGATATCAAAATCCATATAAAACGCATAATAGAAATATTCTCCTTATTTTCTATTTTGAATCACAAAACAAAACAGAAAGCAAAGTGTAAAGGTAAACAGTTGACCACAAGGCTTAAAGTCCAACAGTTAGGATCCGCCCTTCGAACGAAAAGTGGCAAAATCAGTTTGGCATTCTATTTGCATAGGAACGTCCTTACTCATCAGTGAAAGATATTTGAATTTATTAGAAAACTCAGTGCAGTACGAAGTCAGAGCAAAACAAAACCACTTGTTAGGCAACAGGGTCCAGTTGTTCAAAACTAACTACGTCTTTAATTTACGAAAAGTTAGTTTTCAAACGTACCATACGCGAAAATATTGCCATTTTTTGTCGAAAGAAATGTGAGGCGCTATTGCACTGCAAAAGCTGTTCACATTTTTCTGCAAAAATATTAGCACACTTAAAAGCTCCTCTCATTTAATTTCATATTTACACTTGATTTTACCAGAAGACTTAACGATGCGTTGAACGACTGGGCCCAGGTTCCTAATGTAAAAGATTGGACCGTTATTAAGCCGTGCAACATAAGAGGGAGGCAAAAATGTAAGCCATGCCATACTTGCAGTTTGTCGCATAATATCAGTTTTGTAACCTTTGTTTTTGCGTCTAATTGTAATCGTTTTAGATGGTTCCAAACAAACCTTGTTAAAGAATAATTTTCAATTTTATATTTGGGCATCAGTTCTTAACTTAGAAAAAAGTTGACATAGTTTATAATAAATTTAATCTTGTTCAAGAGGGATCTCAGTTAAGGTGTATTCCTATAATTAGTTTTAAATTAGTAATCAAAAGACTCGATACAAAATTTACAAGCTGAAGTATATATATGCACGCAGAAAATTTGCATCTGAAAAAATAAAATTTACTACTACAGTAACTTTGAAATCAAGTTACATGTATTCCGTTTGGCATAATTTCAAGAGAAATGAAGCCAGGAAACGTAAATGGGTGTTCCATATCAGAAGTTGCATTATCAAGTTAAAGTCTTTTAGGTTTAATTTGGTTGAACATATTGTCACAATAAAAAGATCATTACTTAAGAAGACGTCCAAATATCCTTTTATCCGAAGCAACGAAGCAACTTTTATCCGAAGCAAGAAATTAGTCGAATGGGAATTGTTCCACAAATGCGCATGAAGCTCGGGAAGTCATTATCTGATCTGTAATATAAAAATACGAGTCTGAAAAAATTATGTCTGTTAAATCGATGTTGCACAGAAACGCTCTTAAATGAAATGTTTTTTTTCTTTTCGGTGCAGCAATGGAACATTTCTATTTCTGGGTGTCTCAAGATCTACTCTAAATTAGAGACTGCAGAAAATATTAACTGTCCGATATGATACATTTTATCAGCAGATGAAACGTTTATCCGGTAGATTCTTAATCGTGAGTAGCAACGAATCTTCATAAGTTTGGCATATTGCCGAAGTGTGCGTTTTCCATAGCATATCATCCAGTAGTTGATTTAAACAAGGCAATCAAACATCACTAGCTACAAGACTGAACCAGTCTTCATGTATCTAAATAATTTGAAATTCAACCCTGTGCAGTAATCGTTGGCACACTCTGGAAGTGTTATTCCCATGACATGTATAATAATATTTTTCTTCTTCAGATTGTAATATTTATAAAATAATGTACATTTGTCTAACTCTCTTTCTCTCCTTCTCTCTCTCTCTTTCTCTCTCCCTCTCTCTCTCTCTCTCTCTCTCTCTCTCTCTCTCTCTTTGAAATTCACGTAATATATCGGTATTTAGCCATTCTTATACTGTAAATTCCAATATGCTCCAGGAAATGACTTTATAAATAAGCATCTTGCTTACTGTCAAATCCTGATACTTTTGAAATTGTATTGTAGTATATGTATGTAATTTATAGTTAATAAAATATCGTTTAAACTAAGACTGAACCAGAAAGGGGGTGCCTATAAGGCCCTTTTTCTGCCCAAGAGCAAAAATGCTTTATTTTCAGCTGATGATAAAACTATAGTGTCCGCAATACTGAATCAATAGTGGTTAAGCTCCGTAAGCCCTACTTTTGGAATAATGGGGTTATTAAAGGGGTTGGGGTAAAACAGCATGAACCAGGGGTGTCATATTATAAGCTATATTTCTCCTTCAAATTTAATGGTATTCATAAATACCTTTCTTTATAAGTTGAAGTAATGTTTTTGGTGACATCTTTTCTCAAATTCTATCTTTTAAAGTAAAATCTTATGTCTGCAGAATTTCTTTTAGAGACACTGTCAATTTTCATTAATGTTGGTTCTTTGAATTCAATATATTCTACCATATCTCTAGAACCAATGGATGACTTCTTACCAAACTAACATGGTTTTACTCTTGGGGAAGTGCAAACTGTTGATTAAAGTTTGGTGACCTTGACCTTTTTTTCAAGGTCACAGTAAGATTATAATGTCAATTTAAAGTCAAGTTTTGGCCATTGTCTACACAGTAGCTCCTGAATTGATATGAAATTGTTCCCAAAGTGGCCTTAATTAAACATTATGAGGAGTTAGAGCATTAGTTATGATTAAATGGCCATGACATCATGATTAAATGGCCATGATATCATCTTCAAGGTCAAGGTCATGGCTAGACTAATCAGAGTTTAATCATTACATCATGAGGCGGCAGAAATGTACAAAATCTGAGTGTTTTCATTTGAAAATCAATATTTAATGTGCACAGAATGACCTTGACCTTGGTCTGAAGGTCAGTATTAGCCAAACATGATGAAACAGAATTGGGTTAAACTTAAAGGTTATAGAAAAGTCTATTGTAAAATAATGAACTTCTGAATGTATTGGCGACCTTCAGATCAAGGTCAATGTCATTATATGCATATTAAGCATTGTTTTACAAATAGAAACATACATATTTGTTGAATTTTTGCTTACTAACTGTCTGAGATCTTTGGTTAAACTCTGTCTAGTCTAACCTTTACCTTGACCTTGAAGATGATGTCATGGCCATTTGATCATAACTAGTGCTCTAACTCCTCATAATGTTTAATTTAGGCCACTTTCGATGGATTTAACTTACTTAAATGTATTTATCGTTTAAGAAATCCACTATTTAAGGCAAACAGTGCAGACCTTGATTAGACCCCAAAACTGTGGCGACTGATGAGGGTCTACACTGTTTGCTAAATTTCCTTTTAAGGGTATCCAGATTTTATGGCATACTGATACCGAATTGAATAATGACGGATAAAGAAGCTCTCCCCTTCAGTAGAGAGACAGAGAGATTGGCCGTCGCTGTTTGCGAGCATTTTCCTCAATAACCCAGCGTGACCAGTCAAACAAGTGTTAGCCAAATACTGGCTGCTGGCTGCCTACTTGTTACAAGTAAGGTCTTGAAAAATAATCCCTTGGAAGCGAAAATATACTATGGAATTGAGTCTGTTCATAAAATGTACAACCATTCACCGGTATAAGCAGACCTCTTTTTTCAAATGACCCTAAATAGAGGATCTTACATGAGTGCTCATGTATTACTGAATTTATTATACGAGTTGGGAAAAAAGATAAGATGCTCGGCATAGCCTTGCGTCATTTTTCCTCAACGAGTTTAATAGGTTCAATAATACAGGAACACGATCGCAAGATTCTATTTTTATCATATGAGATGCGACGTCATACGATAAATGGATTTAAGGTGGACGATCCCGGAAGAACTCTGTTCTTGCTTGTTTAAAAAACAAACAGAGTTATTGTTCACCATCAAATCGACTAACTGTGGAGTAAATACAGTTATAATATACACTTACAATATCTACCGTAAAGATCCTAAGTTTTCGGGCACATAGGTCTGTACAAACAGTGGAAACTGAGATCAGACTGTTCCTTAGGAACCAGAATGATCAAGATCTTCACAGTTTCCATTCCATCTGCGCATTTTTGTCGACATTACTCTATGGTAGAACCGAATAACAGGAAAATAAATAATAGGGCAAGGACCGGCTGTGCTTGCAGCAGGTGCAGAATTTGGGCAGTCTGTTTTGGGGATATTTTGAAATTAAACATTGTTTTTCTAGGAAACGAAACGGTGAAATGTTTGTTTTTTTTGTTTTATTCTTTAACATACGACGTGAGTTTTACTAAAATAATACGCATAAGCATGCCCCATCGATTGATAATATTTTTCATGACGTTTTTCATGAAATTCAATTTTCTTGCATTTTTTCAAAGAATGTAAAAATATACTTATTAACAAGAAAACTGCAATTTTGTGTTATCAGTTTGTTTCAAATATCATATATTACAGATTATATGATTTGCTGAAATGAAAGTGCAAACATGTGCTAGAGATATGAATTTTAATGGAAAATGTTTAAAAATAATATGTAGAAATACAAAATATTGTTTATTAGGAAAACAAAACGGTGAAAATTGTTTTTTTCTTACCCAAATGTTTTATAGCTCTTTGGGTTATTTAGACGGTATAATGGTTTGAATGCCCCGCCAATATTTCTATTCAGTATTCGTCTACCTTAATGATCCAAAACGACCAGAAAAATATAGTTTACACTATGATGATGTATGGGATGGAATAATGTGGCCGTCACATGACACTTTAAACCAGCTGAAGTAAAGATAAATAAGTACTGGCAAAAATACAGAAAGAAACGAAAATAGCAGTCAGATTCGATCTGGGCGAGTCTGTTTTATGATCATTAATTAAAATGTGCGAAGTTGACCAGCCCATAGCAGCAATTCAAGACAACAATTGTAACCAGAACCATATCTTCAAATTATCTCAATAGCCCCTTTAACTTTTAACTACAGGTTTAATACAAATGGCTGTTTCTACAGGTTTGGTTGCATCTTTTAGAATTTTGCGGTGCAGTAAATGCACACTGACATGAACAAAAATTGAAAATCTGTAGTGCCAGAAATAGCCGCTCTGTCGGCATGAGATTAAGAAGTGTCATTAACAGATGTTAAGTTATATTTATACTTCTAATTGGAATATTCTTGGATACAAATCCTGTCGATATGATCTCTAAAGATGCGCAAATAATGAACAGTAAAAGGACAATCAAAAGAAGAAACGACTATATTTATATGCACGACGGTAATCAAGTCGGGCATATATAAGTCAGGAGACGGTCCTCATAATTAAAGCCTATAGCTTTCGATCAAATATTGGTCCATATTTTCTATACTTTGTACTAAAATTTGATTAATAAAATATTGTTTAAACGAAGTCGGGCATATTGCCAGTATTTGATTTTAATTGGTCGTTGTACGTTGTGTACAGATCTTTTATGACTTGAATCATGTCATGCATGACTCTAAAATGGAAATTCGGACCACCCCTGAATTGTAGTTTGGAAATGCAGTGAGTTAGAAAGTGCATAAATCGGGCTGAAGGTCAGTGAGCTGAGGGTTTCTGGAGAGCTTATATAGGATGATCCGACTCTGTTTCTGTCCGTCAGTATTGTCAAACTCCTGCGAGACACTGGGCCGATGTAAACATATTTCATATGTGGCCTCCGGGGGTAAAATGCAAAGTGTATGAGCTCCGCGCTCGTGATATGATCTACTTTACAACTGGCCTCCAAACAGTGAATTATTACTCAACAATTCACTGCTAGAGCTGATCTATTTCTTAAGTACTATACCATATGATTTTTGGAAATTGTGGAATACTTTGGTGTAGCAATTGGAATATGTTAGTTGGTTTAAGTTGGTATACGGTATAATATGTCAACTAAATCAGTACATGAGCAGCTTTGAGTATATTATATCACGGTCATTCTTTGGCCTTTGACCAAGGGCATTCATACTTCAACAATTTTAAACATCTGCTCCTCCAGAGCTACTGATCTGATTGGAGCCAAATGTAATCTTGTGTGGGCAATGTAACATTTAAAAATCTTCTTTAGAGCCAAAACAATGGTCATAGAACTTGGTGTATATAGCATTTGGTTTCGAGGGCCATTAGTTTGTTCAGGTTGTGACCCTGAGTTGACCTAGACTCTTATTCCAGCAATGTTAGATTTGTTTCAGTGTTCTTTTATATATATAATGTTTCAAAGTTTACATTACCACTGACCACAAATATGGAATATTTCATGTCTCTCATGTGAATTTCTGTGTGAGTGATTTAAATAACAGTTTATCAAAGAAAAAACATGAACATGATTGAATACTCATAGATTTAGAGTCTGAATTGCATGTATATGAATTATGCTTTCCCTAAACTGGAATGTCAACTACATATGCTTATAGTTGAGAATCTGAACTGTATTAATTCATTTCTGTTTTCCCTGAATTGGAACGTTTTCATTTTCAGCAGCATTAAGGAATGACAATGTCTGTCTGCTAATTGTTTTGCTAGATATTTCGTACTATTATTATATTGTCTAAATAAGTCGGCATAAAACATTCCAATAAGACAAGCAAAGAATCTGTTACCATAACAGAAAAGATCAATTAACTTCGTCTAGTCCATATATCATTCAAAGGACGTATGTTCCATTAATATGTTGCTTTGTATAAAATAATAAATTATTGCAATGTTTAGGTAAGCACTCTCTAAACTTTGTAAAAACCGAGACTGTTTGAAATATTATAAACATGCACATCAGAAGAAAAATATATGTTATAAGATGCTCAATATAGGGAATCCTCATTTACTAGATGGGGTGTGGCAGTATAGTAGCCTTTCATAACCGTCAATTTTAGCCTTTGGAAGTATAGAAACGAAAACAGCATACTCAATTTGAATTGAATTTGAATTGACTAAATTCTAACTGAATTTGTTCGTGTGCAGTAGTGTAATTTAAAACACTGCCCACGTCACTACCACCGCTTCAGCGCAGCCGTTATTTCAAACTGACTCAATATAAGATCAAGGGATGCGCTTTTGTACGTTTTATAAGTTACTTATTCTGTCATAGAAACGTGGTCACTTTTAAATTGGCTAAAATTCATACGTGCTTAAGATAGATTTTTGGTATGTTAGTAAAAGATCTAATCTGGTTTGGATGTACATTGTATGAACTATTTTTGTTGAGACCTGGGTTGGTGAGTGAATCGGGTGTAACTTCCTACTAGCACAAAGGTCATATGGAAACAGGACCTCCAGTCGGTTTAACGTCTCATCGGAAAGACCGGAGAAGCGAGAGACCGAACCTGCGACCCCTGAATTGGTAGTCTTGCGCATTATCTACTAGACTACCGCCGCTCCTATGTTGCCACTGAAAATCCATAAAAGACAAAACAGAAATAAAATAAAGCCTGTGTAGCAAACAGTACGCCATACGATTATACCAGAAAACTCCAAAACCAGTTGCCAAGCTTAAATTTCTCATGTCTTATTACAAGTTTTTTTTTTAGCGTCATATAATATCTTTTCTCCCAAGGTGTCCTTAATGTGACATTTGGTGTCTAGTAATCAGTCTGGGGACTTACGGGTTTCCATCACGCACATTTGTGATGGTCAGCCATAACTCTTACAATTTTCAGTCTAACTCACTAAAATGACAAGGACTTCTATGATTAAGGCGAGGATTTTCCCCATTAGACCGCCGCGACAGGTCCGAATTTTCAAAAGTATAAAGTGTGCAAAATTTTTTTAGCAGAGCTTCCACAAATATGTAAACCGTATGAAATCAGATCATTTGTGATTCAGACCCAAAAACATGGGGAGATAATCCATTCTGACCCTACCTACCCTAAATTCAAGGCTTTTGCATACTTCATCTTTTGAGGTAATAAAAGTATTGAAACCAGTCATTCATTCCATACATTTTTGTCATAAATGCATGCTAAATACACGCATATCACAATACAAAGCAATGATTTTCTTCTTGTTACGCCTGACTGGCATTTAAACATGCAAAACCATAGTTACACTTCCGGTCAAAACGGCCAAAATAGAACGCTTCACTATAATTAAGGTACAAGTACTTCCCCCCCCCCCCCCCCCCGTGACCCAGCATTTCCTTCATGCAGCGGACTTATGTGATCCAAGTACGCAATATATATGAGTGGGAAGCTGGGTCACGGGGGAGAACGATACTCAGTAAGCCAAAGAAGAAGAATGGTCAACAGTAGCAATGTGATCTTCAAGGATTATATTGTGTACCATGACCTTGAAATGAGGTCAAGGTCACATATATATAGTCAAAACTATCCAGTCTTGTCTGTTATGTGAGTAATGTAAGTCAAAAAAGGGTGAAATGTATACAATAATTCATTATTTCAACGATCAGTTTGAGGATAATTTGCAATTTATCTCAACAATGACGTCAACGTCAACGTATGTTTAACGTACTTTACATCGACACAAACAGTTGAAAATTCATTTGTCATGCAAGTTACATGTCATAGTCAAAAATGCAAAGCAGAAGTCAGTGATCCGTATAACTTTTTTATCATGGGGAAAATTCACGCCTTAACCATAGAAGTCCTTTAACCCACTTACAGCGTTCAGTATGGGCTGTCTACGCTTAAAATTGATATCTGGTCCAGCCCTTCACTATTCATAGTATAAAGAGTCAGTATATTGGTTATTTATTGGTTATCCCCTCGGGGATGACCATATTAGGTTAGGAATTCGTACTCGATTGTACGCCGCTTCCTTTTTCTGAAATAGGGTCCCACTCAATCCCGGTACTTCTATATTTGGCGCACCCTGCTGCAAGATTCTCGCCAACATCGCTAATGCATGATCTTTATAGTTTATCTTGAACACGTTATCTCGCCCTATACAAGCAATTACCCGAGAGTTCAGTTCAGCTTCCAAGAGTTGTCACTTAAAGATACAGATCAAAAACAAGATGTACTCGATTATGCGCCGGTTCGTTTCGCTAAATGCGGGTCCCACTATTTCCCGGTAATTGTTCCCATATTTTGGCGCACCCAGCTGCAGGGTCCCTCCCAGCATCGCTGAGGCATGAGCTGTAAATTTTGTCCTGACACTTCATCTCACATAATACAAGCATCTCACCTAATACAAGCAGTTACCAGAGAGTACAGTCCACTTAGGAAGAGCTGTCACTAAACAGTACAGGTCACCTAACAAAAGTTAATAGCACTGAAGCTCACCTGTTACAAGCAATCACTAGACATAAGGAAAAGGCTGTCAAACTCGCCCTTTACCTACATCTTCAACAAAATCCAAGAATACAATAAAATTAACTTGCATTGCTGCCAATGTTCTACTTTTCCACTTGCATCCTATAGATTCATTGCTTAGGGATAACCTCTCAAGCTTTTTCAAAAGCTAAACTTGTACAGAACTATGGTCAAAATTAATAAATAAGACCCCCCTCCCCCCCGGAGGGAATTTTGTACCCTATGATTTTCTGAAACTACTATATATAAGAAACAAAATGACACATGTTAGCCCTCTGTACGTTGGGGCGTTAACGTGTAACGTCAACGTCAATTACACTACCCAAATTTACATATTCACGTTATAATAGAAAATACACATTGGTATACACATGTTAGTATTCGCCCTAAATAATGTTGGGTTTTGTCTGCTAGTACATAAATCGCTGTTTCAAGGTAATTGACATTGTCAAGGATAAGCTGACTAACCCGTATAACGTAGTTTACATTGTATTTGACGTTTTTCCCCTTCAGTGCCTAAATACATGTAATATAAGGAGCAAATTGTAAGAATCGAAGTGAAGAGAAGTTATTGTCATATATATGACTGTTTCAATATTCTAGGATAAATAACAAACTAAAGTCTTACAAAACTCGTCAGCAGTCACGATAAATAAGTAACGTATATAACCACAACAAAAATTCGGTAATAAAAACAACCAGACTAAATCGCTGAATTGGTGGACTGAAGTTTATACGTGCTCCATCAATCTTCTTTATGCCCAGCTTAGATAAGTTAGGCAGCAGTTAGCAGTGGATATATCAAATGTGGACAGAAACTTATTTTTGAAGAATTTAACCTACAAAATGACGAGAAAAGCTAAGACAGCCAACATCAGCTGCATTTTATTTTCAATGTTATCTGTATTATGTCTTAAGTAGACACTGTTGTGTATGTAAATATGGAGAAACGCCAATGTTATGTGTCCTCAAACTATAAAAAAAACATTGGATAGTGTATATTTGAAAAGCAATCTAACAGTAACGTTACGTTACATAATTGTAATATGTCGGGCGATAAGATTTATGAGTCATCTGTTATCAAAAATTTAGTTCCCGAGCGATATGAATTATTCGTTGCTGTAGTATTAGCTTACCACTAGTTCAGATGGCAAATTTAGCTCTTTGAAATACACAATAACTCAGCAAGACGCAAATAGATTGTTATAACTGAAGCAGTTCGACCTTGCCTTCAATTCAGATTCACTTAAAAGTGACTTCATAAAAATGATTTTTTTAATTTTATGCTTAGAATGAAATAAGATGCTACAACTGATTAATATTTAGGTTCTCATCATGATGGGGATAAAACCAATTTCCCTACATGTGCTGTTGGCTGAGCCATTCAATTACCCTACATACAAATATGCAACAGACTGCCAGCTGAGGTAATCAAAAGCAGTACCAACTCTGCCAACAGGGATTAACACCAGTTTTGCTATGCTGTCAGTCGAATCGTCAGCCACGAGCCTCTTTGCACAGTAACTGCTTTATATAGGTTAGCAAATATGTGTGGCTCCCGTGATCATAACTTACATGTTAATTTGTGATCTATGTGATCTGTATATGCAGCTCCCGGCCATCAAATACATTACAAACTACTAACAATGTGCAAATTTAAGGTTGATTGAAAGTAACATACTGTATAACGCATACAACATTCTGTCATCAGCCTGTTCAGAGTTTTATTTTTCATTATGTTGTTACAAATATTCAACTGGTCAGGTAATTTTGCAAACCCCATGGTTTTATTCACACTTGTTGTTACTATCAAGGACTAAAGGTGTTACGAAATACAAATTTCAGTCAGACAACTTTACAATATGTAAACAACTAAAAGTGTTGTTTGGATATTGCCAAAATGCTGTATTCTCTAACAGTATTTAACATATTTGGACAAAGATGATTAGATAAGCAGCAAAGTATCATAAATAAGCAGTTTTCAACCATATTTATTGCTAAAAAGTAAACAATATTGTAATACAAGGTCACAGAGATCAAATACAGTAAGTTATTTAGGTTAGCCCTTCCTTGGCATGTATAGGTATGCACTATTTCTATTGTTTGATTATTTGCTCTTTAGAATTACTGTATTACTAGTTAAGGATATCGGAAATGAAGAATCCATATCCTCGCAATGAATACGCTGTATACGTTACTTGTTCGGTCTTTCTTTTCTTTTTTTCCTCAATATTATGCTGCAAAGCATAACTACAGAGTGGGCGAATACATTCTGAAGGAGAAAAACTAAGATTTGCTCATAAATATCTGAACAGCGATGACCAACTTTAATATATTCTGTCATTTTCATTTGCCATTTCATTATGTGTGCAGAGCTACTGAAACACTGTCCCTGAAAAAAACATGTTTATTGGTATGTATTTGGCTTGTTTTATTTCCAAGGAAAATACCTTTTTACTTCTGTTTTTTTTTTCTATTCTTTTACGATCAATTGTCTACAATGCTTGCTTTTTCGTAAAAGATGCTAATTGTATGAGTTACTCAAGGTTTTGCACCAGTTTCTCAGTTGAAAAGACTTGAGGGTTTTTGGTGTTGTTATGGTCAGCCATAACACCAGAAGAAACTAACATTTTGGCTTTCCAACACGTTTCATCCTTCGGACATGTAGTGACATCTTGTGGTTAAAATTAAAGTAATTATGCTATGGTAAGCCATAATGTCAGTTCATTTAAAGTGCATGTTTAACCATCACAAATTTGTGTGATGGAAATCCATAAGTCCCCAGACTGGTAATATCTTCACGTTTACCCTGTTCAAAATCGATCATGAAATAATACTCTCAAATAACACTCTCGATCCAAACAGCAGTATAATTTCTTTTGATAAGGGACATTTCTCTTATATTGCAAGTGTCCAACTACAGCCTAATACGCTTATAATTTTGGTCCCTGGGGATGCAAAGGCGGCCTGTCCCGACACTAATCAAGGTCGTGTAACACTAAAATATGCCTTGTATACTTGCGAACGGCGGAGGCACAGGCCATGCAGTCTAGCAAGAGTCCTCATTTATGCCGGTAGATTCTTTTGGATCTTTGCATAGTATAAGCGAAAAGCAAAATCTCTGATCAGACTGTTGGGATAAGCTGAACTGAGCATTTGACTTCACAAACAGCATATTTTCCATAAGTATCCTTTGGCAGGCATCGGCTCAAAAGAAACGTGGAGATTTAAAAGGTCTTGTCGCGAGTGGGGGTACCTTAATCACTTCTATTTTAGTCTCAGCAGCTGAGTAAATCGACATTGGTAGCAGTAAAATACGTTTTACATTATGGAAAGTAGTTCAAGGTCATCCAGTAAAGGTAAATGTATTATGTGAGCCAGTATGAATTGATTAATTGATTTGTTGTTTTACGTCCACTATAGTTATAATCATGTCGCGACGGTCAGTTAACCTAGCCACACTATTCCTGGGCAGGCTTAGACCTCCAAAGCGATTAACCAGTCCTAAGTGCACATACTTTCGCCAGTAACTGACAACTGCCCTTCTTGAATCAGCGGAAGGAGAAACGAAAGTATTTTGCCAGACCGGAGCCAATATGAAAAACAAAGTACGTGACCAGAAAAAAAAACGCTAGTTTTAGTAGCATGTGTATTTTAGTCAGGTATCTAAAAGGTAGATTAGAAGCAGATGTCACAATGCGACAATTTTGACATGTGATATTAAAATCATTCTTCTATTCCACTAAGGGAAATCAGAGAAGCTCACTGTGGGCCACTTCTATAGATGGCTGATGTGACAAACAAAGGATCTTGTCAGACTGCACTTTTTCGCAGTCTGATCGGAGCCGTAGCTTGTCACCAGAGCCACATTGTTGGAAATCACATGACGTGGCTCATATGGGTTTTGATATTTGTTGTATATTTCTCTGCATTGGACTAAGTGTACTTGTTTTCGAAGTTGTCCCGTTCTGCGTTTACGCGTACGTTAAGCTAGTATGTCGTTGGTTGGTTGGTTGGTTGGTTGTTTTTGGTTTAACGGCCCGTTGAGACAGTTTAGCAGTCTATATCGGGCCGTCTCCCAAAAAAAGGAGAAAGAAGAGAGAAATGATAGACAAGAGAAAAAACGTCTAAACAACTGCAAGTACAGTAGGCCCTTGCTCTACCATTATTCAGATCAGTAAGACGCCCCGGCACTGAAAGTTATACCCAGTACCATCGCGCCACCCAACCACCCCAAGCTAGTATCTCACTTGAGGACTAGTTGGAGACACTAAATTGAGAGAAAAGACGCGAATCAATGACAAGTTTCATTTAGAATCCACTGAACTGGTACTTGCGACACAATAAGGCAATATTTCGCATAGAGTTTGCATGGATGAAGCACGAATTTCTCGCGACTCATTCGCAAAAGTCTCTCGACACGCGCAATATTCGCGTAATAAATTGGGATATTTTTGGCACTTCTGACTGTCGCGGGATGATTCTCATTTTTGTCTCCAATCAGTCACAATTTAAATAAATATGTCATCAACCCGTCACAATTTGGCTCACACTTCTCGCACTTTCTGACTGGCGGAAACTAAATTGAGAAGGATCTGAGACGGGTTCGAGACACAATCGACGACTCTGTGACTGTTTTGAGAGAAAACTTGTCGTGCAAATTGTTTCGAACAGTTAAACAAATCGCAAATTCCAGCTACATGTGAGCGAATCCCTGCTACTCATGAGAGAAAACCGTTTGAAGAACACGCACGAACGTTTCTAGATATTTAGGAGACTCCCGCGCAATTTGTGTTTGCAATTTGTCGCCAAAAGTCGCCCAGTGAGATAGAAGGTTTACTCCATCATTGACCTAAAACTTGAATGGGTGCTAATTAAATTGTAGTATTGATACATTTGTAGTGTTTATATTTTATATATACTGTTCACAAAAAGTAGTGGATATTCAGGTATTAAAAATTGTAGCATTTACAACAAATGTAATATCCATATGAGACGTTAAGTATTGAAAAGATAAATATCTGTTAAGTCACTTTTCATGAAAGTTTGGACAATATATCCTGTCTCGTGATCTGCATACAATTTGTTTCAGACATGGGGTCAGGACTAAAATGTGGTAAATTCGAACAAAAATTTATTCAAATTCTTCAATTAAGCTAACCTTTTTATGCACTTTTAAGTTTTGTATGCTAAAAGATTTTTTTTTTCTTCAAAACTGTCATTTTGGGAAGAAAACCAGAAAACAAAATTCGTACAGGTGCATCGAGTTACCGAAAAGTTTAGACGTTCATGGCTTGCACTCTTTATTTTGATGAAACAGTGTGTAAACCCAATTTTCAGTTTGTTAAATGAAGAATGACGAGTGTTTCTGTGTATATTTTGTTATCTGAAAACAATCTGTTTCCAGACCAGATTCGTGTGAAATTTGGGTGTCGACCCCCTGTCTAAAACGAATGACACGCAGATCACGTGACAGGATATACCATCCGAATTGTAATGCAAAATGCCTTCTCGAATATTTGTCTGATGGATACTTGCCGTTTCAGATGGATTTGGTATTTTTTCTAATTTATACAATTTTTAATGACTTAATATCCCCTGCTTTCTGTGAACAGTATAGATACATTTGTAATGGTTATATTTCGTTGACTAATTGTTGCATCGTACGAACACTGTTAAAGAGAAATTTTCAGTACAGCCGCCAGTTACAGACTCTATGTTTCAGTTATTTGCTATTTTGAACCACAAGATAAAACAGACAGCTAAGTGGACAGCTATACAGGAGACCACAATGCTTGAAATACGAAGGGCAGGATCCGCATCAGAAATTTACGCATTCGGGACGGACAGAAGCATAAAAACAGGTGGGGGCATAAACTTGCTTTTTGCGCACAACCTTTTTTTCCTTCCGGTGCAGCCACAAAGCGGTCAGCATATGGGCGCCCTAACTCATCGGTGAACATACATAGTAGAAGTAAGTAGGAAAATTCTCAGGAACTGACACAATTCTATCCCAGATCCCATCCAAGACACCAAGTGGGAAAAAAGATAACACAAAATTAGTAACCACCAAAGACATCACCAGCGGCAGCCATTTGAACAGCCATTTCCCATATATGTGGTCACCGAGCTAGCCTTAACATCACAAAGGCAGTTTTCTGCTGTAGCGTTTATGGTCCAGTATTTCGTCAAATTGATTATTTGAATATAATGGTTTATTTTTAAGACAGAGAAAACATATACACAATGCGAAGAAATTTAGTTTCTTTACCTCACTTATTAAACTATGACATGCTAATTTCAAATTTGTTCGCCTATCAGGGTGGACCATATTACCCCCAAAAACTTTGGGTATTATGGTCCACCCACTGGATGCATATTATCGATTTTGTGTAGGGTAGCACCAAATAATCATATGCTTCTTTGATGTATTTCTTTCTGTATATAAAAAAAAACAAAATGATCCCAACTCGACACGGAATTCAGTTCAATCAAGAAAATGCTTAAGCTGTCCATACTCCGGCAAATAACCCTAATTTTTCGAATTTCTATTTGTATTTTTCACCAACACATGTTTGCTCTTTCAGATCAAATAACGGCGGCCTAGGTGTATGGTACATACACATTATTATAATATCGATACTAACTTAATCTGGCGTACTGTATAAGCATCTCGGGTGATCCGATGGTATGAGAATAATGATTTGTTTATTATATACCGTAGGGAACAGCCAACCATTTAGTTTAAACTTTATTTATTTGTATAAACATCATACACTTATGTACAGACAATGGTTAATAGAACATACGTTTATACAAAGGGATTCAGAAGGAAGTCTGGCGACTTTTGTAAATCTGTATCCCTAGAGATGAGTTCGTGCGTAAAACCTCATGATGACATACAGTATGTTTAGACAAAGGTACAAACTAGCAGACAATCATGTAAAACAGTAAACATTTAGAAAAGAAGATAACAAGAAAAGAGATTGTATATACTATACTAAGCTAAAGAAAGAACAACTTATCTATGGAGATAGGTTATTCATTTAGCCTCCACGGGGAAAGGAGGAGTCAGTAAACATGAAGAAACATGTCACTCTAAGTAAGAGAAAGGCGTCATTAATTTGGCATTTGGTGTCTAGTGAAATTAAAGGCAGTGGAATCTTCAATGGGGTCATTAGCTTTTGTGTGGTACGAGGGGAGATTTCCTTAAACTAAACTGTCAGGGTGAAGAGCAGGATCGAGACACCAGACTGAAATAGCCAAACGTCATTCCCTGACAACCATATATCACTGGTAATTATAATAGTAGTGATAATGTCAACACTTACAAAAGAAAAGGGACGAAAAATTCAGTGCACCAGCACTTATAAAAATATGCCTACTTTATACTGTAACGGCTACCTATACTTTACCTCTACACATGCACGAGGCGCCATTCAACGTTCCATTATAATAAATAAAAAGGTTAGACGATGTCTAGTCCGTGCAAGTCGAGTCTTGACACGTGGCGTTTTCATTAAGACAAACGTAAATGACGCCTCGTGACAGTGAAATATAAGGATTAATAATGACACATTTAGAAACAAGGATTAGAAAAAACTGGAATCTTCAGGCTAAAAAGTAAGTTTAAACAACAGACGATTGCCTTACTCTATACCGCAATTGTCTAGAGCAGTCGGGCAACGCAGTCATGTTTAACCATATTTCTGTGTGTAATAAGAATCATTAGAACGAAATAAAATAAGCAACCGCTGCAGGCGCCGACCCGACCGGTCCGCGTAGCCTATCAGTGATTGTTTAGTATCCAGGGCAATTGCGGTATAAGGAACTTGAGTGCAAGGTTACAGCATTCCAGCTTTACGCATTACAATGATAGATTTTAATATATAGCGTTGCGCAGTCAACCGGCAGACACCGCAGACCCTGCCCAGACTGTTCCATCAGAGCAGTCTTGGCAGGATCTGCAGTATATGCTCAGGCATCAGCGTCCAGATCTTCAAGGCAAAATATAAACTTTGTACAACAGCATGGAAGCACTACATACCTTGATCAGACTGCTTCACCGAATCAGTCCGAGCAAGGAATAATAAACTATTACAATGTCTAAATAAGCTTGGCAATTTCATAAATATAACAGTAATATTGATAGAATGTGATAGATGGCAGTGCATACAGACCCTGATCAAAACCATTTACACTTGCCAGCGCTAATGCATCGGCTTGGATTCGAATCTGTGCGGCGAAGGTATGTACATGTAGTAGTCGTGAGACAAACGCTACCGACTGAGCTATCAAGGCGCATTTTTGACGTGTTTGTTGACGTTACGTCACTTGTTACGTTTCTCTGGTTCTCGTTTCTACGATGCACGTTTATAGATGACGCGCCTGAAGCTGGAGCTCAGACATAGCCTCGTTTTAAGGGATAGTGATACGGATTCAGAAACGTCAGTATGATACGGCTGTCTGTATCAGATGGCCAGAAAACATGCAGTCCAAAGGGTGTATCTATCATTTATAGGTGTATAATAAAGACTTATTCTGACTTCCGAACCTTCAGAGTGGGTTATATCGTATATCTGACGATATAGTTCATCCTCTACAGAATGACAATGACTGTCAGCTAATTATTTCGCGCTATTGCAATATTGGCTAAATCAGTTGACAGTAAACATCTCAATACGACAGGCAAGGAATCACTACTGTAATAGAAAAAGATCTATTATATCTGTCTAGTCCATAAATCATATGGAGAAAAGTATTCACTAGTAATATGAGCCGCAACACGACAAAACCAACAAAGTGGCATTCGCCCAGTTTGATCAGAGTATTTGCAGTTCGAATGGAACTAGCTTAGACCCTTAGCTACCCTTTAAGCGCACAGCGAAGACTCTGATCAGACTTGGCGGATGCCAAGGCTGATCTGAGGCTTCGCTGGGCGCACATGCCACTTTGCTTGTTTTGTCGTGGTGCGGCTCAAATATTCAACGGTAATATAGTGTTTTCCCCTAAATGAATAGCAACGTCGCATTCTGGATTTCGAATTATGTATTCTATTAAATTTAAAAGATGGATGATTTCTAGTAGAAGTAAAACATGCTGCAGAAGTGCGACTAAAATGAGATCAACAGGTGGGTTCAGCCTAGCCGTAGACACAGTCTGTCACTAACACTAACATTATTTGGTAGTTAATTTCATTATAAAAGTCAGTTGTCTATTGCCCTCCGATGACAGTATACCCTTTGTAATTGAATGTACTGTCTCGTAACTGCAAAAAAAGCAAGAAAAAAACTTCTCTGATAGCCGAATTCTCAACCAAATATTGAAATATTTTTTCTGCTTTTTACGAAATTAAGATTTTCTGTGGTTGAATCTTGCAGCAAAGGAAAGAATGAAGAATACTTTACATTTGTATCGAGTATCATGCTGATGAGCTCTCATTAAGGTAATTGGGTCCGCTTTCATGGGAAGCTATTGTCATGGAAATTTCATTTTACCTCCCTTTTCAGTCGGGTGTCAACTCTTAAAGAAAGAATTTGCTCTAGGAGCAAATTCTTTTCTTTAAGAGTTGATCCCTTTTAGATAAAGCTTCCTCCTCCAAGAAAGTAAACAGACAATTACAAAAGTTGTATTCATTTGTAACAAGGAATTACATGACAAGACAAGACAAGACAAGACAGGACAAGACAAGATTTATTTTGAGTCGGCAAGACGTACAACATGTAACATAAGCTCTGAAGAGCTTTTGAACCGACTACATGTACATGATTTGTTTGAGAAAATCTTAAGTTCTGTTGAATGAATTTCAGTCTAAAATGTCACTGAAAAATATAACAGAGCATGGCATGCATTGTTTGCCATGCTCCTGAACCAATGACGTCATATATACGTATGATTCCATTGCAACTAAGAGTTCATATTGATGTCTAAGACACGTCATCGAGACGGCTTCTGTCAAGGTAATAAGCACAACAGTTGTGGATTCCATAGTTGCTATAATGGTAACAGATCTATGGCATTATCTCACTTATAATTCGAGAGGAGCATGGCATACAATGTATGCCATGCGCCTCTCGAATTATAAGTGAGATGCCACCTGAAATTATCGATAATGCAATGAAAACGTCAGATTTTCTCCAACAAATAATTATTCTCAAGTCGTTTAATTTGGTGTTTCGTACTGATGGCTGGAAGGCATAGAGGTATACCCTTAAATCCTTATGTAAGATGACTATTGCTAAAACTTATTGTACAGAACAGTTTCGTATGTTTTTATACCCAAAGGATGGGTCGTCTGAGACTTTATCACTGAAAAAGCTAAAGGATAAGGTTTCCCGTAGCCTGGTGGCTGTAAGGGCAGTAAGTGTTGGAGGACCGCCACTTTTGGACGCATCATATAAAAATTGAAGCCTATCCCTCTTGCTGCCTTTAACCTTTCCTAATTCTTAAAACTATATTTTTACTCCTTCGGTTTAAACAATATTTTAATCATTAAATTTTGAGTACAATGTACAGAAACAATAGCCCAGGGACCGTATTCATAAAACGACTTAAGTGGATGCTATGCTGTTGCTAAGGCTAAATTTCTTTGAAGGGGATTCCCTACAACTATGAAATTTGCTCTGCAGGAACAGTCTTACAAAGACTGTTCCTCCAGAGCAAATTTCAAAGACTGTTCCTCCAGAGCATATTTCATAGTTGCAGGGATTCTCCTTTATAGATATTTAGCCTTAGCAACAGCATAGCAACGACTTAAGTGGCTTTATGAATACGACTCCAGGGACCAGTTGTTCACAGCATTGTGGGCATAACGAGCTCCTTAAAAGGTCAACTCGCTATTAAGCGTTTACTGTAGTCAGGACGCTGAAATTCAAAAAGGGCCTATTTTTGGAGTTTAATGCCCCGACAATTCGAAAGGATGAATTTGGTATATAATGAAAGTTTATCATCCCAACTTTAACTTAGGATATGATGTGGTCCTGAAAAGTGGATCCAGGATGTAAAATAAGGGGAGATAACTGGGTACCAAAGAGATGCTAAAATGATCGACTGCCTTTCTCCTCATTTTTATGTCATTTGAAGCGGAGTTTTAAGCAAACAACATAAGTTTTAGAAGAAGCCTAACGATTGATACTTATTAGTTTCTATCCATTTTGGGTTACGCCCGTAACATCCGGTTATTGATGTTACATATGAGAATATTCCCAAAATGTAAATAAATTGAAGGCAGAATCGTTTTGTTTTCTTTTGCTAGTATATCCTCCTTTAAAATCATCTTTAAATATTAGAAGAATTATAGCCTGCTTGATTCCTTGTATTCGCCTATGTTACTACTTGAATAAACGTAGAATTAACGTAGATAACATTTATACAAAATGTATTCCATTACATCAGAGCTAATCAGCAACCTTCACCAACTCCCGGGAAACTCTCATAAATACGGTATTCAGGCATCTTTTTGAGAAATATTGTTGACAGAAGTTTGTCGCTATTTTCACCAAGCAGTTTAAGGCTCTCGCAAGCTGCGTTTTATACGTGAAACAGAAAGGAGAGTTGTTATGTGTTAAAAGACTTGACAAATACTGAACAAACAGTATTTTTGCTATTTCTTTCTTCTTGTAGCAACTCTCAACACTTATGCTGACATGATTATACAACGGTTCAATTTTCTTGCTACGCTTCTCATGACACTAACATACGTGACTTTTAGTCAAAGCAATAAAAAAAGAAATAGATAAATTGAGAGATAGAGAAGATATTACCCCAAGGGAAATAAAACTACTGATGCTCCGAACATTGTTATTTATATAGGTGTCAGTCAAGGGAAAATCAAACATCATCGTTCTTTTTAATGTAAATAAATATGAAATTAGGGAATCACTAGTAATTTACACTACAAAACCTGCTGCTACATTGAATATTGAAAAAAAAATCGGACATAGAGCATAGAAATTGAAAGACTACAGAACGGTGAGAAAACTAAAATACACACTGGAATCTGATGACATGAGGCACAGAAAAGTATCTTCCAAATCGAAACTAATCATCTGCTTACAAAGTACGCATTCTTTTATGAGACTTGCATGGAGGTTTTTTTCGTTACCAATAAAAACGACAATGCTCAAGTGAAAGTTTTAGTAAAAATCAAGAAACAGTCCAATTATATCAATCAATTACGATATTTCATTGCATTGACCTTTTTGGTCAATTTTTAAAATCCCTAAAGACGGCGATACATCATGTACGCTTGGTGATACAACATCGGAAACATGTAAACTTCTTACATTGTATTAGTTAATGTTACTGATAATCAAGATTTTCACTGCCGAAATGCTACACGTTGAGATAATGTATTTTCACAGCCTCCAGCCTCCGGTCAACTACTCGCCGTCCGACTGTAAGTAAAATGTATCATTTTGTAACATTTTGAGTGCAGATAATACCATGTAGGAATAATGTGGCAAATATTGTGAATTACCCGTCCCGTTACCATAAACACTGACAAAACTCCTAAATAGACTGATGATGGGACATCTTATAACTTACGGTATTTTCCTTCTTTCGTTGACTCAACACAACAAGAATAATTTTAATGTGTTGCCTTATAACTGACGAGAGCCATACAAACCGGTAACGTTAATAATATTTCAGCAAGTAAACCTTGGTACTTAATAGAAACACAGACAGTTTCAAATGGATACGTAATTAACGTTCGAATACGTAATTCAAGTTCAATTTTTAGACTTTGTTTTAAGTTGAGATGGAATGAAGTATAATAATATCTTAGCTATAAAAGCTTTCGTGCTTAATTGTTGCGATTTTATGCTCAATAAACATACAGTTTAAATACACATGATAAGTCACTTGTAAAGACTGAGGGCTTGAGACATGCAGACATCGAGGCCTTCAAAGCAGCTTATTCACACAAAAAAACAAACAAAAACAACATTATCGTTTGGTACTGAATGAATCAATGTTCAAATCACAATTATATAACGCAGTATAACGTCTATTCAGATACATGCCAAACAGATGAAAGTTAAATACCTCTAACAATCTCGTTTTCTTATTATCTATTTTCATGGTGGCATGTGCACCCACTACTTTAAAATATAATCAATGGCTGTAGCATCTATGGCTATCTATTCTTCATATATCGAATTTTTCCGACTTATGTTAGATTTCTTAGAAAATAAGTTTTAATAAGTATTCACCTGGTATAGCCATTGCAGCACACACTGATTCAAAACGTTTCAAGCAGTTAAGTCTACGATAGGGAAGATTTTACTTCGAGTAATTATGCTAGATGTTTAGTAAGAATCTTTCATTTTACTTATTTATTCGGATACTTAATTTTGTGCTGATGCTTTTATTTCTTCTGTTATATACGTGATATACATATAATGACAGTTGACTGAGCCGTTTGAAACTTCATTTTTCGTTGCGTATTCAAATATCTATAAACATCCATGTTTATGACGCAACGCCTACTTGTTTTTGCTGCATCAAAAGGAAGTGTGAGGTTGTTCGAATAAAACTAGTTAAAGGCCCTGGTAGATTATGTACAACTATCTATACATATATGAAAACTTCTACACGCGAATCCCATTGGTTGGTTTTCTTGCCTTGTGGTCGCCTGCATAGCTGTCCTATGTGCTTTCTATTTTGTTTTGTGGTTTAAAATAGAAAATAGGTAAAATTAGATGTATTAAATGTTTGAATGTATTTTGTATGGTTTTCTGGTCCTTACTTACGTATAGTTCCTCTGTGTTTAAATGGAATGTCTGTTACTAAAGATGTGCTGTTCCGTTTTGTCATATGCATGTTTCCCATCTTTTTTCGGTGTCTTGGTGGGCTGCGTTTCGTAACTGTGGCATTTCCTGGGTAATTTTATTTACAATTTTCTATGTACCTTTTCTACATCTCATATACGTAAACTTGGGTCTGCATGCATATCTAATAAATACACTGTAACAAAATAACAAGAAACAAATTCAGATAGTCAACATGTAAACCAGTTTAATTCTCTGGAGGGACGTACGAACTCGCAAAATAACGCTATTCACAATGGTTTTAACCACCTACTGGATGAAACAGTGATCCCACAACTCTACTTATATCTGAATAGCTTCTTTTGATATCTAAGTAGTTTACGTTGTAATTACTCTTCAAACCATGACGTTTGGTTATTTTATGAACATGAATTTGAATGCCGTTCATTTTTCCGCTTGTCAATAATTGAAAATACTCGTTAGAACATTGTCTTTTTCAGTTTTGATACTTCCATCATTACATCAGTGCCAATCCAAATTTAACATACGTAGAGATGCTATCAAAATACTTCCTTTACACACTAAATACCAATTACATGTATAAAACTGCATTTTGTAAAAGTATTAAATTAGCTTTTAAGACAAGGGAAAAATACAGAGTTTAAAAGCGCTATTTTCAAAACCATATTTGAAAAACAAAATGATTTAAAGTTGAAATATAATTTCATATTATTTATTATTTTCGTTTCATGGGTAGCATATATAATTTGTAATATTTGCTATGAAAGTATTTTCGAAGCCATTTTTTTTTTACAAAGTATAGTAATTACACTCTAATGCAGTAAAAAAATACGATCCCGTTTTCGTATTCTACATTTAATATTTCATATATGTATATATTTGAATCGTCTTCATTCATTATTCCTTTTCATAAAACTGTCACGTTTAGGTAACGTATGTAACGATCGAGCTGTAACAGACAGACGCCCAGTGATCAAAGGGCTTGTAAATATGAATGCGTAAGTTGTTCGAAGTCTTTGCAGACGCAGAAGTGGTAGGGCTGGTTTTCTTGTTAAAACTGCACAACACGGGGAAAAACCTCAAGTTGTACATCTTTTGAAGAAATGAACGTCTGAGGAAAACTCGATCAACGGCGGTGCTTAGACTACAAAGAGAAACGTTTTATGAAGTACATAGTACAGTGTCATTATCATTGGATATTTTGCGAGTCAGCTGTCCTATAATTCTATGCACAGTTTGATAAGAATCTAGAAGACAGCGATTTAAAATGAAATTTAGTACCTTAAAACACCAACAATTGGTAGGATGAATTATCCTTGTGTAAATCTGTGTATATACCGGTTTTTTTTAATATTTTAAGCATGCATTTTGTAAATTATTATAGAAACTGATACTTTGCACACAAATATGCCATTTCATGAATTAATCAGAAAACTTTAGTGCACCTCTAAACGGACAGAATTATGGCATTTTCATTTTGAGCAAATTAAGGTTTAAAAGGGGTAGGGGTAAAAAAGGGGTAATTAAAAGCACGGGATCCTATTTCAGTGACCACATCATACCCTATCATAAAGACCAAATGTTGTGCTTATTAAATTTAGTAATAATTTCCTTTCGAATCGCCGGGGCATTAAAGTTGCATTTTTTCGGCTTCAGCGTCCTGACTACTGACTTTATAATCAAATTCACTGATATTTTTGTTCTTAAAAATGTGAAAAGCTTTTCACATTTTTCAGCAAAGATGTTGGCGTGGTTGAGATTTGAAATTTTAATGTCTCGTTAATTAACAACGTCGTTAGTTTTGCATAACCGGGCCCTGGATTTGATCTGAAGTCCAAGGCTTGTGAGGACCATCTCCTGGTTAACAGAGTTTTTCAGTCGTCAAAGGCCCACCGGCGACTCGACCCCACGTCCTTCTACAGCATAGCCAAGCGCATATATAACTACCTTGCAACAATAATAGTTTTACTGAAAAAAATTGGGGCATATGGTTTACGTGTGGTGTCCTAAAACAGAACAAAAGAAACACTTTTAACAATAACGAAAAGATATTTAAGCATACGATTGCAAATTGGTATCCCCTAGCACTAATCTAATTTTCTTTTGTCTTTCTTGTAAGAATTTGATTGTAATGGTAAATCTATTCCCCGATGGTCCCCTTAATATGACCTTTGGTGTTTGATAATAGTTACAAATTCACCATGTTCAATATCAATATGTCTGTAGTTACACTCTCTAGACTCCCGCGGGTGTACGTTTAGACATTCAGACAGCAGTATAATTTCTTTTGACAACAAACATTGAAAGCAACCGGACCATGATCTCCGACGTTTGTTCTTAAATGCAATAAATATGTCTTTAAGAATTGCCAGACAAAAAGTAAATATAAAGAGATGCATCTCTTCCACTGGGCACACTCCGCTGAATCAACATTGAATCAACTTGGATTCGATGGTGATTCAACGTTGTATCCCTGCTGCGTCATTTTCATGTTTTTCCCTTTGCCTTTCTAAACAAAAGGAATGATGTGTAAATTGTAGGAGTGACTTCAAATGATATCTTTATCGCGCTTTTGTAAAGTTCTTAGTGATTACCATCCCATGTGGACATATGACTCAAGGGCGTAATCTAGAAAAAAAGTGTCATACAATCTTGCCTACACATTGGAGTTTTGTATTCGTATATTAGCACAGTTTTCTGATCTAACGACCAGTTATTACAGTCTTATTTTCTGCGATATATTTTTATTTTAGAAATCTATGTATGGTGTGCCGCAAGAGGTAGCGTTTAACAACGTCAACTTTACTCGAGTTATTGTCACGATAATTGTTTGGAAACTGTATAGGTACAAATCTGTCATCTGCTGTACATAGGCCTATTATTTAGTAAAGTTACCTTGATTATAATTTGTAGAAACTTTCAAAGCGCAAAGAAATTTCAAACGTTGCACTCATAATGGCTTAACATCGTGAAGATCGACAAGCATCGTGACTGAGTTTAACTCAGGTGACCCGCATTCTCGAAATAGGTAATCGCTCGTTACATGTGGGAGCTTTCGTATTTGGCGAATGGGCTTATGGGTATTATACAGTTTGGGGTAAAAATGGCGGACAAAGTTTGAATGAATAGTTGTCGGACTAACTCGAATGAAAATTTCCGATTAGCAACCAGTAAGCACTGTCCTCCACTATCCGTCGCATGTTTGGCAAAGAAAGCTGAGGCACTTTTTACACCAATTTGTCGAGAGCTGAGCTTTCTCCGCGAGAAATGCTACAGATCGGGGCGGAAGCTGCCGATTGTTTTGATAGTGCGGCAAGCTGATGATAATCGAAGTTGTAACGGCAGCTTACGACGTTTTTATCATATGACGTCGCATCTGAGAGTGTAATAAAGCCATGCATTAAAAACGATAATCCACTAGTGGATTAAATATGCAAATTACGTCATAACGTTATACGTTGACGTCCATAAAAGGTCGCGTTTTCTAATGGCGAAATCGAGACGTTTTAGTGCAAATTTTGCTAATAAAATGCACTTTTAGTGTCATATGATAAATAGAATCTTGCATTCGTCCTCCTGTATTATTGAATTTATTAAACTCGTTGGGGAAAACCGATAAGATGCTCGGCAAAGCCTCGCATCTTATCTATTTCCCCAACTCGTTTAATAAATTCAATAATACATGAGCACTCATGTAAGATCTTCTATATCAGTATTTGTTTGCTTGCCTCTGAAGCTATAATAGTGCTTTGTTAATTACAGTTTTATTATAGTTCTGGCAAAGCGGGTGGTACATGTGCTATAAAAACAACGAAGACAATTTAAAGGAACACAGGTTTATTCAGCAGACAAACATACTCGTTGCTACTGACATTTAGAAGATGGACAAAGTAGGATAAAACAGAAATGGAATATTGATTAAAGACACAGAAATCATGAATAGGATTTTATAGATCAGTCTTCATGGTCTTGATGAAAATAATCTTTGTTCAAATCTTTTATCGAATCAACCATCAGAGCATGAGTCAACGTTCTCTGCTAGCTTCACCGATCTTTTCTTGAAGAGTTTTTGTCACGCAGCTTCTAGAATTCCAAAGTCCTTGAGGTATCAAGGATCTCGAATAAGCCAATAGTTTGGAGATCAACCTAAACTTTTTTTCCCCTTTTACTTCCACAGAAATCCCATATTTCAATGGATTTCCACTGAAAGAGGCATGCTTCTGTGACAAAAAAAATAAGAAATGAATCAAATTTTATTTTCACCCCCAATCTTTGGCTGAACCGGAGTCAAAGCTACACTGAGATAAGGTGTCTGTTGGTGATAACTTCATGATATCTTTCCTATCTCTCAAGAAAATGAAACCTATGCTGTGGTGCTTCGTAAGGATCGCCTCATCGAGGCGATTCTAACAAGGCGCTACAGCATATACTATTATTATGAAATGAAAAAGAAAGTATCAAAGCTACACCTTATCTAGAGTTTATAAAAATGCACTATGACTGCCTATATATTCTAATGGTCACATTTTTCGCCCCTTGACATCTTGTCCAATTTCATCGCAGATTGAAGATACTCGTTGCCGGCCCAGCAGCTCCATGTGGCAATTCTGAAAGAGAAATAATAATATAAACTTAGCAAATAAAAAAACGCCGCATTTCAATTATTTCAAATTATTTGTGAGTATACCTGCGTTTTTGGTGTGCACTTAACCATATTTTATGACGATATGTACTTCTGAAGGTGGATTTACCGTGTACCTAACCCCCCTCCCCCGACCCCGCCCTCCCAAACATATGTAGATCTCCAGCATGCAACATGTCTAATCGTCTAACATAACCTTCTTACGACATAGGTGGTTGCCAGACTGTTATAAAGGTGGGTTTACATGGCAACACATATAGCATGACACATGTGTAGGACACAAGTGAGCCACGACACGACAAAACCAAAAACGTGATGTGTGCGCCCAGCTAAGACTCAGATCAGCCCGGGCATTCGCCCAGTCTGACCAAAGTCTTTGCTGTGCACTTAAAGAATAGCTCATGGTGTAAGCTAGCTCCGTGCGGACAGTGAAGACTCTGATCAGACTCGGCGGATACCCAGGCTGATCTGAGTCTTCAGTGGGCGCACGTGCCACTTTGTTGGTTTTGTCGTGTTGCGGCTCATGTATCATGCAACATGAGTTGTCGTGTAGATCCGCCTTTAAAAATTTCTAGGAGACTAAAAACTAAAGTGCGCTATTGTAATTACATGTATTTACTAGGAATATTCTCAGAAATATTTAAATAAGTAAAAAAAAAGCTAAAGTGTAGTGATTATGTAAGTCATGTGACACTACACAAGTCGTCTTTGATCTAGACAGAAATGTCTGTGCATTGGTATTCTGCGGAACGGAACGGAATGGAAGAGAGAAATTTTACGGAATAAATCGCATGGTTAATGTATCAGATTGACAAGGGGGTTATTTAAGGAATGAATGTTATTTTTTTAACGTTTACTGAAGTATAAACTACATCGGGTCACGAGCAAAGTAAGTGAACCCCGAAGGGGTTTACGTAAACTTTGCTCGTGACCCGATGTAGTTTATACTTCAGTAAACGTTTAAAAAATAACATTCATTCCTTATATTTATATTATTAAACGATGCTTTTGATCAATAAAAAGATAAACAAAATTAAGAAAAACATATATAAAGATTGTTTAAAAAACATTACCGGCCGAATTTAGCAATAGTTTGGAACAGCCGCATTGTCACTGCCTACTAGTAAATTCCACCTCCTGCAGTAGATTTCGCGTGCAAGTAGGCGTAGCGAGCTGTCACTCAATGTTTACTAGCCATTCAAGTACATGGCATGTTGTAGATTTCACGTGCTAGTTAGTGAGATGAGCTGTCACTCTGAAGCGCGTGATACAATGTAATTATTGACTTTTAAACAACATTGACGCCCGCATCACTTAATTGGGTTAACAGAGAGCTCTACACTGATAATGTAAATATTTATGCCTAACCTCCTAATATACCTCCTAAGCGGTTACCCAGTACTGAATGCACATACTTTCGTCGGTAACAGACAACTGCCCTTCTTGAATCAGCGGAAGGAGAAACGAAAGTATGTGGCCGGACCGAGCATCGAAACCGGGACCTCTGGCTTTTAGGTCAGACGCACAATGTAGATTAAGATTCTAGTGTTTGGTTTTCAAGAGCAAAACACATTCTCATCCACAATAATTCTAAATATCTAGATCCGTCTTACAGGACGGATCTAAATTAGGAAAGAGAAAGCCCCGTCTTATAGCTTAAAACAAATGAGCCGCGAAACGACAAAACCAACAAAGTGGTTGTGCGCAAAGTGCAGACTCAGATCAGCCTGGTCATCCACCCAGTCTGATCAGAGTCTTCTCCAAGTGCTTAAAGAGTAGATAAGGGTGTGAGCTACCTCCATGCCAACAGCGAAGACTCTGATCAGACTGGGCGGATGCCCAGGCTGATCATAGTCTGCACTGGCGCACAACCACTTTGTTGTTTTTCTCATGTTGAGGCTCAAATACGGTAAAGTACATAATCACACTAACGAGACGGCGCTAAAAGCACCTGGCGAAAACCGCTCCTTCTTGACGTTCAGTGTGAATAGATCGTGTGATTTATTTTCTATTTTCTATTTTTTTTTTTTTTTTTTTTTTTGAGGTAGATCTACCTTTGATTTCTACTTTCGGTTTAATACACACAAATAAACAGTGCACCATGTTGGTAACTATTTTGAAATCAGGTCAATTTCAAAAATGACCGCAGTCCATTTTTAAATTCCAAATTGGAAAGCCCAATTTTGAGATAGGTCATTGTCGCTACCCAGTGTCAATATTACGGTTGTGGGTGCCTACCGACATAGCTGACGTGAGTCATATTCAGGAAAGTTATTGTCAACTCTTCAACTAGAGACATATTACATTAATCTGCGGCGCTTATCTTTTTTTAAAGATTTTTCTTGTTTCTATTAATCATAAATATGTTGATGGCAGTGTGTGCTATTATGTCCATTATAGCGAGAAAGCAATCAGGACAAGATCGCTGAAACAGCAAACCTTTTTCTCTCTCCTCACCTCCCCCCTCCGCGAGGAGAAAGCTAATTATACATGTGTAATACCGGCTATATTCTAAAGTTAAAACACTTGATTACCTGAAAAACATCTCCTGGAAGACATCATTTTGAGTCATCAAAAGATCGACAACTCCCGCCATCTTTTCTTCCTCTGTGGCTCCCATACCTTGTCTTTCCAGCTCCTCACCAGTCTGGTCTAGATAAAAGACAGAATACTTAATAAGGTAAGTACGGAGCCCCGAAAGTTACATAACCGTAAAAAATCTTAAATTTTACGGTAAAAGACTGTTTTCTCAATGTGTGTGTGTGTTATGTGTGTTATTGTTTAACGTCCAAGGTAAACAGCTATGGTCATGTCGGACAGTCAGTTAACCTAACCACACTATTCCTGGGCAGGCTTAGACCTCCTAAGCGGTTAACCAGTACTAAGTGCACATACCTTTGCCAGTAACGAACAACTGCGGAAGGGGAAACGAAAGTGTGTGGCCGGACCAGGTATCGAACCGGGAATGTCTGGCTCTTGAGTCAGACGCTCTACCGACTGTGCTACATGTACGCGACCCGGCTCTTGAGTCAGACGCTCTACCGACTGCGCTACGCGGCCCGGCTCTTGAGTCAGACGCTCTACCGACTGCGCTACGCGGACCGGCGTGTTTTTTCAAGGTAATATATATTTGGCCATTAGATGTCATCTTGAAGGAGGTGCCATCTTTTCAATATGGTATTATGAAGCAACAAAACAAATACAGACTATACTGGCGTGCGACCAGTGGTGGCCGCGTACCAGTGGTGGCCGTTTGCATTTTGCACGCGCAATTACGCATTTGATCCGTCTCAAATTTGGCCATTTTGTAAAAGGAAACAAAAGGAACTCCAACAAAAAAGACTGGTTAAATTATCTCCCCGGAAGGCAAAAGGTTAACATTTTCCCAAAGCTGCCCTCATACCAACATCATTGCCTTGCCGAGGATCACAACCCTTGATACACACATAATCAAATACAGAAATAAATATGAACAAATTGCTTTATAAATGATTACCTATGACGAAAAAGGTATAACCTGCAACCAGCCTGCAAAAAAGCATCTAAATTCTTGTAAATGACAGCACACGTGTAACCATTATTTATGTTTGTTTTCGACGTAATGTAGCGTGTGCCTACGAAATGACGACGTCAGAGTTTTAAAGTCCGTTTCTGATTGTTGCTTATATTCTATCTGTGCTGAACGCGCTAAAACTATTAAACTCTGACAAAGACCACAGACTTACAATGACATATCATCAAAGTTTAAATCCACAACATGGTTTCGAAAAATGCACCATTCAACGCATGACATTCGTGACGGCCATCACTGGTACGCCACGCTCGTATTTCAATGCGTTTTGGTGACCTAGTTTGAGGATCTGTCACAGGCACAAGTTATAGTCTATTTCAAAAATTAAATCAGTATTATAACGACAATTACCCCTAGTTTATTAAACCAAAATATAGAATCACTAATCACTATATGTCCGTTACAAGATAAAAAAAAGTAACAAAAAACGGCCAACACTGGTCGCCAGCCAGTACTTGTGCAACTTTTGCTCGGGATCAAAATTTGAGCCCCAACACGACAATGTGCGCCCAGCGCAGACTCAGATCAGCCTGGGCGTATAGCAGACTCTTGGCTAAGGGCTTACAGGGTAGCTAAGGGTCTAGGCTACCTCCATGCGGACAGCGATGACTCTGATCAGACTGGGCGGATGCCCAGGCTGATCTGAGTCTGCGCTGGGCGCACAACCACATTGTTGGTTTTCTCGTGTCGTGGCTCATTTAATTCTTTCCTTCTAGACTTTACTCCCGATGAGAATGAGGACAAACATGAAAAGGACAGAGCTGTTTCTTGCTAAAAAGGATCCATTCAAAGTCAAAGAATTTTGCAGTCAATCCACTAGTCACCCAAAACAGCATAAAACAGTCAAAACAGCATCATACCAAAGTCGGTACGACGTTGTGACGCTGAAATGTAGCTTGATGACATTTCACTTATGCTAAAATGGCGTTGATCAGCACTATGTGCACAGTGGGAAGACCACATGATGGTTTGGTGAATCCATGTCAGTGACGTTGAATGGACGCTTTGTCATAACCTAGCTTTGACGCTGATAGGACGTCATTTCAAAAGTATGTTTCTGTGTCATTGCACTCCCAGTGACTACATGACGTCGAATAAGGTCATAATGACGTCGACGCGACGCTGACGTCGCGTCGACGTCAGTACGACTTCATTATGACGTCATGTGCCTGCTAGGCTGACTCGACGCAGATCTGACGTTGTTTCGGCGCTGTGTTGCAGCAAAGTATCCGAATCATGAATATTTACCTGTTGTTGCGTTGAAGAGTTCAAAGTTGTATTGTTTGGAAGCAGCATATGTAGCGTTGACGAAGAAGCAGAGATTGTACATGGCTTTTCCAAATTCTTCCTCGTTATCCTGCAGGAAATAAAAATTACAAACTAAAGTTAATTCTCGATATCTCGATCACTCCACCCTCAAAGAACACTCTTAAATCAAAGAATATAATTTGGACACATTTCCATTTTTTATTCACATCTTATTTCCTGTTATCTCAAACCACTGACATCTAAAAATGTAATTTTCTGGAACAAATAAATTTATTTTGAGATATCGGTAGTTTGGGATGAACTTCGACTCTGAGATATTGAACACTGACTGTATATCTGTTCTGATGAGGGCCAATATTTGCCAAAACGTGCATGTCCTTTGAAGCTTTTGTCATAACAGTTCACATAATTGAGCCGCGACACGACAAATCCAACAATGTAGCTATACGCCCTGCAAAGACTCAGATCAGCCTGGGCAGCCGCCCAGTTTGATCAAACTCTTCGTTAAGTGCTCAAAGGGTAGCTAAGGGTTTAAGCTGCCTCCATGCGGACATTGAAGAATCTGATCAGACTGGGCGGATGCCAAGGCTGATCTGAGTCTGCGCTGGGCGCAAATCCACATTGTTGGTTTTGTCGTGTCGCGGCACAATTACAGTCAAACCTGTCTTAAGGGGTCATCCATGGGAAGACCAAAAATTGGCTGCTTAAGACAGGTGACCCCTTAATACAGGTTCATTTGCACTGTATTTTGGTTCAAGTGACATTGAAAATATGGCTGCTTAAGACAGGTAATCCCTTAATAGAGGTGACCACATCAGCAGGTTTGACTGTATTTCGTCACATATTGTTCGGCATATTTCGGCACATAACATTTTGCGTAATTCCGCACATAAGCCTATTGTTTTGTTAAGCTAGATATTGGCAAATAAGGAAATGTTCATGAATGCTTAGTTTTTCAACAACTAAGATATAAAGAAACTTCTAGAGGTCTGAATTCGAAATTCTTTTACTTGTTAATGCCAAAATCATTTCGCGATAATGCTGTTTTTGTGAAACTTCGCATCTGGGATGTTCCATGAATTAAAATCTTTCGCGAATTGTATCGAACGTTTTTCGCGCGATCCGAGAAAAAATTATCTTAGAGTGTAAAAGGAAAACTTGTATGAACCTTCGCATTTGCACTGTTTGATTATGGTCCATGTACCGTTCATGTGAACAATGAGAACACTGATCAGACTGCGCAGATATTTGTTTACAGTAGGACAAAGCGGTGTTAAAATTGTAGATATTACCTTGAATTTGTTGTAAGCCCTCATCAAGTCAAACATTTCAGTTGCCATGGACATTTTCATGAGTTCTTCCATCTGAGACATCTCGTTCATATCTTCTTCCCTGACCCCGGATTGGTCCCGCCCCATCTGCCCTCTCATGTTGTTCATCAAAACACTGCCTAAGATGTTGCCCAACAAAGATCCCAGAACGTTGTTAGTCATGCCACCCTGTTGCTGAAATTGAAAATTAAATTTCATGAATTTACATCCCATGTGCTTCACATTAGCCATGCATGAAAGAGCAAGCGTTTGGTAATGTTTTATTATGATTCATAATCTTAGAATCTCCTTGAAGAGGCTTTTTGGAATTCACACACACACACACATACACACACACACACACACACACACACACACACACACACAACACCACCAACACCGCAACCACCACCACCAACAACAACACAACAAATGATTGCCTTTTAAATCTGAAATATATGAGCCGCGACACGAGAAAACAATCAAAGTGGCATGTGCGCACAGCAAAGGCTCAGATCAGCCTGGGCATCCGCCCAGTCTGATCAGAGTCTTCGCTGTACGCTTTTAGGGTAGCTAAGGGTCTAAGCTATCTCCGTGCGGATAGCTGACTCTGAGTCTTCGCTCGGCGCACATGCCATTTTGTTGGTTTTGTCGTGTCGCGGCGTTTATATTATATAAAGAAAGTCTTAGAACAATTTTTGCTGTGAAGTAAAAGGCCTGGTTGAGTTGTCACAAAACTCCTGAAAATAGCAAAACCAAAATTAGCCAAATCATAACAATGCTATTTAGTTTATATGGATGTAAACCAGAATAGAGAGGCGCGGTAGCCGAGTGGTTAGAGTGGCTCGGTTATTGTGCAGAATGTCGCCGGAAGGTCGTGAGTTCGCGTCTCACCGTCGCCATCCGACGACTGAAATAGGTACCTTTTTCGAATTAGGGAATGATAAGGCAGCGAAAGGAGAGAGATGGACTCCGCCTTTCATCAGCTGTGCCCAAGATACAGTGGGTCTCTACTGCCCCTACGGCTATTAGGCTATGGGAAACCTTTTTAACCATAATTATGGTAGAAAACTTCAGCCAAATTGTTTTATAAGATAAATTGGTGGAGTCCTTACAGAACTCCTGGAAAGTTTCAAATTGAAATTTCGGTTTTGCCACTTCAAGAGTTTTGTGAAAACTCCTCTACTCTACTTCAGTTACTTCCAAGCAAACGTTATGAGTCGTATAACGGAATTCCTTTTCTTTTTTCTTTTTTTTTTTTTTTTTTTTTTTTTTTGACTAACGCATAGAGTCAGCTCTTGATATCTCGAAGTTCAATTTCATCCCAAACTACTGATATCTCAAAGTAAATTTTCTGGTCCCAGAAAATTTACTTTGAGATATCAGTAGTTTCAGTCAATAGGAGTTAAAAAGTAAACAAAATTTGGAAATTTGTCCTAACCATATTTTTCATATACATGTATGAGGATACTATGAGATATCAGTATTCGAGATATCAAGAGTTGACTGTATTCAGTGACAAATACCTGCTGGCCTCTGCCGCCCTGACCCCACTGCTGTCCCTGCATATTTTGTCCCCATTGCTGCTGTCCGCTCATTTGTCCTTGTAGCAGTTGTTGCAGCATGTTGCCCTGGGTGTTGCCCTGGTTCCAGCCCTGGTTCCATCCTTGGTTCATTTGGTTCATTTGGTTCATCATTTGTCCAATCTGGTTCATGTTGTTACCCATGATTCCGTTATTGAACATCTGGGCCGAGGCGGCCACAACGAGGCAAGCGAGAACTGCGAGGTACTGCATGATGATCTACAAGAAAGCATAATAAATATGGAACGATGAGATCGGTGACGTATTGCCAATGCGAACAGCGAAGGCTTAGATCGGACTGCGCATCCGCGCTGTCTAAATAGAGTCATCCCTGTGTCCATCCCAAATACTTATCATCATTATTAGAATTAGTATTATTGAATTAGTATATTCTAGGGAGAGGAACTTTATAAGTACGTGTGCTTTCGTTATTAGAATTAGTATTATAGAATTAGTATATTCTAGGGAGAGGAACTTTATAAGTACGTGTGCTTTCGTTCCAATCCCATTATTTGTATTGTATCAATGTTTATATGTATTGAAAAAGTTTGAAATAAATATGTTTAAACCAATTAGTATTATTGCTCAGTAGTTTAATTATTATTACTATTTTCATTATTATTATTATTATTATTATTATTATTATTATTATTATTATTATCATTATATTATTTTCTGTTTCTATCTTGTTTGTATAACCACACGCCTAAAAATGTTACATTTAAATACTTCCTTTAGATGTGACGTGTATATCATTTCGGTATGTCGGCATTTGTTGCTATTTATTCTTTGGGAAAGGCATTTTTTCATTTATTTATGTATCTATCTATTATTGGAGGTTAGGCGCAAAGACTACGCTATTAATATTCTTTCGAAAAACTAACTTTTATTAAAGTTGTTTCTTGTTCAAGATGACCCTTTTTATATCAAAGTATTGTTTATACATTTGTTTTCTTATAAGTCCACTTGAAACAGTTATATAAAGCTATGTTGGGAATTAGGGTGTACTCACGAGCTTTACCTTAATCTTTTTTCAAACATATTTACAATGTTATTTAACAAAGAAAACTAAACAAACGAGTCGGCTCAGGAACGAGCTCATATAACAGTGACTTAATTACTTTTCAAATTTAAATATTCAATATTGGCACTTCATTTTCAATCATTTTTGAAGGAGGTCAGCCATGTTTACTCTTTGAAAGTAAAACGGACAAGCAAACAATGGCATCCTAGGCTAAGACGTTTCCATTTACATGAAAGTTCTGAAGGAGCCTAGATAATGAATGTCCGTTGGATCAAATATTTGCTAGGTTTAAAGTCTTTGTAATCCGTTATAATTATAATCATTTCTTGCATTAATAGTGATCATGTGTGCCGTATTTTTGAACTGGGCTATAATTCTGTTTTGAAAATAGTAAAGTTCCCATGTACTTCATTATGGGCTGATGAAAATGGTCACTTGTGCACTCCAAACCTTTTCATAACTGCAGTGACCTAAAAAAAAATATTTTGCAATCATTTATCCGCAGTAGCTATATGCGTGGAAATGATAAAGAAGTTTTATTGATTGTGAAAATAAGTTTATTGTTTCGCAAAACTCGACCCTTCATCCAAACAAATGATACATTGTGGCAAAAATTGTTTGTCTAATGATGAGAATGTTCTTCTTCATATCAGTAAAAGGCTGCGATTTTTAGTAAAAAAGTTGAACTTCTTCCAACTCCTTTTTTTTTAATTTTATCTGGATACATGTAACTGGCTCCGCTGATTCAAGAAGGGCAGTTGTCAGTTACTGGCGAAAGTATGTGCACTTAGTACTGGTTAACCGCTTAGGAGGTCTAAGCCTGCCCAGGAATAGTGTGGTTAGGTTAACTGACCGTCCCGACATGACCATAGTTGTTTACCGTGGACGTTAAGCATCAAATCAACCAACCAACCAAGATGTAACTGTCAGAGAGTAGCTTTTCCCCCCTAGTAGGTTTTCCCCCCGGAAAAATGACTATGATTTTTCCATAGTAGAATTTCCCACCGGAAAAATGGCTATATAGTAGAATTTCCCCCCGGAAATATCACTATATAGCCAATTTTCCCCGGGGAAAATCTACTATAGGTGTTTTTGCATAGCCGTTTTTCCCCTCTATAGTGGATTTTCCCCCTGGTAATATGATTGCAGAAAAACACGCTACATAGTGGAATTTGCTCCTTCTCCAATCATAATAGTGAGGTGAAACAAAATACGAGTATCTGTCCGTAAAACATCGATGAATAACAGATGCTAGAACCGCATGCATGTATGTGTCCATCAGTCTGATTTTTGTTTCGGGGAAAACAGGCATACATTTCGCTTTTCCATGTTAGCCAAAAACGGCTACGAGGGTACGTGGTTGTGAGCATAAATTTGTATAATTTTGTGTTTGTACAAGCGTTCATATGTGCGTGCGCGCATCGGAGTGCCTGGACTAGTGTTCGCCTTTCATGCGGGAGTCGTGGGATCGAGTCCCATCGTGACACACCTCCGATTATTATTTTCAATGTAATAAACTGCCTGCTAAATCAAACATAACTGGACAAAACACCCGTTCGTATATCTTCCTGTAAGCTTGCATGTGTATGTGTACCTATATAAATATCTGCGATGGGAAGAAATTGCACTGTTCTGTTCTGTTCAATTCTCGTATCGACGTTACCCAAGTGGCTCAACGGTACGTAACCATAGTTGCACACACCTGGCGCCGTGTGTCCGTCCAACAGAAATTGCACCTTGCTCACTTCTTAATTAGTAATTATTGATTATTATAAAAATACGGTTGCTAAATTTGCATATTGATTTTTTTGGAGTTAATCACGTTTATTACCTTCGTCGAAAAACCGATGCATGTCTAATGCGATTAATTCCGTGAAATGTCTCTGTTCTATTACGGTCCGTTTCGTTCCGTTCCGCAAAATACCAATAGTCATACAAAATTCACTAATAGTCAATTTCCCCGTGGGGGAAAAGGGACTATGGGGGAAAAGTGGCTCTATGAGGTCCGGACAATCCACTATATAGCCGTCCTTCCTATAGCCATTTTTCCGGGGGGAAAGGGGGAAAAACCACTCTCTGACAGTAACTGGCAAGCCCTCAGTCCAATATTGGAGTCTCTGGCTGATAAATCGGATAATGACGAAAAATTCATGTTATGATCTGTTTATCAAAGAGATTCTAGTTAGGAAAATAGTTGCTAGAAGTCAACATTTTAAAATTGTGAGAATCTGCTATCTATATGATAAACACTGTCTCTTAGATACAGAATTTTGGACTGACTAAGTAGCAATTTGCATGTTTGATAAAGCTGAACTTTCACAGTCTTTATCCTGCCCACCGGTCCGATAAAGGTTTTCCCGGTCTGATAACGTTATCAGTCCGTTGTTAACGTCAACGATGTCGCGTGAGAAACTTAGACGTTAAAATGGCAAGTGCGATGTGGCAAAACCGAAAAATATTCCATCCATTCAGAGCTTATATATCTCTCTTACTATCCATCATAGACATAATGTGTGACCACTCATTTCTTTAATTAGATCGAAAGGAACACGTTGGTGTCAAAATAAATATGAAATGGTTGGAATTTTGGTTTCGCTACAAAACGGCAAGCGCTACAGGAAACATTTCAGCTGTCGCAGTGATGCTGTGTGTGTTTACAAACACTTGCCTCGTTTTATTAGACACTTATCGTCAGATGCCTGCCTCGCTTCATTATACAGTAAAATATTACAATCAAACTCGAGTGTCCCTGCTATTTTCCCCATTATATGTAGGCCTAGGCCTTCAGCAGTAGTAGCAAGTTTCACCACTTCAATAATGTTGATTTCTAACAACTATTTCGGTACATTTTTTCTTAACTAACATCTATATGGTAAAAAGATCATAACATGGGTTTTTTGTTATCACCCCATTTATCAGCACTCGACCAATATCGGACAAGCCCTCGGTCTGATATTGGAGTCTCGAGCTCGGACAAGCCCTCGGTCTCATATTGGAGTCTCAAGCTCGGGCAAGCCCTCGGTCTGATATTGGAGTCTTGAGCTCGGGCAAGCCCTCGGTCTGATATTGGAGTCTCGAGCTGATAAATCGGGTGATAACGAAAACCTGATGTAATAATCTCTGTTTATCATACATACTCAAAAGCAAAATTAACGCATATTTTTCTGTTTGATGTTTTATGTAAAATAAAAAACTACTGAAATTGGCAAAACAGGGACGATATTATCAATGCATGGAGCATACTTTGTCGCAAACTTATTGAAACTTTGTCTGTTTATTCTTGCGTGACGAAAGTGTAAACAATCAAAGGGTCAATCTCAAAATTCACAAATACTGATCAGTTAACACAAGGTTTGGAACTGAGTTGTACCTGGCTTCAAAACTGATGCCCTCTTTATCTGTCTCAGAAACATCATCAAGAGTTTTCAGCATTGATGACTCGTTAGAACTAAAGGTATACCCCTTTATTCAAATCGTGTAAAGTAAGCAAGTTTTGCGATAGCAAAATAAAATTTTGTGGATTTTTCAGCAAACCGAATTGGAAATGGATTCCGGTTCGGGTTAAATAAAAGGGTAAGTGGTCACTGTCAGAGAGTAGCTTTCCCCCCTAGTAGTTTTTCCCCCCGGAAAAATGGCTATGATTTTTCCATAGTAGAATTTCCCACCGAAAAAATGGCTATAGGCCCTATAGTAGAATTTCCCCCCGGAAATATGACTATATAGCCAATTTTCCCCGAGGAAAATCTACTATACGTGTTTTTGCATAGCCGTTTTTCCCCTCTATAGTGGATTTTCCCCCTGGTAATATGATTGCAGGAAAACACGCTACATAATGGAATTTGCTCCTTCTCCAATTATAATAGTGAGGTTTATAACTGAAACAGAAATACGAGTATCTGTCCGTAAAATATCGATTGATTACAGATGATAGAACCGCATGCTTGTGTCTATCCAGTTTGTCTTATTTTTGTTTTGGGGAAAACAGGCAGGCATTTTTCTTTTTCATATCAGCCCGAAAACGGCTATGAGTGTACTTGGTTGTGTGCATAAATTTGTATAATTTTGTGTTTGTACAAGCGTTCATCTGTGCGTGCGCGCAACGGAGTGCCTGGACTAGTGTTCGCTTTTCATGCAGAAGTCGTGGGCTCGACTCCTATCGGGACACACGTCCGATTATCATTTTCAATGTAATATCAAACATCATGGACAAAGCGCCCTTTCGTACATCGTCCTTTTAGCTTGCATGCGTATATATACTTATATAAATATCTGCGATGGGAAAAAATCGCAGCCTTTTCGTTCCTTAAATTAGTAATTATTGATTATTATAAAAATACGGTTGCTAAATTTGCATATTGATTTTTTTTAATTAATCACGTTTATTACCTCCCTTGAAGTACTGATACATTTCCCATGCGATTAATTCCGTAAAATGTCTCTGTTCCATTCCGTTTCGTTTGGTTCCATCCCGCAAAATACCAACAGCAATACCAAATCCACTGATAGCCAATTTCCCGGTGGGGGAAACAGGACTATGGGGGAAAAGTGGCTCTATGAGGTCCGGACAATCCACTATATAGTCGTCCTTCCTATAGCCATTTTTCCGGGGGGAAAGGGGGAAAAACCACTCTCTGACAGTCACAATCAAATTGAGTATGCTAACAACGGGTAGTAACTCTGTACGTCCTTCCAATAATGCAACCACAGCACTGGATCCTTGAGATCACTGGGCAAAATTGAATGAAAATGATACTGCGTCTTTATCATAAAGATAGTCTACGGTAAGTAAATCGGGAGACAAGATTTTTTCCAGGAAAACCTCTTTATCGGCTTTTAAATTTCGTAACTCAAACCGGAAGTGAGCAAAATACGTGCTCATTTCAAACCAAAATTTGTTTTAAACGGGTCCTTTGCCCATAGCCTTACTCATTTTGAATCCCAAATTACCAAATTTTTTCTAATAACTTGATGATTTAGACGATTTTCAGAAAATTGAAATACTTTGGAAAATGCAGATTTTTGCATGTGTGATTTTACTGTATAAAAATCAATTTTTATAAATGTTTTAGACCATTTTCCAGTTTGTTACATCATGCTGAACTCACGTGCAGCCAAATCGATTTGATAATTTATTTTTCTCCACTGTGATTCAGAATTTTGGAATTTTGGCTTTTCTGACAAAAATATTCATACTTATATCGAAGAATTGCTCTGTGACAAGTAAATGCTGCAAAACGTATGGCCACGTATATGCGAATCCCAGTACCAAGTCAATAGTAAAATGTCATGACATTTGATAAGGCAAAACAAGACACTAAAAATATGCGTTTCTTTTGCTGTTGAGTAAAGATACAGAATTTTAGACTGCATAAGAAGCAATCTGCAGGTTTGATAAACTGAGTCTTCAGAGTCTTTATCCTGCCTGCCGGTCCGATAAATGAAGTCCCGGGTTGATCAGCCCGGCAGTCTGTAACTAACGTCAACGACGTCGCGTGAGCTGCTTCGACGTTAAAATGGCGAGTGCAATGTGGCAAAACAGAAAAATTCCTATCCTTTCAGAGATAATGGCTCTCTTTTTATCCATCATGGACGTAAAGTGTGACCACTCATTTTCTTAATAAGATAAAAAGGAACACGTTGGTATCAAAATAAATATGAAATGACGGTTTCGCAAATAAACGGCTAGCGTCGCGCAAGACTGGGGGCCGGGAAATATTTCAGCTGGCGCAGTGATGCTGTTTGACTTTACCAATGTCCCACTTATCCTAAGATGCCTGATTCGTTTCATTAGACAGTCAAATATTACAATCACACTCGGACATTCCCGCTGTTGTGTCTCCTAGATTCCCTGTTAGCAAAAATAGTTTTCAGCAATAGTAGCCGGTTTCCGCAACTTCGAATAGGCTACTATATATTGAAGCAACTATTTCTGTAGATCTTTACTTAAGCAGAATCTACAAATGAGCCGCGACACGAGTAAACCAACAATGTGGTTGTGCGCCCAGCACAGACTCGGATCAGCTTTGGCATCCGCTCGGTCTGATCTGACTCTTTGCTAAGCACTTAAAGGGTAGCCAAGGGACTAAGCTACCTTCATGCGGACAGCGAAGACTCTGATCAGACTGGGCGGATGCCCAGGCTGATCTGATTCTGCGCTGGGCGCTCGACCACATTGTTGGTTTTCTCGTGTCGCGGCTCAATTATTATGGTAAACAGATCATAACATGGCTTTTTCGTTATCACCCGATTTATCAGCCCTCGACCAATATCGGACCGAGTGCTTATTTGACCAATATCGGATCTCGGGCAAGCCCTCGGGCTCGGGCTGATAAATCGGGTGATAACGAAAAACTCATGCAATAATCTATATCTGTCGTGACAATTTTACTCTACTCACACGCCTGATAAACGCGCAATTAAGATTTCAAGTTTCTGCAGATGGAAAGCAAAAATATAACAATGCTATTTAGCTCGTATTCATAAAAAGCATAAAATGTAAATTTGTAAACAAAATTTGCTTTGAAGTGAAAGAACTTGTGGTTTGGTATAAAAAAAAAAACTAATGTGAATGGCGAATCGATTTCCGTTTAATCTATTTCAGAAGTTTAACAAAACTGAAATTTTCCACTAATTTGCTTTAAATTACAAATATTGATAAGTTGAATAGCAGTATTACATTTTTGCAATTCGTTTGCAGAACTTTAATTTCCAAGTTGAAATGAAATTGCAAGCTTACCAGGTGTGACTCAGGCTTCGCCGTCATGAAATAATATCTGTAAGTCTGCCCTATGATCTCATACAAAATGTCACCATGGGTAAAAATTATTTCTACTTAAGAGGTATTAAAAGCCAATATAAAAATGTGAATAAATAGAATAGAGAGAGTGGAGGCTATTTCAATAAGAAAAATAAGAAAGTGTGTTACCTTTTGTGGCGGTTTGCTTGGGTTGGTGTGAGGTCTGCAAGTGCTGCGGGCGCCATTTATACCCTGCCCAGTGGCTAATACCTGTAATACCGGTTTTTGTTTACTTAAAAGTCGTGATTGTATTGTATGTAATTATTATTAGAAAGCAAATCTACTACAATATTTATAAAGGTACAATATTTATTCGCACCATTGCGATTTCTAAAGCGTGATGTTGGTCTTTGAGATTTCCGCCCAGTTAAAATCCAGAACATATACATAGTGCCCTTCTTCAAAACATTTGAGACGAGATGAAAATCTGCCTTCTGCCATACACTCATAAAACAAATGATACTAACACACTAGTATTACTTTTTGCCGGTTGCGTTCTCGTAAAAAGTCCATCAGATCACACGGCCAGCGAAATGGCCCGATTTCAATTATATTTGTCGGATTATTATATACAGGTTTCACAAAAGTCAACCCAAAAATTAAAGACCATAGATTGTTCACAGTCCTAAATACGGGCTTATTCGGTAAATAGAAGGAAATGCGTCCACGTAGTTTATCTAATTTGGTCTGTTAGAAACGTTTTCGAGACTTTGTGCAGATAATTTCAAGAAAAATCATATCTGGAAAGACACCTCTAGACTATTCCATTCATGGTGTGTCTTGGGCAGAGTTCACCATGACGTAGCCCATCCCTGTCCAACCACAGCCGAAAAGCATGATCGCTGTATGGCTGGCCTTGGTCACGAACACATGGCCTTTGACTGAAAGAGTTCTTCTACCCTGGCCGTTGACTTCTTCTTTAAAGACTTCCGTCCTATGATGTAAACACCACCCCTTACTGATCCATCGGGTTGGGAGACTCTCGGAGGTGAGAGCGTCTTATTTCCTCCCAGCAAGTCACAGACTTTCCACTACTTCTCATATAAACAGCCACACTCAAAGAGCCAAAGCAATTGGGCAATATCCCTATGCTATATACAGTGATCCCCTTAGTCTAGCTGTTTTACCGAGCTGAGCAGGGCTCGCTCGGGTCTGACTGATAACACTTGACTCAGCTCTAGGAAGGCTTCCGCCGCTGTCATATAGGTTTTGTTTAGAGACATAGCGATGAACTCCTAAGTGGACTGCTCGCCAAGGCTAAGGGCTCCACCGATCCTCTCTAGTTTTAATTAGACACTAACGAATTTTAGATGGGACACCGTCCCAGGTCGATGTGCCCCATCCACCCACAGGCAACAGGTTGTATTGGATGGACTACATTGGTACCAGTTGCAGGTTTTGCCTGACATGGTTTGTGTTTTATGATATCAAAGGCGAGTGGGTGGTTGGAAGGGATGGGCCAACTCCTGACATGCAATTGATTGGTTGATTGATTGATTTGTTTTTTTACATCCACGGTAAACCGCCATGGTCATGTCGGGACGGTCAGTTAACCTAACCACACTGTTCCTGAGCAGGCTTAGACCTCCTAAGCGGTTAACCAGTACAAAGTGCACATACTTTCGCCAGTAACTGACAACTGCCCTTCTTGAATCAGCGGAAGGAGAAACGAAAGTATGTGGCCAGACCGGGTATCGAACCCAGGACCTCTGACTTATGAGTCAGGTGCCCTACCGACTGCGCTACGCGGCTCGGCCTGACATGCAATACATACAATATAGATAGTGTACTGTCTGTGATTTTTTTTTTTTTTTTTTTGAAATGCCTTCGGGAAGAGTAAAACTCTTGCATTAATCCTAGAAAAACGCCTCATTTCAAGTATTCCGAGCCTACAATGCCCCAAGTTTAAAAGAAAAAGAAAACAGAGAAAAATTGGCTTTTCTTTAGACAGAACTGACATACTGTCAAATATGAATGATGATTGCATTCTGTAACACTCTCATGAATTGTTCGAACTAAGCATGATTTCAAAGAAGCTTAAACAAGAAAAATCTTTGAAAAAAGATAATCGGCGCAGATTAAATGGAAGTGTGTTCTGTTATATGTCTCTGGTTAAAGATTTGACAATAACTTTCAAGAATAAGTAAGCTATGTCGATAGGCACCCACAACCGTCGTATTTTTGACCCTGGGTAGCGACAACGACCTGTCTCAAAATTCAGCTGTCCAATTTGGAATTGCAAAATGGACCGCGGTCAATCATGAAATTGACCTGATTTCAAAATAGTTATCAACATGTGTTTGTGTGTATTAAACCGAAAGTAGAAATCGAAAATAGATCTACGACAAACAAAAAGAAAGTTTTGAATATCTGCGTCTGTTTTCGATAACATTTCTATTGTAAAATATAAGCCAGAGTGCTAGTATTCACAGTGCAGTACGACGAGAAGAAACGAAGATTAAATATTCAAGCTCTAAAATGAGTAGACGGATCAGATGGGGAGACTTTTGTGCCTCGTCTAATTGTCTATAACTGTCGGAAAAAGTCTAATTAAAAACAGAGTCCCCATACTAATTTAGGTGCATGTATGAGGAACAGACCAATAAAAAGACTCAGCTTCCCCGAGACCAACATCTTTTGAGGCCTGCGGTTCTCAGGCATTTAACTTTCTTGATAGTGAACGAACGAGCGGCGACATATGCACGACAAACCCAACATGAGTGCCCAGCGAAGACTCAGATTAGATTATCCGCCCAGTCCCATCAAAGTCTTTGTTATGCGCTTAAAAGCTAGCTAAGGGTTTAAGCTAGCTCCATGCGGACAGCGAGGACTCTGATCAGACTGGGCGGATGTCCAGAATGATCTGAGTCTTCGCTCGAGTACATGCCACTTTGTTGGTTTTGTTGTGTCGCGGCTCAAATGTGCAATGCCACGTAAAGAAACACCGGGCGCCGGTTTTCAGTCGTGCGCCTAAAAATACAGATGCAATGGCAAATAGTGTAGCCTCTGGTCGGACGGCTCCCGCTGGAGCAGTCTTATCTAGATTTGAACTGTTGATTCGGACCAAACTGTCCCGATATTTGTTGTTGTTGGTTTTTTTTGTTTTGTTTTGTTTTATATATATATTTCGGGAATTATTTCTTATGTATGCTTCTGTCGCCCCCTTTCTTGTACTGTAATGTGCATGGGCTCAGGCGCATCTGAACATACGTCATTCATCGACGCTGGAAGGCATGTTTTCTCTTAGAAAAGCTGCGGGGCGGTTAAAAACTGGCAAAAAAATAGAAAATGTGAAGTGCGACGGGCTTATATATAACCCCATTTCTCTTAAAGAGGGTCAAAAAATAGAAACAGCTTAAAACGCAAAATAATACAAAAACGTGTCAAAACATCGTATGATGAATCAAAATTTGTTTGAACAGACCATCTCGTGATTATGATAGTTTTGTTTGCAATATCTCTTCAGATTTTAAGCCAAGCTAAATTTGGATGACTCAGTTCATTAAGGCGTCTTTTATGTGTATGCATACAGCGCTATGTTTTTTTTAGCATTTTTAAAAGGGGAAATAACATTTGTGACTTACTCTTTGCTTCTCTGGAGAGGATTTTGTTTTTTTTGTATTTTAGAGTTGATCACCCCGCCCCGTCCCAACCCCCCCCCCCCCCCCCCCCTTGAGAACGGAGATAATAAAGAAAATGATAGAGCTATTTCCCTGAAAGCGTATCCGTTCACCTTAACCAGCCGGCTTATCGAAGAAACTGAAGCAAAGTTAAACAACTTACGTTTACAGTTAGTCTGAAAGCGTACTTTAAAGATCCCCAGAGTGGACAAACCCCGGGCGCATGGCCACACATCCACCATGTTCTTTGTGTTCGTTTCGTGTTGTCTTAATACAAGGATGATTGTTTCATGGTTCAGACATGCAATAGAGGGTTAGGATTTGCCACAAGCTGAACACAATAGCATGATACTTCTACAATGACAACGGTGTCTTTTATATTTCACAGTGACCCGTCCATTTTCGAATACGCTGACCAGTCCGAGCGTTTGCTCTAGCTAGGGATTTATCTATTCACAATTGCATGGCAACAAATACATAAAAGTACATACATGAGCCAATGGATTGAACGTTGGCACTGCCTATATTTGTCCTCTCCAGTTGGTGTAGCAATACAGATACACATATTTGATGACATGAATATTAAAGTGCTTTACAAGATTGATTTGGAGCAGTATGATCTGGCTCTAGAAAAATTGTCATTGTATTTACAATTTAAACGGAGTTTGTTTGTTTATTTTTGAGGCTTAATCACTACATTCGTACTAAGCTAAATTGTAAATTTACAGATACTACATATTCATTGAAACTAGCGTGCTGGACGAAAACAAAACTTATCTGAGCCGCGACAAAACAAAACCAGCAAAGTAGTTGTGCGCCCAGCGCAGACTCAGATGCACAAGAAGGCAGCACTTCTGTTGTGGTTCCTCGTGTTGCTTCTTTTCGTGTCAGCTTGTCTGTGGTCCCCTAGCAATGTTGTCATCTGTATAGCTGCCCACTTTTGCTTTCTGTTTTGTTTTGTAATAAAAAGAATAAAATAGGTAAAAAAAAATATGTTTCATGTGTTTCGTATAATTTTAGCCGCGACACGACAAAACCAACAAGTGGCATGTGCTCCTAGCGAAGACTCAATCAGCCTGGGCATCCGCCCTGTCTGATCAGAGTCTTTGCTGTGCGCTTAAAGCATAGCTAAGGTTCTAAGCTACCTCCATGCTGACAGCCAGGACTCTGATCAGACAGGGCGGCTGCCCAGGCTGATCTGAGTTTTCCCTGGGGCGCACATGCCACTTAGTTGGTTTTGTCGTGTCACGGATCATTTGTTCTTGTTGTCCGTGTATGCTTCTCCGTTAATCTGGTTGGGTTAAACCTTGCTAAAGCTAAAGACGAGGGTTAGGATCAAAGAAAACTCGTTTAAACCCCCAAAAACCTATTACTGACCGTTCCAAGGCGGAACTTTTGTTGTGGGTCCTAAATGTTACGTGTTCTTATGACCGCGTGTCTGTGGCCTTCTGTCGGTGTGGTCGCCTGTATCAGCTGCTTACTTTGCATTCTGTTTTGTTTTGTGATTTAAAATAGAAAATAGGTAAAAATAGCTGTTATTTTATTCTCAACTGGTGTAGCTGAATGACCATCTGTTTGGGAAAGAGCTGGTTCTTTCGGTTTACCATGCTTGTCTTTCGTAAACTTTCGTCAATTTATGTATTTTCGTTTGGAGGACGAGATATGGGATCTGGTTGTATTAGTTCCTGATCATTGCCTTTCTTTTTACATGTACAAGTACTTTCCTCGCATTTATGTTTATAGAGCGAATGATTCTTTAGTTTAAACACATTTATTGTATCTTAAACTGTACATGATTACAATATAAACAATTATTCTTTTTAGACACCACAGTGACTAGAATTTGTAAGTGCGAAAATCTAAGAAAACAAACTGATCAGATTATATAACTCATAAGCTTTTGCATTTTCACGAAGACGACAAAAAATGCAAACCAGTCTGGCTAGGAAAGATATGATGGTGAAACAAAATCTATTAATTTTTCATTGTTCGATTAGCTTGATAAGAAAAAAATGCCTCGGCGCGTATAACGGTATATAGGCAGGCAAGCCCTCGAACATGTGCATATTTGTCCGGCCATGCGTACATGTACCATTAATGCCTATCGTCCAGTGAAACGGACGTAGACGAACAGTGCAGACCCAGATCAACGCGGTGCTTCTGTTGTGGTCTGTTGACGTTGTTTCCAGAACTACAGAATAATACGTTCTGAACAGATAGGTCCTTTGGAAGCAAGGGATACACCGAAATGAAGAAATGAAAATAGCAGACTCGATTTAATTGAGTCTGTTTATGACCAGTTATGAAATGTGCAACACCGGTCCTACCCACCTAGCACCGGCTTAAGCAGTTATCTGTTTTAAAAATGACTCACAATGAAGTAAAAGATCCGAAGGGACCAGAAAATACAATCTGGTCCCGAGGTTATAAAACTTTTTTCGTGCTCAACTCAGCTGAGCATGAAATTTTCTCTGCTGATAAATATAAAAATACCAAGAAATTTAGCATTTTTCAGGCTCAGATAAGCCAAGAAGGCTATTTTTTCTACTCATAAATATTAAAATGCCAACAATTGTTGGCATTTTCAAATTTATGAGCAGAAAAAATTTCATGCTCAGCTGAGTTGAGCATGAAAAAAGTTTTATAACCTCGGGGCCTGCACTATGATGATGTACGGGGAGACGTTTTACGACTGTCACACGGCACAACACCAGCTGCAGTGAAGATAGATAATTTCTGAATAGATAGATCTCTCGACATCAAGGAATACATCGAAGACATGAAAATAGCAAACTAGGTTTAAATTGAGTCTGTTCATGACCAGTTATGAAATGGGCAACACTGGCTACGCCATTAGCACCGGCTTAGATTCTTTGGAAGCAAGGAATACACCAAAGAAATGAAAACAATAGGCTATGACTGCCACGTGATGACTGCACACTATGAAACCATCACATGCATCAGCCTCATCAGCCATACGGGCAAAGCCAAGCTGATGTTTCAATCTTTAACAGGCTTAAACCTGAAGCTGAAGAGATGATCGCCGAAGAACAGATTTAGGAGCAACACAGAGCAGAACTTCATCCGCAGATTGATCCCTATATATGAGGTACCTTCAACACTAGCAAGTCTGTATCCTGTCTTCTTGGATTAAAAAAAAAACTAGAAATTGTGTTTGTGAAACGCCATGCCCATGTTTGCCACTAAAATGTCAAACTTTACAGTGTTTAAGCCTGAAAAAGGGCACAGCTCTATAAAACATTTGGAAATTCTTCAAAAGTTATTCAGATTATCTACATACTGATTCCAAGTTGTATGTCAAATATCAAAATCTTAGCTCAAATAGTTCTCTAAATATATCCAAGTTGTATGTCAAATATCAAAATCTTAGCTCAAATAGTTCTCTAGATATATTGTTAAAATTTTATTATAGCTAAATGTTTAAGTCCGAAAGTCTAAAAATGGGGAATAACTTCCTTACATTTACCAAAATACTTAGCACATTAAGGGCTACTTATATACCAAAAATCAGCTTCCAAGGTTGAGCGGTTCAGAAGTTGAATAAATCCAAACTCAAACAATGGGCATAAATCAGTCAGTTTTTGACAGAATTTGCCCAAAAGTTCTTCAGTTCTTGAACATCTCAGCTCAAGGCTGTATACTAAACACTATCATTTTAGCTTAAATACTTCTTGAGAAAGTGGTAACACACTTTCATTTTAATTTTAATAAAGGAAAGGTAATTCTAAAAGTACAAGTCTGATGGAGGAAAAAAATGCGGGTCCTCTCAATTTTCATGATCCGTTCATATATGAAACTTTAAAACCCTAGGCCAAGCGCATGTGGCTCTTGCTCCCAGTAGCTGCACAAGAAATGACTATCAGGGGGAAAACTCCATAATTAATGACTACAGATTGATTTTACCTTTACTAAAATATTTAATACAACAAGGACTACTAATATACTAAAATACTAAAAATCAGCTTCCTATTAATATTTTGCATGTCGGCATGTTGAAATGACTCCCAGAGTTGTCAAATAACATATCAAATAACTGAAGAACTTTATCTTATGATAAGCGAAACTTCTAACTTTTCTACTGTCGGTATGTGGCCTGACAATGGACAGAAACCTCTCTCCACTGTCAGAATGTTAGGGCCAGTTTCATACCTCTACTGTAAGTCCTTGGCCCAACAGTGTGAGTTCCCTTCCTCTGTACTAAGTAAGTGGCCTTACAGGACAGTTTGTTATCTCTACCGTCAGTACTTGGCCTGTCAGGGACAGGTACTTATCTCTACTTCCAGTATATGTTTTTTTTCAGGGCCAATTACGACCTCTTATGTCAGAAAATGGCCTGACAGGACAGTTCCCTACCACTCCATGGGGCACACAACCTTGAATCAACCTTGATTCAACGTCATGACGTTGAATCAAGGTTGAATCAATGTTGATTCAAGGTTGTGTGCCTGCTTGGACGTATGCAGTATATGGCCTGATAGTTTAGTGCCCTACCTCCACGGCCATTATTTGCCCTGTCAGGGACAGTCTCAGTAACTCTATCTCAGTATTTGGCCTGTCAAGGACAGTTCCCTATCTCTGATCCCAGTATATGGCCTGTCAGGGACAGTTTCCACATTCTTCTGGCAGTCTTTGGCCTATCATGGACAGTTCCCTAACTCTAATGTCAGGAAATGGCCGGTCAGAGACAGTTACCAGTGCTGTCAGTATTCCTGTCATTACCAGGTGCTTGCCTCTACTGTCAGAATATGGTCTGTCAGGAGCAGGTCTTTACCTCTAATGCCAATGTATGGTGTACAAGGGACAGCTCCCTACCACTTCTGCAGTATATGGCCTGACAGGGATTGTCCTCTATTTCTGCTGTCAGTATTTGGTCTGACAAAGTCAGTTCCCTTCCTCTACCCTTCGTATAACCTGACAAGCCAATTTGGAATCTCTACTGTCAGTGTTTGGCCTGTGAAAGACAGTTCCCTAACTATACTGCCAGTAAATGGCCTGACATATCAGTTCTATATATGTACTGTCAGAATATGACCTGACAGACGGTTCGCTTTGCTTGCTGTCAGAATATACTGTCAGTGTATGGTCTGTCAGGGGCAATTCCCTACCTCTTATGCACGTGTATGGTCTGTCGGGGGCAGTTCCCTACCTCTACTGTTAGTGTATGATCTATCAGTGGCCGGTTTCTAAGTCCACTGTCAGTATTTGGGGCAGGTTTCTAAGTTCACTGTCATTATTTGGCCTTCAGAGACAGTTTCCTACCTCTACTGTCAGTTTATTTCCTGTCAAGGCTAGTTCCTTATCTCCACTATCAATCTTTGGCCTGTCAGGGTCTGTTCCCTACCTCTATGTGTTAAGTATGTGGGCTTACAGAACAGTTCTCTACCTCTGTATGGCCTGTCGGGGACAGGTACCTACTTTCAGTGTCAGGATACAGTCTGTCAGGGACGGTTCCTAGAGTTTACTGTCACTTTTCTGCCTTACGGTGATAGTTCCTTACCTCCTCTGTCAGTATGTGGCCATTCAGAGACAGTTGCTTACCTATTATGTCAGTGTTTGGTCTGCCAGGGAATGTTTCCTACCACTACTGCATTATAGCTTCCCTGTCCCTGTTGACAGTATTTGGTCTGTCGGGAAAATTTCCTTACCTGTATCTTCAATAAATTTGATACCATGAATAAGTTCTCTTCTTCTCCTTTCTCTTTTTCTCTTTTCTATTTAACAATATCTCCTCCTTATTGTCTGTACCTGTATCAGTAATATGTATTCTGTTTAGAAATCATTTCCATTAAACCTTAGCTCAATAGTTGACCCAGCAGCCACACAGGGCTGAGACGGCTCTGAATCAACCTTGATACAATGTCATGACGTTGAATAAGGGCTGGTTCAGCGTTGTGTGATCAGTGGGTAACATACTGTTTGCATATATTTATATACATGTAAGTACTTATGTTCAACTTCGAAAGTTTCTGATAGTTAAATGTGTTTTATGACATCTTCACGGGAAACAGATTTAAAAAAGTCACTGACTTACTTCTGTATCCCTTTCAAATATCTGGTATATATATTTGTGTATGTAAATTGTCTATGTAAATTCATGATTATGTATCAGTATGTTGAATAAAATATTGTTTACATTAATAAATGGCCTGACAGGACAGTTCTACATTACTACTGTCAGTATAAGGCCTGACAGATAGTTCCCTTTTCTTTTCTCTCTGTATATGGCCTGTCAGGGACAGGTCCCTACCTCTACTGTCAGTGTTAGGTTTGTCAGGGGCATTTCCCTACCTTTACTTTCAGTGTATGCCCTGTCAGGGGCAGCTCCCTTCCTCTGCTATCAGTATCTTGCGTGTCAGAGACAGTAACCACCTTCACTGTCAGTATGTGGCCTGCCGGGGACAGTTACCTATCTCCTCTGTCAATATATGGTCTGTCAGGGTCAGCTTATTATCTCTTATATCAGTCTTCGGATAGTTCCGTACCTCTGCTGTCAATAAATAACGTGACATGATAGTTCCCTAGCTGTGCTGTCAGTATATGGCCTGACAGTCAGCTTGGTATGTCAGGGACAGTACCCTTGCTGTATTTCAGGAGGTGGTACGTCAATGACATTTTCTTGCCTCTACTGCAGTATGTTCCCTGACATTGACAGTTCCTTATCTCTGCTATGAGTAAGTGACTAGATAGGAACGGTTCCCTACCTGTAATGTCAGTATATGGCTTGTCAGGACATTTCCCTTTCTCTATTGTCAGTATGGGACAAGGCAGGAACAAATCCTTACTTTTTTAGTCAGTATGTGACCTGAGAGACACAGTTCTTTGTTTCTTATGTCAGTATTTAGTTTATTTAGCTTCACAGGAACAGTTCCCTACCTCTGCTGCCAGTTTATAGCCTGATGGGGACAGTTTCCTATCTTCGCTGGTAGTATATGGCTTGTAAAAGACAGTTCTTATCCTCTACTGTCAGCATGTGCCCTGACAACAACAGTAACCCACCTTTGCTGTCAATATGTTGGCTACTATCAGGCCATATACTGACAGGAGAGGTACAGAATTGTTCTTCACAGGCCATATGCTTACAATAGAGGTAGTGAACTCTCTCTGTCAGGCTTAATACTGATGGTAAAGGTTAGGAAAGGTCTGTCTCTGTCAGGCAAAATACTGATAGAAGCGGTAGGGAACTTTCTGACAGGCCACATACTAGAGGTAAGGGACTTCCCCCGACAGGCCAAATGCTGACAGTAGAGAAAGATAATTGTCCTAACCGGGTCAATACTGACAGTAAAGGAAGGGAACTGAACTGTCTTTGTCAGGCCAAATGCTGACAGTAGAGTTAGGAAACTGCCTGTCAGGCCTCATACTGACAGTAGAAGAAGGGAACATTCTCACTTACATTAACTCTATCATCTTTTAAACTTCTTATTCTGCACTAGATCTATCTCACTTTTTTCTTCTCTTACTAACACGCCATGCGTGGTCACAAAATCCAAAAATAATACTCGCGAAAGGATGGATGGATGGACGGATGGATGGATGGATGGATGGATGGATGGATCTACATCTACATCTACATCTACCAATTAAGTGCATGGCCAATATTGGCATAGTCGCACTGTGAACAACCTTAAAACATTTGTGTTGGGAGGTTCTTATGTACAGTTAAAATCAGATAAAAACATGTTGTTCACAATCACGGTCTTAGGACATCTGCACTGACAAGGAGCTTGAAGTCATCCAGAGTCGGTGCAGATATGACCTTGGCAGGCAGACCATTCCAGAGACGGACTGTTGATGGAAAGAAGGATCCCTTGTAGGCGTTGATGGAGCAAAATATTGGCAGGAAACGTTGATGGTGTCCTCTAGTTGATACTCCTGTGGCTGTCAGGTACTGGCCTAAAGGGATTTCAACGAGGTTATTGACGATCCTGTACATCATTGTGACTTTGCCCTGGTCTCGCCTTGATTGAAGGTCCTCCCATCCAAGTTCTTGCAACATTGAAGTGACACTGCTGGTTCGGCGGTAGTCATTGCAGCAAAACCTGGCAGCACGCCTCTGTACAGACTCCAATTTGGCTATGTTGGATTTTGTCACTGGGTCCCATACCGTCGAAGCATACTCAAGCTGTGGACGAACTATGGACTTGTAGCATTTGGCCTTAACATCCTTTGGGCAGCTTGAAAGATTTCTGCGAAGGAAAGCTGTAGTCTGGTTGGCCCTTTTCGTCACTGCATCAATATGGCTGTTCCAGGACAGTTTACTGTCTATGGTGACTCCAAGGTACTTTGCTTTTGACGTTTCTTTCAAGGTCTGTCCATGAATGCTGTAAGAGGTTGGTATGACGTTTCGCTTGTTGGTGATCTGGATGTGTTCACACTTGTCTGGCTTAAATACCATCTGCCAATCTCTTTCCCATTCCTGTAGATGATTAAGATCTCTCTGTAGTGACTCTGCATCTTTCTGGTCCCGTATAACTCTGTACAGCAGACAGTCATCTGCGAAGAGTCGTACTGAAGAGGAAACTCTTGAGGGCAGGTCATTGATGTATACCAGGAACAGGAGAGGTCCAAGTAATGTACCCTGTGGAACTCCAGATGTGACAGCGGCAGGAGAAGATGTCTTTCCATCGAGGACTACTTGCTGGTTCCTATCTGCGAGGAAACTTTGGATCCAGGATAGGTTCTTGTCTCTGATGCCGTAGTGATGGAGCTTGACTGCCAGGCGATGATGTGGAACTTTATCAAAGGCCTTGCTGAAATCCAACAAAATAGCATCAACTTGTTGCCGTCTGTCTAGTCCAACTGCGAGGTCATGTATGGTGGTGATGAGCTGCGTCTCACATGATCTCTTCTTCCTGAAGCCGTGCTGGTAATCACTCAGAATCTTGTTGCTTTCCAGAAATTTCATGAGATGACTATGTACTATGTGCTCCATGACTTTGCAACAACAGGATTTCAGTGAAACTGGCCGATAGTTAGCAGCCTTGCTCTTGTCTCCTTTCTTGAATAGAGGTGTCACAAAGGCTCTTTTCCAGTCATCAGGAATCTGACCTTGTTCGTAGGAAGCTCGATATATGAGTGTCAGGGCTGGTGCAATGGAAGAGGCCATCTCCTTCAGGAATCTTGGTGAGATCTGGTCTGGGCCACTAGCTTTGTGTGGGTTCTGGCCATCAAGCAGTTTTTTCACTCCATTTAACTGAATATTTAGGGGTGGCGCAGTATTAGCTGTGCTTGTTCCCATGGTAGGCACTGAAGTGTTGTCTTCTTTGGTGAAGGCACTGACAAACTGCTCATTCAGGATCTCAACCTGGTCTGTGGGTTCTGAATAGTTGATGCCATCTTTCTTCAATGGGGCTACACCAGAGCTGTCGCACTTCATATCCTTGATGTAGGCGAAGAGCTTTTTGTTGTTGGAGCCTGGTTCACTTACCATACTGCTAATGTAGTGATCATGGGCACTTCGACATGCATGCTGGGTTTCTTTCTGGATCTTCCTGTAACGATGCCAGTCAGCCTGTGTCTTCGTAGCACGTGCTTTCTTGAAGGCCCTTTTCTTCCTTCTTGAGAGACGACGGATGTCACGGTTACACCATGCTTGGCTGAATCTAGTCGACGTCAATTTTGAAGGAACAAATGTATCAATGCTCTCAATACACTTCTGTCTGAAGCCATTCCAAAGCATATTCACCGGTGTGGAAGTGAAGTCCTTGGTGAATTTCTCGCTGAACTTGGCCAAGTCCTCTTCCATGGCTTGCTTGTTTGCCCTCTTCCAAAGGTAGACTTTTCTCTTCACTGGCTTCTTGCGTGCAGGTAAAACATTGGAGTCCACAAGCACAACGTCATGGTCACTTAAGCAAGGCAGGGAAACAGGGATGGATGGATGGATGGATGGATGGATGGATGGATGGATGGATGGATGGATTTATACTGCATCACCCCCTCGCGGGGATTACGTGCAGGTGCGCGTCTGTGCGTTGTTAGTAGAAGAAATGTTATAAAAATAAAAAGTTCCGGTAATATTTGTTAGTAGAGGTGGAGTAAAAGATGATAGGGTTTAAAATGTTAAAAGTCAGAAACAAGCTGACAGTGATAGGTAAAATGTTAAAAACAGCGCGCTGACATTTATGGCATTGGATGATTGACTGCACACACTGCCCTCTTAAAGGAGTCAACAGTGGGCAGCAGTGCTATGTGTGATGGCAGCCGATTCCATTGCACGATTGCGAGGGGGTAGAACGAGTATTTGTAGTAATTCGCAGAGGTCTGAATTTGACGGAAGCAAAGGGGGTGTGAATACCTGAGGATTCTTGATGGATGCACAACATACGGAGGCAGGTCAATGGCTACAAGGCTGTGTACAATTTTATAAAATAGGCAAAGCCGGGAGTCGGACCTTCTCTGCTCAAGAGATCGCCAGCTTAAAGATTGAAGCATCTCTGTCACGCTTGCATATGTGGAATAATTATTTAGAGTCCAGCGGGCCGCTCTATGTTGGATCATTTCAAGTTTGTTAATATTTTGATCAGTGTAGGGGCTCCATACGGTTGATGAGTATTCCACCAAGGGGCGAACAAGAGTTTTATATGCCATCTCTCTTAATGCTTGGTTTTGTGTCCTGATGTTTCTCCTGAGGAAGCCAAGTGACCGACTTGCTGAAGTGGTTACGTTCTGGATGTGGTTGTTGAATGATAGGTTGCTGCTGATTTCCACGCCCAGATACTTGGAGCCTGCAACTGATTCCAAGACTTGGCCATGCAGCAGGTAATGGCTTGGGATTGGGGTTCTAGACCTGGTAACGTGTATAACGACACACTTACCAGGATTGAACTCCATGTCCCATTCCAGCTCCCATTTGTGGAGATGATCGAGATCCTGCTGCAAAATTTGAGCATCTTCCAAGCTGGAGACCGCCAAGTATATGGCCGTGTCATCAGCAAACAACCGTACCTTAGACTTTGTTGAATCAGGGAGGTCATTTATATATATGAGAAATAAGATGGGGCCCAGGACAGAGCCTTGAGGAACCCCAGATGTGACAGGTACAGTGTTTGATTTTTCATTTTCTAAGACAACAGTCTGTGTCCGATCAGATAAAAATGCTTGAATCCATCTCAGGGTGGGGCCTCTTATTCCATGGATGGATGGATGGACGGATGGACGGATGGATGGATGGATGGATAGTTTTCAGCAGTCACGTAGTGGAAGTCTGCACTCGTTAGTCGGCACCCTCCCTCAATATTTTTAAGAATAGACTGAATAAGGCATGGAAGGACCAGCCATCAAAATTAAGCTTGCAGTGTTACATTCCTGGACAATATACCAGGATATACTAAAATATCCAAAGCGTTACAAAAAGCAGAATTGCTTGATTAGACGCCAAGACCAGTGAGTAACCAGTGAGTTATTCACCCGGATGAACCAATCATAACACTTAGACCAATTCCATACCTCGGGTCTATAGCGTAGATGTAGACGAGGGTGTCCGATTGCGGGCGAACAAGCACTTATTCACCCGACCGCCGTGTCAATAGCCTCTGCTGAAAAAACTCAAAACTTGTTAAGTTGTTACTGAACTTGAAGAAACAAACAAATACAGTAGGTTTCTCCTTTCTCGACAACTTTTCATACCCTGAAATTTGTATTTACTTGTAAAATGTACTGGTAAGTTGACACAAGTAAACATTTTTTTAAAGGGAAAGCAATGTTAATGACGAAGAGTTATTAAAGTTGCACTGCCCGCTAATGTAAATCCGTGTGTCTCCGGATACCGACAAACTAAAATTTCCGTATAATGAGCCGCGACACGAGAAAACCAACAAAGTGGTATGTGCGCCCAATGAAGACTCAAATCAGACTGGGCGGATCAGAGTCTGCTGTGCGCTTAAAGGGTAGCTGAGGGTCTAAGCTAGCTCTATGTGGACAGTGAAGACACTGATCAGACTGGGCAAATGCCTAGGCTGATTTGAGTCATCACTGGGCGCACATACCACTTTGTTGGTTTTGTCATGTTGCGGCACATATATATTTGTGTGACCACACAAATACCATGAGAAGAGTTAATTTCTGCATGCTATCAAAAATGGCAAGTTATGATCTGCAATGAAGTTGCTAAAGAGGGTTTCAGCTCTGATAGCATCTTGGTCTGTCTTGGTAACAACAAAATCTGATACTGGGTAATCCATTGCAAAAGTTTTGACATTTCAATGACCGACTGTGAAGATCTGTGTTACCATCATACGTGCCAAGTTTCACGATTTGTGCGTGACCCTCACGAATTTGGGCATCTCCCACGACCTCATGATCGTATTTTGAAAATAGCCATAACTCACGCTTGCTCACGATTTCACTTTAAACAGGAAAATTTTTAAAAAATGTCTATTTTTGGCGCTCTCTAAATCGTCAAAAATGTGTTTTCTCTCCACTTCCGCTACATTCGGACAATCTCGGTCACCGAATCTATATTTATCTCCGGGAAAATGCATCACCTGGTCTAAAATTAGGTAAAGCTAAAGGTTTCCGATAGTCTTAAAATAGCGTGGGTATAAATAACTCGAGTATTAGATAGCGATTAGAGCCGAAAACGACCAAATGTGTACTTCCGTTTTGATGTAGATGAAATATTGACGACTTGAAAACGCTGGAGAAAAAGAAAGCTTTATAAATCAAAGTACCAAAATGGATGGGAGATCGATTTTACCTGGGTTAGGAAGGTTGAATAGAGCAACAGCTTTGCGTTTTGTAATCTTTGCCTAGGCATTTCAGTGTTTTCCACGCCGAAAAAAACGATGTATAAAACACAGATCTTCACAGTCGGTAGGAAATAGTTCTGTACCAAACCCTCAGTTTTTTTCGTCTTTTTCATCGGATATCTGTGTGTTTTTGACATATAAACGTCTGATGAAAAAAATGAAAAAACATGATGTTTTGGTACAGAATTAGGTAGGAAAAAGTCAAAACTTTTGCAATCGGTATCTTATTTTGTTATTACCAAGACAGCCCAAGATGTTATCAGAGCTGAAACTCTCTTTAGCAACTTCATTGCGAACATAACTTGCTATTTTTGATAGCAGATCACTTTAATAAACTTAAGGTATAAAATTTTAGCAAATAAGAATACTTGTTTATCTTCATTTAAATACTACCTATTGATCCTACTCCTCCCCACTACCATCCCCACTCTGTAGTTTCACATAAAGAGAAAAAAAATTGACACAAAAAATCTCACTCTTTTCCTTTGTCAATGGATTTCTCCGCAAATGAACTAATGCGGAAAAGGGGGCTAAATCGAGGCTTCGCGCGCAGTCTCACTCTTTTGAGAATTGAAGACTTGGCAGGTATGGTTACCATGCTTTTTTACATCGTTTTTCCGGTGTGGGAAACACGGAAATTTGCCTTTGGCAAATTTTACAAAACCCAAAGCTGTTGCCCTTCTCACTCTTCGTAACCCAGGTAAACTTGATTTATAAACCTGTTTTTTTTTCGTTGTCAATATTTTATGCACATTTTTCAAAATACGATCGTGAAGTCGTGGGAGGCGTCCAAATTCGTGAGAGTCACACACAAATCATGAAACTTGTCAGGTATGGATGTAGAATAGCCATGAATTTATAGTCTGTAAATTTGCAGATTGTGTGCAAGCTTCTGGTCCTTCAATTCAGGTCTATAAGGGTTTTAGTCCCTATGTGAAAATAAAAATGCTGGTATATGACTAACCTCAATGGTAAATTGACATACTGGCACTGTTCTTTAAAGGCAGTAGCTAGAGATACAGTACCATGCCCTTAGCCTCTTCAAAGATCATTTTTCTTATTTTTCTTCAAAAACATTTGTTATGACCCCCTTATTGGAGTTGACTAAATGAGATGGTTCTAATGAGGGGGTCACAAAATCTGTTTTTATGGAGATATATTAAATTATCCCTGTCACTGATTCTATCTGGGCTGGGACAAGTGAAAAGTTTAAGAATTTCAAGCCCTTCCATGGACCCCACTGAGGGGCCTAAGCAGCCCAGACCTCAAGCTAAATTATGGGCCCAGGCCTGTCCACACAAATTTCCAGAATTATTCCTCAGGGATCTCCCAAGACCATTCAGGCATGTCACTTGCAAGATGCTTTTCTCGTCAAATCACCTTTGCAGCATGCCTTTATGTCCAATGAAACTTTATAAGAATGCTATTATTTTCATTTCCTAGCCAGTAAAATTGTTTTAAATTCATTCAGGATCATCAATGATGTAAATTTATAATGTAAATTTAGGCTAATTTTGACAAAGCATTGCTATAGTAAGGATTTTAAAAATTCTGAAATTTCTGGGGAGAACACTGATCCCTGATAAATAAACAAGAAAAAGAAAAGTTGAAAATTACACTCAAAAATGTCCTAGAAAGAAATTGCTAAATAAAAAACTAGCCAAACTACTACCCCTTAATTTGCTAGTCATACCGTAGTTATCCTAATTGATAAATATATAGAATCTGCCATAACTTTAGCCTGGCCAACTGAGAAACACCAGGAATATGGTATTGTACTAGTTCCCATGGCTAGAAATATAGTACAGTCTCCCTAGTCTGAAAGGCTAGGGGTATGCCACTGTATCCATAGCCACTACCTTCTATAAAAGCAATATGGCAGCCTGAAAGATTAAGGAATTGCTGGATGATGCAGCTTCAGTTGACCAAAACCAGCCAGTGCTATTGATGAACTGGCTCAATATCAGAGCTCTAGATAAGAGGGAGTATTTGAAGATAATTAAGGATAATTTTTGTTATTTCTGCATAAAAACATATATTGTGACCCCTCCTTCCAAATGCACTTTTTCCAGAGGTAAGTGCAGCCAAATAGGTCGTTGGCATATTTCAATTTCTGAGGTCAAAATAACTCTACATGACTAACATCTCGATTTGGTGGAGACCAATAACTTGCGGTATCTAAAGCCATTCTAAACTGAACTTGCTTGAATAGAACAGTGTGGAATACTATGTTGAAAGTGGTGGGTAGTATACCAGTTCAATTTCACTTCGATGATAGCAGCTATTTCTTGGTAGTGTGGTAACATGTTGCTCTGTTTTTGCCATTTAGCACAACCACTGGCTGCAGTCAATGTACATCAATACTTTTCTGAATTTAAAGTACATGTAAAATCTTCATGGTATTATCTGCTTGCTTAATTTGAAGGATTAATCTTTGCAAGCTATGAATTGGACATCATAATTTCAGAAACTACTAGTGCAGGCATTGATTATGTTATAAAATCCATATGTGTTTCCATCATCTTTACAAAGGGGAACAACTTCTATGACTTCCTGTCTCCTTCTCTGGAGAATGGGGTCTACTCTCAAAGGAAAGAATTTGCTCATAGAGGAGCAAATTCTTACCTTTAAGAGTTGACCCCTATTGAAGAGGGAGGCAAAATGAAAATGACAGAGTTGCTTCCCCTGAAAGAATACCCATTTACCACAAAGTTTTCCTTTTCAGAGAAATGGATAGCAAATTCTTTGCTTCAACCATGCTCATTTATCGCACCTGACTATGGCAGAAGAAAATCTAGACACACTGCTAGCCTTAAACCCTGCACGACTCAAACAGTCCCTCGGCATTGTACCTCCTAAACATACCAAGGAATACTCGGACAACATCATAGTGAAGAGTATGCCTTGTGTTGGAAGAATCCATTTTGTTCGAGACAGGGAGGGGATACTGTTTCTGTCTGGGGTGGTTGCGTATTGGTTATTTGGTATTTTATGTTCATATTACTGTGTTATACAGCCTCATTATATGGATGGGAGACTACCAACAGGAGTTGTTTACTGTAAGTACATGAGCCACATCATGAGACTTTCAACAAAGTGGCAGTTTTGTCACGTGAAATTCAGATTATCTGTACCATGTACACTGGCTCTATAGAGGCCTCACTGTTGGCTGTATGGTTTGGGCCAGTTCCATAGAAGGCTGATGTGACAAGTGAAGGCTCTGATCAGACTGCACTTGAGTGCAGTCTGATCAGAGTCTTTGCTTGTCATCAGTGCCACATTGTTGGAAGCCACATGATGTGGCTCACATCTAAATGAAGTTGCAGAGCTCCAGGTAAGAAGGGGTAACAGGAATAATTTTGGGATAATTTTATATTTTCATCATAAAAACATAGGTTGTGACCCCTCATTAGAACCATCACACCAAGGTGGTTCTAATTAGGGGTCACAACATATGTTTTGTTGAGAAATAAGAGAAAGTTATCTCAGAGTTAGCTTCAAAATCCCAGCAGCTTATCTGGAGCTTTGGTAGTTGTCCAAAAAAATGTAATTTATGCTGCAGTATCTTATAAAATTATTACAGTGGAACCTGTCTGTTTAGACTAACCTTGGTTAATGCAAAATAAGGCCGGAGTAGACAGATGGCGGGAATATGATTTCAGCAATCTGATGGGGGAAAAGTTGGTCACTGATCAAATACTCAAATACTGTCTGTCTAGACTAACTTTGTTTAATGCAAAATAAGGCCGGAATAGACAGATGGCGGGAATACGATTTCAGCAATTTGATGGGGGAAAAGTTGGTCACTGATCAAATACTCAAATGGAAATCTCTTTAGTTTCTCTTTTTGATTTTTGGTGTGTGTGTGTGTGTGTGTGTGTGTGTTTTTGTTGTTGTTTTTGTTTGGGTTTTTTTCTGTGATTTCAAGATTTGTATGGCAAACACTTTTACAATTTACTGAATGAAAACTTCCTTTGCATGCCAAACATAAAGGCAAAATTGTTGGTTGGGCATTATTTACCTGTAAATGGACTATTAGCCAGCTGGCAATATGGTATACATTGTAATCTGTTGTCCTGTTTAAATGCAGCATGCATGGATAGTTGAGCCGCGACAAGACAAAACCAGCAAAGTGGCATGTGTGCCCAGCGAAGACTCCGATCAGCCTTCGCATCGTTCCAGTCTAATCAGTTTCCTCCATGTTTGCATGAAGGTATCTTTGACCCTTAGCAACCCTTTAAGAACTTAGCAAAGACTCTGATCAGACTAGGCGGATGCCCCGGCTGATCTCAGTCTTTGCTGGAGGCACATGCTACTTTGTTGGTTTTGTAGTGTCGCAGCTCAGTTAATGGCCCATTATTGAAGAACTTACTGAAGTGGACCTCAATTTGGTATAGGCAGTGGCCAGAATATCCTTACATTATCATTCAAATAGGAATCTTGTCTTAAAGGAAAGAATTTGCTCCTTTAAATTTGACCCCCATGAAGAAGGGAAGCAAAAATAGAAATGGCAGACTTGCTTCCCTGAGAAGTGTAAAAAATCCGCTTTAGTCTGTTATGGCATAGCTATAGATAAGAGGGAGTATTTGGTGATAATTAGGGATAATTTTTGTTAATTCTGCATTAAAACATATGTTGTGACCCATCATCTGAACCGTCTCGTTGAGACGGTTCAGATGAGGGGTCACAACATATGGTTTCGATGAGAAATAAAAAAAATTATCTTCAATTATCATCAAATACTCCCTCTTATCTAGAGCTATGTATGGAATCTGCTGCCTTGACTTTGGTCTGGTCCAGTTATGTATTTTATTGTGTGTTTGGTAATAAGATGATGGATGGATGACTTGTGATTTTACATCCTTTTCAACAGCATTTCAGTCATATCAGGATGATGGGAGGGTGATAATGAAAGGCTATGTGCAATGGAACCTCCACTAGCAAGAGTCGAACATGAGACCACTTGATCAGTAGACCATTGCTTTACGTGCTGAGCTAGTGGGGCTCCTGTTTGGTATTAAGAAAGGACATAAAGAAACTTACAAGCAGTATACACCATGATCAGACTGCTTTTTAGCACAAAATTCAGCTATCACAGTATCACCTCCAGTTCAGTTCAGTTCAATTCTAATGACGTTCCCCAAGTGGCTCAGCGGTACGTAACCATAGTTCCACGCACTTGGGGCCGAGTGTCCGTCTGAGTATCACATCCAGTTTGATAAAGGTAAAGGTAAAGGTTTCCCATAGCCTAATAGCCGTAGGGGCAGTGCGGGTTAGAGACCCACTGTATCTTGGGCACAGCTGATGAAAGGCGGAGCCCATCCCTCTCCTTTCGCTGCCTTATCCTTCCCTGATTCGAAAAAGGTACTCATTTACTGCTGGGTTGACAGAGAGAGTTTTCCAGTCATCGTATGGCTACGGTGAGCCGCGAACTCACGACCTTACGGTTATTTTCTGCACAATAGCCAAGCCACTCTAACCACTCGACTACCGCGCCTCCAGTTTGATATTAAAGGTTAAATATAGATATTATACAGTCAAGTCTGTTATAAGGGGTCACTCTGTTTTGGGGTCATCTTTACGGTGTCCTTGAACCTTTGTTCAGGGGCTACCTGTCTTAAGCAGCCAATATTTGTGTGTCCTTAGGGCGACCCTGTAAGGCAGATTAGACTGTATTATAAATGTTTATTTCATGAGCAGATTACTTGAGGTGAATGGGTTACAAGGGAAGTAACTCTATCATTTTCATTTTTGCCTCCCTTCTCAGTGGGAGCTAACTCTGAAAGACAAGAATTTGCTTCCCAGGTAGCAGATTCTTTCCCTTACAAGTTATCTGTTTCTGGAAGGGCTTTGTTGTCCATGAAAGCAACCAGGAGGTCACCTAGTTGTTTGTCTTTGTAAAAATGGTGGAAAAACATGACAGGGTACCCATTCACCTTGTGTCAAGTTTTCTGTATTGTAAATGTTTTATTCCTAACAGATTATCTAGCAGTGGCAGCATTATGTTTGATTACATTACTCAGGGCAGCTACTTTAAATCCTGGAAGAGTGCCTTTGATTGAGGAGACTTCCTCTGCAGGTAATTGTTACTGTGTGGCACTAAAACACTAAAGAAATGAACAAAATTTATGTCTGCAGAATTGAAAAATGTTTCATCCAAGCTATATCCTACGGAGAATTCAGAGACTAGAGTTTGTGGCTAGATGGATGGCTGACTTGCTACTTTATGTCCTTTTTAACAGTGTTTAAGCCATATCAAGATGATGGGAGGATGATAATGAAAGGCTGTGTGTAATGGAACCCTGTTTATGGTTAGAAAGATTTCTGCCTTCATTGGGTCTCAACCCTGGGATCACTAGATCAGCAGGCCAGTGCTTAATCAACTAAAGTTACCACATCTTCTTGGCTAGAGGACAAACAGGGTAGCTCCAAATGAGGTGGCTCATGATGAGCCACTCATCTGGATCTACACTGTTTGCAAATTTAACTATTTTCATGTTTAGTGCTACAAGTGTTCAAGTGAAATAATTGGCTACCATGACAGAACAAACAGTGTAGACCCAGTTCAGACTGCCCCCTGAATGAAAACTGGATCAGTATTTTACCAGATAGACAAGACTGAATGCTGTAAATTGCTTTAGGTTGTGTGAAGTTCTGCTTTTCGCTGATGTTGGCAAATATACTCCCTCAGAGAGGTGCCATGTGTGAGTGGTTAGAGCTACTGGATAATGGTGGAAAAGGTCACAGGTTCAAGTCTGGATTAGGCCAGCAAGTGCCTGGAAACTGCCAACCCAGCTACCTTGTTATATGCCCGTTTTTGAAAAAACGGAAACATTAAGGCATGGCACTGTCCATCCGTCTGTCCGTCCATCTGTCCATCGGTCAACATTCTTGTATGCACCATATCTCAGTAACCGTTTGAGATATCTTCATGAAATTTTGTAGGCATATATATTAGGATGGGGCAAAGTGTCATGTATAGTAATGGTTGCTTTAATAGTTTGAACTTTCCAAGTTATGCCCCTTTGATTACTTTTTACCCTACTAGTCTTGTGGGCGCCATAACTAAATAACCATTTGGGATATCTTGATGAAACTCCATAGCAATGTGTATGAGGGTCCGACAATGTGTCACATATATTAATGGTTGCTCTCCCTTTTTTGTTTTGGAGTTGCACCCCTTGGATTAGATTTTTTGTCGTAGACATATCAGAGCATGCATGACCTGCATCCGGGTTTTTATTGTATGGGGGATAATAAACACAATCTACCATTTGTGAAAAGAAACAGTTTTAAAATGACGTTTTATGAATATAAACTTTATTTTGGCTTCGTTTCCTTTTTAATTTAATCGCCGTTATTTGCGGATAGACATGTTTTATTCAATAATAACGAATGACGAAAAGTGTATTTGCAAATTTCATGACCCGTTTGAGCAGCCGTAGATCAGGCGCACTCGAGATTTCCAATCGTGTATTTAAAGGTCTAGTATAAAAGCCATAACCACATCGCGCTTTCGATCTGCCGCACCTTCGACAATTATCTTTTTTAAAGATGTTTCTTGTTAAGGCTATATTTGTTTATTCAAACTGTAAGAGCTGTAATCAGGCTGGGCAGCTCAGCAGACTGTTCTAAGCCATTGCAGTTTGCAATGTGCTATAATGAGCATTTTCGCTTGTCATGGCTCATTTTGTTCAGGGCTGTAAATTTGACAAATCATTATTAGATTTGTATTGGGACATGTTTCTTGAAGGGAACTGTCATGAGGAATTGTGATTGATGTATATGAACCCAAAAACAAAGATGTAAGAATGATCTGCCATAAAAATTCTGAGTACATATATTGGCCAACAGGTAGATCATGGCAAACAGTGCAGACCCAGATCAGACTGCTCCAAATGGAGCAGTCTGATCAGGATCTACACTGTTTGCCCTTCCATCTGCATCTTTCAAAAGCATTTCAGCATTGTTAAATCAAACATTTTGATTTTTAGGACAATTACAGTAATTATTTTAAGTGTCCCAATTTTAAAATTTATGGTATTCCCTTCAGAGAATTTGCCCAGAAGCATGTTTTATAACTGAATATTCATCAAAATTTCTTTGGTAATTGATGGCATAATATTAAATGTATTTACTATAATGTTGAATTTTGTCAAATCCCATGTGTGCATGTGTTTTTCAGTTATTTTGCCTTTATGACCCAAGGCACATAGCTTCCATCTAGCCAAGACTTTTAGAAACCCATGAACATGTGTAGCTTAGCCGAGCTCTATGAGTCATGTACTTATTTAAAACTATCCCGCCCCTTTTTATACTGAACTTTGGGCCAGTTGAGTGCAGACCTGCTAATTTTTTTTTTCCACTTGTGTTTTAATCCACAACTTCAGTTTTAGATATCTTACTTATCTAATTGAGGTTATGTTATTCTCACTGGAAAGTATGAGCCATAATACATTGTAGGCAATGCCATGCACAACTGTGTCATTTTTATACGCCCGTTTTGAAAAAACGGACGTATTATGTCGTGGCACTGTCCATCCGTCCGTAAACATTCTTGTACACGCCATAACTCAGTAACCATTCGGGATATCTTCATGAAATTTGGTAGGCATATGTATCAGGGTGGGGAAACGTGTAGCGTACAAGAATGGTTGCTCCCCCTTTCTTACTTTTGAAGTTATGCCCCTTTGATTAATTTTTTCCCTGTAAGTCTTGTACGCGCCATAACTAGATAACCGCTTGGGATCTCTTTATAAAACTTCATAGCAATGTGAATGAAGTCCTAATGATGTGTCGCGTACAAAAAGTGGCTGCTTTCCCTTTCTTCGTTTTAGAGTTAATCCCTTTCATTAGTTCTAAAAGGCTATTTTCGTGTTTTCTTGTACAATATATTGTCAAGGGAAAAAACTAGAACTAAAAATGGTGTAACTTGTGTATTTAGGTTATCTCCCTTGTCCAACTTACATCTGTCTGTCCGTCCGTCCGTCCATCTGTCCGTCCTTCCATCTGTCCTTCCGTCCCCATTTGATCAAATTTTTCATCGAAGATTTCTTCACAACCATACAAGCTAGACTGGTCATATTTGTTATGCAGGTTGATGACGACATGTTGTATCGTGGGATCAAGAAGCAGCCTTCTCCTGCTTATTCTTCCCTGTATTTGTCCGATTTTCTTTCTTTCCCTACTTTGAATAATGAAATTTTTCGTCAAAGATTTCTGCACAACCATGCAAGCTAGAGTAGTCATATTTGGTATGCAGGTTGGTGACGATATGTTGTATCTTTGGATTGAGAACCAGCCTTTTTCTGCATATTCTTCCCTGTATTTGTCCAATATTCGTTCTTTCTATACTTTGAATAATAAAATTTTTCGTCAAAGATTTCTCCACAACCAAGCAAGCTAGAGTACTCTTATTTGGTATGCAGGTTGATGACGATATGTTGTATCGTGGGATTGAGAACCAGCCTTTTTCTGCTTATTCTTCCCTGTATTTGTCCAATATTCTTTCTTTCCATACTTTGAATAATGAACTTTTTCATCTAAGATTTCTCCACAACCATGCAAGCTAGATTAGTCACATTTGGTATGCAGGTTAATGATGACTGCCTGTATTGTGGGATTGAGAACCAGACTTCTTTTCTTTTTATCCCCCGACCGAAAGGTTCGGGGGATATAGCGTTATCCCCCGACCGAAAGGTTCGGGGGATATAGCGATGAGCCTGGCGTCCGTTCATCCGTCCGTCTGTCCGTCCGTCCGTCTGTCCGTCTGTCCGTCCGTAAACATTTTCTTGTCCGGTCCATATCTTGAATACCGTTTGGAATATTTTCATAATACTTCACAGTTATGTAGAACAGGTCATGACGATGTGTCGCGTGCAAGAATGGTAACTCTTGCTTTTGTAATTTTTGAGTTAACTCCCCTTTGGTGAATTTTTGGCAGATTCGTGTCCGCTCTGTAACTTGAATACCCTTTGGAATATTTTCATGATACTTCACAGATATGTAGAACAGGTCATGACGATGTGTCGCGAACAAGAATGACAACTCTTGCTTTCTTACTTTTTGAGTTATTTCCCCTTGATGGTTTTAGGTGTAAATTCGTGTCCGCTCTATAACTTGAATACCTTTTGAAATATTTTCATGATACTTCACAGATATGTAGAACAGGTCATGACGATGTGTCAGGAACAAGAATGACAACTCTTGCTTTCTTACTTTCTGAGTTATTTCCCCTTGATGGTTTTAGGTGTAATTTCGTGTCCGCTCCATAACTTGAATACCCTTTGGAATATTTTCATGATACTTCATAGTTACGTAGAACAGGTCATGCTGATGTGTCGCGAACAGGTCATGACGATGTGTCGCATTCAAGAATGGTAACTCTTGCTTTTGTAATTTTTGAGTTAACTCCCCTTTGGTGAATTTTTGGCAGATTCGTGTCCGCTCTGTAACTTGAATACCCTTTGGAATATTTTCATGATACTTCACAGATATGTAGAACAGGTCATGACGATGTGTCGCGAGCAAGAATGACAACTCTTGCTTTCTTACTTTTTGAGTTATTTCCCCTTGATGGTATTAGGTGTAAATTCGTGTCCGCTTTATAACTTGAATACCTTTTGAAATATTTTCATGATACTTCACAGATATGTAGAACAGGTCATGACGATGTGTCACGAACAAGAATGACAACTCTTGCTTTCTTACTTTCTGAGTTATTTCCCCTTGATGGTTTTAGGTGTAATTTCGTGTCCGCTCCATAACTTGAATACCCTTTGGAATATTTTCATGATACTTCATAGTTACGTAGAACAGGTCATGCTGATGTGTCGCGAACAAGAATGACAACTCTTGCTTTCTAAGTTTTTGAGTTATTTCCCCTTCATTGTTTTAGGTGTGATTTTGTGTCCGCTCCATAACATGAATACCCTTTGAAATATGTTTATGATACTTCACAGATATTGAGATCAGATCATGACAGTATGTCTCATACAAGAATGACAACTCTTGCTTTCATACTTTTCCGAGTCCCCCCCCCCAACCCCCCCCCCCCAAAAAAAAAAAAATTTTTTTTTTTGTTTTTCAGATTTGGATTCTTTGTCCAAATTCACTTACTAGAGAGCTCAAAATTAGATTTGTAGGGCTTGTACTTTAGAAGTTATTCACACATTTTGAAATGTTGAATGTATCATATGCAATACATTGTCTACATGGTTGCTATTTGAGATTTTACCTCTTTTTAGCAATCTGGCATACTGTTTCGGTCTGAGTGTTAGGTAATCATGCATCTGTTAAACAGATATTGTCAATAAGGAGCATAAAAGAATGACAGTATACTATTTATATGTGTTTTGAAGGGCACTGTGTTTACCAAAGCACAAGGGGCCTTCGGTCGGGGGATTTGCCATCTCCTCTGATGGCTATTTTTATTCCCTGTATTTGTCCGATTTTCTTTCTCTCTTTACTTTGAATAATGCATTTTTTTTGGCAAAAGATTTCTATGCATCTGTAAGCTAGGGTAGGGATTTTTGTATGCATGTTGATGATAACTTGTTGTATTGTGGGATTGATAACCAGTCTTCTCCTGCTTATTCTTCCCTATATTTTTCCAATTTTCTTTCTCTCCTGACTTTGAAAAATGTAATTTTTTGTAACAGATTTCACAGCAACCATTCATTTTTGGTATACATGGTAACAATGATTTCTCTCCCTCTTTATGCTTTTTGTTACGAAAATAGCATCATTTGATTTAAGCAATTAAGCGGGGTATAGTCGGATATGCTGACAGTTCTAGTTAATTATTATAGAGTGGTTGCCCCTGTTTGTCTGCCTGTCTATCCTTTTGCAATCTTGTTCATTCTGTAACTCCTTTAGGAAATTGAAACGGGCGTATTATGCGCCGCTTGCGAAGCCCTTGTTTGCATATTTGCCACTCTTTTAAAGAAGATCAACTCTTAAAGAAAAGAATTTGCTCCCCTTGGAGCAAACTCCTTCCTTTAAGAGTAAACTCCATTGTGGAAAAGTTTCTTTCTCCAGGGAAGCAAATTGGAATTCACAAAAGTTGTTTCCATGGATAAAACAGCTACAGTAACACCATTCCAAACCTACCCCAAAGTGCAAGAGATGAAAAGGAACCGTATAAATATTAAATGTATTTGCCGTTCTCCACATAAGAAGGGGTAAAAAGGATAATTAAGGGATAATTTCTTAAATTTTCCTTTAAAAAGGTATGCTGTGAGTCTGTGACCCCTTATTAGAACCATCTTGCTGAGACAGTTCTAGTGATGGGTCACAACATGTTTTCATTGAAAAACATATATTGTAACTTAATAGAACTGTCTCACTGAGATGGTTCTTATGAAAAATCACAATGTATACTTTCATTGAGAAATAAGAAAAAACTATTTTGGAATTATCCTTTAAATCCCACTTATCTGGAGCTCTGCATTTAAGACATATGAAATATCACACCTGGTTAACTATGTTTTCAAGGATGTTACAAAATGAAAAAGAGCTGTTACGAAACAAGAAAGAGTCATAGTTACCAAACAACATGATGTCATAACGAAAAAGAGCTGTTTCGAAAGAAAAAGAGTCATAGTTACCAAACAACCTGGTCATCAGGTTGTTTGGTAACTATGACTTTTTTGTTTCATAACAGCTCTTTTTCCTTTGGTAATAGCCCTTGCATAGACATAGTTAACCAGGGGTGAATATGATGTATTGAAAAGTGTATGTGCATGTAAATTTTACAACAGGTTATGAGACCATATGATTACAGAGCTCTAGATAAGAGGGGTATTTGATGATAATTGAAGGATAATTTTCTTTATTTCTCATTGAAACTATATGTTGTGATCCCTCGTCTGAACCGTCTCATTGAGACATTTCAGATGAGGGGTCACAACATGTTTGTTTATTTCAGAATTAACAAAAATTATCCCTAATTATCACCAAATACTCCCTCTTATCTTGGGCTCTGGATTATAATGAAATAAAGTCTATTGTCAGCCCAGATGCGTTACTGAATCTATTCCAGCATCTAAGAATTGGCAGGTATGTCATAGATGTATGAGACCCAAACCAGGCCGTGCTCATCATTGTCGGAGGTGTCAACAGTGTGTGATGAAGATGGATCATCATTGCCCATGGTAAGATGGTAAGGTTAGCTTGAACGATAAACTAAAGCCAAAAATGGAACAGCTAAAAAGGAACTTTTTCGTGCTGATGTTCCGTAAACTGTATATCTGGGCCCAGTTGATCAAAGCCTCATTAGCTTTAGGAAGCCATTAGTTGTGGATTATGTTAAGTCCGCTGGGCCCAGTACATATAAAATTTATGTGAACTAGATATAGAGGATAATAAAACCAAGTATACTGACATATTTGCCAAAAAAAATGGGAGGAGCTTTTGCACTGAAAAGCTCCTACATTTTTTCTCACTAAAAATGGCAGTGTTTCTGCATAAAAAAGTTTGAAACTTTAACTTCTTGTGAAATAATGATGTTAGTATTGAAAAAATGAACCCAGTAGCATATGAGCAAAGGGATGGGGCTTAATAGCTCTTTTACAATTTTTTGAGGGCTTTGTCTTTCAGGGAAGCAAATAGAATGTGATAACAAGGGTTTCCTATCTTAAAGGCTGCAAATGGCAAAACAATATGCTGGTGTACCCTAATACTGTGGTGATTATGTCCCCCCACCGAAGGTGAGTGGGGACATATTGTTTTCAGTGCGGATCCCGTCGGCGTTGGCGTGACAGATTCTTGTATGCGCGATATCTCTTGAACCAATGGATGGAATTTCACCAAACTTGCACGGATATATCATTGGGACAAGCTTATGAGCTGATTAGATTTTGGTGACCTTGACCTCATTTTCAAGGTCACAGGAGGACTTAGATGACAATTTCTTGTATGCGCAATATCTCTTGAACCAATGGATGGAATTTCACCAAACTTGCATGGATACATCATTGGGACAAGTTTAAGAGCTGATTAGATTTTGGTGACCTTGACATCATTTTCAAGGTCACTGGATAACTAAGATGACAATTTCTTGTACCCAATTTCTTGTATGCACGATATCTCTTGAACCAATGGATGGAATTTCACCAAACTTGCATGGATATATCATTGGGACAAGTGTAAGAGCTGATTAGATTTTGGTGACCTTGACCTCATTTTCAAGGTCACTGGAGGACTTAGATGACAATTTCTTGTACCCACTACATCTCCTGAACCAATGGATGGAATTTCACAAAACTTGCATGGATACCTTATAGGGACAAGTTTTGGAGCTGATTAGATTTGGGTGGCCTTGACCTCATTTTCAAGGTCACTGGAGGACTTGGATGACAATTTCATGTACCCACTATATCTCCTGAACCAATGGATGGAATTTCGCCAAACTTACGTGGATACATGATTTTGACAAGTTTAAGAGCTGAACAAAATTTTGGTGACCTCGACCTCATTTTCAAGGTCACAGGAGGATTTAGATATGTGAAAATTTCACTAAAATTGATGTGTCTCTTTAGCCTTTGGCTTGATTTCCACTTTACTTTCATAGATATACCTATGGGACAGTCTCAGGAGTGTACTGTGTTTTGATGACCTTTACCCCATTTTCAAGGTCAAAAGCTATCATACAAATGCGTATTTTTCTCTCTTAAAAAATGAGATATCTTGAACCAGTGGATGGATATTCATCAGACTTGCATGAATGTATGGTTGTGACAGGTTTAAGACATGTTTAGTAGTTGGTGACCTTGACCCATTTTTGAAGGACATAGTCTTCTATGTAGGATATCTTTAGAACCAGCAGATGGATTTTGTCCAAACTTGCATAGATATTTCATTTGTACAGGCTATATTCATTAGAGGGGATGGGAAATGGGCTGGTGGGGGGACATCAGTTTTTCTCTGAAAAACATTTCTAGTTCTTATTCTTTTATTTCAGGATAAATAACTGTGTAGGAGAAGGGAATCATATATTTGTTACTCTGTTGTTCTGTTCTCTGCTGTTCACTGTTAATACCCTAGTGTTTCTTATTCTTATATTTCAGGATAAATAATTGTGTAGGAGAATCAAACCATCATATATTTGTACTGCTGTTATTCTATTCACTGCTGTTCAGCATTAATACCCTAGTGTTCCTAATTCTTAACTACTGGGTCTGGCCGAAATGTCAGCTCTGTGATCATGTAAGTAATATTGTTAAATATTTAACACCATGTGACTTAAGGTGTGAGGTATACCTAAAGGGGAAACATTTCTGCCATTTGTATTTTGTGCCTCCCTTCTCAGTGGGGGTTGATCCTACTTTCACATAGGAAAGAATTTGTTCTTGAAGAGAACATTTTTCCTCTAAAAGTAGACACCATTTTGGAAGAGCTTTATTGTCCAGGGAAGTTAACTTGATGGCACTTTGTAAAAAAGGGCAGAAGACATTACATGTAGGACTACCACAATATACTGGTTTATTGGTATATATAGTCCAGGAGCCCAGGAGTAAAAAAAGAGGTTCGCTCTCCTTTAATAGTAGAGTTTGGCAACCCTGTGCATTAAAATATACATTTATTTTACCATAGATTTTGGCCCGGAGACATTTCGAGAAACCCCCAGGAGACCCAAAAATGACCATCTGCTCACCTGAGCAATTTCTACCGAGAATAGGCCTATCTGTTCTGTTGTGCTTCTTCTGACATTGAAACCAGCCTTTTGTTCAGCGATAATCTCTTCAACCTTGGGTTTGAGCCTGTTCAAGATGACTTTCAGCATAATTATGCCCCCAATTTCGGAGAAATTGTGGGGGCATATTGGTTTGGGCCTGTCCGTCTGTCCGTCTGTCTGTCTGTCCGTCTGTCATATCAAGAATCGTAAGAGCTAGGAGCTTGAAACTTTATACACATGATCAGTATGAAAGATAAGCGAACACGTGTTTTTTCTTTTTTCCGCGGGTCACATATTTCAAGAGTTATGCCCCTTTTTCGACTTAGCCTGCGGAACCTTGTGAACAAAATATCTCAAGAACCCGTGATGCTAGGATCATGAGGTTTTGCAAGATGAGAATGCCCAAGGTGTAGATGACCTGATTAACTTTTGAAACAAATTCGTGAATTTTTGACCGAGTTATGCCCCTTTTTCGACTTAGTGCATTGTAAGCCTATGGAACCTTGTTAACAAAATATCTCAAGAACCCCTGAAGCTAGGAGCATGATTTTTTGCAGAAAGATGCTGCCTGTGGTGTATTTTTTTTTTATTTTTCCGCCGGCAATGTATTTCCAGAGTAATGCCCCTTTTTCGACTTAGCCTGTGGAACCTTGTGAACAAAATATCTCAAGAACCCCTGATGCTAGGATCATGAGGCTTTGCAAGATGAGAATGCCCAAGGTGTAGATGACCTGATTAACTTTTGAAACAAATTCTTGAATTTTTGACAAAGTTATGCCCCTTTTTCGACTTAGTGCATTGTAAGCCTATGGAACCTTGTGAACAAAATATCTCAAGAACCCCTGATGTTAGGAGCATGATCTTTTGCAGGAAGATACTGCCTGTGGTGTAGATGACCTGATTAACTTTTGAAAAGAAATCATGAATTTTTGATTGAGTTATGCCCCTTTATCGACTTAGTGCATTGTAAGCCTATGGAACCTTGTGAACAAAATATCTCAAGAACACCTGATGCTAGGAGCATGATTTTATGCAGGAAGATACTGCCTGTGGTGTAGATGACCTGATTAACTTTTGAAAATAATTTGTAAATTTTGGATTGAGTTATGCCCCTTTTTCAACTTAGTGCATTATTTGCCTATGGAAGCTTGTGAACAAAATATCTGGAGAAACCCTGATGCTAGGATCATGATTTTTGCAGGTTGATATTGCCCAAGGTGTAGATGACCTGATTAACTTTTGAAAAAAATTGGTGAATTTTTGATCGAGTTAATTCCCTTTTTCGACTTCGTGCATTGAGGCCTATGGTACAAAGGTACCCTTACATATAGTCAAGAACAATAAGAGCTAGGAACTTGAAACTTTATACACATGATCAGTATGGAAAATAAGCAGACCCGTATTTTTTTATTTTTCCGCTGGCAATGTATTTCCAGAGTTATGCCCCTTTTTCGACTTAGCCTGTGGAAACTTGTGAACAAAATATCTCAAGAACCCCTGATGCTAGGATCATGAGGTTTTGCAGGATGAGAATGCCCAAGGTGTAGATGACCTGATTAACTTTTGAAACAAATTCTTGAAATTTTGACAAAGTTATGCCCCTTTTTCGACTTAGTGCATTGTAAGCCTATGGAACCTTGTGAACAAAATATCTCAAGAACCCCTGATGTTAGGAGCATGATCTTTTGCAGGAAGATACTGCCTGTGGTGTAGATGACCTGATTAACTTTTGAAAAGAAATCATGAATTTTTGATTGAGTTATGCCCCTTTTTCGACTTAGTGCATTGTAAGCCTATGGAACCTTGTGAACAAAATATCTCAAGAACACCTGATGATAGAAGCATGATTTTATGCAGGAAGATACTGCCTGTGGTGTAGATGACCTGATTAACTTTTGAAAATAATTTGTAAATTTTGGATTGAGTTAATTCCCTTTTTCGACTTCGTGCATTATTTGCCTATGGAAGCTTGTGAACAAAATATCTGGAGAAACCCTGATGCTAGGATCATGATTTTTGCAGGTTGATATTGCCCAAGGTGTAGATAACCTGATTAACTTTTGAAAAAAATTGGTGAATTTTTGATCGAGTTATTCCCCTTTTTCGACTTAGTGCATTGAGGCCTATGGTACAAAGGTACCCTTACATATAGTCAAGAACAATAAGAGCTAGGAACTTGAAACTTTATACACATGATCAGTATGGAAAATAAGCAGACCCGTATTTTTTTATTTTTCCGCTGGCAATGTATTTCCAGAGTTATGCCCCTTTTTCGACTTAGTGCATTGTAAGCCTATGGAACCTTGTGAACAAAATATCTCAAGAACCCCTGATGTTAGGAGCATGATCTTTTGCAGGAAGATACTGCCTGTGGTGTAGATGACCTGATTAACTTTTGAAAAGAAATCATGAATTTTTGATTGAGTTATGCCCCTTTTTCGACTTAGTGCATTGTAAGCCTATGGAACCTTGTGAACAAAATATCTCAAGAACACCTGATGCTAGGAGCATGATTTTATGCAGGAAGATACTGCCTGTGGTGTAGATGACCTGATTAACTTTTGAAAATAATTTGTAAATTTTGGATTGAGTTAATTCCCTTTTTCGACTTCGTGCATTATTTGCCTATGGAAGCTTGTGAACAAAATATCTGGAGAAACCCTGATGCTAGGATCATGATTTTTGCAGGTTGATATTGCCCAAGGTGTAGATGACCTGATTAACTTTTGAAAAAAATTGGTGAATTTTTGATCGAGTTATTCCCCTTTTTCGACTTAGTGCATTGAGGCCTATGGTACAAAGGTACCCTTACATATAGTCAAGAACAATAAGAGCTAGGAACTTGAAACTTTATACACATGATCAGTATGGAAAATAAGCAGACCCGTATTTTTTTATTTTTCCGCTGGCAATGTATTTCCAGAGTTATGCCCCTTTTTCGACTTAGCCTGTGGAAACTTGTGAACAAAATATCTCAAGAACCCCTGATGCTAGGATCATGAGGTTTTGCAGGATGAGAATGCCCAAGGTGTAGATGACCTGATTAACTTTTGAAACAAATTCTTGAATTTTTGAAAAAGTTATGCCCCTTTTTCGACTTAGTGCATTGTAAGCCTATGGAACCTTGTGAACAAAATATCTCAAGAACCCCTGATGTTAGGAGCATGATCTTTTGCAGGAAGATACTGCCTGTGGTGTAGATGACCTGATTAACTTTTGAAAAGAAATCATGAATTTTTGATTGAGTTATGCCCCTTTTTCGACTTAGTGCATTGTAAGCCTATGGAACCTTGTGAACAAAATATCTCAAGAACACCTGATGCTAGGAGCATGATTTTATGCAGGAAGATACTGCCTGTGGTGTAGATGACCTGATTAACTTTTGAAAATAATTTGTAAATTTTGGATTGAGTTATGCCCCTTTTTCAACTTAGTGCATTATTTGCCTATGGAAGCTTGTGAACAAAATATCTGGAGAAACCCTGATGCTAGGATCATGATTTTTGCAGGTTGATATTGCCCAAGGTGTAGATGACCTGATTAACTTTCAAAAACAATTTGTAAATTTTTGACTGAGTTAAGCCCCTTTTTCGACTTAGTGCATTGTAAGCCTATGGTACAAAGGTACAAGCATTTCTCTAGAGACAAGCATATGGTTGGGGGCATAGTGTTTCATAAACACATTTTCTAGTTTTAAATTGAGACTGATGGTTCTGTAGTTCTGGCAGAGCTGCTGTTGGTCTCTTGAGGGAGCGTAGTAACCAGCGACGGAGTCATTGGGGTCGGCCATTCTTCTGTACTTCAGAACTTTTTACAGACCTTTCATGGTCTCCCCGCCTGCTTGAACAAGTTCTACTGAAATATTATCAACCCCGGCAGGCTTTTTCAGTGCAGCTACTGCAATGTAAGCTGCATCGCGAAGGATCGGTTGTAGATCTTTTCCTGAGTGCCAAGTGCAGTCCAGAACTGTATTGTCACCATGACACATGGTTTTATAGCTCTGAGCAATATTCTGTCAATCTGATGAGAATTTGGTGCTCTTTTAGACATGTTCCAGGCTAGTCCAGGTTATTTGTTGATCTACCCTGTTTCCGTGAAGTTAGATCCTTCACTATCTGTTATGCTGATATTTTTGTTCAGGCAAGTTTCAATCTCCTCGCACTGTCCTCCCTAGCTTTCTTCAGGGTCTTTTGAACACTCTTGTCAGCTGTCCTGTATTCTTTCACTCCTGTTTCATACCGGCTCTTCTTCGAATCTCTCCTCTCATCAGCTAGGTCAAGAACATATCTGGTGACCCAGGGCGTTGTCCTCTTAAGTTCCTTCCCAAGTATCTCACTGGCTGTGTCAGTCAATGTTGTATTGTAGTTTGAATTCATGCTATCTATGTCTGTCACCATCCCTCAGACTGATGAATGGTGCAAATTTCCCGCCTATTGTTACTTGGAACGTGTATGCCCACATCTGGGTTTTTGAACTTCTCACGGTTAAACCTCCGTTTGGCTGGGTTGTCTTTCTGGTCTCCTTCAGACGAACCTGAGAGGTAATCATCAACAGGTAATGTACACTTCTTATGTCTGCGCTAAGAAAGCTCCTTGTCCTCCTCACTGGAACCGCTTCCTCACCCAGATATAGTCAATCTGGTCTTAATGCTCCCTGTCTCGGCTGTGCTGTGTCCTCCTTGTGGATGGTTTGTGGGGCCCAGGTATTTGTCAGTACAGGTTGTTATAGTTGCAAATTTAGGAGTTTGATACCTCTCTCATTTGTCTCGGCTTGCAGTAGGGTCCACATACGTCTCTTCAGTCTATTTGTGATTCCCTTCCACTTGCCATTCCAATCACCTTGTAAACCAGAATGTCCTTCGTAATTTACTGGAGTTAATGGTAAAAATGGTCTACCTTCTTGTCATCTTGCTCAGATCTTTATGATTGTGTTGTGACATTGAAAGGAGCTGCTCGCAAACGGAGAGTCTGCTGCAGGCTGGTTGGCAAACAGTATGGGTGTCATCCGTTAACATTTCACCAATGTTCTCTATGCATCTCTCAGAGCCCCAGTATGTTCCAATGGTACCTGTCCATTTTATGGATAAGCTCTTCAAGTTTCCCGGATAGCCTCAGAGCCTTCACATAACAGGTTCCTACTCACATATTCTCCCTACCTCTCGTTTCTCGACCTTTGTCACATCAGTCGCACACTTATCAACTACATGTACTTACTAACGTCAAACGGTAGGCGTGATCATTGTTACGCCGGGCCCCGACACACCCAGTATTCAAGTATCATTGGGGGACCGTGCCGCGTAGCGCAGTCAGTAGCGCGTCTCACTTGTAAGCCAGATGTCCCGAGTTTGATACCCGATCCGGCCATTTACTTTCATTTCCCCTTCCGCTGATTCAAGAAAGGCAGTTGTCAGTTACTGATGAAAGTAAGTGCACTTAGTACTGGTTAACCGCTTAGGTGGTCTAAGCATGCCCAGGAACAGTATGGTTCGGTTAACTGACCGTACCGACATGACCATAACTGTTTACCGTGGACGTTAAAAAATAACACAACAAAAAGTATCATTGGGTCTGTCTTCCAAAATGTTACTAGGGCAAAAATCAACCTGATGGAGCCCATACTTCTCCAGGCTGATTATGCTGACCATAACCGAATTCCAAGAAAATTATATGGCTTGCCTTGGTCGTAAACACGTGTCCGTTGGCTAAAAATGTTATTCCAGCCCGGGAGTTTACCTCTTCTAGGAAGACATTCACTCTTTGATGTTGTGTCTACACCAACCCAAACTGACCCCTAGGCTTGGGAGACTCACGGAGGTGGAAGTGGCGTCTTGCTTTCTCCAAGCAAGCCACTGAATATAATACAACCAGACGGAAAGGGCGAAGCTGATTAGGCCTATCCTAATCAACAGTGACCTCTGAAATCTAGATGTTGTACCAAGCTGAGCAAGGCTCCCTTGGGTCTTGCAAGTAACACACGACTGTTGAACTCATGTTGGTGCTCTACACTGGTCGTTGACTTCTTCTGGGAAGACCTCAACACAGTGATGCTGTTTTCACAGGTGTTCTTTAGCACGTTTTGTTCACAGACCTAGCAATGAATTCCTAGGTGGACTGCCAACCAAGGCTAAGGATTGCACCTACCCTTCTACATGTAGTTCTTTTTACACTCCCAGACTGATGAGATCCATCTGCCCACATGCAACCGTTAGTATTGGACAACGTGGTACCATGACGATTAGGTTATACTATGCACCCATACACTTTTAAGTTCGAAATAGCCCTGGTTCCACAAGTTTTTAAAATGAAATTTTATCTTTATACAGTATATTCGAATCATAATGTACATTTTGTATAAATTGTATTTTACATATAAATATGTCCATATATATTTTTACATAAATATGTAGCATATATAAATCAGTAGAACATATGAATATGTATATGTTCTCCTTTAATAGGCTACCACCTTGTAAGGGAACTTATTTAAAATGTCTATTTACTACATTATTTTTGATACAGATTAAACTTAACGAAGGGTAGCCTTTTTCTTCAGGGTTTATATAAACCTAATATTTATGACTGAAATGTGCCAAATTTGCATCAAATTAAACGTCTTTATATATATTTTTATGCATTTCAGTGTTCGTCAACAAAATTCCAACCAAAATGCGCCATTCCATGTCCATGAGAGACAGTTGTAGTTTAAATTTAAATAGTTTGGTCATTGGTTTAAGAGAATTTTGCATTCATATATCTCATTTTACCATGGCGCGCCCGTTATCTCGAACAAAAATGTTATGCACTTAAAAACTGTCACAGGATATATGCAAACCCTCCATACTTAAATAAAATCAAAATCGTTTAGAAGTGATTCAGAACATAACATTTTTATAGGGTGGTGTCAAAATTACGAAAATTATACTACTGGTAATTATCCCTTCGTGGGGCCCCTTTGGTGATATTTACCTCACCTTGGAAGGTCTTATTTATTAGAACACATATGTGGCAACTTATATATGGGTGTAATTTAATACAAAATTAAGACAACCGGATTTTCTTTCCAAATTTAAATAAATGAGAGAAAATAGTCATGTTTTGTCTTTTTTACAAATTCACCCCTCTAGCGCCCCAGAGGGATTTCTCAGAATGTCTCCGGGCTTTATTATGTCCAGAGGGGTACAGGCTATAACATCCACATGGGTGCCAAACTCTATTCCTTAGGGAGAGCGAAAGTGTTTTCTAGCGTAGATACAGATTTCGGGCCTAGCACTATATATCCCAATATCTGTCAAATAAATATTTAATCACAATATAAAAATCTGAACAGTATTGACCACAGTATATTGCATATTCAAAATATGCTACAATTTACCGCAAAGTGGAGCAAAAAGTTTGGATTTTGTATGGAAAGTGCATACAAATGTAACCTTCTTGCTATACTTTGTTCTATGTAAAATTAAAGATACTAGAATACAGTAATAAAAACAGGACAATGTCTGGTCTAATGAGAGAAAAGAAAATATGGCATTTGACTAGCTGGACGTCATTTGTATCTGTTTTGATCAGAAATGGAGACACTTTGCATATTTCTAACATACAATGTGTACTTAGATGAAAACAATATATCGTGGTACCTGTCGCAATATGGGTGCCATGTCTTGCAATATATCATGGTACAGTTTTGTGGTATTGTGACAGCCCAAGAAGACATGGAGCTGTACCTATAAGCCTTATAGTTTTAATAGTGTTACTAAGCTGCAGCTATGAGGACTGTTTGATAATAACTGGGGAGCCCTGGTAGCTCAGTAGGTTAAGTGCTGGCCTGATTTAGCGGTCCCGCATTCAAGCCTCACTACTACTAAAGGGGGCAATCTTTTTAATCATAAATGGGGTTCCATTGCTCACAGCCTTTCATTATAACCCCCCCCCCCTTTCCCCCCATAGGTGGTCACAAAACTTGTCTTATTTTATTGAAATAGTGGATAAACATGGCGGTGTAGCCATACATCTTAACATTTGATGTCCAGTCTTGCAATATATGTGACAGTGTCTGACATTTTGAGCCTTATGGAGGTGCGCCATTGAGGTTATGAAACATCAAATGAAAGTGACGTCATAAAATTTGAACATGAAATTAAATGGATATCTGTGCACTGACATATAAATTTCAAAGCATCACCTGAAAAGAGTGATTCAACATTTCTGTTGGCATCTTTAGTTTTCTTCATCTTCACTCTTTTAAGAATGTTCATATTTTAGATCTTTGAACAGCAATGTCACAAACCAGAGTTATAAAAGTTCATCCAACTAGTATGTAAATTGTATCCAATCAGTGAAATAAAAACAAAAAAGCGGGTTGGTGTGAATTGTGTTTGCTTTTGCAGTAAACCTAAGCACTATTTCTTTGTGCTTCTGGAAATCTATTCTGGAAGCACTAATATATATGAAAATATTAAAAACAAAATTTACGATTTTCTGCCCCATAAGGCTCAAAATGTCAAACAGTCACATATGATGAAAGGTAATGGAATGAAAACAGAGTCTTCCCATATATTTCCTGAATTTCTCAGACATAAAAAGAAAGAGTTCATGATAAAGCATCACAAATAATAATATATTACTTCCATGACAAAGCAAAACAAAAATAATTAGAATTTATTAAACAATAAAATTACAGGAGTTAAAGTAACCTGTCACTGAAAAGTACGAGGGGCATTTCAGAAATAGTGTAAATGAGTCTGCCATTCCTAGGAATATTGACCGAATTTTAAAATTTATGTTTTAACTTTTAGACTTATATATCACCCAATGGCCTTCACTCAAAAAAAATGAGTCACACGTATTTTCTTCAAAATATGCCTTGACGATTGTTGTTAGGGTAAGGACACTGAGTAGAAACGGACGGAATACTTATGTGAAGACAAATTCATATTTCTTTTATTTCTGGATACAAGCAGCTCTGGATTGACACCTACATTATCTGTTATATTGAAAATTTTGCAGTATGAAAAGCATTGTATCAGTTTTGCTGAAACATAAGATTTACCTTGTAAGATAGGCTAATCATTGAACAGTCCGCATTTCTGATGACGTCACTTCCTGCACTAAATTGAAATATATAGTAAGTTTTTCAAACTTCGATTTCGAGGTCAATTTAAGTAAAAGTGAATGTATGATGACAGATGTGAAACAAAAAATAAATAAGATTTAATTCGTCATGCTAGATTTCTGTTATAAATAATCTTTTACGGCACCTTATGCTCTTTTGTCAGAGGCCTACCTGATATTTAACGATAAGTTTCCCCACCCACCCACATATTCCAATGTCTTAATGTCATATAAAATAATTATTCTTTCAAGTCTTTATGTATGAATTTTTCTTTCAATATGTCCCTCTAATTTTTGACATTAAACAAAGTTAAATATATTTAGCCTGTGTCTTTATATAAGAAGATAATTTCATTTTATTGTTTTTTATTTTACGTGAATTGCTGCTACTTTGCAACTTCCGGCGTGGTGTTTGCACACGTATCATCCAGTTTCATCAGTGATTTGATGCCAATCATAACAAAATATAGTGACCTAACCAGCCCGGTACTAAAATGTCTGTCAGTTGTTGAAATTGGATGTGAATAAGTAAAAAATCACTATTTATTGATATAATCCATTTCTAATAACTTCGCATTTATAAACCCATAGTAGAGAACAAATCGCGTTTATTATGCTACTTGTGTAGAATCTGGCAACGATTTCTGTATAACTTTCTTATTTTACATTGAAACTACAGTATTACGTGTTTCTTCATTAAAATATATCATTTTCTCATTGAGCAAACAGCAATAGAACACAAGAGACTGTCAGTGAAAATGTGCAATTTCCAGTATCCACACCCTTATGACGTATAAGCACATGCTGTCATGCATGAGTGACTTGGAAATTCTTTTAACGCATACCATTCTAAAGCAATTGTATTTACCTTTCCAATGATATATAAAACTACTGCTAAATATCAGCCAATAAAATACCCCGAGATCATTTACATTATTTCTGAAATGACCCTCGTAAGACAAGGACAAAATTATACAATTTAGTGTTTTTGGTATGCATGCCCTAAACTGTTTTCATGACTTAGATATTTGCAGGGTTTCAACAGTCAAGGAAAAACATCTAAAAATATGAATTTCTTTCAAGGTCAGGGAAAAGTCAGGGAATTATGGGGTTGGCCAGGGAAATTCGGAAAGAACATGAAAAGTCAGGGAAAAGTCAGGGAATTTGAAAACAAATGGCTACATCAGTCTTCAAAAAATGTACTTATTCTGTTCAAGGGGAAAGGATGTACTTTCTAGTCAGGTAGTCCAGACATATCTCCCTCCTCATTTGGGGCTACTCTTAAAGGAAAGAATTTGCTCCCTGGGGGAGCAAATTCTTCCCTTTAAGGGTAACTCCAACTCCTTTTCCAAATGATACAGTTAGCACTGTTGTAGTAAGAGTACAATTAAGTTTTGAGTCTATATAATGGGTATGAAAAACCGTAAAATATCAGGGAAAAGTCATGGAATTTTGAAGTGGAGGATAAGTGGCAACCCTGATTTGACATTTCAGTTAATAGTTACATTTAATAGGGTGTATGGCAGCACCTCTAATTGACAGTGGAAGGACAAACGAAAGTATGTGGTCTGGCCACATACTTTTGTTTCTCCTTCCACTGATTCAAGAAGGGCAGTTGTCAGTTAATGGCAAAAGTATGTGCTTTCAGTACTGGTTAACTGCTCAGGAGGTCTAAGCCTGCCCAGGAATAGTGTGGTTAGGTTAACTGACCGTCCCGACATTACCATAGCTGTTGACCGTGGACATTAAGCAACAAATCAATCAATCAAAATCTGACAGATTCCCTTCACACTGGTTGGGATACTTTTTAAGGAAAAAATTTGCTCTCACTAGAGACCAAATACAAATTTTTTGCACCCTAGAGCAGTTTCTTGTAAAATGAGCCAGCATCGAAGAAAAGCTTCACATATTTTTTACCAAAAGAATCAACTGCTATTTTTGCATAAATATCGGTGTCATATGCTATTAATAGGCATGTTTTAACAAACACAAAACCATGTATTAACAAGGCTTTTCACGCACCTATGATGACCCGCTTAGCAACTTTTTGTATGCAAGTTGCAGGGCAATACTCCATCAGTAAAGAAACAAGAGGCAAGACTGCATTTGCAGATATCAATAAAAGACTTTAACGGAGGAGTTATACAAATTTGGATATTGTAAAAGTGGAAGTGCAGACAGCTGTGGGTGAAAACTTTGATAAACATGACTATGAAGTGTGAACTCTGCTATAAAGAGTTGGACAAATATTCACGGTAGCTGACCATGGCCTGAAACAAGTATTTTTATAGACATGCATAGTGCATGTAGGAATCAGCATGATAATGGCAATAAGGCTGAAAAATAGTGCCCAAACATTGAAGTTGAATTTAGGAAATAATAGCATTCAAACATTTTTTTCCAATGTGTTAACTTTGCAAGGTCCCTTGGGAGATGTTGAAAACCTCAGTCTCAGCCTCCATATTCAACATCTCTCTCGAGACCTTGCAAACATTAATGCATGAAAAACCATGTTTGATCCCTATATTGTGCTACTGTTTTTCCTGTAGAAATGACATTCAGACCAGGGGCATGTATCCATGCACCTTTGTTATGGTGGAATAGCTAGTATTATACACCCTTGTCAACAGACTTGCAAAAATTTCTTAAAAGCATTATTTTGGCCATTTTGATTTGCTACAGGCATTATTTCAGTCTAAGACACAGGGTAAAATCTATTTATAGCTCTCCATACAGCTGCAGGGTAAAATCTATTTATAGCTCTCCATTCAGCTGCAGGGTAAAATCTATTTATAGCTCGATCTCCATTCAGCTCCTGCAGTAAAATGATCAGATCTGATCTAAAATTTTACCCTGTAAGTAGCAGTGATTTGGCCATTTTAGCGTTTTTTAGAGCAATTAAAGTGTATATTCTTATACTTCAAACTGCTTTCTCTAGCCAATCTTTTTACTACTTTCAGGAGGTGTTTTATATCAAGCATGGTCTTTGGTTCCAGTACTTATTAACAGGAATGGCAGGCTTTATGGCTTTTGCCATGTTTGTACAGTTCATGACTCAACACTGGAATGTTGTTACAGTAAGGCTATTGTTTAATTTATTATACACCTAATAATGATACAGCTAACCTAATGAGCTTAAATATTGGGACTCCTAAAACCATTAATTTTCCATTTGGGACAAATGGAAAATTAATGGTTTTAGGTATCCCAATGGTCCCTAAAACCATTAATATTCTATTTGGGACAAATGGAAAATTAACGGTTTTAAGTGTCCCAATAGTTCAGCACATTAGGGTATCAGAATTAGATGAACTTAGAGTCACACAGAGCTGCAGATAAGAAGGGGTAAGAAGGGGTAACAGGCATAATTTAGCTTAGGGATAATTTTCTTCATTTCTCCATAAAAAGATATACACTAATCAAAATATTTAAAGGAGGACCTAAAGATTTTTTCCATAGACAACAGTGCAACACATCCCCACTTTGAGGGTCATTTTCATTTCACTTGCCAAAAACACACATACTTTCAATTGATTCGCCAATTTTTAAAGGTCTATTAAAGTTACTGACAGCACAAATTTTGATTCAATATAACATCCTGCCCATGTCCATGGACTGATTTTTGTAAAAAGGAAATTTTGGTCAAAAAATTAGATTTTTCAAACATGTGAAAATCATGAAAATTTCAACGCATTTAAAACAACCATTTCGTATATAAACTGAATGTCATACAAGATGAGCAGTTTTCCTAGATTTTAGCTCTTATAAACTTTGAATGAAAACAGGAGTTTTAATGTTGTTTCATTATATTCAGGATACAACAACCATAGAGACTATGAAAGCTGATCAAGAAAAAAACATGGATAAATATTTACAAAAGTAAGTAAAATAATGATTTTGTCATACATACTAATGACATGGATATACTTTCTGCCATTTTTGTTCCCTTATCAGTGGAGATTCAGTCTGAAAGGAAAGAATTTTCTCCCCAAGGAGAGATTCTTTCTTTTCAGATATGGCCCCTGTTTGAAGGGAATTCATCATCCATGGAAACGAGCAGTAAGTCATAAGAGTTGTTTCCCCTAAATCTTGCAAAAATGGTGGAAAAAGTTTTGCGAAAATGGTAGAAAAAGCTTGGTGAAAATGGTAGAAATGTTTTGCGAAAATGGTGGAAAAACATGGCAGTGTATTCATTTTCCTTAAGATGTATGTCAGAGCTCTAGATAAGAGGGAATATTTGAAGATAATCAAGGATAATTATCCCCTCACACCACGAAGTGGTGAGGGGATATATAGGTTTTGTCCCGTACGTAAGTACGTGTAAGTACGTATAGAAGAACGTGTAAGTACGTATACGTACGTATGTTCACCTTTTGTCATCGCTCTAGCACTTACATTTCTCAACGGATTTTGAAATAACTTCACATAAGTGTAGGGCATGACAATATCTCGAGCAAGTTCGACTTTCAGGGTGCTGCGCCCAAGGTCAAGGTCACTGTGGCTATTTTTAGAAAAACTTTGTCAGCACTCTAGCGCCTACATTTCTCAATGGATTTTGAAATAACTTCACACAAACTTAGGGCATGACAATATCTCGAGCAAGATCGACTTTCAGGGTGTTGCGCCCAAGGTCAAGGTCACTGTGGCTATTTTTAGAAAAACTTTGTCAGCGCTCTAGCGCCTACATTTCTCAACATATTTTGAAATAACATCACACAAATTTAGGGCATGACAATATCTTGAGCAAGTTCGACTTTCAGGGTGCTGCGCCCAAGGTCAAGGTCACTGTGGCTATTTTTAGAAAAACTTTGTCAGCGCTCTAGCACCTACATTTCTCAGCAGATTTTGAAATAACTTGACACAAATGTAGGGCATGACAATATCTCGAGCAAATTTGACTTTTAGCATGCTGCGCCCAAGGTCAAGGTCACTGTGGCTATTTTTAGAAAAACTTTGTCATCGCTCTAGCGCCTACATTTCTCTACGGATTTTGAAGTCACTTCACACAAATGTAGGGCAAGACAATATCTCGAGCAAGTTCAACTTTCAGGTTGCTGCGCCCAAGGTCAAGATCACTGTTGCTATTTTTAGAAAAAACTTTGTCAGCGCTCAAGTGCCTATATTTCTCAATGGATTTTGAAATAACTTCACACAAATGTAGGGCATGACAATATCTCGAGCAAGTTGGACTTTCAGGGTGCTGCGCTTAAAAGGTCAAGGTCACTGTAGCTATTTTTAGAAAAGCTTTGTCATCGCTCTAGCGCTTACATTTCTCCATGGATTTTAAAATAACTTCACACAAATGTAGGGTATGACAATATCTCGAGCAAGTAGTCTTGTGTGAGGGGATTTGTATCGCCTGCGATGCCTTGTTTTTCTTATTTCTCATCAAAACCATATGTTGTGACCCCTCATCTGAACCGTCTCGTCAGACGGTTCAGATGAGGGGTCACAACATATGATTTTATGCAGAATCAACAAAAATTATCCCTAATTATCATCCAGTACTCCCTCTTATCTAGAGCTCTGTATGTGGACATTTTTAAAGATGTTAGAAGTCTATCTACTATGAGCTGCAACACGATAAAACCAACAAAGTGGCATGTGTGCCCAGCGAAGACTAGAATCAGCCTATGCACCCACCAAGGCTGACCAGACTCTTAGCTGTCTGGATACAGGTGGCTAAGATCCTAACCTATCTTTTAAGCCCACTGCACAGACTCTGATCAGCCTGGGCAGATATCCAGGCTGATCTGAGTCTTTGCTGGGCACACATGCCACTTTGTCAGTTTGTTGTTTTGCAGCTAATATGATATCCCTATATGGAAGAATTTGGTTTTCTCAAATGTCACTCGGGAGCCAGGCTAACACAGGTGATTGGGCTAGTGGTCAAGGGTCAGATCTCTTTAACTGCTTGTCTTTGTTGTCCTGCAATGTTTACTATGCTGCTAAGTTTGTATGGATGAAATAGAATATCATTAGTTTTATTAGTTTTAATGAATTTTCATTTTCTAAATTTTGAATTCTGAAATTTTATTTCAATGCTGTACATATTTTCTGATTTTTATATGCATAACTACTTCATTGTTTTCATTTTCAGAATTTATTACAAGTCCATATTTAAAGGCTACAGTGATTTATTTGGAACTAAAATTATATTCCTTTGGCTGTTCCCCTGTCGAAGAAAACCATCGTCATCAGAAGGAAGCATGATGATAGCTTAAATCAAAACTTATATTCCCTGTAACAAAATATGAGCTGTGACACAAGAAAACCAACAAAATGGCATGTGTGCCCAGCACTCAGATCAACCTGGGCATTTGCCCAAACTGATCAGTTGCTTTGCTAAGCAGTTGAAGGGTAGCTAAGGTCTAAGCTACCTCTATGCAGACAGTGAAGACTGATCAGACTCAGACTGGGGATGCCCATGCTGATCTGAATCTGCACTGGGTGCACAACTACTTTGTTGGTTTTGTCATGTTGCGGCTCATATATGGTTCTTTGGGCAGAGACTTGCCTGCCTAGTCTGATAAGAGTCAGTCTTGTTTTTGGCCTAATACCAGTGTATATATATATTTCCCTCAATATTTAAATAGCTTGCTGAACACACATTGTACACCCTGGTCAGTCATCAATAGCTGTATGCCATCGTGTTTTAAAGAGTGTATGGGTACATTTTCAGGGAAAGAAACTCTGCCATTTTTTCCATTTCTCCTCAGTTATGGTCATCTCTTACAGGAAAGAATTTTGTCATTTCAGAGCAAATTCTTCCCTTAAAAGTAGACCTCTGTAAGAAGAGATTCTTCATCTTGGGGAGCAAATATGAAGTCACAAAGAACAAAAGATGTAACCCCTTTGAAATGAAAAAGAAATGCAGAAAATGTGGTGATATACCAGTGCACCTTAACACTTTCCCTGCCATTTGACTTACTTATAGAATTGTCTAAAAATGAAAATGGGGGTGTGGGGGAGGGGTGGGGGTCAATATAGACATGGTGAAATTGACCTAATATTTAGGGTGATTGCAGGGATTGAAAATTTTAGGGCATAACAGGTATTGCCTAATAATTAGAGATTTCTCTAACCACAAGTTGAGCCCCTTCAGACTGGCTATCTGAGAAAGAGTAACATGCAGCTAAGACGTAAAGGATATTTGAGCCACAACACTACAAAACCAACAAAGTGGCATATGTGCCCAAGGAAGACTACAATCAGCCTGGGCATCCGCCCAGTCTGATCAAAGTCTTTGCTGTCTGCACAGAGCTAGCTTAGACCCTTAGCTACCTTTTAAGTGTGTAGCAAAGGGGCAGATCAGACTGGATGCACCCAGTATGATCAAAGTCTTTGCTGTCTGCATGGAGCTAACTTAGACCCTTAGCTAGTCTTTAAGTGTGTAGCAAAGACTCTGGTTAGACTGGCTGTATACTACGACTGCTCTGAGTCATGGCAGGGCACAAGTGCCACTTTATTTTGGTTTTTGTAATGTTGCGGCCCATTTGTGTTGGTTTCCTGCATGATACTGTGTCCATGGTTGTATGATGCCATGGCACTGATGTGTATGTTTTTGGTTAATTTGGACTCATTTTTAGGTCAGGCATAGTTAGAGGGCATATTAAAGTGAATTCTAATTGTGTTTCATCCAAATAGTTTTCTTATGCTGAAATTTTTTGAAGATTGGGGCATTTGATATATATTTTGTATTAATACAAAGATTTTGGTTATGAAATTTCTGAAATGGCTTGGCACATGTCCTCAAACCTTTTTTCGAGTCTAAAAAGGGTTTTTATTATATGTTGTTGCATCTGAGAGTGTAATAAAGCCATGCATTAAAATGGTAATCAGCTAGTGGATTAAATATGCAAATTACATGGTAACATTATGCATTGACATCCTTAAAAACTTCACATTTTTTAAAGGGGGAAATCTTGATGTTTTAGTGCAAAATTTGCAAATAAATTGGGGGTAAGTGTCATATGATAAATAGAACCTTGCGTTTGTGCTCCTGTTTTAATCATTGGGGAAAACCAATAAGATGCTCAGCATAGCCTTGCATCATGTCTTTTTTCTCAACTCATTTGATAAACTCAGTAATACATGAGCACTCATGTCAGATCCTCTATATGAGCGACACAAGAAAACCAACAATGTGCTTGTGCGCCAAGTGCAGACTCAGATCAGCCTGGGCATCTGCCCAGTCTGATCTGAGTCTTCCCTGTCCACATGGAGGTAGCTTAGACCCGAAGCTACCCTTTGAGCATTTGAGGAACAGTCTGATCAAACTGGACGGGTGCCCAGCTGATCTGAGTCTTCATTTGGTGCACAACCACATTGTTGGTTTTCTTGTGTCGCAGCTCATATTGTTTCAAAACTATCTCCAGATCCCAAACTAATGGTGTGTGGATGGGTAGACCTCCATCTATAGCTACCATGTTTGCTAAGGGAGATAACTTGTGTGGCTTCCTGTTTGCCTCCCTGTACAACAAAACCCTTTAAGAAAAGGGGTCTGCTCTGAAAAGAAGGAGTTTCTTCCTTAAGGAGCTAATTTTTTCCTTTAAGAACTTGCTCTTTTGAGGAGGGATGCACTAAAAGAACAGTGAACATATACCTATTTACTAGCATCTGGAACTGTGAGATAGGCAGGCTGATCTGAGCATTTACTATTTATAACTACCTCATTCATACTACATTTGAGCTATGATACAACAAAACCAACAAAGTGACATGTGCACCCAGCAAACACTCAGATCAGCTTGGCAATCTACCAGGTCTGATCAGAGCCTAGACTGGATGCTTAAATGGTAGCTAAGGGTCTAGGCTACTTCCATGCCGACAGGGAAGATGCTGGTCAGACTGGGCGGATGCCCAGGCTGATCTGAGTCTTTGCTGGGCACTCATCCACCTTGTTGGTTTTGTCATGCCACTGCTTTTTTATGCATAATAGGCATTTTATTATCATTGTAGATATGTTCTCGATTTATAATATTAAAACAAATTATACATGTATGTGCAAGAGTTATTTTCACAAATGTCTCGCATTTTTACAAGTTTTCATATCTTAAATTATGAAAATTTGCCTTCAAGAAAATATCTGGCTTCGTGTTATTTATATGTATGTTTCTCGTATAAGAACAGCAATTGCAACGCCATCTCCACTTTTTATCTAATTATCCCCCCTTGAAATTTTTGTCTAACCTGCAACTAGGGGAAGTGAGACACATTACTTTTCAATACTGGCAATGGCAGCTTAAACTTTTGTAGAATTTTCAAGTTTAGCTCTGTTTTGTGACAATATATACTGAACATCAAAAGAAACGCCTATAAGTTTAAGTTCAGTTTTCTTCTGTCAGCTGAATTATGGTTTTAAATCACATATAGCAGAAAACACTACTGCCTCCTGCCAACAATATAAACATTGCTTCTTGCAAAATTAAACCTTGATTAAAGAGCTAACTCAATTTATCGTGAAACATTCAAAGTTGTTGTAAGAGTTGTCTATCCTTTGGCAGTATAACAAATTGTTTCCAAAACGCGACTCTCATATGTGGTTATGAAAAAAATGTTTGGTTTTATTACCAGGGTAGTCTTCTTAAGAACATGACAGCAGTTTGAAGTTGAACATTTATCGAATTATCTCCCTTGCAATTAAACAAACTGCAAAATGGGAAGTCCAATAACATCAAAAGTTCTGCAGTGCTACAAAAAATTCCTTTGTAAATCTTTTTATTTTACTCTTGTTAATTCATTTAACCTCTTCATATGAATGGTTTCTGTTCTTTTCTAGAAATACAGGGTGTTAAAAGGTCTATGGAAATCCAATGGTAAGCCAGTGTTACTGTTTCTACTGCCAACTTTCACCTGATTGTTTCTCTAAAACGCAAGGCTTGATTGCTAAATATTTTTTGCTGTTTCGTACCCTTGCTGCGGACATTATGTCTGGAGAAAATAATCGGCTGAGCATTTTATGGAATTAAAAATTCAGCCTCTGAAAGTGTGGTGACTTTAAGTTTAACCCCATCACAAAAACAACCTTTCTGGTCTCTAAAGTTTATGGAATAACAATGTGTTAAGGTGCTCATTCTGTCAAAATATCATAAACAAAAAGTAGCGTAAAATGTCTAAATAAGAGCAAATACCTCTACCTTCAAATAAATTGGGCATATATATTGTTTGTGTTTCTTTTGATATTCAGATACTAACGAGAGAGAAGTTTTTGTATGGAAATCTTGTCTGCTCTTTCACAATGCAAACAGTTGAAGATATTTTCTCCTAAACCTAGTATACATACAGCATTTTCAGACCATGGGCAGAGAACAAGAACCATAACTACATTGACATGTTTGACAGAATTATTCCCCTTTGTAAATTATGGTTTGGAAATTGTGTCAGCTATTCAACTTTAAAACAAATGATGATATTTTCGCCAAACTTTGTTCAATTATAAACCACTATCAGATATTCTAATGCATGTACGAATATAACACGACGTCTGATTGGATAACGTCAAAGATTTACGACAGTATATCCTGCGATATACTGTCGCAAACCCGACATTATAAAATGTCACCTCTCATTGGCTGACGTTTGGTTTAAAGTTGCTAAAAGCGCTTTCTTTGGATGCACATTGGTACACCTTGAGAGGTGAAAATATGTAAAAGTGCATTAGATTGGGGATAACTGTATTGAAAATTGTCATTTGGGGAGGTAAATCGTTGGTTTTATGGTAGCAAATTGCGTTTTACAGCTCCGCTGGCTCGTCGCCGTAAAACGAAATTTCCGACCATAAAACTGACGATTTACCTCCCCAAATGACAATTTTGAATACAGTTATCACCATAATATATGCAGAGAATAAGAACCATAACTCAATCTACATTTTGACAAAATTGTGTTTCTTTGTATTGTATTGTGTGAATGTTGTGCTCACTTGATCACTTTAACCCATTGCATTCTGGGTTTTTTTGTCGTCTGCTGTAATTGTCGTCTGCATCAAAAATCAAGAATATTTTGACAATATTGGTCTAACTAACTCTTGTAGAAATGATGTCTAGGCAGCTAACAGTTTGGATCTCAGATCATGCCCCTCATTTGTGGGGCCTGATCTGGATCCAAACTGCTTGTGGGGCATGATCTGAGATCCAAACTGTTTGCCAAGGAATGGAATGGGTTAAACCACTGAAAATGTTTATACACAGTGGGAACGCGTATCCATGGCGGAGTGATATTTTTATACAGATAGCAACGAAAAAACGTTCGAAATTCCTCGGATTCAGATTCAATCGACGAACGGGTCGCAATTTCAGTGCTGCTTTGTCGGCGAATCAAACTACACACAGCCGAAAATAATACACGGTTTTATTCCTTACATCTTAGTTTAATTTCCTAGTTCTCTGATATCCGAACTGAACACCGAGATACTCGGCATTCGAGCAGTTGACACGATCGTCGAAAGACGACTTTTTAAGTCAACTTCAAAAGCAATTTTCAAAACAATTCGACTTTCTCCCGCCGGCGGACATATGTCATGAAAAACCATGGTATTCGCCCTTTCCCTGTGACAAAAATCAAGTAATTCGGTGTTTGGGACAATTTTCTTTGCAAAATAATCTTCGGGTACTCTACGCAATTTGTTGTTGTTGTTTTCAACAAAATGATACATAGTCTCCATAGAGAACTACGTGGAACTTGATACATAGTCTCCATAGAGAAGCTAGGACAGTTGTACGCTGGTGTGGCGAGACGTCCGAGCCTTTTGAGATATGTCAGGGAGTCCGTCAAGGTGGAGTACTCAGTACTGACCTATATAAGATTTATTCTAATCCCTTGTTGGACCGGGTTACCAGTCTGTTGATTGGGGGCATGGTGGGCGAGGTAATCTGTGCAGCCCCGGCATGCGCCGACGATGTGACCTTTATCAGCGACAATAAAGAAGGGCTGCAGGTGCTTGTCGATGAGGGAAGTGACTATAGCAGGATGGAGCGTTACCTTCTGCAGCCAGTCAAGAGTGTGGTTATGCCGGTTCCAGGGAAAGTAAGAAAATCTATTGATCTAGCTGATTTCACTTGGACTATTAATGGTGAGCCGATGCCTATTGTTCAAGAAACAACGCACATGGGTATAAAGCGTTCAGCCATCTCTAATGAACCTACGGTAGAAGAAAACATAAAGAAAGCCAGGAAAACTATGTACAGTTTGATGGGCCCAGGGTTGCATGGATATAATGGCCTTGACCCCGAGACATCGGTTCAGCTTTACCAAGTGTATGTGTTACCAATATTAGTCTACGGTCTAGAAGTTGTCCTTCCAGAACAGAAACTGGTGGATATGTTAGAACGTATGAATAAAAAGTTTCTTAAGCATATTCTGAGTCTTCCGAATACAACAGCGGATTCAGCAGTATATATTCTAACTGGGACTATACCCATTGAAGGAGTGATCCATAAGCGTGCCCTTTCCCTGTTCGGCAATGTTTGTCGGCTAGAAGAGAGTTCTACAGAGCGGCAGCTGGCGATAAGGCAATTGACAGTCAAGAGCCACACTAGTCGTAGCTGGTTTATTGCCCTTAAGAAACTCCTGGTGAAATACGAGCTTCCGGATCCACTGGAACTGCTGGAACATCCCCCTACTAAGTATTCGTGGAAGCGCAGAGTAAACAAACAGATAAACGTGTACTGGACTAACCTTATTAAAGAGAATCCGGGTCAACTCGGCCTGGAGTCAACTCGGCCCGAGTCAACTCGGCCGGGTCAACTCGGCCCGCTACTACTGTATGTATGTATGTATGTATGTATGTATGTATGTATGTATGAATGAATCTATCTATCTATCTATCTATCTATCTATCAGTAATCATTGTCGGCGAGCTTGACTGATCACCGTTTGAACCTCAAGCCTGTGTTAATTACTTTGTTGATACATAAAGACATTCATGAAGATTATCTTTAAGTATTTAACACTCTCTCATCAAACATTGATTTGATTGACGAATTGCCGGTAAAGAAAAAAACAAATCATTTTCTTTGATTTGAAACAATTAAAGTGTTTGTTTTTCTGTGCTTTGTTCCCCTGATTAATTGTATTTAGCTGATCACTGACCATTTTCTAAAAATAAACTTTTTCAAAAGTATTGCATATTATTTCTTTGTCCGAAAAAATGTCTTTAAGCTGCCGACATCATCAGTATAAATAGTCATCAGGATTTGCTTCAATATCATATCCATTTTGGATTTTCTATGCTACGTACTTGCGTTCTTAGTCTCACCATGTCTGCTTTGTGTATTGCTTGCAATAAGTCAGTGTCTGGCCGTAAGCATGCCGTTTCTTGTGATGTTTGCGACCGTTGGCAGCATCGTTTGTGTGGAACAGGTAATTTTTATTGTTTCATTTTATATTTAAATTTTAATTTCTGCATATCAGTATTTGTTTGTTGGTTGCTTACTGGATTCCATGCAGAGCGAAAGTTTTACACGTAATAAATCTAGTATCATGCTATATTCGAATTTAAGATCATACTATTGTCGAACATAAATTTCAGAAAGTCGTATTTAAAATGGTACGAAATCATTTTGATATCGTAAGGATGCTACTTTTTTTTATCTTAAAACAGTTTGATAAAATAATATTAGAAATGATTTTAATTTTAGTGTTATATATATATAATACTTATATTATACTGAAATACACAATCATACTAAACATTTTAGCAGCGCCATATTCCAGACTTTGAACCTGATTGGTCAACACTTCTTCTGTGCACTTAGTTAAAAAACGGCTCAGTATTTCAGTTCTGTACGTTTGCTCCACCGTCCGGAAAAAATCATATATACTCCTATATATTCATCACGGTTCCTGTATTAAATGTATTGTTTCAGTTTGCAGGGGAATGTTTAAATCTTTATTTTACAGGAATTTCCTACGACGATTACAGGGCTGCCGTCAGAGGGGAAAGAGATTTAGCATTTGTGTGTCTATCATGTACTACCCGAATACCGGCATTAGAACCTGACGAGGTAATATGAAGGTCTTTCTTTCTTTTCAGAAATAGACTACTTTAAAAATGGTATATCAAAACTGTATGTTACGGATATTTTCTTCTCACTAAATGTCCTTCAAAAAGGGTATTAGTTCCATAACTTGACTTTACTAGGCAAAATACAGAGCATATCTAAGGAGTGAAAGAGATATTTGGAGGAGATATCAGTATTTTCTAGCTGTTTCTAGCCGTTTACTAGTCCACAACAACGCAATCGTACAATCAGAAACAATCAGTACAATCAGTAACAGCAGCGCCTTAATGTATGAATACCTACGCCTATGTTCATAAAAGATAAAAAAAAAGACTTTGATTTTATTTACATGATATTTTATATGTATTTATTTAAGAAATAAGAAAGTGAAACAGATTTATTTATTTTCATTTATTTATTTATTTATTTATTTATCAACAGTCGTCAATTTTCTTGTATTTCCATAAACAATTTATTTAACAGGTACCTGTTGACGAGACACTGGCAGAACCAGACAGCTTTATGGGTCAACCAGTAGCAGAGTCGACAGTCTTGAACGAACCAGACCAGCCTCCGCATCTAGAGCTCAGTGTAAGTCAGTTCATAGCAATACCCACTTAACCGCTATTTAGCTTATCATAAGGTCAATGGGTCGTGTGAACTAAGTTAAACGTGAATGAAATCATGCTAACTAGCAACATTTACTGTATTATTACAACGCATATTAATATAGTTAATCACATCACGACGTATAACGACATACGAGAATGTCAAAGGTATAAATACTTTTCGTCTTTCTGTCCGTTTGTCCATACGCCCGTCTGTTCACTCGTCTGTTGGTCCACACGTGCGTGAGTTAAGTTGCGTTAATTGTTTTGTTTTATGTGCATCCTGCTACCAGTATAATATAAGTCCATTAATGTGTCTGTTATAAATTTACAAAAGAATTTCGCAAAACGGTGGAACTAGTTTGTGTTACATATGTTTTATTCAAGTTTCAGCGAAATATATGTTATCTTATACGATAGATTTTATTGGCAGATTCGTTCATAAAAATTTACTGAAAATGTCGTGCTTTTCCGTCAATAGAAATTAATACAACATTTGTCATAGATTTATTATGGTTACATTTTATTTACGTTCATAATTCGCCGTCTTTCACTGACTCATTATGCAACAATAAACTTTTTATCAGATGACGTCGCATCTGAGAGTGTAATAAAGACATGCATTAAAAACGATAATCCACTAGTGGATTAAACATGCAAATTACGTAGTAACGTTATGCGTTGACGTCCATGCAAACATCGCATTTTCTAGTGGCGAAATCGTGACGTTTTAGTGCAAAATTTGCTCATTAAATATGATTTTAGTGTCAAATGATAAACAGAATCTTGCATTCGTGCTCCTGTATTATTGATTTTATTAAACTCGTTGGGGAAAACGATAAGATGCTCGGCATAGCCTCGCATCTTATCGTTTTCCCCAACTCGTTTAATGAATTCAATAATACATGAGCACTCATGTGAGATCCTCTATAGAAATGTAATTTGTGTCTATTATTACATGCGTAGAATATATTGCCCAGTTACTTTATTGCCGAGTTACTTTATTGCCGAGTTATACAACTATTTCCTAACTCTATGATATCAGAATGGTTAAATTTGACATTGCTTGCAACAAGAGTTTTCATTTCATAGGTACCCTTGTATGAGGTAGATAGGATCGTAGATGAAGACCAGCCGCCTGTCCTTGAGCGCAGTGTTCCTCTAGCAGCCATGACGGAAGAAGTCGGACCTCCAACTCTGGAACTCAGTGTAAGTAAAAAATGTCATGATTTGAAAAAGACTTTTGCAAACAAATTGGAAAAGTATCGTAATAGAGAATTCACTCCCTTGATATATGAAATGAAACTCTAATACATAATTATATTCGTCCGTCTGTCTGTTTTGTCTATCCGTCTGTTTAATTTATTCGTTCACGGCATAAAATTTTGCATTTTGGAGATAATACTGTCAGCTGTAATGTGTTGTAATGTAGTACCTTTCCGTTGATAGAATGTAACTCAACGTTTGTCATAGGTCTGTGATGGTAACGAGAGCTATTGCAACAATATATTTTCTTCAAATAATGTGAAAATTATAATTTGTGTCTATTATTGCATGCGTCGAGTCGTGTGCGGTGTTACACTTAACCAAATTACAACGTTTACGTCTTATGATATTTGACATTGCTTGCAACAAGAGTTTTCATTTCACAGGTACCCTTGTATGAGGTAGATACTATCGTAGATGAAGACCAGCCGCCTGTCCTTGAGCGCAGTGTTCCTCTAGCAACCGTGACGGAAGATGTCGGACCGCCAACTCTGGAACTCAGTGTAAGTAAAGAATGTCATGATTTGAAGAAAAAAAATGAAAACAAATTGGAAAAGTGGTGTTGTAACAGAGAATTGTCTTCTTTGATATACCTGGTATGAACTGACACCCTATACATAATTCTGTCTGTATTTTGTTCGTCCGTCTGTCTGTCTATCCGTCCGTTTACTGTATTCATTCACTGCATAAAATTTTACATTTTGGAGTTTAAATAGTAAGCGGCATTGTGCATCAACCAGATATAAAAGCAACAATCTAGCATACTTTCTTGAAGTAAGATATACCGTTTTATATAATAGGTTTTCCATCTCCGTTGCTACGCACTTTGTTTTCATTCGATAATTCATGTTTACCAACTGATTTAATTCAAATTCTGCCTATGTATTTATATATTTGTACTTCGAATTATTTTATATTATTTTACCCTATAAATATAAAGTCACCAAAGGGATATGATCAGAGTCAGACTCTGAAGCTTAATAGGTTTCAAGGGCGTAGCTACCATTACGCAAATACGCAGGTGCGTATTGAAATTTTGTCAAATTGACAAAATTTCAACACACACCTGCGTATTTGCATGCTGAAATGTTGTTAATTGGGCATAATTTAAATACTAACTGCCAACAGACCTCTATTATTGCCCTCAAAGAGTATAAAACATGATTGTGCGTATTGTGTAAGTGGCCCTAGCTACACCCCTGGGTTTGCGGTATTCCGCAATCGTAGTTTTAATGTTGCTGCTTTTCATACAGGTACCCGTGGAAGAGATGATGGATGTGACATTCACGCAGCCACCAGTTCTTGAAATGAGCATCGTCCACTCCGATGATTCTGATGACTCTGTGCCACTGCGTGATGAAAGCGAAATGGTGAATGAGACCCTCGCCGCATTCGAAAGTTACACTAGCGTTCCCATGGCAGATTCAACAGTTGATGATCCACCAGCTTTAGATGCTTCCTTCGACTTGTCCCATCGAGACATAGATGATACTGCACCAATTCAGGAACAGTAAGGAATTTATTAGCTTTTCCTTTGCTCAACATTGCATAGTCTGCCTGAACTTTAGGAAACTGTTTTATAAATCACGATAACACGGTTATGCACGTCGACTTTCGTAGGACTGGCTTCAGTTGCGCAAAATTTATTGCACTTGAATTGATATAAAAATCAATAAAACGATTAACAAGTACATAACTAATTACCGGAATCTCATAAATTATAAATCATGATGTTTCATTAAATTGCATCAATAGTACATGGATTATTGCCCTTGAATCAAGTTAAGGTTGACAAATTCAGCCGTAACATATTAGTCAATGAAACTTACAGATATTAGATATGTATCTCTATAACAGGTTGGTGCATCTTGCATTGCAATTTCTGTGTTGTTACATTTCAGGCCGGTAGACGATGCAGCTGCTCTTACAGAGACGATTTTAGATGATGCACCTGTAGAGTATTCGATTGTAGAGAAGGGCAGTCAGCGTGGATGCAAGCTATTGGTCAGTAGCAACGGCAGGTGCCAACAGATATGATATTTTAAACTATACTAAACCCTTAGATTTTACCTCATACAGTATGAATTATGATAATGTGTACATTGTATCATGTATTTGCTTCTTGTTTGTTTGTGACTTTGATGACACTTCATAGCAGCAGCGATTTACATCACTACAAACTAGCCTTTAACTTAACTTAAAGATGCATATGATAATTTTGAAGAATCGGTAAACTTCGAACACGTAAACAGGAACATAATTTCATTGTCTTCAGATTCAGTTTAAATGAGCATACAATGAATGAAAGAAAGAAATTGTCAGATTATTTTTTCCTTTCAACCTTCTATTTAGCGCCATATATGAGTTATTGTGTCACGCAACATTTGAAGCTACATTTGAGAAGCCCTGTTTCCTTCATTAACACGACGTAACTTTTCCACCGGTAGTCTACTCTGGATGCTAGTTGTTGTTTAGGATCGTTAAAAGTTGACTGAAAAAATATTTTCGTTTATTTACAGGTTCTCGGCGACCCATGGAAGAGACAAGGGCAGCTATTTTCCATCCATGCTTTTATCCAGAAGGACGGCTATAGTCAGCAGTTCCCTTTAGCCTTCTGTATCATGTCACGCAAGACTACTTCCGATTACAATGAGGTAATGAACTAAATATTTATTTATATTGATATAAGTAAAAATATAACTATTTATTAACAACAGTGCCAACGTTGACCATTTTTGCACAGCAGCGATGTCTTACGAAACAGTAGATATCCATTTATTTTTCTCTATAATTAAGCTTTATCTTGGTCACTAAATTGCGTCAAGGTGACAAAAAATCTATTCTGAGATCCCAAAATTAACAGCAAACGTTCTGTTCTGTTCAGTTCTCAAAACGACGTTCCATAAGTGGCTCAGCGGTACGAAACCATAGTTGCACGCACTTGACGTCGAGTGTCCGTTCAGTACAGCAAACGTCCCGCGCGTAATGTTTTATGTACCATATCTGACCTAACTTTAGGAACACCTTTAATTGATTATTTTAATTGTCTTAAAATTCAATCAAGTTTTTTTCTTATAGAAGATATTTGTTGGGGTGTCATCCAGTGCTCATGCTGATCAGTTTCTCGGGCTTTGATTTCAAAATGTTATAAAAGAATTCTATTTTCTTTAGGTTTTCCGAGCCCTGGTCGATAAACTTGGTGACGTCGAAGTAGAGGGATTTGTCGTTGACTTTGAAGCTGGTGAGTTATTTCTTAGTTCTATTTTCCCCATTTTTAATACAAACAGACTAGCTACGAATAGCTTCTAATACCAGAAATGGCAAGGTAGACGAGCACACATTCAAGAACGTCAGTATAGAGTCATATTTGATGCATCTGATCCGATCTGTTCTCGAAGTACTCTGAGGAAAGTGTCATTCAAGTGTGTCGAAACTGCGTATTAAATTCCAAAACATTGATTATAATTCTAGATGATATTTACCTTTATAATGTGAAACCAATATAGTTCATCGAATATTATGAAAATATCACGAGTGCGTAGAAACAAGCCTAATATTGTCAAAAGCAGTCACGGTTTTCTGCAGTAGTGAATTAATACGATATTTTTGCACTTATCTAAAAATGCTAAGTATAAAATGAATTCAAGTTCTTGTAGCTTGATCCTGTCTATATCCTCCTGTGATCGAATAATGACCTGTAATTTACGGATCTACTTACAACCGAATGCACAAGGTCAATGTTTATCTTTACAGCTGCTTGGAGAGCCCTTCAACATACCTTTCCCGGAATACCAATCAAGGGATGTGTGTTTCACTGGAACCAGGCGGTCTGGCGCCATGTACAACAGTATGGCTTGGCGGCGACCTACCAGCAGAGACAGGGACTCTATGATTATGTACGACAGCTGATGGCCCTTCCCTTTCTACCAGCTCGCCACATCGCAGAGACATTCAGCCACCTAAAGACAAAGGCCAACACCGAACAACTGCAGCGTCTGGTAGAGTACATGGATAGACAGTGGTTTCGCCATCCGGTTTTCGAGGTTTCTTCGTGGTGTGTTTTTCGACAGACTGTGAGGACCAATAATGATGTAGAAGGTAAATGATTTCATAATTTATGCGCATTTACACTAAGACACCTGTTGATTCAACAATGAAGTGAAATTGGCGTAATAAACTGTAAACATGCTAACCTTCCAGAATGACAGTACGACCTGTTCAGTATTAGTCGGCGTTACCATAGGCCCTATCTATAAAAACAAAACAAATACACCTTTGGTTTTGAAAGCGGGATACCGACTCTAATTATATTAGTTCCTGATCATTGCCTATCTTTTTCACTTTAGACAGTAAAATTAATGCAGCGAAATTAAATTAAAAAAAAAAAAGAACAACAACAACAACAACAAAATAAGAATAAAAAAGTAAAAATAAAATAAAACCAGAATCAAACGACCACTGTATTATAGAATTTAGTTAAACAAGACTAAGTACTGCCATCTATTTTAGTTGAGAGTTTATGTGGTTTAAACTTGCTCTGAGCGCCCCGCACCAAACCCTTATTATAATAAATGTAAGCGCTACTTTCTGAGTAACGTATAACTGTTTTATTTTTCAGGCTGGCACCATCGTCTTAACAGTAAGGCTGGAATGAGTGGGCTAGGATTTTACAGGTTGGTGCCACTACTGCGGCGAGAGGCGGTTTTGATGGAGATGGCACTGAGGAGTGGTGACCTGCAACGGGACCGACGAGGGGGATCACGACGTCTAGAGGCTCGTCTGGAGGACTGTTGGACTCGATACATGGATCATGAGATTTCAACTACGGCATTCCTCAGAGCGTGTGGTTCTCTCTATGGTGTTAGGCCTACAGGTCAGGAGCCTCTTCAAGATGCAGAGTAACTAATGGTGCTTAGGACAGTCGTAAAAAAAAATCTTATTCAGTTTGGAAGTTTATTGGGATATTTGTATAATAAGTGTATACTTCAGTTCAGTGATCGCGGAATTTCTAAAATACTTCTCCTCATTCAAAATTCACGCTGGGACGATATTGGATTAACCTCATTTCAGTGATATTAAATGCGTTTACTTAAGTGCTGTTGTTGTGGAATATTATTAAAAATGTGAATCAAATTAGGTTAGCGACAAACATTTTGGGCCATGATGAGAGCGCCTTCCCGTGGTGTGGCCTGGATGCATTTGGATACGTTCATACCTGTTTTTTTTTTAAATTATCATGTAACTAGCCTTACTCTAGCACAGCTCTTGGCCAGAAAATACTCAGCGACAAGTCTCAATTTACATCAAATTAGAAACTTTGTTTCTGAAATAATTTAGTCTCGAGCTGGACTAGCCTTACTCGTAAAACACGTATGCGGATCCAAATGTAACTGAACGCTCTCACAGCATTGAAAGACACAGCACGGAATGACAAAGTATCTTACAGACGGTAAGTGCCTATTATTCTTATATCCTTTGTAACATAATATTGAACAGGCCGAGTTGACCCGGCCGAGTTGACCTGAGGCCGAGTTGACTCGGGGGCCGAGTTGGTTACAGGCCGAGTTGACCCGTGACCATTAAAGATCGTGCCAGTCTTTATCCCAGCCTGAAGTTTCTAGTAGTGGATAACTACGCATATGGGAAAGTACATCATTTGTTGAAGTCTTCCGGGAGTGCTAGAGAGATCCATCGTATACATACAAAACTCAAGGTTGCTACCGGGACCTACATATTGCAGACAAACAGGGCGTCATTTAACCAGAATAAGGTAGACCCAACGTGTATGTTGTGCAAGGATGGCGAAGAATCCCTACAGCATTTCCTGCTTGACTGTACTGTGCTCTCCCCGGTACGAAACCCTATTATGAACTGTATAATCGAAGCTTGTAGTGGCTTATGTAATCCTGCTTGTGACATTAATACCCTGCTGAAGCTAGTTATAGACTGTAGTGCGCTAATAGACACTAACAATCACAACTATGAACTGTCAAACATTGAATTTCAAACACGAAGATTGTGCTTTGCTCTGGACTGTGAACGGTTTAAGAGGCTGGCATTGATACCCCGACGTAACAGAATGGTGAAACCTAAGAGGTAGCTCCGTGGCATATCCTAGCAGGGTTGGTCTAATGATTAGTTTTTATAAGAAGTTTTAGAGACTGATAGCCAGAGACTTTTATGTCCTTTTTAATACCTACAAACTGTTTTTAACTCTGTGAGAGAACTGTACATATTCATAAACTGTAAATAGGGTGATGGGAGAGTTCATCATTTTAGAATAATAATTTTACGCGACAGTCAGCTATATCAACACGATTTGTTCAACTCGTCAACGAGGTGTCCCAACACTGGGAGAACTTATGTCAACAACAACAACAACAACAACAATGGCGGACAACAGTGTTTACATCACTGGCCCGGCTATGCATTTCAACGTTTGCGACAAAATCGAGAGAATCATTATTCCATGTATTGCTAGAATACCAAGCGCGATTAAATTAAATATGTTTATTAAAAATACAATGCATGACAGAAGTCTATCTTTATATTTTATTCACAAATAACCACAATTCCATACCCATCCGCAGAGTTTGTAAACAAGGAAGCTAGCTCAGTAGTGCTGGTTACGTCATGAAATTGTGACGTAAACAGTAAATTGATTGTATTACTGATATTAACTTGTGAGTCGGCTGACAGCCAGTGTGCCAATATTTCAAATGCTATATCGCGCGACCCTGTTTGAAAACTTAAAGCAAGACAAATATGCTACACCACTAAACAACTATTCAATTAAGACAGCACGTGAAATTTCTCTTTGGAACAGAAAACTTAATGGGTCCTACATCTGAAGGATCAAATGGAATGGTTGTGCAGGCTCGTACACATACTTTTGCCAAGGGATTAGGGGCGGAGGGTAAGAAGGTGTGGCTGGAACGAATTTCAGTGTGAGTGGGGAGGTGGCGGGAGGGGAGGGGTGCCCTAGGGTGGTGGTGGGGGTTGGGGTGGGTTAAAGGGGGTAAGAAAGTTAAGAAAATCCAGATTTTAAGGACACTTTTAGAGCTTTAGTTTAGGGGTGTAAACTCGCTTTCTGGCAGAAAACTGCATGTTTTTTTATGTAATTTGCTCGGTTATGGGAGGTGCACCCTCCGCTCTCCGTCGTACAGGCCCGGCGTGCTGGTTGGTGAGAGGAACGGGGAGGCGGAGTGGGGGGGGGGGGGTAGGGGGAATCGACTCTGTCGCCTGGCAGCTTTGACAAGTCTGCACCTTTTCTCAGGTCAAATATAAAACAAATATCGAAAAGTATGTGTATGTGTGTTTTTGGTGTGATGTCATCAGCGACAACACGCGGAACAGACACGATTACAAAGATCAACAAATTTGTAATTTCCTTATTCTAGAAATCGTATGAAAACTCAACCCATTCTAGAGTCTGAATCTACAAACCAAACATTGTTTGCAACTCTTGTTCGGCTCATACCGACTCCCACAGTCCAAAGAGTCTCGGTAGCGCAGCTGCCAAGTGGAGTCTCGCCGGTAAAACCAACAATGTGGTTGTGCGCCCAGCGCAGAATCAGATCAGCCTGGGCAGAGTCTTCGCTGTCCCCGCATGGAGTTAGCTCAGACTCTTCGCTATCCTTTGGTCACTTAATGAAGAGTCTGATCAAACTGGGCAGATGCCCAGGCTGATCTGAGTCTGCACTGGGCACACAACCACATTGTTGGTTTTGTTGTGTCGCGGCTTGTATATTTTTCTATGTTCAATCAAATGTGACATATAGGTCATGGCCCGCTATGCATCACTGGTTTTAGTAGATCTTTCCCAGATGTATCTATAGAGCAAGTTTGAAGATGGATGGATGACTTGCAATTTTACGTCCTTTTCAACAGCATTTCAGTGATATCAGGACGATGAGAGGATGATAATGAAAGGCTGTGTGCAGTGGAACCCCGTTTACGGTGGGAAGATTCCCGACCAAACCTGATCCGCTAGATCAGTAGGCCAGCGCTTAACCCGCTGAGCTATTGAGGCGCCTGCGAGTTTGAAGACTTTAACCCTTGTGGCTACTTAGAAACTGTCCTAAACGCAACAAGTGAATATAAGGCACACATGCATGCACACACACACATGCCTAATGCACATGGGCACAGGAATGCGTACAAAGGGTATTACATAAGCACGTCTTTGCTTCCCAGAATTGTTCTTATAAGGGAAATCATGTATTCTACAATGTTACCCTGGTGGCATAAAGTATTTTGTAGCAATCTTTATTATAATAGCAGTCAAACCTGTCTTAAGGAGACACCCATTGTGATGCACAAAAATTGCTGATTAACACAGATGACCCTTTAATACAGGTTTTTCAGGGCAACTTGGTTCAAGAGATCTCAGGAAGGTGGCTGCTTAATCCGGGTGACCCTTTAATACCATGACCCCTTAAAACATTATTGTCTGTAGTTGCCGGGCTGCATAGCGCAATCAGTAGAGCATCTGTCTCCAGAGCCAGAGGTCCTGGGTTCCATACCCGGTCCGGCCATATACTTTCGTTTCTTCTTCCACTGATTCAAGAAGGGTAGCAAAAGTATGTGCATTTAGTACTGATTAACCACTTAGGAGGTCTAAAGCCTGCCCAGGAATAGTGTGGTTAGGTTAATGTCTTGTTGGTGTAGAATGAAGTTGACTTCGGCAGAATACAATTTATTTATTCAAAATTTTATGGCATATACATATACACATGCATAAAATATACAAATATGTATACATACATAAAATATGCATACATAAAATATACATACATACATACACAATATATACATACATGGGCCAAAGGACTGGACTTTAGGCTAGGCCTATTTTTCCCCTCTCCTGGAAAGAATACAATGTTGATGTATTGTCGGTGTAGAATGAAGAGGGCTTCAGCAGAATACAATATCTGTTGATGTCTCAACTGTGTAATACGATACGGGCTTCAGAAGAAATCATTGTCTGTCGATGTCTTGTCAATGTCAAGTGAAGAGGGCTTTGGCAGAATACATTATCCATCCATGTATCACCAGTATAACATGAAGTGGGCTCTCGCAGAAATCAATGTCTGTCGATGTCTTGTCAGTGACAAATGAAGTGGGTTTCAGCATTATACAATGTCTGTCGATTTATAGTCAATTTAATATGAAGCAGGCAGCAATCAATGTTGATGTGTCCACAATGTCAAATGAAGTGAACTTAGGCAGAATACATTGTCTGTCGATGTTTCGTCGGTGTAAAATGAATCAAGCAACAGCAACATGCAATTTCTTTTGATTTATAGTCAATGTAAAGTGAAGCGGGCTCTGCCAGATTACAATGTTTGTCAATGTCACATCCGTGTTAAGCAAAGTGAGCTACGGCAGTATTCAATGTTAGTCAGTGTTAAGCAAAGCGAGCTATGGCAGAATACAATGTTTGTCAATGTAACATCAGTGTAAAACAAAGTGAGCTATGGCAGAATTCAATGTTTGTCAATGTAACATCAGTGTTAAACAAAGTGAGCTACGGCAGAATTTAATGTTTGTCAATGTCACATCAGTGTTAGGCAAAGTGAGCTACGGCAGAATACATTGTTTGTCAATGTAACGTCAGTGTAAAACAAAGTGAGCTATGGCAGAATTCAATGTTTGGCAATGTAACGTCAGTGTTAAACAAAGTGAGCTACGGCAGAATTCAGTGTTTGTCAATGTAACATCAGTGTAAAACAAAGTGAGCTACGGCGGAATTCAATGTTTGTCACTGTAACGTCAGTGTTAAACAAAGTGAGCTACGGCAGAATACATTGTTTGTCAATGTAACATCAGTGTAAAACAAAGTGAGCTATGGCAGAATTCAATGTTTGGCAATATAACGTCAGTGTTAAACAAAGTGAGCTACGGCAGAATTCAGTGTTTGTCAATGTAACATCAGTGTAAAACAAAGTGAGCTACTGCGGAATTCAATGTTTGTCACTGTAACATCAGTGTAAAACAAAGTGGGCTATGGCAGAATTCAATGTTTGTCAATGTAACGTCAGTGTTAAACAAAGTGAGCTACGGCAGAATTCAGAGTTTGTCAATGTAACATCAGTGTAAAACAAAGTGAACTACGGCGGAATTCAATGTTTGTCACTGTAACATCAGTGTAAAACAAAGTGCGCTACGGCAGAATTCAATGTTTGTCAATGTAACGTCAGTGTTAAACAAAGTGAGCTACGGCAGAATACACTGTTTGTCAATGTAACATCAGTGTTAAACAAAGTGAGCTACGGCAAAATTCAATGTTTGTCAATGTAACATCAGTGTTAAACAAAGTGAGCTACCGCAGAATTCAATGTTTGTCATTGTAACGTCAGTGTTAAACAAAGTTAGCTACGGCAGAATTCAATGTTTGTCAATGTAAGGTCTGTGTTAAGCAAAGTGAGCTACGGCAGAATTCAATGTTTGTCAATGTAACATCAGTGTTAAACAAAGAGAGCTAAGGCAGAATACACTGTTTGTCAATGTCACGTCAGTGTTAAGCAAAGTGAGCTATGGCAGAATATAATTTTATCAATGTCTTGTCAGTATTAAACGAAATTGGCAATGGCAGAACATTAGAATGAAGAGGGCTTCCGCAGAATACAATATCTGTTGATGTCTCAACTGTGTAATACGATACGGGCTTCAGAAGAAATCATTGTCTGTCGATGTCTTGTCAATGTCAAGTGAAGAGGGCTTTGGCAGAATACATTATCCATCCATGTATCACCAGTATAACATGAAGTGGGCTCTCGCAGAAATCAATGTCTGTCGATGTCTTGTCAGTGACAAATGAAGTGGGTTTCAGCATTATACAATGTCTGTCGATTTATAGTCAATTTAATATGAAGCAGGCAGCAATCAATGTTGATGTGTCCACAATGTCAAATGAAGTGAACTTAGGCAGAATACATTGTCTGTCGATGTTTCGTCGGTGTAAAATGAATCAAGCAACAGCAACATGCAATTTCTTTTGATTTATAGTCAGTGTAAAGTGAAGCGGGCTCTGCCAGATTACAATGTTTGTCAATGTCACATCCGTGTTAAACAAAGTGAGCTACGGCAGTATTCAATGTTAGTCAGTGTTAAGCAAAGCGAGCTACGGCAGAATACAATGTTTGTCAATGTAACGTCAGTGTAAAGCAAAGTGAGCTATGGCAGAATACAATGTTTGTCAATGTAACATCAGTGTTAAACAAAGTGAGCTACGGCAGAATTCAATGTTTGTCAATGTCACATCAGTGTTAGGCAAAGTGAGCTACGGCAGAATACATTGTTTGTCAATGTAACGTCAGTGTAATACAAAGTGAGCTATGGCAGAATTCAATGTTTGGCAATGTAACGTCAGTGTTAAACAAAGTGAGCTACGGCAGAATTCAGTGTTTGTCAATGTAACATCAGTGTAAAACAAAGTGAGCTACGGCGGAATTCAATGTTTGTCACTGTAACATCAGTGTAAAACAAAGTGCGCTACGGCAGAATTCAATGTTTGTCAATGTAACGTCAGTGTTAAACAAAGTGAGCTACGGCAGAATACACTGTTTGTCAATGTAACATCAGTGTTAAACAAAGTGAGCTATGGCAGAATTCAATGTTTGTCAATGTAACATCAGTGTTAAACAAAGTGAGCTACTGCGGAATTCAATGTTTGTCAATGTAACATCAGTGTAAAACAAAGTGAGCCACGGCAGAATTCAATGTTTGTCAATGTAACATCAGTGTAAAACAAAGTGAGCTACGGCAGAATTCAATGTTTGTCAATGTAACATCAGTGTTAAACAAAGTGAGCTATGGCAGAATACACTGTTTGTCAATGTAACATCAGTGTTAAACAAAGTGAGCTACGGCAGAATTCAATGTTTGTCAATGTAACATCAGTGTTAAACAAAGAGAGCTACGGCAGAATACACTGTTTGTCAATGTTACGTCAGTGTTAAGCAAAGTGAGCTATGGCAGAATATAATTTTATCAATGTCTTGTCAGTGTTAAACGAAATTGGCAATGGCAGAACGTTATTTTTTAACACAGACATAGATTTTTTTTGTTTACACAGACATAGATTTCCAGTTATTATTATGTCCCCTACCAGAGGTGAGGGGGACATATTGGTTTCAATGCTATGCGTCTGCGGGGCAATTTGTATCCTGTATATTTCGTTACCAGTGGACGGAATTTTACCAAAATTGCGTGGATACATCATTCGGACAAGCCAGTGGACTGATTAAGTTTTGGTGAGTTTGACCCAATTTTCAAGGTCACGGGAGGTCTTAGACTCTTAAATTTCAAGCGTCAGCGTGACAATTTCTTGTAAGCGCGATGTCTCTTGAACCAATTGCTGAAATTTCACTAAACTTGCATGGATATATCAGTTGGACAATTTTAAGAGCTGATTAGATCTTGGTGACCTTGACCTCATTTTCAAGGTCACTGGAGGACTTAGATGATAATTTCTTGTATTCATGATATCTCTTGAACCAATGGATGGACTATAACCAGACTTGCACAGACACATCATTTGGACATGTTAAAGAGCTATTAGACTTTGGAGACCTTGACCTTATTTTCAAGGTCATTGGAGGACTTAGACTACAATTTCTTGTACCCACAATATCTCCTGAACCAATGGATGGAATGTAACCAAACTTGCATGGATACATCATTTGGGCATGTTGAAGAGCTGATTAGATTATGATAACCTTGACCTTATTTTCAAGGTCATTGGAGGACTTCGACTACAATTTCTTGTACCCATATCTCTTGAGCCAATGGAAGGAATTGAACAAACTTGCATGGATACATCTTTTAGGCAAGTTTAAGAGGTGATTAGCTTTTGGTGACCTTGACCTCATTTTCAAGGTCACTGGAGGACTTAGAGGATAATTTCTGGTACCCACACTATCTCATGAACCAGTTGATGGAATTTCACCAAACTTGCATGTATACATCACTGGGACTAGCTTAAGAGCTAATGAGATGTTGGTGACCTTTACCTTATTTTCAAGGTCAAAGGAGGGCTCAGATATGTGAAAATTTCACTTAAATTGATATATCTCATTAGCCTGTGGCTCGATTTGCACTTGACTTTCATAGACATACCTTTCGAGCATAGGCACTCGACGTAAGATGTGTAATTCTTTTCAGTCAATCTATTTCCTACCTCTCTGTAAAATTTCAAGTTGATCGCTTGTGAAATAAGAAAGTTGCAGTTAACCCCACTGCATGTAGAAACAAGGCACCTTGTTTTTATATGCAGTGGGGTAAATCGTAACTTTCTTATTTCGCAACCGATCAACTTGAAATTTTACAGAGAGGTAGAAAATAGATTGACATTTGATAATATATAAAAAAAAATACAATTTTTTTTGTCAAGGGCCTATGCTTTGGGACAATCTGAAGAGTTTACTATGTTTTGATGACCTTTGCCCCATTTTGAAGGTCAAAAGCTAACTTACAAATACTTCTTTTTTCTCTTTAAAATGAGTTATATCTTGAACCAATTGACGGATATTCATCGGACTTGCATGAATATATTGTTGTTACAGGTTTTTAAAAGACAAGTTTGCTCGATAGCGACCTTGACCCATTTTTCAAAGACACTCCTCTATGCAGGCTGAAAAACATTTCTAGCAATAATAAGTAATATCGCTTTGGGCCGTTGCCTACATAAACATTAATATTTGCCTACATAAACATAAATATTGCGGATTTATCAGTGTTTCTTTGGTTTATGAGCTCGGGCTAATGATTTTGGTATTTCTAACGGTTTGCATCATCATTGTAAAAGCTGCACATCGTCAGCTGGGTTTTCGTGTATGTCCAGAACAATTTTCTAAACCTGATCATCAGCATTCATGTTATCTTCAGTTGGTTGCTTTTGTTTGGGCATGGCGTACTCTATCATTCCAGAACATCGGATCGCCGTACTTAACGTACGTTCGTGTACTGAGAAACATTCTCAATTTTGCATCAAGCAAATCGGTGTCGATTTCATGTAGCAGTACCATAATTATCCTATTCTTCTTTTCCTGTAAGAGTTGATGATGAGCGGCCTGGAACTCATAATGACACCATTCACTGTTTAGAAAATTGTTCGACAGAATGATTATTACACGTTTACTTCTTTTTACGGCATCAAGTATTGTGTTTGCTATACACGCGCCTACAGGAAAATCGCGAAAATGTACACATAGTTTGTACGCTGGCCGATTCTGACGAGGCTCCTCCAGACGTGGCATAAGTTCTCTTACAATGAAGGCGTCATCGTCACTATTGTAAGATACAAAAGCGTCGTATGGTCTGTCTGTTTCATTGCTTCCAGGTCTCCACCCACACGTAACGAAAATCAGAATTTTTATAAACTCACGGTTCTTAAACAGTATACCGAAGCAAATTATGCCAAAAACAACCACACCAGCAACGATATATCCTGTACGGTCTATTTTAGTTATATATATCGTTTGATCATTTTGTGGACAAAACTTTGCCATATCAATTTGGAAAATATAATGTGCAGTTTTGTTTGAAGCGAAACATTGAATATCAAAATAGTCTTCGATGCGTTTTGCATTCTCTCTAGTAAATGGTTTAAATATTTCTACAAATGTTCAATCACATGACCAAGGATTTTCTGAAAGCTTCAGTGACGCAATCGTGTACATGCTTTCAATATCAAAACTTGAAATCGTTTCTAGTTCATTTCCGGCAAGGTCTAGATATTTCAGTCGATTGAAATGTGTTAGTGTGCTTTCCATAATGGCACGTATTCTGCTACAAGACAAATCAAGGAAGGAAAGCTTAGTTAAGCCTATGAATAGTCCTGAAACCAAGCTGCATAGGCCATTATTGCTTATATCTAGCTTCCTAAGATTAATTAGTTCTCTGAAGCTACCTTCACAGTGTATAATCGATTCCGCTAATTTTCGCTTCCTGCAGAGACTGTACATCATATTTGGCTTCCGACGAGACTGTCCGCGATCTCTTGCTTCCTGCCGAGACTTCTGTACATGATAAATGGCTTCCTGCAGAGACTGTCCGTGTGATTCTGCTTCCTGTCGAGGCTCTCAGCAGGAAGCAGAGTCACGCGGACGGTCTCGGCAGGAAGCAATTTTTAGAGGACAGTAGTCTGCAGGAAGCAAGAGTTCGCAGACAGTCTCGGCAGAAGCCAAATATGACGGACAGTCTCTGCAGGAAGCGAAAATTGGCGGAATCGATTATACCATGTGACCTTCCATTGCTGGATTTAAGATGCAGCTCCTCCAGTTTAGATAAACCGTTGAAATTTTCTGGGTTCGAGGTTATACAACTTGAGAATAATCTCAAACTCAAAATACAGCACATTTTGAGAATGTACTCAAGTTTTATAACCTCTGGGCCTGGAACCAACGACTGAAACATGTTCCCGGATAAATCTAAAACTGTTCATGATAATGAGATATTGATAGGAACAGCCACTAAACCGGCAGCATGACATAGGAACAGCCACTAAACCGGCAGCACGACAGTCGAATAGGTTGATGGTATCACCTCTCCATCTCCAGTGATAGCAAGTGCAGCTGTCGTAGCAAGATGTATTGGAGATAAAATTTCTTACAGAAATTTCAGTTATTCCTGGTGCAAATGTATAATAAGCGAAATACAGTGTAATGACGTAAAGTTCCAGATATGATATCGGGCAACATTGCCACTGTCATAATTGAATGTCGACTCGCTGTTTAACACATCTACATTACAGATACACTGAAATGGATGTCCGTTTCCAGCCAAAGACCTGATTCCCGCGCGTATCGATATTCCTTATTAACATTGATTGCCAGAATTTATTGTTTCTGAGATCTGCAAATATTAGCTCAGTTTTGAAGTTCAAAGAGGCGACTGAAAGCTCATTTGAAGAAAGATTTAATTCTTTGACAGTGTATGGAATGTTATTGAGTGAAGAATCACTTATCTTATTATGACTCAAGTCTAGGTCGCTTAAAAGCGTTAAATCTTGAAATGGCCTGCTGTCTTCTTCTATGATCATATTATTATTTCTGAGTTTCAATGAAATAAGTGAAATGGGAAATGTAAGCAGTGGAAGCTTTTCAATGAAGTTATGCGACAGGTCTAATGTCTGCAGTGATTGTAGACCGAAAAATGTGAAGTCGGATGATATCTTTATATGATTTTTTGCCAAGAAAAGCTGATTCAAATTACTCAGATCCTTAAATGTGTCCCTTACTACAGTGCTGATGTCGTTTACTGACAAATCTAATGTACGAAGGAGACTCAGCCCCTTAAATGTATCTATTCTAACATTGCTTAAACTATTCACTGACAAGTTCAAATTGTCTAGTACACTCAGTCCCTTAAATGTGTCCCTGTCGATAGTTCTGATACTATTTCTTGATAAATCTAATTTGCCTAGTTTACCAGTCCCTTAAATGTGTCCCTGTCGACATTCCTAATACTATTTCCTGATAAATATAATTTGCCTAGGTTACTAAGTCCCTCAAATGTGTCTCTGTCGATAGCCCTGATACTATTTCCTGATAAATATAAGTCTAGTTTACTAAGTCCCTTAAAGTCTCCATAGTCCTATCAGCGGTAAAAACTGCTAAATTCAAATCATTGTAAAAAGCTTTTCAACCTTCACGTTTGGTAATAAAATGCGGGTTGGTATGCATATATTGAGTCATATAACAAGCAAAAAGTAGAGAAAACAAGTTTTTGAAAAATAACAAATCTCTTCACAAGATACAATTTCCTGTTCTGGTTTCCCGTCTAGCAATGCTAGATAAACATAGGCGGAATAGTGATTGGGACTCCATGCTGTACATTGTATTTTTACCATTTTATGAAATCGAAAGTAGGTCATTTTAGTTGCCAACTAAAATGACCCAAATAAGTTTCAAATCGTTTTTATGTGAAACTGAAGGATGTTTTATTTGTTTAAAGCTGGCAAATCACGGTCGTTGACGATGACGAAACTATAGTGAGAAGCTTGCAGCGATACCTCATGATAATTTTTTTCATGCTGATAGAGCAATGGGGCCTTTAAATGTGTCCCTGTCGATAGTCCTGATACTATTTTCAGACAACAATAATCTGTTCAGTTCAACCAGTCCTTTGAATGCCTCACTTCCGATAAACCTTATTTTGTTACTTGATAAATCTCCAACTTCTCTAAAAGACATGATTTTTCAAATGTTCCGTTCAATATGCTTTGTATATAATTTTCATTGAGATATAGCAAGGACTTCTATGCTTAAGGCGTGAATTTTCCCCATGATTTAAAAGTTATACGGATCAGTGACTTTTGCTTTGCATTTATGACTATGACTTGTAACTTGCATGACAAATGAATTTTCAAGTGTTTGTGTCTATGTAAAGTACGTTAAACATACGTTGACGTCGACGTCATTGTTGAGATAAATTGTAAATTATCCTCAAACTGATCGTTGAAATAATGATTTATTGTATACATTTCACCCTTTTTTGACTTACATTACTTACATAACAGACAACACTGGATAGTTTTGACTATATGTAGGCGACCTTGACCTCATTTCAAGGTCTTGGTACACAATATAATCCTTGAAGATCACAGTGCTACTGTTGACCGTTCTTCTTCTTTGGCTTATTGAGTATCGTTCCCCCCCCCCCCCCCCCCCCCGTGACCCAGCTTCCCACTCATATATATTGCGTACTTGCATCGCATAAGTCTGCTGCATGAAGGAAATGCTGGGTCACGGGGGGGAAAGTACTTGTATTTTAGTTATAATGAAGCGTTCTCTTTTGGCCGCTTTGACCGGAAGTATAACTGTAGTTTTGCATGTTTAAATGCCAGTCAGGCGTAACAAGCTGAAAATCATTGCTTTGTATTGTGATATGCATGTACATGTATGTAGCATGCATTTATGACAAAAATGTATGGAATGAATGACTGATTTCAATATTTTTATTACCTCAAAAATTGAGGTATGCGAAAACCTTGAATTAAGGGTAGGTAGGGTCAGACTGGATTATCTCCCCATGTCTTTGCGTCTGAATCACAAATGATCTGATTTCATACGGCCTACATATTTGTGGAAGCTCCGCTAAGAAAAATTTGCACACTTTATACTTTTGAAAATTCGGACCTGTCGCGCCGGTCTAATGGGTAAAATCCTCGCCTTAATCGAAGAAGTCCTTTAAGGTTTTGGAGGTTGTTGATAGCATTGATATCGACGATACTAATGAGCCGCGACGCGACAAACCCAACAATGTGGTTGTGCTCCCAGCGCAGACTCAGATCAGCCTGGGCATCCGCTCAGTCTGATCAAAGTCTTCGCTGTCCGCATGCAGATAGCTTAGACCCTTAGCTTTCCTATAAGCCCTAAGGAAAGACTCTGATCGGACTGAGCGGATGCCTAGGCTGATCTAAGTCTGTGCTGGGCGCACAACCACATTGTTGGTTTTGTCGTGTCGCGGCTCAAAGTCTTATATTGTTGATACTGAGATCTAGATAGGAAAGATTTCTTAAGTGTTTTACTGGATGCCATACACTACTGTTCAACCTCAGTGCTATCAGTTTAAGATCCCGCAGAGAATACACCCTCTGGTAGTACTAAGTTGTCACGATACCATGTAGTAGACGGTAATGCAAGTTTTGTTTCGGACGGCTGGGTTGAATTTGATACAGCTGGAATTTTTAAATAAGTTTTGTCTATTGGAGAGTTCCCTCCTCCTCTGATCAGTTCGAGGTCGAGTATTTGTAGTCTTTTCAGTCCTCCAAACGAATTTCTGGATACATTAATAATATAACAGTTGATTATGTAGATGGCTATTAGTGTCTGTCCTAGTGGAGCAAACAACCCACCAGATAATCTGCTGGGCGAATACTTTTTATCACAAATCACTCCTAGCCAAAGAGTATTACAGCCAGTATAATTTCTAAAGTCAATTGTATCATCATGGTTGGGGGCATAGTGTCTCATAAACACATTTTCTAGTTAATTTGATTTCAAAGTTTCATTCTTACGGACGCGACAGTATGTGGGACCAATATGTTATGTTGGACCGTATTCGGACCAGGTTTTCGAATAGACTCTGTCTCGTGTAAATACTGTTCTAAAATAGAGCGCTTCACCAATCCGTTGTCATGGTCGTTGTAGCCGTAAATTGTTTAATATGCATGTCAATTCAGTTAAACTTTGATCCTATTTCAAGAATCGAGGGTCGGATTGTCCGTGAGACTACATGTCTACTTCTGAAACAAAGTCCTGCTGAGAGGAACAAGCAAGTTTTCTGTACGTTGTTTTCGTTGCTTGTGTTGAATGCCAGACCAGGCAAACCGAGCCTGGTCTTGAGGCGTGTGGGTACCCCGCTACGTTTTTGCCATCTTTTTAATAGAGACAATTTTGTGACTTCTTGTTTGCTTCACTGGACTACGCAGCTCCTCAAAATTTGAGTCTCCAGCCTAACTACTTCCGCCACCCAAGGGCTATGGTTCTTCTGCTACTTGTACCAATATTTTAGTTGAATCTGAATAATTAGATTGAGCCGCAACACGACACGAGAGAACCAAGAAAGTGGCATTTTCCCCACGCCAAGACTCAGATCAGCCTGGGCATCTGTCCAGTCTGATCTGAGTCTTCGCTGTCCGCATGGAGCTAGCTTAGACCCTTAGCTACCCTTTAAGCGCACAGCCAAGACTCTGTTCAGAGTGGGCGGATGCCCAGGCTGATCTTAGTCTTCGTTGGGCGCACATGCCACTTTGTTGGTCTTGTCCTGATGTTGCGGCTCAGTTTTACTGGTGATACATTAAACAGACATTTATCCGCCAGAGGATGTTGGAGGTTAATTTGGAAATGAAATACTTAGAAGCTTTAGCAGAAGAAACAAAAACGTGTTTTGGGCACAAAACATATCTTTTCTCCTTCCTCTATCCAACATCTGCCCTATCCCTATCTGCAGCTGTGCATATCCATCCCATTGTTTGGTAGGGTTTTGAAAAATCGAACACTTAAACTAATTTGCAGAGATCATCTGTTATTTTTTTATATATTTGTACCGAGTTTCGTCAAAATACTTTCAACGGGTTTGAACAGCAGACATGACTTCCATATAAAACAAGGGCATAATTCCGTAGAAAATGAAAATGTAGTTTAGATCTCTTTTATTTTTATATTTATTTATCTATTTTTATACCCCGCCACACGTTAGTGGCGGGGTATTATGTTTTCCTGCTGGCTGTCCGTGTGTCCGTCCGTCCGTCCGTCGTACGTCAGTCCGTCCGTCCGTCCGTCCGTGAGCACTTCGTTTCCGTTCGATAACTTGAGTATTTATCAACGGATTTTCTTCAGACTTGGCATGTGCATTGGTCTTGGGAAGATCTCGGTTTGGATTGTTAATGGGCAAATTTAGATGTCTTCTGATGGAGTTATTGCCCATGTTATGGTCTTAAAAATAGTTTTTGGTCTGTAGTTCCTTTACACTTTGGTATATCTTGATGAAATTTCACAGAAATGATCGAAGTAACATAAGCTTTCTGTTACAAGCAGAATTTGTCTGCCTGGGTTGTCTGCCCCTGCCCTGGGGCTATATACATGTATGAAATAATGAAAAACCAGAGGACCAATGGTCCTGTAGCTCACCTAACACCTTCTGTCAACAGACACAATTTACCATTTCCCTCATTTGCTACAAATTTGAAACCAGTGGCCAAATTTGAAACCTAGTGGGAATGCATATTTTAATTTTAAAATCTCACTGACCTTGAGCAAAGTTGAAAAAAAAGACCTTGACCTTTGATGACCTTATGTCTTCATGTATCCATTTATGGGCCGGAATACCCAATGCTACATACCAAGTTTCAAGGTCATGGGCCTTTTGGTTCTGGAGAAGAAGATTTTTGCTGGGTTTTTACCATATATGGGCATGGTGGCCATCTTGGTCATGTGACCCAGACCCCGGGTATAATCTTTCGCTCCCCCATCCCACTGAGACTCCATATAAATTTGGCTACAATCGGCCCAGTGGTTTCAGAGGAGAAGATATTTGAAAATCTTGACACGGATGGACGGACCAACTGACCTTGACTTTAAGTGACATAATAACTTCATTTGTTCATTTAGTTGACCATGTATACCAAATACTGTACCTTGGACTTAAATAGTTTCTGAGAAATCCACTGTTTAAGCATTTTCCCATATAAAAGCCTAACATACCAAAGTTGACCTTGTCATAAATTAGGTCAAGGTCATTGCAAGGTCATCATTTGTATAAACTATGATGGGCCCTCATGCCAATTATACATACCAAGTTTCAAGGTCATAGGCCTTTTGGTTCTGGAGAAGAAGATTTTTGAAGCGTTTTAACCATATATGGACATGGCTGCCATCTTGGTCATGTGACCCAGATACCCCGAAAAAAACTTTCGTTCCCCCAACCCTTGGAGGCTCTATATAAAGTTTGGCTTTGATCAGCCCAGCGGTTTTGGAGAAGAAGATATTTGAAAATCTTGACGACAGATGGACCGACTGAATGACCTTGACCTTTAGTGACATAATATCTTCATTTGTTCATTTAGTCGACCATATATACCAAGTATTGTACCTTAGACTTAAATAGTGTCTGAGAAATCCACTGTTAAAGCATTTTCCCATATAAACGCCTAACGTACCAAAGTTGACCATGTCATTAAATTAGGTCAATGTCATTATTTGTATCAACTATGATCGACCCACATGCCCAATGCTACATACCAACTTTCAAGGTCATAGGCCTTTTGTTTCTGGAGAAGAACATTTTTGAAGGGTTTTTACCATATATGGGCTTGGCGGCCATCTTGGTCATGTGACCCAGATATCCCGAACAAACTTTCGTTCCTCCAACCCACGGAGGCTCCATATGAAATTTGGCTTTGATCGGCCCTGTGGTTTCAGAGGAGAAGATATTTGAAAATCTTAATGAAGGATGGACCAACATCGTGACCTTGACCTTTAGTGACATAATATCTTCATTTGTTTATTTAATCGACCATGCATACCAAGTATTGTACCTTGGACTTAAATAGTTTCAGAGAAATCAACTGTTTAAGCATTTTCCTATATAAAAGCCTAGCATACCAAAATTGACCATGTCATAAATTAGGTCAAGGTCATCACAAGGTCATCATTTGTACAAACTATGATAAGCCCGCATGCCCAATGCTACATACCAAGTAACAAGGTCATAGATATTTTGGTTCTGGAGAAGAAGATTTTTGAAGGGTTTCTACCATATATGGGCATGGTGGCCATCTTGGTCATGTGACCCATATACCCAGAACAAACTTTCGTTTCCCCAACCCATGGATACTCCATATAAAATTTGGCTTTGATCGGCCCAGCAGTTTCGTCGGAGAAAATATTTGAAAATCTTGACAACGGATGAACAGACCGAATGACCTTGACCTTTAGTGACATAATAACTTCATTTGTTCATTTAGTCGACCATGTATACCAAGTATTGTACCTTAGACTTAAAGGCCCCATAGCTCTATCAGCATGAAATATTTTATCGTGAGGTATCGCTGCAAACTTCTCACTACAGTTTCGCCATTGATTATTATCGTGATTGGCCGTCTTTGAAAAATCAAAACGTCCTTGAGTTCACCATACAATATATTTGAAAAAATAACTAGGTCATTTTAGTTGCCAACCAAAATGACCTACTTTCGAACACAAGGTTCAAGAGGTAAAAATGCAAGGTACAGGCGTTTAACAGTTGATAAAAATGCAATGTAAAAAAATATTAAGCAAGGATCCCATTGATTGTGCCGCAGTTGCATTATTTCATTGCTTATCGGGGAACCACTGACGGAAACCGTATTTTTATGGACAGACTTATCATTTTTCCAAAATACCTTGTTCCGTCTTTTTTGCCAGTTATATGATACGAAAAAGCACATCAACCAAAATCTTTTCATTGATTCTGAAGGCTGAACATGTTTCATAGTGATTTGTACTTTGACGATTTTTACCACTGGTAGGACTATGGAGACTTTAAATAGTTTTTGAGAAATCCACTGTTTAAGCGTTTTCCCAAATAAAAGCCTAACGTACAAAAACTAACCACGTCATAAATTAGGTCAAGGTCATTGCAAGGTCATCATTTGTATAAACTATAATGGGCCCGCATGCTCGATGCTACATACCAACTTTCAAGGTCATAGGCCTTTGGGTTCTGGAGAAGAAGATTTTTGAAGGGGTTTAACCCTACATGGGCTTGGCGGCCATCTTGGTCATGTGCCCCAGATACCACGAACAAACTTTCATTCCCCCAACCCATGGAGGCTCCATATAAAATTTGGCTTTGATCGGCCCATCGTTTTGGAGGAGAAGATATTTGAAAATCTTGATGACGGATGAACGGACCGAATGACCTTGACCTTTAGTGACATATTTTTTTCATTTGTTCATTTAGTTGACCACGTATACCAAGTATTGTAACTTAGACTTAAATAGTTTCTGAGAAATCCACTGTTTAAGCATTTTCCCATAATAAAGCCTAACGTGCCAAAGTTGATCATGTCATAAATTAGGTCAAGGTCATCGCAAGGTCATCATTTGTATAAACTATAATGGGCCCGCATGCCCGATGCTGCATACCAAGTTTCAAGGTCATAGGCCTTTTGGTTCTGGAGAAGAAGATTTTTGAAGGGTTTTTACCATATAGGGCTTGGCGGCCATCTTGGTCATGTGACCAAGATACCACGAACAAACTTTTGTTCCCCTAACCCATGGAGGCTCCATATAAAATTTAGCTTTGATCGGCCCAGCGGTTTTGGTGGAGAAGATGTTTGAAAATTTTGACGACGGATGGACCGACATCGTGACCTTGACCTTTAGTGACATAATATCTTCATTTGTTCATTTAGTTGACCATGTATACCAAGTATTGTACCTTAGACTTAAATAGTTTCTGAAAAATCCACTGTTTAAGCGTTTTCCCATATAAAAGCCTAACGTACCAAAGTTGACCATGTCATAAATTAGGTCAAGGTCATCGCAAGGTCATCATTAGTACAAACTATAATGGGCTTGCATGCCCGATGCTACATACCAAGTTTCAAGGTCATTGGCCTATTGGTTCTGGAGAAGAAGATTTTTGAAGGGTTTTTACCATATATGGGCGTGGCGGCCATCTTGGTCATGTGACCCAGGTACCCCGAACAAACTTTCGTTCCCCCAACCCATAGAGGCTCCACATAAAATTTGGCTTTGATCGGCTCAGCGGTTTTGGAGAAGAAGACCTTTTAAAATGGTGGACGGACGACGGACGGACTACGGAGGCCTGCCTGTACTATAAGCTCACCTCTGAGCCTTCGGCTCAGGTAAGCTAAAAATGTATAAAATTAGAGTTGAAAGGGATTTTTCTGAAACTTGTAACAAATTATCATATTAATGTAAGCTTTATGTCTTGATCAACATTTTGTCCCCCAGTGGTTATCTGCCCCTGACACAAGCTGTATACATGTATGAAATCATGCCAAAAATCTATATTAAATCAGATTTTTGGTATACCTTGATGAAATTTCATAGAAAGGATTTAAATAACATAAGCTTTCTGTTACAAGTAGTATTAAGTTCACATAGGTTACCTGCCCCTGCCCCAGAGCTATATACATGTACAAAATTATGAAAAAATTCTGTATAAAATCATAAACGAACAGGATTTTTCTGAAATTTGCAACACATTGTCTAGGTAATATAAGCTTCATGTCATGATAAAAAAATGTATAAAAGATAAAAGGGGTATATTGGTTTGCTGTGGCGGGGTATTCAGTACGCAGTCGTTTACGATGCTTTTATTTGTTTTTGCTTATGCTTTATGTTTGTATCAATTTCGTGAAAATACACTAATTAGTATGAAAAGTTATTAAGTTGACTTGATTTAGATTTACATACAAAACATTGAAAAGGGGCATAATTCTGACAAAAATTATAATATTTTTTTTTATTTAGTTCTTTTCATGTTTTAAATGTGTAACAAGCTACTTTCAACCATTTTTACGTTATTGAGCGGATACTATAATTGAGCCATTTCTTAACGGTTTTAAAGCCATAGAGCGGATACAATTTCTATACAGAAAATTACAAAAGGGATACCTTCGTAAAAACTGTCTCTTTTTCTGGACATTGTCTGATGATGCTTTATACATGTATTCGTACAAAGTTTCATGAAAATATCTCGAACGTTGCTACATGTAAAGTTATAGAGCGGACATCATTTCCATACTAAAATTACAAAGGAGCACAATTCCGTAAAAGTATAGATGGAGTTACAGTTCTTATTGTCTGTATATGTGTACCAAATTTCGTGAAAATATCTCAAAAGGTTAAAGAGTTATGGAGCGGACACGTTTCCATACTAAATTTAAAAAGGGTCCTAATTCCGTATAAATGTAGATGGAGTATCAGATTTTGTTCGCTACAAATTGTCTGATGATGCTTTATATTTGTACATGTTCCAAAATTTTCGTGAAACTATCTTTTACGGTTTTATATTTGTATCAAGTTTTGTGAAATATCTCAAATCTCAAACGGTTTCAGAGTAATGCAGCAGACACGACTTGTGATGGACAAACGTACAGACGGACGAACGGGCACAGACAGACGGACACACAGACAATGGGAAAAACAATATATCTCCCACCCCCACCCCAAACACACACACACACACACCAGCACCCCCACCCCACGGACATAATTCTTAAAAGCTAGAATTTTTTGAAGTAAAATACACGTCACAGAACAAATAATTGAATGGTAGTGGACTGGTCCCGAAAGGTAAGACACCTTACACAACACTGCAGCGAAGTAATGCTGCAACAGTAAGGCAGAACTTACCTTTAAACAGTCACCAATATTTGTTTTAACTTTTTTCCTTTCTTGGCTCCTTTCTTGTTGTTGTCGGGGTGGTCGTGGTCGGGCAATGGTGAGGGGTAACTTTCAGTGCCGTGGCGTGCTACTTATTTGGCTAATAGTAGGGCAGGGGCCTACTGTACTTGCAGTAGGTGCGGTTAGGGGTTGTTTGACCATTTTTCTCTCCTCAGTCATCTCTTTCCTTTCTCCCTCTCTCTGGAAGACGGCTCGATATAGACTGAAATACTGTCTCAAAGAGCCGTTAAACCCAAAACAACCCAACCAACCATATTCTTTCTTGTTTGACAGCCGTTTTTCAGTTTCATTTCCAAAATATAATCGTCCGCGGAACATTCCGTAAATTTTACGGTAAAAGACCTGACAACTGGCTGCCAGGCCCTTTACCATAACTAGAGCAAGTGAGCAGGGGCTCACGTATAACCCCGACCAGCGCCACCGCCTAACGAAACCACCGCCTAATGATACCAATTTTATACATGGAATGAACCTAGAAGTAAACTTAGTCACCTATCAAATGGTTCCATCAAAGTATATTAAAAACATCAGCAAAGAGTACAAACTCAACACAAAACTTTAATGAACACATACAAGTCTATTTCCATGGGCTTACTCAACACCAGCATCAGCATCCAGATGATGTCAACTAATCTCCATGAACACATAGAAACACAAAGCTAGTCATATATCAAACTGTTTCATCAAAGGATGTTTGAAATATAAACAAAGAACCTAAACTTAATGCACAGCTTTAACACAAATTTACAAGTCTGTGACCTTGACCTTTGGTAAGTAGCTATGAACCTAATATTAAACCTAGTCAACTATCAAAAGGTTCCAGCAAAGGATATTGGAAATAAAAAGAAGAATATAAACTTAATGCAAAACTTAAACGCAACTGTTTGAGTCTGTGACCTTGACCTTAGGTCAGCAGCAGCATCCAAATGAAGTCAATTATTTTGCATTAACATAGATGTAATATAAACCTTGTCATATATCAAAAGGTTTCTTGAAGGAGGTTGGAAATATAAGCAAAGAATATAAACTTCACGCAAAACTTTAATGCAAATATACAAGTCTGTGACCTTGACCTTTGGTAAGCAGCCGCATCCAGATGATGTCAACTACTCTGTATGAACCTTAAAGTAACCCTAGTCAAATATCAAACGGTTCCATTGAATATTTGAAATATAAAAGAATATAAACTTAACCCAAAACTTTAACGCAAAACTTTAAGTCTGTGACCTTGACCTTTGGTCAGCAGCATCCAGATGATGTCAGCTATTCTGCATGAACATATATGTATACATGGTCACATATCAACAGGCTCCATCAAAGGATATTCGAAACATCAGCAAAAATTAAAAACTTAACGCAAAACTTTAGCGCAAATGTTAACGGACGGACAGACGGACAAACGGACGGACGGAAAGACGAAAACTATATACCCCTCGACATACTTCGTATGTCGGGGTATAATTATGTGGCTGTTACTGTAGCTTATCAATATGCAAATTAGTTGCACTGTTTTTAAACTTTGCTTTGAATCTCATATTTAATTTATTAAGGGGGTGGTCGTGGTCGGGCGATGGTGCTAGGTACCTTTATGTGACGGGGCGTTCTACAGTAGGACTAGAGCCTGCTGTGCTTGCGGTAGGTGCGGGTCGGGGTCGTTTGGACATTTTCCTCTTCCCCTATTGGAGACACCTAGATAGACTAAAATACTGTCTCAAAGAGCCGTTAAACCCGAAACAACCAACCAACCAACCAAAATTAATTACATGTAACTAAAGAAATGCGTATTGAAAGTCGGCCTGTTACACAATAAGGTCCCTTGTCATATTAACAGTAAGGTACCATTACGAACCTTTACGGTACGGGGCCGTGCAGCTTTTAATGTAAATCTACGGGATTTTTAGTGTGTGCATAATCTGCAAGATAATGCTCGAGAACTTGACCACGGGGGGTAATACCAATTTGGCTACCTGTGCTTTCGACCGAGTCTGTACTTTCGACAGAGAATGCGATCGTAAGCATTACCAATAACGGTAAATGGTACTATTGTTAATGGCTGTCGACCGAGCTGATACTGCCGTCGATTGTCTCGGACGACAGCCACTTTTGCATGTATGGTAATTGACTGACTCGGTCGAAAGCACAGGTAGTCAAATTGGTATTACCCCCGTGTTGACCAAACGGAATAAACACAGTAGTGTTTTACATGCTTTGACCGTGAATTAATGTGTGTTGGGGGGGGGACTTACATGCCAAATGTAAAAATCATATACATGCCTATACGCCAAAAATAGTTTACCTCCTGTACGGGGCAAGTCATTTATTACCATGATGGAGGGGGGGGGGGGGGGGCGGGGCCGGGTACATTCAGGATGGTGGGGGGGGGGGGGGGGGGAGAGGGTGAGATCGGAATTTTCATTTGGTTATCTACTGGGGTCAAAAATCATTTAGCAATAAAGCAAGGGTGGGGGTGGGTGGGTGGGGTGGGTGGGATCATAAATTTTGTCAGGCATTATGGGGGCAGGGGAGGAGTCAGAATTCTTCCACCAGTCTTCATTGTAAAAAAAATGTCTCGGCTTCCGGGGGGCTACTACACACCCCAGACCCCCATTACCCTTACATTTTCAGACCAGTTCTATTCCTTTGTCTTCAAAACATTTGCAAAAAAAATGATGCCCGCTTCAAGTCCTGAAAATAATATTTTCATTGCATTGCTTTGTTAGTAAAACAGTAGATCTAGAAGTCATGCCAATCAGTAAATTTAATGCCTGCGTTTGTCACATCAAATCTCCGGGTGCCTGTCATCACCAAAACTGCTTTCACTTCTGGGGGCTGGGCCCCCAGTCCTCCTCCTTAATAGTATTAACAACTTTATAGACCATTCAGCATCAGATTTCTGGTTGACCATATGCAGAAAATATGAAGAAAACATTGAATGGACCATTATTCTGTATAAATAATTGACCTATAACAAGAGCTGTCGCCTGACAGCATAGCTCGCCTGAATTGGTGCTTGCCCATCACACAGCCGCTATGGTGGCGTGGACTGCTATGCGTAAATTTTCATGCAAGCATGTCCATAATGAAACACATTTATTAACAAAACCTATCTCAGAAATAAGTCTTGAAATAAAATTTAAAAAAAATAGAAAAGAAAATGAAATTAAATTTCAAAGTCCATGAGCTTGAGGTAAAAAAAAAGTGATGGGTAGGGGGAAGGGGTTGGGGGTTGGGGGGGCTATGTGGACTGCTATGCATAAAACTTCATGCAAGCATGTCCATAATGAAAACACATTTATAAACAAAAGCTATCTCAGAAATAAGTCTTAAAATAAAATTAAAATAAAAAAAATGAAATGAAATTTCAAAGTCCATGAGCTTGAGGTAAAAAACTTGGTGGTGGTGGGGGGGGGGGGGGGGGGGAGAGAATTCATCTATGGGTTCAGGAGATATGTGTCTTTAAAAAACTTTAACCAAAACATCCAATCAATAAAAAGACAATATTCTAAGTCCATGACCTTGACATCAAGGTCACAGAGGGGGGTGGGGGGTAGTACCTTCGAAAACTATAGACCAATATCTAACTTTAATGCAAGTATCAAAGGAATCCATCCATGGGTTAAGGAGATATTGGGCTTTATAAAACTCTAACCAAAACATCCAGTCCAAAAAAAAACTACCAATTTTCTAAGTCCATGACCTTGACATCAAGGTCACGGAGTGGGGTGGGGGTGGTACCCTGTTAAACATTAGACCAATATCTAACTACAGTGCGAGTATCGAAAGAATCCATCCATGGGTTAAGGAGATATAGGTCTTTAAAAAACTTTAACCAAAACATCCAATTCGAACGCCGACGCGGACGCTGACGCGGACGCCGTGGTGACAACAATAGCTCTTCCTGAACTTTCCTTCAGGCGAGCTAAAAATGAGAAAATGTTTATTGACTTTCATAGGTTTGACTGAGGTTAGTCTGACATAAAATAGGTGGTCATTATCATGTAGATGGAGGGTTGTTGCGGTGTGTGTGGGGGGTTGTCATTAGGTCATTAACTTTTTTGTTTTTGTCACCTATCTTGTGTGTGTGTCTGTGGGGGGGGGGGGGGGGGGGGGGGGGGGGCAAAGGGCGGGCTCGAAAAAAATCTGGTGAGTGGTTGGGGGGTCATAAAAAAATTTCAGAATCAGTCTGAACATGTACCCCCCCCCCACCACCACCAACCCTCCCCCATCTGTAATAAATGACTCGTCCCTAACATAGAGAATTAAAATGTGCGGATGCCATGAACTCAAACTATAATTTTTGTCTGTCAAAGATTACTTGAAAGAGTCAAAGCTTCAAAACCTTTAAAAATGACAAAACCTGTACATGCAGACATTTTGTATCTTGAAACTTACATAAGACTTAGCACAAGCTGCAAGAGAAAATAAATTCTGATTGAAGATCCTGCAGAAGCAAGGAACAAAACAGAGAAAAGAAATTAGCAGACTCTGACTAACTGAGTCTGTTCATTGTGCACTCGCCCAGTGATCCCCAAGTCGCAGTCATGGCCTCAGAACTGGCTTCATGATGGTCACTTACCCGCCCGTTCAGAAGCTGCATGTTTTTGTTTTGTCTGACGGCAGCTCTCGGCGTTTTATTCGAAAGAGCTCAACTTAATCACTTTTACTTTATATACAATTATTCATGCATAGAAAAAATAATAAAAAACAAATTAATTTTAAAAAAATGCATAACTTTGCTCGTAACATAAACCAATTAATACGTGTGATATTGGCTTCTAACGATATTCGTTAATCTTAACGACACCCCTTACCCTGTCGTTTATCCAACGACATTGTTAACGATTCTCAAACTAGCGACAACGTAAACGACTGCTTCGTAGTATAATTGATTCTGTTCATTTAACTAATTGAACGTTGTTATCAAGGCCAAGGTCAATATGTAGCCAATCGTCTTCAGAGATCGCTTCTGTAGGCATCGCCTGATAACATTTGCGCAAGCGCAGTTCTAAAGTGACATGATATCATGTTATCATACCCCTGTTATCAGGTGAATTTTGCAGCATATGCATGATGAATATTGTTATGACTTCGAAATCATTATCCAAATGACTTTTAAATCATGTCAATGATAATTCTCTTGTTTTGTCTGATAGGTAGATGGCCAGAAAAATTGTGCTAAATCATTTTGAAACATGCATAAATGTAGAAGTTATGGCCCGAACAAATCCGGACGGATGCACGCACGCACATACACCGAGCTGAAGTTGTGACTCTCTGCATGCGGGCTCGACAATAAAACAAACGCTACACTCCGTAGACCACTACATGTATCTTCCTTTCCTAGGTCCTTTCTGGAATCATATTCGGCCCACTATACATGTATGTGGAAAAAGGGGAATCAGTGTGGCAGTCAGAGACATGAGTGTCACTAAATGTAGTGGTGGTGTCCGCCTTAAACAGTACATTTACATTGCAAAAAAAAAACACAAACTGAAGTCATCTTGCTGCTCATTAACAGTACAGAGAATCATAATGCAATTCACAAACTGGAAGCAAGTTCGTCTCTGCCTAGCTGGTTTCGAGTGATGAAACTTAAATTTAAATCTATGCCCTATCATCATACATAAGGAAGGAAATAATTTATCTTTTTTAAAGTTCTTTTTCCGGCCTGTTTGCGCATTGTCACAAAACACTAAACGAGGAAACACAAAGTATACGCCACTGACAGCGACAATGTTAGACGACGCCGAAAAGTAATACATATACATGTACCTAGTTTCTGCTAGACGTAGGCGAAACAAAAACTGTTAATTAAAATTGAATAAATCCAAGAAGCTCTGAAATGCATCATTATGAGGCATGTTTGTCAAGAACCTGCCCACATGTTTAGATACGAGTATGTATATACAATTATAGTAGAATAAAACCAATAAAATCTTATCAGCTGGTGAACACCAAATAACCCTATATGACCTTTGCTAGTGTCGAAATTACTTAATATTTGCAGTTTCTGGTCGCAGAAGATACTAGTAAATGTGACTGAGTTTCCCGGCGTATTGATGCTTTGCATCTGCACTGGTATGAAATCTTTACTAATAGCATGTGTGGAACTTTTCTGCAAAATGCCTCGTGACAAAGATGTTGCTGTATATTGTATTAGAATTGTTAGTGGAGCGTGTCGTCACTCTTACAAGTCGGACCTAGGCAAAGGCCGTGTTCGACTGGGCCTTTCGTGTTTAACGATTTTTAGTCGGAAGCACATAGGGTAGAGTCGGGTAACTTCGGACAATGGGTAAATTCGGACATACCATTGCAAACAGTGAAAATCCAGATGAGACGGCTCATCATGAGCGTCTCATCAGGATTTTCACTGTTTTCCCTATTAATTTTGTTTTAATTCCAAACAACTGATATACAAAGGAAACAATGTGACTGTCCGAATTTACCTGCTGTCCGAAGTTACCAGACTCATCCCAAAGTCCTCCACGCTAAAAATAGCGAAGCAAGAAACGCCCAGTCGAACACGGCCAAAGGTTTTTTTTTTAGGAAACGTGTGATAAACTAATGTATGAGAAGTATGAACGCATAAAGTACTAAAAAGTAAAATTTATTTGTTCATTATTTACAAAAGTATTAAAAATCACTATTACATATACATGAGACAGACCATGAGAAAGCTGGTCTTCAGGAGTATTAAAACTATATGCTCGGTTCGCCGTTGCAGAGTTAGCAGAAACGGACAGTGCCTACTCTGACCAGACTACTGACATGTAAGGTTTATGGGTACATTGCCTTTGTTTTCCCACCATTTTCAAAGGGAGACAACCGCTGTGATTTCCCGTTTGCTTCCCTGGTCTTTGGGCAACAAAAACCTTCCAAAATGGTGTTAACTCTTAAGAAAAGACTTTACTTAGAAAGGAGCAAGTTCTTTCCGTTAAAATAGACTTCATGTTCGAAGGTCTATGTTGTCTAGTGAAGTAAACAGGATGGCAAATAAAGAGGTGTACTCATCCCAGCAGGCACATAACGCTGACTCAACATTGAATCAACCTTGATTCAACGTCATGACGTTGAATCAAGGTTGATTCAATGTTGAGTCAAGGTTGTGTGCCCAGTGGGCATACGCCTTAAGGGAACACATCATGCTTTATGAAGACCCAGAAAAAGATCTCGGACTTATCAACAAAGACAGTTCTATTCTTGACTTTTGTCGCCTGTGTCTGACAACAGTATGTAGTCACTGAATTTTATGTGAGACATCCATTTTTCTGTCCTTTAGCATTCTCAGATTTAGAGATGAGCCTTTGCCCAATTAAAATCCTGAAAAAGACAAAGAAAGAAATTTATGTTCAACTTGAAAAAGGCAAGAGGGCCATGCCGACCCTTAATATCGGGAGTGGTATTATGGTGCTGGGTATATTTTCCGGTGCCGGGACGTCCTACTGATTTGGGGATAAAAGTAAAGCAAGGACCTACTGTGCTTGCAGTAGGTGCGGGTGAGGGTTGTTTGGGACATTTTTCTCTTGTCTATTATTTCTCTCTTCTTTCTCCCTCTCTTTTGGAGGTGGCCCGATATAGACTGAAATACTGTCTCAAAGGCCCGTTAAACCAAAAACAACCAACGACCCTTCATAGCTAATCTTAATCTAAGTTACACTATCCAAAATCATCATACCCAACGTAGCATCATAAAGATTTTTTAATTCAAACTTTAACACGCTTTTTCCAAAAATTACCGCATCCTCGTCAAGAGTACTTAGCTAAGTTGTGTACTGAGGTGCCCGAAAGGCCATCTACATATTTTCAGTCAAATTGGTCTAGTCATTCTGGAGAAGAAATCGTTTGACTGATTTTCCCCATTCTTATGCATGGCGCCCATGATAAATTTATTACCCTATTTGTTCCCTTCCCCTCTTCTCTGACTATTGGTGCTATGTGTGTGGCTAATTATGCACAAAAACTCACCCTTTCGTCATCAAACATGAACGCCACCACCGGCGTCAATCTCCCGTCATTACCATACATGGAGAACTGCATGACACCACAACCTGAAAATGGAAGCAAAAACACAATAGTAGTAAAGGGTGACACTATAGGGACTCCCGGTAGTCCCCATAGTGGCACCCTTTACTACTCACAATACATATATGAGCCGCGACACGACAAAATCAACAAAGTGACATGTGCGCCCAGCTAAGACCCAGATCAGCCTGGGCTTCTACCCAGTTTTATCAGAGTCTTTGTTGTCCGCATGGAGCTAGCTTACCGTAGCTTAGCTACCCTTTCAGTGCACAGCGAAGACTCTGGTCAGACTGGGCGGATGCCCAGGCTGACCTGAGTCTTTGCTGGGTGCACACGCCTTTTTTTGCGTAGAGGCTCATGTTATTTCACCAGAGCCACTGTTTTACACCAAAAGCGCTAAAATTTGAAAATAACTGAATTCGCAAACAGCGTAGATCCACCGTCATAAGATGGTTCATAAGATGAAACGATTTAAGTGTTTTTGATTTTCTGTGCTTTGTTTTCGTGATACATTCCGGTGATCACTGATAAACTTCATCTTTAGAGACAGGTCGTCGGTAAGTACACATTACATTCCTTTTCAATTTCTTTGAAAAAAAATGTTTAAACTACATACACAATATACCATTTTTGTAAAATAATATTTAACTGGCCGAGTTGACCCGGCCGAGTTGACCTGAGGCTGAGTTGACCCGGGGGCCGAGTTGGTTACAGGCCGAGTTGACCCGTGACCATTTCTGCAATGCAAATGCTGTCTGGAGGGTTGAAAAAGCTAAAATTTGCATTTTCTAACACTCGAGCATAGCCCAAAATGGTGAGAATTATGTTTTTGAAAATTCACCACTTCAGTATGTCAAGGCCTCAAAACAACATTTGAAATTTTAGTGTCCCCATCAAAGTCCATGCAGTACCATTGCAATTTCCATAATCGAATTCAAGTGTAAACATTGTTCACTAACGAAATCCTTGCATAGACAGACCAGACATACCCTCTAAGAATCATTATCTGAGCCGCGACACGACAGAACCAACAAAATGGCAACCGTCCAGTCTGATCAGAGTCTTCACTTTGGAGCTAATGTAGACCCTTAGCTACCCTTTAAGCACACAGGAAAGACTCTGGTCAGACTGAGCGGATGGCCGAGGCTGATCTAAGTCATCGCTGGGCGCACATGCCACTTTGTGTGTTTTTTTTCGTGCGGTGGCTCATCTGTTGGAGACAACAGCTGATTCAGGACTTTCGAGAAAAAGTAAAGCCCGATGTACTTTAGTTGTGGATGTTGTACATGCCTTTAAGATACTTTTGCACGCCCAAAGAGTTAAGCTTACCTTCTGGATTTCTGCACGTGGTATCTTTCTTAAGATCTACCCTATGGAAGCTGTCAATCATAATGTGTACGTCATCCCTGTCTTGAATCTCTGAGAACTGATTTATTCTGGTGTTTTGTCCACGTGACTCGTACACATTACCGTGCGTCACATCAGCAAGATTCAGCGTTCGCCCAGCTAATACATGAAGAAAAGTTACTATTTTAATTCTAAGTATTTGGAATTTTGGATCAATCGTTTCGAGCAAACAGTAACCTAGCCCCGAGGTTATAAAACTCTTTTTGTGCTCAACTCAGCTGAGCATGAAATTTTCTCTGCTGATAAATATGAAAATGCCAACTAATGTTGGCATTTCCATATTCATAAGCAGAGAAAATTTCATACTCAGCTAAACTGAACAAGAAAATGACTGTACAAATCTGTAATTTGCTATTTGTTAGCAGGTAAAATTATATGCTCAGCTGAGTTGAGCATAAAATATTTATTTATAACCTCGGGGCCTGATCAGGCTCTTCACTGTCTGCCATTCCACCTGCCCATTTTGGAGCATTAGAGTGGAGTCGGGTAATGTCTGACAGCGGGTAAATTCGGACATACCATTGCAAACAGTGAAAATCCGGATGAGACGGCTCATAATGAGCCGTCTCATCAGGATTTTCACTGCTTGCCCAGTTAATTTAGTTTAAATTCCAAACAACTGACATATAAAGGAAACAATATCACTGTCCGATTTTACCCGCTGTCCGACTTTACCCGACTTTCCTATACTGCAGTGTAAGACCAATCGTCCCGTTTTTAATGTCAGTACAGAAGTAAAGGGACAATCACATGAGTTGTTTCCCCTTCAGCTGAAAGACATGGAGGTGTAACCACCCCGCCCATTGGAGTCCGCGAAATAGATAGGCTGCCTGGTGCCTCTGCTGGTTCAGCTCGCTTGTAGCTGTAGAAGGATGGGCTGAGTGTCATTACACCGGGTAGGCGGCAATCAAAAACGCTCTTAATCGATTAACGCAAATCGCAAAACAGCGTTTTCGATTGCAAATTGGTGCCAATTTGCAATCGAAAACGCTAACGCTGTTTCTAACTGATTTTGATCCGCGTTTGTCGATTGCACGAGCGTTTTCGATTGCCCGGTGTGGTTATATATCTCTGGATCAGTAAAAGTCAGACAAATTCGGAGGCAACGTCTCGACATGACTGAAATATTGTTTACTTGGACGTTAAACCACAACTCAACAACAGAGGAGGTGAAGGCGAAATAAATTTCGAAGAAATATCACGCCACCTCCCCTTCCTCCCCTCCTCCCACATCCCCGGAAACAACAAACGCATCAGAAAATCTAAAATAGCAAATTCAGTTCAGTTAGGTCTGTTAATGTGGTGTAGAAATACAACGTCGCAATGTTACTTCCAGTACCGGACAGCGAAACACCGAATGTGCCCAACAATTCAAAAAGACAAACAAATCAGCCGCGACACGAGAAAACCAACAATGTGGTTGTACGCCCAGCGCAGACTCAGATCAGCCTGGGCATCCGCCCTGTCTGATGAGAATCTTCGCTGTCCGCATTAAGCTAGCTTAGACCCTTAGCTACCTTTTAAGCCCGCAGAAAAGACTTTAATCTGACTGAGTTGATACCCAGGCTGATCTGAGTCTGCGTTGGACGCACAACCACAATGTTGATTTTGTTGGTTTTGTCGTGTCGCGGCTCAAATATAATCTGCACTATAATGAAGTAGGAGAAAGCATTCTGCGACACTACACTTAACCCCAGCTGCAGTGAAGATGAAGGCAAACTATTCGAGGTGAGAGGTTTTCTTATACATGTATGAGCCACGACACGAGAAAACCAACAAAGTGGTTGTCCGCCCAGCACAGACTCGGATCAGCCTGGACATCTGCCAAGTTTGACCTGACTCGTCGGTAAGAGCTCTAAGGGTAGCTTAGGGTCTAAGCTACCTCCATGCGGACAGCCAAGACTCTGATCAGACTGGGCGGATGCCCAGGCTGATCTGAGTCTGCGCTGGGCGCACAACCACTTTGTTTGTTTTCACGTGCCGCGGCTCATATCTACAATTACAGAACAGTAGTTACCTCTTCCATCCAGTCTAAAATCAGCAGAATCTAACAAAATCTTTTGATTTCCTATCAACATCATCTCATACTGATCGTTGAGGTCAAGGTCACCAATGATGACATATGCCTTGTCGATCGGAAGCGTTATATTGCTCAGTGAATTGTTCTTCATACTATTGTAGACCAATGTTAGCATCCTCTGGAAAAGAACCGTATTTTTTTTTATTTTTTTTTTTTCGTTTTGTTTTTGTTTTTATGGTTTTTATGGCCCTTTCAAGAATATTTCACATTTGTCGAGCCAATCGTTAAACTAAGTTAGGCGTTCTGCTGTGCGCGAGCCGATGGTGAGACACCTAGCGTTTAAGAGTCGCACTCCATGAGGCCACGGAGGCAGGTACAAAAAACTGGGCTACCCTAAATATTGGGTCAGCATAAGTTGTACGGTCTTATCTCCATATTTTTTCCATTACGACATTATATTTTTCTACCATTTATACAGTCAGCTCTCGATATCTCAAAGTCGAAATTCGTATCAAACTACTGATATCTCAAAGTAAATTTTCTGGCTCCAGAAAATTTACTTTGAGCTATCAGTAATTCGAGATGACATGAAATGAAATGTATACTATAACAGAAAATCTGTCCAAACTATACTCCTTGATTTAAGGGAAACCTTGAGATATCATTTTTCGACATATCGGGAGTTACTGTACTATGGGAAACAACAGTTGTGACTTCCAGTTTGCTTCCTAGAGTAACAAAACCCTCTTCGAAAGGGATCAACTCTTAAAAGAAAGAATTTGCTTCTTCAGAAGCAAATTCTTTCCTTTAAGAGCTGACCTACATTGAAATTGCAGGCAAAATTGAAAATGACAAGACCTGCTTCCCCGGAAAGAGTATCCACTCAACTTAAGTTATATGGGTACTTTTGCAAGGGAACTAACTCTACTGTTTTCTTATCCCCCCTCCCCCCCTCCCGCCCCCCACCCCATCCATCACCCTTTCTCAATCTTCAATTATCTTCTAATCAACTTATTATTAAGGACTTTGTTTCGCATTGCAATTATATACTGAACAAAAAAAGAAACGTTACATGTACTTTCCATGCATGTTTTCTTTGAACTGAATTAAGATTTTGCCAATGTTATTTTTTATTTAACTTACAAAAAGTATTCACAGTTCAGAAAATGAACATCACAACAAAAACTGCGAAATTAATGTCTTCAGATTAGTTTGAGTCAATCAGGGGTCAGAATTTGAAAGTGCCCTTTTGAGGTGCTTTTTGAAGACCCGTAATTCGCTCAAGTTGTCAGTCCATTAGAGCAAGTCACTTCTGAGATGTTTATCAGGCACTAGTTGTTACGAAAATGGTCCAACCGCCGCTTCCAAAGGGTTGATAAGTGAAGCACAAGACTTGGAATATCGCTTTTCAGGACACTCGACTCCGACTTTCATGGTATGCACTGAAAATCCCATAGACAATGCAAGTTGGTATACCACGGACAATTAACCAATTTGATCATTTTTATCATAATGAACCATTGTCTTGAAAAGCTGGAATAAGATCCATAAATTAAATGTTAAAAATTTATCGAAACGTACTGGTTAATCGCAGTAAATGATTTGCTATACTTTTAATTGCAAGGGAGATAATTTCAAAAACACAAAATCTTTAACATCTTATTTCTTTGAACTGCTTGTTAAATGTCATATGGTTCATTGGGTTTCTTATTGGCAGTTAGAAGGCAAATCCGAAAGGGTAAAAAATTAAGCGCTTGCGCATGCGCATTGAGCGTTTCACATTGTCAATGGTTTTTTCAGTCAGATAGGAATAATTCTGTAACAACTGGCGCAAATCGAAAACCGATTACTTCATAAGGTTTTCTGACAACTTGCATGCGATAGAATAATGTAGCAATATTTGGAAATATTGTTCTTTAGCTTAAAATTCATGAATAATCTATGTAACGTTTCTTTTTTTGTTCAGTATATTTTGCTATAAAGTCCACTGTATTTATAACAGTAAGAAAATTTATAATATTATTGTACTTACAAGTCTCATGGGGTTATCAAATTTCCACTGGACAATGACATTTCTGGGTCCAACCTGTTGGGCTGACAAACTGCCGGGGTCTGAAAATGTAAGCATAAAATGTACCTGAGGGTAACAGGCTATCAGATCTTTCTTTTACTGACAGGGTACTAACAGCCAAAATGTTCTCAAAGCTACTCTGAGGAACGACTTTTACGATATCAGTAGTTTTTTTCATTTGCCGCATTTCACAAGAGTGACTTGTAAACATGTCCTAAGCCATACTTTCAGCTTATAAGTAACAAAGGCTAAAACTAATACATGATGGTCCAGTGGGTGGTTAATATCATCTTATACCATCTCTTGTTCTTTGACTCGAAAAAGCCACAATAATTTCTTCTTGAAACTTTGCCAATACATCCCAGCAGGCACATGACGTTGACATGACGTCGTACTGACGTCGATGCGACGTCATGACGTCGCATCGACGTTAGTACGACGTCATTTTGACGTCATGTGCCTGCTGGGATGCGGTCGTTCAAAACTCACAACTGGATCAAAAGAACTCGTTTACTGCCAATGTCAGTTTGTGGTAGAATATGAATAACTTTTTGTAAATCTAGCTCAGCCTATCCTATTGCATCCTAACCTATCCTCTATCTCGTATTATTTATATGATTTTATAATAGTGTCGAAATTATAAACGTATTGCAAATACTTTCAGGTTTACGGTATTCTTACCTTTCGGCTCTCCCAAAGAGGCCTTGTGTAGTCTGTGGCCCATGTCCGGACCAGGGCAGATGAATTCACAACAAACTCCGGGGACAGGTTCCGGGTTCGGGCAGTCTGGCGGTACACACCCTACACTCATGCAAGCTTCTTTTCTGCCGCGTACGCACCGGCATGTGGTGCAGAGATCGGATCCTGGGTGATAGTCTCCATCATAAATATAGGATCCGTTGCCGGTAAGACATCCTTCTGTGAAATACAGAATAATGCATTGCTTAAGTAACAAAATAGCTCAAAAATACAGTTAACTCCCGCTATCTCGAACACTGATATCTCAAAGTATCTTCTTATATCAAAGAATGTACATGTATTTCCTATTTCTATTTACATTTCAGCTCCTGTTAACTCAAACTACTGATATCTCAAAGTAAATTTTCTGGTACTAGAAAATTTACTGTGAGATATCAGTAGTTTGGACTGAGGTTAGATTTCGAGATATCAAAAGCTGACTGAAAGGACTGAAAACAAGGCCCAAAGAAATTTGATAAATTTATGAGACTTTGGTACATACACGTGTATTATTTCTTGTCTTTCATCTGTAGCTAGCAATTACCATGTACACAAAACGCACGTCGGAAGTAAGACGCCATCTTTCTTTTCTAGCCAGCTCGATTGGGTTAGTTGATTACCCCGCGTTCCAAAGAGATGGGTGTGACTTCAACATGTTCTAGAGGTCCTCCGGCTTTGCGAAGACGGTCCTGTAGGACGCAGCCAAAGGCGAAAGAAGACGAGATAGACAGAAAATGTGAGAAGATAAAATTAAAGAACTTACAGAGTTGCAAGCACAACCAGGGCAGTTGAAAAGAGGACAAATTGGAGAAAGATTGCTGCAAGGTCATTTTGGGTGCCCCGTTATGAAACAGAATAGAAAAATAAAATGTATAACAGCTTCGAAAGCCAAGGGTTCTTAGTTAACTTTCGGTTCCTTACGTTCATCTACGCAAACCAAGGGTACGAAGTCCACTTATGAATGTAAGGAACAAACTGGACTTAGTATCCTTGGCTTGCGAAGATGGATCCGGATCTTTACACTTTTAACCAAATATTTACCTGAATTGTCCGTAGAGGTCCTGTTAAGTATGAGGCCTGTATCCGGACCAGGGCAGGTGAATTCGCAGCAAACCCCGGGGACAGGTTCCGGGTTCGGGCAGTCTGGCGGTACACATCCTACACTCATGCAAGGTCCCTTCCTGCCACGGACACATCGGCATGTGGTGCAGAGATCGGATCCTGGGTGATAGTCCCCGTCGTAAATATAGGATCCGTTGTTGGTTAGACATCTCTCTGAGAATTTAAGGAAATATCAAATTTAGGCAACAAAATACCTTCCATCTGATGCAATGAACACACAGAGAACTTAATGAAGTCATGAAAGTATATATACATGTATTTTAACATCTGTTGGAGCGTATACGTATTTTGTGTACTTTCATCATATATGCACTTCGTGGACATTAATATTAATTGATTTTAAGATAATTTTTGTAGAATACTGTTAAAGTTATAGTAGTGTTATTCTCCATGAGTCTGCTGAGCCGACCACTTAGAGACTAACAGACTGTATGATGGAGTTGAGGCCAAGACAAAGAAATCTCAGGCTTGTTTCCAGCTTATTAAGTCTCATGCGAGCCCTTATCTGAAAACGAGTCTGGAATTTCCTTGTTGAGGTCTCAAAAACTATTCATGATTACAGTATTTTTCTCATCATTATATGTAACTAGAAGGTTGTCCAGGGACAACTGGTCGAGCCCGCTGTTTGCTTTAGTGACCTATAAGTATGTCAAGACTAAGTAACTGCTTCACTCTAGAAAGAAGACAAAAAACATCATGCTTAGCCAGCATTTTCTCTTTTTTTCCAAATGTTCACAAAGGAAAATAAGTAGAAGTGATGACCCAGACAAGCTCAATTACAATATCTGATCTTCAAGTGTGACCTTGACCTTGGACCTACCCAAACACATATGTCACTTGACACTTCCACTCATCAAGAAGAACAATTGTGCCAAATTATTTTGAAATCCATCCGTAAATGTAGACATAATTGGCTCGGACAAGCTCAATTTATGACCATTTAATCATTTGACCGTCAAGTGTGACCTTGACTTTGTCCTTACTAGAACAAATGTTCCAAATGACACTTCTTCTCATCAAGGAGAACAATTGTGTTAAATTATTTTGAAATCCATTTGCAAATGTTGAAGTTATGGCTCAGACAACCTAAAATTATGGCCATTTATCATTTGACCTTCAAGTGTGACCTTGACCTTGGACCTACCAGAATAAATTTTCCAATGGCACTTTTAAATATCAAGGCGAACAATTTGCGCCAAATTATTTTGAAATCCATCCATAAATGTAGAAGTAATGGCTCAGACAAGCTCAATTTATGGCCATTTTATAATTTGACCTTCAAATTGACCTTAACCTAGGACCTACCTGAACAAATGTTCAAATGGCACTTCTATTCATCAAGGAGAACAATTGTGCCAAATTATTTTGAAATCCATCCATAAATGAGCCGCGACACGAGAAAACCAACAATGTGGTTGTGCGCCCAGCGCAGACTTAGATCAGCCTGGGCATCCGCCCAGTCTGATCAGAGTCTTCGCTGTCCACATGGAGGTAGCTTCGACCCTAAGCTACCTTTTGAGCACTAAACGAAGGGTCTGATCAGACCGGGTGGATGCCCAGGCTGATCTGAGTCTGTGCTAGGCCCACAACCACATTGTTGGTTTTCTCATGTCGCGGCTCAAATGTAAAAGTTATGGCTCGGACAAACTCAATTTATGGCCATTTTATCATTTGACCTTCAAGTGTGACCTTGACCTTGGACCTACCTGAACAAATGTTTCAAATGGCACTTCTACTCATCAAGGAGAACAATTGTGCCAAATTATTTTGAAATCCATCCATAAATGTAGAAGTTATGGCCCGGACAAATCCGGACGCACGCACGTACCCACGGACATACACCGAACTGACATTGTAACACTGTCCATTGCTTTAGTCTTCTAGATATTTTTCTATATATATACTTAGTAAAATAATTGAGGGATATCAAAATATTTACAAATTTTAACATGCATGCCTTTAATTGTACCGGGTATTTACAAATTTAGGAATATCTAATTAGAGTCACGCTCAAGTGGTCACAGTACAGTGCCACTTCAAATGTCATAACCCCCACCGCATAAATTCACAAACATGCATACTTATCACTATATTATTGTTAGTATTCATTTGAAGGAGTTGAATGGTTTACTATGAGAAGGATGTCATACCCCTTAAACGACAGTTACACAATAAATGCATTTGATAAATTTGCAAAAGTGCGCAATCCAGACTATCCCTGCTCACTGCCCTGGATGTTCCTTAGTTTAACCTTGATCACAAGCATAATAGTTGGCATCAGAGTATTTTATGAGGCATTTAAATGATCAGGCAATCTGCTTTTGCGGTTTACATGCAAACAATGTGATTCAAACTGCTTTTGAATTGCCTGTGAAATTTTCAGCAAGTGGTTAGTACATTTGTAGTAGTACCGTACTGTAACCACTGTAGTGTGACATAAATTGACCGTGCATTTAATTTGCATACGCCCGGTACTGTCATATACATGCAAACCTTATTTGGTACGTATTTTTCTGAACATCACAAATATGATGGAATTTTAATATCCCTCAACTGTTTTACTTAGTATAGTTCTATCTTGTTATTTTTCTTTGCATATGCATTTTACATGAATGACAGCGTTCTATCTTGTTATTTTTCCTTGTACATGCATTTAACATCGGAAATCTACAGTGAAATTTCCTGTACATCAATGGCTGTCAATTTCATACTATGAAAGCAAGTAGTATGACAGATGAAGTTGTTGACATTAACATGACGGGCCTGTCTAAGCAATTATTGGCAGCTTCAGACAGCTTTCATAACCTAAGCTGAGATGAGACAGCAGCCGGGAGAGAAAAATCTCAGACAGCTCTAAAAAGGAATAGTCTTGTCCAATGGGTGAGAATACTAGTATATTTCACTATCACTATAATTGAGCCGCGACAAGACAAAACCAACAATGTGGTTGTGCGCCCAGGGCAGACTCAGATCAGCCTGGACATCCGCCCAGTCTGATCAGAGTCTTCGCTGTCCGCATGAAGCTAGCTTAGACCCTTAGCTACCCTTTAAGCGCTTAGCGAACAGTCTAATCAGACTGGGTGGATGCCCAGGCTGCTCTGAGTCTGCGCTGTCGGCAGATCCACTTTGTTGGTTTTCTCGTGTCGCGGCTCATATATTGATTTGCCTCGAACTGTAACACAATCCTAGTTCAGGCCGACAAAGGAGACTCTGATCAGACTGTGAAATGTGTTTTATCAAACATACCTCCAGTCTGAGGTACAGAGGCAGACCTTTCACATGTAAAGGAACAACACGGTCCTGGAGTAGGTTTGGGATTCGGACAGTCTGTCGGTGGGTCACAGGCAATACTTCGACAGGCTACTCCTTGGCCACTTCGACACAGGCACTGGTAGCAGGGGTCAGAGTTGGGCTGGTACTGCTCGCCTTCTTCTATGATAGTACCCGCGTAGGAACTACATGACCCTGCAGCAAGTGTAACAGCGGTAGAATCGAACTTTAAAACAAGGCAATGAATGAATGAATGAATGACTAATGGGTTTATGGCCTTTTCAAAAGTATTTCAATCATATTGAGACGATGAAGGGATGATTATGAAAGGTTGTTTGCAATGGAACCCTGTTTACATGTACCTTTAGAAAGAAATCCGCCTCCAACGGGATTTAAGCAAGGACCGCTAGTTTAGCAGGCCAGTGCCTAACGTGCTGAGCTACCGGGACTCTTTTGGTCTCTGAAAACAGGTCGTACTCATTTTCATAAACTGCAGCGTTTCACATTGATTTGCATATTTATATCACGTCGTACCTTAGAGAAAACATTCAGATCAGCCTGTGCATCTGCACAGTCTGATCAAAGTTTTTCCTTTTCGCACTTACATTTTATGAATCCAGGAAAACCTTAAACGTGGTAAGTGAAGACTGGTCGGTTTACTCGGAAATGCAGGATGACTTGAGCCGCAACATGACGAAACCAAAAAGTGGCATGTGCGCTCAGCGGAGACTCTGATTATCCTAGGCATCCGCCCAGTCTGACCTGAATCTTTGCTGTGCGCTTAAATGGTAGCTAAGAGTCTAAGCTAGCTCCATGGGGACAGCGAAGATTCAGATCAGACTGGGTGGAAGCCCATGCTGATCTGAGTCTTCTTTGTGCGCACATGCTACTTTGTTGGTTTTGTCGTGTTGCGGCTCAATTGTGTATTTACTAAATTACGTTCATGGTTTTAAGTTCCTTTTCACGCGACACCAATCATTTAAATCGAAGCAATTAGCACAATTAGGTCAAAATTGAAACTGAATAGTTGCACCCACATTTTGGCCCGATTAACCGATCAGATCTTAGGGAGATAGGTGACAGGGTGCAACTACCCCTACCTTGGGGGACCCCAGCAAGGGTCCCTAACGGGTAACGGCGTCAATCCCCACTAAGATTTAAGGTCAAATTAAGGGACCTCAATCCTGTTCCCAGTTAAGAGGTAACAGGGAGAGGATTTCATTTAAGGACTTGCAACAAAGGGACCCTATACGGGTCCTTAGTAATCTTAAGGACTATAGTGGCCTACGGCCACTTGACTTGAGATTCGCGCAGCGCTGCCTCTGGGAGCGGCCTGGGGCCTGGTGGTTCCCTGGGTGTTGCCACAGGGGTTGGCCCTCGTTGCGCCCCTCCTCCATTTCCTGGACCCTGCTAATGTACTCCTTTTCTACGCATGCAGCAGCCGTAGGGCCTTACTAACGACTGGCATTCATGGACGGACGCTCGGCGCCCCGTTACTGCGGCTATGGATTCTTTCCGCTTAGGTGCGGGGGCAACGTCGATATGAGAATTGAAATACTACTACTACAATTAGGACTGAGCGTACCCCGAGAAAAGTCATATTCAACGTGTTCGTTCCGAATAGTCAGCGGGGTAGTCATGTCGGGCGATGGCGCTGGGTAATTTTCAGTACCAGAGCGTCCTATTGATTGGTCAGTAGTAGGACAAGGGCCTAGTGTGCTTACAGTTGGTCCCGGTGGGGGATATTTGGATATTTTTTCTCGCGTATATCATTTCTCTTTTCTCCCGCTCTCTGGGAGACGGCCCAATATAACCTGAAATACTCTCTCAAAGCCGTTAAACCCAAAACAATCGACCAACCAACCAAACAGCATGGACAGGGTATTCTGAATACGCGATGAAAACGGACTTTAAGCTGTGCGTAAGCTTGAACAGCTGCGCAAACTGATCAGTCTTCATTTTTCACTTTTTAGATTTGCCAGGATTCACATACAGTATATGCGATAAGAGAAGATTGGTCGCACTGTGCGGATACGCAGGGTAATACGAGTCTTCCCTTTATGCACGCGCATAAGGTAAATTTTCATGCGACGCAAATCGCGGTACATTTTCTTATGCCCCTATTCCACACAGACCACGAATCCCACGAATCGCCACGAATTGAGAAATTTTAGAGTTCGTAGCTGAATCGTAATCCCTTCCTGAAGTTCTTAACTGAATCGTATATGTTCGTAGTCAGTTCTTGCAATTCTTGAGCAATCGGGAATTCGTGACAAAAGTTTTGGAGCTGTTCAAAATTTTGGCGACGAATTCCCGATTCAAAAAATTCGTAGTCAATTCGTAACACAGTCTTAGTGCATTCTTAAGCATCGTAACTGAATCGAAATCGATTCGGAGGCGTTTTTAGGTGTTCTCAACTCATTCGGGGGTTCGTGAATGTGTATCTTGATGCATTTGCGCACAGTGAATACTCTGGACGCATGCATGTATCTACCAAGCGGCAACTGACGTTTTACTGACGTCGACAAGACGTCACTACGTCGCAGTGACCTTAGTACGACGTCGTTACGAGGTCATGTGCCTGGTGGGTAGAGACTTCATTTTGTGGCCATAGTTTCTTGATGACTCATACTTAATATGTGCGTACAGCAAAGGGTCTAATCAGGATTTGGGCCTTTTCATGCATATCTTGAGAGAAAATCCCACGGATCTTCAAGAATAGTCACGAATTCAGTTTTATTCGCACCGGATTCGTAACTGTATTCGGCGTATTCTTAACTGATTCGTAACTAATTCTAAACGTTCCTGCAGTATGTCCAAAGAGATTCTTGTAAATCGTACTGAATTCTTGACAATATTCGTGCGAGTCCAGCCGAATCCAGTCGATTCCCACGAATATTCGTAACCCTATCGTACTTGTATCGTATCTGAATCGTAGAACATCACGAATTGAACCAGAAAATTTACAATCCCCACGAATTTCAAAATTTATCAATTCGTGACGATTCGTGGGAATCGTGGTCTGTGTGGAATAGGGGCATTACCTGTTGTCGTATCAGAAGCTGGACCCTTTATGCACGTGTACCCACAGCACGAGTCACGTGATCTCACGTAATTTTCACAAGATGGCGGTTCACAGCCTACAGACATACACCCTTCACGTTCTCCATTTCTGCACGTGCACGCCAGGCAGGGGTCTTCTTCCGGTAGATAGAGGTCGCCGTCAAAAACAATCTTGCCGAGCCTGTCACGACATGGAGCCCCAGTAAAACGGTCTTCTTTGTCTCTGTCTTCTTTGTCTTCGTCCTTGCTGGCATCAACTACAAATACAGTCAAGTCGGGTAACTTCGGACAGCGGGTAAATTCGGACATACCATTGCAAACAGTGAAATCCAGATGAGACGGCTCATAAACATTATGAGACGTCTCATTAAGATTTTCACTGTTGCCCAGTTAATTTTGTTTTAATTTCAAACAACTGCCATACCATAAAGAAAACAATGTCAATGTTCGAATTTACCTGCTGTCCGAATTTACTCGACTCGACCCTACAGATCAGAAGTCAAGACTGGTAAGAAATGAGAAGGAAAATTGATATCTCATAGCGCAGTCGGTAGCGCGTCTGACTCAAGAGCAAAGGTCCCGGGTTCAATACCCGGTTCCGGTCACTTACTTTCGTTTCTCTTTCCCCTGATTCAAGAAGGGTAGATGTCAGTTACTGACGAAAGTATTAGTGAACGTAGTACTGATTAAACGCTAAGGAGGTCTAAGCCCATGAGCCTGCCCTGGAATAGTGTGGTTAGGGTAACTGACCGTCCCGACATGACCATAGCTGTTTACCGTGGACGTAAAGCAAAAATACAACAACTGATGACACTGCTCACTCAAGACGATGCGCAGACTGGTTTTAGTATTTACAGTCTGCACATGTGACGCCGATCATTTGTCCGGAGACAAGTTTCAGAAACGACTCAATACATTGCTATGATATATACCCAGCTGGCACACAACGTTGAATCAACACTGAATCAACGTTGATTCAACATCATGATGTTGAATCAACGTTGATTCAGTACTGATTCAATGTCGTATGCCCAGTGGGTACTGAGTCTTTGCTTCTAACGGGCAAAATATTCTATATCAGCCTATGAACACGTACAGTCCGATCCGGACAACACAGATTCTTCGAAAAATTAAAAGTACAAAACAACGAAAAGTTACAGAAGAGATAAATGAGTCGCGACATGAGAAAACCAACAAAGTGATTGTGCGGTCAGCGCAGACTAAGATCAGCCTGGGCATTCACCCAGTCTGATCAGACTTTTCGCTAAGCACCTTAAGGATAGCTAAGGGTCTAAGCTACCTCCATGCGGACAACGAAGACTCTGATCAGATTTGGCGGATGCCCAGGCTGATCTGAGTATGCGCTGGGCGCTCAACCACTTTGTTGGCTTTCTCGTGTCGCGGCTCAAATGTGGTTGAAAGTAATATTTTTTTTTAGCTGAAGCATTATGTAAAAAGTAATAATAAAACGATCGTGAAATAATGCAGGGATCAGTTTACATTTATCTATTTCATATTGTACATATTCCTCATGTTGCCATGTTATATGGACTGAGAGTAATAAAAGATTTGATTTGATTATTTACAAAATGTACATGTATACCAGTATCGCTTCATGTCTGTGGTCTCCAAAAATTGAGACATGTTTTTCTTTTTTTCAAAAGACTGCATTAGATATTTCACAATCAGACTGATAACGCTGCAAAAAATTATGGAATAAAATACAAGGTTATAATTAATTTTTTAGACAATTTTTTGCATTTTGGTTGAACTATATACCAGCTCAATCATTGTCAGTGGAATAGAATCAAGAATCTATAATTTAGTCGCGACAAGAGAAAATAAAGAGGTTGTGCGCCCTGCGAAGACTCGGATCAGCCTGGGTATCCGCCCAGTCTGATCAGACTCTTCGCTCAGCACTTAAAGGGAAGCTAAGGGTCTAAGCTACCTCCTTGCGTACAGGGAAGACTCTGATCAGACTGGGCGGATGCCCAGGCTGATCAGAGTCTGCGCTGGGCGCACAACCGATTTGTTGTTTTCTCGTGTTGCGGCTCAGTGGAAACTTCAAAGAAGATTGGGTATGAAATTAGATGAAGGTTAAGAGTTACCTACCGTCGATGTAGTCTTTGAAGCTAATGCAGTTGCCCTCTGCAATGTTTTTAGACGGTAATTCTGAGCACTGTGGTAAAACTGCTGTCCCTGTATGGAATATTCGGAAACACACTAAGTTAAATGGGTACACTGTCAAGGGAAGCAATTCTGCAATTTTCAATTTTCATTTTGTCTCCCTTTTTCCAGTGAGGATCAGCTCAGGGTAGACCCCATTTTTTGAAGGGTTTCTTCAACCAGGGAAGCAAAACAGAAGTCACAAAAATTTGCACTTTGTAAAAAGTCACAAAAAACTGTTGCACTTTGTAAAATTCGGCAGAAAACAAAGGTGTATCCGCACACCTTAACAGAGAAAACACAGCCCTAGATCCCGGGGACGAGCTTTGACGCTTAAGCCCCGCCATCTGGGCCTCTGTGTTATTTATAATACGTAGGCCTCCAGATCATAAGGAGTATTTGATGAGAGTTTGAGATAATTTATCCATGTGGTTTGAATGTCACAACATATATGTATTTCAAGGCAAAAGGCACGAAAAGACATTTAAAAAAGTCCAATCTAATTGTTTCCTAATTCTGTCTCATATTCTCTAGCCACCCAACCCCCATCCCAGCCCCACCTTGGCATGTCCCAGTCCCACCAGCTATCCAGAGCCCTACCAGTACGTGGTGGTCTGGACCGGGCCTGAAACAGTAATTTTTACTCGGAAACAAATCCATTAGTGAAGTGAGACAACGGTAACTGTTGAATTGAAATCATGTTATTACCATCTAGTCCATTGGTTTATAAGTGAAATTTTGGATTTGTGGGCACTTTCGCGGCATGATGGGCAACCGGGCTCATTTAAGTCAGTAAACATAACTGAAACCATTTTGCCCGGTTGCCAGCTCAACAGACATCATATAAGGTCAAAATGAGGTCAAAGGTCATTTAGTGCATTTTTATATACCAATTTGTGAGTGAATTATTCAATTTATATGCACTTTCGCGGAATAAGAGGCAACTATGTCATACGAAGTAAGTAAACATACCATAAAAGCTTTTGCCATTTTGCCGACATCGTATTTAGTCATAACTGGGTCAAAGGTCAGTAAGTACACTTTTGTATAGTGGTTTATTATACCATAATTCTTTTAACAGTCTTTTAAGTTACAATAGCCCATAAGCCAGCCACCACCCATCTGAAGGAGAGACTTTCTACACTGTTTGTTTTCCAAAAGTATATTAAAACATTACAAGATACAATTCTCTGCTGTCTGACTGTCAGTGCGTTTGACAGTCATCGCCAATTTAAATAATATACGTTACCATATAAATCTGCTGAATTCGTATGTTCCTATACTTCTCATTCAAATGAATATTAAAACGGATTTAAATCTTGCTGTTTGAAATTTTGCGTTGCTTTTCTGTACAGCTATAACAGTTATCTCTTGTAGAGCATCACTGTAACCTACGTTACCGAGTTTTTCCCATCATAATGGACAAACTATTATATTTTGAATAAAGTTACCATTTTACTGAAACCAGCAAATATTTACCGTCCTTTTACATTAATGCAAGTAAAAACGAAAACTATGGGTGAATCAAACCATGCAGAAACTTGCAGCGTTACATACGTTACCGTGCGTATGTTATCAGAAATCATAAACCAGAAGCATGGAGAAAAAGCAATTGTTTTGTCCCAGGTATCTATATGATATTGCATAGCAGACCATTGTTCAAGCTCTATTTACCGAAAATCTTCATTCAGAATATTGCATCACCTCATCTGTTAAGGATAACGGTAGGTCATTGTAGTACCGGCTCATAAGATGCTGTCTATAATATCAATGTGAAGTATTTTAGTCAAGCAGCAGGTAGTCGAATAAGATAAAGATGCAGACAGAATAAAATAAGGAATCACCGAACGGCGAGCAATGACTCTATCTCAAGAGGCTCTGTAGTGACCCGAATTTCTAAAACCATGTCAGTGCATCCTCTTTTCATGCCCTGTGCTGGTACAACAGTCTTTTGTAGATGACTGGAAATAGACTGATCTGGATTCTGCCCGTGTCGATATAAAAGAATGAACTGCCTTAAGTTTGCAATATCTCCAGAGGCATTTCGTAAATTGAGCAGGTGCCATAATCGATGCTCAGGTTTTGCAGGGCACAGATAGGTACCATGATGTCTGTTGATGTCTTTCAATAGCTTGACCCGACACTACAGTGTTTACAGGCGTCTTGTAGTAGACTAAGATGCTACCCTTTCATCTATATAGACCTCTTTGTTAAGCCTTATCTGCAGTGTTAAGTACGTTACGCAGTATGCATGAGCAAACATGGATATTAGCATTATTGAGTATGAGTTTGTGTCTGCCACTACAGTGGTATTTTGGCATACTGACATAGAGGACATTTGGTGGCCAGAACTGGTATAATACTCACACAACATGACTTGTAGAAGAATGAAATGGTAAAACATAGATGTCTTGTAATTTTTTAGCCGGCACAGCAGTGAGAAACGAGACCATGTAGTAGGTTAACCTCGGATAACAATCGCCTTTGCTGTTTTCTCAAAATGCTTTCACCATCCCAACCTATTCAGATGAGCTGAGATACCAGAACAGGTTTAACAGTAGGTGATTTGATGCCTGAAGCTTGCATTAGAGTAAATGTCTTGTAGTTGTAAGAGCTTGAACAACAGTTTCAGGAATATTTCATAGTAGATTGTATTGATGATTAAGTCCCCTTGGTGATTTGTAGTGTAGCTATATTTTCACCCCTTTCCTTCCATACATACATAAAGTCTATATATATTAACACCTTGAATTATAACTGGCTTTATTCACTTCTGATGTCATAACTGTTAAACGACAAATGTAGCATTAAGATTCCTGGGGAAATAGGGTATAAACCTTGGAATTGGGGATAGCTTGGACAATTGTTACAATTTTCACCCCGCTCCCTCCCCCACCTCCTTGATTCATCTTGTATCCTTTGTATTTATATAGTAAGCAGCATATTTTTTTCTTCAATATTTTACTTGTACCGTGTGCTTATTCATACGTAGACAAAGTTTCAAGTTACTTTTAACACCTTTCTAAAAATCAACAGTTTTCAGGTACGAAATTAAAACACTTCCTATAACGTAAACTACAAAGGCTAATGACTTTAAGTCAACTGAATTCATTATGAATCTCTAGGAGAGGCGATTCAGATGAGGACCAACATAATGTCGTATGGCCAATAGCAATATTTAGATTCGACTTATCATATATGCTTCCCATGAACCTATAGACTTGTCTGTGTTAACGTAAATTACACGCGATGCTGTAAGACTGATACGAATCGTATATGTTACAGTTTTGAACAATATTCGCAAGTATAACATAAACTCCCATTAGAATCAAAAGCACGAGTCAATGAGTTTCAAAATTTCTGTCGACAATTTTGATATTCTTGATTGAACATATAAAATACTCCTGTATATCTGAAAACTTATTCTAAACATATTGGTGTGTATTTTATGTCTAAAGATAGTTTGAAAATGGATCATTGTCAACTTTGTAAACTTTATAAATTAGAAAACATCTATAAACACAAAACATGAATAATACCACGTATTTTTTATATCATTGAAGCTCTTAATATTGATTTATATGACTAATTAACCATTTTGGTAACGTAAAGTACATGAGATTGATTTATCTGAATTGTATTTCATATGCGTCACAGCTCAGTCTTAACATTCTTGCATGTTTATGTGAAAACACCAAAACAAATTTATGGCTATTAAGTTGCATTAGATTTCAGATTGCAACTGTAAACAATTTATGTATCGTAAACAACATATGCTAATGAAACCAACGTTTTTTATGTAAATGTTGAGCTACAAATATATGATAGCTTGCTTATAAAGATGAAATTTACCAAGTCTAAAAGCGTTGTTCATATATTTATGCAGTGTAGTCTTTGATTTATAAAATATTAAAGTTATTTCTATGAATGCATTTTTTTACGAAAATAAGTGTACAGACGGACACAAACAAAATCTTAATTGAACAGAAATTGTTCAAGTATGCTTTGCAATTGTCGCACGAGGTTTTTTTGCTGTGTTTAGCATTTAATTGCGGTGATATTTATATCCCGAATGTACAATAACCATTTTCTAAACAGTTTTTCGTGATTTTGCACTTAATGACCTTTGACCTCGTTTATACGGTACACAATGGGCAATAAGGTTTGGCAACCGGCAAAATTTAATTGAGCACATATCGGCAAGTATTTTTAGCATGGTTGCCCATTATGCCGCGAAAGTGCCCACAAACTCATTTTCTAGAGCTCTTTTCTCGAATCCGCCACCTGACTAATCTACACTGTGTTAAAAAAGTTCCTATACATGGAATTCCTTGCGTTGCCATGGCAACTGCTTAAGTTATGAACATTTAGTTTTTACCAATTTTCAAAGAGTTTTCACTTTTGTTGTATTTTGCATAGAAATGCTTGTTAGCAAACGGTGTTGACCCTGATCAGACGCCGCGATTTGCGGCGTACGAATCGGGTCTGCACTGTTTTCATATCTCCCCCAAAACATGTTTCCAGTCTACAAAGAGTTAATGTTGAGTATCTTCTGGAACAAAGTAGTTATGTCTTCTAGATAAAGTAGGTATACCGTTTATTCTCTGATCTCGGAACACAAAGAACTCGTCTTGACAGACGCTAGCCACCATCTCACAGTCTTCTCGGCACACGTGACGACCACGTGGTACAACGGCACTTTCATCACAGACTGGAACGGTGTGGAAACAAAGAAATGGTAGGATGGTCTCCATACAATTCTCTGATAGACTTTCAGCACCTGTTGTTAAGATAAGGAACAGTTCTGACTTTAATGTAGGCAATATTGGTAAGTCATAACAAGACCTGTCACAGGGACAGGATAGCTCGCCTGACAGCGCCTTGCCCATCACATAAAAAACTTTAACGTAAAACTTTAACATTTTGCTAACGCCGACGCCGACGCCAACGCCGACGCCGACGCCGGGGGTAGTGCAATAGCTCTTCCTGAACTTCGTTCAGGCGAGCTAAAAATGAAAGACCTGTCCATGTACAGGATAGCTCGCCCAACAGCGCCTTGCCAATCACATAACAACTTAATCAAAGTATCCATTTATGCAGACGCCAATATATGTCTTTTTTATTTTCATGTCAAATTTATTACCGAAACTAAACAAGACAGCTTTTTTTCAGAACGAAGCGTTCAAAAGTGCATTGCGATAAAACATCACTCACCCGTAAATAACATGTTGAGTTTCCTTTCCAGAGAATCCTGGTTATGTCCCGGCTTCATGAAAATAACTCTTCCCTGAATAAATTCTCTGCAGCTTGGTCCGAGGTACTGCATACACGTTCCCACCCCTATTTCCGTTCGTATATCAATCGTTAGATCTGAAAGGATAAAACGAGTTCCTGTGAATGAATAGCAGGTCTACTGGGGAAAGGGTTAAAATAATCTGGCCAGATCAACTCCTGCAAAGCGTTCTTGAACATGTCAATTGCTAATGGACCCAAAAACATTTCTCGAAAATTATCAAACTGAAAATTTTGCCAACAAGTATCGTACTTGTGATTAAAACTATCTCCCTTACTCTATTTTTTTTGTTTTTTTTTTTAAATTGAATTATGACAACCATCTCTTGTTAGAAGACATAGCAATCAGCTCTCTCTTCTATGAATTATAAAGGACATAGGCATACTCGGTGTCAGAAGGTGCATACTATGGCTCGCTGCCCTCGAGCTTCCTGGGGTACATCGTTCTGAGATCTAGACAGAGATCTAGACAGAAAAAACAGTCATAGCAGATTTGAAAAACAGGGCCCAGTTAATCAAAACTAACGACGTCGTTAGTTAACATGACGTTAAAATTCCAAACGTTAATATCACAAATATGCCAATATTTTTTGTTGCAAAAATGTGAGAAGTTTTTGCATTGCAAAAGCTTCTCACATATTTTCAACATAAAATATAAGTGTATTTGGCTATAAAGTCACAAATACTTAACGAGTTGACCTCTTAACGAGCTTGTTAGGCTAACGATGCTTTGAACAAGTGGGCCCTGAACTGCGAATGCCCTGACAGGACTGAACGTGCTCATGCTGGTTTAGTGATGTACTGCTGGCATACATCCTAAATGGATTTTCTCGTTGTGCAACAACTCTTACCATCATCGCGACATCTAAAACCACAGCAAGTTCCTTCAATCAGATCATAGTTCCGACACGGTGGCTCATCACACATTATCATAGTACAATACCGTTTGTTCCCGTCAACACATTCACACTCCATACAGGGGTCCGGGCTTGGCTGGTAGAGGTTTCCATGAGCAACTTTCTTGCCATTGCGGTCTGTGCATGCTTCTTTCTCTGTTGTGGAAACTAAAGCGATTGATATAATTAGAATTAGCTTGGGTTTATCTTACGCCTATCCCTTTTATGCTTATTGAACTCTTCTATCCTTATACATTGGATGTGTCCGTTCATCATTTTAGGGGTGACTTGTTTATAAACTATTTTCATCGTTTATTTATTTTTATTTTTTTTTTTTTGTTGTTGCTGTTTTTTTTTTTTTTTTTTTGCTTAATATTATTTTTTATTGTTACATTTATTCATTTATTTATTAAGAAATTACTGTAAATCTTTTGTAAACAGTGCACACCCAGATCAGCAATCGGAGCACGCTCGGCCAATTCCGTGAATCAGACGTTGATTCACGGAATTGGCCGAGCGGTGTTCCGATTGCCAGGTCAGATGCGGCGTTCTCCCACCCCGATATAGTAATAGCAATAGAAGTGAGAAGCATTAGCAATAGTACCGAAAGAAAACCTGTAGAAAAGTATATGGGAAATACAAATCCTGATCCGTTTAGAGTTCATTTGGAAGTCAAAAGCAGCAATACAGATTTCAAAGGCAAATTATTCATGGTCTGACCAAGACCCGAGTTCGAGGTTATAAAACTTGAGAATAATCTCAAAATCAATGTGCTCGGAAGCAGCCAATCAGTGTGCTTTATTTTGAGTTTGAGAATGTACTCAAGTTTTTTAACCTCTGGGCCCGATTGTTCAAAACTAATGACGTCGGTACTTGAAGGCACGTTATACGTACAAATCTACTGTTTGCAAAAACACTGCAATTTGTTGCCAAAAATATGAGAAGCTTTTGCTTGCAAAAGTTGCTTTCGTTTTTTTTCGGCAAAAATATCAGCTAACTTGATTTTACATGTAATAGTAGACTTAACGAATCTTTCTCTAACGACGCCGTTGTTTGAACAACTGGCCAAGCCTGTACGTGCGGTTTACTCTCGTTTCGCTTATTCCCATTTCGCCTACTCCCGTTTCGTCTATGATTCGTCCCATTTTGCCTACTCCCATTTCGCCTACTCCCAGTTCGCTTACTCTAAAATATATCACTATTCCCGTTTCTCCTACTCAATGTTTGTTTTTCATACAAATGGTAATGAAAAGTATTTTTTTAATGTTTTATTTATTTACATTCTTATATTAAAAATTTGAAGAAAAAAAAAATGCTGCTTTTTGATTGATTGATAGATTGATTGATTGATTTGATGCTTAACGTCCACGGTAAACAGCTATGGTCATGTCGGGAAGGTCAGTTATCCTAACCACACTATTCCTGGGCAGGCTTAGACCTCCTAAGCGGTTAACCAGTACTAAGTGCACATACTTTCGCCAGTACATGTAACTGACAACTGCCCCTCTTGAATCAGTGGAAGGAGAACGAAAGTATGTGGCCAGACCAGGTATCGAACCCAGGACCTCTGACTTATGAGTCAGGTGCCCTACCGATTGTGCTACGCGGCCCGGCTGTATGTGCGACGGATGGTCAAAGCAAGCGCAGCTCGTGTGACAATATATACCTTCGTCATGACATCTAAAATCACAGCAAGTTCCGTCTACTATATGATAGTCCCGGCACGGTGGTGGTTCACATCCTACCATCGCACAGAAGCCCTGTCTACCGTCTACACATTCGCACTCCATACAAGGGTCTCGGGTCGGCTGGTACATTTTGCCACTGGGAACTGTCTTGCCTGAATGGTCTCTGCATGCTTCTTTCTCTGAGAATATAGAGCAATTCAGGGTTTTAATAGAATATGTGTCCGATAAGTACTATGCCCCAACTCATATCCCTGACCCTAAAAGGGAATGATATGTACTGAAAAATATAGATAGAAACTGTTAAAAAAAATTAATGATCAGTCATACTACTCATCATCTTTAATCAGCTGACGAAGTTTCAAGTCCTTATCTTAAATACTTTTCAAGATGACTTGCTTATATGTAATTGATTGATTTATTTGTTGCTTAACGTCCACGGTAAACAGCTATGGTCATGTCGGGACGGTACTCTTACAAGTAAAAATACTGAAAAATTTAAAAGGATCATAACTCCAATAAAAATTAACAGATTTCGTTTAAAAATTAATCAGTCAATATACTTATCATCGCAAATCAGCTGACCATCTTTCAAGTCCCTGGCTTGAATTTTCTTTGAGATAGTCTGCCGACAATTTTAAAATCCCAAAGAGCCCTGATTCCAACAAGCAAATTCAAAGAATTTATGTCCCCCGCCATTATTGTTTATTTCAATTTGTCAATGAAAAAAACAAATAGCACCATCGTTTTACTAAAGCCTGGGGTACCCTCCAAAACCTGAGGTACCCTCTATCTATTCAATTTGGTAGTAAAACCGCCTGAAAAAAGACTAAGTTGAAGTAGCAGAAAAAGTGACAAAAATATAAATTTTAGGATTATATGTAAACCACATGCATATCTTCAGACCATGACCAAAACATCTATACAGTTTAAAAGGAATCGGCATAAAACTGTAGGAGGAGTAGCGCACATAAGGTACCCTCTATCTATTCAGTTTGATAGTAAAAAAACGCCTGAAAAAAGACTAAGTTCAACTTGTGGAAAAAGTAACAAAAAATAATGTGATGATTATATCTAACCAGATGCATATATTAAGACCATGACCAAAACACCTGTGAAGTTTGAAAGGAATCAGCATAAAACTGTAGGAGGAGTTGCACACATAATGTACCCATTATCTATTCACTTTAATAGTAAAAATATATGAAACAAGGCTAAGTTCAACTTGGGGGAAAAGTAATAAAAAATTATGTGGAGGATTATATCCAAACCACATCATATCGTCAGACCATGATCAAAACACCTGTGATGTTTCAAAGGATTCGGCATAAAACTGTAGGAGTTGCACACACAAGGTACCCACTATCTATTCACTTTGATAGTGAGTGAGTGAACTCGGGTTTAACGTCCGACCAACAACGAGGTCATATGGAGACGGGTCACTTTGATAGTAAAAATGTATGAAAAATGGTTAAGTTCAATTTGCGAAAAACGTTATAAAAATATTGTGAGGATTATATCCAAACCACATGCATATTTTCATACCATGACTAAAATACCTGTGAAGTTTCAAAGGAATCGGCATAAAACTGTAGACACAAGTTACCCACTATCTAGTCACTATGATAGTAACAAGAGCTGTCGCCTGACAGCATAGCTCGCCTGAATAGGTGCTTGCCCATCACACAGTCGCTATGGTGGTGTGGACTGCTATGTATAAAACTTCAGGCAAGCATGTCCATAATGACAACACATTTATAAACAAAAGCTATCTCAGAAATGTCTTAAAATACAAAAAAAAATCCAAATGAAATTTCAAAGTCCATGAGCTTGAGGTCAAAGAACTAAGGGGTAGGGGGGAGGAGGGCAGGGCTAGGATGTATCAAAGCCTTTAACCGTTATCTAACATCAGTCCAAGTGTTAGTATCAACTGAGTCCATTGTGGCACTGTGAAATTATGTCTTCATTAATATAAAACTAATCAAAATCTTTAAGACAAAACTCAAAGTCCATGACCTTGACATCAAGGTCATCCAGTCGGGTAAGTATATAGTGTTTTGTAAAAACTCAAAAAAGTGTCTAACATCAGTTCAGGTGTAAACTAAATCTCTGTCAAGCATTATGAATCAGTACGCAATTAGAAAACTATAATAAAGACCAAATTTCCTAAGTCCCTGACCTTGACATCAAGGTCACCGAGCAGGGCTGGGGTAGTACTCTGAAAAACTTTGGACTAATATCTAACTACAGTGCAAATATAAAAAGAATTCATCTATGGGTTCAGGAGATATGTGTCATTAAAAAACTTTAACCAAAACATCCAATCAATAAAAAGACAATTTTCTAAGTCCATGACCTTGACATCAAGGTCACTGAGGGGGTGGGGGTAGTACCTTGGAAAACTTCGGACCAATATCTAACTACAGTGCAAGTATCAAAGGAATCCATCCATGGGTTAAGGAGATACTGGGCTTTAGAAAACTTTAACCAAAACATCCAGTCCCAAAAAACTCCCAATTTTCTAAGTCCATGACCTTGACATCAAGGTCAAGGAGTGGGGTGGGGGTGGTACCATGTTAAACTTTGGACCAATATCTAACTACAGTGCAAGTATCAAAAGAATCCATCCATGGGTTAGGGAGATATAGGTCTTTAAAAAACTTTAACCAAAACATCCAATCCGGACGCCGACGCCGACGCCGACGCCGACGCCGACGCGGACGCGGACGCGGACGCGGACGCGGACGCAAACGCCGTGGTGACAACAATAGCTCTTCCTGAACTTTCGTTCAGGCGAGCTAAAAACGCCTAAAAAATGACTAAGTTCAACTTGTGGAAAAAGTGACAAAAATAATGTGAGGATTAAATCCAAACCAAATGCATATTTTCAGGAATTACGGACAACTCGCCCCAAAGACAACTCGCCCCAAGACAACTCGCCCCACAAAAATCTCGCCCCAAGACAACTCACCCAACCTTCAGTTGACAACTCGCCCGACATTCTGAGACAACTCGCCCCGCATTCTGAGACCACTCGCCCTCCTAAAGAATTTCAGAAGGCATCTCATCAAAAGTTCAAAAGACAGTTTGTTCGACCTGATAAATCTATCAAACCCCTGTCCCGTTAGGCGCTAAAGGGGACAACAAATACTAATAAGCGTTAATGAATGTTTGGAACATGCCTCACAGCCACAGTTTGAACAATTACGCTTCAAATAACAGTGTAATTACCAAAATAAACCGATAAAGTCATTTTCTATCTATCTCAAAACAAAAGGTTTTATTGACATTATAATAGGTTTCTCTTTCATGGTAGTTGTTGGTCCTTGTCTGTGTAAACAAGCAAGTTTACACTTGGCCCAAACATCTCTCAATGACCAACTGCAGTACCCTCGAACCTCCCTGCTCAGCCCATGTAAGTACCAGATCATCGTCATAGTGCTTTGGGTATTTAATGTATTAAAAGGTCCACCCACTCATAACCAGAGGCGAGCTGTGTTCCGGATCAGGGACAAGAACGTAGATATTCTAATAAGGTGAGTGCCTGAGAATGTGGGGTGAGTTGTCTTCTGAAAGTGTGTCTTCTGAAAGTGGGGCGGGTTGTCGGCGAGTTGTCTTGGGGCGAGATTTTTGTGGGGCGAGTTGTCTTGGGGCGAGTTGTCTTTGGGGCGAGTTGTCCTGATTCCATTTTCAGACCATGACCAAAACACCTGTGAGTTTCAAAGGCATCGGCATAAAACTGTTGGAGGAGTTGCGCACGCAAGGTACCCACTAGCTAGTCGTTTTGATAGTAAAAACGCCTAAAAATGACTAGTTCAACTTGTGGAAAAAGTGACAAAAATAATCTCAGGATTATATCCAAACCACATGCATATTTTCAGACCATGACAAAAACAGCTGTAAAGTTTCGAAAGAATCGGCATAAAACTGTAGGAGGAGTTGCGCACACAAGGTACCTACTACTTTGAGGGGACGGAAGGATGGAAGGACAGAAGGACGGAATGCCGAGAACTATGTCCCTCCGCTTTTCTTCGAAAAGGCGGGGGGGGGGGGGGGGGGGGGGGGGGTTCGTTCAAAAGTTAATAAGTTCATTTACTTAACATTCTTGATAATCTGACAAAGTTCCAAGCCCCAAGCTACAAACTTATTATGATTTTTCCCAAGGGACATAACTCAAAAAAGTAGACAACTCAGACAAGAAAAAAATACAGGCCAGCTATTTTTGGATGAATCCATAATGGAGCCGCGACACGAGAAAACCAACAATGTGGTTGTGCGCCCAGGGCAGACTCAGATCAGCCTGGACATCCGCCCAGTTTGACCAGATTCTTCGTTAAGTGCTCAAAAGGTAGTTAAGGGTCTAAGCTACCTCCATGCGGACAGCGAAGACTCAGATTAGACTGGGCGGATACACATGCTGAACCAGTGAGTCTGCGCTGGGCGTACAACCACATTGTTGGTTTTCTCGTGTCGCGGCTCATACGTGAAATTCAAAACTCTAGCATGGTAGCTTCTTAAGATAGGGTATGCGTGACAAACGAACGCAAGCAGGTAAGCACGCACGGACGGATGGACAACCCAGAATCAATATGAACCCTCAACTTCTTTGAAGTTTGGGACAGAAATAATGGCAAATTCGACACGACAGCATGGCTCGTCAGTGCATACGGACCCGTTGCAGTGCTATGTCCCCGCTCTTATATAAATTAGCTAAAGACTGCCTTTATTTGATAGGGACATAAAGGCTTAAATGATATATTGTATTTGGATCGTCTTAGAAATTTATACCGTGAAGAGGGAGTGCTGAGAGGGATCATAACACTGCACTGGCCCCTTTGTCAGACAGACAGACAGACAAAAACTTTTATTTCACTTAAGTCATATAAAACATGACATATGAGGATTAACATATAACTCTTGAAATTATAAGTAGGCAACAGTAGTGAAGGTACGAATCTAACGAACTAAGACTGTCTCGGAAGCATCATCTTTCTACTAGCCTGCAACATTTATAGGCACAAATAAATGTTGCATACCAGCAGGAAAGAGGATATTTGCAGGTCGAGGGAGAACATGTACATGAACATTTGTCCTAATATGGCTGCGTCAGACATCAGAAAAGTACCTCTTCTTGAACTTTCGTGAAAGGAGTAAATGGTAAAGCAATTCTTTTGTTACAAAGAATGATCTTTCTTTCGCTACTTACTTGTAGACATTATTACTTACCGTCGACCTTGACAACTATTGGTCTAGAATATGAAGATCCCCTTCTGTTCTCAGCTACACATTCATAGGTACCCGAGTCCGACTCTTCTACTTCGCTGATTTCTAATGTGCCTTTTAAAGAGATAAAAGAGTCAAAATAAACACAAGACAAACATTATCAGTAGAGGTAACACAAAGTAGGAGTAGAATTAATCCCAGCGGGCACTCAACGTCGAAATGACGTCGTACTGACATTGTTGCGACGTACTTACGTCGCATCGACGTCCTTACGACATCGTATATACGTCATGTGCCTGCTGAGAATGTACATGAAAAAATATAAATGAGTTCATTTAAGAGCAATAAAACAGTCATAAGAAAATAGGTATGTCAGACTACGTGGTTTCGGCCAATAAAGCCTCATCTGTGGCCCCGTAATGGCCTGGCATTGAGCGCAGCACAAGCATTCCACTAATCCCAACCCTATTCCCACTACTCAAGAATGTATTATTAGCTGCTGTTCTAGTTAGGTCCCAGAAAAGAAAAAGAAACCATAGATTTATGTGATCTGATTTATGTGCTGATCTGATCCAAGAATATGATTTTTTTAATGGGCCTGATATTTTTTTTTTTTTTTTTTTTTTTTGAAGTGAGTTTCGTACAACGAATGCATCTTGTTCGAGCTTTAATGTAATGAATAATTCGGTTGCTTATTGAATGGCCATTACAGCAATTCTAATGCGCTTACAAATATATAACGTTTACAAATATAACGGGACAACTGATTGGACAATGCCAAGAATTTGCGACAGTATATCCTATGACATACTGCCGGAAATCGGACGCCATTACAAATCGTCGCTTCTCATTGGCTGACGTGTTTAAAGCACTTGCTTTGGATGAAAAAAGCACATGTTTTTGAAAGATGAAAATATCAAAAAGTGCATTAGAATGGGAATTGCCAAAATATATGGTCGCAAACAGTGTGTTGCGGCAACGTGTCAGACCACAAACCGACGACCCCCCCCCCCCCCCCCCCCCACACACACACACACAAATGACAACTTTTATTACATTTATTCCCCAAAATTCTAGTGTTAATTTACCACGCCTGGTAAACTATCACAGGTACCTTCGGCGGAGGTACCGATAAAAAGTTGTGACAGGCACCTGGAGCTGCCTGTGACTGTCCAAAAAATGACAACAAACGGTAGGTTTTCCTCTTTTTTGACAAAATATAAAATAACCAGGGAGTTTATTAAAAATCAAAAAGTGCTATTCGACCCTTATAGACATAAAGTTTTGTCACACATTATATCCCCCTGAACTTTCCATATTAACCAAAGATACGACTTTTGAAGTGGCTTTGATGTCAGCCCACAGTACTCAAAACATAAAGAATTCGGCCGTTTTTGATCTTAAATGCAGTGATCTTGCATACGAATCTATTTTTCTCTGCACACTGGTGTTAAGGTAACCTCCTTGCTCAAATGTAAATGTCGATTGACTACAAATAAGGCTTGATTTTTTCAAAACAACAGCTTGAGGTGCCTGCAATGGTGTGGAGGTGCCTGTGATGTAAGCAAATATAGTGAAAATCTGAATAGTTATTGCAGCTGGAAATATTGACATTTTCTCTAAACCACTGCCTGGAAAGAATCATTTATTCAACGTCCCATTAAGCTATCATAATGCTAAATTTCTAAAACACCATCTCAATGAGTTATAGCCCAATTTGTTTCCGCTTCTATTAGTCAAACATGGACGAATTTCACATAGTTGCTGAAAATTATCTGCCTAATTCAGTGTTAGAATCGTTATGAAATGTGCGCTTAAATAAGAGTCAACATTTTGTGACTGGTGATGACTGTGATCGGGATGTGCTGGCTATGAGTCGTTCCAACTTGTCAGAAATTGTCGAGGTCACACGTCATGCCAGCTACACGTATGGTGTGTCAAATTGTCAAAATTGCCGATATCCGTCAAAAGGCATACACGTACAGGTATCTATAGTGTTGATCTTTTTGATACCTCACATGTGTCGCTCGCATGTGTCGTATGGCGCTCGCTGCGTGTGTTAACTTTGTGGTAACTAGAGTGATAGGTGCTGCAAGTGATTCAGTCTGGGTAGTTTTGAATTGTTGGCGCTAGAATCCAAATACATCCGTAAGGCCTACAGATTACATTATCGGCAGGTGACATGTTTTCAATATTACACCATTTAGTATATTGAAGTGATCGGAATCTTACTGTAAATAACGTGTAATTCAAAGTCTCCGAACAGCCACTGCATCAAATTTGGTAACAAAAGAGCACTTTTACTACATAAAAGTCATCTTCTGAAACGTTGTTTTTGCAAACGTTTCGAGTAGCTAGCATGGCGTGTGACCTCAACAATTTCTAACGATTTGGAATGACTAACAGGCAGTCATCACCATTCACAAAAACGCTGCCTCTTATGTAAGCGCATTTCATAACTACATATTCTAACACTGAATAAGCAGTAAATTTTCAACAGCTACGTACAACTCGTCAATGTTTGACTAACAGATACGGAAACTAAACGGACAATAACTCTTTGAGATGATCTGCTTTGGATTTTGGATTTCTGTTGTGAAGCATCAATGTTATGTGTTCTTATGTCCGCTTGTCTGTAGTCTTCTGGCAGTAAGGTCCTGTACATCTGCCCACTTTGCTTTCTGGTTACTTTTGTAATTTAAAATATAAAATATGTAAAACAGAAGTTAGCGTTGTTTTCACTTGGGGTAGGTGAATTTCCACCTGTCTGGGAAAGAGCTCTTTATTCGGTTTACCATGCGTGTCTTTTATGAACTATTATCAACGTATACTTACTTCCATCTTGGTTTTGAGAGCAGGATGTAGACTCTGATTGTATAAGTTCATGATCATTGTCTGTCATTTTAACAAAACTATGCTTGATATTCGCATTATGATAGATAAAATTGCGACGTTGAATGAACGATTCTTTCAAGGCAGTGGTCTAGAGATGAAGAATATCAATATTTGCAACCGCTATAAATCTTCAGATTTTCGCTATATTTTCTTACATCACAGGCATCTCCATTCCGTCACAGGCACCTCCAGTTGTTTTTTTTTACCGATCCAGCCTTATTTGGAGTTTATCGGCATTTATATTTAAGCAAGGAGGTTTACTTTACGTCAGTGTATCCAGATCAATAGATTCTTATGCAAGAAAAGTGCATTTAGGACCTAAAACAACCGATTTGTTCTTGTTTTGAGTACTTTCGCCTGACCCTAAAGCCACTTCAAAAGTCATATCTTCTGTATATATGTAAAGTTCCCGTGGATATACTGTGTGACAAAACTTAATGTATATAAGGGTCGAATAGCATTCTTTGATTTTCAATAAACCCCCTGGTTATAATGTATTTTATCAAAAAAGACGAATACCTACCTTTTTTGCTTATTTTTGATCCGTCACAGGTAGCTCCAAATGCCTGTCACAACATTTTATCGGTACCTCTGCGGAGGTACCTGTGATAGTTTACCAGGCGTGATTTACCTTCAGAAACGTTATTATGGAGAGCTATTGGGACAGGTGATGCAGATAACCCAGCAGGCACACAAGGCTGACCCAAAATTGAATCAACGTTGATTCAATTTTGATTCAACGTTGTGTGCCAGAAAAGAACGTTGTTCAAGATAGATTTCGCCAAGCTTCAAAAAGATACAAAACCTGTCTCAGACATGTCCATCCGTGCTGTTTCTTCATTCTGTGATAACCTCAGGTCAAATGTGTTGTTCTTTATCCATCTCCATTTTGGCGCTTCTCTGGAGTCCGGCTCTATATCAGACGTGCACGTGATAGTCAGCTTGGAATCTGATTGGTCGACCATGACAGGGGATTGTGTATGAGCTATCACTGTCGGATAATTCTTCCTTGCACCTGTTAAAATGGTATCATATTGAGGTAAATTTAAATTTAGTGCGCATTCCAGGTCTAAAATGACGTTGCTGTGACACCAATGTCAATTAGACGTCATTACGACGCCATGTGCCTCCTGGGAATTCTCTGACAATGCAAGGACAGGGCAGAATAAACTGGCCGAAGGAAGTTAAGCCCACCTGCTTTTTCCAAAGACTTATACAAAATCGCTTAATATATTTTATCTATCTTAAATTTTAGATGAAGTAACATTTTTGTTAGAACAGTTTCATGAGCAAGGAGACATGTATGTCCTCAAAGTATGCTATGTTTTGCGTGTGTCGACTTATTTTCTGCTGGAATCCAGGAACTTTAGTAAAAGGTTGTGTTTCGTATCCTATCTTTTCTTCAGTAAAATTCAGGAAAAAGTCGGTCTGTAAAATTTTGCACAAGTCGCCAGGTACTGGAAACATACGGCTAAAATTTTGTAAAGCTGCAGTCGAGATGCTGTTGTAAATAAGTAAGGCATGTTCTGGATTTCAGATGTCATTGCCTGTTTGGAAAGAAAAGCTTTAATATCTCGATTTTAGCATTGCATGCATGTAAAATTAAGGCGGAGCTTAACTATGACTTATTTGCCTCTAGATCTGAATTTCGAATTTATTATTCAAGTATAGGTCTTCTACGAATTTTAAAAACTGTTTACACTTTCTAGTTCAGTGGTGGTAAGGTTTATTCACTGAATAAGGGATGTCACACCTGTCTGATTTAGCATACTATGCATGTGCAATCAATGCACTGTTCAAAATCTCTTACCAGGCTAATTGTGCGTAAATACATGCTTAGAAGCCATGCATCCTATGACTCCTTAAAAAGGCCAAATTCTGACCTTCATGATTCCAATGCTAATACTCTACTGTTGAAATATTTGAACTGGTTTCTCAACTAAAACTAGATATTTGTGGAAACTGGACCTAAAGACAGCTATTCAGAAGACCTTGAATAAAGGACATATGCAATACTGAGGGTCTTGAGAAACAGTTTTCAAACTATTTATAAGAACTTGTTGACTGGCTTTCGCCATGGCAGTATAGGCTTTGCAGAACAGATGCTTATCAATATATCTCTTTGCATAGACATCATTGGATTCTGATATCTTTCCCTCTTCATCTTATTCATTTTACTGTTTACCATGTACATGCATATACTTCGATTTTTACTCAAAGTGATATAAAAACACAGGTGTGAATGTGGTCTTACAAGCAAATAAAGTTCCAAAATTATCTGTAAAACTTGCATCACCTCACTAAATATTGGGACAGGAATGTCTGGGCAAACACTGTAGACCAAGACCAGACTGTTCAGGGACAGCAATAGTATTTCCCATTCTGCCAGCACCTTTGTGCCAAATTGATGATAGTCAAATCAGTGAAGCTTCTGGTAAAATCAACTTACTTTAGGGTTACAATGGCATCTGCTGCAGAGATGGCTTCTGTCAATATCAAAGCTGCTTTGATAAGGTATTATATCAGGCAAAGGCAGTCAGCTGTAGCAGAATAGGTTTAAATTGTGCTAAAATGGGCAGTCAACCTTAGCAAAAAGTGGACTTGGCAGTTCCGCATCAGACCTGTTCTTAAAATTTGTATAAGAGCTATACAGTATTAACAAGGCGCCTATATAAATGGCCAAGAAAGAACCTCATTAGACTGCTTCTGGGTATATTCAAACAGTGCATCTCCAAAAACCAGGGTTTTCCGGGACTCAAGATTGAGAGTCTCAGACCCCCAAAATGGTGTCTGGGACTCCCAGAAAAAAATCTGTGCATCCACTGGGACTCTCAAAACAAAATCCAAGTCCCAATTCAAAGTGATGAACTCTTTTAAAAATTATATTATTCTTGGCACAATACAAAGTAATGGTTTTCGAAAAAAAGTTTTTATGAAATTCTGATATTTGATTTGGACATTTTATAACATTTTTCAGAGTACAGGACCCTTTACTTTTGGCATTGGACTCGTAAAAAATTGGTATGTGGGTCCCAAAAACTCCTTAAATACAAGGCTGAGGGAAAACCCTGCCAAAAACGCATGCATAAACTGGTCATGCCATCTTTAAACGCATTCACTATTTTACTTTACATTTCGATTCTTGTTTACTCCAACTACTGGTATCTCAAACTAATTTTCTTGGTCCAGAAAATTTACTTTAAGATATCTGTAGTTTGAGATGAACTTCAACTTTGAGAGAGTTACCAGTACGTCTTATCGACGTCAAGGTTATGACGTCGCATTGTGGTGATAGGACACTGTTCCAACGCTGTGTGACTAGAAAATATACTAACGTCCTTTCCTGAATATCTTTAGAGGAGCCTCGGCTCTTGCAGTGACGCCAGCCTCAGGGATAGATGCCTCACAGGCAAATATCTTCTTGTGCTTGGTTATGTCTGCTTTCTACAAAAAAAATTAAGAAATGATATCCTGCAGAGAACCTTAACACTGCACTGTTACATTTTGTGGGTTCAAAACCTACCGGAGCCCTGGTAGCTCAGTAGATTAGGCACTTGTCTGCTGTTCGAGCCCCGCTTTAGGCGGGAATCTTTTCAATCGTAAACGGGGTATGATCGCACACAATCTTTTATTATCGCCCACCCATCATCCAGGTATGACTGAAATACTGTTAAAAGAACGTAAAATCGCAATTCATCCATCCATCAAAACCCATCTTCGCCCATTGTGCCTTATTTGTTTCTGCTCTAATCCATACATTTTTTTTCTCTTGTATCAAAGACCATCCTTGATAGGAATATAAACTTTGTTGAAATTTGCATAATTATAAATACAGTTATAAAACTACATTTATAAGCTTCAGTGTCCACATGATCCAGTAATTCCTTGCAAATGAATGAAACAAAGTGACTCTACCCGACCAGTCATGCTTAGACATTCTGCATAATGCTATATGCCATAGCTTCACCAAAAGCCAATTACTCAGGGATCTGATAAAGATATAGCTACTTTTAACTAGCCTCTAATAGCATAAGAAAACAGAAGGCCCCTATAAAAAAATACACAGCTTGTAAAGCTGTTCGACCACCATACCTCAGCAAGATGTTACTTACGTAAAAGTTACATCTGCTTATCAGTCATCTACCCAGCAGGCACACAAGATTGAATCAATACTGATTCAACCTTGATTCAACGTCAAGACGTTGAATCAATGTTGATTCAATATTAATTCAACCTTTACTGCCCAATGGGTATGTACATGTAAATAAACAATTAATTTCAGACTGAAAAGTTCACTAGATCCTAAACTGCAAGGCTGTGGTCAAAAGTAATACCACTGTTCCACGAATTTCTTTTATTGGGCAGCGTAGGGCGCAGTCAATATGACCGTTGTCTGTATACCCACTTACTTGGGTTCTCACTTCCCTCTTCCGAAGTAATACCGTATACTTCCTAATCAGCTTACCTCGATCCTGAGAACAGACATGTGTCCGGATATCTGACGTACGAGCACACCGTCTTTCTCAGGGTTCACCATCTTGTAACCCTTCCTCCACAGAAACTGGGTATCGTGTGCGACAGAACTGATACATGTGAAGACAACTGGGCTTCCTTCCATTACTTTCTGCGACGCGGGATGTATAGTAACTTTGAAGGAGTCCAGTTCTTCATCTGCAATAACAAAAGAAAAAAAGCATAGTGAGCCGCGACACGAGAAAACCAACAAAGTGGTTATGCGGCCAGCGCAGACTCAGATCAGCCTGGGCATCCGCGCAGACTCAGATCAGCCTGGGCATCCGCCCAGTCTGATCAGAGTCTTCGCTGTCCGCATGAAGATAGCTTAAACCCTTAGCTACCCTTTAAGCGCTTAGCGAAGAGTCTGATCAAACTGGGCAGATACCTAGGCTGATCTGAGTCTGTGCTGGGCGCACAACCACATTGTTGGTTTTCTCGTGTCGCGGCTCATAGTTAAATCTTGATATCTCAAATGTCAAAGGTCATCTCAAACTATTGATATCTCACAGTAAACTTTCTGATTCCCAACTTTTGGACTTTTTCCAGTCAGACATCGCGTTATATTCGCAGTGGATTAGAACCATAGCTCCAGATAAGATGTGGGGTTTGAGGATATTTGCACGGTATTTTTTTCCCTTAATTCTAAACGAAAACATGTGTTGTGACCCCTCATCAGAACCTTCTCTGTAAGACGGTTCTAATGAGGGGGTCACAATTTATGCTTTTGTTGACAAATATGAAAAAATCTACCTGTAATTCCCACATGGCGATGATGCGGTTCTGGATTACAATCGGCCCCCAGAAGATGATAAACAACCGATCCTTCGTGAGGAAGTTGAGATTGCAATAGCAGCACTAAAGAAAGGGAAGTCTGCTGGAGCTGATAATATACCCGCAGAACTTGTTCAAGCTGGCGGGGAGACCATGATTGATGTTTTAACAGATATCTGTAATAGGATCTGGAGAACGAGAGAATAGCCTACCCCATGGACTCAGTCGCTGATTATTACACTCCCTAAAAAGGGCAATCTACAGCTCTGCCAGAACTACAGAACCATCAGCCTCATCAGTCAATCAAACTAAGTCATGCTGAAAGTCATCTTGAACAGGCTTAAACCACTAGCCGAAGAGATAATCGCTGAAGAACAGGCTTGGTTCCGAGCCGGAAGGAGCACCACAGAACAGATCTTTAACCTTAGAATCCTGTGTGAAAAGTATCTCCAACATCAGCAGAATCTGAACCATGTCTTCAATGATTTCAAAAAAAAGCATTTGACAGGGTATGGCATGCAGGCTTATGGGCTACCATGCGGAAGTAAAACATCAGTGCAAACCTAGTTTGAACCACTGAGCAGCAAGAGCCTATCACATTGCTACTTGCTGAGCAGCTATACGACATGGCTAAAAGTGCAGTCCTGATGAATGGCGGCACTGGAGAATGGTTCAGATCAACAGTTGGAGTAAGACAAGGATGTCTTCGGTCACCATACCCTCTTCAACATTTTTCTCGAACGGATCATGCTCTGGAAGAACATGACGGAAAGGTTAGCAAAGGCGGCAGAAACATTACCAATCTGCGGTTTGCCGATAACATAGACGCTCTAGCTGAGGAAGAGCAGGAACTAGAAGCCCTAGTTGAATGTCTCGACAAAACCTGCACAAGGTATAAAATGGAGATCAGTGCTTAGAAGACCAAACTGATGACAAACAGCGCAGATGGCATCCAGAGGGATATCAAGGTAACAGGGCAGAAGCTGGGTACCGTAACAAGCTCTAAATACGTTGGGGTAGTTGTCTCAGATGATGGCTCAAAGCAGGAGGTTCTCTCAAGGATTGCACAGGCCACATCAGCTCTTACCAGGCTGAAACCAATTTGGAGAGATAACAACATACCTCTTAGATCAAAGGTGAAACTTATGCACCCCCTTGTCATTTCCATATTTCCATATGCCTGTGAATCGTGGGCCTTGACAACAGAGATCGAGAAAAGAACGCAGGCCTTTGAGATGAGATGCTACCGAAGGTTACTGAATACTACGTACGAGGACCATATAGCCAATGAGTAGGTTCACAGAAAGATCCAAGCAGCCATTGGAGAATATGATGAACTCCTGACGCTGGTCAAGAAATGGAAACTAAGGTGGTTTGGCTACATCTCAAGGTCTTCTGGTTTAGCAAAGATGATTCTGCAGGGCACAGTGAAAGGAAAACAAAAGAAGAGGTAGACAGAAGAAGAGGTGGGGACACTATTAAATAGGAGACAGGGATGGATTTTGCCAGCTCAACTAGGGCAGCTGAGAACAGGATTGTTTTGAAGTCATATGTGGTGCCCCGACGACCTATAGTAAGGTTATGGGATAGAATAGAATAGAATGAAAAAATATCCCAAAATTATCTCTGTTGCCGCTTCTTATCTAGAACACTGCTTGTGTCTGTTTCGCGGGGAAAGGGGTGTCATGGGATCGTTTTCCAAGACCCTCTTTCTCTGGTTCTTTGTGTGTGTGTTTGTGTGTACGTGTTCATACTAGTATGTTGATTAAACCACAGCTATGATTTTAGGGTAGTTTAGCTTTCATTCTGATCCTTTAAAATATCATTACGTCTAATTGTAATATTATACCCCCATTCCACTGGATGACGCCTTGACTGCGCTCTTGGCGATCATGGCGCTTCTCCAAAACTTTCGAAATCGCCGCAGAAGCGTAGGCATTTGCCAAAACTTGGAACTTGTGCGCTTCCAGTACGCTGCCAGTACGTTTTTAATACGATCTCGCCACGCTAGTCACGATGCTGCCGCGATTTAGCTGCGCTTCTGCCACGCTTAACGGACTTCGAGGGCGCTTCTAATACGCTGCCACTACGGCAAAGGATTTCAAGCTACATGTACGCTTGATCTACGCTTATTACGATGCATTTGCGATCATGCTACGACCTTAGTGCCGGAGCTGCGCTTGTGTTGCGCTTTGTAACCGCTTCTATGTAAATCGGCGGAGAATCGGGTTCAGCAGAAGTTAGCCACCAGCTTTCAAACAATATTGATAATATAACAATTCCAGTGGCTATGGCCCATTTGGCAATCATGAACAAGTGACTTCGAACAACTCGTCTTGTTCTTCTTGCTGTTCATGCTCAACTGGGGCCTCTACTCGGCGTTCTGAAGGGCGCCTGTCTGGCTCAGTTTAGAGAGCAAAAGCCTGGCCCCCTGTCAAAAGCAGAAGGCGAAATCCACACCCAGGCCTGGTCAGGAGACTATTTATACGCAGCCTGTACCGCAGGAGAGGGTATTCCAACTCCAGCTCCGGACAGCCTGCATCTTGAATGAAACGTGAGAATAGAGTTATGAAACGTCATGGAAACGCGGCGTTTTCATGCCCAGATCGCCATAAGAGCAGAGCAAACGCAGACAAAGCGCCAAGAGCGCAGCGGAAGGGTCGCGGTTGCGCTATTCAAAAATAATAGAGTCGCAACGGAAGCGGCAAGAGCGCAACGGGAGCGCAAAGAGCTTAGCAGAAGCGTAGCTGGGTCGCAGACGAATCTCACGGCGCTGTCGGCACGATCCCGCTGCGCTGGTGCTGCGTTGCTCCCGCTGCTGCTGCGTTCATGAATTTCAAGCTACGTTCTTACTACGCTTTCGTTGCGCTTTGAGTCCACGGCGCTTCCGCTACATAAATTTTGAGCAGAGTCAAAACAAGCGCCGTTACTTGGCGACCATGCCGCTTCTGATACGCTTTCACTGCGACCTAGAAGCTTCTCCTGCGCTGCTGCCGCTTCTGCTACGATTCATGGCGCTTTGTTCAAAATTTCGGAGCGCAGTGGAAGCGCCTTCCAGTGGAATGGGGGTATAATTTACGAAATGAAATGTGTTTAAATCAGATAATTCGTTTGGAGTAACTGTTTTTAAATGGAGGTCGACAGGACGGGTAACGTTTTGATGAAAATTTTCGTTTAAAGGCAACAGCTAGCCTGCATGTACATGTGGTCTCGAGTCCGTCCGTACGAAAGCATTACAAGAAAAGGCTAAAATTGTGCCACACTAGAAATGAACTACTTACATGTACACACGAATAGGCGCGCCTCTATTGTCAATCACATCTATCTATCTACATAATTATCTATCTAGTGATATTGCAACACCCCCTCACGAGGATTACGTGCAGGACTGGATTCGCGCCAATGCAAGTAAGTATACAGTGAGAGGAAGACATGAAATAAAAGTGTGACTGTGTTAATTAAATAGAGTGAAAAGGTTAAAAACAGTGTATCTCATGTTTAAGGCATTGGGTGGTCAAGTGACCGAAATGATACACTAAACTGATCAAGTGTCGGCAGTTTGACAATACGTTCAGCAGACAGGTATTACTGTTCCATTGCACAACAGCCAATGAATTAGCAGGTGTATGGATTTGGCGCATGACGAGGGGATGGCTATGCCTTGTCAGTCTGGTAGGCTGCTGAAAGTATGGTGGCAGCTGAATGGCCACTACTAGACCATTTATAATCCTGTACAGCATGGTAAATCTTGCATCTGCCCTCCTCTGTTCCAGTGACCGCCAGCCTAGGGTTGATTGCATGGCTGAAACACTATCGTAAGACAAGTACTTACTCTGAGTCCATCTGACGACTTGTCTTTAACGTGTAAAAAGGCAAAGGTTTCCCACCTCCTAGTGGACGTATGAGAGTGCTAGATGCCCACCGTATACCTGTCGACAACACGTGAAAGCGGAGTCCATCCCTCTCCTTTCCCCGCTGCTTTTAATCTTCACTAGTTCTAAATTGCTTCCCATTTACTGGTCAGTGAGTCTGTGACTGCTGGCTTAACCGAGAGAGGTTTTCGGTCGTCAGACTGGTCAGTTGGCCCAGTGGAGATTCGAACCCGCGACTTCTGCAGCAAAGCCAAGCGGTCTCTTGTCAATCGTCTACGTGCCTCTCTATATCCAAATGCAGTTTTAGAGACTATATAAGACATATTTAATAAGGGCTTATCTACAATAACAAAAACTGACAACTTTGACTTACCGCTAAAATCATGTTCAAGTCCCAGAATTGCGTGACAGCAGCTACTGAAAATCAGGCATCCCAGCAGAAGATACATGTTGATTCTATTTCCACACAACCAAAACTGTTTCTGAATCTTTATTAGTGTTTTCTGTACATGTTATTAGTGTATTCCTGAGTGACTTCTACGACTCTGGATTTGAAGTACTTCACTCTCTAACTGACCAAACAATTATGTCAGGTCCTGACACTTACCGTAAAGCTTGGGGCACCTAAAATTTACCGTAACTGTCCTCAAAGCGAACAGTTTTTTTCTGCTCAGTAATACGTCTCAAACATGTAGAAGTAAAGGCAAACAGTTTAAACCCTGATCAGACTGCTCCAGAAGGAGCATTCTGATCCTGGTCTGCACCGTTTGCTCAAACCTATTTGTCCAAATATTAAGTATAAAGCGTTTCACGGTAAAATCGAACTTCACAAGTTTAGGCTACCCTGTGCACATGCTCAGTCTAGTGGAAAAGTGCACCAGCCGCTTTCCAAAATTGTGCGAATGAAAGTTATTGTCTGGGAGATTGTACAAGCTAATCTCATACGCACGTGCAGGCTGGTTGAGGAATGGATAGAATGTGATCAGGTTTTCTTACACTGTGGCTCCTTCTACCGTTACAGCAAATTTAAGGTATAAAGGGCTTAGATTTGGGCCGCGACACGAGAAAACCAACAAAGTGGTTGTGCGCCAAGTGCAGACTCAGATCAGCCTAGCATCAGCCCAGTTTGACCAGACTCTTCGTAAAGGGTACCTAAGGGCAGCTAAGGGTCTAAGCTACCGTCATGCGGACAGTGAAGACTCTGATCAGACTGGGCGGATGCCCAGGCTGATCTGAGTCTGCGCTGGGCGCACAACCACATTGTTAGTTTTGTCACGTCGCGCCTCATTTATGTAATTATCGCTTGTGTGCAGTCCTATCAGGGTCATCCTTTTCAAATTAACAGCATACACAGCGTACGATGTTAGGAAATCAGAACAGAGAAAAGCGCTCATCAGCCAGTGAATATGCTGGATAACCCTTGTTTTCGCAGTTCGCATATGCCATAAGGTTAGTTTTCCCCTTCTATTATCTCCCTGGCACAACTCAATTAGTGTGGAATTACACTGACCAGTACTTAATCCCCCAAACAATCGGATATGTAATTTGATGTTATTGTAAGAGCGGTAAACTGTTATTGAGCTTTCTTAATTATATAACCAGTTTTAGTCAACAACAACAAACTCGTTTGTGTCAGGGGAGAGTCGGGTAGCTTCGAACGGGCGGGTAAATTCGGACATACAATTGCAAACAGTGAAAATCCAGATGAGACGGCTCATAATGAGCCGTCACATCAGGATTTTCTTTGTTTGGCCAGTTAATTTTTGTTTTAGTTCCAAACAACTGACATATAAAGGAAACTATGTCAGTGTCCGAATTTACCCGCTGTCCGAAGTCACCCGACTCTCCCCTATTGGTATTTTTTCACATCAAATCCCGAATCTGCCCGAGAGTAATATCTGCCAAAGGACCGAAGATATTGATCGTGGATAGATACGGGAAACCCAGAGCTCCAGATAAGAAAGGGTATCCATGATTAATATCTAAGGGATAATTTTCCATAGTTTTGCAACAAAAATATATGAGCCTCGACACGAGAAAACCAACAATTTGGTTGTGCGCCCAGCGCAGACTCAGATCAGCCTGGGCTCCGCCCAGTCTGATCAGAGTCTTCGCTGTCCGCATGAAGGTAGCTTAGACCCTTAGCTACCTTTTAAGCGCTTAGGGAAGACCCTGATCTGACTTGGCGGATGCTCAGGCTGATCTGAGTCTGCGCTGGGCGCACAACCACTTTGTTTGGTTTCTCGTGTCGCGGCTCAATATTATGTTGTTTGCTCTGAGAAATAAGAAAAAATAATTCTGAATTATCTTCAAAACCTCATTTTATCTGGAGCACTGGATAACCATATTTTATTACATTTTATTCATATACTTTTTCTTCGTCAAATTTCATAATCAACACAAACATGACAAAAGCAACCTAGACTTAAATGTCCGCTGGGAAAAGCACCATGATGAAGTTCGGGAAGAGTTCTAAATCGCCATGCGACACTTACCACCAGCTGCAATGAAGTCAATATGACTGAGCCACGACACGACAAAACCAACAATGTGGTTGTTCGCTCAGCGCAGACTCAGATCAGCCTGGCTATTTGCCCAGTTTGGTCAGACTTATTGTTAAGGCGGACGATCCCGGAAGAACTCTGTTCTTGCTTGTTTAAAAAACAAACAGAGTTATTGTTCATCATCAAATCGACTAACTGTGGAGTAAATACAGTTATAATATACACTTACAATATCTACCGTAAAGATCCTAAGTTTTCGGGCACATAGGTCTGTACAAACAGTGGAAACTGAGATCAGACTGTTCCTTAGGAACCAGAATGATCAAGATCTTCACAGTTTCCATTCCATCTGCGCATTTTTGTCGACATTACTCTATGGTAGAACCGAATAACAGGAAAATAAATAATAGGGCAAGGACCGGCTGTGCTTGCAGCAGGTGCAGAATTTGGGCAGTCTGTTTTGGGGATATTTTGAACTTAAACATTGTTTTTCTAGGAAACGAAACGGTGAAATGTTTGTTTTTTTGTTTTATTCTTTAACATACGACGTAAGTTTTACTAAAATAATACGCATAAGCATGCCCCATCGATTGCCCCATCGATTGATAATATTTTTCATGACGTTTTTCATGAAATTCAATTTTCTTGCATTTTTTCAAAGAATGTAAAAATATACTTATTAACAAGAAAACTGCAATTTTTTGTTATCAGTTTGTTTCAAATATCATATATTACAGATTATATGATTTGCTGAAATGAAAGTGCATTCATGTGCTAGAGATATGAATTTTAATGGAAAATGTTTAAAAATAATATGTAGAAATACAAAATATTGTTTTTTAGGAAAACAAAACGGTGAAAATTGTTTTTTTCTTACCCAAATGTTTTATAGCTCTTTGGGTTATATAGACGGTATAATGGTTTGAATGCCCCGCCAATATTTCTATTCAGTATTCGTCTACCTTAAGTGCTAAAAGGGTAGCTAAGGGTATAAGCTACCTTCATGCGAACAGCGAAGACTCTGATCAGACTGGGCGGATGCCCAGGCTGATCTGAGTCTGCGCTGGCCGCACAACCACATTGTTGGTTTTGTCGTGTCGCGGCTCATTATTATGTTTGTTGTTTTTTTGTTGTTTCTTTTTTTTCTGAAACGTGTTTTACGACCCTTCCAAGAATACTTCAGTGGGAGTTCCCGATCAGAAACCACATGAGCTTCTGCAAACAGAACTTGGCTTTCTGACTTGTTCGCCGAGCGAGGCTCGAACCAACAGTGGTGGAAGCCTTAATGTTTAAGAGTCAGCGATCTTGTCCACTAGTCGACCGCGAGGCCCTTTTACAGTCAGATGAATATCAATTATAAGACTGTCAGGCAAGTTCCGACGAAATATCACCAGATAAGTCAAGCCACTGAATTATAGGCTGCAAACTGATCTATCACGGCTGATTATGGTTGAATGTGCTGAATCAGTAAATGAAGAAAATATATTGCAGACCTTGATCAGATGGCTTCCTATAAATAGGCTGAACTGGGTTTACCCTATTTGCTCCAATTCTACCGTCCATTTATTTACAGTCAAAGGTATTTTGACTTAATAATGTCCCATTGTAATTTTTGAAAATTCGGTCAGTTCGGTAACTTCAAAATTGTTGAAGGTATTTTCTAGAAACCTTGTACAAATATAAAGCATCATCAGACAATATACTGCGAACAAGCGCTGTAACTCCTTTCTCATTTTTTACCGGAAATATTCCCCTTTGTAATTTTAGCATGGAAATCGTGTCGGCTCCGTAACGTCAAAACGACTGAAGGCATTTGTAAACACGAAACCTGGTATAAAGCATCGTCAGACAATGTGCAGGGAGAAGGGGAGTTACTCTGTTTCATTTGTAATTGCTTCTATGAACAACGTGTCCGCTCAATAATGTAAAGATGGTTGAAGATAACTTAATTAATTTTGATTTTCATTCTTCCCATGTCGTCTGATGATGTTTTAAATATTAAAACATCATCAGACGACATGGGAAGAATAAAAATCAAAATTCTATTACATGTATAATTTTTGTCAGAATTATGTCCTTTTTTAAATGTTTTGTATGTAAATCAAGTCAACTTTATAATCTCGCCAATTTTTGAGTGTTTTTCACGAAACTGATACAAATATAAAGCAGAAGCTAAAAAAAGATCTAAACTCCATTTTCATTTTCTACGGAATTATGCCCTTTTGTTCTTGTTTTATATGGAAGTCAAGTCTGCTGTAATTCCAAACCGTCGAAAATATTTTGACGGAACTTGGTACAAATATAAATAGAATCAACAGATGATCTCTGCAACTTACTATAAAATTTCGAATTTTAAAAAGCCTCTCCACAGTTTGGATGGATATGCAGTATTGCAGTTAGGGATGGGCTAGAAGTTAGGTGGTGGAGGTGGGGGTTTGAAGAGAGAGGAGACAACTGGTTTTGTTCCAGAAACAAGCCTCTACTTTCCTCCGCTAAAGCTTAAGGGTATCACATCTCCAAAGTGACATCCAAGTGGCTCCAACACCCTCTGGCGGATAAATGTCAGCTTAATCTATCACCAGTAAATGAGCCGCGACATGACAAAACCAACAAAGCGGAAACGAAGACTTAGATCAGCCTGAGCATCAGCCCAGTCTGAACAAAGTTAAAGGGTACCTTAGGATCTAAGCTAGCTCCATGCGGACAGCGAAGACTCTGATCAGACTGGGCAGATGCCCAGGCTGAACTGAGTCTTCGCTGGGCACACATGCCACTTTGTTGGTTTTGTCAAGTTACGGCTCAAATCACTCAGATTCAGCTAAAATAATGCTACATGCGGAAGAACCATAGCGCTTGGGGTGCCGGCAATTATTTAGACTGAAGACTAAAGTTTTGAGCAGCTGCTCAGGGAACAAACAAGAAGTCACAAAAGTTGTCCCCTTAAAAAGATGCCAAACGCACACGCCTACGCTTCAAGACTAAGCTCTAATTGCCTAAAGAGTAATCACACTGGTCTGACATTCAACACAGACAATGAAGACAACGTACAAAAAACTTGCTTGTTCCTCTTATCAGGACAAGTTTGTTTCAGATGTATAGCCTTACGGATCATCCGACCCCCGTATCTTGATATAGGATTAGAAATTTTACTGAACTGACAAGAACATTCAAGAAATGCTTAAAATTGTTAACGGGCTACAACGTCAATGGCAACTAATTGGCGAAGAGACTTATTTTAGCACGGTATTTACCAGTTTATACGAGACGGAGTTTATTCAAAAACATGGTCTAACAAACTGTCGGGTCCGTAAGAATGAAACATTGAAATCAAATTAAGAAGTATGCAAACACAATCGAGTTCCCTAGTAGATTGCCTTCGTTGCCTGCGTTGAATACCACACCATTGTGATAATCGATCCTTGTAAAGTTCAAAAAGCAAATTGCACATGGTCTTATCTGAATGTACACGTACACAGGTTGGTCTGAATTTGTACAGGTTGCATATGCTCAAGGAAAGTTTGCTCTGGGTGTGGGTTATTTTGTCGTTTCTGTAGCAGCTGTATAATTTGTTTGAAAAAAGCAAAGTCTCTTGGTACATATGAGCCGCGACACGAGAAAACCAACAATGTGGTTTTGCGACCTGCACAGACTCAGATCAGCCTGGGCATCCACCCAGTCTTGTCAGACTCTTCGCTAAGTGTTTTATGGGTAGCTAAGGGACTGAGCTACCTCCATGCGGACAGCGAAGACTCTGATCAGACTGGGCGGATGCCCAGGCTGATCTGAGTCTGCGCTGGCCGCACAACCACTTTGTTTTCTCGTGTCGCGGCTCATATAATTTCTACTAAGCTCTTTTTAAAGCTCTTTTTATCCAATTCAAGCATGTTTTGTGATCAGATGATAAACACTTCGATATGCAGGAAAAATAGAGAAAACACAAGCTCATTTTTATCAAAATTGATATAATCGTAATCTTCTAATGTCAAATAAATACAAATTCAGAAAATCTGGTATGTAAAAAGCTGCACCAATAAGCACTAGTAATGACAATGAATCTCAAACACAACAATGACGTCACCTCTTGAATATACCACCGCCTCGCATAGGTCAAACTCGCTACTACATTGAACCGCGGTAAACCGAGTCTTCTATGACGTTTTGGTGGTTTTTCTTTATTTTTCATTAGCACATGTGGCTTTTCTTTAGTTTGACATTAGCCACTCTAGGGGCAAATCTCAAAATAAAGAAAATCCGCTAAACGTGGGAGATGACTCAGATTACTACCGCGGTATCAATAAAATGAAGTTAAATGGTGTAATGTTTTGTTTCTATAGCAACCACGTTGCAAACAGCGTCTACCTCCACAGAACGTAAAAATAAATAACGGTCATCCCATACTGCTATGGTTACGGCGCCGACACCCGCCGATTTGCATCATCATATTCTGACGTAACGGTGAATCCATTTTTATATTCATTCTCAAGGAGTGGAAGTGGTGTTTGGGGTTCAGGGGTCAGCTGACATGCGCAGTGCACAGGTTTAGTCCGTATTGTTGGGAGAGACACAGGAAGCGACGTTGTTTTATCAAATGATACCCGTCTTGCCTTTAAAACTCGTAGCCCGATTGTGTAATGCTGAAATTGGAAACAAAGATGTTTTAGTTTCAGCTTTTTAGTGCATGAAATGGTGAAGGCACTGGCTGAAAGGAATAAGCCTTCATAGTTTATTTATTTTCATATTCTGCATATCAAATATAATTTCTTGATCTTAGCTGCAAAGCCGGGGAGGACGCTGATTGATTTTCTTTCTCGCAATAATCACTGTCTGGATCGAGATCCGGAACATCCTGTTTAGGAAACAGAACAGACCACCAAAGATGGCGGACCCATTTACACACGCTAGGCAGATGCTTCGTTTTATCAAAATTTCTGACTTTATTTCGTACGCATCAGTCAAACGAGCAATACCAGGGAACGAAGAATATATTTATTTCTCCATATAAAACAGGCAGTGATGTGGCGAAAATATACATATTCGCTTGGATCGGCATATTTCCAAGTATTGTTATTGTTCAGTTTTGATTTTAAGTGGTGACCGAGGTATTTTCTTGATTTTCCTATGAAACGTCATTTATAGTTATTATTTTGATGTACAATGTATACGATGCCGAATTCATTTCGGTCCCGGACCCCAAAATACGTGTTTAAATCTCTCGGCTGGTTTTTGAGACATATTCATTTTTATTAGCCGTGTAATTTGCATTTGTCAACGGAACATACTCGCTAGTTCAACACAAATTTTGTCACTGTATATAGCGAGTATGTTCCGGTGACAAGTGCAAATTACAGGGCTAATAAACATAAATATTTCTCAAAATCCAGCCAAGAAATTTAAACGCGGTTTTCGGGGACTGGAATCAAATTTAATTGGGCATCGTATTTCATAAAAATGATAAGAAAATATGAATGGCTTTTCATAGGAAAGTCAAGAAAATATTTAGGTCACCACTAAAAATTAAAAGTGAACAATAACAGACTTGAAGATATGCCGATATGTATTTTTCGCCATATCACTGCCTGTTTTATATGGAGAAATGTATTCTTCTTTCCCTGATATGGCTTGTTAAACTGATGCGTACGATATATAATCAGAAAAATTAATAAAACGAAGCACCTATCTAGTGTGTATAAACCGGGTCACCATCTTTGATGGTCTGTTCCGTTTCCTAAAAAGGTTGTTCCGGATCTCGATCCAGACAGTGATAATGTTTTCACAGTATGAATTGCATGGAATTACAGGGTTACATGGCAGTTCACAAAAAGAGCTGCTCATTTAAAACACAAAGTCATCTAATAATCCTTATCAATAAAAGAATAACGTTCCTAGGAGATGTTTATAAGGATGAATGGTAGGGGAAACGACTCTGCTATTTTCATTTTTGCTTCCGTTCACAATGGGGTCAACCCTTAAAGAAAGAATATCCTTTTGTAGAAACAAATTCTTTAGTTTTAATTGCAATTTTGGTATAATTTGACTGGCTCACGATCCGAGCAAACCAAAGAACAAATATTTGCAAAAATATACATACCACTGCAACAGCCGATAGTATCCCAAGCAGGAAGCCGGCGATTACATCCGAGGAATGATGCTTATTGTCTTGTATCCGACTCACCCCACATAATGTTGCCAAAAATAAGAGGACCATTTGTAACATGGGCTTCAGAATTCTAGAATAATTTATATCCAGTCTTCTCTCCATATACAACTGAAAATAATCAGTTAATAATATTTTATTGAGGTACATGTAATTGGTTCACTTTCAGGGGAAGCAGCTTTCCAAGGGGAGTAACCAATTTCTTAATTGCCTCCAATCTCAATAGGAGTCAACTTTTGCTCTTCTTTCAGCAATTTTGAGTATAAACCCAATCTGAAAGCGCGTAATTACCCAGAGAAGCAAAAAAGGAATCGCAAAAGTTGTTCCCCTCTGTAAAAACTGACGGAAGAACATGATTGTTCATCAGGCAAATGAGCCACGACACGACAAATTCAACCGTTGCAATTGGCATATGTGTCCCGCGTAGACTCAGATCAGCCAAGTGTGATCATAGTCTTTCCTTTCCGCATGGATCTAGCTTAGTCCCTTAGCTACTCAATAAACGCGAAGGGAAAATTCTGATCAGACTGGGCGGATGCCCAGGCTGATCTGAGTGCGCTGGGCGCACAACCACTTTGTTGGTTTTGTCGTGTCGCGGCTCAAAATAAGAACTGCCTATACACAGCCCAGCTACAATCAAGGACCGAAATTAATTCTGCAAAGTTAATTTTCCCAATTCTTCGGCAATTTTCATCGTTACTGGGACTGTTAGAATTCAGTACAGTTGGAAATCTTAAAAGAACAATGCAAGCGACATCTTTTATCAATATCAGTTGTGCGTCCTGTACTTGAAAAGCATTATTTAAATTTAACGTTCTTTCATTCTGTTTTAACCGTATGTGCCTGCTGGGTGTATAGAATTTCATAGATGTCAAAGAACTAAGTTTTCAGAGCATCACATATATAACTTACACAGAAATAAGCTGCTGTATACATGGAGAATGCTGCATGACCTGAGGGGAATGACTGACGGCTGTCTCTGACGTCACTGGCATCATGGGTAATACTTGTACAAACATAATCTGTTATATATACATTTCTGAAAAAAAAGGAAAATATCGTTCTTGTTTACATACGGATAGTATGAGATGATAACGCGCAATAACGTCTTTACATGTGCCCATGACAATTTTAACAATTTTCAAGCAGAAACGTTTGGAAATGATGAGGAACTCTCAAGCACCTGATCAGCTGATATACTGTTGACTGGCTACTGTTGGAGGGGGAGTGGGTGCAAATACATGCCCGGTTGGTACTCGCATGTTTACCGTCAAAAATAATATATATATCTTTTAATAACAACAGTCATTATTGCCACAATATTTTCATTCAAAATTATCAAGCAATTGCATATGGATTTAAGAAGTGTTTCGGGACGAGAGTAAACAAGAAGACCTAGTGGGCCCTGGGCTAATAACTAGTGAAAAATAACATCATAAGAGCTGATCGTGAACATCTGAAATAGTGTCCATTTTCGTGAAAGACGGCCACTGTGATCTTGTTGTGTGGAAGAAGAGTATTTTAAGATGATTCTATAACTTCTATTAATTCTCCATAAACCATACGTTCTGATCCCTTAATAGAACCGTCTTATCGAGACGGTTGTAATAAGAGGCCACAGCATACTACTTGATGGAAATCCAAGTAGTATTGTTGTTGTTATTGTTTCGATTCTCATAACAATGCTCTCCATGTTCTCAACGAGTACCCATCTTTTAAATGGACCATCTTTTATACTTTGGGAATGTTGAATGACTGGAGTATTTTGTAGTCACACATGCCCTAGTATTATCCATAAGTTACCTTTATTTGTGATGCGGTTTATGTGTAAACGACATCAAAGTGAAAAGGTACACTAAAACTTTCAGGGGCAGTAACTCTGTCATTTTCATTTCTGTCTCCTTCTTAATGGGCGTCAACTCTTAATTAAATAAATTTGCCCCTAGAGAAGCAATGAGAATTGATCTCATTTTCGAAGGGCTATTTTGTCAAGGACCTTGACAAAACAGCCCTTCTAAAATAGGAGCAATTCTTCATGGAAATGTTCCCTCCTTGAAACAAGAGGACCATTGGTCCTGTAGCTCACCTGGGTCCATTCAGCCTCAGTACTCTAGGGTAAGTTACTCTAAGGCGATCGGTCAATTGGTTTTGGTGAAAAAGATTTTTAAAGGTTTTAACCATATATGGGCATGGAGGACATGTTGATCATGTGACCTGGACATTTGAAAAAAATTTCATTCCATTAACCCCCTGGAGGCTCTATATGAAATTTGGTTTCAAAATTGGCCCAGGGACTTTTGAGGAGATGGTTTGATATTGTCAAAACGACAGAGTTCTGGGTAAAAAGTCAAAGAATGACCTTGACCTCTTGTACTCATGAATCTTTATGTACTCATTAAGATGACTGTAGATACCAATTTTTAGGCATAAATCTTCAAAACTTTCCACGAAATCTTATGCTCTAGCATTTTCCCACATTTGACCTTGCAGTAAAATAGTCAAGGTCAACCCAAGGTCATTATTTTGAACAATTTTGATAGTACTGGAATTCCCAATGCTACATACCAAGCTTCAAGGCCATCGGTCGATTGGTTCTGGAGAAGAAGATTTTTAAAGGTTTTTACCATATCTGGTCCTGGCGGCCATGTTGGTCATGTGACCTGGACTGTTTGAACAAATTTTAATTCCCTTACCCCCTGGAGGCTCTATATGAAATTTCGTTACAATTGGCCCTGTTTTTTTTAGGGGATTGTTTGATATTGTCAAAACATGAGAGTTCTGGGTCAAAGGTCAAAGAATGACCTTGACCTCTTGTACTCACAAATCTTCATGTACTCATTAAGATAACTGTATATACCAATTCTTAGGCATATCTCTTCAAAACTTTCCATGAAATCTTATGTTCTAGCATTTTCCCATATTTGACCTTGCTGTAAAAAAGATCAAGGTCAACCCATGGTCATAATTTGAACAATCTTGACAGTACTCGAGTACCCAAAGCCACATACCAAGTTTCAAGGCCATCGGTCAATTGGTTCTTGAGAAGAAGATTTTTAAAGGTTTTTACCATATATGGGCGTGGTGGCCATGTTGGTCATGTGACCTGGACCGTATGAATAAATTTTTGTTCCCTCAACTCCTGGAGGCTCTATATGAAATTTGGTTACAATTGGCCGAGGGGCTTTTGTGGAGATTGTTTGGAATTGTCAAATTATGAGAGTTCTAGGTCAAAGGTCAAAGAATGACCTTGACCTCTTGTACTCATAAATCTTCATGTACTCATTAAGATGACTGTAGATACCAATTTTTAGCCCAAAATCTTCAACAGTTTCCAAGATATCTTATGTTCTAGCATTTTGCCATATAAAAGCACAAGGAAGCAAATTTGACCTTACCGTAAAAAAGGTCAAGGTCAACCCAAGGTTATAATTTGAACAATCTTGGTAGTACTCCCATACCTGATGCTACATACCAAGTTTCAAGGCCATCGACCTATGGGTTCTGGAGAAGAAGATTTTTTTAGGTTTTTACCATATATGGGCATGGCGGCCATGTTGGTCATGTGACCAGGACCGTTTGAACAACTTTTTGTTCCTAAGGTCCCAGGAGGCTCTATATGAAATTTGGTTACAATTGGCCCAGCGGTTTCAGAGGAGAAGTTGTTTGAAATTGTGGACGGACGGACGACGGACGGACGGACGACGGACGACGACGGAGCCTGACCATACTATAAGCTCCCCCGGAGCCTCTGGCTCAGGTGAGCTAAAAATTCATGATTTCTTTTCAAAAGTTAATCAGGTCATCTACACCACAGGCAGTATCTTCCTGCAAAAAATCATGCTCCTAACATCAGGGGTTCTTGAGATATTTTGTTCACAAGGCTCCATAGGCTTACAATGCACTAAGTCGAAAAAGGGGCATAACTTTGTCAAAAATTCAAGAATTTGTTTCAAAAGTTAATCAGGTCATCTACACCTTGGGCATTCTCATCCTGCAAAACCTCATGATCCTAGCATCAGGGGTTCTTGAGATATTTTGTTCACAAGGTTCCACAGGCTAAGTCGAAAAAGGGGCATAACTCTGGAAATACATGACCGGCGGAAAAATAAAAAAATACGGGTCTGCTTATTTTCCATACTGATCATGTGTATAAAGTTTCAAGTTCCTAGCTCTTATTGTTCTTGACTATATGTTTTGTACCATAGGCTTCAATGCACTAAGTCGAAAAAGGGGAAAAACTCGATCAAAAATTCACGATTTTTTTTCAAAAGTTAATTAAGTCATCTACACAATAGGCAGTATCTTCCTGCAAAAAATCATGCTCCTAGCTTCAGGGGTTCTTGAGATATTTTGTTCACAAGGTTCCATAGGCTTACAATACACTAAGTCGAAAAAGGGGCATAACTCGGTCAAAAATTCACGAATTTGTTTCAAAAGTTAATCAGGTCATCTACACCTTGGGCATTCTCATCCTGCAAAACCTCATGATCCTAGCATCAGGGGTTCTTGAGATATTTTGTTCACAAGTTTCCACAGCCTAAGTCGAAAAAGGGGCATAACTCTGGAAATACATGACCGGCGGAAAAATAAAAAAATACGGGTCTGCTTATTTTCCATACTGATCATGTGTATAAAGTTTCAAGTTCCTAGCTCTTATTGTTCTTGACTATATGTTTTGTACCATAGGCTTCAATGCACTAAGTCGAAAAAGGGGAAAAACTCGATCAAAAATTCACGATTTTTTTTCAAAAGTTAATTAAGTCATCTACACAATAGGCAGTATCTTCCTGCAAAAAATCATGCTCCTAGCTTCAGGGGTTCTTGAGATATTTTGTTCACAAGGTTCCATAGGCTTACAATACACTAAGTCGAAAAAGGGGCATAACTCGGTCAAAAATTCACGAATTTGTTTCAAAAGTTAATCAGGTCATCTACACCTTGGGCATTCTCATCTTGCAAAGCCTCATGATCCTAGCGTCAGGGGCTCTTGAGATATTTTGTTCACAAGGTTCCACAGGCTAAGTCGAAAAAGGGGCATAACTCTGGAAATACATTGCCGGCGGAAAAATAAAAAAAATACGGGTCTGCTTATTTTCCATACTGATCATGTGTATAAAGTTTCAAGTTCCTAGCTCTTATTGTTCTTGACTATATGTAAGGGTACCTTTGTACCATAGGCCTCAATGCACTAAGTCGAAAAAGGGGAATAACTCGATCAAAAATTCACAAATTTTTTTCAAAAGTTAATCAGGTCATCTACACCACAGGCAGTATCTTCCTGCAAAAAATCATGCTCCTAGCTTCAGGGGTTCTTGAGATATTTTGTTCACAAGGTTCCATAGGCTTACAATGCACTAAGTCGAAAAAGGGGCATAACTCGGTCAAAAATTCACGAATTTGTTTCAAAAGTTAATCAGGTCATCTACACCTTGGGCATTCTCATCCTGCAAAACCTCATGATCCTAGCATCAGGGATTCTTGAGATATTTTGTTCACAAGGTTCCACAGGCTAAGTCGAAAAAGGGGCATAACTCTTGAAATATGTGACCCGCGGAAAAAAGAAAAAACATGTGTTCGCTTATTTTTCATACTGATCATGTGTATAAAGTTTCAAGCTCCTAGCTCTTACGGTTCTTGAGATGACAGACGGACAGACGGACAGACGGACGGACGGACAGACGGACAGGCCCAAACCAATATGCCCCCACAATTTCTCCGAAATTGGGGGCATAATGACCTTGACCTCTTGTACTCATAATTCTTCATGAACTCATTAAGGCAACTTCCCATATTCGACCTTGCTGTAAAAGGTCAAGGTCAACACAAGGTCATAATTTGAACAATCTTGATAGTACTCAAGTACCCAATGCTACATACAAAGTCTCAAGGCCATCGGTCAATTGGTTCTGGAGAAGAAGATTTATAAAGGTATTTACCATATATGGGCATGGCGGCCATGTTGGTCATGTGTCCAGGAGCGTTAGAAAAATTTTTCATTCCCTCAACCCCTCGAGGCTCTATATGAAATTTGGTTTCAATTGGCTTAGTGGTTTTAGAGCAGATTCTTTGAAATTGTCAAAATTTGAAATTTCTGGGTCAAAGAATGACCTTGACCTCTTGTACTCACATATCTTCATGTACTCATTAAGATGATTGTATATACCAATTTTTAGGCCATAATCTTCAAAACTGAAATCTCATGTGCTAGCATTTTCCGATATTTGACCTTGCCGTAAAAAAGGGCAAGGTCAACTCAGGGTCATAATTTGAACAATCTTGATAGTACTTGAGTACCCAATGCTACATACCGAGTTTCAAGGCCATCGGTCTACTGGTTCTGGAGAAGAAGATTTTTAAAGGTTTTGACCATATATGGGCGTGGTGGCCATGTTGGTCATGTGACCTGGACCGTATGAACAAATTTTCATTCCCTCAACCCCTGGAGGATCTATATGCAATTTAATTACAATTGGCCTAGTTGTTTTTGATGAGATTGTTTGATATTGTCAAAATATGAGAGTTCTGGGTCAAAGGTCAAACAATGACCTTGACCTCTTGAACTCATAAATCTTCATGTAGTCATTAAGATGACTGTATGTACCAATTTTTAGGCCAAAATATTCAACAGTTTCCAAGATATCTTATGTTGCAGCATTTTGCCATATAAAAGCATAAGGAAGCAAATTTGACCTTACCGTAAAAAAGGTCAAGGTCAACCCAAGGTCATAATTTGAACAATCTTGGTAGTACTTGTGTACCCGATGCTACATACCAAGTTTCAAGGCCATCGCCTTATTGGTTCTCGAGAAGAAGATTTTTTCAGGTTTTTACCATATATGGGCATGGCGGCCATGTTGGTCATGTGACCAGGACCGTTTGAACAACTTTTCGTTCCTAAGGTCCCAGGAGGCTATATATGAAATTTGGTTGCAATTGGCCAAGCGGTTTTAGAGGAGAAGTTGTTTGAAAGTGTGGACGGACGACGGACGACGGACGACGTACGACGGACGGACGACGGACGCCGGAGCCTTACCATCCTATAAGCTCCCCCGGAGCCGCTGGCTCAGGTGAGCTAAAAAGGCAGGAATACAGCAGTGTACCCAGCAGGCACATGACGTTGAAATGACGTCGTACTGACGTCGATGCGACCTAATGACGTCGCATCGACGTCCGTACGACGTCATTTTGACGTGTTGAAATGACGTCGTGCTGACGTCGATGCGACGTAATGACGTCGCCTCGACGTCCGTACGACGTCATTTTGACGTCATGTGCCCGCTGGGTAGATATACCAATACACCACAATTGTTTTGCGCGGTCTTACCTTTCACTGCATAATGTAACATTGTATTTTGGTTTGCAAACGTCAAGAAAGTTCGGCCGAAGTCTACCCGTTTCATTTTTAACAGCATCAACAAATAACTGATCAATCACAAAGCCGACGAGAAATACAGCGTAACCTTTGACACAGTAGAACAGATAAGAACTGGAGCAACAGCTGTGCCGACGACGACGGTCTAAACAGTTCAGCAGTTCGATGACGGTTACCTGAAATTACAAATTAAACACTGTGAAAACATTTCTTCTAGAATGTACATCAGCGGTGGATTTCGGTAAAACTACGTTTAGGGGGGCGCTTTACTATTTATTTTCCCTTTTATAGGTATCTATAATTATATATGGATAACATGATTCGAAAAACAGATATACATAATTCGAATTAGTTACATCAATAATTATTAATGGATATCCATAATTTGAATTTTGATATTCAAATTCGAAGTATGGATATCCGATAAGCTAAAAGATTTACGGATATCACTAATCCGAATTGTGAATATCACTTATTCGATTTATGGATATCAATAATTCGTATGGATAGCCATAATTCTGTCCGTTTATGGACAGTCATGATTTTGATTAGTGAAATCCATAATTCGAATTATTGATATCTCATAAATAGAATTATAGATACCTGTAATTCGGTCTATTTTATATGGGTATTATTAATCAGAATTATGGATATCAATAATTCGTCTATGCAAATGATGTGTAAATAACAAATGCTTTGCGGTGACGTATGGATATCCAAAATTCGAATTATGGATATCAGTAATTCAGCTCGATTTATTAGTATCACTAATTCAAATTATGGATTCAGCCCATTTAAAGATACCCATAATTTAAGTGCTATCCATAAATCGGCCTGAATTTTACATATCCATATTTCGAATAAGTGATATCACTAATTCGAATTATGGATATTCAATATTCGAAATAGTGCTAGCGATAAATGGGCTGACTTATGAATATCAGTAATTCGAACCATTGATATCCATATATCAAATTATGGATATCTGTAATAGGGAATAAACGGTTAAACGGCACCCCATATGTATGTGCACGCAAAAAGCAAACATACGCCGTAATTTAGTGTCACTAGTTTAGTACGCATGGACTGTGGACTCGCTAAAGACGCACAACTGGGCAAACAAACATTTTCTGAATTCACAAAAATCGACTGCGCATGCAATGACTGGACGGTTTATGTGCAAGTCGCATATGACTGAGGTCTGAATTTATTACATATTTTATTTCATGTTTTTTTTTTAAGAAACGATTACAAACATTAACAAAACAAATACAAATAACCCATTATTGTAGCAGAATTCATCTGATGACGTAAATTGTAGAAAGAAACCTTATTCCAAATTCAAGGAGTTATAAGAGAGAGAGAAAACAAAACAGCGGCTGCGTGATAGTAAAATACTCGTCCATTGGGACCTATACTTTGTCGACAGAAAGCAAACTTTTTTTTTGTACCCGGACCAAGCAAATACCCAGTGAAAAGGAGAATACCGACCAAATAATAAGATCAAAGCAAAACATTTGACGTCAGTAATCTTGGCCAGAATGGTTGATAGTTATCACCTGAGTAATGGTGAGCAAAATTTATTACGCTTCCAAATGAAGGTGAACGATCGCAGGGTCAAACGTTGCACAATTTTCTACCTGCGCTTATTAAACAGAGCTCTAGACAAAAGGGGGTATTTAATGATAATTAAGGGTATTTTTTTCTTATTCCTCATTAAAACCATATGTTGCAGCGCTAAAGTGCGCTTCCAGCGGAAATCGAACCCAAGATCGCTCGATCTGCAGGTCACCGCTTAATCTAATGCCCAACCGGAGCTCCATTTGTATACAGAACGTTTCCGATCGTTTAAATGACTGGGCATGCTGTGGTGCGTGGTCTGGGGTTACATTTTTACAAAAGACGCTTTCAAAGGCACTGTATTCCTCTAAAATATTGAACATCGGCGTGTAAGAACCAATTCATGATAAGCAACATATTGTCATGTTAACTGACAGCTTGTGCTGAAATCTTGTCTAATTTACGTTATTTCAGCATGCAAGTACGCAGGTGTGTGTTGAAATTTTGTCAATTTGACAAAATTTCAGTACGCACCTGCGTATTTGCGTGCAGTCAGATACCTCATTGATGCACATACTTTCGAGCCGACGCAGCAAGTTAGATGCAGTTCTCTGCAATGTTTACATTGTACATGCGGACAGGGCGCAGTTTGTATACGCCTGATCTAGTTCGTATTACGACATACTTTCATTGACACATTATGGCACACCTTAGTGTCAGCCTCATTAGCTATCGTAATTTGTGATAATGACATAAACCAACCAAACGGAAAAAAGGACTTATTTGCATGTAAAACTGCGAATACTCAAATCAGTCTGCGCATCCGCGCATTCTGTTTTAGAGCATTCCCTGTTGCTTCAGTACTCTTTGATTCTTAGAAATATGTGGTCGAGGAGAGAAAATTGATAAAACTACGCTAATGCATGCACAGAGCTGAGTCTCTGCTGTTTGGTTTAAGGCATCATTTCTCGGCTTGATGATTATCTTTCCACTTGAAAGGCGGAACATCTTTGATGTGACAAATGACATCATAAGAAATACTTAACTTATGAATGAATTGAACTGAATAATAAAATATGTTTTCAAATGTAAACAGATCTTATCAATATTTTGTACATTTGTAAACATGTGGTCAATGCCAGGAGTCAAGCGAATCGTATTTACATTCGTTATGAAACTTTTTGAATGAGCCATGTTCATGCTAAACTTTCTAGAAACAAGAGGTCCATGATGGACCTAAATCGCTCACCTGAGTTATGATGAAATAACATGGGAGATCATCTATTTGTTGATGATTCAACTGGAGCAATTCTGCACTTTCCAATCTATTATTCTGACAAATTTTCATGAAGATTGGACCAAAACTGTGCCCTCTAGAGTGTACACAACGTTTTTCTAAGATTTGATCTAGTGGCCTAGTTTTTGACCCAACAAGACCAAATTGGCCTAGGTTTCATAAAGATAAACATTCTGACAAAGTTTCATGAGCATTGGATCAAAACTGTGCCTCCTAGAGTGTACACAAGGTTTTACTAAGATTTGACCTGGTGACCTGGTTTTTGACCCAACATGACCTACTTTCATACTTGGTATAGATTTCTGGAAGATAATCATTCCGCCAAAGTTTCATGAAGATTGGACCAAAACTGCGACCTCAAGAGTGTTCACGATGTTTTTCTAAGATTTGACCTAATGACCTAGTTTTTAACCGAGTTTCAAACTTGGCCTAGATTTTATAAAGATAAACATTCTGACAAAGTTTCATGAGCATTGGATCAAAAATGTGCCTTCTAGAGTGTACACAAGATTTTACTAAGCTTAGACCTGATGACCTAGTTTTTGACCCGACATAACCTAGTTTCACATTTGGCCTAGATTTCATTTAGATAATCATTCTGACAAAGTTTCATGAAGATTGGACCAAAACTGTGATCTCTAGAGTGTTCACGATGTTTTTCTAAGATTTGACCTAGTGACCTAGTTTTTAACCCGACATAACCCTTTTTCAAATCTGGCCTAGATTTCTAGAAGATTATTATTCTGACAAAATTTCATGAAGATTGGATTAAAACTGTGACCTCTAGAGTAAACCTCTAGAGTGTTCACGATGTTTTTCTAAGATTTGACCTAGTGACCTAGTTTTTAACCCGACATAACCCTTTTTCAAATCTGGCCTAGATTTCTAGAAGATTATTATTCTGACAAAATTTCATGAAGATTGGATTAAAACTGTGACCTCTAGAGTGTACACAAGGTTTTACTAGGATTTGACCTGGTGACCTAGTTTTTAACCCGACACGACCTAGTTTCTAACGTGGCCTAGATTTTATAAAGATAATCATTTTGACAAAGTTACATGAAGATTGGATCAAAACTGTGTCCTCTATGTCATTTAAAGATTTATTTCTATTTTCAGCTCTGGTTTTATTTCTATTTTTAGCTCTGACGGCCATCTTGTTCTGAGAAGTGGATTTTGGTTGGTTGGTTGATTTGATGCTTAACGTCCTCGGTAAACAACTAAGGTCATGTCGGGACGGTCAGTTAACCTAACCACACTATTCCTGGGCAGGCTTAGACCTCCTAAGCGGTTAACCAGTACTAAGTGCACATACTTTCGCCAGTAACTGACAACTGCCCTTCTTGAATCAGCGGAAGGAGAAACGAAAGAATGTGGCCAGACCGGGATTCGAACCCAGGACCTCTGACTTACGAGTCAGGTGCCCTACCGATTGCGCTACCCGGCCCGGCCTGAGAAGTGGAACCGTTTCAGCAACTTTGGTTTGGGACCATATGTCGAACAGTTCTGTGGAATTATTTTGAAATCCATCCACAGAGGTGATGTTGTTTAAAGGATTTTCTTAGCTCTGGCGGCCATTTTGTTCAGCGGAGCGGAACCATTTTCGCAATTTTGGTACAGGGCAATAAGAGAAACATTTGTGTGAAATTATTTTGAAATTGGTCTACTGGTCTAGGAGGAGATGTCGTTTGAAGAAATTGTTGTCGACGGACAGACGGCTAACGGACGACGGACAAATTTCGATCACAATAGCTCACCTTGAGGTGAGCTAAAAAGCAAGCTTCAACAAGAAATATCTCGTTAATTCTTTCAAAAGCGCCAAAATAAAAAAAAGTTAAATTTACGAACAGTGTAGATCCAGATAAGGCGGCACATAATGAGCCGAACTGTGGCCGTAGGGGCAGTAGGTGTTAGATGACCACCGTAACTTGGACACAGCATATGAAAGACAAAGCCAGCCACTCTCTTCTGCTTTTAACCTTCCTTTGTTCGCAAAATGTACCCATTTACTGCTGGAATCACAGGTTTTTAGTCGTTTATTGGGCTGTTAGGGATTCGAACCCGCGACCTTCTGCTTTAAGTCCTGACTGGCTTCATTTCAAGCCGCGACTTTCTGCAACATAGCCAAGCTACCACGCATCTACAATCGGAGCGCGCTCGGCCAATTCCGTGATTCACGGAATCGGCCAAGCGGTGTTCCGATTGACGTATCTATAGTGGCTGTAAAGGTACAGAGTCATGGTCATTTCAATGACATTATAATTCAGTTTTGAGTTCGCTCATTATTCAACGGAAGTAACTAGATCTCTGAAACAACAGATTTATGTGAGGAAGAAGTTAAATCAAAGTTCGGACCTCAGATTTACAACATAAGAGCAAAATATATCAAACTTCAACCTACACTAAGAGTTATTTATAATACGGTTAAGATTTTCTATCGAAATTTACGTTATCAGTTCAATTTTTCAGTGAATCAGAGTGGGTGTCGACCCTCTGCAGTACGTGTGTATCAAAAGTGCCCATTTCGAGGGAGGGAACTGCATATAGATGCTCGTTATGTCTGTCTATTTATTTTTATTTATTTTATTTATGGTATATTTTTGTATGACTGTGCAGTCCAATGACTATCTGAATGTGATATGATACATAGTCTGACAATTTCGTTTTTGCCTCTTTCCTCCATGGAGTCAACTCTAAGAGAAGACCCCATTTTGTAAGGGCTTCATTGTCCAAAGAAGCAAACAGGAAGTCACAAAAGTTGTCTTCCTTTGAACAATGGTAGAAAACATGGCAATGCACCCGTACACCTTACAGTAAACTCTCGATATCTCGAAGTCGAAGTTAATCTCAAACTACTGATATCTCAAAGTAAATTTTCTGGTCCAAAATTACTTTGAGATAGCAGTAGTTTGAGATATCCGGTGTTAAAATGTAAGGAAAAACAGGAAATGCATCCAAACTATATTTCTCTATATAAGAGGGAACTTTGAGACATCAGTGTCTGAGATAGAGTCTATGTCAATTTATGTCAATGTCAATTTATTAACGTGTAATGATGTGGTGGGGTATCTTTATATTGATAATATACTTACAATAATGAGAGAGGCGCCAAAGCCGAGGATGAGGAGCAATGTTGTAGATATCGTGTCTGGTTTGTAGGGATATCTGATACTGGTATCGTCACAGAAGAAACCACGCTCAAACGGCACAGCGGAGATAAACAGATACAACACTGGCAGCCCAACTGAAAAGACAAAATGTAGAGAACATCAGCTTCGGAATTCATTCGAATGTAAACAGGTCCGCTCCTCGCCAGTCACGGTATCAACCTTCCCAGCAGGCACGTTACGTAGACTATCAACCTTGATGCAACCTTAATTCAACGTCACGACGTTGAATCAAGGTTGAATCAATGCTGATTCAACACTGTGTGCCCCATGGGTTATCAGTTCGGTTTTGGGGAAGTTTTGTACATGCAACGCCATCTCGACTATATTGGACAGGTATTGTCGCAAAGAGTCGGCGCCGTCGCATTTTTCGAGGGAAAGCTGGGAAATTTTCATTCGTGTAGCTTCGACAGCTATCCTTTCATGTTTTGTCGGCCATCTTTATCCAAAACTGGATAGTACACGCAACCATATGTCCTTGCGCAAATTACGAGAGCTATCGCTTCCCTCTCGCGAGACTGATCACATGGGTGTTGAGCCTATGAAGGACTGCTATGTTGCTAAGATATGCTAACAATAAAATTATAGGTCATAGCTTAACTGGAAAGACGTTTTCATGGAGGATTGGGAGTTGATATGTCTGTGAATAATGTAATTCTGCTAAGTAGCAGCCCATTTCCACATCATGTCAGGAAGGCGTACCAATGAACCTTATTTTTCACCTCAACTGCTTGCACTGCAGACCTGGATCTATACTACATGTATCCCAGCGGCCACATGGCGTAGAAAGGTCGATGCGACAGGATGACGGCGAAATTACTGTTAGTACGAAGTCATCCCGTCGCCATTTGCCTACTGAGACATTTTAGCAAGCATTTTTGTATGAATTTTTAGAACAATTTACAGTCACCAAAGGAAAATAGGGTCACGATGAAATCCCAGCAATGCTATCTAAATCTCGAGTATCTTGTCATTCTCTTGACCTGTTGACAAACAACAAAGTGATTTTCTAAGTAGTGATGATAACAGTCGCCTTGACAATTTCCTCTTACACTCAGCCTCCTTAGAGGTGTATCGATTTTGACAATGACAAACACATTAAGTTTGATGAAATTCGTCCGATTTGTGCCGAGTGAAGTCGAATGTCAACAAGTATAGAGCGTTTCCAGTCAAATGCTAACAGGGTTTTGGTTATTTTAAGACTACGACATAACAAAATCGAATGCCATAATACTTTACGGGTACTAATACTTTAACAGATTAAAAATTATCCTCCTTGAAGGGGCGTGGCATGACAACAATACAGTTTTCTGGCCTCATCTGTTGTAAAGCATTATGGGAGGGGTGCCTGGGTAAGCCCCGAATCTGTACCGCATCGTGTATAGTGGAAACACGAACAGCGCACTCGAGAGCGCACCACAGCTAGAAGCAGAAGCGAGGACTTACTTTGATGAAAATTTCATTTCTATTACTTTTAGTGTAATTATCACAATGTAGTTTTAAAACCTTTTTTGTACAATATCTTTTTATTGTTTGAAACCGAACAAGAGAATCGGTGGAACCGATGGATGCTCCCCGAAGGTGTGCAATAGTGAAATGGGTATCCTTATGAAACTGCCCTCTATTTATATGTGAAATTTCATTTAAGTACCTTTAATACTTTCAAAGATATGCCCCCGACAAGCAAATGAATGAGATATAAAAACAGTCCGAACTCACTTGCAATAGGGTAATGGATTTTGTGCTCTGGACTTCCTCTCATTGTCCTCTATAAATGTGTAAAATTTCATTCAATGCCGTCTATCAATATTTCAAGTTTCATTACATTTCCTCACCCTTTGGGAAGCATAATAAATGACTACCGTAAAAAAAGAGAGTGGTCGCATAAAGGCAATGCCTTTATTCTTTAAGCGTCGAAAGGTTTACTTCTGAAAATTTTCAAAAAATGTTTTGTCAAAGATATGGCATATTGAGAATCTAAAGACAAAAGGGCAAACAGGGTAGATCTACATGAGGCGGTTCATGATGAGCCACCTCGTCTGGATCTACGCTGCTTGCAAATTCAGCTACTTTCGAAGTGTTAATTTCATTTAATTGTATTATCACTAGTTTGCAGTATAGAAAGGAAGTAGGAAAGATCGTACAGAGGGTTCTTTAGGCAGAAGGAAAATAGAAAAAACATTGGAAGGAAATTAGGAAATCCGGAGGAAAAGTTCCCTATAAAATAAAGGAAAATATGAATATTTTGTATGCAAGGGGATTCCTTATACAGTAGAACTTCAACGACTCGAACAGACTTGGGATCATGAAAATTAGTTCCAGCCAAAGCTAGTTCTAGCCATCCACGGTTAGTTTCTATATAAAGTGACCTATAGGGACCCATGAAGGAGTTCTAGACAGGCAGGGCTAAAGAGCCATCAGGGTTCGAGTCATTGAAGTTCTACTGTATCAGTAGCACACATAGTTTTAGTGAAGTTCTTTGAACGCGACGTACAGTCGAATGAATATGATATATACTAGTCCAAAGTTCTAACCGGCCACTTACATTTTATCAATTTTCGTCAATGCCCCAAACGATCTTACAGTTCTATTTATATCCCCAAATAGGCAGATGTGTCAGTCAACTTAGCCATCAAAAGTTTTGACAAAATTCTTGACATTACATCCAGGATGCGCCTATGAACACAAATACCCCCGTTTTTAAAATTCACAAAATTCAGCATTTCGTCACAATTTGTGAAAAATCACGTATCAAAATACCCAATTTACTTGAACAAAACCACCTCATTACTTAAGCAAATGACTGAAGAAACAGATTTAGGCAGAAATGAACACTCTTTATGCATGATAGTGTTTGCTTTGGGTCAAAATGTTAAAACATACCCCACCACTCAATACAAATTCTTGTTAATTTTGAAAATGGGGGTACCCGTATTCATCCATGCCTCCTGGATACAGTGTACTGAATATTGCTAAATATATTAGTGGTATGGTTTACAGATATATTCACCTATCTGTGGCTGTAAATTGAACTGTGAGATTGCTAAGAGCATTGAGAAAAATGATAAAAAGAAAGTGGCCGGTTAGAACTTTTGACTAGTAGTAGTAATAGTGTATATGCCTGTTCATGTTTTCATGCTATATCAAATGAAGCTGTGATCATAGTGAGGATGGTTAATATATCAGCCAGTCCTACCATATAAGCATTTCATGAACTAAGTAACCAAACTTAAACGAGGACAGCAAGGATTCAGACCAGCCTATGCTTCCATCGTCTTGACCCACCAGGGTAAAACTATACTATATTTAGTGCATTCAGGCCAAACCGTTGCAAAGCAAAATATTTTTCCAAGATATGATTCCATAGGGTTAGCTGTAGTCATTCTGCGCCTGTAGAATGGCCATACTACACAAGCGGTGTGTGCGAAAAGCTATGGTTTTGATTGCACAGATGCGTAGGCTGGTCTGAGTTTTTGTTGATCGAAAATTTGCTAAACGTCTGTTTTTGTGGTCTAGGCTCAATGCAGTCATCAACTGTGCACAATAAATCAAGTTAATTTGAAAATGCAAATTTTATAATGTCTTCAAAGTTCATAATGTTGATCCACACATGATTGAGTGTTTGTCGTATTTCTTAAACCATGATTTTCAAAAAATCACTGGCTCATAAACCTTACTGTAAAACACTTAATATCTGCGGTATCAAAATTTCGCGGTTTATTAAAAATGGAATATTGGCGTATATCAAATTTGGCGGTCACGATAAACCATGGCTCCAGATAATAAAGTTTAATGTTAATTGGTAACAATTTTTCTTTCTTTTCTATTTAACTATACATTGTGACATCTATTAGAATCGCCTCGATAATCGCCTCATCGAGGCGATTCTAATAGGATGGCAAAATGCATAGTTTAATAGAAAGGTATAGAAAAATCTTAAATACTTATCAAATACTCATTTTGATCTAAACCTTCGTTATGCTGTGCGTACATGTATATGTATTTAATATTGGCGGACTTATATTTTAGCGCTCTTTGCCCTAACAGCCAATATCGCAAAAATTTAGTAAACGCCAAAAATAACTGTTTTACAGTACGTGTAGGCATGTTAAGGAGTGTGGACACGCCGACATATTTCACGCCTTTTATAGGGAAACAAAATTCAACTCTTCCCTGCACGACATAGCCCTTTCAAATGAAATTGTATCTTTTAAAAAGTAAAGTAAAGAATTCCCACCAGAAGCCAAAAAAGTTAATTTTAGCGGTAAGCCCATCATAGTCAGAAAACAGCAGACTGAGCTGCTTTCCCTGCATGGCTTAAACTTTACCTTAAGGAGCCGTAAACAAAATTTAAATTATGCCATATTGACACCACAGACATATTTCAAAATACATTCTTCCACACATGCACCCTTCTAGACAGAACCTGAAGTGAACACAGCAGGTTCTGCAAGTTTTTATATGATCTATGCACACTAATATGTCTTATCGTCCTAAACCGAACACCTTTAATTCTAAGTATTGGGACTGGTTGGTCTAAGCTAACAGTGCAGAAGGGGAAGACCCTGATCAGATGGCTACTTTAGAAGCAGTCTGATCAGGGTCTCTATTGTTTTCATTCTGTCTGCACCTTTTGGATGCATAAATGCAATGTAAACCTGATATTATTGAATAAATTGAAAAGCAAACTGTTCAAATTTTAGGACAATGACGGTAAAGATCTTCCCAACTTTTAGGACTTTACATTTTTTCTTACCGCAGCTACTCTAAATATTCGCATATCCGAAATATCCAAAGTATACCAAGATAAACTGCTCATTAGCAGCCTCTATTCAAGGCTACTGTAAGAAGGGTACAGGTAACCATTATAGGGATAATTTCCATTTTTCTGCATAAAAGTGCATTGTGATCTCTCATTATATACATAGAACCGTCTCGTTGAACGGTTCTTATTGGGGTTACAATTTAGGTTTCGATTTAGACATAGAGAATACCATGTTAGTGTCTTTTGATATCAAGTTTATCAGGCGAGACCAGAAACAGCGTAGGAATGTCGAGGCTTGCCGAGCCAGTCCGACGTGTTTCTGGTCGAACTGATAAACTTCATATCAGAGGACACTATCATGGTTTTCTATTTATCATGCATCATTAGAAGATTTTACGGCGTAAAGAGAGTCAAACAAATGAAAAAAAAACGCATTTTGTACGAACTCGCTGACGTCGCGAATGCGTTGTGACGTAGGTCGGTTACCTCATTTAACCAATCGAATGTTGTTATCACGGCCAACGTCAGTATGTAGCCAATCGTCGTCAGAAATCGCTTCTTTAGACATCACCTGATAACATTCGCGCAAGCGCAGTTCTAAAGTGACATGATATCACATCATGTTATCATACCCCTGTTATCAGGTGAATTTTCCAGCAGATGCATGATAAATAGAGAATACCATGTTAGTGTCTTTTGATATCAAGTTTATCAGGCGAGACCAGAAACAGCATAGGACTGGCGAGGCTTGCCGAGCCAGTCCGACCTGTTTCTTGTTGAGCCTGATAAACTTGATATCAAAAGACACTTACATGGTTTTCTATTTATCATGCATCATTAGAAATTTTCGGGTGTAAAGAGCGTCAAACAAAAGAAAAGTAAACGCAGCTTTGTTTGAACTTGTTGACGTCGCAAATGCACTATGACGTAAGTCGGTGACGTCATTTAACCAATCGAACGTAGTTATCATGGCCAACGTCAGTATGTAGCCAATCGTCTTCTGAGATCGCTTCTGTAGGCATTGGCTGATATCATTGGCGCAAGCGCAGTTCTAAAGTGACATGATATCACATCATGTTATCATCCCCCTGTTATCAGGTGAATTTTGCAGCAGATGCATGATAAATAAGTTTATCATGCATCTGCTGCAAAATTCCACCTGGAAATTTAAACTTCACGCTTTAGCAAAAGCAGATAGTCAAAATGTAACAATGCTATTTCGACTCATATACCTCCAAAGCAGACATGTACCCAGTTCTGCGTAGAAGTAAAAGAACTGGTGGAGTTCTCACAAAATTTCTGAAAGTGACCAAACCGAAATTTCAGAAATTTTGTGGTACTCAACCAGATGTAATTTTGTACTAATGTGGTTAACGTACATACATGTATCAGTCAAATAGTAGTAAGTTTTGGCTAACTAGTGCAGAAAGCTGATTTTTATCATTTTCATTATTGTTATTATTATTATTATTGTTGTCATTATTACTTCTAGTTTGGAATGGACTTGCGCGTTTACCAGGAGTGAATTCGAAAAAACTATTGTGACCTAAAATAACTTGTTCAGACTGACACGGTCTTGGCTAAGACACAAACCACAATAAATTACCGTTCTATTTTACTTTCAACAGTGTAGCTGGACCGCTCGTACTGAATAATCACCTAAATGTGTGCCAAAATGTCAAATAAAACACTCTGACAAATGCTACTGCCAAGTTTTATGTTCAATAAACAGTTGCAACAATTTGACTATTTAGCTATACATTGTGACATCTATTAGAATCGCCTCATCGAGGCAATTCTAATAGGATGGCACAATGCATAGTTTAATAGAAAGGTATAGAAGAATCTGAAATACGTATCAGATACTCATTTTGATCTAAACCTTCGTTATGCTGTGCGTACATGTATATGTATTTAATATTGGCGGACTTATATTTTAGCGCTCTTTGCCCTAACAGCCAATATCGCAAAAATTTAGTAACCGCCAAAAATAACTGTTTTACAGTACATGTAGGCATGTTAAGGAGTGTGGACACGCCGACATATTTCACGCCTTTTATAGGGAAACAAAATTCAACTCTTTCCTGCACGACATAGCCCTTTCAAATGAAATTGTATCTTTTAAAAAGTAAAGAAAAGAATTCCCACCAGAAGCCAAAAAAAGTTAATTTTAGCGGTAAGCCCATCATAGTCAGAAAACAGCAGACTGAGCTGCTTTCCCTGCATGGCTTAAACTTTACCTTAAGGAGCCGTAAACAAAATTTAAATTATGCCATATTGACACCACAGACATATTTCAAAATACATTCTTCCACACATGCACCCTTCTAGACAGAACATGAAGTGAACACAGCAGGATCTGCAAGTTTTAATATGATCTATGCACATTAATATGTCTTATCGTCCTAACCCGAACACCTTGAATTCTAAGTATTGGGACTGGTTGGGCTAAGCTAATAGTGCAGAAGAGGAAGACCCTGATCAGATGGCTACTTTAGAAGCAGTCTGATCAGGGTCTCCATTGTTTTCATTCTGTCTGCACCTTTTGGATGCATAAATGCAATGTAAACCTGATATTATTGAATAAATTGAAAAGCAAACTGTTCAAATTTTAGGACAATGACGGTAAAGATCTTCCCAACTTTTAGGATTTTACATTTTTTCTTACCGCAGCTACTCTAAATATTCGCATATCCGAAATAAGCAAGCAAAGTATACCAAGATAAACTGCTCATTAGCAGCCTCTATTCAAGGCTACTGTAAGAAGGGGTTACAGGTAACCATTATAGGGATAATTTCCATTTTTCTGCATAAAAGTGCATTGTGATCTCTCATTATATACATAGAACCGTCTCGTTGAACTGTTCTTATTGGGGTTACAATTTAGGTTTCGATTTAGACATAGAGAATACCATGTTAGTGTCTTTTGATATCAAGTTTATCAGGCGAGACCAGAAACAGCGTAGGAATGTCGAGGCTTGCCGAGCCTGGCTGACGTGTTTCTGGTCGAGCCTGATAAACTTGATATCAGAGGACACTATCATGGTTTTCTATTTATCATGCATCATTAGAAGATTTTACGACGTAAAGAGAGTCAAACAAATGAAAAGCAAACGCATTTTGTACGAACTCGCTGCAAAAGCAGATAGTCAAAATGTAACAATGCTATTTCGACTCATATATCTCCAAAGCAGACATGTACCCATTTCTGCGTAGAAGTAAAAGAACAGGTGGAGTTCTCACAAAATTTCTGAAAGTGACCAAACCGAAATTCGGTTTGGTCACTTTCAGAAATTTTGTGGTACTCGAGCAGATGTAATTTTGTACTAATGTGGTTTACGTACATATCAGTCAAATAGTATTGTTTAAGTTTGGCAAACTAGTGCAGAAAGCTGATTTTTATCATTATCATTATTATTGTTATTATTGTTGTTGTTAATGTTATCATTATTATTTCTAGTTTTGAATGGACTTGCCCGTTTACCAGGAGTGAATTCGAAAAAAAACTATTGTGACCTAAAACAAATTGTTCAGACTGACATGGTCTTGGCGCAGACGCAAACCACAATAAATTACCGTTGTATTTTACTTTCAACAGTGTAGCTGGACCGCTCGTAGTGAATAATAACCTTAACGTGTGCCAAAATGTCAAATAAAACACTGTGACAAATGCTACTGTCTAGTTTTATGTTCAATAAACAGTTGCAACAATTTGAAACATATCTGTCTTACCACACAGAGATTGGGACAGCGCGCGACAAACCACAAGAATATGCAACTACAGAGTGATTTACTGAGTAGACGTTGTAACACGACGCGAGGTAACCCACCCAACGCTTGTGGTAACTCCATATTTGTCCATATCATCCCTCGATGTTTACGAGTGACATTTTTCAAACGTGTTTGCCTTCTAAAGGTTTTTCAAATCAGGCCCCGATGTTATAAAACTTTTTTCGTGCTCAACTCAGCTGAGCATGAAATTTTCTCTGCTTGCTGATAAATATGAAAATGCCAACTAATGTTGGCATTTTCATATTGATAAGCAGAAAAAATTACATCCTCAGCTAAACTGAGCAAGAAAACAACTGTACTTATCAGTAATTTGCCTTTATTCCATGCTCAGCTGAGTTGAGCATGAAAAAAGTTTTATAACCTCGGGGCCAGAATTTGACCAGAGTGCTGGATCCTGAATTACAATGGCTCCTAAAATCTAATCTTACCTTAACTTTAAGATCTAAAAGTTCAATATAATTGAGCCGTGACACGAGAAAACCAACAATGTGGTTGTGCGCCCAGCGCAGACTCAGATCAGCCTGTGCATCCGCCCATTCTGATCTGAGTCTTTGCTTAGCACTGAAATGGTAGCCGAGGGTCTAAGCTACCGCCATGCGGACAGCGAAGACTCTGATCAGACTGGGCGAATGCCCAAGCTGATCTGAGTCTACGCTGGGCGCACAACCACTTTGTTGGTTTTGTCGTGTCGCGGCTCATATTTTGTTTTTACTTTCATACTTATAACAATTATGAAATTTAAGCTTTTTGACTTCTTGCAATTAAATACAAAACTATTTTGGAAAATACCTATCAGACGCAAGTTCCAATGCCTCAAAATAACACTCTTTACAGTTAAGGTGACCATAACTTTAAAAAAAGATCGTATAGGAGTCTAAATCGGTGCATCACTTTCTCCGAGTAGCCAAGTATAAGCCACAATTGCCGTAAATTCTGAGCCATCTATACAGAAATACCGTGCCGCTCTTTATGGGTAGGTTTTATCGTACTCTCCGGCGATGCCTCAAACGCAAGCAAATTGACAAGCAGTGTAAATCTCATTAGTCAAACCTAATTTTAGAAGCAGACGATCTACACCAAGACCGTCTCCACATCTGTCCCAACGTTTAAAGTATTTTCACCTAGCCGAGATGCCAGCACTGTACCGGCACATCAAGCAGACGTTCTCCCAGCTGTGGCGGAGAAACAGCAAGAAGAAGGAAATGACAGATGTCAATAACCTAATGAAATTCGGAAGCAATTAAGCTAACAACCACTTGTTACTCCGCTGTGGCATAACTGTCTGACAAATAGTTGGCAAAGTTCTTTTTGATACTTAATTGGCGGGAAAGTGACGTCTGCAAAATAGTTAGCAAAATAACTGACATTGTCTTATCGCTCCTTGTTACATAGGAAGACAGCTGACTTCTGGACTGCTGACACAGGTTATCGGTACATTTTCAGACGAAGCTTTGCTCTTTTAATGGTTTCCTCCCTTCAAAATGGGGTCAACTGTTAAAGAAAACAATTTGCTCCCACTGGAGCAAATTCTTTCCTTGAACGGTTGACCCCAGTTTCGACAGGTTTTAATGTCTAAAGAATCAACCAGAAAGTCACAAATGTTGTTCCACTGTATAAAAATGGCCGAAAACCGTGGAGGTGTATCCATTCATCGAAGCCAAAACTAGTGGCACCATGCGATCTGGTCGACCCCTACGTATTCCAGGATTATTTCTGTCATTTTGCTCACAGTCATGTTAGTTTTCTCGCCTAATATGGTGAAATCCTTACACTGTTTGGTGGCCATATATATAGACGTCAAAGAACTCTTCTCGCGCGAAAGGTAAAGGTTTCCCATAACTTAATAGCCGTAAGGGCAGTGGAGGTTAGAGACCAACTGTATCTTGGGCACAGCAGATGCAAGACGGAGCCCATCCTTCTTCTTTCGCTACCTTATCCTTCCCTGATTCGAAAAATGTACCCATTTACTGTTGGGTTGATAGAGTTTTCCAGCCGTTGGATGGCGAAACTTGGGCGCGATCTCACGATCTTCGGCGACTTTCTGCACCTAACCTCAATTGCTGTGATGCCAGGTTAGATAGGCAAGGTACTTATCACTTCTTGTTTGGTCATATTTCTATTTTCCTTGTCTATAATACAGTAAAATCTTTTTATTAAACCGCCTTTTGGACTGCTAATAGTGGCCTTACGGGTGATGTGATCTTAATATCGAATATAAAACCATTTGGGACTAGCAAAGATCAGTCGTAATAGTGAAGTGGTCTTAATTTCGAGTGGTCTTAAGAGCGAGATTTTACTGTACAAAAAGATGGCCTCAACGCAGTTCAGTCATTCTCACAGTCGCGCCTGTAAGAGCTGGTTCCGCAAATAAATCTTTGAATATGTGTCTTGACCTCCATCTTGACATGAAAACAAAATTACCCTTCGTTAAGCACCGAATAAGTATCAGGTGTAAAATGTCAAAATAATTAACTGTTATCATGGGAAATGGGTTGAATTAACCTACGGTATTTATTTTGCTGTAAGTATCAAATTAAAGATCAATAACTTTGATACCAGACCCAGGTTACGGTAACCTTTATTCTTATATTTCGGTTACTTGTTCACCTGTGTAAATTTTAACCAGCGACTTTTCGTCTGAAAGACGTCCACATTAGCCTATAGTACATTCCTCATCAATGCTACACCAAGGATACATGTATTGGCTACAGCGGTAACCCAATCTAACCAGGACTTTGAAATTACTCTGAACAACTGGACATACTTTGTACCGTTATTTTTTCTGGTACAGTCTGTTCAGGGCCATCGGTCCTGTGATTTGCAGTTGCCTTCACCGTTCTGTAAGGTTAAGACCGCTTCAGTATTTAATGCAAGAATTCTGATTGTATTTCGTCTGGAAGCTCGATTCCGTGATGGACCATTTCTTGCAATGCTTGGACCTCTGTTCAGATAGCCAGCTGGCACAAAGACCAGCCTTAGCGCTATCTCGTTGTATGTAGGTCGACGTACACACACCGGTTACTATGTTTTCAAAGTTGTTGGGAAACGAAAAAGAGCTGTTACGAAACGAAACTGAGTCCTAGATACCAAACGACCTGGTCATCATGTCGTTTGGTAACTAAGACTCTTTTTTGTTTCGTAACAGCATTTTTTCGTTTCGTAACATCCTTGTATATACATTGTTAACCAGGAGTGGTATAGCTAAGTTTCAAACTAACGCAAAGGATTATTAAAATCGCTGAATCAGCAAGTCGATTAATGCACGCTGACTTGGAGTGTTCCATGCTGTTTGCTTTAATTCGTAGATAACGATATATTAAGATATTAAGACTATCAATGTATGAAATTAGGCGAAGCCCATTCTTAATGAAATTTGCTTTACAAAATCATTACATGAAAAGACAATAATGAGACATGGATAAGAAACACTTTAACCTAATAGAAAGAAATTATCATTTTGCATCTACCAGCAGTTTTCGTCTCTGTTGATTTTCAATACGAATAGTGAGTGGACGCTAAGAAACATGCCACAGCAATATGCATCTACTACAGCGCAAAGAAAGGATCGCAAAATAGAAGGACAGACAGACGTAATGGAATGCTCTCACATGCATAAAGTGGCTTTTCTCATATCATGGATCGTGTATAATGTTCTTTTTGTCTTTATTAAGAAACAATCTCAAACACTAATATTTCAAATTACCCTTTTCTCCGAGAATATAGTCTGTGCCAATTTCTTACTTCTCTTTGCATTTCAGCTCCTGTTACCTCAAATTACTGGTATCTAAAAGTAAACTTTCGGGAAACAGAAAATTTACTTTGCGATATCTATCAGCAGTTTATTTGATATATCAGTAGTTTGAGATAACTTCGACTTCGATATATATAGAGCTGCCTTTATATACATGTTGGTACGCAGCCATGTTTTCCTCCATTTCACAAAGGGAAACAACCATTGTGACTTCCGATATTTTTCCTTGCGTTATGAAACTCTTCAAAGGAGGGGTCTGCTCTTAAAGGAAAAGAGAGAAGCAATTCCTTTCCTTAATGAGTCGGGCCCCACTGAAAATAAACAAATTGAAAATGGCAAATTTGCTTCCCCTGGCCGTGTTTCAATTTACCTTTAGCTTAATGATTCAAGACACTAACCACAATTACCTAATTCCTGAGCAAAATCTGTTAGCTGCTTGTGCAGACTGATCATTTACATTCCGCCACATTTTCAACTACGTGTATATCGATAATTACAGTACAGTCAATTCCGATATCTCATAGTCGAAGTTAATCACAAACTACTGATATTTCAAAGTAAAATTTCTGGTCCCAAAAACTTGCTTTGAGATACCAGTAGTTTGAGGCAACAGGGGTTGAAACGTAAAGAAAAAAGGAAGGTCCAAATTACATTCTTTGACATGAGATGGTACATTGAGATATCCGTGTTTGAGATAACGACTCAACTGTTATTACAGGTAACTGGGAACACGTGCAGGGGCCTACTAGGAAGCCTTGAAAGGTCTTCATAGAAGTTTCTCTTAAAGGGAAGACTATGCACCTTTGGGGAGCAAATTCTTTTTTTAAGAGTAGTCAGGGTCCGTCGTGCCCAGTCACAAAACTTGTGAATTTTTTACCAAAGTGTTATATTAAACATGGATGTGCCCCTTTAATATATCCCTATAATCAGCTTTTATATTAAGATATCATTTGTAATGGCCACGAGACCATTAGTCTTGTGTCCCACTTTGAAGTCGAGTACATGTACATCAGGAAACTGTTGAAAATAATATGACAACAATAATTACTTAATATGTTACCCTTACTGGCTTGCAAATAATATTGCCAGTCATCTGATGGTTTTTCAAAGCATTGTTAGCATAACAAGGATTCAAGTCGTCTAGTAAAATCAAGTGACTGTGCTAAATATAGTCAGCTCTCGATATCTCAAAGTCGAAATTCTTTCCAAACCACTAATATCGCAAAGTAAATTTTCTGGCGCAGAAAATTTACTTTGAGATATCAGTAGTTTGAGATAACAGAAGTTGAAATGTAAATGGAATGAGTAAATGTACCCAAACTATACTCCTTGATATGAGGGTACTTTCAGATATCAGTGCTCGAGATATCGAGAGTTGACTATTTTTGTGCTAAAACTGTACATTCTTAAGGTAAATGGGTACACCATCCTATTTTTATTTTTTCACACTTGTTTCAAAGGGAAATAACTTTTAGGACCTTCTGTTTGCTTCCACGGACTGAAAGTGTGTGTTTGCGGGGGGAGGGGGGGGGCATGAAAATAGTGGAGTTATTTGCGCTGAACGTGTATCTATTCACATTAAAAACAGGCCTGACTGTATTGTCAACCTGAAAGCCAAATTATGTATTGCCTCTTGACACGCGAACAATTTGTCAAAGTCACTGCTACCCGTAATCATTAACATCTTAAAAGGTAATATAGGTAAAATACTTAGTATCCCGCCATAAAGAAAATGCAGGGATATGAGAGCTCTAGGTAAGAGGGAGTATTTGATGATGATTAATGATAATTTTTCTACCCCCTCTTATCTAGAGCTCTGGGTTCAAAAGGAGAAAATGTTTCAGATGCCAGCCTTTTTGTTGGGTTAGAGCTATTCATACCATCCTTGCCAAAAATGCAAACTTTAGCAAGAAACATTTTGTTATGTGGATGACGAAGCTCTGCCTAAAAGGGGTGTACAATTAAAGGGGCGAAATTCTTCCTCTGAAGGTTGACTCCCAATGAGAAGGGAGACAAAACGTTTGGTTGGTTGGCTGCTTTGCGGTTAATGGCATTTTGAGACAGTACTTCAGTCTATATCGTAACGGCCCTTTGACACAGTATTTCAGTCTATCTCGGGCCATCTCCCAGACAAAAGGAGAAAGAAAAGAGATGTGATACGCGAGAGAAAAATATCCGAACAACCCTCATCAGTACCTACTGCAAGCACAGTATGCCCTTGCCTTACTATTATCCAAATTGGTAGGACGCCTCGGCAATGAAAATTACCCAGCACTTTCGCACGACCCATCCACCCCGAGGCAAAACGAAAATGGTATAGTTTTTATATTGATAATATTAAATTCCGTCTGATTTATCAGGATATATAAACAGTGACTTCAAACAGCGAAGACTAATCAGACAGCAGGTCTGGGTGTTTATTTTCTCCATCAAGTCGACCGAGCTGTATTATTGTCTCGGTCGACAGCCACTTTTGCATGTATGGTAATTGACTGGATCGGTCGAAAGTATGGGTAGGGAAAATGGTATTACCCCTGTGAAATTTTTTTGGAGTCATCGGAGTAATGTTGTGTGCCATGAATCGTTCCCACCAGACACACTTTAAACTGACGTCGTATCAACGTTTGTGCGACATCGTGAAGTCGCAATGAAGTTGAAATGACGTCATTTAGACGTTATGTGCCCGCTGGGCTTGGTTTTATATGGGTTTTTGCACGGCCCTTTTAAGAATATTTCACTTATGTCGAGCCAATCGTTAAGCAGAGGTGGGCGAAAACCGGAGTTCCTAGGAAAAAGCACCTGACCTTCCTAAGCAGAACTTGGCTTTTTCACACGTGCGCCGCCGGAGCTTGAACACATAGTGGTGACAGATCATATGTTCAAGAGTCAGCGCTCTTATCCATTAGGCCACGGACACCCGTGCTGGGCTTCTTTTATCTATTTTTGGTGCAGTTGAGGTAGTGGCTTCCTGGTTCATGTACATATGAGCCGCAACACGAGAAACCCCAATAAAGTGTTTGTGCGCCCAGCGCAGACTCAGATCAGCCTGGACAGCCACCAAGTCTGATCAGACTCTTCGCTAAGCGCTTAAAAGGTAGCCAAGGGTCTAAGCTACCGTCATCCGGACAGCGAAGACTCTGATCAGACTGGGCGGATGCCCAGGCTGATCTGAGTCTGCGCTGGGCGCACAACCACATTGTTGGTTTTCTCGTGTTGCGGCTCAATATATATATTATCACAGGTGTGAGCTTATTTGTCCTAGTTTAAAATGCATGTCCATATTTAACATTCTAATCTTACAAACTTGACATATTTTAGATAAACTTTTGAAATAAAGTATCTATAAAACACCTGAATAACCTGTCGAAATTGACACTGAGTATGGTGGTGTCTTTGATCCCAGGGCAAAAGTTCGCAAAAAATATTTTTGTTGAAATAGTATGTAGGGTAAACGAAATTTTCAAGTCTTCTCTTTCGAGAAGCCATGCAGGAGATGAGCCCGAATTTTAATCCTTAAAGCCCCTCAAAAGAAGAAGAAAAAATTTACGCCTTCCAAATTTAGAAAAAATTCGTCAAAGCTATATCATATCGAGAAGTCAACGACTAGAGAGCAAACAGTGTAGATTCAGATAAGGCTGCTCAACATGAGCCGCCTTCTCTGGATCTATACTGTTTGGATCTATACTGGCCCACTTCGACTCGAACTAAAGCTCCTACCATAGTAGTATTTTTGGGCATGCGCACTCGCATTACCAGTCGAACGCCAAAGTTGCTACATGTATAATAGTAGATTGTCATGGAAACGGAAATAAATACTGTGCACTTCATTGCCTTTTCCGTGCATGTCGTCTTTGAAAACGATAATTTTATAGATTAAGTGATCAAATGTGCCCTAAAATAATGAAAAAGAAACATCTCAGTAAAACAAATACTTGTTGTACACCCACAAAACGCGAGAGTCTTCAGCGGCCGCCATCTTGCAACTAGAGTAACGGCGGTCCAGACCTTGGTTGATCATTAGTAAGTTCATGACGTCATTTTAGTAGCTACTATCGCACTTTGACTGGAACTTTAGTTAATACAGTAGCTACTACAGTTCGAATCGAAGTGGGTCACTGTTTGCAACTTCAACTATTTTTATGTGTAAAATACGCCATTGGGAAGTTTGAGACGCGTCAAAAATTGAAACAATAAATATAAAGCATTACTATTATTTTCCGGTCCATTACATAATATGGGCGGTAATATAGAGGAGCTATTTTTAGTCGACTTTGTTAACAATTCGGCGCAATGTCTGAATTTTCATGTGTTTCCGCGAACGCAGTCCACAGTATTGTTCGCAGAGCTGTTTCTCACACATCTCTTAGCATAATTCAATATAATATTTTAGAGTGACTTCATATGATACATAATGACTTCATGTTACCTTCTTGCGTTTGCAATCATTTTAGTTTTTCACGCAAGTATAAATAGAATCTATAATGGGGTTGAAGCCGAGATATAGAAATCTCAAACTAGTTTTGAGATTATTTAGTCTCATACGAGTTTGCCGAGCACGAGACTTACATAATCTGAAAAGGAGCCTGAGATTGCCTTAATCGTTTTTCCCCCAATTAATATGTAATAAAAATGCTAAATCTTTTGCTAGGCTATAACTATTCACTTCCATCTATTTTTCTATAAGTAGTTCATTCTTGTCAATCATACCTTGTTCATAAATTTTGCATGAATGACAGCTATTCAGAAATCTAAAGTGACTTTTATGCACAGCGGATGCTGTCTATTCATATTCTGTGTGCAACTTATATGACAGGCAACGAGTGGAACTGTTGAATTAGCTTGAATAGGCTGTACTTTAGCAATGGTTGACAGACCGAGACAACTTCCGGAGTCTAGGCTGAGACAGCAGACCGAGACAGAAACATCTCAAACAACTCTAGAAAAGGACATTCTTGTCTGAAGGGTGAGAAATTGTTTAAGAGATTCTGTCTGTATTGTAGAGCTTTTAGACAAACGATTATGGTACTAGTTACACAACTTCCATGATCCGTTGTCCTATAGGGTGGTATCAAACATGCTCAGTGCTACCTGACGACCCACGGTGAACACTACATTAATGAGCCGAGACTCGACAAAACCAACAATGTGGTTGTGCGCCCAGCGCAGACTCAGATCAGCCTGGGCATCCGCCCAGTCTGATCAGAGTCTTCGCTGTCCGCATGGAGGTAGCTTATACCCTTAGCTACCCTTTAAGCACTTAAGAGTCTGTTCAAACTGGGCGGATGCCCAGGCTGATCTGAATCTGCGCTTGGCGCACAACCACATTGTTGATTTTGTCGTGTCGCGGCTCATTAAATACAGCAGTGTATAACTTTAGTAGGATGAGTAAAAGAGGTCACTTTCTACCAGAGTCTGGCATAACAGACAGAGTTTGGACAGAGATTGTCAATTCCTAGCAAGCTGAGAATTTCAATGCCATAATTATAAAGGAAGATGTTAATTTTTATTTAATAAAATTTGTAAAGATATGTTGCTTGAACTTGTGTTTTACGTTTCAGCAATAAATCTAGACGATGGTAGGAATTTGTGCAATTCCGAAAAGAATTCCTCCGCCGGCGGGCTTCTAACTCAGTACCGCTAGCACAGTAAGCCAGCGCTTAACCAACTGAGCGACCGGGACTCCTACAAAAACGTAGAAATGACATTTGACCACGACTTAGACCTTTATCTTAGACGTGGAAGCCTCCTGATCTTACGCGTGACATGCCGCCTCATTATGCTTTACTATTCTCTGAAGTTTGATCCAATTCGCTTCACGAGTTTTCAATCGCGGGGATACAATCTAACAGTCGGCTAGACAGAGCGATTTTTAATCATAAATATTAAATGGTGAGGTTTGGGCGCAGAACACAGTGTAAGTATAAAGTTAGACCACTCTTGCCAGATAACGCAATCTTTAAAAAGAAATGTTTCGTTATGTGAAGGATCTACACTAATGAGGCTTGTATAAAATAGTAATAAGTTATTAGGATCCAGACCCGGATCCAGACCACCATTTTCTGGTGGGGCTCTGGATAACTGGTGGGGCTGGGGATGCCGAGATGTATGTGTGTGTTTGTGGGGGTGGATGGGGCGGAGACGGTGAGTGGGGCTTGAACATATATGACATAATAAGGGATAAATTCGATTAGAAATTTTGATACTGTCCTTTTCGCCTTGAAATATATGTTGTGATATCTCACTAGAATCGCCTCGGCGAGGCGATTCTAATGAGATTTCACAAAATATATTTTAATCTAACCAGGCCCAGGTGGCGGGGCTGAAGCCCCAAAGCCCACTCCTGGATCCGGGACTGAATACCATGGTTTGTCCGCCTGTGCGGAAGACAATCCGCTCGCTAAAGCTCGCGGATTGTGTCCTCGTGCAGGCGGCCTAACTTGGTATAACTGTGTAGCAGTACTTTTCAAACATATACGTGCTACGTGTAAACGAGCTACATGTACATCGCAAGTGTGAAAGTTAAGACATATCAGCATCATGCTCCTGTGATCAGAACCTTCTCTGACTGAACCAGTACTGCATGGAACCTGAAGTATCGACCCAGCAGGCTAACACCGATGAATCACCATTGAAACAACCTAATTTCAACGTCATATGATGTTGAATCAAGGTTGATGAAATCTTGATTCAAAGTGATGATATAGCGCCTACGCGAATAGCCAGGTGATACCTAGTTCTATAACATAAAACTTGCCACTCTCTTATTTAATATTTCATTTTATTATTCCTATTTTTATTCTGACATTTTCATTTCTACTTTCATTTTCATTTCTTGGAGAGTGACGTTTTATCTACCATCTACCTGAAACCAGAGCAAACACTTTTGATCAAGTCTGGAGAAAATAACAGCTGAATAATGAAGATCAATTTATAAGCTGTTAATTATCATTAAACTTCAATGATTTGAACACTTCACTTTGCCAGATTGATCCGGATTCTTTTGTTAGGGTTTTTCACTTTCCACTGGCATCCATTTTGATTGACAAAAGTCGGTAAATACAAAAATGATAATTTTGAACGAAATTAACAAATACAATAAAAACAGTCTGTAGAAACACCTAAAAACGTAATATGTTGTACAAATATGTATTTTTGCGGAAAGAAACATTAAATATGTGAGATGTAGTTGTTTTACACACATACATTCGATGGGAAGAAATATTCTAATCAAATCTATATTAATTTTATTTCGCCAAAGAAAAAAATTCTTGCTTTAGGAATCTGTTGCATTGTGGGATTTGTTTGGATTACAGGCCATTGCCAGTTACGGGAACTCTCATTTCTGATGATTTTAATCGTTCTTTCTCACAATTTTCAAGTTAACAGTTCATGGTAAGTTGATAATTGGTATGTCTCTAAACAAGTTTAACGTGTACTAAACATAAGCAGGTCTGTTTGGCTTGTTAAAGGCGATTTCTTTCCACGACATCAACTGATGGTTAAAGATGCAAATGCAAAACCTCAATGGTAGATGAGAGATCGGGTATTCAATGAAAGTAAAAATGTAAATATCAGTATAAAAACATAAAATATGGACGTCAGAATACCCGATATCTCATATTATGGGAGTAGGTGATACCGAAAGGCTTATCTGTGTCTTAACTGTTCACATGCTTTGATATACTCTCTCTCTCTCTCTCTCTCTCTCTCTCTCTCTCTCTCTCTCTCTCTCTCTCTAGCACGGCCATAACATGGCTGCTTATCTCCACAATCACCACACCTTCACAATGCGAAAATTCGTGTGTGTGTTTTTGTGTTCCAAAATCGTACACCTAAATCAGTGGCAATGATGGTATTATATTTATATAATGATGAACTGGTCACATTTTTTATTTATATTTTCTTCGTAAGCTGATCTCTACAATCACCGCATTTACGAAGAATCAGAAAAATGCCAAATTATGCATAAACTGATTTAAACTTTGCAGCATTTTTTAATATAAGAAGAGGTCAATTAAATGCCATTGCCATTCAAGAACACAAGTATAAGTTGTCTATTTTAGTTATTGACTGGTCAAATGTGATGATCGTGGAGATAAACAGCTGCGCCTAAGCATAAATGAGCCGCGACACGAGAAAACCAACAATGTGGTTGTGCGCCCAGCGCAGACTCAGATCAGCCTGGGCATCCGCCCAGTCTGATCAGAGTCTTCGCTGTCCGCATGAAGGTAACTTAGACCTTTAGCTACCCTTTGAGCACTTAACGAAGGGTCTGATCAAATTTGGCTGAAACCTAGAATGATCTGAGTCTGCGCAGTGCGCACGACCACATTGTTGGTTTTGTCGTGTCGCGGCTCAAATGGTCAACCTTACCTGCTATCCATATGATAATGTCCACAATAATCTGAACTGTGATCTGTCTCTTTGATTGGTTTCTATCCAAACACTTCTCCATCTTACACCAAGCTACTGTCATCCAGACAAAATGATATATACACTAATATATGTTGTTCTATCCAATTTAATCACGCGTGACTCTCCACACATGTATTTTCAACGACTGAGTAAATTGGCTAGTTGCTGGTGCAGTATCTTCGCTGATCTATTAAGCTGCAGGTAACTTCTCCAGTGTCGAATAACCTTCATTTGCATGCATAAGTATAACCACTTGATCCAGTATTACAATATAACATTAATCACTTCCTAATAATCATAAGATTTAAATACTATTAAAATCACATTAGACGTATCATTTCATAAGCCGTCCAAGAATAGTCCAAATGTGGCTCATAATGATAAAGGCCTCGGTGTCTACCTGAAAGAATTAAAATAATCTTACAATTGTCATAACAAAAGGAGGTTTTGTAGCACATTCACGCAGAAGTTTTATGAAAGAAGATAATGATAGTACTGAAATCATTTGTCCAGACTCTCCCTTGCACTCCCCCCCCCCCCCCCCCCCCAAACCCCGAAACATAATACTTAACTCTATCTATTGTAATAGTATTCTACTGCGCTTCACTGTTGTATTCACATGTATGTATAAAATGTGTAACGTGGTCCATAATTAGATCCACCCTCGATAAGGGACCACAAAAATTTCGCAGTATAATCACCCAACCCCTTTCCCGAAAATATGACTGATTTATTCTGATAATGAAATAGTAAGAATCAAAGACAACAATATAAATTATCTTAGGCTTGAAAATATTTACGTTCTTTGGTACAATCTACAGTTGTAAAAGTATACAGACACGCAGATGAAAAGACAGTCTTAATTTAATTCAGCCGAGTCAAATAAAGAAAACATAAAAGGCAACACCGAAAATAGATAATTTTTTTAAAAAGAAAAATAATAAAACTCCTTTTATAGTTTAAAATGCAACACCTTGACAATTAAACACTCCTTCTTACATTAATTTACCATAATTAAAATAATTGTAGTACCTTAAAAATGAAACGCCCACTATTAAGTTTTATCATAGTCCCGTATTTATCCTAAACATTGGAACCGAGGTAACTGAAGTCCAAATGACGTTGTACTGACGTCGCATCGACGTCAGTGTGACGTCGTGCGCCGGCAATTTTTGCTATTCTCCAAGCCGTCTTTGAATATTAAGGGACTCGAAAGTCAACTTATTCAACTGTTAAGATAGTTAAAGTAATTGAGTTGTTGGTTAAGTCGTCCTAATAATATTTACGGAACATTAATTTTGCAAAGTCATAGTTGGTTTACCTTGGTCTAAACTGTCATCCGCTTCTCGGGTGCATGCAGTATATACTTAAGCCAAACACTCTCTTTCATCTATTTATATGTTTTAAGTGTATTATAGTAATCCCTACGCACGTTAATGTACTTTCTTATAACTGAGGCGTGTCAAGGAAAAATCTATCTTTAGAAGAATCGATACCAATTCAAGGCGAGTAACTTTGTCAGTTTTAGTTCCCCCCCCCCCCCCTCCCTTCTCAATGGAAAAAAGATCTTTAAAGAAACGAATTTGCTCCCCCAGAAGGAACTGAGTCGTGTCAAGAAAAAAAATCTGCCAACAGAAGAATGGCTACTCATTCAAGGGGAGTAACTCTGTCATTTTGAATTTTGCCTCCCATCCCAATGGGGATCAACTCTTAAAAGAAAGAATTTGCTCCCCCAGGAGCAAATTCTTTCCTAAAAGAGTAATCCCCATATGGAAGTGCTTTGTCGAATTGGAAAGCAAACAAGAAGTCAAAAAATATTATCTCCCTGGAAGCTTGGTAATGTATCCATTCACCTTAAGTAGGCTTTCCGATGACGTTTCTTTTCTTTATCTTTATCTGAGCTGTTTCATCAGAAAATAAACGTGCATTTGCTAAATATACCTTTGACAAAAAAGGAAACGTAATGACAAATCGAAAAATGCCACTACTAAGTCGATAAGAGAAGTATGTATCCTAGAAAAAATACTTCACGCACCAGACGAATTTTGATCTGTATTTGAAAAGACAACAAATACGGAATGCTGTCGTCCTCGTCCACTAGTGAGCCTTCAGGCCACTTGGATGTTGTTCTGTTGCAGCTCGTTGAAAACGTTACTAAAGAAATTTCTGTTAAATGATAATAATAATGATAACCAGAGGACCATTGGTCCTGTAGCTCACCTGAGTCCATTCATCCTCAGCACTCAAGGGTAGGTAACTCTAAAGTAAATTGTACAATGTGGCCGAATTTCAACGACTGAGTTGTTAGTCTATGGAAACTTTAAAATGCCATAGCAATGAAACCACGCGGGCAACAATAATAGAAAACAATATTTATGTAGTGGCTAATGTCATGAACATGTATGCAAAGAATCAGCTTCATCCCCCTATATAGTTTTTGAGGAAAAGATTTTTTGAATATTTTTTCAAAATTTTTTCCTTTATGTTGCCATCATGGCAACTAATCAAATTCGGTGATTTGGACAAAATTAATATGAATATGAATCATAGAGGACTACTCAAGAAACATTTCTGTTGGAAAAAAATCGAAATAACTGCAGTGAGATAGCAAAAATTGCAGATTTCCATTTTTCCCATTATAAGCCAATGGCAACTTTAAGTTGCCATAGCAACCAAACTGCTGGGGCAATTGCCAAGAAAAACAGTATTTCTATAGAAGGTAGTACCAAGTTCCTTTCTGTGAAGTTTGAACTTTATTGTATGCATAGCTTCTGAGGAGATGATTTTTGAATATTCTTTCTATTTTTAACCATTAGGTTGCAATGGCAATCAGCCAAATAGCTCAATTTGCATAAATTTGATATGGCTGGTTGGGGACTACTCAAGGAACATTTCTATGAAAGTTTTGTCAAAATATCTGCAGTGACATAGCAATAAATGCAAATTTTTACATTTTCCCATTATAAGTCAATGGCAACTTTAAGTTGCCATTGCAACCAAACTGCTGGAGCAATTGCCAAGAAAAACAGTATTTTTATAGAGGGTAGTACCAAGATCATTTCTGTGAAGTTTGAGCTTTATTGGTTGCATAGTTTCTGAGGAGATGATTTTTTAATATTTTTTTCTTTTTTTAACCATTCGGTTGCCATGGCAACCAGCCTATTTGTGCAATTAACATAAATTTCATGTGGCTGATAGAGAACTATTCAAGGTACATTTCTGTAAAAGATTTATCAAATTATCTGCAGAGAAATAGCAATAAATGCAAATTTTCAATTTTTCCCATACAAGTCAATGGAAACTTTAAGTTGCCATAGCAACCAAAGTTCCAAAGGGATTTGGATAAAAAACAGTATTATTGGTTCCCCCTGCCTATAGATGCTGTATATGAAATTTGGTAACAATGGGCCTTGTAGTTTCAGAGGAGATGTCGTTTAAAAATATTGACAGACGGACGACAGACGACGGACGACGGATGCCTGCCTATACTATAAGCTCACCTGTGAGCCTTCGGCTCAGGTGAGCTAATAAAAGCGATACAGAATCTTTTCAGATTCTTATTTTTCTGCTATATTAAAGGTTCCGTTGCTCTATCAAAGCCCACCAATTACGATCATATATAATGCAGAAACTGTGGTGAGAAATTTGCAGCGACACGTCACGATGAAATATTTCACGCTGATAGAGCAATGGGACCTTGAAATGCAATTCACATCTAGGCATTAAGGTTACAAACAGGTGTTTCGACAGAAGGGAAATACTTTAAAGGATTCCAAGAGACTTTTTTTGATAAAACACTTCTGTTAAGGAATCTCCCTCCACCTCTAGTGGCAGAACTTTTTTTCAGGATCTTTAGTCAGTACGCTCAAACAATAATATCAGTTTCAATGGGTTATTGTAATAGCTGCAACATACCAGCCGTTGCCTTATCAGGCTGTAATAAGACCTTGCAAACTGGATCTGCTGATATCAGATTGGTGTAACCAATACGCCCTCATTAGAATTTTTGTTTCCGCTGGAACAATTCATTAAAACCAAATTGCTCTACATACATGTAATAACAATAACATTTTTGGGCGGCAATATCAGCTATCAGTACAGGAAACTAGGTACGAAACATGAGCCAGCACAGATATTGAATGCGTTGTTCGCCTAGCTAGTAGTTTAGCAAAAATAAAAAAAAGATAGAAATATACAGGGAAATGCGAAAATCAGTGCCGGCTTGTGCAACTGTACATACTGATTTGCCTGATAGGTTTGACAGGATTCACAAAACAATTAGCGCAAATTCAGGCTTTATCTAAACAATTATTGAGCGCGATATTCAGATTTCACTTTGTAGGACCATAGAGGCTTGACTCATTTGGATTTGTTAAGAGATGCATATGTATTATAACTTTTGCTTTTTATACCCAAAACAATAAGATGCAATGCCCTGTATAGTAGTAGACTAACGATCGACGTTATGTACATGTATAATTAAACGTATTGTACTTTTTCAGCAAATATAGTAGAACACTTGCTTTTATGCTATACTACTCCCCTTCGGCCCCTCCCCGCCCTCCCCCCGCCCTCCATTCCCCTCCATTTGAAAATACTGAACTGCAGAAGGGCAAGGGCAGACAAACCGGTCTATATTTTATGTGTGCTAGAAACTTAATGAATCCTCCATAAACTAGCGGTGCTTTGAACAACTGGACTATGTAACTTTTACAATGTTTACAATTGATGTCGTCTGTCTTTTAAATATCGGCCTAAAGACGATGATGCCGGGCGTCCAGAGATACTGGAGACCTTATTCGGAAAGCTATGACTCCAAAATAAATGTATGGAGTTTATACCTGGAACAGTCCTTTTCATGAGTGCAACACTCTAACGGGACTTAAGGTGATATCATAAATAAATTTGTGTGGTAACGTAAGTCACACAAAATGAACCCTGTTTTTTGACAAGAACTCAGCTTGTGAACGTATAGATGGTATACAGGAAAGAATTTGGAATAAATGAAGTAGATTAATTGATATTATTAAGGAATGAATTTCATTTTTCTGAGGTTTATTGAAGTGTAAACTACATTGGGTCACGTGCAAAGTAAATGAACCCCGAAGGGGTTCATGTAAACTTTGCTAAAGACCCAATGTAGTTTACACTTCGATAAACATCAGAAAAATTAAATTCATTGCTTATATTTACATCCGTTGCAATCAAATCTTTCATGAAAAAAACTTATATAAGCGCTAAAATTGAAGCAGTAAAACATGTACGCGCAGTTTTTTACTAACAGCAGAACGGCATGCATGACGTCATGACGTTGCTGACGTCCAATCATGTTGTAGAGAGCCATTTTTTATTTTTACGTCATTGACGTCGCGTTTCTCAATGTAATTATTGGAATGTAAACTACATTACGTTCCAATGGTTTACTATAGGGCTTTTCAGTAAATACACCAAAAATGTAAATATTTACTAATAAACAATTAAATAAGCATTTATCTTACTAAAGAGAAGCATACTGAGAATATGCATATGGTGCATTGTACATGTAACAACTTCGTGCAAGAATCCTGCACGGAACGCTTTGTGCCTGCTTTGCCCTAACTGTAGTGTGAAGAAGGTGTATGCAAGGTATGTTGAACATATGTTGGAAAATTTGAGAGAAACGTACGCACAAGCAAAGACAGAAAGACCGTTACAATCAAATCTGAGTGACCTAGAAAAAAGTGATGTCCCCGTTCTATGCCCATCATCCGCCCATTCTGTTCTCTCCCCCCCCCCCCCCCCCCCTCCTCTCCCCACCCCCTCCCACCCTCTCCCGCTTATGCACTTCAAAAAGGCAAGTGCATATAAGCATATCACTGATATGTTTGTAACATCAGTGAAAACTTTCAGTGTGATTGTTAAAAATACTTGTCGTTCTGTGTTATAAAGTTTGGTAAGACAGTAATTTTGTCAAAATTGATTTTTTTCTGATTAAAAAAGGCACATGCACTTTTTCCTAACTTATGAAATATATATTCAAAGTTTCAAACCCATCGCTTAAATCCTGTGGGTGAACTTTTGTAGGCTACATGCCAGGTTTCTAGGTTATAAGCCTTTCGGTTTTTAAGAAGAAGATTTTTGAGAAGTGTTTTACCATATGTGGGCGTGGCGGCCATCTTGGTCATGTGACCCAGATACCCCGAACAAACTTTCGTTCCCCCGACCTGGGTAGGCTCCATATGAATATGACTTCAATCGTCCCAGTGGTTTCAGAGGAGAAGATGTTTGAAAATACTGACGACGGACAGATGACGTACGGACGACCAATGCCTGGCTATACTATTGAACTACTCTTGAACATCTGTTTGTTCATCCTGGCTGTAATTGCTGCGAGGTCAGTCCGGCACACTGCCGATGGTAACTAGCAATTTTTAATAGACCAGATTACCGTATCAAAAACTTACCATAAGACATAATAAACTTTATTTTAGTCGTTTTTTACTGACATAGTCTTTATCATTGCAGAGTGTGAATGAGGTACCGAGTTTAAAGCCCCACCATTAACACATAGGTCATACGGAGATGTGACCTCAGTTTAAAATCTCACCCGAAAGACCGGAGAAGCAGGGGATTGATCATAAGACCCTTGGATTGGTAGTCCAGCACGTTATCCGCTACATTACCGACGCTCCCATCCAAGACATGGTTCGGTTTGTCCATTCACAAGGTAGCATACGTTGGGTAGCACAGAAAGTTAAAAAAAAAAAGCATTTCGCTGGTCAAACATATATCAGGCGTGCCGGGTCACAACTACATGAACCCGTAACTTTATTGTTGGACCGATATTATTTGTCGGCCCACTAATAAGTTAGTGGTTTATCTATCATTTTTTATCATTTATTGACATTTTTGGTCGACAGTACTTGGTTCAATCACTGAACGTTGTGTTCTCTTCCTTGATACTTTGATCATTTACATCATCTGAAGCGCTGCACTGTTCTGTGATGGTGGAATGAAGTGATTTGCAACTGTATATAGGCGCCGGAAAATGCGTCATGTCATATATGAGTGCTTGTTTTCTCACTATCTGTTTAACATAGGTAATGGAGAGAAATACATTGTTCATATTTTGTCTTTCCTATCAATATAAAGTGTATTATATGATAACACCATTGTAGGTTTAGTGTATTCCGGTATGTTCCGGTTATTAGGTGTACTATTCCGATAATCACTGTAACTGAGCACCAAATACTTTATAAAAACGATGTCTATCGGTTGTTTTAGCATATTTGGGCCAGGAACATAATTTTTCAATTGTGTTCTTTTGAAGTGAAAGACGACTATCGATTTTAAAATCAAGCGTTTAAATTTGAAATTCCGAAACCGATCGCAGTCAATTTTAAAATCGGAAGGATTGCCAAACGGGCTGTGACATCTATAAAACAAGACATTTTGTAGATTTTCTCATTTATTACTCGGATAAAAAATTCAAAAGTTTAAACGGTAACTTAATTTTTCCTTTTCAAAAGGCACATGATTATTTTCAATATGTTTGTAACATCAGGAAAACGTTTGCAAATGATAGCATAAGAACTGCGAAAGAAGTCTTGTCATCCTGGCCGGGCCGGGTAGCGCAATCGGTAGGGCACCTGACTCGGAAGTCAGAGGTCCTGGGTTCGAATCCCGGTCTGGCCACATACTTTCGTTTCTCCTTCCGCTGATTCAAGAAGGGCAGTTGTCAGTTACTGGCGAAAGTATGTGCACTTAATACACTTATCAAATCAGGAGCTAATGTGTAGACAATGGTCAAATGTTGACTTAAAATTGACATTATAAGTCTTACTGTGACCTTGAAACAAAGGTCAAGATCACAAAAATTTAACCTACAGTTTGCATTCTCCCAACGGTGAACCTATATTAGTTTGGTAAGAAGTCATCCATTGGTTCTAGAGATATGGTAGAATATATTGAATTCACAGTACCAAAATTAATGAAAAATGACAGTGTCTCTAAAAGAAATTCTGCAGACATAAAATTTTACTTTAAAAGGTATTTTTGAGAAAAGGTGTCACCATAGACATTACTTCAACCTATAAAAAAAGGTATTTATGAATGCCATTAAATATGAAGGAGAAATATAGCTTATAGTTCATGCTGATTTACCCCACCCACTTTTATAACCCCATTATTCCAAAAGTAGGGCTTACGGTGCTTAAACCACTTCTGATTCAGTATAGCGGACACTATAGGCTAATCATCAGCTGAAAATAAAACATTTTACTCTTGGGCAGAAAAGGGGCCCTATAGGTACCCCCTATAAAACTTGAAAAAAAAGGCCGTAATTTTCTAAAAAAAAAAAAATACTCTCTCTCTCTCTCTCTCTCTCTCTTCAAAAAGGCACATGTTCATCTTCAAAATGCCTGCAACATTTGTGTAGTTTCAAAATGATTACTAAAAAAGTGTAGGAGAGATTGATTATAAAAACTCTTTAAGCGCGACAGACAGACTGACATGGGTAGAATATAATGCCCCCTGTCGTGCGACAATCCAGAAGAAACTTTATGCCAGGTCTGACAGAGTTCAGCTTCGCAAGCTAACGGTACTAAGTCCAATTTGTTCCTTACGAACGTGAGGAAAAAAGTGGACCTAGTACCCTTGGCAAGCGAAGATGGACAGAGTTAGAAATGTAGGTACTAATTTAGTATAGATTTCAGAGACGTTCTAAGTTAAGCTGGGCCGTGCGCAGACAAAAAGAAAGAACCTTGCCAGGATTTGAGGAATATCTCGACTAAGCTGCTCAATTAACCACCATTCAACTAGTTGCAATATTTCAAGATAACAGTTTAGATTAAAGAATAACAAAAAAAATAGCCCAATATCCTAGCAAATAGAAATTAGTCAATGTAATTTATGACAGGACGTCGGCAAGTATGGTTTCTTGGACGCGGGTAGCATAGCTCATTTACTTACACTCTGACATTTGATTCTTTTTGCATGTTCCAATTTAAAATGTATCCTTTGCTCCTTTTTCTATAGAACGCCACTGAATCAAATGACGTCAACTTTTTCTCCAAACGTGTGCTAACTGGCGTTGTGACGTAGGTATCGCGGAGCGTGGGCTACATTCCACGCCAATACAGAAAAATGCTGGGTTAATATATTTTGAAGTGTGAAGTTTCATCAAAAAGGAAAAAAGTCCTTAGTTTCTGGGTAATGGAACTAAATGCAGCGGTTATACGTAAATTTGGTTATGTTTAACAGAGCGTGAAAAAATATGTTTAGGTCAGCAATCGATACTGATGATGCGTATATACCTACAATGTCCTTGTGTAAGCTTGGCAGATGTTTCATCACAAAAGGTCTTTTAGTATCCAAACACTGGACCTAAACGCTGTACTCAACTTTTTCTAACAGTTGTGTAAAATAGATGAAATATGTTTTGCAGAGGCAAGGTTATGATATGTGTTTATGTGAGGTTTCAGCATTAAAAGTAGTTTAGTCTCTGAGAAATGGAGCTAGTCGCAATGGATAAACATAATTTGGCTTATGCTTAATAGAGCATAAAACGTAGGTCAAGGTCAGCAAACAACGCTGATGATGCGGAGACAATGCCATGATGTATGATTGTGTGAAGTTTCATGATATACAGTCTTTAAGCAATGGAGCTATCACTAGTGGGTGGACGTGAATTTGGCAGAGCATGAAAAAGGTGTAGTCAGTGGTTGACTTTGGTATTGCGAAGACAATGCCATTATGTAAGGCTGTGTGAAGTTCTATCACATCTATTAGCAAACTCTACGCATGAGCTCTGCTGTCAGGGACCACCTCTTGTCTATGTTAACAGCGATTATATGTGGTCTTATAATTAACGACTACCTGTGGCTGTATCACCAACTACTATCTGTAGGCTTTATAGTCAGCGGCTCTCTGTGGTCTGTATTTTGAATTTGAGTAACAACTGCACAAACCGTGCACACAAGTGTATGTCTGAAAAACACAATCTGGGAAGAAAACAATCGTTGTGATGCGCTGTTTGTCACTTTTCTGTTACACCAATTTAAGGTTTGTAACGCCAAAATTTTTTGGCAAAGACGAATTTACTGCTTTCATAAGCATTAATACAAAGCCTTTTTTTTTATCTCGAAAATGTGATTTTTGGAGGCATTTATTTCTGTGCTTGCTATGTGCAGTGTTTACTCAAATCAATTTAAATTTGCTGTTTCTGCAATGCTTAAGCATTGGTACTGAGGACAGAACGCATTTATTTTCATACTGAAAGTTTAGAACTAAACTATTATAATTCCTGATAATCCGGTTATATTTACTTTAAAAATATGCATCATAACTTTTGGCGAGGAGTATATTACCTATAGTTTGTTATCGGCGACTATGGCCCACTTCAACTCGAACTGTAGTAGCTACTATATTAACTAAAGTTCCAATCAAAGTGCGATGGTAGCTACTAAAATGACGTCATGAACTTACTAAAGATCAACCGAGGTCTGGACCGCCGTTACTCTAGTTGAAGACTCTCGCGTTTTGTGGGTGTACAACAAGTATTTGTTATACTGAGTTGTTTCTTTTCCATTATTTTAGGGCACATTTTATCATTTAATCTATAAAATTATCGTTTTTAAAGACGACATGCATGGAAAAGGCAATGAAATGCACAGTGTTAATTTCCGTTTCCATGACAATCTACTATTATACATGTAGCAACTTTGGCGTTCGACTGGTACATGTAATGCGAGTGCGCATGCCCAAAAATACTACTAAGGTAGGAACTTTAGTTCGAGTCGAAGTGGGCCTATATCACTGACAACCTCCTGTGGTCTCCATTTATTAACCACTACCTACTGTGGTCTCTATTATCAGCTACCTACTGTGGTCTGTTTTATCAGCGACTACCTGCTGTCTTTAATTTTGACGGCTACGTGTAACCTCGATCATCACAGACGGCATTTCGCATATATCAAGCATCTGTGATCTCTATTAAAAGCAACTACCAACGATCAAATATCAACGACTATCCGTGGCCTCTCCTATCAGTGACTGTGTTCTCTATCATCAACGACTACAGGCAGTCTTTGTTCTATTCTATTCTGTCCCATAACCTTACTAGGTCGTTGAGGCACCACAGATGTCTTCGAAACACCTTGTCCTGTTTTCAGCTGCCCTAGCGTAAGGAGTTCGTCATATTCTCCAATGGCTGCTTGGATCTTCCTGCGAACCTCCTCATTGGTTATATGGTCCTTGTACGTAATGTTTAGTATCCTTCGGTAGCATCTCATCTCAAAGGCCTGCGGTTTTTTTCTCTAACTCTGCTGTCAAGGTCCATGATTCACAGGCATACGGAAATATGGAAATGACAAGGGAGCGCATAAGTTTCACCTTTGATCCAAGAGATATGTTGTTATCTCTGCAAATCGGTTTCAGTTTGGTTAGAGCTGAAGTGGCTTGTGCAATCCATGAGAGAACCTTCTGTTTTGAGCCATCATCTGAGACAACTGCTTCAAGGTATTTGAAGCTTTTTACATTACAGTACCCAGTTTCTGTCCTTTTACCTTGATCTCCCTCTGGATGCCATCTGCGCTGTTTGTCATAGGTTTGGTCTTCTCCGCACTGATCTCCATCTTATACATAGTACAGGTTTTGTCGAGACTTTCAACTAGGGCTTTTAGTTCCTGCTCTTCCTCAGCTAGAGCATCTATGTCATCGGCAAACCGCAGACTGGTAATGTTTCTGTCGCCTATGCTAATCTTTCCGCCATGTTCTTCCAGAGCATCAGACATGAACCGTTCGAGAAAAATGTAGAAGAGGGTGGGTGACAGAAGACATCCTTGTCTTACTCCAACTTTGTTCTGAACCACTCGCCTCTGCCGTCATTCATTAGGACTGCACATGTAGCCTTGTCGTATAGCTGCTCAATGGTGCGAACTAGATTTGCACTGATATTGTACTTCCGCATGGTGGGCCATAAGGCTGCATGCCATACCCTGTCAAAGGCTTTTTTAAATCAATGAAGACATGGTACAGATTCTGCTGATGCTGGAGATACTTTTCTCAAAGGATTCTAAGGTCGAAGATCTGTTCTGTGGTGCTCCTTCCGGCTCGAAACCTAGTCTGTTCTTCAGCGATTATCCATTCGGCTTGTGGTTTAAGCCTGTTCAAGATGACTTCCAGCATGACTTTGCTTGAATGACTGATGAGGCGGATGGTTCTGTAGTTCTGGCATAGCTGCAGGTTGTTCTTTTTAGGGAGTGTAATAATCAGCGACTGAGTCTATGTGGTAGGCCATTCTTCCGTTTTCCAGATCTTACTACAGATATCTGTTAAAACATCTATCATGGTTTCTCCGCCAGCTTGAACAAGTTCTGCTGGTATATTATCATTTCCGGCAGACTTCCCCTTCTTTAGTGCTGTTACTGCAACCTCAACTTCCTCACGAAGGATCGGTTGTTGATCTTCTTTTGGGGGCTGATTGCAGTCCAGAACCTCATTGTCACCGTAAGTCTCATGGTTGAATAGTTCTGAGCAATATTCTGTTCATCTGCTGAGAATCTCTTTTTCATCTGCAAGGCATTTCCCAGACCTGTTCTGATAGTTGTGGATGTACCCTGTTTCTCTGAAGTTAGACCCTTCACCAGCTGGTTTGCTTTCTTGCTGTTATTTTTTGTTCAGGCAAGTTTCGATTTCCTCGAACTGAATACCTATCCAGTCCTCCTTAGCTTTTTTCACTGCCTTCTGAATCATCTTGTTTGCTTCCCTGTATTCTTTTGCTCCTCCTGCTTCATACCGCTCCTTCTTCAAATTTCTCCTCTCATCACAGAGGTCAAGAACATCTCGACCCAGATCTTTTTCCTGCGACGTTCCATCCCAAGTATCTCACTGGCTGCCTCAGTCACTACTGTATTGTAGGTTGTAATCATGGTATCTATGTCCATGTCATCATCCTTCAGATCAATGAGTGGTGCGAATTTCCCACCTATTGCTGTTCGAAAAGTACATGCAACATCTGGGTCCCTAAACTTCTAAAGATCAAACTTCAGTCTTGGCTGGGTTGGCATTTTAGCCTTCTTCAGACGAATCGGAAGGTCATCATCACCGGGTCATGGTCACTTACTAAGTCTGTTCCAGTCTCTGTTATCAGTGACTTATAACCAGTGAATGCCTGCAGTCTCTATGACACGGAACTACATGTGGTCTCTTTAATCGCTGTCATAGGTCTCTATTAATTGACGATTATATGTGGTCTCTTATAACACTAACTGTCTGTGGTCTCTTTAACCAATGAGAACCTTTGGTATCTTTTATTGGCAACTATACCTGTGGTCGGTTCTATCAGCGGCTATCGGTCGTGTTTGTTACCAGCAAGACCTGGCTTCTGAATTATCAGTAACTATCTGCGGACTCTATAATTAGCGACTGTCTTTGGTTTCTGTTATCTGCGACCAAAATCAGTAACAAGATCTGGAGAACAAGAGAATGGCCAACCCCATAGACTCAGTCGCTGATAACACACTCCCTAAAAAGGGAAACCTACACCTTTGCCAGAACTACAAAACCATCAGCTTCATCATTCATCCGAGCAAAGTCATGCTGAAAGTCATCTTGAACAGGCTTTGATCCCAAGCTAAAGAGATAATCGCCGAAGAACAGGTTGGGTTCAGAGCACCACAGGACAGATCTTAAAACTCAGAATCCTGTGTGAAAAGTACCTTCAACATCAGCAGAATCTGTACCATGTCTTCATAAATGTAAAATCATTTGACTGGGTATGGCATGCAGTTTTATGAGCTACCATGCAGAAGGACAATATCAATGCGAATCGAATACATGCCACTGAAAGCCTCTATGACAAGGCCATAAATGCAGTTCAGATGAATGACAGCACAGGCGAATGGTTCAGATCAATAGTTTTAGTTAGGCAAAGGATTATGTTTGATGCTCTTGAAGAACATGGCGGAAAGGTTAGCGTAGGCAGCAGAACTATTAGCAATCTGCGGCTTGTTGACGGCACTGACGCTCTTGCTGAGGAAGAGCAGGAACTAGAAGCCCTAGTTGAAAGTTTCAACGAAATCTACACAAGGTACAGAATGGAGATAAGTGCTGAGAAGACCAGGCAAATGACAAAAAGCAGTAATGGCACCCAGTCTTGAGCCAGTTCTTTCATCAACCTGCGGCTGGGCCGCAGTTTAATGAAAGAACTGGCTCAGGTGAAAAGTACCAGAATCTATCGAAGCAAACAGAAACAAAATATATAGACCCTGTGTCAACTGAAGACATGAACTTATTTCGCGATTTCTAAGTTACCGCGAAATACCGCAAAAATGGTACACCGCGAAAATAATCAAGTATACGGTATCTAAAACCTCTTTCATCAGCGACTGTTTTCTGTTATTATCTCTACTACCAGCAACAACCTGTAGTTTAGTAATAAGCTACATGTACTTATTGTGTTTTTTCTTTATTGATGGCAAATGCTTGTACACTGTGATTTGCAGAAGTTTTCGCTCTTCGAATAATTTCGATTATGTTTGTAAAGAAAGGTCTGCAATGCTATACAAATATTAAAACAGCTCTTGTATATCGAACTTTCTATCATTAATTAGGTCTATCAGATTTGCCATCCCAATTTTTATTTATCTGTATCTAAGTATTGGTTAGTCTTTTTATCATTCGATAAGCTGATTTAAAGAAACTGACAACCAGGATAGACTCTGATGGAGTATCTTTATGATCTTTGTCTATGCTGCTAATACCCATCACTGTTCACTCTTGTCAAACAGATATCTGACAGTAAAAAAGTATACTTACAACTTAAACAGCCACTAATCCGGTATTTCTATTGTTACTATTATTACCATAAGCACAAAATAATATACATCTTTTCCATATCTAATTAATTTGTTATGAGCACTATACACATACTAACATTTTCGACTGACAGAACTAGTTACTTGTTATACTGTATCTTACTATAATCCCTTAGACTTTCGTATGTTTTGTTTAAACGAAGAGAATAAACATTTAAAAGAATACTTTGTACTGTAGTTTGTTACTAATATATCTGATCAAAGTCAAATGTGCCTGCGATGAGTGAAAATGAGTGAAAATGACCCCAAGCCTCAGCCGGTTTGTGACAAGTGAAGGACCACTTCAGCGTGCGCAAGAGCACATACCAATTATCCTCGTCGCTGCCCGCAGAAGCAAAACATTTATATTTTTGATATTTAAGAAACAAAATTATGTAAGAATGTGCCGACTGATTTTGGGAGTTTTTCGATAGCTTATGTTTTAAGTAAGCCCCTTTTCACTCAGCCCCTGCCCCGGTAAGTCAAACTAAGCCAGCAAGAATGACGGACAAAGACATTTGAGCGCATCCTCCCACTTATCCTGTTGTTTAAACAGACTTATCCGATATTATCTTTTGACGTAACAATGTTCTCATTGAGTTGGAAGAAAAACAAAGGCTGATGAAATACTAAAACAATATTTAGGAAGGACGTTAATGCCTATACGCAATACGCAGATGCGTATTGAAATTTTGTCGAATGACAAAATTTCAACACGCACCTGCATATTTGACGATGCTGATTTTTTCTGTAAATTGGACAATATTGCAATAGTAGCTGCAAACACAAAAATATACGAAATATGAAGTATTTATGGGGCTAAACTCTTATCTGTGCCCTCATTTGCATTTGAAGGGGTATAAAACATGACTGTTCGTACCATGTAATTAACTCTAGTTACGCCCCTGCTTCGTTCTCTGCGAAGCGAACCTTGTATTGTCCTTTATTGTGTTATAATGATGAAAACTTCAAGCCAAGTTTGATCGAAATCTGTTCATTTGCTTATAGGACAAATTGTTCGTTATGGTCTTTTTATCGGACCAGAAACGTCCCCAACAATTCTCCTCACCTCGATAAAATCACGCACGGTACTGAAAATTCAGTTTTTGGATGTAGGGTAGTATTAAGTTTGTAAAAAATGACCGCACTGATATTGCTTTGATTTTCCTACAAAATATATCAAAAGATTTGTAAGATAGTGTACAATACTAGGATAACACAACATTTTTGACTTAAGATCCGTGCTTTAAGAAAAACGTAGAAAACTGAGTAACTTTTTTCATTTTCTCTATTTTCCCTATATACTATTAGGAAATGATGGCCATATTAATCAGAGCAAAAATGACATCATTAAATGTAAACTTAAAAGTTTGAAAAAATATCTATTTGCAGCTAAAAAAAAGTGCACTATATAGACCTAACACAACATTTTTCATTTTTTATACCAGGAAGACAAAAAAGAGAGAAAAACTGACAATGTCCTATCTAATTTTATGCTATTTCAGGCTCACGCGATATCGTCGTTTACAGGTAGATTATACGGGGCTGAGGAAAAAAGTTGCCCATGCATTTGTAAAAACTCGACAGAGCTTGATCAATACCCGTATACTTCAGACCAAATTCGGTCGAAATTGGTTCGAAATTGCACGGATCTTTTAAAAACCTTTCTTGGTTTGAGCCGTTTGTATGATCTTATTGGTGCGGATCTGTATTCACTATCTTGTTATCTTGCGGTTTACACGATCGTTGTTTGCGGTGTTCGTGACACTTAGGGTAAAGTCGGGTAACTTCGGACTGCGGGTGGATTCGGACATACCACCACTATTTGCCCAGTTATTTTTGTTTAAATTTCAGGAAACAATGTCACTGTCCGGAATATCTGCTGTCCGAAGTTACCCGACTCTACCCTATAATTTTTTTCGGTGAGTGTCGTCGCTGAGGTTAGACTGAAGCTTTGTTTCTATACCGTAAAACTTCTATAAATTGGGACAGTAAAACTAGAAATGGCAGTAAGCAGGGCTCACTAGATACCCCCGCAAAATCTATCTGTAACACATTTTAGAATCGACACTGGTCTTATTAGCCATTATAGAAAACATTAACAGCACTAACATAGCATGCACTTGACTGAGCGGAAACCAAAATTTCCCACTTATTAGAGCCGGGCCGGGTAGCGCAATCGGTAGGGCACCTGACTCGTAAGTCAGAGGTCCTGGGTTCAAATCCCGGTCTGGCCACATACTTTCGTTTCTCCTTCCGCTGATTCAAGAAAGGCAGTTGTCAGTTACTGGCGAAAGTATGTGTACTTAGTACTGGTTAACCGCTTAGGAGGTCTAAGCCTGCCCAGGAATAGTGTGGTTAGGTTAACTGACCGTCCCGACATGACCTTAGTTGTTTACCGTGGACGTTAAGCATCAAATCAACCAACCAACCCACTTATTAGATCTATAAAAGGTCATAACTCATGCCAGAATTGACGCATAACCTCCCTTATCGAACTCAACCAGTATTTTACTCATGGTCATGTACATGTACAATATAAATTTCATAAAAATCAATTCATCTAAACTTAAGTTATAGAGCGGACATTAAACCAAATATATGTATTCCATTTTTCAGATCTTTCAGGGTCCATAACTCCTGTCCAATTTGACTCGTAACCTCCTTTTTCGAACGCAATCTGTATTTTATTGATGGACAAGTACCACAAAAATTAAAAGCAATCCATTAATGGATTTATTTAAACTTTACATATCGAGCGAAAACTAAATATTTTTTTTTATTTTTCAGATTTATCAGGACCAATTACTCTTGAACGAAATGACGCACAACCTCCTTTTTCGAACTCAATCTGCATTTTGTTAATGGCTGCTTATCGTATGAATTTCAAAGAAGTAGCACTTTACCTACCTTTTACCATTGGGGTGGTTTGGTCGGACGATGACGCAGGGTACTTTGCAGTGCTGGGGTGTCAAAAGTAGGGCAAGGGTCGGATGTGCTTGCAGCAAGTACGGGATGTGGGTTGTTTGGATTTATCCAGCCTTCCTTATCTTCCTCCTTTTGATAGACGACTCCATATAGACTGAAATACTGTCTCATAGGGCTAATGTTAATCAGGAAAGATCAGAAGACAGTGTACGGTACATTGTGAACAGTACACAGTACACAGTGTGCTGATACCATGTGCATATTATGCACATGGTATCTGTACACTGTGTACTGTTCACAATGTCATACTCTCGCGCTGCTGCAAAGATGATGTCACAGCAGACAGTGTACATAAAAATAATATGAAATAAGCTCTGCTAATGACGAGCACATCGCTCTTTACAATGATTTCCAGAGTTACAGAGTAGAGTAATAGAATTGTATTATTTCTTCATTGCAGATTCTTGTACAGCATTGCTATCCCTACAGGTGGTGTTTTTGTCGTAAGAAATTTGCAATAAAATTATTGCAACTAAGCAGCAGCGAATTCCGTCTGACAAACTGATGAGAAAATGTCAGAGAAAAGCGTTTCCCCTAGTGGCATTTCCCCACGGAAAACGGGGTGTAATTCTTTTCATTTCTTCTTTACGTCGCTTTCTAATTCCTTTTAATTTCACCCGATGCTCATGCTCCTTGCATTTTGTGCACTGACCAAGTAGTGATCTACCGCCACAGAAGCGGTTAAAGTTGACGCCATCTTGTTTTTCTCAAACGGAACGTTTGACGTCAATTACGTAACGTAGCGACAGGAAGACTTCCGACCTCTATTTCTTAATTATTTTGGTGGATTTCTATTCAAACCAGTCCAATTTGGATAATACGGTAGTGGAAGCGTGTCGTAACGAAAGAAATTTCATTGAAAGGAATATATTTTGTAGGTAAAACTATGCCTTACCAATCTCCTACCATAGAGCTCCCGCTCTTTTAAAGCTCCTTCGGAGCTTTGAATTGCAGGCGCTACGCGTCTGCAAGCGAGTGCTCGCTATTAGGATTTCCTCACACTCCTTTCTGCAACCTTCGGCTTCTTGTAAATAGTTTGCTGAAAATTACGCATTGTTGATAAACAGTGGGATTTAGAGCAATGCACCAAAAACCTTCGGAAATTGTTACTTGAATTAACTAAGCTGTATTAATTGTTCAGTCAATGACTTTGTTTGCATCATGACCTGCGGAAGTTGTCAGAAAAATATGATCTGTGTCATGTTAAAGTAAAGTTTTTGTGTGTTTTTTTCTTTGTCGTATTTACTTATGGTTACTAATATCGAAATTGCCACTCTGTTGGCCTACCTATACAATTACGTACTCGCAGTTCGTTTTGGACATTCTTACTTTGTTCGACCAAAACTCATATGTGAAATATATTAGGAGACAAAATAAAATTCCTTTTCACTACAAACAACAAAAAAATTATCCTATATCTTCAATAAATCTAGCCCACTCTGACCAATCTATTCATCCGCTGCAGGCTAATACAATGTACTTCATGAAAAAACGAAAAACATGAAAATATCTAAACTGCAATGATGCCCAGCTGAGAGAGAACCGGCTGTAGTGTAGTGTCAGAGAGTGGTTTTTCCCCCTTTCCCCCCGGAAAAATGGCTCTAGGAAGGACGGCTTTATAGTGGATTGTCCGGACCTCATAGAGCCACTTTTCCCCCATAGTCCCTTTTCCCCCACCGGGAAATTGGCAATTAGTGAATTTGGCATGGCTATTGGTATTTTGCGGAACGGAACGAAACGGAACGGAGCGGAACAGAGACATTTTACGGAATTAATCGCATAAGAAATGTATCAGTACTTCAAGGGACATAATAAACGTGATTAATTAAAAAAATCAATATGCAAATTTAGAAACCATATTTTTATAATAATCAATAATTATTAATTTAAGGAACGAGCAGAGTGCGATTTCTGCTCATCGCAGATATTTATATACGTATACATACGCATGCACGCTTACAGGAAGATGTACGAACGGGTGCTTTGTCTAGTCATGTTTGATTTAGAAGGGAGTTTATTACACTGAAAATCATAATCGAACGTGTGTCCCAATGAGAGTCGAGCACACAACTCCTGCATGAAAGGCAAACACTAGTCCAGGCACTCCGCTGCGCGCATGCACAGATGAACGCTTGTATAAACAAATACTTATACAAGTTTATGCACACAACCACGTATACTTATATCCATGTGTGGCTAACATGGAAAAGCAAAATCACGCCTACCTGTTTTCCCCAAAATAAAAATAATACAGACAGATGGATACATGCATGGGGTTCAAGCATTTGTTATCCATCGATGTTTTACGGACGGACACTCATATTTCTGTTTCAGTTATGAACCTCACTAATATAATTAGAGAAAGAGCAAAGTCCACTATGTAGCGTGTTTTCCTGCAATCATATTACAAGGGGGAAAATCCACTATAGAGGGGAAAAACGGCTATGCAAAAACACGTATAGTAGATTTTCCCCAGGGAAAATTGGCTATATAGTCATATTTCCGGGGGGAAATTCTACTATATAGCCATTTCTCCGGTGGGAAATTCTACTATGGAAAAATCATAGTCATTTTTCCGGGGGGAAAAACTACTAGGGGGGAAAAGCTACTCTCTGACAGATAACACTCCGAACTACCAATCCATGGGTGGCAAGATCAATCCCCCGCTTCTTCGGTCTTTCGGATGAGACTTTTAACCGAGGTCCCGTCCCGTTGTTGGTGGGACGTTAAACCCGAGTTCACTCACTCACCCAGCTGAGAAATCATTTGCTGTTCGGCGATGTCCACATGATTGTCATGATGGATGATTTTAGTAACATGCATTCTGACAAAAGACTATCTACCGATCCGAAAATTTTTGTCAAAGGCCTGTTGTACTTGCAGTATGTGCGGGGTGGGATATTTATTAAATATCACTATTATCATTATTATTATTGTTTTCATTTTATTTAAGAAATATGTCAACGCTAGCAGTGTATCATTGATAGCTATCGACCAGTAGCTAGTGGACAAATCACTCGTGCTCTGCGCTCACGATTTGGTCCACTTTACAACTGACCTCCAACAGTGAATTGTTACTAAACGATTGGCTGCTAGAACTGCTGTCTTTCGATTCTAACACTCAGAATGCTGAAAATCATTCTTCAAATTTTTTCAACCTTTCCATCTGCGAACGATATGGACGGACTGATGGACGGACAGCCAGGCTCAATCCAGTTTGGCCTCTCAACTTACAGAAGAAAGGGCGAAAACGAACACTTAAAATATACATATACGACGTATACGTCAACGTATATGAAAACTTTAAAACGTGTTTTCCGGATGCCGACGCTGATGTGGCTAAAATGAATGTTTTGTGCATCAACAGTAGGCTAAATAGAGAATACCATGTTAACGTCTTTTGATATCAAGTTTATCAGGCGAGACCAGAAACAGCGTAGCTTGCCGAGCCAGTCCGACGTGGTTCTGGTCGACCTGATAAACTTGATATCAAATGACACTTACATGGTTTGCTATTTATCATGCATCATTAGGATATCGTTATTTTCAGGTGTAAAGGGCAAGAAAAGTAAACGCAATTTTGTTTGAACTTGGTTACGTCGCGAATGCGTTATGACGTAAGTCGGTGACGTCATTTAATCAATCAAACGTTCACGGCAAACATCAGTATGTAGCCAATTATCTGAGATCGCTTCTTTAGGCATCGCCTGAAAACATTCGCGCAAGCGCAGTTCTAAAGTGACATGATATCACATCATGTTATCATACCCCTGTTATCAGGTGAATTTAGCAGCAGAAAGGATAAGTTCAGGGATTTACTGGCACAGATGCATATTTAGGGATGTCCGATAATGAATTTTCGCGTGTCTGCCAGTCTAACCAGAGTCTTCGCTGTGCTCTCAAAGGGTAGCTACGGGTCTGGACTACTTCCATGTCGACAGTAAAAACTCTGATCAGACTGGGCGGATGATCATGCTGATCTGAGTCTTCGCTGCGCGCGTATGCCACTTTGTTGGTTTTATCGTGTCGCAGCTCAGGGTCTAAGCTAGTTCCGTGCCGACAGTAAAAACTCTGATCAGTCTGGGCGGATGACCAGGCTGATCTGAGTCTTCGCTGGGCGCGTATGCCACTTTGCTGGTTTTGTCGTGTCGCAGCTCATTTGCTTTCCAGGACAAAGAATTCTTCCCAGTGAGTGAGTGATTGAACTCTGTTTTAACGATTTCACCAACGCCTTGGTCATACGGAGAAAATATCTCAGTTTAAAGTCTCATCCGAAAGACCGGAGAAGCGGATGAAAATCCTTGCAAAATGGGGTCTACACTTAAAGGAAAGAATTCGTTTTTAGAGGAGTAAATAAAACAACAATGCCTACAAAGTGGCATGTGCGCCCAGCGAAGACGTAGATCAGCCTGGGTATCCACCCAGCCTGAACAAGTCTTCGAGTTTTTTGCTGGGTACACATGCCACTTTGTTGATTTGTCGTGTCGCGGCTCTAATGTTTTATATGTTAGAATCGGACCCACTTAGGAGGAAGCTAAAATAAAAATGACAGACTTTCTTTTCTCTGATGGTGAGCACATTTATCTTACAGAAAAAGGCTTACAAGCTCATATGGTATGCATTTCTATGTTTTAGATTTTTTTTGTCTTCATATATTTTTTTTTCTTTTTTTTTCATGTAGCACCTCTACCAATATGATATCTTTAACTAATTAGTATGTTATATTCAATGAAAGTCAAAAATTGTCAGTTGTAAAGGGCAATATTTATCTTATATGGTTTTGCATTGTAGACCCAGTGGAAATTAACTTTTTTTCTTTCCAATATATCTGAAGCACTTGAAGAATCCTATAGAAATTCTGGGTTGATTTCAATTAAGTCAACTTTGGTTATTTGATCAAGATCAATATGAGCCGGACACGAGAAAACCAACAAAGTGGTCGTGCGCCCAGCGCAGTCTCAGATCCGCCTGGGCATCCGCCCAGTCTGATCAGGCTCTTCACTAAGCGCTTAAATGGTAACAAAGGGTCTAAGTTACCTCCATGCGGACAGCCAAGACTCTGATCAGACTGGGCGAATGCCCAGGGTGATCTGAGTCTGCGCTGGGCGAACAACAACTTTGTTGGTTTTCTCGTGTCGCGGCTCATTTAGTTCTGTTTAAACAGAACATTATAGTAAAACAGTTTTAATGTCATTTTCGATTAATTACTATTCGATAAAAACATAGCATGCATATTAGCGAAATATTACGCCAAATGCTGTGATGGAGAATACAAGGGATTCAGTTTTCAAGGTAAGATTTTCAGGCAGCGGTAAAATAATAATACAATAACACAATAAACGCATTTTTATAACGCTTAAACAACTTCGCCAATGTTACATCGACGTTGATACATTTTTTTTCAGTTTATATGCAAGCTATGAAAGTGTACCTGACATTTTTAATCTTTAAGGCTTGACTTATAGTCTATCCAAAGACAAGGCCGGAAAATGGATAGAAATACTTAATGCTACAAGCGCCAGATCTTAACTCTTTCGGCGCCAAATTTTTCAGACGACAAATTTTCGTCTGCTCAAATCATCAGACGACAGATTTGTAATTGGAAATTTTAACAATCTAAAGACATTTTTCATAAAATCAGGCTTTTTAAGTTCATATTTGAATGGCAAACAGTGAAGATCCTGATCAGACGGCTCTTTTAAGAGCCGGCTGATCTGGATATACGCTGTTTGCAAAGTCGCATTTTTTGCGACTTTGGCGCCGAAAGAGTTAATTAAAGAATAAACAGACTTTCAAACATAAACCATCCAAGCGCAGCTAAGAAAGAAGGCAAATTAGACAGGAAACATGAAAACTTGCAAGCAAATCTACTAATCTTGCACTGCAGGCGACAGGTCTTCTCATCCTGGGTCTACGTCGTTAATAGTCAACGCGTATTGGAGTTATGAGCCCGACAAAAAAAAAAAGAATTGCCTTTATCATATTATGACGTCGCATCTGAGAGTGTAATAAAGCCATGCATTAAAAACGATAATCAACTAGTGGATTAAATATGCAAATTACGTCGTAACGTTACTGGTATACTTTGACTTCCATTAAAACGTCGCGTTTTCTAATGGCGAAATCGTGACGTTTTAGTGCAAATTTTGCTAATAAAATGCGATTTTAGTGTCATATGATAAATAGAATCTTGCATTCGAGCTCCTGTAATATTCAATTTATTCAACTCGTTGGGAAAAACCGATAAGATGCTCGGCAAAGCTTCGCATCTTATCTTTTTCCCCAACACGTTTAATAAATTCAATAATACATGAGCAGTCATTTCTTCCACGCAACACACCTCCTTACGCAGCTCTACATCCCGAGTGCTTTAACTTTTCTCTTATGGTAGTTAAATTATGGGCCGTTCAATAAAAAGTGATCAATGCAGATAACTGGAATAATCAAGAAATTGAGAGGAACTTATTATAGATGGATGTATGACTTATGAGCTACCGGGGCTCCCGACTTTTATTATATACAGCCGGGCACTTTGGCTTATGCAATTCTATAACACTATATTCCTGAGCCACAGCCCTGACATGAGGTGCGTTAGAAATAGTGGTCAGGGGGGGAACAAATGCCAATAAACAGCAAGAGTTGTCGCTCTTTTATGCGACACTCGATTTTTTTTTCAATTATCATCTTAATAAACGGCTACGGAAAACGGCATATTATAGATACGTGGAGATAAACAGACAACAAACAAAAAAGGAATGTTCTCCGGCAAGAATTGTCCAATAAAAGTGCCAAGTTTCATAGAATATTTCATAGGCCAGAACCGAAAAATGGCTTAATCTTTCCTGTTCACATACGCCGTTAGCTCCCTTTTCACGCGATTTCAATAATTTTGAGCTGCGACACAACAAAACCACCAAAGTGGCATATGCGCGAAGCAAAGACTCAGATCGACCTGGGCATCCACCTTAGGGTAGCTAAGAACCTAAGCGACCTCCATGCCGACAGCGAAGCCTCTGATCAGACTGAGCGGATGCCTAGACTGAACTGAGTCTTCGCTAGGCGCACATACCACTTTGTTGGTTTTGTCGTGTCGCGGCTCATTAATTTTTTATTTTTTTTTTGAGTGAAAAGGGTTTTGTCACGAATCGACCCATATAGTAAAAAACCCCATCCCAGAGGGAATAATTAACGCAATATCATGTAAATATTGTTTTATTCTGACTGAAGAAGCACAATACAGTTGATGAACTCCAAGTGAAAATATTGATCTGACTTTTTAAGCTACCATTATTTGAGCCGCGACACGACAAAACCAACAAAGTGGTTGTGCGCCCAGCGCAGACTCAGATCAGCCTGGGCATCCGCCCAGTCTGATCAGAGCCTTCGCTCTCCGCATGGAGGTAGCTTAGACCCTAAGCTACCCATTCAGCACTTAACGAAGAGTCTAGTCAAACTGGGCAGATACTCAGGCTGATCTGAGTCTGCGCTGGGCGCACAACCACATTGTTGGTTTTCTCGTGTCGCGGCTCAAATATTGATATGACTTTTTAAGCTACCATTATTTATTTTCTCATTATTGGTAATTTTGTTTCAAGCATATGACAATATATACATGAATGTCCATATCAATATCAGAAACTTAGTACTGGATACAGAAATGCAACTGGTGAGTTTAATATTCATTTATTTGTCACTTAACTGCCCAGGACACGAGGGCAGGTGAATATATCCTTTTCTAATAAGGAAGACTCAGATCAGCTTGCGGATCAACACAGTCTGTTCAGTTTTCGCTTTCTCTATTGCGTGATCCTGAGAGATTCTAATGAGATTGACCAATAATGGGCCTGAAGACAATTAATCTAATAATATAGGGATCAAACATGGTTTTTCATGCATTAACGTTTGCCAGGTCCCGGGGGAACTGTTGAAAACCTCGGCCTTCGGCCTCGGTTTTCAACAGTCCAATTGTTAATGCAATGCAACTGATCGTTATCATTGCATAAATTTAACCACAATGCTACAAAAATAACGAAAACGTTTGAGCACTATGTTTTTTGCCTAATCGCCATTACCTTGCTGATTCCTACCCACTCTATGCTTTTCTGTAAAAATCCTCGTTTCAGGCCATGGTCAACTATCGTGAATTTTTTCCATCCTTCAGCTGCAGTTCACAAGTCCAAATCACATTCACTAATTTTTTTCAGTCTCTTCGAATATTATTTATCTTTATAACTCTAACATAAACGTCTTTGTCAATGCTTCCCGCTTGCTTCTGTACTGACGGAGTATTGCCCTGCAATTGTATACGAATGGTTGCAAGGCGGTCGTTATAGCACGTGAATCGCCTTGTTAATACATGGTTTTGTTTTCGTTAAAGCATGCGTTTTAATAGCGTGTGACAGCGCTTTTCATGCAGTGATAATAATAATAAGGCCTTGCGGATGTTCAGGCTGATCTAAATATATATGAGCCGCGACACGACAAAACCAACTATGTGGTTGTGCGCCCAACGCAGACTCAGATCAGCCTGGGCATCCGCCCAGTCTGATCAGAGTCTTCGCTGTCCGCATGGAGGTAGCTTAGACCCTTAGCTACCCTTTAAGCGCTTAGCAAAGAGTCTGATCAGACTGGGTGGCTACTCAAGCTGATCTGAGTCTGCGCTGGGCGCACAACCACATTGTTGGTTTTCTCGTGTCGCGGCTCATATTGACTGCATATGCTACAACTTATTGAATACTTGTTAAGGGTTTAACGGCCCTTGAGGTAGTATCTTGTACCGTCTCTCAGAGAAAGATAGAGCAAAGCAAGCCCTTGCAATACGGCGCCCCTTTGCTGGATCCCATAAACAGTGTATACGAACAGCAAAGGCTCTGGTCAGTACGCACGTCCGCTTTGCTGTTAGAATGTTCGCCTGTGAATTAAACGCACATCGCACATCAGTCACATAAAATAAACATTCTGCAATTATAACATTTATTTTAAAATCAGCACGGACTCAGTATATAGTTTCATGTAATGCCGTTTACTTAATATTTGGTGTAAGAACTTAAGGGCTGTCAATTTATTCAACTGACATGCAGAAAACTTAAGAACCACTTCACCCATACTTCCAATTAATGCTTGAACTAATGTTGACACATCCACACTAATTTGAACCTGTTCATGTGAAAATAAATTCATTTCTGGTTGGCTGACCGGATGGCTAAGCGCATTTTCATGGTCTTTTCAACAGTTTTTCAGTTGTTTCGGGCTATTGGAATACGGGTAAAGGCTAAACATGTAGCAATTTCTTCGACGGTAAAAAGCAAAAATGCATACCTCTGCATACCTGCGCTACAAGATATATAAAATATTTGAATTCGAATTCTTGATGCTAAAATATCAGTCGTTTTAGATATCAAAAATCGATTTCTTGATATCAAGTCGGGTACATTTTTAAAATGAGCCGCAATACGACAAAACCAACAATGTGGTTGTGCGCCCAGCGCAGACTCAGATCAGCCTGGGAATCCGCCCAGTCTGATCAGAGTTTTGGCTGTCCGCAGGAGCTAGCTTAGACCCTTGGCTACCCTTTAAGCACTTAGCGAAGAGTCTGATCGGACTGGGCGGATGTCCAGGCTGATCTGAGTCTGCGCTGAGCCCACAGCCACATTGTTGGTTTTCTCGTGTCGCTGCTCAAATACAGTTGATTGTCTGATATGAAGCAAATCGCATTTTAATCAGGGACATATTAAAATAGAATTCTTTACATCAACACATAGGCAATAGTAGAACTTCAATGGCTCGAACCCTGATGGCTCATTAACCCTGCCTGACCTGAACTCTTTCCTGGGACCCTAGAGGTCACTTTGTATAGAAACTAACCCTGGATGGCTGGAACTACCCTTGGCTGGAACTAATTGTTTTGGTCCCAAACCTGGTCGAGCCATTGAAGTTCTACTATATAGCAAATAAAAATGGTTAAATTTGTATCAAGAAATTGAATTCGTAGGATAAAAATATTGAATTTTCGATGTCAAAAAATCAAATTGCTGATATCAGAAAATATTTGTTGACATCATCAGGCAAAAATTAGATTACTTAATACCATAATATATGTTGTATTTCCTAATACAAAAAAAGAATTCCAGATATCAAATAAAAAGTAATTCTTGATATCGAAAAATCTTGATTTTCTGCTACATTAATGTCAATGATGTGCGGTAAATACAAAGGTTGATCCAGAAGTAATGCCATCGTGTAAAATAAAAGCAGAGCAACAAGATTTCATATACAAGTACCTTAATTTATTTGCATTATGGTCTGAAAATAACATAAAAATATAGTGCACAATTATCAAGATATCGAGATAGACAGATGGCATGGTAACGAAACGCGCCGCACGTCAATGACGTTGTTGACAATCCAGACGAAGTTTTCATATTGTATAATGTCCAAAGTAGCATACCACTTGTTCCAGCATTGCCCTAATGTCTGTTCACCCATGTTTGTATATCTTTCGATATTATTTGAACAGTTCGGCAGCTCAGGTTCAAAAATTTACACAATATTCGAATTGCAGAACATCGCTCTTCATATATGGGTTCCAAACAAGAGTAACGTTATTGTCTGACTCTTCCGGGTTTCAAACGATCCTCTGGCGACTCATCTGCACCCTACATCTTTACACAAGCCTCGTAGTCACTGGTATATCACCAAATGGCTAACTAAACAGCTCTAGAGTCTTTAATGATCATAGTCCTAATTTGTTGCAAACCCGCATATATATTCGCTGACGCATTTGTCAGAAATCAACTTTTTTCACTCGGCAGTAACAAGAGCATAAGCACTAACTAGAAAACCGCAAACTGCAATGACGTTATTAAAGTTTCAACAGTGGGCGACAGAAATATATTTCGGCATCATACCTAATTTTTTATCTAATTTGGCGCGATAGTTTAATTTTGATTTGTGATTGCCTTTGAAAATCATGTTCATGTAATTCACGTTATTCTATTGTGCGGCGCGATGGCATCGGTAGCATACTTTGAACGTCTACATAATATTGGAACGGAAAAAGATTCCAGCTCTGTACTTATTCTGTAAATCAGAACTGAATAACAGTGTAGCTCGAAATAATTTTTATACACTTGCTACGATGAATAAACGCGCAATGGGCGCAGTGGGGGGACCATAACTAATGTTGATAGAACTTGTGGTCCAACCCAATTGCTTGTACTTTTTGTGGCAATAAAATATGTTTAAACTAAAGTGATATTACTTCTGAATCAACCCTTGTAGTAAACTAGTGCCTCATTAGAAACATTCTTAATGTTTTTGTTATTCCTTGCATGTTACCAAGCATTTCTCTGAACACCGTATTTAAATCGTGAGTGTAGCCCATCTAGGGAACCCCAAAATTAACCCAGTACGTCATTATGGCGTTATTATTTTGACGATGCTAATCATTAATATCGCAATTACTAGCCTACACCTGAAGCTGCGCGCAGCAACATCAAATAAAACTTGTAAAATCGATCACACTATTTTCTTTTTCTATGCTATCCTTCTTACAGGCAACACAAAACTACGAGATTCATCCCATATTTGGACTTCCAGTTGCAAAAGAGACACGACAGGTAGAAGCTGCTCGCAGTAAGAATTCTTCTTACGACAAGCGTCTGGACAACCAGATAAGTAGCCTCGATCTGGAGTTGAAATCTCGGAGAGTGCGCTTACTCTCGGATGAGGCGAGTGTGAAAGATTTTCTTGGAGGGATTTTATGCACTCAAGGCTGCGGTGTCATCTCTCAGCCTTCACACTCTAACAAACAAAAATCGGTTCGCAACAAAAACCATAAAAGTGGATCTTTAAATAAATTTGATGAAAGGCTGCGAGAAATAAGGGAGGCTCGCCAAACTGAAAGATATAAAACGAGTAGCTTTGAACCATTCCCTGATGTAAATCTGACAGAATACGGGATAAAAAGAAATTTGTACCGAAGTAGGAGTGAGCACAATCTGTTAAAACATTGTCAGAAAACTAATCCGGCTTATAAAATAACAAAAGAACAAGAAACTGTGTTTCCTCTTTATCAACGGAAGACAATTGCAATGGACGCTTACCAAAGATCGCTGTCACTAACTGAACCCCCGTTGAGTCGAGTTAACAAATCCAAGACATTAAGTAACAACCTGATTTTGGCTAATGACTGGTTTGATGTACAAAAACCGCCAATTATCAAGGCATCAAAACCTTTACGTGGAAGGAATAGTTCTCTACCAAGTTTGCAGCTCCGTCATAGTAAAATAATATGAACCAGGAGGCTTTCTATGTGGATAGCGCACGGGTATGTGTAACAAGAGCTAGACGAACACGACATACGGTAAACTTTCATACATTCCCTGATAATTCTTGTAACTTCCGACTCGAAGGTTGTGGTGGAAATTGTTCGGGTTCACTTCCCAGCAGGCACATGACGTCAAAATGACGTCACACTGACGTCGATGCGATCGACGTCAGTACGACGTCATATCGTCACACTGACGTCGATGCGATCGACGTCAGTACGACGTCATATCAACGTCATGTGCCTGCTGAGTTTGTAATGTTGCTCCGCCTTTACCAAATTGTAACAATGATCCTTGGAAAATCCTGTGAAAAGCCTGAATTTACACGACTGTGAAAACCGGGAGAGTTTTTGGAGTGTTGATTCATGAAGACCCCGGTAGAAAGGATGCTTCATTTCAGGAAAAGAAGATCTTACAGTTTCACAACACTTCATGCCGTAAACATTTCACGACAAGGAAGATGCAAACTTTATAAATGTTCTTTCTACGTATTTCTGCAAAATATCAGCTAAACCGGTTCAGTCCTTCTGGACATGAAGTCTTTGGAATGTTTGGAAGTGACGGCCTTCTAGAATTTCGGACTACGACCATTTTATCTTATATCTATTTCCCCGAACCCTAACGACACCATATGAAGTTTGGTTCCAGTCGGTCAAACGGATTGGAAGAAAGTCGTTTAAAAAGCCGACTTTCGACGGGAAACGGAGCCTGCCTATCTCGTGTCACAAAAGTTTTTCGTGTTTGTAAATATGGCGGAATACAAAAAGTAGTTGCGTTAGCTGTTGGCAGTTCGTGCTTTCTGATTTACATCAAGCTGAGAAGACATTGGCCGTTTATAACAAGATATTTTGCTCCCGTAGTGCATTTTTTATTTAGTGAATAAATGTACATTTTGGGAGGTAGATCGGCGGTTTTCTGGTCGCAAATTGTCGTTTTACTTTTATTTCCGCCGCCGTTCAACGAAATTTGCGACCATAGAACAGATTATTTACACCCCCACACCCCGAATGACAATTTCAATACAGTAGTCTCCATTATAATGCACTGTTTCTACAGTTTTATCCTACCAAGTGTACAACTTTGTACCCAAAGCAAGCAAAACAGCGACGTTAAACGTCAGCCAATGAAAAGCGACGTTTCATAATGACATTATGTTTCCTACAGTAGGCCACATGATATGCAGTCATATGCATTGTATTCTTAAGTCCATTAGAATTCTTTTTCCATGCATGCCGTCATTCAAACATTGATTTATATTGTCTTTATACTTGTTCTTCAAATTTAAGATACTGCGTAATAGGCCTACAATGTCTTTTACAATTGGCACACATTTTCAATCGTTTAGACACCTGCATTTTGCGTCTTTTAATTTCTTAATTGTAATTTTAACGCAACAAAAGTCCACGAAATTCAGGTTTAGCAATTGCTACACATGTACAAATTTCATGAATTTTTGCGCTTCCTTTGCCTTTGGAAGGATATTCTACTTTTCCTCTGACAGTTTCCCCGGGACTCTATTACTTGGTACAAAGACCTCCTAAATACTGGGCCGCTGTGAGCGTAACAAGATGTGCATTCAGAAAAACGTGAAGCATCTCCGCAGTGATCTAAAATTAATTGCAATTTGCAGCATTTTCTAAACTCCGTATTTGACAAATTATGTCGTTTTAAAAGTAGCCATTAAAGGCCCCATCGCTCTATCAGCACGAAATATTTTATCGTGAGGTATCGCTGAAAACTTCTCACTACAGTTTCGCCGTTGATTATTATCGTGATTGGCCGGCTTTGAAAAATCAAAACGTCCTTGAGTTTACCTTAAAATCGATTTGAAAAATAACTAGGTCATTTTAGTTGGCAACTAATATGACCTACTTTCGATTTCACAAGCTTTATTTCATGGTAAAAACACAAGGTACAAGAGATAAAAATACAAGGTACAGGCGTTTTAACAAATGATAAAAATACAATGTACAAAAATGTTAATCAAAGATCCCATTGATTGTGCCGCGGTTGCATTATTTCATTGCTTAACGGGGAACCAGTGACCAAAGGCGTATTTTTATAGAGAGGCTCATCATTTTTCCAAAATACTGTGTTCCTTCTTTTTTGCCAGTTATCTGATACAAAAAAGCACATCAACCGACATATTTTCATTAATTCTGGAGGCTGTACAGGTTTCATAATGATTTGTATTTTGACGAATTTAGTACTATGGAGCCTTTAAAGCTTTTAAAAATCGCAAAATCGGAACTCACGAACTGCCTACAGTATACAGTTGCTACATTTGTTGGGTACAGCGATGCTCTAGAGTTTTGGGATTTTACATGTTACAATCAATTCAATAATCCTTCTTCCTCGGTTATTTATTAATTTATTCATCAATTCATATGTTTAATCATTGGTCATTGATCAACATGAAAGCCATTCAAAAAATAGTGGGGAAAAGTGACTTAGCTAAAAGTGTAGACATAGAGCAGAAGGAGCAGTCTGATCATGGTCTGCATAGTTTGCATTTTCCACTAACAATCATTCGCCACATGGCGAGATAGTGAAGTTAGGATAACTGAGCCGCGGCACGACAAAACCAACAAAGTGGCATATGCGCTTTGGGAAGACAAAGATCAGCCTGGGCATTCGCTCAGTCTGATCTGAGTCTTTGCGGTCGGCATGGAAGTAGCCTAGACCCCCAGCTACCTTAAAAGCGCACGGCCAGGACTTTGATCAGACAGGGCGGTTGCTCAGGCAGATCTGAGTCTTCGCTGGGCGCACAAGCCATTTTCTTGGCTTTGTTATACAGTGTCCCATCAATTAGGATAATTATAAATTGAGCCGAGACACGACAAAACCAACAATGTGGTTGTGCGCCCATCGCAGACTCAGATCAGCCTGAGCATCCGCTTAGTCTGATCAGAGTCTTCGCTGTCCGCATGTAGGTAGGTTAGACTCTTGGCTACCCTTTAAGCGCATAGCAAAAAGTCTGATCGGACTGGGCGGATGCCCAGGCTGATCTGAGTCTGCACCGAGCGCACAACCACATTGTTGGTTTTGTCGTGTCGCGGCTCAATTCAAGTAAATGGGTACACTTTTTTGGAAAATAACACTTTCACTTTCTTTAGATGTCTCTCTTCTCCATTGAGGTCAAGTCTAAAAGAACAGAATTTTTCTCCATAAAAACAGATTCTTTCTTATCACAGGATTTATTTTCAAAGGGCTTTAACGTCAATGGAAGCAGACAGGAAGTCACAAAACCTGGCTCCCACCCTCCCCCGCTGGTTTTGTAAAAAAAGAAAATAAACAACACGGTGTGTGCCCAACCACCTTACAAACAGTATCAATAGTGGCATTATATAAATGTATTCGTTCGCTTGTGCTTTAAGCAAGACCAGTCCGCCCCCTGATAGCACTTTGCCTATCACAATCGGAACTTTAATAAAAAGTGAGACACCGTCGCAGACCCCGATGCCGTTGGGACCCCTATAGTTCTACAGGCATACTAAAAATAAAAGATGTTAATGTTCCTTCTTCTGAAGAGTGTTTAGAACAGCTGTGCGGACAACCGGCTGTTTGTTGAGCTCCAGCGTAGCCTCTTCAATAGATACACCACCAACTGCAGCCATCAGAGCCACAGGCACCACCTGAAATCAAACTATACATTAGGGTCCAGTTGTTAAAAACTATCGACATTGTTAGTCGATGAGATCTTACATGTTCAAACGTACACCAAACACTGCCATTTTTTGACCAAAAAGTTGATTTTTTTTTTTTGCAATATGAGCCACGACACGAGAAACGAAAACCAACAATGTGGTTGTGCGGCCAGCGCAGACTCAGATCAGCCTGGGCATCCGCCCAGTCTGATCAGAGTCTTCGCTGTCCGCATGACGGTAGCTTAGACCCTTAGCTACCCTTTAAGTCCTTAGCGAAGACTCTGATCAGACTGGACGCATGCCCAGGCTGAGCCGAGTCTGAGCTGGGCGCACAACCACATTGTTGGTTTTCTCATGTCGCGGCTCATATTAGCATTTGATTTTACATGTGCTAGAAGACTTAACGATGCCTTGACTAACGACGATGCTTTGAACAACTGGGTCCAGATCTACAGGGAATCTGTTCCAGCCTTGATCCCTCGGTACGTCGTGCGTCCAGGAGACAAAGAGATCCAGTCCTTTCCTAGTTATATAACAGAAGATTCTTTGCGATGTCAGAGACGAACCACAGAAATTGAGCCGCAGTCACGACAGCTGAGGGATTTCCGACCGGCTATGGCCTCCTCCAACTTGGCCTTGTAATCGCTAATAAGACTTATTGCTTCTCATTATATTTATAACATAACTGTATACAACATGAGACATGTAATATTCACACTTGACACAAAAGAATCTATCGCGAATGACGGTACGCACCTGTATCTTTCACTGTCCCCTTATGAGTAGCTTTCTCAGACTTGTTCGCAACGGCTATACTCAGAGTTAAACCAAAATATCATGAGAAAAAAATACATGTAGAGATCAGAAACAGTTTCAGCTCTGAACTATCACTATCATTTAATGATGTTTGTAAACGTCAACAGTTATAGTGATAGTTCAGGGTATATAAAACTATATACTTTTAAACTGGCTTTTGATGTAGCTGTTCTGATATGGTTGGATATTATATTTTGATCTGTTTGCCAGCCAGTTTGGGTGTTTCAAAAAAAAAACACTGGCAAACTAAAACAAATGTATGTTTATCGAACTCTAAAATAAGAAACAGAAACAATCAAGAACAATACCTTGGCTTTTGGTGTAGCGGCTGTGATATGATTAGATATGCTGTTATTTCTCTGTCCATCAGCAAGTTTGTCTGTTTCATAGATAGACTTAAGTAGGTATTCTCTAGCAGTCTCCTTGCTTAAATTACCAAGTTTCTGGTATAATAAAGGGAAAAAAACAATTATAAGTATTAGACAATATCTAAGAGTGTAGGGCAATAAGTATATTGGAATTGGGGGAATCTCGAGGAAATTTCAATCCAATATCATCCAAGCCTTGAGGAGGCGATGATCATTTCGTAGTAACATTTGCCCGATATGATTATTTCTGCGTTCTTCATCCCCCCCCCCCCCCCACACACACACACACACCCACACCCACACCTCTCCCACCAACACCAGCATCATTTCTGTGACTGATTGGGTTTATGGTCTCTATATGAAGACATGTGTAATCGGAAAAGATTAAAGGCCATGGCTTCTTACGGCCATTCTGCTTATCATAGCCATGCTTCTAAAAAAAATCAACCACATGTTTCAGATGACAAAGTTCTATGATACAAAGCATTTAGGAGTTTTTGTGTTCAATTAAAAAAAACATATTTCTGGCGTATCTTAAGCATATGGGCCATTACGATGCAATGTGGTATTTTTTATTACCATGATATTAAATTGAGTCATATACGCATGCAGGGTGGTAATGACAAGTCAATTTTCTCATCTCTGCACAATTACGTACAATGCTTGTATACCAAAGAATCTACTGGTGAATAAGGTCAGTTCCGACCAGACTAAACGATATACGTTTTAAATTCTGTACGTTAACGTTAAAATACTCTAATCTTTCATGAGAATGACCACCTACCTCTAGTATTCCGATAGCTCTATGAAACAACTTGTTATTACTGCAAAAAGTTAAAACATATCAGATTATTTTACATAATTAGTATCACGTGTGTATAGCCCGATATGCAATAGTTAAGCTCATCTGTGGTGTACATGTGCACATCTGTGAATTATATTCAGCGTTTATGATGACATATGTAACTAGAGCAGGTAAGCAGGGGCTCACGTATACCCCCGACCAGCGCCACCGCCTAATGAAAGCACCGCCTTATGAAACTACTGCCTAATGAAACCAATCTTTATAATACATGGTTTGAACCTAGAAGTAAACTTAGTTACCTATCAATGGTTCAATCAAAGTATATCACAAATATCAGCAAATAGTACCAACTTAACACAAAACTTTAATGTAATATACATGCACATATAAGTCTGTGCCCATGACCTTGGTCAGCAGCAGCATCCAGATGAATGTTTATGTCTGTGACCTTGACATTAGCTCAGCAGCAGCATCCAAATGATGTCAAGTATTCTGTATGAACACTTAAGTAAACCTAGTCATATATCAAAAGGTTTCATCGAAAGATGTTGGAAATATAAGCAAAGAATATCTACTTAACGCAAAACTTTCACGCGAATACACAAGTCTGTGACCTTGACCTTTGGTAAGTAGCAGCATCCAGGTGATGTAAACTACTCTGTATGAAGCTAAAAGTAACCCTAGTCAAATATGAAAAGGTTCCAGCAAAAGATATAAGACATATAAAAGAAGACTATAAACTTAACGCAAAACTTTTATTGCAATTTTTTAAGTCTGTGACCTTGACCCTTGGTCAGCAGCAGCATCCAGATGATAAGAAGTATTTTGCTTGGACCTGGAAGTAAATCTAGACACATACCAACAGGCTTCATCAAAGGATATTGGAAATGTAAGCAAAATTAAAAACTTAACACAAAACTTTAACGCAAATGTTTAAGTCTGTGGCCTTGGCCTTAGGTCAGCAGCAGCATCCAGATGATGATAAGTGTTCTGCTTGAACCTGTGAGTAAATCTAGACACATACCAACAGGCTTCATCAAAGGATATTGGAAACATAAGCAAAATTAAAAAACAACGCAAAACTTTAACGCAAATGTTAACGGACGGACGGACACACGGACGGACAGACGGACGAACGGGCGGAAAGACGAAAACTATATACCCCTCGCCATACTTCGTATGTCGGGGGTATAAATATGTTTAAATCGGCTTCATATCATTCTACACGTTTAGAGATTATGCCACAGCGATAAAATAATCACATGTACGTACACAAAACTGAACTTTAAAACAACTTACAGCTAATGCCCCATTCACATGCGCAGATTTACTTACGTAAGTATATTTGCATATAAGAATATTTGCTCATGTAAGTAAAATTACCTGGATAATGCTCTGGGTTTGAATAACCTACTCAAGTAAGCAAATTTGCTTACGTATGTATTTGCGTTCACATGACAAATTTACTTACGTGAGCAAAATTTGCATATATGCAAAAAATACTTACGTTAGCAAATCTGCGCATGTGAATGGGGCATTAGAGGTTGTAACTGTTACAGAAATATAATTCTGTGCGATAAAAGAGGTCAAAACTGTTTGAAAGAAGAGATTATACAAGGTTTATATATTTTTTACTTTCTTTTGCTACAACAAATAATAATGACAAGAGGGCCTCTCTTTAAATCAGTGAATATTAAAGAAACATTTTTGAATTATTAAAACATGTCAGACAGCGTGAAAAGTAAAGGTTAAAACACTTGCCTAACTTCCATATCCCCTTCTTATATTCTTGTTGCCGTTTCCTTAATTTTAACCAAACTTATCTTTCAAACTATGCTCTTCAAAGAGCTTATGTAACTGGTTTATTCTTCCTTTTGGCATAATTGTAAGGCTATGGTGTGTTTATGCTACTTCCTGGATATCCTCATCAGTATTTACCTAATTTCCACACCTGTCATTATGTAACAGATATTTTGTCCGCCTGTATGAGGATATAATCCAAGAGTTATAGCAATTATCTCACGTTTATGCAACCAAATCATCGTATAACTATACTTAGCAAAAATAAAAACTTGACAGTCGCTTTTTTCTTCCTACGGTAGTCTTAAAAAGGTGAGACATAAAAATTATTTTAATTTAAAAAAAAGTAATCATTTTGTGATATGATAGCCACGTACAATTTAAGATTCTTTAGATACTGCAATATTGAGGCTATTGTAAACGTCACGAGGGTACTTTTCTGTTTTCTATGCTTAAAAGCAAACAAATACCGAATTTGACATTGTTAAAGTCTGCTTAAATGATAAAAATTCTGTTAGCAATGCCTTTCGTTATTAAACCCAGTCTGCATGAACTCATTAGCTAAAATTATGCCGATGCACGGTCGACTAGAAGGCCGCGAGGACCAGGCGAAAAACCTCAGTCAATGCCATTATGAAGTCCGAAATTCAGTTTCAGTGGAATTCCCATTACACGTTAAAGTCTTTATAGCAGTTTAAGAAATGGCTTTCAAATAAATTTAGTAATAAAGACATTGAGTTTGCAAGGCAATCAAACAAATCTCGAAGGAAATAGTAAAAAAGACGCACTGGTGTAGAAAATACGGCATATCAAAAGTCTCTATATGTTTAATTCAAAGGGAGATAATCTGAAAGGTTTGAATCTTTATACGTTATTTACAGGTTGTGATTAAAGTTAACATAAGCTTTAAAGGTGTTTTCTGTGCGGACTGGATTTACTGTTTATTGCGTAAAAGAAAACTTTCTTCTGCGCATGCGCAAATTAATGTTCTGATCTGAATTATTAAAATAGGAAAAAGTTAGATAACTCCGGATAGGACAAAAATTGACCAATAATTCTTCATGATTTAAGCAGTGACCTATATATAGGTCACTGCTTAAATCATGAAGAATTATTGGTTAATTTTTGTATTTATGTATTTATAGGTCACTGAATAAGTAATTAGACGTCTGTCCAATGCAAAAATGTCCTTATATACATTACATACTTGCTAGGTTGGCCGAAATTAAGAAATAAAACCGTCAAGTTTTTATTTTTGTTCAGTATATTTTATAATGCCCTATCAGTGTAGAGATAGCACAATCACGAAACATTTCAACCATGAAACTTACCTAAATGTCTTAGGTAGGTACCCAACCTGGCCTTTCCAAACTTACCTTACTTTCACATCTATCATTATATTCTTGTAAACTTTTCCCTTCAGTACATGTGCACCAGTAGAGATGGCGTTAAGGCACCATTTCACAGCTATTTCTTGTAATAACTTTATCCGTAAATGTTCAAACTTCTCTGCTGTGGTACGTGAGAACTTGAGATCAAGTGGAATGACGACGTCAAAACCGGGGAGGTGCTGTTCATCCTGATCAAAAATAACAGAAATTAACCCAATTGCATTCAAAAATCAAGAATATTTTGACGATAATGGTCTCATTAACTCTTGTAGAAATGATGTCTAGGCAGCAAACTGTTTGGATCTAAGATCAGGCCCCACGTTTGTGGGGCCTGATCTGGATCCAAACTGTTTGCCCAGATACCCCTAAAGGGGTATCCCGAATGGAATGGGTTAATAAAACAAAGGGGTCCGATTGGTCGACCCTTTATATACTATGCACAATAAATATAGCAATTTTTTTGTATGTGTCAGATCCACCATATTAGGATTTTATTGTCAATTTACTGCATAAAGATACAAAGGCCGATCATTCGAGATGGTCTGGCAGGTAAAAGATTCAAGATTGTTCAATTGTAGCGTTCGAACTACCGTGACGTCAGATTTTATAACCATTGTGTCTGAAGGACATTTTTGATCATGCACAAAAGCCAAAACCATAATGAGGCGGCTGGTTAGCTGTTAAAATAAAGGAAAACGCTCTAAAACATTTGAATATGCTACGAGTATGAGGTTTACAAAATTCGAAAATTTGACGTTTTCCCTTGTTTTTACGTTATCGTCTTAAAAAGTTGTTTCTAATCGGTATTTCTTAAATCCCTTTCGAGTGTATGATTCTTTGGTATCTACCAATATGATAACGTAAACAATTCGGAAAGAAAATTCTTCCCGGTTACTGCGCATAAGTCAAAAGTCTCAGACTAACGTCATCATTTTCTCACAGTTACGTTATACTTCAGTGAAGAAATTTCACAATTAAATTAATCATGGCATGACCTTTAATTTCAGCTTATTGTTTTTATCGGGTTTTTCTTCTGCATTGCACTGAAGCACCCGTGAATCATTGCACATTGGACGGAATTATAACGTTTTAACGTCAATTGTGCATGCTAAGATTCGTCCATTGTTAAGCTTAACCATATCTTTTACACATTCAATAGCTTTGACAAGAAAACTGGGAATGAAAATGATGCGAAAGACCATACAAAACACCACATGCTTGCCATGTTTATGTTGCTTTTCAATGGGTGCGAATTTCGGCTAATGACCCCTTCTGTGCTAATCGCTTTCCCCCAATATCGTTTTTAAAGATGGCTTCTGTAATCCCATGGTATCTTAAGCCCCAAATACGGTTCCCTTCAATACACTTTAATTTCGCTCAATGTTGCACTTCGGTAATGAGAAAAATTGCAAAATATAAAAAAAATTGCTAAATATATTTTGCATAGTATATAAATCGAAATATATTGGTACTATTGTTGAAAATAGTAACTGCCATTGTTAATACAGGAAATGTTCAAAAACAGATGCTCAAGAAATGTACTACAAACTCAGAAAATATGCACTGTACAATGCAGACACTGTCCTAAAGTACGGTCTGCTTAATCATAAATAATCTACTGCTAATTTAGCGCAATTTGACTAGCGTACAGAAAACGGCGTTCATACTTCGATTAAATACCACTATTTTCTTTGCGGAGCTTCTAAAATACTCTGTACGGCTGATTGTTTTAAGATAAAAATGACCGAGTTGGAATCGTATGGAATGAATTTTATTTTTGTGGATTTTATGGATGTGTAAACGCCGGCGAATCACTCAAACTACATAAAGCCGGTTTTATTCAGTTTATGAGAGTTTCGCCGGCGTTTGTACATCCATAAAATCCACAAAAATAAAGTTTTTCCTATCATAACATCCAAATACAGCAAATGACAACAGGTTAAACATACATGTAGTATGAAGATACAGAAATAGTCAAAAGTATCTAGCTTCTCCTTATGTGCGAAATATCAACATAATAAGAAATGGTAATATCAGAGTATTAATACACTTGTAACAAAATTAAAGACGCGCGTCATATTGAAATGAGAAGTAAATACCTTCTTTAGTAATGCTATGTGAACTTTTTTGCACGAAGATTTGACAACAGCCTCTGGCATTTCTTCTCTGTTGCCTGAAGACAATTATAAATATGCTACACACAGCACGTATTACGATCAAATATTTATTCAAGCTGAATTTGATTTAGTATATACTATTAGAGGAATATATTTACATCCCACCTACCCTGAGACTTACCATGACACAATTTTTCATAAAGTCACTTGATCTATTTAGTGACGGGTGTGTACATGTATATACAATAACACATTTTACTACATGCTGAAAAGTGATACTGAATGGCAGAAATAACCTTTGACCAAATCACGCCAATGTAGCCATGCATTTAGGCAGATGCTATTAAAAAACGCATTTTGCAGAACCGTCAGCCTCTAACTATCAGTGTTGGATTGACTAATAAAATCCCAAATGAGCGACCTTTATAAAGGCAACGAATACATGGATTTGAATAAAAGGAAACTTAGAAAACTTTTGAACTTAAATTCATCGGCAAGACCTGGCAACCCAAGAATAGCTCGGATATGCCTCCCAATGATTGCATTATCCATATATTCTCCGTATATTTAATATATTCTCCTTCTATTTGATATTTTTGAAGAATTTGAAAACTGCACATGGCAATAAAATGTTTTTTTGATGCTCTCCAGTATCAGAAAAATTCAACAAAAAGCTACGTAACAGACCTATGTCGATCATGATAACTACATCGGCGTCACTGAGCTGCACGTCTTGAACAAAATCCGACACCGAAATTCGGAAATGACGACCCTGTGAAAAAATAATCATAAATAAAAAGAAAATGAAGATGGGAAAAGCAACTCAAAATGATTATTCATTTATATTGTTGAAAGTTTGGAATGCAAGATACTAATGTTATCTATACGGGAATTAATTTGCACTACAATTCATTGTCTCTGAATTTTTATTCTAGCTTGACGTTTGTCCCGTTAAACAAATAAAAATCTTACAGAGATCCTTCAAAAGCAGAGCACACATTCAAAAGAAGGAACATGGGCCATACTTTGAACTTTCGGCTATTCAAGCCTCATCAATGGCCCTGAAAATATTTGGTTACGAAAGGTAAAGAAAAGCATACTGTAATTTCTTTATTTCAATAAGGCAGTCTATTCAAAAACTGATTAGTATCTTAGTATCAAAAATGGTCCAAATGGTTATAAAGAGATGATTTAGAATAAAAGTCAAAACCAATCAAAACTTTCTGATTTCTAAGAATATATCCTCTGATTTCAAAGGACAAAAATGAAATATGATCTGCACTATGGACGATATATGGAGAGAACTAGCTTTATATGACATTTGTCCAGTTCAACAGAAGTTTAAAATTCAAATCCAAGTATGGCTCATTCTATACTTTGGCGGATATGCATGCACCATGCTTGTTACCAATATCGCGCAGCTGCTCGAAATCATGAAATCTGGCCAGTCATCTTAGTTTGATAGCATTTTTCCATATACAGGACAGAGTAAACAACCAATAATTACCAGATGAGATATATCACCCTCCTTGTTCTTCAGCGTCGTATACCCGCCTTCTACAAATCCTCTGACATCATCAAGCGCTGAAAACATGCGAAAATGTATGAACCGCACAGCCTTTTTCTGACAGCATCATAACTATGCAAAATCAACGCCATTTTTCAGGGGAAAACTTCTAGGGGCAAAAGCTATTCTCTGACAGAAATTTTACAATGCATCTATATTATATACAGAGAAAAAAAAACAGATGGTGTTTGTGGACCCTTGGGGATGGTAATGTGGCGAATCTACGGAACGCAAAGTATAACATGACGAAACGGCTGCATTTTATAACTACCCTGTACCTCGCACAAAATGATGTAAATGCAGATCTATCCGTAAAGGTACGTGTTCTGATCATATAAACGGTCCCAAAACAAGTATATAGAACATACATGTAGTGTACATCCGTATCTTGTTAATATCAATGATTAAAACCTTGGAGGACAGTGCAATTACGGGCCTAACCTCAAACCCAATCCAGTGTCACATGGATGGATGGATGAATGAATGGATGGATGTACTGAAACTGCTACTAAGTAAAGTAAAAAGACAGACAATGATCAGGAATTTATAAGAACAAATCCCATATCCCGCTCTTAAAACTAAAAGGGAAAGAAACACACACACAAACGCTGACAAAAGGCCATTAAAGACACGTACGGTAAACTAAATGAGCACTCTCCCAGACAGGTGGGCATAAAGTAGACCAAAACACACAGCAAGAAAAGTAATAATAATATCTTAAGCTACATACCCTTCAATGTTTGTATAGGAAAGTCGGGTAACTTCGGACAGCGGGTAAATTCGGACAGTGACATTTTTTTCTTTATATGTCAGTTGTTTTGGAATTTAAACAAAATTAACTGGGCAAACAGTGGAAATCCTGATGAGACGGCTCATTATGAGCCGTCTCATCTGGATTTTCACTGTTTGCAAGGCTATGTTCGAATTTACCCTCTGTCCGAAATTACCCGACTCCACTCTACTAATAGTATGAATCTATCAGAAAGTGAAAGTCTTACTTGCACCATAGGTAGGTGGACATTCCGAAGCATCAATTAAGCCCAGTAGTGCTAGGTTGTCTCGACCAAGGTAATAAATATGTCCTCCCTTTTTTAGGCTGAAAACAAAATTGAGAAACTGATTAAACGCAGGCAGGAAAACAGCATGAAAGCCTCCTAAAGACAAATTGAATAAATACAAAACAAGGAAAGGATGGTTTTCAATTCTACTGTACACCAAGTCAGTGTCAACTTGTACACCAAATATAATATGAAAATTCTGATTTGGAAGCCCGGTGAAAAGAAAAACTCAAAGACTTCTTGTGTAGAAAGAAATTAGTACCTTTAGATTTGAGAAAGAATGGAAAAACTCTAAGATTGAAAATATGGAGAGAAAAAAAATACAAAAATAAATTGAAGATTCGGGGGCTGCACCAAGTTAAGGAGTTACTGAGGAAAACGAGATACACATTTATACTTAAAGTGATAACGGAAAGACGGAATGGCAGGTAGGGAAAACTAGTCACCCTCTTTGCAAAGCTTCATCACTTACTGACAATCATTTTAAGCTAAGGCACATTATTTTACTATTTAATTTATAAATCAAAACGACAAAGCCATAATCTAGATCTAAGTAAATTCAATTCCTTAACACATTTGTCTTTTGTATAATGCAAAGTATGCTTCAAACATTCTTCAATATTTTGTCGCCTACCTTTCGCCCGCGTGAGACACAACTTCTTTTAATGTGTCCGTCTGTCTGTAGACAGACTCACAGATCTCTTGGTAACTGTGTAAATGATCAACAACTTTCCTACAACAGATATAGGCATTAATTAGATTGTGAACCAGTTTCCTCTACCTTCAAATAACCCATCGCTGTTCTGCACTGGGAACATGGTTTGGGTATTAATGAAAAAAACGGTGAAGCGAGTCCATGAATATAGTCAAACTGCCATACTTTTTTCATTTTTACCAAAAAAATTAACGTTTGGGACAAAACCAATCCAAAAGGGGATCTATCTTACAGGAAAGAATAAATTCTGTCCTTTAAGGGTTGACCCCTATATATGAGTGATGTAAAATTGAAAACGGCAGAATTGACCTTTAGACACGAACATTTACATGGGTGAGATTACTTTTAAAGGGGGAGGTCCACCCTATAGGAAATTTACATAGGGTTCTGCCCACGCACCGAATTCCATATATTATGCATAGTAATTGTCTAGGACATTACTATTGCCTTTATGAAATATTTGCTGATCCACCTATTTAATTGTTAAATTACAACATTTTAATTGGATGGGATGCAAAAAATAGGGGCACCCCAATTTCAAGCAGCCCAAAGCTGTAGGATTTTTTAATTTCTGACCTGTTTTATTCTCAAAATGATTCCTAGTAATTCTTGATTATGTATGTACGACGTTTGTATTCAAATGTATACCATAAAACTTTCCATATTAACTTTTGTTCGCAGAAGCCCCCAAATTTCAGCTCCATAATTTTTTTTGAACGAATTGAATTTTCGATTTGACTATGTTGCAGTTCTTGTCAACCTTTCAAATTAATATGAAATTAAACCATACATGTGTAAATTATAATTATAAATTTTGTTGAAAATTTCAATCCGGTAACATGATTTTTTGGAATTCTGAATGTTAACAGTTGAAAAACACAAACTTTAGGAATGCATATACTTGTAGTTTTGTGATTATTTTCATGCTAATTATTTTTAGTTTAAGTGAATTTTATCATCTATTTGCAACACCAAATCCTTTATTGTCGAGCCCACTTGCGGTGACCACTTCAGCTCGGTGAATGTGCGTTAGTCCGTGCGTGCGTTCGTGCATCCATCCGGATTTGTCCGGGCCATAACTTTTACATTTATGGATGGATTTCAAAATAATTTGGCACAATTGTTCTCCTTGATAAGTAAAAGTGCCATTTGAAACACTTGGTCAGGTAGGTCCAAGGTCAAGGTCACACTTGAAGGTCAAATGATAAAATGGTCATAAATTGAGCTTGTCCGGGTCACAACTTCTACACTTATGGATGGATTTCAAAATAATTCTGCACCATTGTTCTCCTTGATGAGTAAAAGTGCCATTTGAAACATTTGGTCAGGTAGGTCGAAGGTCAAGGTCACACTTGAAGGTTAATTGATAAAATGGTCATAAACTGAGCTTGTCGGGGCCATAACTTCTACACTAACGGATGGATTTGAAAAAAAAAATTGGCACTATTGTTCTCCTTGATGAGTAAAAAAGTCATTTGAAACATTTGATAAGGTGGGTCCAATGTCAAGTTCACACTTGAAGATGAAATGATAAAATTGTCATAAACTGAGCTTGTCGGGGCCATAACTTCTACACTTACGTGTGGATTCCAGAATAATTGGGCACAATTGTTCTCCTTGATGGGAAGAAGTGCCATTTGAAATATCTAGTCAGATAAGTCCAAGGTCAAGGTCACACTTGAAGGTCAAATAATATGATGGTCATAAATTGAGCTTGTCCGTGGCATTTCTGCTACATTTATGCATGGCTTTCAAAATAATTAGGACACAGTTGTTCCCTTTTTACTGAGCAGAAGTGCTATCAAAACATTTGTTCAGGTAGATTAAAGGTCAAGGTCATTTTTGAAGGTCAATGATACAATGGTCAAAAATAGAGCTTGTCCAGACCATTTCTTCTATATTTACGGATGGATTTCAAAATAATTTGGCAAAGTTGTCCTCCTTGATGAGTAAAAGGGTCATATGAAGCATTTATTCTGGTAGGTCCAAGGTCAAGGTCTCACTAGAAGGTTAAATGATAAAACTGTTGAGCTTGTCCTAGCTATTACTTCTACATTTATGCATGGATTTCAAAATAATTTGGCACAATTGGTCTCCTTGATGAGTAAAAATGTCATGTGAAATATTTATTCTGGTAGGTCCAATGTTGTATTTATATTTCTTTATACACTGCCGAGTGGTCGGAGTTAATTTAGTTTTCCATTTATTCCCCAGACAAAGAAGATCAATATATCTGCACATGGAGCTTTTTATTATGATTGTAGTTTAAGTTACTATTAATATTACTAGAAAATGAAGTGGTTCTACGGACATATTAACACTTAAATGTGACATGCATTTTTGTCTAACAAGTCACCTGCATCTATAGCATGTATTATGTGACAATGTTACCGGTTTCCAAATTCCATGAAATTCCTCTGGTATAAAGAGGAAACATATGGCCTATTTTTCAGGAAATTTCATAGGTTGACACTGACTGGAACATACAAAAATATTGGGATGCTTCTCGTTTTTTAATAGTTTTAGGGTCCCTTTTAGCCATATTTTCTGACTTAATGTTTAAAAAATACGTTTTGTTTGCATGTTTGCATAAGCATAAACGGAATCAAAGCTATCCATATGGAGCCCTTTTGCCATTGTAGTTCACATTTTATGAAATTGAATAAAGCTGAGGATTTATGATTAATGAATTATAAGGCTGGTATCACAAAAAAACGGGAGTACTTCAGGGTGCTCTCCTGAGACCTTAAAGTCTTTACTAAGATAGATGAACGCATATATATAGTTGTAATGTTGAAGATAGTAAACATGCAAAGTAACAAGAAAACCCATGCGTGGGCAGATTTGGACCCCCCTCCCCCCCCCCCTTCTAGCTGGAATGTGTCTGTGATTTTAGTCTAGTGTTTGAAGCTAGATGAAACTAACTGAACAGAAAATGGTCTGAGTAAATGCTGATTTTATATGATAAGAAACCATTAATTCTGGGTAACCCGAAACGTTAAAAGAACAATATTGGAGAAATCCATCAAACTCAAATAAAATCAATCTTTTGATCAGAAAACTTGTCCTTCTCCTTGAAGCATCATCAAAAGCAGACGTCGAAATTTACGTCTGCAAATTTTCAAACAATAGTTCGTCCAAACTGTATCATTTTGAAAATTTAAAGACTAGAGTGCAAACGATATAGATCAGGACGAGCCTGTTCATTAAGAACTGTTTCATTTGAATTTATGCTGTTTGCAAGATCAACTGATTATTTCTGGCGCTTTAAGTGTTAATTTAAGGAATGAATTTCATTTATCTGATGTTTATCGAAGTATAAACTACATTGGGTCGCGTGCGAAGTAATTAAACCCCGAAGGGTTTCATGTAGACTTTGCTAGCGACTCAATGTAGTTTATACTTCGATTTGCCTTAGGGGCTGCAATTGAAGCAGAAAAGCATTTATACGCAGTTTGTCTTCTAATAGCGGAACAGCGTCAACGAAACCATAACGCCGCCTACGACCTATCAGATATGGAAACTAATCGTTTATTTTGACGTCATGTGACGTCGCGTGAACCGATGTAGTTATTGGAGTATAAACTACATTCTAATGGTTTACCATAGTGTTTTTCAATAAGTACACCGAGACTGTAAATATTCAGGAAAAAACTTAATGTTCTGAGGTTTATCGGTGTAAACTACATTAGGTCGCGTGTAAAGTGAATGAACCCCGAAGGGGTTCATGTAAACTTTGCTAGCGACTCATTGTAGTTTACATTTCGATAAACATCAAAAAAATTAAGTTCGGTGTTTATATTTATATTCGTTCCAATCAAAACCTTGCTGAAAAAAGAACTTATATAAGCGCTAAATATATTTATACACAGTTCTTCTGCTAACAGCGGAATAGCGTCAATGACGTCATGATACCTATGCCCAATTAGACTGTAAAAGCCATGGTTTATTATGACGTCATCTAGAGTCAAGTGACGTCGCGTGGCTCAATGTAATCATTGGAATGTAAATTACGTTACGTTCCAATATTTTACTTTAGGACTTTTCAGAGAAAACAACAAACATTTAAATATTGGGAAATGCTCTCTGGAATAATAATATATATTTAAAATCTACGATACTGAATTGATAAAATGCTTGTTGCAAATTTTATGAAAACCGGATAAGGCAAAAAGAAGAGAGTTAGGAAGTTTGAACATCTGAACAAAACGTTGCGGAAACAAGCACCTCTATGAGGTTAAAACACCCTGAACCATTTTTCTTGTAACCAGGATACATGGTCATTCAAAGCACCTGCTGCAAAAATTTATATCTATTATCAAAGTATATTTCATGTTTTCATCTAGAACCACTGTAAGTTCATCTAGAACCACTGTAAGTTATTTCAGCTCCTATCAATTGCATGTGGACTTACCACTGGCTGTCCGTGTGTCTAAAAGAACAATAGGCCTTCAGCAGAATTGTTTCCAACAGTATTTTGGTGGCTGTTCCGCTTTTCATTCGACTAGAACCGGTAATTGGCTCGGGCTGCAGAAACATATACATGTACTGTAAACAGAAGATCCCTTTGATGATTCCCATTTGATAATCGAACTGCGCATGACTACCAAGCATTTCTGCAAACTGGACTGGTATGGCTGTATCATTAAAGTTCTAAGTATTGGGACAGATAGGGCTGGTACAGCTCAGATTGCTGTTCAGGGTCTACACTGTTGGTCATGCGATATGCGTTGTTTGGACGCACTTTAGCATTTAAAACCGAACTGTTCAATTTTTATGGTATTTACAGTAATTATTTTAGATGTCCCTATTTTTGAATTTCTACGGGACTCCGTTTGCACAATTATGTCTAACAAATTCTATTTAATAAATGTCTGCAAAATATTCACCTAGATTTGCTTCAAAACATAGATTTCCTTCTTGTAACGGTGCAAAATACCTTGTTTTATCTTGGACAAAAGCCTTCGCACTATATGAGCCGCGACACGAGAAAACCAACAATGTGGTTGTGTGCCCAGCGCAGACTCAGATCAGCCTGGGCACCCACCCAGTCTGATCAGAGTCCTCCCTAAGCGCTTAAAAGGAAGCTAAGGGTCTAAGCTACCTTCATGTGGACAGCGAAGACTCTGATCAGACTGGGCGGATGCCCAGGCTGATCTGAGTCTGCGCTGGGCGCACAACCACATTGTTGGTTTTCTCGTGTCGCGGCTCATATTGCTTCTGCATAGATTTGACAACAAGCAGAATGAAATCTTGTTTATTTGTTTTTCTCTACTGGTTATGTAAATAGCAGAAGTAATAAGCTGCTATACCTACTTACACCAACCACCGGATTAAGGATAAATCCTTTTCCTTCTTTATGAAAACTTTCTAGCCTCTGTGCCACTGAAAAAGCAAATGAATATTGATACAGCTACAACAAATGTAAAACCTTTCCAAACACAACAAACGCTAGGTAAATCAATTCATTGTAATAATTTTTCTGGAATCATAATTTAATATAGGCATTATATTTCATGGAACAAGAAATTGGTACACGTCCAGGGGAAGCAACTCTGTCATTTTCATTTTGCGTCCCTTTCTTAAAGAAAAAAACTTGCTTTGGGCAAATGTATTCCTACAAGAGTAGAATTCATTTTTCTTCCAGGAGAGCAAACAGGAAGTCCCAAAAGTTCCAAGATGGTCCAGGATTGTGTTTTGACCCAGAGTTCGGCGTAAAGATTCGGAGTTCGGAATAAAGAAACGGGGCTTTCATGAGTTCGGCAGGTTCGGAGTTCGGACTAAGAATGGGTTGTTTGTCGGTTCGGTAGGTTCGGAGTTCGGAATAAAGATTCGGAGTTCGGAATAAAGAAACGGGGCTTTAATGAGTTCGGCAGGTTCGGAGTTCGGACTAAGAATGGGCTGTTTGTTGGTTCGGTAGGTTCGGAGTTCGGACTAACTGTGGGTCCATGTTTCTGAGTTCGGCGAAAAGATTCGGAGTTCGGAATAAAGAAACGGGGCTTTCATGAGTTCGACAGGTTCGGAGTTCGGACTAAGAATGGGTTGTTAGGTAGGTTTGGTAGGTTCGGAGTTCGGACTAACTGTGGGTCCATGTTGGGTTCGGCTGGTTCGGAGTTCGGACAAAAAAAGTTGTTCCATTATGTGTTTGGCATGTTCGGAGTTTGGACTAAGAATGGGTTGTTTGTCAGTTCGGTAGGTTCGGAGTTCGGACTAACTGTGGGTCCATGTTGGGTTGGGCAGGTTCGGACTTCGGACTTACAATGATTTCAGCATGGGGCACTTTTCATACTTTGGATGGGTCGCAGTCCAGAGTTGACCTTTATTGTTCCCAGTCTTTAGTCCCAACTCTGGGTTTGCCGATCCCAGGTTGGACTCAGTCCTTCGTGCGAACTCGGAGTCTGCCGAACTCATGTTGGACCCAATCTAAGTCCAAACTCCCGATGGGCCGAACTCAAGTTGGACCCAATCTTCAGTCCAAACTCCAGGTTTGCCAAACCCAGGTTTGAATCGGTCTTTAGTCCGAACTCCCAGTCTGCCAAACCTATAGAGATGATTACACGGTTGATACCAACCCTGATCTCAGCCCGAGTTGACCATATCGGTCCGAGCCCAAAGGGCGAGGGCTGATATGGTCCGAGGGCTGACATCAGGGCTGGGATCAAAACAACCGTGTTATGATCTTTTTATCATATACTTATGTGTATAAAAATGAATGCTAAGTTCTAGTTCCGAAGGAAACTCTTCGGTATTCCGCTGGACCTGTAATGTGAGAGTTGCAGTTGCAGTTATAGCAGTCTGATACAGCAAGAGTCGTCTTTAACTTCCCAGCGTATTTATTTCACAACATTCACAAGAAAGTAACAGAAATTTGAGAAACGAGGCTGTTTTCATGGCAAATGTTTACAGAAAACTGTTTCGACACGAGTGACTATGACAAAACACCACAGAAATCTTTTCTGGATGGAGAAACATTAAAGTTTTTTGTGTAATGGGCAAGGCACTGTCAGGCTAGCTATCCTGTCCCACAGACAGGTCTTGTTTTTCAACTACACTAGCTTTTATCTACTGCATTTAGGGTCAACAATGATGATTTTTAAACCTTTCCATATATGATTTTAGGGGAACAATGCTGTCAATACGCATTTGTTGTGATAAAGTAGTGACAGATGCAATTTACCCCTTTATTTTGCCAATTTTCAAATGCAGATTCAAGAGGGCCAACAGGTTGTATCAAGGGCGAGACGAATATCAGTCTCAGCCTCTACCAAGGGCGGGACGGATATCCGTCTTGGCTTTTGACATAGAATTTTGGAGCGCAGGGCCGGATCATACCTCACAGTGCGGAAAATACAGTGGTCGAAATTAGATATATCAAGGGCAATACTAGTCTAAGTATATGATCGATATTGTTCCCAGTCTTTAGTCCTAACTCCGGGTCAGCTGAACATAGGTTTGACGCGGTCCTTAGTCCGAACTACGAGTCTGCCTTACCTAGGTTGGACTCGGTCCTTAGTCCGAACTCCGAGTCTGCCGAACCTAGGTTGGACTCGGTCCTTAGTCCGAACTCTGAGTCTGCCCAACTCATGTCGGACCCAATCTTAAGTCCGAACTCCGAGTCTGCCGAACCCAGGTTGGACTCGGTCCTTAGTCCGAACTCCGAGTCTGCCGAACCTAAGTTGGACTCGGTCCTTAGTCCGAACTCCGAGTCTGCCGAACCTAAGTTGGACTCGGCCCTTAGTCCGAACTCAGAGTCTGCCGAACCTAGGTTGAACTCGGTCCTTAGTCCGAACTCCGAGTCTGCCGGACTCATGTTGGACCCAATCTTAAGTCCGAACTCCGAGTCTGCCGAACCTGGATTGGACTCGGCCCTTAGTCTGAACTCCGAGTCTGCCGAATTCATGTAGGACCCAATCTTTAGTCCGAACTCCGAGCCTGCCGAACCTAGATTGGACTCGGTCTTTAGTCCGAACTGCGAGTCTTTATGCCGAACTCCGAGCCAAAACACAATCCTGGACCAACCTGAAAAGTTCAGTTCCTTCGTAAAAAACGAGGAAAAATGTAGGTGGACCTGTTTACCTCAATTCGCTTGAAACAAGAAAAACAAAAATGAATTCACCCCTTGGGCCAGCTGGTGGTTTCTTATTATTCTGGTGTCATAGTGTAACTGAGTTCTCGACTTTGTTTCATTCTATTTTTTTTTTTTTTTTTTTTTTTGCTTTACCCTTCCCACTGAGCACCCAAACTTGAATCAATCTGGCGTTGAATCAAGGTTGATTTAAGGTTGATTCAAGTTTGTGCTCTTAATGGGCTTAGAGCGCGAAAAAAGCTTACGATAAAATTTATGTAAAGTCTGCCAAAATTCTAAAACAAATAATTCCTCCAAGCCATAGACAAACAGTGTAGCCCCAGATGAAGCGGCTGTTACTGAGCCGCCTCATTTGGATCTATGCTGTTTGAAGATTCAACTACTTTAATTTCTGGCGCTTTAAAGATTAATGTGGTGTCTTACTGACGAGTCTATGCAGGCTGATTATTTGTGTTTTTATTTTTTTGTTTATTTTTTATTTATTTATTTTTTTTTTTTTTGGGGGGGGGGGGGTGTCATGGAAGTCCCACGAATTTAGTTTCATTTTAGTTGTATTAGTATTCTGCAAGGTATTTGCATGTCAGCATCTGTTTCTATTTCTATTTTTATACATAACCATTGTAACGTCATTAAACGTTGACGTCAAGTAACGTTAGTAACGTCAAGGTAACTAGGGAAAAAGATGGAAGACAGCAAGGCTGTCTATTTAGAACTTGAAACTACAAATTAAAGTATTAAGGTTACTATTTACAGACAGAAGTGAAAATATGGAAGGACCAGAAAGTGGACAACAAGAGGACACATCATAATAAAATTAACAGCGGCAATAAAACTGGAGACAGCAGGAGAAAGGAACAGGGGGGGGGGGGGGGAAGAGTACAGGGACAATCAGAGGAAAGTGCATAAGTTTAACTGTCTAATCAGTGAAGAAGAAGAAGAAGAATTTAATTACTGCACAGCTATACCCAAGTTTTGGGTTAAGGGCATATAACATACATTGAACAAATACAATTAACAATACAATATGAATTGCACACATGCACACTCACACTCACACTCACACATACAAAATAGAGCAGTTATGAGTCATCATGTAATTCGATCGCTTGATAAATGGTTTGGAGTCAGTAGGCTTGCATACTGTTTATGTAATTTTACTATCATGTACAAATGTAGCTATGGCTTTGATAATATTCTTGTCAGAGCATGTCATAAGCTTAATAAAAGTAGTCACGTGATCTAAACCCAGAACGATATCAGTTGCATTTATACTGTCAAACATTTTCTGTCTTAACGTATCATATTTATTACATTCACATAGAAAATGAATTTCATTTTCAACCATATTACAAGATTCACATAACCTATCTTCAGGCTTTTCCCCACAATATCTACCTCGTTCTATTCTTAATCTGTGGGCACTAATTCGAAAAGAACAGAGACACCTTCTTAAATCTTTATCCAACAGATTTTCAAGATACGGTTCAGTGTGACATAACTTGACAAACAAATCATTATTACTATTATTCTATTATATGTTGGCAATAAACATTATTTTGTGATATATGTTAAAACTGTTTGGTTTATTTCTAATGTGGCGTAAAATATTACTCGCACAAGAAAGAGTTTTGTTATAGAAGCATAGTGTTTCGCCACATTATTTGGTGCCGGAACCCGGGAACCAACAGGTGGGGCCTAAAAAACTGTTGAGTGGATCAAAATGTTTAATAAAGTAGCAGAAACCCAGCACTCGTTGGATAATAAACCGATATTCTGGCAACAAGATGAGCCTGTTGATATAGAAGGTTGCAAACAACAAATAGAACAAACTTATCAGTCTTCTGTAAACCTACCAAAACTTGACATTCCATATTATGACGGCAATAAATTGAAATGAATGGAATTTTGGGACTTTTTCAAAGTAACTGTTGACCATAATGGACAGCTATCTGATAAAGAAAAGCTTTTATACCTAAAGAGTAGACTAACAGGAGATGCAAAACGGGCTCTTGCAGGTTTAGGTATAACAAGTGAAAACTATAGAGTTGCAAAAACATTACTACAAGAAAGGTTTGGTAATTCCCAACTTATACTGAACTTTCATTATATTCAACTTATCAATCTACCTTCAGCACAAAACAGCTCAAAGGGACTCCGTTTATTGTATGATAAAGTAGAAAGTCATCTAAGAATTTTACAAGCACTTCAGCAAGATATAAACCATGACATTTTCATTTCAATTATTACATCCAAAATTCCAAAAGATGTTTTATTTCAACTAGAGTTGCAAAAGGGAGCAAGGAATATATGGTCTGTCAGTATGCTGAGAGAACTGTTTAATGATTACATCTGTGCAACAGAGAGAGCTGAACAGCAGCAGTCTTATTCAGGAAAGGCAGAGAATGAAACTGGATTACAACTACAAATATTTAACGATGGACTTGAACAAAGACCAAAACAAAGGATTAATCACAGATTCTTTCTACTGTGCAAATACTGTAATGGGAATCATTGGAGTGACCAGTGTATGGTATATCCCACGGCTCAGGACAGAAAACAGAAACTCAAAGACAGTTGTTTTCTTTGCCTCCGGCAAGGTCATATTGCTTATGAATGCACGTCTAACAAAACGTGTTTGTACTGCCAACGTAGACACCACCACCACAGAAGTCTCGATTTAAGCCCCCCCAGTAATTCATTACTGACCGTTCCAAGGCGGTAGTTCTGTTGTGGCTCTCTGTTGCCTGTTTTTGGTGTCAGAGTTTCTGTGATGTTTTACCTTATGTATGTTCTTATTATTTTTGGTTCGGTTTGGGTTGCTGAGTGGCCACCTTTTGGGAACAAGCTGCTCACTCGGTTGGCCATATGTTCTCTGTATCTTGATTATTTGTAATCTTAGTTGTTTCCAACTATGGTTTGAGGGCTGGATTTGGATTTTGATTGTTTCAGTTCCTGGTCTTTGCATACTTTTTACTTCTGTCCAAAGAAATTTACAGAAAATGAGCTTGCGCATTTTGTTAACAAGGAAACTCAACCAATGGTGGGAGACTGTCAGAAAAGCAAGACAAGGCAGGAATCTAAAACTGAGGAATCCAGGATTCTTGAACAAAAGTTAAAACACAATCCGGAGAAAACAAAAGTTGAACAGAACGAGTTGTTACAGGAACCGACCAGCAACATTAGAAATACGGAACTGGAAGCAGGTGCATCTTGTGAGCAGGTGCAAACAAGCATAGAGGGATTTAGCAATAGACTGGGCAAGACAAACGTAGAGCTGCAGTCAAAATGCACTGAATTAAATAAGAAGGTGAAAAGCATGACAGAAGAATTATTGAAACTAAAAATGGAAAACGAAGATCTTGAAACACAGCTGAAAGACATCTCAGTTTCGATAGCGAACAAATATATTCCATCTGATAAAGAAATGCAGTTATGGAACACAAAATCAACAAGGATAAATGAGGCTACCGAAGGTGAGTTACTCAATACAGAAGAGGACAAAGATGAAAACACACAATTGCAGATGAAAGTTGAATCAACAAACTTTATACCAAAGAAGGCCAGAAACGTAGATCCATTATTTGACTTCAAAACACACATATGTGGTAAAGACAACCTTTGCGGGTATTTGAAAAGGATATTTGGTAAAAGGGTGAAGACAAGCCGGCAGGCGCGATACGTTCCTTGGCTTTGGGAGTGTCGTGGAAGTCCCACGAATTTAGTTTCATTTTAGTTGTATTAGTATTCTGCAAGGTATTTGCATGTCAGAATCTGTTTCTATTTCTATTTTTATACATAACCATTGTAACGTCATTAAACGTTGACGTCAAGTAACGTTAGTAACGTCAAGGTAACTAGGGAAAAAGATGGAAGACAGCAAGGCTGTCTATTTAGAACTTGAAACTACAAATTAAAGTATTAAGGTTACTATTCACAGACAGAAGTGAAAATATGGAAGGACCAGAAAGTGGACAACAAGAGGACACATCATAATAAAATTAACAGCGGCAGTAAAACTGGAGACAGCAGGAGAAAGGAACAGGGGGGAAAGAGTACAGGGACAATCAGAGGAAAGTGCATAAGTTTAACTGTCTAATCAGTGTGACATAACTTGACAAACAAATCATTATTACTATTATTCTATTATATGTTGGCAATAAACATTATTTTGTGATATATGTTAAAACTGTTTGGTTTATTTCTAATGTGGCGTAAAATATTACTCGCACAAGAAAGAGTTTTGTTATAGAAGCATAGTGTTTCACCACAGGGGGGGGGGAGGGGGGGGTCTAATTCAGAATGAAGTGCTAGGGTTGCCAATGCGTCAAGTCGAATAATACCTCAGTGTTCTGACTACTAATCGTTCCATGGCATGGTTCTCTTTTGCAGTTGCTCTTGGGTACACCGGGTAGTACCGAATACATTGCCGGGCCGGGTAGCGCAATTGGTAGGGCACCTGACTCGTAAGTCAGAGGTCCTGGGTTCGAATCCCGGTCTGGCCACATACTTTCGTTTCTCCTTCCGCTGATTTAAGAAGGGCAGTTGTCAGTTACTGGCGAAAGTATGTGCACTTAGTACTGGTTAACCGCTTAGGAGGTCTAAGCCTGCCCAGGAATAGTGTGGTTAGGTTAACTGACCGTCCCGACATGACCTTAGTTGTTTACCGTGGACGTTAAGCATCAAATCAACCAACCAGCCGAATACGTTATCGTAAATTTACTATTCCGTCTACATATGGTGTGCAATTGTCTATGTATTTCTCATTCATTCTTCTGTCTGTGAATTGGGTGGATAACGGCTTGTGTTTTTGGCGTTTTTCTTAATGTGGTTTGTGATTGCGTTTCTCAGTCAATGATCTGCCTATGAGTTGGGCGGATCGTGCCTTGTGTTTGTGGTCCTTTCCATTCTGTGTTTTCTGACTGTGTTTCTCAGTCATTCTTCTGCCTGTTGATTGGGCCGTGCCTTGTGTTTGTGGCATTTTCCATGCTGTTTTTTTTTTCTGACTGTGTTTCCCAGTGATTCTTTTGCCTGTGAATTGGTTAAATCGCGGCTTGCGTTTGTGGTCTTTTCCATGCTGTGTTTTCTGACTATATTTCTCAGCCATTCTTTTGCCTGTGAATTGGTTGGATCCTTCGTTTTGTTTGTTGCCTTTTCCATTTTTTTTCTATCTCTGGACTTTTTTGTATCTTCAGCAGTTATGTTAGCCCCGGTATCTCAGTATGTTAGGCGCTGGCCTGCTAATCTAGCGATCCCAGGTTCGATTCCTGCTGGAAATCTTTTCAAGCGTAAAATGGGGTTCAGTCGCACAGCTTTTCATAATCACTGTCCCATTGTCCTGATGTGAAAGAAATACTGTTGAAAAAAGATGTCATCCATCCGTTTTCAATAGTTATACTTTGGATGGCCTAAGTTTTCCTACTGGAGCCTTTCCTGAATATCTTCACTTTAATATTAATTCTGCATATAAATATTACAGCTATTTTACAATGTTGCAAAGTGAAAATGCAAACATGCATCAAATCAAACATTTTATACAAACTAATCATGATGTAAATAGGTGGAACGTGCTAACATGTAAGCCGTTGACATGTTTTCCTGTGATAATTACCTTGTAAAAATGTCTTGTCCCACTTCTCAATTGGTAAATTTCTGAAACAACAGGAATACAAGTATTAGTACTAAAAACTACTCAGCAATGCGTTGAGAAACAATGGCGTATAAGAAGCTGGATACTAATGAAACCTGGCTACCAATAGAGAATCATAATCATAACATCAATTAGAAATTATTCAGACAGTTTTCATATGCCAATGTTCAGTTACAAGCATTGGGTGTTATATTGCTATTTTTGAAATTTCTGGAATAGAAACAAGAGTGTCTGTATAAAGCTTGTTAAATTTAAGGGGACAGCTCCTAGAGGATGTTTAACCCATTGCATTCTGGGTATTTTTGTCGTCTGCTAAAATTGTCGTCTGCATCAAAAATCAAGAATATTTTGACAATATTGGTCTGACTAATTTTTGTTGAAATGATGTCTAGGCAGCAAACAGTTTGGATCTCAGATCAGGCCCCACATTTGCGGGGCCTGATCTGGATCCAGTCTGTTTGCAAAGATATCCCTAAAGGGGTATCCCGAATGGAATGGGTTAATTAATGTTACTCCGGCAAACATAGAGAGATAATCAAATAAATGTAATCTGACGCATTAATTTTTCTTCAAATACTTACAAAGCATCATGGCGAGTGGCTTCACTTTCAGGAAAAAGTAGCTCTGCATCCCCCGCCAACGCCGACCTCTACCCTCTACCACTCAATGGAGGTAAACCCGGAAAAAAATGCTACTCTTGGAGATATTTCATTCTTTTAAGGGTATACGCCATTTTGATAGGGTTTTGTTGCCTAGTTGGAGAAGCAACCCGGACGATAAAAGTCGTTTCCTTTAAAAAAAAAAAAACGAAAAAAAAAACGCAAAATTATGTAGATGTATCCGTTTGCCTTAACACCACTTTTGATATTCTTTGTAAACAACAAAGAAGGCTTAATGCTTTTAAAAAACATGTAACTAGCCGAACGGACTCGTGATTATATATAACTGTAAAAAACGAACCTTGCAAGACTCGTAGGATTAAAGCCTATTAGAACTGGTACAAAGGTTTCTGGATGATCCATACAGTAATCTAGTTGCCCAGCAACATATGGCGCCGACAACCCGCATGTGATACCAATATAGACTACCTTCTTTTTTCCATCAGCCACCTGCAAAAATACATTAAGGTGAGTGTATACATCTGTGGGTCTTTCTGCCATTTTTATAAAGGGGAACAACGTCTTTGACTTCCTATTTGGTTTACTGGATGGCGAAACCTCTTCAAAATGGGGTCAATTCTTTCCTGTAAGAGTGGACCCCCATTAAGAAGGCAAGCGAAAAAGAAAGTGACAGAGTTACTTCCATTGAAGCTATGTCCATTCACCTAATAATGAAAATAGATGCAGGATGCATAAATGCGAACTACGCATGCCCACTACAGCTTATGCACATACTGTATTAATCCTAATAAACGCCCCTGCTCTAATAAACGCCCCGTGCCTCTTTTCCGTAAATAATGTTAAATTAACTTGCATTAATTCATGTTTGCTTCTTTGGATGGGTAGCTGTTTTGACATTGGGCCTACTCTTAAAGGAAAGAATTTGCTCCTACAGGAGCAAATTCTTTCCTTAAAGAGTTGAACTCTACTAGAAAGGAAGGAAAAAAATTGGCAGTGGCTGGATTACTACACTTTAGGCTCTAAATAACGCCCCCCCCCCCCGTTTGTAGAATGCAAAGCCACCCGGGGCGTTTAATAGGATTGCTACGGTAGTCTGGTCAGGGTATACACTTTCGCTACATTAAGGTCATGGGTACACCTCTACATTTTCCCATCATTTTTACAAAGGGAAACAATTTTTATGACTCACTATTTTCTTCCCTTGGCAAAGAAGCCTTCTAAGATGGGATCTAGTCTAAAAGAAAATGGTAATATTGCTTCCCTTACAGATTATCAGACTTGTTTCACAGAGCGAAGATTAATTAAAACTTTAACCCATTCCAATTCTGCAAGTGCCCCGATATTTCAACTTTTTAAATTATTGCTGTTTCAGTTATGTTAGATTATTTTTCTTCAGTAAAACCACAGAGTACAAACATTTGTACAAAAGTTAAGCTCCACACTCCACAGAAGCTTTAAAATTAACAAATGCTATCAAGAACAGTATTTGTGTTACCGATACCTTTCTAAGTGTTTCAGCTCCCTCTAGCGGATCATCTTCAATGGCTTCCTGAGACGTAAATAATGCCCTGTCAAAGTAAACCAGGATATAACAAACAAACAAAAATCAAGAAAACTGACTCTAAATCCGAACACGTGAACCAATGGAACACTGACAGGGTACATTAGAATCTAACAAAATATCCAAGAAAGGCAATAATCACAAAACACAACTCATCCAAGACGTCGATATCGAAAGAAGAAGAAAGAAACACAAACGACATACTTATGTGTTCTTCTGCCATTTTTCCAAAGGGGAAAACCTTTCGTGACTTTCTGTTAGCTTCCCTTGAGAATCCTTCCAAAAGGGGTCTACTCTTAAAAGAAAGAATTCGCTCCTAGAGGGCAAGTTCTTTTCTAAGAGTATGGAGCAATAGATGGATGGATGACGCAATTTTTGGTCCTTTTTAAAGGTATTTCAGTCATATGAGGAAGATAGGAGGGTGATAATAAAAGACATGTGCAATGGAACCCGTTCACTGTTGAATGGATTTCCGCCTCCAGTGGTCATCGAACCTGGTACTGCTAGATCAGCAGAGGGCGCTTAACCCACTGAGCTACCTGGGTTCCTGAGAGGGAGCAAAAAATGTTAGAATGGGTACCCATTCACCTTTGCGGCTACAGTCTGTGCCTTCAGATTAGCAATTCTCACAGACCATGCCTGCCACAAACAAACCTTTTAAGGTTATGGCCTGACTTTCGAGGATGTGCATATCAGCTGAAGGCCGCTTATGCAGCTCAAAAAGACGGTTCATGAAAATGTTTTTCCGTTAAATCAGAAACGTAGGCCCTAACGAATTTAGTTCGCCTTACTTATCTCCTCCAGCTATGAGATAGTCATAAACCAGTGGCTGTCCATCTGCTTCTTGTACCTCGTTGAAAGTTCTCTGGAGAAGAAAATGTAATTTTCAAAACCAGTCCGCACTGAATCTGCCTCAAGAACCTATTTGAGCCGCGACATGACAAAACCAACAATGTGGTTGTGCGCCCAACGCAGACTCAGATCAGCCTGGGCATCCGCCCAGTCTGATCAGAGTCTTCACTGTCCGCATGGAGGTAGCTTGGACCCTTACCTACCCTTTAAGCACTTAACGAAGAGTCTGGTCCAACTGGGCGGATACCCAGGCCGATCTGAGTCTACTCTGAGTGCACAACCACATTGTTGGTTTTGTCGTGTCGCGGCTCATTTGTTATTGCTGTTGTTGGTTTATTTGTTCTATCTTTTTCAGACAGGAATCGTGCCATTGGGATGATATACAGGTTCTGCGCTTAAATGAATTTGTGTCTGGCGTATACATGACTGGCTGGCGATGAAGGGTTTTTGGCCTCTTTCTAACTGAATATAACAATCGAGCTGTAGCTTCTGTCTGTTTGAATCAAAAGTTAGTTTCAGACAATATGTTTTGCTCCAAAATACAAAGAAGCACACTATTGGAACTAAAACTAAGGAAATGGATCTTTTTGGACGTAGAGCCAGTTGATTGTTGGAGATCACTTTGCTCTTGGGCACAGGATATGAAACACAGCGCACAATCCTTTCCTTTCGCTGCCTATTAAGAGTCCAGCCCAATTTGATTAAATTCTGCGTTAGCAGAGGGGGGGGGGGGGAGGGGGGGGGGTTTAATTGTGGGCCCGACGGCATTCAAAGCGGCGACCTCCTCCACACAAGCCAAACGCGCGAAGCACTCTATCATGGCCTATATTTATAATATTGTAAAATAATACCGATGTAATAAATCCTAGACGTCCGGAAGTGCCACATCCACTGAAAATCACAGCGCCTGTTGATGGAGCCTGAAATGAAAGTTTGCCCAGATGATAACTTGAGCCGCGACACAAGAAAACCAACAATGTGGCTGTGCGCCCAGCGGAGACTCAAATCAGCCTGGGCATCCACCCAGTCTGATCAGAGTCTTCGCTGGACGCATGAAGGTAACTTAGACCCTTAGCTACCCTTTAAGCGCAAAGCAAGGATTCTGACCAGACTGGGCGGATGCCCTGGCTGATGTGAGTCAGCGCTGGGCGAACAACCACAATGTTGGTTTTCTCGTGTCGCGGCTCAATTATGTCAGGGCCCATTGTTCAAAGCATCGTTAGCTTAACGAAGTTCTTAGTCAAGGATTCGTTGTCTTCTAAAAATGTGCTAATATCTTTTACTGAAAAAATTTGAGGAGCCCGTTGTTGGGCTCAGGTTGCATAACGGTCGGTCAAGTTTGAAGCTCGACGTGGTGGTTAGTTTGTTCTAGTCGATTTCCTCTAATGCAAAAGGATTAGAAAAATAAAGACAGTTAACAGCTGTTAATGCAAGCTTGATGTTTGATGGTATTAAAGAAATAAAGGATTCTGTATAAGAAATCCATTACACCATTTCAGGCTTCATACTATCAGATGAGAATAAATCAGCGCTTCATTCAAAGCACAAAACTGTACTTACAACGTATAAAAAGTAAAAATGTACTCTCTCTCGCATCATAAATTTAAGAAAGCCAAAGTGAGTTGCTAGAGCACTGAATATAAGAAATTTGATATTTAAAGCGACTGAATACACCTTCAGGGAAAGTAACTCTGTCATTTCAATCTTTGTCTCCCTTCGCAATGGGGTCAACTCTCAAAGGAAACAATTTGCTCTCCTCAGAGGGAAGAGTAGACCCCATTTTGCTATGTCTTATTTGTGCAGGGAAGCAAACAGGAAATCTAATGCACTTACAAATATAACGCGACGTCTGATTGGATAACGTCAAAAATTTGCGACAGTATATTATACAATTATTGACCTTTGTTGAGGTGAATACATGTATGCAGTTTTATTGACCTGCATTTATATTATTTTTGCAGGTCAATAAAACTGCATATTTCGCGGAGGTCAATATGTTATTTTTGCAGGTCAGTAAAACTGCATATTCACCAACAGAGGTCAACAATTGTTCTATTATATGACAATTCTAAATACAGTTACTATGGTTTGAGGGCTGGATTTGGATTTTGATTGTTTCAGTTCCTGGTCTTTGCATACTTTTTACTTTCCTTTAATACGAGGTAAGTAGTACCATGTATTATTAATTAACAAAGTAATATATAGCACTTTACTGGGAAATCGGTCTGTATCATACTGGTGACGTTTCTCTTTTCATACAGTATGACCTCCGCTTAATACAGCTTGACCTCCTACCTATACGGTTGACCTCGTGTCATATTGATTAAAACCTTCGACCTATACGGAAATCCACGCATCCGATTGGTTAAAAGTTCTGGTCACGCGAGGGCGCTCTCCTGGCAGGATGACAGCGACGTAAACATCAATGGCGGCGGCGAGTTAACTGTGTAATTGTGCAGACTGTTAGAATTTTTATCTGACAGAGCTAATGAGAGTTTCCTCATATTAAGGCCCCTTATACTGGCCTCCTCACAAGGTCGAATAACTGTGACGGTATTGCCCGTCAGCTAAAACTTAATTAATAAAAATGTCATTAATCAAGTGATTTCGTATTGGCCCAGTTACAGGTCCTCGGTCAGCTGTATTGGCCCTCGGCCTTCGGCCTCGGGCCAATACAGCTAACCTTGGACCTGTAACTGGGCCAATACGAAATCACTTAATTAATAACATTATAGTATTATCTCGCGACGTTACGCGATGGTACATTATGTAGTAAGCTCGTGCCCTTCGCCATATGAACTCGTGCCGAATATTTCCCAATATAAATTCAATAACCTATAAATACTGACTGGCACGTGACGTCAAATTAGCCAATGAAATTGTGTGTTACATCTTGGTCATAAAATAATCTGCGATATACTGTCGCAAACCCGACGGCATTATAGAACGTCGCTACTCATTGGCTGACGTTTGGTTTTACGTCGCTGAAAGCGTTAGCTATGGGTGCAAAGTAGCACACTTTTAAAGGTGAAAATGTGAAAAGTGCATTAGAATGGGGATAACTGTATTGAAAATTGTCATTTAGGGGGGTAAATCGTCGGTTTTATGGTCGCAAATTGTGTTTTACGGCTCTGCTGGCGCGTCGCCGTAAAACGAAATTTCCGACCATAAAATCGACGATTCACCTCCCCAAATGACAATTTTCAATACAGTTATCCCCTAAGTCACAGTCTCAGAAGTTGTTTCGTTTTGTAAAAAAAAAATGGTGGAAAACATGGTGGTGTACCCAATGGCATACATTCTAATGCCAAATGCTTAATCACAGAAATTAAAAACATACGGAATTCTATAATATAAAGTTACCTCAGAGCTCTAGATAAGAGGGGTATTTGATGATAACTGAGGGATAATTTTTGTTAATTCTGCATAAAAGCATATGTTGTAACCCCTCATCTGAACCGTCTCAACGAGACGGTTCAAATGAGGGTTCACAAGATATGGTTTCAATGAGAAATAAAAAAAAATATTTATCCCTCAATTATCATCAAATACACATCTTATCTAGAGCTCTGGTTACCTTCAAAACTTCTACTATATGACTAGCTACGTCTGAGATTGTCTGTAAGGTTTCTTCATGAAACAAAGACTGAAACATACAATATAGTATATTGTTTTTAAATATGGTGACCCACAGAGCCGGCAGAGAGAAACAGTATTTTTGTTATCACACAATGTTCAATAACCTGATGATACGATTGGACAAAAGCAGTCGCATGGTCCATGGTGGGTAGTGAAAGTTCTTGAAGTATTCAAGATGGCCACTTCAGGGGTTTTCAGTCATTTCAGAACATTAAATACCAATTACTATATGTAATTTGTGTATAAAACATCAAGTGTGGGTATGGGTTTTCTTTGTAAGGCTAAAATGAATACTTTGGTACCAAAATCGTTTCTCTTTAGCCATTACGAAATGTTTCATTCTTTCTCAATGACATACCGTACCTAGGTGGGTGAGATAGATAAGTAAGTTACTGACGCTCTATGGAAACAGAGAGGACTCAAAGTGATAGAAATGTCGCTCCGAGTTATGTTCTATATTACAGCTGCGACAGAGTCTGAGTGAGTGGCTGTCTTGGATATATTTGATGACAGATGCGACGTGATTGATAGGTCATAGGTCGCTCAGAATTGCAGCTGAATTAGATGTTCTGTATTGCATCTACTCCAAGTAATTGTAAGGGTTGCATGAATGGCTGACATGGATGTTCTGAATGACAGTTTTGCCCACCGATTAAAACTAACGGCAGTTAGGTGCCCATTGACGGAAAATGTGGTGTTGTTTGGCAGAGTGCCGCATGTAACTGATAGAATGACACTTAGTGGGTGACCGATATGGTGACTGATATAGAGGCCGTTGAACTCATTGAAAGAGGGGTAGGAGTATAAATAGCAAGAACCATATATATAACGCTTACTTTAAAGTTTTCGTATCCGTTGAAAATCTCCCGATCACACTGTTCTAACATAGAAACTATTTCTGTAAAAGAAAACATGAACAATGTCGTTCTTTATGTAAGTCCATTTTCTGTAAACAAGAAGACCTTCTTTGTTCATTCAATTATTCCTGCCCAGCGGTCACATGACGCCGAAATGACGTCGTACTGACATCGATGCGACGTCCTTTCGTCGCATCGACGTTAGTACGACATCATTTCAACGTCATGTGCCTGCTAGGTAGGTACCGCACTATACGGTCAGACTTGGGCGAAAAGAGGAAGTAGCTAATGTCTGAACATCTGCATACACAAACGACGACAACGGCACAATAATTTTGACGCTGTTGATTTACTGATAAAGAGGACCTGAGGTACTGACAGAGATATTGATTTACTGACAGTCACTGACAGTTGAGGCTACTAGCTGTGTGGCGCTAATGTTCAGACAGAGTAGCGCTGAGTTTTGCAGATTTATGAATAGTGTGTATGAATAATACTAAATCAGTTATAGATGACATGCATATATATTTATTGTGGGATGGTGATGATTTACTGACAGCGGAGCGCTGACTGACAGATTTAATAATCTGGACGTGATAAATTGGCTGGCGCTGAATACCCGATAAAATGACAGCCAAGGTGAGGCGTGGTCAACATCGTCCTCCATTGCTCAATCTTGATGTACTGTTGCTAAGCTCTACACAAAAGTGTGTACAGTTTGGTACAAGTACAACCACACCTGATTAGCCTGTTCCCAAGACTGTTACAAAACGAAAAAAAAGACATAGCTCCAAAACTACTTGATCATCGTGGCTAAACAAATTTGTTTAGCCACGATGACCAGGTCGTTTGGGAACAAGAACTATTTTTCGTTCGGTAACAGCCCTTGTATATATATAGTTGATCAGGTGTGACAACAAGCGATGGCAATTATTTTAAGCGCTTGGCGAGCGGTCACATTGTTGCACACACCTCATTGTTCACTGTTATTCAAAAAGGTAGGAAAGTGGTACATGTATATGTACCTGCAGCTGAGGCAATATCAATGTCCTCCGTTAAGGCATTACTGGCTTCTGTAAACGGCTGCATCTCCTTCACCCTCTCAAGTTTTCTGAAAAAATGTATAGATACACATCACATGACAGTTATGTTCTGTTCCTATTTTTTTTTTTTTTTTTTTTTTTGGTTCCTTTTGTCTGTTCTGCTATGTTTTGTTTTCCACCCAATGTTTTCCATTCCATAGCAAACGTCTGCTCCAAACAGCTAAGTTTCCATTCGCAAACTACAGGTTTTCTACCATAAATCCTTAGTTTACACAAAAAAACGACACCCCAAGAACTGATTAGGGTTTGATGACTTTGAACCATTGAAAACCTAAAATGTTAAAATTTTCCTGAAATAATGGAAGAACTTTATGGAAAGTTTTAGTCGTCATAGTCATTATGCCATCCAACCCACATTGGTTTCGGTGCGGATCCTGTTGGTATCAGAATGACAGTTTCTTTTATACAAGATGGATCCCCCTTTCTTCCGCCCCTTCCCCTCCAAACCACCACCCCAATGGCGTGGATCTATTATTGCGACAGGAAAACGAGCTGATTAGGCTTGTTAACCTTGATTCCATTTTTAAGGTCAAAGCAAGGCTTAAGATATGTAAATTTCCCTAAAACCAACTATCGCCAGATTTGCATGGATATCTCCGTTCCTTTTTGCGTCACAAACGTTATTGTTTTCTGGTTGCTGTTGTTGTTGTTGTTTTATCAAAATCGTCAGAACCCATGGTTTCTGGTGGATTTCCGGACTATTTGTATTTTTGCAAACGGTCTCTGATATTGTACATGTATCATGGAAAGGTTTAGACAGACCGTATGTACGAATGTCGTGTTGACGGGATCTGTATGGTATAACTAAAAACCGAAACCTGTGCTTCCCAGGCGTGTTATAGTTGTAATCTATACTATTAACAGTTTTAAGTGACTTATCGTCTATGAAATTATTGTTTATAGGACATGTAATTGGTGTTGTTAAAAATCAGTTTCAGGAAGCCTTTGAATGGCCATTACAGTGAAAGAATCTTTCGGGCCTAAGCTAGAATAGCTGACCCACAAAGTAACTACAGAGCACAGTTTGTTTCAAAAACACGTACGAACGATAAAAGTATTAAAGATTTAACATACCAGTTTCTATTTCACTACCGGTTTAATGACACTGACCTAAATACTGATAAAGATATCGAACTAAATATAGTATCAATTTTCCTGTGCGCTTCTATTCTTTGATTATATTACAAGAAAACATCACACAACACTGAAAGATGTCGCGTGAAAAACTACCTTACGGTATTGGCGAATATGGAATGCTCCGGTCAGACTAAGAATGCGAGAAGTCTGGTCAGTGACTCCCCTATTCGTATAAAAAATCTCATGATCCTGCGGAGTCTATATGAGCCGCGACACCAGAAAACCAGCAAAGTGGTTGTGCGCCCATCGCAGACTCTGATCAGCCTGGGCATCCGCCCAGTCTGATCAGAATCTTCGCTGTCCGCATGGAAGTAGATTAGGCCCGTAGCTACCCTTTAAGCGCTTAGCGAAGAGTCTGATCATACTAAGCAGATACCCTGGCTGATCTGAGCCTGCGCTGGGCGCATAACCACTTTGTTGGTTTTCTTGTGTCGCGGCTCAGTTATACTAGTAGCAAAAATCTAGAACTCTGATGAGTCTGAGCGGATGCACAGATTATAATGCGAACTTATACAAGGGCGTAGCTGCCTATACGGCAAATACGCAAGTGCGTATTGAAATTTTGTCAAAATTGACAAAATTTCAAAACGCACCTGCATATTTGCTGGCTGAAAATTTATAAATTAGACCAGATTTCAATACCAATTGCCAAAGTGGCTGAAATACTAGCTTTCTCTTCAAGAAGTAGAGAATAAAACATGGTTGTGCGTATAATGAAATTACCTCTAGTTACGCCCCTGTTATAGTGCGTGCATGACACCCTCCGGTCTTCGAATGTCCGATTTCTTGTTGAAATGAAACATTACAATTTTGCATTACATAGTGCGGAGTAGAAATCACACTAGGGCTGCTATAATTGCTTTCTTGGTAAGTGTAAGAAACGGCAGGAGCAAGCGCTTCATTCTAGGATTAGTTAACTTTTTTTGTCTTAAACTATTAGATGGTTCAGGTCCAGCCAGCAAGAAATAGCAAACATTTTCATTGGCCATGTGCTCTCGTATACTGAGGGGACTTTTAAAAAAAAAAAACTTCCACTGCAGGCCCGGATCCAGACCACCTTGTACTGGTGGGGCTCTGTGTAACTGGTGGGGCTGGGAGGTGCCGAGATGTGTGTGTGGAAGGGGGAGGGTTGGGGGGCATAGGGAGGGATGGGGCTTGAAAACATATGAAATAATTAGGGATCAATTTGATATTGTCCTTTTTGCATTGAAATAGATGTTGTGATATATCATTAGAATCGCCTCGCCGAGGCGATTCTAATGGGACGCCACAACATGTATTTAAATCTAACATATGGATAAATTATTTCAAACTGTCATCAGACACTGCTTATTAACTGGAGGTCTACATGTTATACATAACACAGAGGCCCAGATGGCGGGGCTGAAGCCCCAAAACCCACCCCCTGGATCCGGAGCTGCACTGTTTATTGCTGGCTCAGTGGTGATCCTTCCACTCGTGCGTGACAGTGTTTAATATTTTACTACAGAATTCTTGAAACCTATCAAATTCAAAGGTTACGCAGTTTGTTCGTATCATTTATTTTAATGACGTGAATGAAAGAGCGTTACATATCTGAAAAGCATTACGGCGATGACCTATTACGAAGACGACGTCGACGTAAGTTTACGTCATGATTTCTGGTTTTCAGTCTCGGTAAGCTGGTGTTGAGCTTCCTAAGATGGTAAATTGTGGTAATTAACACAATTTATCTCTCGACGTCACTTTTTTGAAATTGCAGCATCTATCTGACCCAAAACCATGCACCTGTTTGCGATATTTAGGCGCGATATGCCAAATAAAGCCACAGATGGACTTGAAACTTAGAAATTCAATGTGATATTGTAAGAGAAACTTTTCCTCAGAAAACTGTATACATGAAGTGTTTCATCTATAAGTAAACAGTACCAAGAACACGAGGAAATCATTATTATTCCCCCGCCATTTTTTTTTTTTTTTTGGGGGGGGGGGGGGGGGGGGGGGATATAGTATCACCGCTGTCCGTACGTACGCCCATCTCGTCCGTCCCGTACGTACGAAAACTGGTTTCCGTTCATTATCTTTTGAAAAGATTAGTGTATTGGATTCATATTTTAGAAACATGTATATAATCATAAAATACAGGTCAGGTTCGATTTATGGTGAAATCCGTCAATTAGTATTTTTATATGGGAGTTATGGCCCTTTTTTCGACTTCATTTTGTACTAAAAAATGGTTTTCGTATCTTGATTTATATTTTATACACAGGTATATAATCTTAAAATACAGGTCAAGTTCAATTTACATGTAGATTAAAATCCGTCAATTACTTCGGCAGTTGAGGCACTTTTTCAATTTCATTTTGTACAAAAAAAAATGGTTTCCATTTGTTATTTTTTGAAAAGTTACTTGTTGCTGGGCTATTTCTTTTGGAAAGTTGCATGGCATCCATTTCTATGGTAAGAAACAGAATTTCAACCCCCCCCCCCCCCCCCTCCTTCCCTCCAACCCCCACCCACCCTTCTCTTGATCCAAGAAGCACAATGCATCTGCCTATGGAAAACAATAAACCATGTACCACAATATGCCTCTGTGAGCCTAGTTATCCTACAAGTGCCAGTATCTTAAACAAGGCGCCATCTTATTTAAGGCACTAGGCGGGGACATCCGTGACAAATGGACACATTTCTAGTTCCTGATCGATTCGGCAGATTTCAAATTCGGGATACGGGCATAATCAGGTATCAGCGAATATATATTTTGTGAAATTTCGGTGGACGTAGCTTGATTTTTTTTTCTTTAGATATTCAGAATTAACGGGTTAAAGTTTTTTTTAATCCCTTCAGTATATGTCGGCATCGCAAATGTGTGAGTTTTCTGTTAACACGACGCACTATTTTTGACTGTACCAGATGAAATATACGTCTTACTAAAATTTAGTTGTTGTTCTTTTAAAGAAGAATGTACTTTATCAAATCAAAGTAGAAGGGATCCAGTTGTCAACTGGTAGTTACCGTACTGCTTTTATTGTGCTGACCTGCTTTTAAGGTTTCTTTACAAGTGAACTGTACTGCTTTTCAAAAGTTGTCATTATAATGAATGTGACTTTTGACTGGACTTGATCATCCTGATACCAGAATCAGAGTCAGTGCAAATAACTCAAATTTTCTTAAGGTTGCCAAAATATCACGTTTTGTTATGAACATCTGTCTTAGCTGAAAATGTTGACTTTTCTCACAATAATGGTCAGATATGTTAAAACAGTGTTTTAAAGTAATACTCCAGTATTGCTTTTTAACAAACAAAAAGGGCAAAAAAGACATATTTCGGCAGTTTTTCGTGCTCGTATCATGTTGCCATTGTTTGTAAAACCCCAAAAGCAGCTCAGGTAAGTTTCTATCTTTCCAAGAAAGCAGCTCATTTCTTCCGACTAAAAATATTTTGTCACTTAAAAATATTGCGCTAATATATAATGTAGCTCAAACAAAACACACACACACACACACACACACACACACACACACACACAAATAATAATAAAAATAAAACACTCTTTTATATTATCGCACACATGCCCTGCTGTCTATTTCTTCTTGTGTCGGTCAATATTTCGGTAGTAAAATTTCGGAAAGCGATTTTCAAAACAAAAAAACATTTTAATTACACTTATTTTCCATGCATTCATAACGATACTGCTGCTGTAACAGCCAACATATAGAGTGTGTTTAATGCTGCAAGACATTACATCATGCTGACTATTCTTCAGAACCCATGTGGAGCCCGAAGCTGTTCAGTTACCAAGAAAGTTGCTGTACGGTGGAGTCACGCGATAAATACACATTATTATAATAGTAACTTGATCTAGCGTACTGTGTATCACGTCGAGTTGATGAGCTCTCATACCAAAGCGTCTCGGGTGATCCGATGGTATGAGCTCATCAACTCGACGTGATACAGTACGCCAGATCAAGTTACTATTATAACAATTTGTTTATTATATACCTTAGAGAACAACCAACCATTCATAATTGCCAGCGCTAATGCATAGTCCTAGATTCGAACCTGTGCGACAGAGGTATGTAGCTAGTCGTAAGAAAAACGCTACCGAGGCGCGCAATTTTTTGACGTGTTTGTTGACGTTACGTCACTAGTCACGTTTCTCTGGTTCTCGTTTCCGCGATGCACTTTAAAAAAATGACGCGCCTGAAGCTGGAACTCAGACATAGCCTCGTTTTAAAGGATAGTGATACGGAATCAGAAAACGTCAGTTTGATACGGCTGGCTGTATCAGTTTTTTCCAGAAAACAGGCAGTTCAAAGGGTGTATCGTTGATAGGTTATTATATACCTATTAATGATACACCCTTTGAACTGCCTGTTTTTTTGACCATCTGGTACAGAACGCCGTATCAAACTGACGTTTTCTGAATCCGTATCACTATCCTTTAAAACGAGACTACGTCTGAGTTTCAGTTTCAGGCGCATCACTTTTAACGTGCATCGTAGAATCGAGCACCAGAGAAACGGGACCAGTGACGTAACGTCAAGAAGCACATCAAAAGGCGCGCCTCCATTGCTCAGTCAGTTGCGATTGTCTCACACATATCTCTGGAGCGCAGGTTCGAATTCGGGTCGATGCATTAGCGTTTGCAAGTATGAATGTTTGGCCGTTGCCTATGGTATATAATAAACACATTATTATAACAGTAACTTGATCTGGCGTACTGTATCACGTCTCGTGAATGAGCTCATACCATCGGATCACCCTCGACGCAAGCGTCTCAAGTGATCCGATGGTATGAGCTCATCCACTCTACGTGATACATTACGCCAGATCAAGTTACCATCATAATAATGTGTATGTACATGGATGGATTGACGACTATCTATTTTTTTCTTTTTTTTTTTTTTTTTTTTTGGGGGGGGGGGCGGGGGGCGGGGAAGAGAGAGAGAGAGAGAGCAATTCGGTCACCAAGAAGGCAATTTTTGCAGTGCAATATAGTCATGCGGTTAATTAGTGTGGACGGCTGATTGCAATCGCAATTGTCCAGCGAAGCAGACAAATCAATTCCAATGATTCAACGAAGCTAAATAAGCCTTTAGTCTTCAGAGGGCTTGAATATGTTCCCCCAAAACGTTCTAGGACCCGATTTTTCCAGAAAAAAAAATACCCAGAACAGGTCACATAACCAAGATGGCAAACAATTATTATGGTAAAAAATTTCAAAAATCTTCTCCCCCAGAACCACGCCGGGCCGCGTAGCGCAGTCGGTAGGGCACCTGACTCGTAAGTCAGAGGTCCTGGGTTCGAAACCCTGTCTGGCCACATACTTTCGTTTCCCCTTCCGCTGATTCAAGAAGGGCAGTTGTCAGTTACTGGCGAAAGTATGTGCACTTAGTACTGGTTAGGGACGTGTCATTTATTGCCAGGTGGGGGGCCGGGTACATTTAGTGTGTGTGTGTGGGGGGGGGTCGGATTTTTTTTTGTGATGCACTGGGGGGTCGGAAATAAAAAAGCCATGGAGCAGGGGGGTCATATATTTTATTTGGCATATTGGGGAGTTAGAATTCTTCCATCAAGTCGTCTTTTTTTTAAAAAAATCTCTCAGCTTCTGGGGGGCTTTCTCGGCTTCTGGGGGGCTTTGCCCCCCAGACCCCCCATTACTTATATTCTTGTCAACTTAAACTCAAGCTTAGAGACATTTACAGAAATGACACACAAAAACATGGCACTTCATATCCGAAAAAGATATCTTCCATAAATTTGCTAGTAACACAGTATGCAATTGTCTATAAAATCATGTCGGGCAGATGATTTTGTTCTGGGTTAAATTTAATGCATGCATTTGTGATATCAGCTCTCCAGTTGCCTTGTCATGAGCAAAGCTATTGTGGCTTATGGGGGCTGCGCCCCCCAGACCCCCTCCATAACTATTTTTAACAGTTTTATTGAACATTCAACAACTGATTTCGGGATGGCCATATGCAGGAAGAAAAAAATGCAAAATATGTTGACAAAATTTAAAGACCATTAACCTGCATGATTTATCAACCTGTCAAAGTAAGAAAATGTTCTTTTTGTTTCATACAGGTTGCATTAAGGTCAGTCTGACTTAAAAAGGTAATACAGTATGTGGGTGAAGGGTAGCTGGGGTGTTGGATTGGTGGGGGGTCATAATCTTTTTTGTCACCTATCTGGGGGGTCGGAAAAAAATTACTGGGGGGGGGGGGGGGGGGGGGGGGGGGGGGGGGGGGGTCGGAAAAATTTTGTGGACTCGAATGAAAATGTACCCGACCCCCCCCCCCCCCCCCCCAAACACACACACATGATAATAAATGACTCGTCCCTTAACCGCTTAGGAGGTCTAAGCCTGCCCAGGAATAGTGTGGTTAGGTTAACTGACCGTCCCGACATGACCTTAGCTGTTTACCGTGGATGTTAAGCATCAAATCAACCAATTCTCCCCCAGAACCACAAATCCTATTATATTGAAACTTAGCATGTCGCATCAAGGACTCAAAAGCTCAACAAAATGTATATAAATGATGACCCTGGGATGACCTTGATCTGTTTTACGGCAAGGTCAACTTTTGAGTCACTTAGGTTTTTGTTAGGAAAAAGTGAAAAAAGTTGATTTTTTTAGAAACAATGCAGTCTGCTACCTGAAAGTTTGTAGATGCAGACAACTAATTAGGTAAATGAAGCTTTAGTGAGTATTCATGGTAAAGGTCATATCTTCACCTGGGCCTAAGGCCATTTACATTGAAAAATTAAAACTCGCTTTTTATATAAACTTGACCATCATGAAATATTTCCGCGCTTGCGCGGGCTCTTTTCTAGTAAAAACGAAAATTAGTCGGATGTGTCAGTTGTGTGATTACGCTGAAGAAACACCGGAACACGTGTCGAGTCTTGGACATTGCTAGAAACCCCATAGCTTTAGACATTCAAATTGTTGTTGTCGTTGTTCTAATTCCCCATTGCAATATTCCCTAAGAGGTTCAGTATACTTAGTAACCTGCTTGATGTATACCCTATAGCCTCAGGGTTCTCGTTGCTACAACTGATATACTGTATAGTTGTCTGCAGTGTAATCCTTGATTGCATTTAGTTGATTCAACTGTAAAGAACTGTGTTGGCTTGTAGACACACTGCATTATCATTATACATGATTAACATACATACAACATTCTAAACGTTTTGACATACTAGAACTTTTGACAATATGTAATAAAAAATCCAGGAGGGCACAGAAATCCGCATTATAGCATTTCTTAATCTTTAGCAGGGACGTCATATTTTGAATAATTTGTTGTATTATGATCGGCGCTGATCATAATCTGATGCACTTTTGAAAATAGGAATGTTTATTAACTGGTGGTTGCGCTTTTCTATTCAGTTTTGACGTTTTATCAGATGGGTATTTTATTACTCAGTATATGAGGGCGCGCCTATAAATGCAGAATCGACCCAGAGGAATACAGAAGCCTAAAGAATGACGCTAATGGGGATCGAGCCTGACACCTTCACTATTCAACCACTAAGCCACTATGTAAAACTCTATCGGACATATCTATTCCTCCAGTTACCCTACAGGCTAGTCTGGGCTATCAAATAACATTGCAAGTCGTTGGGCCACCACAGATGACTTTGAAACAATCTCAGAGCTTACGTTCGACTTTAGTAACAAGCGACTATAAATAGAGACTGTAGATAAGGATGACTATTATTATCATTTCAGTTTGGTTCTGTTTTTGGCTGTCATAGCCCCGGTTATTTGCCCCCCCCCCCCCCCCCGCCCCCTTCCCCTAAGACCCAGATCTTCTATAAGATGCACATATTGTATTTTTTGTGATTTGAAAAAAAATAATAAAATGTCACATGTTGATGGGAGCTTAGTCTTCACAGATATTTCTGGACTGTAAATTGTATGTTATTATTTTTATTTTCATTATCATATTATTATTATTATTATTATTATTATTATTATTATTATTATTATTTGTTTCCATTGGGGGAGGGGAGGTGTGACAATTCACAGCGTTATTTACCTGTGATTTGTGCTGGCGAAGACTATCCTGGCCTTACCCCCTCTTCAATATTGTCTTGTCAAATATTCTGTCTTCCTCTTTTTTCTTTATTCTTTCTTCATTTTCTTCTTTTTTTCCCCATATGTACCAGCAATGTCACGTTTCCGTTACTGATGACTCCCTGCCAAGTGCTCTTATGATGGCTGTAAATAATGTACAGACGGCGTGCGCCGTTACCACCGGCGCATCTCCAATCTAAACAAGCGTCTCATCAATTATTTCCGGTCGAGAATGGCGGGGACCAAAGAACTATCGAAAGTGTTAGATGAAACCGAGATAAACACACTTTCCGAAATAATACAAGACAAAGTCGAACGCCAATTAAATGCTCTTCAAACTCGCATTGACGAATTTAAAGCTAAATACGAAAGAGTATGCGTTAACTCAGGTAAAACCATGTTGAATATGCGCAGTGGAAATCACATGTTTCCGAGTTGTACATGATTTCGTTAAAGCTGCCAGTTGTCTCAGATGAGGGCTCAAAACAGGAGATTCTCTCAAGGATTGCACAAGCCACTTCAGCTCTTACCAAGCTGAAACCAATGGGGTGCAGCCAGTATACCCATAAATGACCTTGTTCCCCCAAGTAGGCGTACCAGGAATCATCATTCCCTGGCATTTCAAACCCCATTGGCAGGGACTGATATTTACAAGTCCAGTTTCTTCCCCAGACTATTAGAGATTGGAATTCCCTGAAAGATTCACTTATTTCTGCTGCTGAGAGTGCAGAGGATTCGGTTACTTCTCTTATAAGGGCTAGGGACTAGCTTCCCTGATTCACAGGTCCTGGTGAATGATTGTCCTTGGATGTATCACCAGTAAACAATTCTGATTCTGATTCTAGAGAGATAAACATATCTCTTGGGTCAAAGGTGAAACTTATGCGCTCCCTTGTCATTTCCATATTTCTGTATGCCTGTGAATCGTGGACCTTGACAGCAGAGTTAGAGAAAAGAACGCAGGTCTTTGAGATGAGATGCTACCGAAGGTTACTGAACATTTCGTACAAGGACCATATAACCAATGAGGAGGTTCGCAGGAAGATCCAAGCAGCCTTTGGAGAATATGATGAACTCCTGACGCTGGTCAAAAAATGAAAACTAAGGTGGTTTGGCTACGTCTCAAGGTCTTCTGGTCTAGCAAAGACAATTCTTCAGGGCACAGTGAAAAGAAAAAGAAGAAGAGGTATACAGAAGAAGAGGTGGGAAAACAATATCAAGGAGTGGACAGGAATGGATTTTGCCAGCTCAGCTAGGGCAGCTGAAGACAGGACAAGGTGGAAAGGGATTGTTCGGAAGTCATCTGTGGTGCCCCAATGACCTAGTAAGGCACGGTTCGCGCTTCCGCTCGCCAAAGTCGCCAAATGGGATAAAATATTTTTTTTGGCTCCAAAAATATTGATTTGGCGAAAACAAGTGGCGAAAAACAAAAAAAAAAATAAAAACGTATGGCAAAGTTTTACGGTATCAGAGACGATCTCCACAATCATTAATCAACACCTTCAATTACCGTTAATCTGCTCCTCAAGTAGTCCACAGTGACGGGACACCAAGCAGACGCTACATGCCTCAAGGCTCGATGCATAATCATGTAATATGTAATCTTGAACGTAAGTTGTTGTCCCCATGTCTATCAATGGCATTATTTTTGATTGCTCAGGTAAACACATCATTGACACCTCAGGGTCTTCCCTCGGCTTTGTACTATAGGAGTCCTAGGGACTCTTGCCTTTGGCGCTTGAGAGTCCTAGTGCAAAATGTAAGAGTCCCATATAAAAACATAACTCTGTATAATGATTAAGAGAACTAATAAACAACTGAAATGAAAAATAAATCAAATCTAGATTCAAAGCAGTAGCACATGTAAGCTATTTGTTTTCTATAACATCTATTTAAAAATCAAAATCAACTAAACTGTAATTTCCTACTCATTTTTTGAGAGTCCTGTAGGACCCTCAAGATTATTTTTTGAGAGTCCCAGACATCATTTTGGGAGTCTGAGACTCTCAATCTTGAGTCCGGGAAAACCCTGCACCTTACGAGCTATTAAACTCACTGATCTGTGAAAATACAGGGCTGTTGATTGTCGATTAGGAAACGGTACAAAAAGATCAAACGACATACCGACGAGTGTTGACCATGTGAAAAGGCGCTGAAGCCACGTCTCACTATTATACAAATCAGCATGTGCAATACATTTAAGAGACTTTTATTATCACTTTTCAGATCATAAAGTTCATAGATTGTCTATGCAAGAGTCTTGTGTGACTGCATGAATGCGCAGGCTGATCAATGTTTTTTTCGCTTGTTGCAAACTCCATAAAGTAGTTTTTTTTTTTGTCATTTATCCGAACTTAAATAGATTACGGTGCAAAACTTATACATAATTAAATATATAAGTTACCAGTCTTCACGAAAACCATCGGTCTGTCGGACAAATCTGGCAAATTCTGAAAACGTCCTGCACTTTTTGCCAGGGCGCCGGTCGCACTGTCCGACACTGATAAAAGTTTACATTTTTCAACTCGGTAAAATCAAATTTATCGTCGGAAAAGTCCTCTTTTGGCCGAAACAAAAACGAAAGTATCGCCATTTCATATTTACAAAAGCGCTTATGCAAGACGACATCTGATTGGTCAATATATGCCGTACTATTTATATACAACCAATTATTTCGAGTGTTACAGTTTTCGGCCCAAAGAGTGCTCGCAACGGTTGGTTTCGGTCTTGGAATGTATAACAATCTCATCTTCATTTTTTTTATTTTAATTTCGATGCCTCGGCTAAAATGAAATGAACTTTAAACTATTTATCCATATTATTTGTTTAATGACTGCTGCGCCAGGTTATTTTCTGCTTACTGTTACTGTATTTTTGCTGCTTCTTGTATAGACTGGTAGCGAATTTATTATGATCGAATTTTGTGAATGCTACAAGGCCGAACCAAGGGAAATAATCAAAACATTTTCTTTTCTGTAACAAGTTTAGCTTTTGGAAAAGCTTTGGAGTTTATCCCCAACCTATGTGCAGATGACTACAAGATATAGCAGATGCTTTTAAGAATGGGAATTGAATTAAAATGAAGTAGAGAATGAATGATTAAATGGGAATTGAAGTTAAAATGAAGCAGTATTTAAGTAATTAAAAAATGGTTGCCATTTTTATGACTAAAATTTTTTGTTGGCTCGAATGTGAATTTTTTTTTTCTGTCCTGCAAATTTCTGTTCTGTCCTGCAAATTTTTTTAGACTGTCTGACAGCTGTCCTGCAACTCTCCAGAAGGTTTTGTGAAGACTGAGTTACGATTCTGCTGTTCTACACATAGCGATTTTTTATGTCAAAATATTCAGAATTTGAACATTGTTATATAATCTTTAGTCTACAACAACTCTCAATCACTGAAACAAAACTCGTTTGCAAGAGGAGGATGAAAAACTGAGACCGATAATAAGGGGAGACAACACAGCATAACTCTAAAGTACTAGCTTTTGCAAAGCTTCTCAAGTACTAGCTTTTGCAAAACAAAATTTCTGGGCCAGATTGTCTCACAATAAAAATAGCTAATTATCATAATTAATAATAATAAAGGAACAGTGATAATAAACAATTAGAAATAAATAATCATGAGGATATTTAAAATGGTTAAGGCTATTTATAATAAGTTCTTAAAAAAAAACAGAACAGGCAAGACAGACTACAATTCATGAAAAACAGAGGGCAGATAAAAGATTTAATTAAAAGATTGTAAGCTTTATTAGCAGTGTTAACCTCTTTCAACTGTCAGAGGAAAATGATTATGTCATGTTATAGACTCAAACCAGTCTAAACAACCACAGTAAACTGCAAGTTAAGGAATATGTGTGTGTGTTGGGGTGGGGGGGGGGGAGATATTTTCAAAGAATTCTTAATATTGCGAAAAACTGGCTTAAGTTCAAAGAATCTGGCACAAAAAATATCAACTTGGCGAAAGTGGTGGCGAAAGAAAAAAATATCCAAGCGCTAACCCTGTAAGGTTATGGGATAGAATAGAATAGAGCCATTCAGTGCTTGCCCAGGTATTTTGGGATTTAGCCTTGCCCTGAAAAAGTTAGAATACCGTTTCTTCCATTTGAGAGCATGACAGTTATAGTGGTAAGTCTTCAGTCTTCAGCCGTCACAAGCAGGCAGTACTAAACTCTTCGATGCATAGACTCTATGTACGTTTTTGCACACTTGTTATTCCAAGTGTTGTAAAATTTGGGATTCTGCATCAGTTGGAATTAATAGTTACACCTGTTTCCCATGGATTCAATTTAAGGAAGACGGTTGAGAGAACAACTTTTGTATATTATAAAGCTGGGTTGTCAGTGCTAAATAAAACTTCATCTAGGAAAAGAAATTTCTGGGAAAGTACTTACTTTTTTTCAGCGGTCCCACAGAAAATCCTTCCCAACCTGTTATACCATAATCATGCCATAAAATTGCCAGTTTTACTTATAAAATACCGGTAGTGTGGACTAGTCTTTATGTATTCAAATATTGACAGACATGTAAAATTGGGGTGCGCAAATTTACCGGAACAGAATCAATTACCAGAACAGACCTGTGTTTGTCCTATTAGCAGCTGATTTATGTGATATTTACATCAAGTATACACATATCTCTTATTTTAACATATTTCTGTCGCATTTTGCCATAGAATAAAATTACTGAATGGGGGATTTGGTCAGTTTATACTTTTTCATTATGGGCAGTCCCGTAATTATTGAGCACTCGAGTTTCTTTTTAATATCACAAAATCTTATGTACCTTAGGCTAGGGGTGTAACAACACATCGGACTATCGATATATCGCAATAGTGACACTGGCAATATTGATAGGGAAAGCTGCAATTTCAATACTATCGGCAATAGTGTTTGCAATATCGCAATAGTTTCAATAGTGTCTAGACATGCCTCTTTTTCTTGAAAGAAGTATTTTTAACTAAAAGAATATTAGGAAGTGATGTTTTTAGCTTGTATTGGAAACCAAAGAATGGAAAATAAAACCTTATCTTGTATTCTGTTGTCATATTGTGCATGTTGTGAAATGACATCATTAAATAATGGTTTTTAGCCATGATCCTATGTGAACAAACCATATCTTATATATAAAAGCAGAATTTCTGGATAAGAAAGCTGTCTCCAATAGTTATTGCAATGCATTGCAATAGTAACCTGCAATAGTAATAGTATTGCAATAGGGATTTCTGCAATAGTAATAGTATTGCAATAGTCATTTTGGCCTGCAATAGTCACCCCTACCTTAGGCTGTCTAATTGTCCTTCTCTCAAGAGTCGGAGTGAAAGAAAAAAAAAATAAAATAAAAATAAATTTCATCTGCAATTCCTTATTTTCTATTTCATGGTATATTGACAATCTTCATCCATAGAAAAAAGGTACATGTATCTAGTAGTCTGTAGTAGGGCTTCTAAGTTTACACGGATAAACGGTAACGGTTCATGTATATTTGCTAAACATTTACAAAATTCACACGTTGTTTAACCGAACCTGAACACACGGTAGACCATCAACAGATCAGCCAGTTATAATATCTTACACAGTAGTCAGTACTCAGTAGTCAATCTTAGTGACTTGACGGTTTCCTGGGAACATCTAAATCGTTGCTTTCTAAATTCTATGTGCTCTTTGCAAACAAATGACATGTACCTACATGTAATGCGAGAAAATTGTAACATCATAATTGGCAGCTAATTTTTCAAGGTGCACATCAAATCAAAATAATCTCTGACAACGCGTGTTGTGCAATTGAAAAATTAGGACTACTTTTTTTCACAGGAAAAGCGTACCGGGAAGGTGAGATAATTGCAGCTTGATACATTGACAGCAGTTATTAACTAACAGGCTAATTATATGAAACTAATCCATGTAATTACCAAATAGGGTTGGACAATAATTGCTGTCATCGGAAATTGGTCAATTGTTAATAAGTTTTTAGCTCACCTGAGCACGAAGTGCTCAGGGTGAGCTTTTGGGATACCCTGATGTCCGTCGTACGTCCGGACGGACGTCCGGACAGACGTCCGGACGTCCGTCAACTTTTGCTTGTGTACACTCTAGCGGGCACAGTTTCGATCCAATCTTTATGAAACTTTGTCAGAATGTTAGTCTTTATAAAATCTAGGCCAAGTTCGAAACTGGGCCATGTCGGGTCAAAAACTAGGTCACTAGGTCAAATCTTAGAAAAACCTTGTGTACGCTCTAGAGGGCACAGTTTTCATCCAAAGTTCATGAAACATTGTCAGAATGTTTATCCTTATAGTATCTAGGACAAGTTCGATACTGGGTCACGTCGGGTCTAAAACTAGGTCACTAGGTCAAATCATAGAAAAACCTTGTGTACACTCTAGAGGACACAGTTTTGATTCCATCTTTATGAAACTTTGTCAGAATGTGTATCTCCATAAAATCTAGGCCAAGTTTGAAACTGGGTCATGTCGGGTCAAAAACTAGGTCACTAGGTCAAATCTTAGAAAAACCTTGTGTACGCTCTAGAGGGCACAGTTTTCATCCAAAGTTCATGAAACTTTGTCAGAATGTTTATCCTCATAGTATCTAGGACAAGTTCGAAACTGGGTCACGTCGGGTCTCAAACTAGGTCACTAGGTCAAATCATAGAAATACCTTGTGTATGCTCTAGAGGACACAGTTTTGATTCCATCTTTATGAAACTTTGTCAGAATGTGTATCTCCATAAAATCTAGGCCAAGTTCGAAACTGGGTCATGTCGGGTCAAAAACCTAGGTCACTTTGTCAAATCTTAGAAAAACCTTGTGTACACTCTACAAGGCATAGTTTTGATCCAAAGTTCATGAAACATAATCAGAAACTTTATCCTTGTAATATCTAGGATAAGTTTGAAACTGGGTCACGTCGGGTCAAAAACTAGGTCACTAGGTCAAATCATAGAAAAAACCTTGTGTATGCTCTAGAGGACACAGTTTTGATCCAATCTTTATGAAACATTGTCAGAATGTTTATCTCTATAAACTCTAGGCCAAGTTCGAAACTGGGTCTTGTTGGGTCAAAATCTAGGTGACTAGGTCAAATCTTAGAAAAGCCTTGTGTACGCTCTACAAGGCACAGTTTTGATCCAAAGTTCATGAGACTTTGTCAGAATATTTATCCTCATAATATGTAGGACAAGTTTGAAACTGGGTCATGTCTGGTCAAAAACTAGGTCACTAGGTCAAATCATAGAAAAACCTTGTGTACGCTCTAGAGGACAGAGTTTTGATCTAATCTTTATGAAACTTTGTCAGAATGTTTACTTTCATAAACTCTCGGCCAAGTTTGAAAGTAGATCATGTTGGATCAAAAACAAGGTCACTAGGTCAAATCATAGAAAAACCTTGTGTACGCTCTAGAGGACACAGTTTTGATCCAAAGTTCATGAAACTTTGTCAGAATGTTTATCCTCATAATATGTAGGATAAGTTTGAAACTGGGTCATGTCGGGTCAAAAACTTGGTCACTAGGTCAAATCATAGAAAAACCTTGTGTACGCTCTAGAAGGCACAGTTTTCATCCAAAGTTCATGAAACTTTGTCAGAATGTTTATCCTCATAATATCTAGAACAAGTTTGAAACTGGGTCACGTCGGGTCAAAAACTAGGTCAATAGGTCAAATCATAGAAAAACCTTGTGTACGCTCTAGAGGACACAGTTTTGATCCAATCTTTATGAAACATTGTCAGAATGTTTATCTCAACAAACTCTAGGCCAAGTTCGAAACTGGGTCATGTCGAGTCATAAACTAGGTCACAAGGTCAAATCTTAGAAAAACCTTGTGTGCGCTCTAGAAGGCACAGTTTTGATTCAAAGTTCATGAAACTTTGTCAGAATGTTTATCCTCATAATATGTAGGACAAGTTTGAAACTGGGTCATGTCGGGTCAAAAACTAGGTCACTAGGTCAAATCATAGAAAAACCTTGTGTACGCTCTAGAGGACACAGTTTTGATCTAATCTTTATGAAACTTTGTCAGAATGTTTATCTTCATAAACTCTTGGCCAATTTTGAAAGTAGGTCATTTCGGGTAAAAAACTAGGTCACTAGGTCAAATCTTAGAAAAACGTTGTGTAAGCACTAGAAGGCATAGTTTTGATCCAATCTTCATGAAACTATGTCAAAATGTTTATTGTCCATATATCTAAGCCCCCTATGAAACTGAGTCACGTCGGCTCAAGGTCAAATCTTAGAAAAACTTTGTGTACACCCTAGAGGGCACAGTTTTGATCCAATCTTCATGAAACTCTGTCAGAATGTTTATCTTAATGAAATCTAGGTAAAGTTTGAAACTGGGTCGTGTCGGGTCAAAAACTTGGTCACTAGGTCAAATATTAGAACGACCTTGTAAACGCTGCAGAGGGCACAGTTTTGATCCAATCTCAATGAAACTGTGTCAGAATGTTTATTCTTACAATATCCAGGCCAGGTTTGAAACTGGGTCATGCCGGGTCAAAAACTAGGTCAAATGTTAGTATGGTAAAAACTCTTATAAATCTTCACCAGAGCCAGTGAACTGATTAATGCTCAGGTGAGCGATTCAGGGCCACCATGGCCCTCTTGTTTTAATGACACATAGCATATTAACTGTTGATAAGTTTTTTTAATGACACATAGCATATTAACTGTTGATAAGGCCTGCCTTTTCTTAAAGTTAAATTATTAAGTAAGGAGCTCTGACTCCTGACAGGGACATGCATTGGCAGTCATTCACATGTGTAACCTACCTTTGAAAACATTCTGACAAAATTTAATATGGCTGAAATTGTGTTTAACCCTTAAAGCGCCAAAAATTAAAATTGTTGAATTGGCAAACAGTGTAGATCCAGATGAGGTGGCTCATAATGAGCCACCTCATCTGATTCTACACTGTTTGGCCTCTAGTGTTCGAATTCTCAATATGATATCGCTTGGACGAGACATTTTTATATGCCCGTTTTGAAAAAACGGACGTATTATGTCGTGGCGTTGTCCGTCCGTCTGTCCGTAAACATTCTTGTGCGCGCCATAACTCAGTAACCATTTGGGATATCTTCATGAAAATTGGTAGGCATATGTATTGGGTTGGGGGAACGTGTCGCGTACAAGAATGGTTGCTCCCCCTTCCTTAGTTTCCAAGTTATGCCCCTTTGATTAATTTTTATCCTGCAAGTCTTGTGCATGCCATAACTAGATAACCGTTCGGGATATCTTCATGAAACTTCATAGCAATGTGTATGAAGTCCCAACGGTGTGTCACGTTCTAAAATGGCTGCTCTACCTTGCTTCGTTTTAGAGTTAATCCCTTTCATAAGTTCTTATAGACTATTTTGTGTATATTTATCTGGTACAATATATTTTCAGGGGAGAATAGTAGAACAAAAAATGGTATCTCTAGTATATTTAGGTTATCTCCCTTGTCCACTTTGACAAGCAACTTACACAACAGTATTTGATGTGTTTTAAATGCAGTCATTATACCCCCGCTTTGAAAAAGTGGGGGGTATACAGGTTTACATCATGTTTGTCCATCCTTCCGTCTGTCCGTCTGTCCCCTTTTAATCAAATTTTTCATCAAAGATTTCTTCACAACCATACAAGCTAGACTGGTCATATTTGGCATAAAGGTTGTTGACGACATGTTGTATCGTGGGATTGAGAACCAGCCTTCTCATGCTTATTCTTCCCTGTATTTGTCCAATATTCTTTCTTTCCATACTTTGAATAATGTTTTTTTTTGTCAAAGATTTCTCCACAACCTTGCAAGCTAGAGTAGTCATATTTGGTATGCAGGTTAATGATTACTTCAGGCCTCATACTTTTCAGGCTTTTGCAGGATTTCAGGCCAGACCTGGGGTAATTGTAATCTGTAATCGTGATTACTTGTAATCAATTACATTTTCTGAGTAATCATGAAGTAATCTGTAATCGTGCATTGTCATGATTACAAGTAATCGTAATGTAATCAATTACATTACAAAATGGGCTGTAATCATGATTACTTTATGATTACATTTTGATTACTTAGACTGATTTTCAGAAATGAGAAAAGAAAAAATAAGAATCTTGTTCTTCTTTTTTTAAATTGTGCAAAATAATCACAGAAAGCAGTTGATTTTTCATTTCAAAGTGTCTTCAAACTGAATAAGACAGAGAAAACTGATCTAAATTGTGTACAAAAGGCAGCAGACCAAATTCAGAAACTGACAGAAGACTCTTTTGGGGTGTAAAATTTAAGCAGAATCATTGTTTTTAATATGCACTTTTTTACCCGATTATGCCTGATGGACTCTTCTATCCCAACAAATTGGAAGAGTCCATTTAGCAGTTTAGGATGACTGGCTTATTTTTAGCTCACCTGAGCCGAAGGCTCAGAGGTGAGCTTATAGGATGGGAGTCGAGCCGTCGTCCGTCCGTCCGTGCGTGGGTGCGTGCGTGCGTGCGTCAACACTTTCAAACATAAATATCTCAGAGACCGGTGGGCCGATCGCAATCAAATTTTATCTGAAGCATCATTTGGGTGGGGGAAAGGCTGCATTAGGTTTTGGTGCCGATCAGCTCAGAACTCTGGTTTCCATGGCAACAGATAGCCCCCATAGGGTTATAATGGGGAAAACGGCGTCATCACGTTTTCTCGACTGTTTTTGATTAGATCCTTATCATACTTGCAGGTAATGATGATATACACAAGAGCTTGGATGAGTTCGAAATTTGGTCGGATTCGAGCACAGACTACGGAGTTAGCTGCCCTTGAGCGTTTGAAAAAAATCCCATAGGGTTATAATGGGGAAAATGGCGTCATCACGTTTTCTCAACTGTTTTTGCTTAGATCCTTATCATACTTGCAGGTAATGATGACATACATAAAAGCTTGGATGAGTTCGAAATTTGGCCGGATTCGAGCACAGACTACGGAGTAAGCTGCCCTTGAGCGTTTGAAAAAAATCCCATAGTGTTATAATGGAGAAAACAATGTCATCACATATTTTTAGAAAAACTTTGTCATCGCTCTATTGCCTACATTTCTCAACGGATTTTAAAATAACTTCACACAAATGTAGGGCATGACAATATCTCGAGCAAGTTCGACTTTCAGGATGCTGTGCCCAAGGTCAAGGTCACTGTGGCTATTTTTAGAAAAACTTTGTCAGCGCTCTAGCACCTACATTTCTCAATGGATTTTGAAATGACTTCACACAAATGTAGGGCATGACAATATCTCGAGCAAGTTCGACTTTCAGGATGCTGCGCCCAAGGTCAAGGTCACTGTGGCTATTTTTAGAAAAACTTTGTCAGCGCTCTAGCATCTACATTTCTCAGCAGATTTTAAAATAACTTCACACAAATGTAGGGCATGACAATATCTCGAGCAAGTTTGACTTTCAGGGTGCTGCACCCAAGGTCAAGGTCACTGTGGCTATTTTCAGAAAAACTTGGTCATCGCTTTAGCCCCTACATTTCTCAACGGATTTTTAATCAACTTCACACAAATGTAGGGCATGACAATATCTCAAACAAGATTGACTTCCAGGGTGCTGCGCCCAAGGTCAAGGTCACTGTGGCTATTTTTAGAAAAACTTTGTCAGCGCTCTAGCACCTACATTTCTCAATGGATTTTAAAATAAATTCACACAAATGTAGGGCTTGACAATATCTCGAGCAAGTTCGACTTTCAGGGTGCTGCGCCCATGGTCAAGGTCACTGCGGCTATTTTTAGAAAAACTTTGTCATTGCCCTAGCACCTTCATTTCTCCATGGATTTTGAAATGACTTCACACAAATGTAGGGTATGACAATATCTCGAGCAAGTTAGACTTTCAGGATGCTGTGCCCAAGGTCAAGGTCACTGTGGCTATTTTTAGAAAAACTTTGTTATCGCTCTAGCACCTACATTTCTCAATGGATTTTAAAATAAATTCACACAAATGTAGGGCATGACAATATCTCGAGCAAGTTTGACTTTCAGGGTTTTGCAATCAAGGTTTTTGATTAGATCCTTATCATACTTGCAGGTAATGATGACATACATAAGAGCTTGGATGAGTTCGAAATTTGGGTGGATTTGAGCACAGACTACGGAGTTAGCTGCCCTTGAGCGTTTGAAAAAAATCCCATAGTCTTATAATGGAGAAAACAAGGTCATCACATTTTCATTTTTCATCGGATCCTCTTCATACTTGCAGGTAATGAGGATATGCATAAAAGCTTGGATTAGTTAGCATTTCGGCTAGATCCCACCACTGACTATGGAGTACCTGCCCTGAGCATCCAAAAAAATCAGTGTTGCCACTTTTTCTTGGTTTCTACTGATCCGATCCTTTTCAAACTTGCAGGTAATGAGGAAATGCATAATATCTTAAACAAATTCAAATTTTGGCCAGATCAAGCCAACCACTACGAAGTTAGCTGCCCTTGACAGCTCTGTCTAATGTGCTCTTGATCGGATACTTTTTAAACTTGCATATATTAAATGAGGGCATACATAATGTTTTGGATGAGTTTAATTTTCAGCCTGATTGGACCACTGACTGTGGAGTTAGCTGCCCTTGAGCATCTTAAATATCCCTATAGGTTTACAATGTCTCTCAGGTGAGCAATTGTTGCCCTTTGGGCTACTTGTTTTTACATCTTTTTACACAAGCTGTTCAAATGTTATGCAAGCAGTGACCCTGATCAAAATATTGCATTCCATACCTGCCAAGTTTTCAATTAACAAAAGAGTGAGACTGCGCGCGAAGCCTCGATTTAGCACCCTTTTCCGCGTTAGTTCATTCGCCGAGAAACCCATTGACAATGGAAAAGAGTGAGATTTTTTGTGTCATTTTTTTCCTCTTTATGTGAAACAAGAGATTGGGGATGGCAGTGCAGAGGAGTAGGATCAGTAGGTAGTTCTTAAATGAAGATAAACTCCAAGTATTCTTATTTACTAAAATTTTATACATTGAGTTTGTTAAAATGATCTGCTATCAAAATGGCAAGCTATGTTCTGCAATGAAGTTGCTAAAGAGAGTTTTAGCTCTGATACAATCTTGGTCTGTCTTGGTGACAACAAAATCAGATACCGATTGCAAAAGTTTTGACGTTTAATGACCGACAGTGAAAATCTGTGTTACTGTGCTTTTTTTACATCGTTTTTTCCGGCGTGGGAAACACTGAAAAGCCTTTGGCAAAGTTTACAAAACGCAAAGCTGTTGCCCTTCTCAATCTTCGTAACCCAGGTAAACTCGAACTCCCATCCATTTTGGTACTTTGAGTTAAAACCTTCTTTTTCTCCGGCATTTTCATGTTGTCAATATTTCATGTACATAAAAACGGAAGTACACATTTGGTTGTTTTCGGCTCTAATCACTATCGAATACTGAGTTATTTTTACCCACGCTATTTTAAGACTATCGGAAACCTTTACTTTTACCTATTTTTAGACCAGGTTACGAAATTTCCCGGAGATAAATATAGATTCGGTGACCGAGATTTTCCGAATGTAGCGGAAGTTGAGAGAAAACACGTTTTTGACGATGGAGAGAGCGCAAAAAAAGACATTTTTTTTTCAGTATTCTCCGGTTTAAAGTGAAATCGTGAGCAAGCGAAGGAAGCGTGAGTTATGGCTATTTTTCAAAATACGATCGTGAGGTCATGGGAGGCGTCCAAATTTGTGAGGGTCACGCATAAATCGTGAAACTTGGCATGTATGGCATTCTGAGCATCTGGTCTGGGTCTGCAATCTATACCAATGTCCTTTTCATGGGATGCTAGGCATTTATGTGCTAATATTTTAAGATAAAATTCATTATAATGTAAAAACTGTGAAATTTTGGTACTCTTGAGTGCAGGGAATTTAGGTTAAGACTGGTAACTGCCTTGGTTGACATATATTTGTAGGACTGACTTACATGATTTATCATCTTTACTTTGGACAGACAGGTGCTAGTGTTACAGATGTTTTTTCAAACATACTGACTGCTCTGTTTTTAGCTCACCTGAGCACGAAGTGCTCAAGGTGAGCTATTGTGATCGATATTTGTCCGTCGTCCGTCCGTCTGTCTGTCGTCAACAATTTCTTCAAACGACATCTCCTCCTAGACCAGTAGGCCAATTTCAAAATAATTTCACACAAATGTTTCTGTTATAGCCTTGAACCAAAATTGCTAAAATGGTTCCGCTCCGCTGAACAAAATGGCCGCCAGAGCTAAAAATAGAAAAACCTTTAAACGACATCTCCTCTGAAGCCAATGGCTCGATTTCAAAAAAATTTCACATAAATGTTTGACTCATTGCCTTGAACCAAAATTGCTAAAAAGGTTCCACTCCGCTGAACAAAATGGCCGCCAGAGCTAAAAATAGAAATCTAAAAATAGAAAAACCTTTAAAAGACATCTCCTCCGAAGCCAATAGCTCGATTTCAAAATAATTTCACAGAAATGTTTGACTCATGACCCTTAACCAAAATTGCTAAAACGGTTCCACTCCGCTGAACAAAATGGCCGCCAGAGCTAAAAATAGAAATAAATCTTAGAATGACACAGAGGGCACAGTTTTGACCCAATCATCATGAAACTTTGTCAGATTGTTGATCTTAATGACATCTAGACCAAATGTGAAACTGGGTCATGTGGGGTCAAAAACTAGGTCACTAGGTCAAATCTTAGAAAAACCTTGTAGACACTCTAAAGGGCACAGTTATGATCCAATCTTCATGAAACTTTGTCAGAATGTTTATCCTTATATAATCTAGGCCAAGATCGAAACTGAGTCATGTGGGGTCAAAAACTAGGTCACTAGGTCAAATCTTAGAAAAACCTTGTGTACGCTCTAGAGGGCACAGCTATGATCCAATCTTCATGAAACTTTGTCAGAATGCTTATCTTTTTAAAATATAGACAGAATTTGAAAGTAGGTCATGTCAGATCAAAAACTAGGTCACTAGGTCAGATCTTAGAAAAACCATGTGAATGCTCTAGAGGGCACAGTTTTGTTCCAATCGTCATGAAACTTTTTCAAAATGTTTATCTCCAACATATCTAGACCGAGGATGCAACTGGGTCATTTTGGATCAAAAACTAGGTTACTAGGTCAAACTTTAGAAAAACATTGTGGATACTCCAGAGGGCTCAGTTTTGGTACAATTTTCATGAAACTTTGTCAGAATGATTATCTTAATGAAATCTAGGCCAAGTTTGAAACTTGGTATTGTCAGGTCAAAAACTAGGTCACTAGGTCAAATCATAGAAAAGCCTTCTGTACACAATTGTGGCTTTATTTTGCATTGAATCTTCATGAAACTTTGTCAGAATGTTTATCTTCATGAAATGTAGGCCTAGTTTGAAACTGAATAATATCTGATCAAAAATTAGATTGCCAGGTCAGATCTTAGAAAAACATTGTGTACACTCTAGAGGGCAAAGTTTTGATCCAGTCTTCATGAAACTATGTGAGAATATAGATTAGAAAGTGCAAAACTGCTCCAATTGAACCATCATCAAATAGATGATCTTCCATGTTATTTCATCATAACTCAGGTGAGCGATTTAGGTCCATCATGGACCTCTTGTTATTGGTGCAGAGTTGAGCAATACAACTCATCTCTGACTTTCACATCTTCTTTGTGGATTAAGCTAACTGTAACATCTGTCTACTTTATGACACCTGTGTATTGCATACAACAAATGACCAACACATGTATTTTAATTCCTTTCTTTCCCATATATTTGAGCCAACTTAAAATAACTTTGAATTTTGTGTGACTGAGGGCGAGCAAGAAAAAGATGAAAATGAAATATATAAGTGCTAGTTAAAATGTTTTGAAATAAATGAATTTACAGGAAGTGTTTGGCCCCTTGGTTTACAGAATTATGTCTCTTCCCTTCAGGGTCGGGAGACATATTGTTTTTCCCCGGGCGTCTGTCCGTCTGTCTGTCACAAATCGTGTCCGTTCTATAACTTGAAAACCCCTCAAGCTATATTCGCGAAACTTCATATAAATATCAATCAACATGAGACGATGTGCAGAGTGCAAGAATGGTAACTCTGGCATTTATACTTTTTGAGTTATTTCCCTTGGAACTTAGTCCATCAAAAAATTGTGTTTCAATCGTGTCCGTTCTATAACTTGAAAACCGCTCAAGCTATATTCGCGAAACTTCATATAAATATCAATCAACATGAGATGACGTGCAGAGTGCAAGAATGGTAACTCTGGCATTTATATTTTTTGAGTTATTTCCGTTGGAACTTAGTCCATCACAAAATTGTGTTTCAACTTAGTCCATCACAAAATTGTGTTTCAATCGTGTCCATTCTATAACTTGAAAACCGCTCAAGCTATATTCGCGAAACTTCATATAAATATCAATCAACATGAGACGACGTGCAGAGTGCAAGAATGGTACTCTGGCATTTATACTTTTTGAGTTATTTCCCTTGGAACTTAGTCCATCACAAAATTGTTTCAATCGTGTCCGTTCTATAACTTGAAAACCGCTCAAGCTATATTCGCGAAACTTCATACAAATATTAATCAACATGAGACGACGTGCAGAGTGCAAGAATGGTAACTCTGGCATTTATACTTTTTGAGTTATTTCCCTTGGAACTTAGTCCATCACAAAATTGTTTCAATCGTGTCCGTTCTATAACTTGAAAACCGCTCAAGCTATATTCGCGAAACTTCATACAAATATCAATCAACATGAGACGACGTGCAGAGTGCAAGAATGGTAACTCTGGCATTTATACTTTTTGAGTTATTTCCCTTGGAACTTAGTCCATCACAAAATTGTGTTTCAATTGTGTCCGCTCTGTAACTTGCAAACTGCTCAAGCTTTATTCACGAAACTTCATACAAATATCAATCAACATGAGGCTATATGCAGAGTGCACAAATGGTAACTCTGGCATTTATACTTTTTGAGTTATTTCCCTTGGAACTTTGTCCATCACAAAATTGCGTCTCAGTCGAGTCCGTCTATAACTTTAAAACCATTCAAGCTATATTCATGAAAGTTCATACAAATATCAGTCAACATCAGACGACGTGCAGAATGCACTCTGGCGTTTATGCTTTTTGAGTTATTTCCCTTGGAACTTTGTCCATCACAAAATTGCGTCTCAGTCGAGTCCGTCTATAACTTTAAAACCATTCAAGCTATATTCATGAAAGTTCATACAAATATCAATCAACATCAGACGATGTGCAGAATGCAAGAACCATAATTTTAGCATTTATACTATTTGAGTTATTTCCCTTAGAACTTTGTCAGTCACAAAATCGTGTCTCAGTTGTGTCTGCTCTATAACTTGAAAACCATTCAAGCTATATTCACGAAACTTCATACAAATATCAATCAACATTAGAAGAATTGCATAGTGCAAGAACCATAACTCTTGCATTTATACTTCTTGAGTTATTTCCCTTGGACCTTTGTCAGTCACAAAATCGTGTCTCAATCATCTAAGCTCTATAACTTGAAAACCGTTTAAGCTATATTCATGAAACTTCAGACAAATATCAGTCATCATATAAATAGACGAAGTGCAGAGCACTGTAACTCTTGCATTTATATTTTTTGACAAAAACTAAATATGAATATCAGTCAACATTACATGACATGCAGAGCATAACAAGTATAACTCTTGCATTTATACTTTTTACTTCTTATGAATTCCTGCTTCAGGGTAGGGAAACATATTGTTTTTCCCTTGGCGCCAAGAACCAACCTTCTCCTCTTTTTCTTCCCTGTATTTTGTCCGATTTTCTTTCTCTCTTTACTTTGATGTAATTTTTTGTAACAGATTTCACAGCAACCATTCATATTTGGTATACACGGTAACAATGATTTCTCTCTCTCTCTCTCTATGCTTTTTGTTACGAAAATAACACCATTTGATTTAAGCAGTTAAGCAGGGGTATAGTCAGATTCGCCAACAGTTCTACTTAATTATAGAGCGGTTGCCTCTGTTTGTCTGCCTGTCTATCCTGTTGTAAACAATTTTGTTCATTCTGTAACTCCTTTAGGACATTGAAACGGGCGTATTATGCGCCGCTTGCGAAGCTCTTGTTTGAAATTCTGCAGACGTAAATTTTGTCTTCTGCTTTTTGGCACATTAAGGGTTAATTGTGGATGGTCAAGCAGCTGATGCCAAGTTCTTGTGTGTGTGATTGTGTTTTAGCTCACCTGAGCACGAAGTGCTCAAGGTGAGCTTTTGTGATCGATATTTGTCCGTCCGTTGGTCCGTCGTCAACAATTTCTTCAAACGACATCTCCTCCTAGACCAGTAGGCCAATTTCAAAATAATTTCACACAAATGTTTCTGTTATAGCCCTGAACCAAAATTGCTAAAATGGTTCTGCTCCGCTGAACAAAAAGGCCGCCAGAGCTAAAAATAGAAAAACCTTTAATCAACATCTCCTCTGAAGCCAGTGGCTCGATTTCAAAAAAATTTCACAGAAATGTTTGACTCATGGCCCTGAACCAAAATTGCTAAAACGGTTCCACTCCGCTGAACAAAATGGCCGCCAGAGCTAAAAATATAAATCTAAAAATAGAAAAAACCTTGAAACGACATCTCCTCTGAAGCCAATGGCTCGATTTCAAAATAATTTCACAGAAATGTTTGACTCATGGCTCTAAACCAAAATTGCTAAAACGGTTTCTCTCAGTTGAACAAAATGGCCGCCAGAGCTAAAAATAGAAATAAATCTTAGAATGACACAGAGGGCACAGTTTTGACCCAATCTTCATGAAACTTTGTCAGAATGTTTATCTTAATGAAATCTAGACTAAGTTTGAAACTGGGTCATGTGGGGTCAAAAACTAGGTCACTAGGTCAAATCTTAGAAAAACCTTGTGTACACTCTAGAAGGCACAGTTTTGACCCAATTATCATGAAACTTTGTCAGAATGTTTATCTGAATGAAATCTAGACCAAGTTTGAAACTGGGTCATGTGGAGTCAAAAACTAGGTCACTAGGTCAAATCTTAGAAAAACCTTGTGTATACTCTAGAAGGCACAGTTTTGACCCAATCATCATGAAACTTTGTCAGAATGTTTAGCTGAATGAAATCTAGACCAAATTTGAAACTGGGTCATGTGGGGTCTAAAACTAGGTCACTAGGTCAAATCTTAGAAAAACCTTGTGTATACTCTAGAAGGCACAGTTTTGACCCAATCATCATGAAACTTTGTCAGAATGTTTAGCTGAATGAAATCTAGACCAAATTTGAAACTGGGTCATGTGGGGTCTAAAACTAGGTCACTAGGTCAAATCTTAGAAAAACCTTGTGTACACTCTAGAGGGCACAGTTATGATCCAATCTTCATGAAACTTTGTCAGAATGTTTATCTTAATGAAATCTAGACCAAGTTTGAACTTGGGTCAAGTAGGGTCAAAACTAGGTCACTATGTCAAATCTTAGAAAAACCATGTGTACACTGTGGAGGGCACAGTTATGATTCAATATTCTTGAAACTTTGTCAGAATGCTTATCTTTATGTAATCTAGACCAAATTTGAAACTGGACCATGTCAGGTTAAAAAGTACGTCACTAGGTCAGATCTTAGAAAAACCATGTGAATGCTCTAGAGGGCACAATTTTGTTCCAATCTTCATGAAACTTTGTCAAAATGTTTATCTTCAACAAATTTAGAGCAAGGGTGCAACTGGGTCATGTTGGATCAAAAACTAGATCAGTAGGTCAAACCTTAGAAAAACATTGTGTATACTCTAGAGGGCACAGTTTTGGTTCAATATTCTTGAAACTTTGTCAGAATGATTATCTTAATGAAATCTAGGCCAAGATTGGAACTGGGTATTGTCGGGTCAAAAACTACCGGGTCAAAAACTACCGGTGGGTCACTAGGTCAAATCATAGAAAAACTTTGTGTACACAATTCTGTGTTTATTGTGCATTGAATCTTCATGAAACTGTGAGAATGTGTATCTTCATGAAATATAGGCCAAGTTTGAAACTGAATAATGTCTGATCAAAAACTAGATTGCCTGGTCAGATCTTAGAAAAACATTGTGTACACTCTAGAAGGCACAGTTTTGATCCAATCTAAATGAAATTTTGTCAGAATATAGATTAGAAAGTGCAAAACTGCTCCAGTTGAACCATCATCAAATAGATGATCTTCCATGTTATTTCATCATAACTCAGGTGAGCGATTTAGGTCCATCATGGACCTCTTGTTTTTTTTAGCTCACCTGAGCACGAAGTGCTCAGGGTGAGCTTTTGGGATACCGTGATGTCCGTCGTCCGTCGTACGTGTGGACGTCCATCAACTTTTGCTTGTGTACACTCTAGCGGGCACAGTTTCAATCCAATCTTTATAAAACTTTGTCAGAATGTTTATCCTTATATAATCTAGGCCAAGTTCGAAACTGGGTCATGTCGGGTCAAAAACAAGGTCACTAGGTCAAATCTTAGAAAAACCTTGTGTACGCTCTAGAGGGCACAGTTTTCATCCAAAGTGCATGAAACTTTGTCAGAATGTTTATCCTCATAGTATTTAGGACAAGTTTGAAACTGGGTCACGTCGGGTCTAAAACTAGGTCACTAGGTCAATTCATAGAAAAACCTTGTGTACGCTCTAGAGGACACAGTTTTGATCCAATCTTTATGAAACTTTGTCAGAATGTTTATCTTCATAAAATCTAGGCCAAGTTCGAAACTGGGTCATGTCGGGTCAAAAGCTAGGTCACTAGGTCAAATCTTAGAAAAACCTTGTGTACGCTCTAGAGGGCACAGTTTTCATCCAAAGTTCATGAAACTTTGTCAGAATGTTTATCCTCATAGTATCTACGACAAGTTTGAAACTGGGTCAAGTCGGGTCTAAAACTAGGTCACTAGGTCAAATCATAGAAAAACCTTTTGTACGCTCTAGAGGACACAGTTTTGATCCAATCTTTATGAAACTTTGTCAGAATGTTTATCTCCATAAACTCTAGGCCAACATCAAAACTGGGTCATGTCGGGTCAAAAACTAGGTCACAAGGTCAAATCTTAGAAAAACCTTGTGTACGCTCTAGAAGGCACAGTTTTGATCCAAAGTTCATGGAAATTAATCAGAAAGTTTATCCTTATAATATCTAGGAAAAGTTTGAAACTGGGTCACGTCGGGTCAAAAACTAGGTCACTAGGCCAAATCATAGAAAAAACCTTGTGTATGCTCTAGAGGACAGTTTTGATCCAATCTTTATGAAACATTGTCAGAATGTTTATCTCTATAAACTCTAGGCCAAGTTCGAAACTGGGTCTTGTTGGGTCAAAAACTAGGTCACTATGTCAAATCTTAGAAAAGCCTTGTGTAAGCTCTAGAAGGCACAGTTTTGATCCAAAGTTCATGAAACTTTGTCAGAATGTTTATCCTCATTATATGTAGGACAAGTTTGAAACTGGGTCATGTCGGGTCAAAAACTAGGTCACTAGGTCAAATCATAAAAAAAACCTTGTGTACGCTTTAGAGGACACAGTTTTGATCTAATCTTTATGAAACTTTGTCAAAATCTTTACTTCCATAAACTCTCGGCCAAGTTAGAAAGTAGGTCATGTTGGGTCAAAAACAAGGTCACTAGGTCAAATCATAGAAAAACCTTGTGTACGCTCTAGAGGACACAGTTTTGATCCAATCTTTATGAAACATTGTCAGAATGTTTATCTTCATAAACTCTAGGCCAAGTTCGAAACTGGGTCATGTCAGGTCAAAAACTAGGTCACTAGGTCAAATCTTAGAAAAACCTTGTGTGCGCTCTAGAAGGCACAGTTTTGATCCAAAGTTCATGAAACTTTGTCAGAATGTTTATCCTCATAATATGTAGGACAAGTTTGAAACTGGGTCATGTCGGGTCAAAAACTAGGTCACTAGGTCAAATCATAGAAAAACCTTGTGTACACTCTAGAGGACACAGTTTTGATCTAATCTTTATGAAACTTTGTCAGAATGTTTATCTTCATAAACTCTCGGCCAAGTTTGAAAGTAGGTCATGTCGGGTAAAAACTAGGTCACTAGGTCGAATCTTAGAAAAACGTTGTGTAAGCACTAGAAGGCATAGTTTTGATCCAATCTTCATGAAACTATGTCAAAATGTTTATTGTCCGTATATCTAAGCCCCCTATGAAACTGAGTCACGTCGGCTCAAGGTCAATTCTTAGAAAAACTTTGTGTACACCCTTTAGGGCACAGTTTTGATCCAGTCTTCATGAAACTCTGTCAGAATGTTTATCTTAATGAAATGTAGGTAAAGTTTGAAACTGGGTCGTGTCGGGTCAAAAACTTGGTCACTTGGTCAAATATAAGAACGACCTTGTATACGCTCCAGAGGGCACAGTTTTGATCCAATCTCAATGAAACTATGTCAGAATGTTTATTCTTACAATATCCAGGCCAAGTTTGAAACTGGGTCATGTCGGGTCAAAAACTAGGTCAAATGTTAGTATGGTAAAAACTCTTATAAATCTTCACCAGAGCCAGTGAACTGATTAATGCTCAGGTGAGCGATTCAGGGCCACCAAGGCCCTCTTGTTTCTTCTTCTTTTCTGGCTGTGCATTATATATTTGTTGTGTTGGTTTAACCCATTAATGCCTAGCGCCCCAAAAATGGGATCTAGGCAACAGTGCAGACCCAGATCAGATGTCGCAAACGCGGCGTCTGATCAGGGTCTACACGTCTTGCATATGACAAATGGGTATTTTTCCTCAAATTAAAACAAAAAAATTTGAAGAATAACTAAAACTGACACCCCTTAAATGACAAATGGACTCGTCCAATATATACAGATAGAAGAGTCCACTAGGCATTAATGGGTCAAAAATTTCTGTTTCAGAACAACAGTATTTTGAAATAGAAAAGCAGCTGATTGAGAGCAACACAAAGCTAGAGTCGGAATCCTCGTCAAATGAACAGCTGAAAGAACAACTGAAAGATCTAGGTAAGACTGCTCAGACCTCCCAAGTCATGATACTTGGGATGAAAATGGAGATTTTTCTTTGCAAGTTTAAAATTGTATTGAATTCCACTTCATAATGAATGTAAATGGATACACCTCGATGTTTTTCTGCATTTTGACAAAGGTAAACAACTTTTGTGACTTCCTGTTGCCTTACCTGAAGGATGAATCCCCTCCAGAAAGAGAGCTACTCTTAAAGGACAAAATATTACACTCTGAGGAGCAAATTCTTTCCTACAGATTTGGCCCCTATTGAGAAAGGAGGCAAAAATAACAGAGTTGCTTCCCCTGTAAGTGTTTCCATCCACCTTAATGTGTGTAATAATTTTCATGAAAAAAAAAAAAAAGCAGTTTTATAAAGCATTGAAAATAAGCTTTTCAAGCTGGATAGAAATTGTTTTATAGCCTGTGGACAGAGCCATTAGGAGTACTGTATACACCAGGCCCAGAGGTTATAAAACTTGAGTACATTCTCAAACTCAAAATAAAGCACACTGATTGGCTGCTTCCAAGCACATGCTCGGAAGCAGTCAATCAGTTTGCTTTATTTTAGCACATGCTTGGAATGCTTTATTTTAGCACATGCTCGGAAGCAGCCAATCAGTGTGCTTTATTTTGAATTTGAGATTATTCTCAAGTTTTATAACCTCGAACCCTGGTTAACTATGTTTCCAAGGCTGTTACAAGATGAAAGAGTCATAGTTCCAAAACTTCTTGGTCATCATGGCTAAACAAATTTCTTTAGCCAAGATGACCAGGTTGTTTGGAAACTAGTACTCTTTTTCGTTTGGTAACTACCCTTGTATATACATTGTTACCCAGGGGTGCTGTACTATACATGTAAAAGTAAAGGTACTCCATAAATTTTGGCCCTACTAGGGGAGTTTGATTGTTAGAGTCCTACTGTATCCTGGGCACAGCATGTATAAAAGGCAAAGTCCATTTCTCTTTTTTGCTGCCTTTAATAGCGCTGAAATGATTCACCTAAATCTTGATGGATCATGGCTCTGTTCATGATGCATTTTGCCAGTTTTGATTTGATTCATAATCATTGCAGTATCCCAAAGCATCATACAAAATTTTGAGAAAATTTGAAGAAAAACAAGATAGAATACGACAAAAGGTACCCACACAGTCTTAACATGCTTTACTTAAGAAATATGTATTATTCTTGGGATAATGAGTCACTGACCTGGTTCAACATGCAGGTCATTGTGTCCTGTATTTTATGGTCCATTCAGCCTACACATTTGTTTAAATGGAGCAGTCTTTGTTTTACTTTTCAAGGTTCGCCAGGATTCTTGTGTGGTATATGCAAGAAGAGAAGATTCTGATCAGACTGTTCATTCCAGACCTGCACATCCATGCAGTCTGATCATAGTCTTCACTGTTTGCATATGCAGTATGGTCTCTTTTTCTCACCAACAAATGTTGACTGATTATTTTCATTACAGAAACGAAATATGAAGAGGCTTCATCCAAACTTAAAAATGTTCAAGACACGCAAGAAGGAAATCTTACAACACAGGTTTGCCAAAATATAATGATCATTACTTTATGTTTGGCCTGTTATCATGTCATAGGTTCTCTCAATATGAGAAGAAGTCTGCCCTGTTTTTCTGCCCATTCCTACTAGTGGGATGATGGTAAGAGGCATATAGTGTTGGGATACATTGGAATGCACATGCATGTGTCTAACTGCTTGGCCTTTGCAATGATACTGTGAAATTGGTATTAAATTTGTTTTTAGTGAGCATTTTATTTTGTTACATGTAAAGGTTTGATACACCTAAAACCAATTAATTTTCCATTTGGGACACTTGGAAAATTAACGGTTTAGATGTCCCAGTGCTTAAGCAGATTAGGTTAAGCTAAGTGCCTAAATTAATTGTGCTGCTATAAGCAACAAGGGTAATTATTAACTGATTAACATGTGCAAACAGTGAAGGTGCAGTCTGGCCAGAGCTTCTGTTGTTTGCACGCATCATCTATAGATTTTTAGAAATAGAGAGACACAAAAAGAAAAGCTCTAGCTAGGCTGCACAGATTTACAGAATGGTTTTAGTCTTTGCATTTGCAGGTACCTCACTCCAACTTTTGGCTTGATGTGACTTAATTGTCATTGGTTTATTACACTGAGTGACTTATGCTGATTCAGAGGTCAAAATTAGATGCAGTATTGATAATTGTTACATGATTTTTATTTCATCATGAAAACATGTTGCACCCTTCATTGGAACTGCCTTCTAATTAGGGGCTACAACATAGGTTGTTACAGCAATTTATCACGAAACACACCTTCCTATCAAGGGGTCTGTTTGATGCACAATTGAACAGTAGCAAAAGGCTGACTCTATGTAAATGACTACATCATGCTTGTTTCAGTTACGGTTGACCAAAGTAAATGACCAGTTGGAAATTGAGAAGCGGGAGTTGGCTGTTTTGCTGGAGAAGAGAAACAGTGAAATAGACAGACTCAATGGTAATCACTCTTTCATTTATAACCTAACAACTCCAGGAAGAGTGGTAGGTAGAGGCCTTTTAAGCTCACAGAGACAAGGTCTTGGTAGAGCTTTTTGATCTATTGATAGCTGTCATTTGTTAACTTTTGGTTAAATGACTTCTTTTGAACGGCTGAACTGATTTTGACCAAGTTTGGTATCAAGCATTCTTGAGTCAGTGTCTCTCTAATTTGCTATACCAATTTTGCTCTGATGCAAAATTAGATCATAAAGGCTGACATGTTAAAAGAACATCTGACAGCTTCAATGCAGATTTGCTTATACTTTTGAAAGATTATGGCAGGCTTACAGTGTTCATTCCAGAATTTTTTTAAAAGGGGCCCAAAGACCCATACCCTAAACAGAAAAGAAGCTATGACAGAAAAACATAGGCCATACAAGTTGACATACCTTCGGGACTTTCATGAAATAAGAAAATATTGTTGGTACTTGTACATGCTGTTATCATCAACTTCTGTGTGCTTTTGATTTGTTTCTGTGTAATATGGCAACAGAAATACATATCAAGAAATTTGATGGGGGAAACCGGATTAACCAATTACAGAAGCCATAAACGATTGAAAAGGCCTGCACAAGCCGTTTTTGCTGAGGTATACACGGTTCAGGCAAACACAGTAACTGTTGTGTTGGACCGCATAACTGCTAAGCCCATACGGCTGACGTACAGGCCATATTTTTGGCACCAAAATTAATACATGTTTCAGTGGCACAAGGGTGTGGTCTAAAACGAACAATGGCTACCTAGGAAGCTTAGAAGCTGAATTGAGCCGCGACGTGAGAAAACCAACAGTGTGGTTATGCGCCCAGCGCAGACTCAGATCAGCCTGGGTATCCACCCAGGCTGATCCGACTCTTCGCTAAGCGCTTAAAGGGTAGCTAAGGTGCTATGCTATCTTCATGCGGACGGCGAAGACTCTGATCAGACTGGGCGGATGCCCAGGCTGATCTGAGTCTGCGCTGGGCGCACAACCACATTGTTGGTTTTCTCGCGTCGCGGCTCAATTTTTTTTATCTCGCCTGCGACTAGCAGAAGTGAAACATAGGTATTACTTTTCTGTCTGCATAATCTCAAGTTAAGTTTTTGTTTTTAGCTCTGCTTTGTGACAATGTACAGACAGACAAAACACCCCTTTCCGCAGAATTCTTGTTGAAAATAGGAAATACATGTAGGACTGCATTTTCATATTATGAAGAGAAACTAAAGGTGATTTTGAAAAAGTTTTTTGTCTTATAGGATTTCATAAAAAAGATCAGTGTAATCTGGGTGTTTACTGTTTGCTCAGTCATTTATGTTCTAATAAACAGATGAATAGATATCTTTTCAGGGGAAGCAACTCTGCCATTTTCATTTTTCATTCTTTCTCAGTATGGGATCAAATCTTGAAGGAAACAAGTCGCTCCTGGAGAAGACTTTTCTCATCTAGGAGAAAATTATTTCTTTAAGAGTAGATCCTTTTTTGAACGGGTTTCGTTGTCCAGGGGCCATATTCATAATGCAACTTAAGTGGTTTCTATGCTGTTGCTAAGGCCAAATATCTATAAAGGAGATTCCCTACAACTAAGAAATTTGCTCTGGAGGGTAAGACTGTTCCTCCAAAGCAAATTTCATAGTTGAAGGGAATCTCCTTCAAAGAAATTTAGCCTTAGCAACAGCATAGCAACCACTTAAGTCATTTTATGAATACGGCCCCAGGGAAGCAAACAGGAAGTCACAAAAGTTGTCTTCCTTTGAAAAATGGTTGAAAAACACAGATGTGTAGCCAGTCACCTTAAGATGTAAGAATTATCCAGTTACTTTTCTTCTTGTATATAACTGTAGATGAACTCAAGGAAATGTCAAAGAAGATATCAGAAGCAAACACCTCCAAATGTGAGACATTGGCTAAGCTGGATGAGATACATAGTAATGAAGTTAATAAAGAGGTGAGTAAATCTGGCCCCAAGGTTATAAAACTTGAGTACATTCTCAAACTCAAAATAAATCACACTGATTGGATGCTTCCGAGCTCATGCTCGGAAACAGCCAATCAGTGTGCTTTATTTTGAGTTTGAGAATATTCTCAAGTTTTATAATCTCGAACCCAGGATATATTCATATTCATATATGTAAAGTGTAGCAAAAAGTAAAACCCGAGAAATGCTCATAACCCATTTCTGTCCAAAGACAGTAAGAATCGCAGTCTTTGACAGGGAATTTTCACTTGATAATTCACTAGTTTGAAATAAGCTGCTGAAGATTTTATTTGCAAGCTTGATCATTGGAGAACTTATAGTTTACCATCTGTCAGAGTAAAATTGAGAACTAATGTATAACATTTCAGTTTTTCAATTTCTGATATGCCGGGCTGCATAGGGCAGTTGGAAGCGCATCCGACTCAAGAGCCAGAGGTCCCAGGTTTGATACCCGGTCTGGCCACATACTTTCGTTTCTCCTTCCACTGATTCTAGAAGGGCAGTTGTCAGTTACTGGCGAAAGTATGTGCTCTTAGTACTGGTTAACCGCTTAGGAGGTCTAAGCCTGCCCAGGAATAGTGTGGTTAGGGTAACTGACCGTCCCGCCATGACCGTAGCTGTTTACCGGGGACGTGAAACAATAAAACAACAACAATTTCTGATTTGATATATGAGAAGTTCTTACTTCGAAACGTTTATCTTCCTTCAGACAGTGGATTAATCAGAGAGGAAAGACTTTGCTCAGAGGGAGCAAATTCATTCGTTGAAGAAGTACACCTTTTGGAGAAGTTATTCACCTATCGTAGAAGCAGATAAAGATAAAGTTTCTCCCTTTTAAAAATTAAAGCCAAACCATAGCATGTGTCCACACTCCTGAACATAAGGAAATAAAATCTGTTGGTTTGGGATATAACTTCAACATTTGCTGGTACCACAAAAATTCCAAAAATTGGAACCTCTCAGAAATTACCATAGTTGTCCTAAATTGAGATAGTTTGATTTCACAATGAAGTGATGTGTAGGAAAAGTACAAATTGAATGACAAACAGTGTAGATCCAGAGCAGACTGCTCCAAAGGAGCAGTCTGAACTCGATCTACACTGTTTGCTAACAGTGTAGACCCTGATCAGATTTCTCCTGGAGCAGTCTGATCTTGATCTACACTGTTTGCTTGGCCCTGTCAATCTCAATACTTAGAATTTTATGGTATTTACAGTTTCAAATAAAGCGACTGGAACAAGAAAAGGAGAATTTAGGCAAACAGATTGACTGGCTCAATAAAGAGGTGAATGACAAAACCAAAGAACTCATGACAGTAAGACGAGAAAAGGTAAGTGATTTTACACTAAAAGTGCCAAAAATGAAAATACACATATTGCTCTTATAGGGAAGAAACCAAAGAATTAACCTCATTTTTTCACCCTTTTGCATTTTTAGCTCACCTGGACGAAGTTCAGGAATAGTTGTTGTACTATCCCCGGCGTCGGCGTTAGCGCCGGCGTAAGCAAAATGTTAGAGTTTTACATTAAAGTTTTTTATGTGATGGGCAAGGCGAGCTATCCTGGCCTTGTGACAGGTCTTGTTCAGATGCTTCTGATTTATGGCTGGTTCGTGCTCATCAATGAGGCTACAGGGTTTCAATGGAGTTCTTAGCAAAAGAATAATGAAAAAAAAATCTAAAACAGGTTTAAGAAACCAATTCATGGAGTATATTAAGAGTTCTTGATAAGGATAATATAAATTTGGCTATAGTATAAGATGAAGCTTTGGGATCTCCTCAGAAACAACCCCAAAATCCTAGATCAGTCTTCCAAGTTGGTTTTAAGTTTTTGAATGGTTGTGGCAAAAATACCAGCCTACCTTACTGCTTCCTATTACACAAGACTGATTTTAATAGGTATTTGGGATCATTCCGGAGAAGTAATAACTCTGTTTTGTAGCCCTCACAAGTATGAGATTAAAAAGCTTTTAGTCCTTCAAACGTAAGTTATGGACTGTCACCATAACTGACTCACCATGGCATGTCTAACGCCATGGCATATCAAAGAGCAGACACAGCATTTTGTATTGGAAATAAGTAAAACAATCTTTGGCAGTCCTAAGATACTGTCTTTATCAAGAGTTGAGATATTATCACAATGTTTGGTATATTGCAGTCTACAAAAGTAATGGAGATACAGTCTAAGCTTGATGAGAAGTCAGATGAGTGTGCAATGTTACAAGACTCGGTGGAATCACTGAAGAAAACCAACACAGACCAGGCCACAAAGATTGACAGCTTTATTCAGAGAATCAAAGATGTAAGGATTTCTGATATTTTGCTGTGTATAAATATATAGAAAACATGTATATTTGGAGGAAAATATGTGAGCAAATGTTGTAGGCTCTGATTGAGCAAAGATTTTGGCTGTGCTGGGAGCACTACAAAGTAGGGATCTGATCAAGATCTTCATTGTTAATCATGTAGATAACAGTTTTGAAAACATATCATTACAGCCACACACACTTGCTGTCAACTGGCTTGGGGGGTTTCCCATGTGACATTACTTTTTTAAACTAAATTTCATTGAATTTTTGCAAATTAGGTCTGCAGTATTTGGTGCTGTCATTTAATCGTTGTATGGATCTGAGGACCAGAGACGTTTTTACGCCAAACATTCATGATGATAAACTTTATGCAGACGTTAATGACGTCATATAAATTAGCAGAGAGGTGGCAACATCCATGTGCAAATTGATGTATCGTAATGACTAACAGCAATATTTTATTACCTACATGTAGATAGGCAAGAAGAAAGTTTGTTGGATTATAAAATGAAACAATTATTGACTGTTGAGGCATTAGACATTAAGAGATGTCAACCAGAGAATACCAATATTGACCTTCGCTGTCACGTCGGTCGGTATTGGTATTCTCTGGTTGACATCACATCATGTCCAATGCCTCAACAGTCAATAATTGTAGAATATAATACATGCAGTGGTGTAATCAATATGTCCTGATGGTGTCACTAAGATAATTTCAGCACATGTATTTGTGCAGTCCGATCACATCCTCTTCTTGCATCAACACTCTGTTAATAGTCCTAAGTAATAAATATAGCAAACAGTATGCCTCTGATCAGCCTTTAACCTTTCAGTCCTTTTTAGCCTGTTTTATAAAGCAGCTTTTCTCAGTAATAACATTATATATTTACATTTGCCACTGACTTCCCATAGGTAACCTTTTAGAGCAACTGGCTTCATACACTCATGAACGACAATTGATCACGTGACATTGTCGTCAAGCGACGTCTCAGGTAAACAAACAGCCTGATTGGTCCACATAACGTTTGATTCACGCCACGTTACGGCGACAGCTGTATAATATAATGGCCAAACATGTAGTTACTATTTTTTCTTCAACACATATTTTGCATATTCTACACTAAGTTACTACGAAAACAGCACAGGAAGGGCCTAAAAATAAAGTGTAAATATAAGAATAAAAATTTGATTTTTCAGCAATCATTGCGTGAAGAAGCCAGTGGTTGTTTCTGAAATTCTACTAAAAGCGCTTTGGGCTTCACAAAGTTTATGCTGTGCCCTCTGGCTTCATCACATGTTGAAGGCTAAAAAATTAAATTTCATATCTTAAATTTAAAAAAAATGGGGCTTGTTCTGTTGTAGATTCAGGATAGTAACAGCCAATCAGAGGAACAGTTTAGACAGGAAATACAGGCCAGAGCTAGACTAGCAGAACTCTATAAGGTATGTGATATACACATTTATTATATACCTATTAATGATACACCCTTTCAGCTGCCTGTTTTTTGACCATCTGATACAGAACGTGGTATCAAACTGACGTTTTCTGAATCCGTATCACTATCCTTTAAAACGAGGCTATGTCTGAGTTCCAGCTTCAGGCGCGTCATTTTTTAAAGTGCATCGCGGAAACGAGAACCAGAGAAACGTGACTAGTGACGTAACGTCAACAAACACGTCAAAAAATGGCGCGCCTCGGAAGTGTTTTTCTTACGACTAGCTACATACCTCTGTTGCACAGGTTTGAATCCGGGTCTAGCAAGTATGAATGGTTGGCTGTTCTCTAAGGTATATAATAAACAAATTATTATAATTGTAACTTGACCTGGCGTACTGTATCACGTTTCATGGATGAACTCATACCAGCGGATCACCCTCGACACAAGCGTATCGGGTGATCCGATGGTATGAGCTCATCAACTCGACGTGATACAGCACGCCAGATCAAGTTACTATTATAATAATGTGTATTTACTAGCAGCTTACTCTGTATGTGTAAAAGTTGCAGGCTGATTGAATTTAAGGAGAATGGGTACTCTTTCGGGGGAAGCAACTTTGTCAATTTCTTTTTTGCCTCTTCTCAGTTGGGGTCAGCTCTTAAGGGAAAGAATTTGCTCTACTGTGGAAAAGCTATGTCATTCAGGGAAAAAAGTAGGAAGTTACGAAAGTTGTCTGCTGTTGTCAAAATGTGGAAAACATGGAGATGTTCTGATACACCTGAAGAAACAAGACATTTCTTTTGTATAGATATTGGCTAATTTCCATTGGTGACTTATGTCTATTCTTTTCTCTCCGTAACTGATAGTGTTTTCCTGCAAAGTGACTTTCAATACTGGCTTTACATTTTATTTGTAATGAAAATAGTCAGACTTTTGTAACTCAATGCTTCTAACGTTGCTTTTATAAGATATGACAGCTATTCCTAATTTTTTGTTAATATGCAAGTAAAAATGTGGAAACGCTATGCCTAATAGTTGCCTGAAAAGCTGGTGATATGAAATTGGAAAATGGCTTACTCAAATGCTTGCTGCATTTTTCAAACAGAAATCAGTGGAAGAGGCTGAAAACAAGGCCGTGGAGTTGACTGGTGCTGTCACAGAGTTACAGAAACTACTGAGAGATGCTGCCAAAGGTAGGTAACTCTTGATGGCTCTGTAGATTTGTTCAGAAGAGACTGTCAGTGCTATAATACACATGTATGATTCACTATCTAATTTCACCAGTCAGTGATCAGTCTGCTAAGAAACTCAAATATCTTTGTTTCTTTAGGCATGCTTTATACACCGTTTCCATGGTATGCCTTGTACATATTTGAAAATGTTTAAGTTCAAAAATGCTTTACATGTAGTTAAGGGGTTGGGAAGGGGGGGGGGCTTGCATTTTAAATCTTTTCAAGTAATTTATGATACACTTTCAGATAAATAGCAAATAAGATTTACTTTTACTGTACACATGACTAATGATCCTACCTCACACAACACCACTCATTTATGAAGGGAGATAATCCTCTGATGAGTTTAATTTGTTTTACAGCTCACACAGACATGGAGAATGAGAAAGATCAAGAAGCCAACAAATTGAGAGATGAGATCTCTAACAGAGGTATGAGCTTTACTACTGGCGACAACTTTTACAATATTGATCTTGTCTGTGGCCAAAAGGTGGGAATCTGTAGAGTTATTATGGTCATGTAACATTTTTTGAGAGCCGGGCTGCATAGTGCAGTTGGTAATGTGCCTGACTCAAAGGCCAGAGGTCCCGCATTCTATACCTGGTCCGGCCACTTACTTTTGTTTCTCCTTCTGCTGATTCAAGAAGGGCATTTGTCAGTTACTGGCGAAAGTATGTCCTCTGAGTACTGGTTAACCCGTTAGGAGGCTTAAGCCTGCCGAAGAATAGTGTGCTTTGGTTAACTGACAGTCCCGACATGACCATAGCTGTTTACCATGGGCATAAAGCAACGAAACAACAACAACAACATTATTGAGACAAAATCTTTATTCAGAAAATGTAGATTTAATGAAGAAATATATGGCATGCTATACTATAATTGATTAAAAGCACTATACAGATGATACATATCTGTCGAATAATAAACATTACTGATAGCTTAAGTACAACACAGAATTCAAGAAAAACAGTAAAATCTCAGAGAACAGTGGTTGACATGTGCAGGCTAGAGTAAAGATCTAGGTTTTAGACTGTTTGCTATTCTGTTGATATTTTCATATGCAATCTATAGGATGTGGATATCGGTGGAAAAGTAAGGAAGGAATTTGCTCCTATATAGGGGCTTTGTCCTCCAGGGAAATAAACGGGAAGTCACAAAAGTTGTTTTCCTTTGAAAAAGTGGTGAGAACACAAGATGATATACCTATTTAACATAAATTGATTTACTTTACAGAAGAGAAGATACAGAGTTTGGAACAGGAACTTGCCAATGCTAATGATCTTCTCTCAGTCATGAAATCTCAAGGTAACTATGTAAGAAAATAGCTGGTAAAGTTCAGACAAGGGTCTATGGCTGTATGCTGTGATACATGTAAAGAGTGGCTGTGTGAGATGTGAAGGAACTATTCCAAAATCATAGCGGTTTTGCCACATGTTAGTGCTGATTATATTTCCTAGTGTCTTTTAGGTCATGGAGTCCACTCACGTTAACTTGAAAATTGAGTTTCATTTAACCGCCAACTTTGATCTCAAATCTGAAGAAGTGCAGCCCGTGAAGTTCCACACTTTCTGCTTAAAGTGAGAAGGAGTTGGCTGTATGTTAACACTTTGCCCTTTACTATTATAGTTTGTGAGATACTAAAATTAATTAAAAATAATTACAAAATGAACATAAACTGTGTTTCTTTCAGCTTTCAGTTTGATTCATTTATCAATCTATTCACATTAATCTTTCTTGCATATTAATCAGACCATAGAATCAGGTTATTGTTAAATACTTTTGTTAACTTTTTTTTAGTACCTGTTGCAGAAAAATGATACAATGCAACCTACCACCATTTGTCTTCCATGGGAAAGCATGCCACTGGCTGTTATAAAGAGAGGGCTGGAATAAAGCAGTCAGGGTCCGGGTGTTCAAAACTAACAACGTCATTAGTTAATGATGCATTAAAATTTCAGATGTAGTATATGCAGAAACACTGCCATTTTTGTCGAAAAAAAGTGCACTGCAAAAACTCTTCACAATTTTTGCAGCAATAATACATGTAGTTTTTGTTGAAAATATGTGAGATGCTTTTGAAGCTCCTCAGAATTTTTCAACAAAAAACTCGACTGATGGCTTCATTAAGCTAAGTATGCATTGAACAATGATTGAACAATTGGGCTCTGATATATTATAAGACTGCACTTTTGGAAATCAAAAAAAAAAACTGGCTGTTACAGGGAGACAGCTATAGCTAACAGATGACAACATGGAGTCTGTGATTTTCGGTTTTCATATTATTACTTAGGCAGACATGTATCTTCAATATCAAAATACCAAAATTTCACCAATTTTAATACTCTCATAAATTTTCCAAATCTTGATGGCATAGATATTTGGTTTTGGACTGCATCACCGTGGAAGTAGAGTTCTAAATAAATTTAAGTTAAAAAATAGGATAAATAAGATGAATATCACAATTTCTGTCTTTTAAAATTTATTTCAAAGTTTACTGCAAGCCGCCATATTTTCAGGTTTGAGTGAAGGCAAGGTAGAAACCATGTTTCCTACAGCTGCTGCCACCAGTAAAATGTTGAAGTCAGGAATGACCTTGACACAGGTAAAATATAACCTTGACCTTCATTTACTGAATCTGCTACAGGTAATACAGTGAATTGATACAGGTGAAGTGTCAGTCTAAAGTCTCTCTGAGAAGCTTCTGGGGTCGTATTAGTGGTTGCTATGCTGTTGCTTAGGCTGAATTGCTATGAAGGAGATTCCCTACAACTATGAAATTTGCTCTGGAGGAACAGTCTGGAAAAAATACGGCCCAAGATTGCTTTGTTTTCATAAGTTCTTTATTTTGCACTTTATGTTTTGGAATTATTAGCCTTGAACGTGCAACAAAGTTATTGGCGATAGGATATTTCTATTGTATTGTTTATTGGTCAACTGTATCGAAGGGACTTAAATTCTTGAGCCAGTAGATTTAAAAATATTAACAAAAATAAAACTCTTGTGAATATCAAAATGAATGGGTAAGCTTCCAGTGGAAGTATCTCTGCCAGTTTAGTTTTTGCCTTTTTTCTCAATGAATGTCAACAACTCTGAAAGGAAAGAATTTGCTATTCCAGGAGTAAATTCTAACCTTTAATAGTAGTCACCTATTTTGAAGGGTTTTGTCATCAACAGAAGCAAACAGTAAGTCACAGAATTCGTTTCCCTTTGTAAAAATGGCAGAAAAAACCATAAAGGTGAATCCATACACTTGAGGAAATTTACAGCATTGAAGATTATTGGGTTTGCAGGGTTTTAGTTAAGAGGAGACCAAAATGGCTGTCACAGGCAATGATATTCTGACCACCTGGCAAGCTGTGATAATTTAGCCGCCTCAAACTGAGTTTTTGCTCATTAAAATATTCCATCATGAAAATTTTGGGTTTTATCTTCATATATGTTATAGTAGGTATGTGTGACTATTTCAGATCTACAATGAGTATGTTCAGGCAACAGACTCTCTCGAATTGGAGAAAGTGGAGAATCAAAGACTCAACAACTATCTTGATCAAATCCTACAGGTCTGTAGTCTGAGTAGATGGATACTAATACTGCTTGTTGGTCCCTTTAGTTTCTTTTGTGATTTTATCATACACTTTCTGGATCTAAGTTGAAACAGCAGCTGCTTGTGTAGTATATCCTATAAGAAATTACAGTATTGCTAGGTGGATGTCTTGTGGTTTTATGGTACTTTCAACAGTGTTTAAGTTATAAGGAGCCAATGGAAAGGTGATAGTGAAAGGCTGTGTTCAGTGGAACACCATCTGTGGTTGAAAAAAATTCTGCGTCAGGTAGGATTTGAACCTGGATTGCTAGCTTAAAATAACAGTATTGTTGGACTTCCAGCTATATTCAAGCAATAGAAAAAAAAGGAAAACAATCCTTATGAATAAATAAAGTGGTCATTGTTTCAATTATACATTTATATTACATGTATATTCTAATCAGGTGATAGATGATAGATGTAAATATTGTCTGCAATATGTCAGTGTATATTAATGGTATATATGCACTTTAAATACTGATTTCTCACATATGCTAAAACATGGGAAAATATTAAAGCTTGCCTGCAAACAAAAGCGCTCCAAAACAACACCCATAAAACAAAGAAACAACAATTCTGATTCTCTGACGAAGTTTATAGCAAGTCAAAATTGATAATTCTTATGACAGAAAATATTGAACCTCCGAACAAAGGTCACCTGTGAACAACAGCCAACTGTGTACTTTCCCATGCCTGGCCTTAGTTCACAGGTTCTGCTGAAATTTTTAGCTCACCTGGCCCGAAGGGCCATAGTGAGCTATTGTCATACCAATGCGTCCGGCGTGCGTCGTCCGTCAACACCTAAAAACAAATATTCAAACATCTTCTGTAAAACTATTGGTCCCATGGTTCTCAAATTTCACATGGAGCATATCCTGACTCCAGGGTCTCAGAATTGTAAAATTGGGTCAGGTTGAACATCCAAGATGGCCGCCGTTACTAAAAATAGCAAAAACAACAAAATAAACTTCTTCTCCAGAACCACTGGGTATATTTGTCTGAATTTTGGCATGGAACATCAGTGAAACCGTGTTATTCAAAATTGTAAAAATGAAAAAATACTGTAGCGTAGTTTTGTCACAGTGACCTACTTCCTGTTTTACGAGTGTAATTTTGCTCAAATGCCACTGTCAGAAACAACTTATTCAAACAAATTCAAACAACTTCTTCTGTAAAACCACTGAACCCATTGGTCTAAAATTTCACATGGAGTATGACCAGACTGCAGGGTTTCAAAATTGTAAAATTGGGTCAAGTCAAGAATCCAAGATGGCCACCGTTACAAAAAATAGCAAACACAACAAAATCAGCTTCTTCTCCAAAACCGGTTGGTATATTTGGTTGAAAGTTTGCATGGAACATGAATGGGACCTTGGGATTAAAAATTGTGAAAATGAAAAAAATCTATAATGGAATTAGGTCACAGTGACCTACTTTGCGCTTACAAGACCGATTTTGCTCAAATGTCATTATCTCAAGAAAACGCAATCGATTCTGGTCAGATTTGATCAGAAATGGTCCTTGAATGGAATTGTTTCCGTTTTGTGCCAGTTGACTATCCAAGATGGCCACCACGGGGGCCGTTACTAAAAATAGCACAAACATAAAAATGACAATTACTCAAGAACCCTTGAATGGAATTGGACCAATTTTGTGTCAGAATGTTCCTTACATGAAGCCATTTCGATTAATTGCAATTTGGCATTCCAAGATGGCCGCCATCTGCCGTTACTAAAAATAGCACAAACATAAAATGACAATTACTCAGTAACCCTTGAATGGAATTGGACCAATTTTGTGTCAGAATGTTCCTTGCATGAAACCATTTCTCTTTATTGCAATTTCGCATTCCAAGATGGCCGCCATCTGCCGTTACTAAAAATAGTTCAAAACATGAAAATTACAATATCTCAGTAACCGCTGAATGGATTTCCACGAAATTTGTGTCAAAATGATTCTTGCATTGAGATGTTTTAAAAGTAACTAACTATAGATCTGTCATGTTGGCCACTGTTACTTAAAAATAGAAAAATGTGAAAATTAGAAAATCCCAATGGAATTGGACTAATTTTCTATCAGAATGGTCCCTTCATTAAGCTTTTTCGATTTTTTTGCATTTTGGCATGCCAAGATGGCCGCCATCTGCCGTTACTAAAAATAGCACAAAACATGAAAATGACAATATCTCAGAAACAGCTGAATGGATTTTGATGAAATTTGTGTCAAAATGCTTCTTACATTGAGATGTTTCAGAAATAACTAACTGTAGACCAGTCATGTTGGCCACTGTTACTAAAAATAAAAAAATGTGAAAATTAGAAAATCTCAATGGAATTGGACTAATTTTCTATCAGAATGGTCCTTTCATTAAGCTTTTTCGATTGTTTGCAATTTGGCATTCCAAGATGGCCGCCATCTGCCATTACTAAAAATATCACAGAACATGAAAATGACAATATTTCATTAACCGCTGAATCGATTTAGACGAAATTTGTGGCACACTGATTCTTGCTTTGAGTCCTTTAAAAAATTAACAAATATAGACCCGTCAAGTTGGCCTCTGTTACTTAAAATAGCAAAATATAAAAATTAGAAAATTACAATGGAGCTGGACCAATTGTGTGTCAAAATGGTCCTTGCATGAAAGCTTTTCCATTTTTTCGCATTTTGGCATTCCAAGATGGCCGCCATCTGCAGTTACTAAAAATAGCACAAAACATGAAACTGACAACATCTCAGTAACCCCTGAATGAATTTTGATGAAATTTGTGGCAAAATGATTCTTGTATTGAGATGTTTCAAAAGTAAATATATAAAGACCAGACAAGTTGGCCTCTGTTACTAAAAGTAGCAAAATGTGAAAATGAGAAAATCTCATTTCAATTGGACCAATTTTGTATCAGAATGGTCTCGTTGCACAAAAGCCAGGTGAGCGATATCAGGCCATTTGGGCCTCTTGTTTAAGATGCAGTATGCCTGAAAAGTTATGTGGAAAGAAATGTTATTCTTAGGTGTAACATTTTAAATGCCTTCCACATAAACTATGGAAATGATAGGTTGCATGCAGGATTTTATTTCAGGCATTTAATGCAATAATTATTTGTCCAGCGCATAAGACTGCCTAATTTGGAGTTTGAAGCCTCATTAGTTTTCTGCATCAGCTGGACCTCTCAGATTTGTCACGTTTAATGTGGAATATTTCCTGTTTATTTAGGAAATTGAAGAGAAAGCGCCAATTTTAAAGAAACAACGGGAAGATTATGAACAAGCCCTGAAGAGTATAGACCAGATGACTAAACAACTAGACGCAGCTATGGTGGTAAGTGATTACTGCAGTTAATACCATAAATACCTATTGTGCTTACGTATTTGGATACCAAAAGTCATTAATTTTCCATTTGCCCCAAATGGAAAATTAATGCCTTTTTAGGTGAACCAATATTTAAGCACATTAGGATATCATGTCAGGTGGCACAGCTAAAATGATAAAGAGTTGTGGAGACAACTTTTTATGCCCCCGCCATCTGCATGGCCGGGGGCATATAGTGTTCCGGTCATGCGTAGGTGTGTACGTTATGTACATCAGTATGTGATCCTGTTAGACTCAGGTTAACATTTTTGTAACGGGTAGATTTTAGGGTTCCTACTATTGTAGCAACTTGAAATTTTGTATGAGATTATATCTATAAGTACAACAGGAATTTGCAAGAATCAGATCATGATCATCAATACATGTATGTCACGGTTCACTGACTTCAGACTTAGGTGAATTTGCAAGGTTAAGATTTTTGTAAGAGGTAGATTTGAGGGTTCCTAGTATTGTAGCAATTTGAAATTTTGTATAAGGATATTATATCTATGAGTATAACAGGAATATTCAAGAATCATGTCATCATGACCCATTTGTCATGTTCTACTTATGCTTACTGCAATCTTGTGCATAGTTTTATGGAGGTACCCACAGTGGGGGCATCTGTTACTTTGGACACATTTCTAGTTTCACTTCTTGTTAGCTTCCGAGGACGATGAAACCCATCCAACTTGTAGGAAAGAAGCAAATTAGCCGCACACGATAAAACCAACAAAGTGGCATGTGCGCCCAGCAAAGACTCAGATCAACCTGGGCATCTGCCCAGTCTGATCAGAGTCTTCCCTGTCCGCATGGAGCTAGCTTAGACCTTTAGCTACCCTTTAAACACGCAGCGGAGACTGATTAAACTGGGCAGATGCCCAGGCTGATCTGAATCTTGGCTGGGCGCACATGCCACTTTGTTGGTTTTGTTATGTCGCGGCTCAAATTCTTTTCTTCAAGAAGGGATGCAAACAAGAAAATGATAGAGTTGCTTCCCTTGAAACTACTTATTCAGCCTCAGTTCCAATGATGTCTCACTTGTGTTTATGAATGAAAAATCTCTAGTCTATCCCATAACCTTGTGTGGTCCCTGGAGCATCACAGATGACTTTAACCCCTTTCCACCTAGTCCAGTCTTCAGCTGCCCTAGTTGAGCTAGCAAAGTTCAGCTCTGTCCACTCTTTAATATTGTCTCCCCACCCATCTTTTTCTGACTACCTCTTCTTTTTCCTTTCACTGGGCCTTGCAGACTTTTTATGTTACGCCAAAAATCTTAAACAATAAGGACACATTAAACACCTACCATGATTTTTTCTAACATTTTGACAAGTTGATATTACTACCCAAAAATAAATTTTAAAAAGATTTTAAATGAAAATGTAGACTCTGATTAGACTGCTTTGAAGATGTATTCTAACCGAGATCTGCTCTGTTTCTCAGATTTTCCTATACATATGTTAACTCTTAAATCCCCAGTGACAAAATTTGCAAACAGTGTAGATCCTGATGAGGCACCTATGATGAGCTGCCTCATCTGGATCTACACTGTTTGCCCTCTAGTCTTTGAATTCTCAATAAGAAATGTCTTGGACAAGGAATTTTTTTAATTTTTGCAGACGTAAATTTTGTCATCTGCTTTTTGGTACATAAAGAGTTAAGGTATGATAAACCAGCATGTTTACCGCCATTTTAATAAAAGGGAACTTCAACTTTTGCTTCCTTGGAGGACAGAACCCTTCAGGAAAGGGGTCTACTCTTAAAGGAAATTGCTGAGTCGCTTCCACTGAAAGTGTATCTTTTCACCTGAAGGTAATATGTTTACAATATTTGTGAACAGGATGGTCAGACTTTGCGAGCAGAAGCAGACGATAAACACAGGAAATGGTGTTATGTTCAGAAGGAAAATGCAAAACATCAACAAGCCATACAAGATCTGTCCAATCAGGTGATCTGTCTTTTTAATCATTTTATTTTGTACAAAGTAGCAAAGTTCTTTTTATCAGATGACGTAGCTATTATTCAGTGGATAAGGTTGTGTCATAAAAATGGTATGACGACATTGGTAATAACACTTTGGGGCGTACACATCATGTCATAGACAACGTCCATATCAGCAATGTGTTTTCTTAATGAAACATGTTTCAGTTTGAGGGGGTTAAAATCCCATTTGAAAGGTTCATATGATAAACAGAATCTTACACTCATGGTCATTTCATATGAAATTTGCGAAACTCGTCAAAGGCTCATTTCATAAATTTCATATGAAATGACCACTCGTGTAAGATCCTCTATAAACAGAAATGACTGTGATTCTTGATCAGTATCTAGTCAACAAAGACATCATATTGTTAATAGGTCACCATGACCTGTATTTTTGATCAAGGGATTGTGCCTGATGTCTGCCAGCACTAAATAATTTGCATCTTACCTAAGATAATGAGTTAGTCTGGTAATAGGAATGACCTCATACTATTTATAGATCAATGTGACCTATTATTCATGGTTCAGTCATTTTTCCTTTTATTCCCAACAATGTTTTATAGTTTGTATCATACTGTAGAAATTGGGTGTAGAAAGATTTCTTGTTCGAAAAATATAAGACTGTAAAACTTTCCTATTGTACATTTGTGTTTTGCTTGTTATTGTAGATCCGTTATTTGTTGAAAGAAATGGAAGAAATAAGAGGAGGGCGTGTTGTGAGAGATGGAAGTGATGAAGAGGTGTCCTCAAGTGAAGTCAGTAGCACTAACAGGGTGATATCAGATAGGCTAGTCACTTTTAGGTAGGTGGGGTATTTATTTAGAGATATCAAAAATATTAAGTGTGGGAAGGGGGATGATTTCCAGAGAATTCAGTGATTAAGAGGTTGGCTGGCAAAAACTATCTTATTTGTCAGTAATATGCTTCATTGCAAGGAAAGGTGTGCTACAAATTGTGCTGTCAGCCAAATTAAAGATCAGCGTAATCTTCTTCACAAAGTGAGAAGAGTTTTCATTTTGCTTGACAGTCATTAGGAGGTCTGTATATTGTTCATGCATAGCAAGAAGGCTGAGGCTGAGACAGATGTAGATTATTGTCAGAATGTCACTCAAATGTCACCTGATAGTGTATAACTGACCAAAGTAACGACAACTTAGGTTGTGACATAGTCCCACAAACAAAATTGCATGTATCCAATGTCCCAGAATAAGTCCTTGATTTACCTTACAGTTACTAAAGGGATGTATACCTGTTTGAAATAGGTGTTGCTGCAGGAACGGTGAATTGGTCTGGATCTTACATCTACATGTTAGCACATGCCGTTGTTACGCAGAAGGTTTTACACTCGGTCGACACGGGTGTAGAGCCTTATGCGTCGCCAGGACGGCAGAGGGTGACTTCCGGTTAAAGGGTTATCTACCAGTGTATTACACTAACAAGGAAACTCTAACAACGTTAGAAGTTTTGAAGTTTATATATAATGTAAATTCTACATACAACAATACAATTTACAACCGTCACAATTACAATAATATACAACACATATTAGTTCATGTCGCTGGCCCAAGTAAGGTGTTTGTTTCAAATCTGTAATTGATTTGCGTGCAATGCGCAAATAGATTACTGTCTGACGTCAACACCGTACTCGGCTCAGCGCCATGAACTAAAGGAAAATACAAAGAACAAAAGACGTCAGTTTGAGCTCATACAAAAAAAACCAAGGCCTTATGTTGGTAGACTTCACTTTGTCGTTCCCTGGATCATGTCATGGGCCAGTCCATATATCATGAGGAACACCAACTTATATTAACACGTGCACGATTATATACTGGTCGCTCCCTGGATCGTACCAGAGACCAGTCTAAATATAATATGACACACTTTAGTGGACGAACACTGTCCCACTTTCACCTCTGCAGTAATTACATCGATTTTGCCAATATTTTGTGCTTCCCGCCTCTGCTAGGAATACATGCACAAGGGCGTTGTAACTGCTCTACCCGGGTTGGTATTAACCTGGAGACGTATATCGAATCTCCAGGTGAGACGTGGCTCTAAGCCCTAACAGCTGACTGCCGGACTTGATGTGCCTAAAAATAACGAACTTAAACACTTAATACATTGTAACTACATAATAACAATACGTAAGACTTGGGCCTGTCTTGGAAATACCATACAACGCCCTCGGCGAATGCCGAGCATAACGTGCACACGCCAGCCGTGTTACTAGACACGACTCGCGCTCACGATGTAAAGCTAAAAGTGTGCTTACCACTTCCGCCAATGAAGAAACGTAGATCCTACCACGCATGTGCGTCCAAGGATCTGACGTCAAACATTGTCAAGAAGTATACTGACGTCAACAGGCATTACCATGACATACCCCACATAAAACATGAATAATCTAAACAATGACCTATTTACATTAAATTGATTTACCAAAAATCTTACTCGCATATGTATTAATTCATTTCTTTAAACTAAGCGTAATACCATTTGCCATAGAATATAATAGCTGAATAAGCGTTTCTCACACATTTGGGATCATAACGTTTGATCTGACATCATGACATCAATGATGTTATACCATATGACGCCGTCTAATGAAGGCAAATCAAACGCATGATGACCAAATGCTACCATTATAACTTATGGAAAAAACCCTTAATGCGGTGCATGCTATGGCGTCAATTGACGTCACGAGTATATAAATTAGTTCCATTACAAATCACGTATACGTGAAACTAATATAAAAAGTGCTGACGTCGCAATAACATGAATGCAACTGACGTCACATGAATAATATGAATACAACTGACGTCACTGGACGTCAAATAGACGCACACCATTGCAACCAACATCAGTGATATAAACTATTTCCGTAATTTACAAAACTTCCTAATATTCAAATACCATGCGCAGCATGGTCAGTATAAACAAAATTGGTCGACACATGCACAGCCTGATCACTGTCAACAAAATCAAATCAGTCGACACATATAATCATACCATATCAATCAGAAGTCACATTTTTTCATTCTTAGCCAAACTATTCTAAATAAATATAAAATCTTACCATTCAGGTCTAAACTCAGAATCTGGGCACACAACAATATAACATCCTCAGTATAAGAATTAAACAGCCACGTCTAACTTTTCAATAAAAGATAGGCGTATAAATAGTATGCGTCTCACATTTAAATCATGGGACTCGAATATAAGCGTGCAGGTATTCACATTAAAATCATGCAACACGCTGTCCACAATCAAAAGACTCGTGCAGGTATTCACCTTAAAATCATGCAATACACTGTCCACGAGAGGTATTCACAAACAACCCATGCATAACGTAGTCACAATTTCCGTAAACGTTTTATTACCACAGTTGCCCTCAAAACTGTAGCTCTACTGATTTAAAGGATTAAAATGATTTCGACGACATAGTCCACGATCGGATCCATTTCGTAACAGCCGTAACATACAATTCCTTGTCACACACCTCAGATTAAGGTGAATGGATACACTTTCAGGGAAAGAGATTCATCCATTTTCTTCTTTGCCTCCCTTCTCACTGAGGGTCATATCTTAAAAGGAAACAGTTTGTTCCTAAAGAAGCAGTTTTTCCTTTACTGAGAAGACCTCTTTTTGAAAACGTTTCAGGTTCTAGAAAAGCAAACAGGTTGTCACAAACATTTACTCCTTTTACAAACATGGCAGTGTATTCCTACACCTCAATTTATGAAAATAAGCAGTCACAAAGGTTTCCTTGTTTACACCCTTGAATGCTGTTGTTTTGTTACAGAAATATTGAGGAACTTCAAGAACAGAACCAGAGGTTACTAGTCGTCATCCGAGATCTGAGTGAAAAGGCTGAAAGAGAAGACAAGGAATATACTAATGCTAAGTAAGTTGAAGGTGTAGGGGTTGATGGGACAAGGCAGATTAGTAGGAGTTTGAGGATAAGTCCAAGACAGTTTTTTGCAACTAGCAGAAGCAAGGCATACTGTAATGTGCGTATATATTGGGACACCTAAAAATACTGAATTTTCCATTTGGGACAAATGGAAAATTTATTATTTTAGGTGTCCCAATACTTAAGCACATTAGGGGTAGGTGTACTTTCCTGGTGTTGGCGGCGGCAGCAGCATAAACTTTTTGTTTTTGTTTTTAGCTCTGGTTTGTGACAGTGTGCCAACAGGCAAGTCATTGCAGTCAGCGGAAATTTTGGCTCATATCTTCTCATTAGAAACATCATCTACTGAGTGGTACCAATATATGTTTTTATGACAAAGTATGAAAAATCATTCCCAAATTATCCTTTCTAGAGCACTGGACAAGGGTAGTAGGTCACATTTGTTTATGCAGATTTGGCACAAATCTCCATAATTATCAACAATTACTCACCATTATTTGAGGCTCTGATACTATATTGTAGGACTCGTGAGTTAAAGGAACAGTTAGATCTTGCACAAGAAGAACTGTCTAATCTCAAAGATGCCAGAAATAGACAGGCAGAAATGGTAAGCTTATTGTTTTGTTTAAAATTATCAATACTGAAATTTGTGTTTGATTGTAAATATGACAACAAGAGTTGACAAAATTATCAACTATCAATGTATTGCAGAAGTGTAAAAGGCAGTAGCCGCGACATGAGAAAACCAATAATGTGGTTGTGCGCCCAGCTCAGACTCAGATCAGTCTTGGCATCTGCCCAGTTTGATCAGACTGTTCGTTAAGAGCTCAAAGGATAGCTAAGGGTCTAAGCTACCTCCATGCGGACAGCGAAGACTGATCAGACTGGGAGGATGCCCAGGCTGATCTGAGTCTGCGCTGGTCGCACAACCTGATTGTTGGTTTTGTCGTGTCGCGGCTCATATCATGATTGGAAAGTGGCAATGTCAACAGTATTTGTAATAGTATTTTCAGTTTTGCAATACCATCAGTAGTTCCATTAATGTCTACTTATTGTATTTGACTATGAAAGTAAGAGGTGAAATAAACTAGTCAAACCATGGATACTGTTGTACATTTCTGGTGATACTTGTCCATTATATGACCCTTGAGTGTATGCTGTTAGCATACTGTAAAACACTAACATTTGGCGGTTGCTGAATTTTGGTGATATGGACCAAGAAGGCATAGAGCACTAAAATATAAGTCTGCCAGTATCTGGTTTTCAATATGTTTACATACACACAGAATAATAGTGGCTCAGATAAAAAGGAGTACATATTGTGTATTGAGATATTTTCTATACTGTTCCATTAAACTACAGTCGAATCTCGGTAGTTCGAACGCCGATTTTTCGAAACTACTGGATTTTTCGAAGTTGAATCACAGTCCCGATCGTAGGCCCATTAATTCTATGCAAAAACACCTCCGCAAATTCGAATTTCGATAATTCGAAAAATCGGATTTTTCGAAAGAAAAATTAGGTCCCGATGGAGTGAAATCCATTAAAAATACTCCCCTTTTATTCGAAATCAAAATTCATGCTCCAATTTCCTGCCAAAAAATAACACCCTTTTTGTCTTGATGAGATAAATATTAACAGCCTCAGGCTATCACTGCCACCTGCACAGGTAATTATCGCTAAGTTTTGATGGCTAAGTCATTAATTACTGTTGAGCAAAAGGTGTCTGTCTAATTGCGTAATTGTCGAGGATTATCTTGTTTGAAGTTTGTAAATTTAAAGGCCAAATGTGATGGCCTTTGTAACCAGCAAAGGATCGGACTAGCATGCGCATCCGAACTTAGGTTTCGTTAGTCGGTGATCGTACGGGTTTGCGCACGGATCATAAGGTTTGCACACGGCACTTAATAGTTTCCAGCTACACTGCGCAGACTGAGAGGCTGGTTTGAGTATTCGTTCCCAAATATATAAATAACTCCGAATGACTGAGGAACCTTTCCTGTGACACGGCTCAGATGACCAGTTGAGTGTTTTTTTCTGAAAACGAAAGTAGCCCAGTACCCGGAAACATAAACGGAAAGTGAAAGTACAGTAATGTCCGAGGCGTTGAGCGGCTAGCCTGTTTCCGTTCAGTCTGGCCTTGATCTTTGCCAGCGCTGCATTGTCATAAACAATTGATTTGCAGAGCTGGGAAATGGTCCGCAGCTGTGCGGCTTTCGACATGTACATGTGCCAAATATGAGGGGTGTCTCGCGATATTAAATGATCGTGGATATTTTGGATGTTTCAAGTATGTAATGTTGATTATTCTACGTTCTGATTTTGTTTTCACTGATTTGTAAATCCATGAACGTCAGTAAGCATAGAGAAATAAAATACGGGACTGCCTGAAAACTGCCGTAATAACGAATTCCGAAAATGTGCGGAAATGAACGGGAAAGGCCGAATTCGAAAATTCGAACTACGGATAATTCGAATAAAATAGTGAGGTCCCTGAAAGTTCGAATTATCGAGGTTTGACTGTATACAAGATGGCATTCCTTTTGAATTGCCTCAATTAGGGGATTCTAATAGATGCCACATGAGGTGATTCTAACAGATACTACAGTGTATAGTTGGAGAAGTAAGAAAAATTGTTAAGTTTTACATAAAATTTTCTTTATTTTCTGGAGACAAGGCATATCAGGAACGCCAAAATTAATCTTCCCCGATATTTCATTTTCAGTACACGGCGAGATTTTGATACTGCAGATATTAAGTGTTTTACAGTAATTGGGCATTATCAGAAGTACGAGTTTAATGAAATTCACATGTATGTTCAACAAGCAGATAGTTACAATATTGCAATGCATCCCTAGTTTGACCAGAGTCTTTGCTCTTTTCTCACATCATGTGAACCATGACACGACAAAACCAGCAGTGAGGTTGTGCACCCAGCGCAGACTCAGATCAGCCTGGGCATCCGCCCAGTCTGATCAGAGTCTTCCCTGTCCGCATGGAGGTAGCTTAGACCCTTAGCTACCCTTTTAGCACTTAGTGAAGAGTCTGATCAAACTGGGCAGCTGCTCAGGCTGATCTGAGTCCTCGCTGGGCGCACTACAACGTTGATTTTCTCATGTCACGGCTCATGTATGTACCATGAAAAAATTACAGACTCAAAACATAGGCTCTTCAGAGCTCTAGATAAGAGGGACTATTTGGTGATAATTAGGGATAATTTTTGTTAATTCTGCATAAAAACATACGTTGTGACCCCTCATCTGAACCGTCTCGACGAGACGGTTCAGATGAGTGGTCACAACGTATGGTTTCAATGAGAAATAAGAAAAATTATCCTTAATTATCATCAAATACTCCCTCTTATCTAGAGCTCTGCTCTTGCTAGACTGCAGAGATTCAAAGACTGAACCAGGCTTCTCTGCTCACAGATATATTATGCCACCTTTTTGCATGATACAGCTTGTTTCTTGTATGTTCCAGGTGGAGTCTATAGTGAGACAAAGAGATATGTACAGAGTATTGCTACAGCAAGCCGGTCCTCAGGTAAGAGACAATGATAGGGCTGTTTGCTTCAATATAGAAGTGTTAACCAGGCCCGGTTGTTTTAATACTTGAGTACATTCTCAAACTCAAAATAAAGCACATTGATTGGCTGCTTCCGAGCACATGCTCGGAAGCAGCCAATCAGTGTGCTTTATTTTGAGTTTGAGATTATACTCAAGTTTTATAACCTCGGACCCAGGACTGACAGAGCTGCCCAGTTTAAGCCCCCCCCCCCTCCCATCCAGCGCTCCCTACTCTCTCCCTCTGATCTTGATATTTTACTGACAATTCCAATTCCAAAGCGGTATTTATGTTGTGGTTCCTCTTTGTTACCTGTACTTGTTCTTATGTCCAGTTGTCTGTGATCTTCTAGCAATATGATCACCTGTATTGCTGCCCTTTTGCCTCCTGTTTTGTGTTGTAAGTTAATATTGAAAATAAGTAACATTAGACGTTACTGTTACTTACTGCGGTTGGCCATGCTGGTGCTTTTGATCACCTATTGTGTGAGTGGAGATTTCAGTTGGTCAGGAGTAGCTGAATAATCACTTGTCTGGTTTACAATGCTTGTCTTTCGTGAGCTGTTGTCAGTTTATTTATATGACCCGTGATACGACAAAACCAACAAAGGGGCATGTGTGCCCAGCGAAGACTTATATCAGCCTTGGCATTGTCCCAGCCTGATCGGAGTCTTCGCTGTTGGCATGGATGTAGCTTGAGATGCTTAGCAACTCTTTAAGCACACAGCAAAGACTCTGATCAGACTGGGCAGTTGCCCAAGCTGATCTGAATCTTTGCTAGGAGCACATGCAACTTTAATGGTTTTGTCGAGTCGCGGCTCATATACTACTATGCCTTTTGGCAGGATGTGGAATCTAATTGTATTAATCCTGATCATTGCCTACCTTTTTCTCCAGTATACATGAGTATTCAATTAAAATTCTAGTATGCTTCTGCTAGTTTGTTTTCATAAAAATAAGCTATGGAGTGCTTCACTGAGGCAGTAACTTAGTCTATTCTACTAGCCTTGGGAGGTCATTTCAGCACCACAGATAGCTCTGTAACAACCTCTTTCTTCATGGAGTTTTTAAACTATGCTAAAGTTCTGAATTGAAGCTATCTGAATGCTGTCAAAATGGCACTTTTTAGTGGTACCTTAATGTACTTAAATATTTGAACACCTAAAAATCATTAATTTTCCATTTGGGACAAATGGGAAATTAATGTTTTCCATTTGGGACAAATGGAAAATTAATGGTTTTAGGTGTCCCAATACTTAAGCACATTATGTTATGTGTTTATAAGTGATATAATAATGTGTGTTTATCTTCATTCATGGAAAAAAAACCCTGTCATGTTTGTTTATTACAGGTCCCCTCCTCGCTGAGTATGACCTCACCTGCCAAAAGTCCTGGGGTCTCACTTTTGAAGAGCCCAGACAACAAGAAGTTTGAGGAGACTAGTCAGGCGTTGAAACAGTTACAGGCAGATTTTACCTCATATAAGAAAGAGAAGTTAGAGAATGAAAAGTAAGTACAACTGGAATGTAGCAATACAGGGATCATATATATTTTTCACGCATTTACATTTGTAGGGTCGACTGTAAGTTGTTCAAACACTAGGCTGATCTCTTTATTTGTCTAGTTCCAAAGAAGTTCAGACGACTTCCTAAGGACTCGGCAAGTATGAAGGCAAAGAAACAGATATGTATGATAGATGAGATGATCTTGCATTTTATAGGATGACGTTTTTGAAATATTCATCAAAAATGCCTGGAAAATCAGAAAAATTGGCGTTCATAGTACTTGTGTGTCATGACATCATAGTGTGTAAAATGGAATAGCATTGAAACCAGGGTGGCAACATTACCTCAGAGTCAGTTAACCTTTAATGAAGTTTGGGCCTGGAATGTGAATAAACAATCAGAAAATCATGTTTGAACAGCACAAAAACATTGATTTTATTCCATTTTAACATGGCCTTGAACAGCTATATAGGTAGCTGTGTAAGAATAAGTGTTATTATGTTCTTTTGGACTGATTCCAGTGTAACCAGTGACTTATGAATATAAAGAGTGTATTATAGTAAGTAATTGTTTGAGATACCTATCTGTCAATATATTTAGAGTCTATGAACACGAAACTCTCTCTTGTGAGCTCACTCCATTTGTTAGGTGGCGTAAAAGGAAAAGGTAGCATTGCAGCAAAACGCTTCAGTGTTATTCCTTTTTATCATATGACGTCGCATCTGTGAGTGTAATAAAGCCATGCATTAAAAACGATAATCCACTGGTGGATTAAATATACGAATTACGTCGTAACGTTATGCATTGACGTCCATAAAACGTCACGTTTTCTAATGGCGAAATCGTGACGTTTTAGTGCAAAATTTGCTAATAAAATGCGATTTTAGTGTCATATGATAAATAGAGTCTTGCATTCGTGCTCCTGTATTATTGAATTTATTAAACTTGTTGATGAAAACGATAAGATGCTCGGCGGAGCCTCACATCTTATCCATTTCCCTAACTCGTTTAATAAATTCAATAATACAGGAGCACTCATGTAAGATCCTCTATTTATTTCCAGGATTTTAAATGAACAGCTTGACAAAAGTAGACAAGACTTGGCTGACATGAGAGTGCAGAATGCTAAATTGGCTTCTCAGGTAATATATCACATAACAGAGCTCTAGATAAGAGGGAGTATTAGATGATAGTTTTTCTTATTTCTCATCGAAACCATATGTTGTGACCCCTCATCTGAACCGTCTCGTCGAGACGGTTCAGATGAGGGGTCACAGCATATGTTTTTATGCAGAATTAACAAAAATTATCACCAATTACTCCTTCTTATCTAGAGCTCTGCATAATATATCACATAATATTTACATTTTTGGTGTATTTGCTGAAAAGCCCTGTAGTAAACCATTGGAACATAATATAGTTAACATTCCAATGATAACATTGAGCAACGCAATGTCACATTTCTTTAAATGACGTCAAAATAAAAACCATAGCTCTCTACAATCTGATTTGACATCATTGATGCTGTTTCGCTGTTTGCAGAAAATTGGTGTGTAAATATTTTACTGCTTCAATTTTAGTGCTTATTTAAGAGTTTTCATCAAGGTTTAGATTGAAACAAATGTAAATATAAGCAATGAGCTTAATTTTTTTCTGATGTTTATTGAAGTGTAAACTACATCTACTTCCCTGTCAAAGTTTACATGAAACCCAGTGGGGTTCATTAACTTCGCACATGGACCAATGTAGCTTACACTTTAAAAAAATCTCAGAAAAATGAAATTCATCCCTTACTTATAACATCCAGATCTCCAGATAACATGTGTCTTCTCTAAGTGTTAGGCGCAGATTGAAAAAATTCCCATCATATTCAATTCCCATCATGAAGGTCACTGTTCAACATTACAAGGCTTGCCATGCAGCGTCAGTGATCTGGATTGACTGGCTTTTCTGTCTTACCTATGATAGGTGCTTTTCTTACAAACCGTTTAATTTATGTTTGATTTGTTAAAGTGCATCACAAGGCTTGCTGAGTGATGTCAAACATTTTAAAGGTTTTATTTAATTTTGAAAGAAACAGATGCTGTCAACGACAGTTGTTTTGTTCTTTATGTTAATGTCTTGGTTAGCACAGACTAACAACTAACATCACTTTCGAAGTCTTCTTGATGTCATTGTCCCTGCAACCAACATCATTTGTTCATGCAGATATGTTACAGGAAGTCACAATTTTTTTTCCCTTTCATGAAAATAGTGAAAACACTGTAGGGTACCCATACCCATATGATGTTAGTGAACAAGATGTTACATTTTCAAAAGAATTGTGTACCAAAGCACTACCATTTTATTTGCTAAAAAAATGTAAGAAGCTTTTGCAGTACTGTATAGCAAAAGATCCTCATGTAAAATAGCAGCACACTTGATTTTATATGTACTAGAAGACTGAATGAATCTTTGACTGACAACATTGTAAGCTAACAGAGCTGTAGTTAAGAGCGGTATTTGATGATAATTGAGGGATAATTTTTGTTATTTCTCATCGAAACTATATGTTGTGACCCCTCATCTGAACCGTCTCGTCGAGACGGTTCAGATGAGGGGTCACAATATATGTTTTTATGCAGAAATAACAAAAATTATCCTTAATTATCATCAAATACTCCCTCTTATCTAGAGCTCTGAGCTAATAATGCTTTGAACAACTAGGCCCTGGTCTATACTGTGTGCTCTGGTTTAAGAGTTTTCACATTGCAGCTTGATTATACCTCCGAGAGATACAAAGTACTGCAGGGTAACGCCGAGGGCTACAAGAAAGAGATAGCTCATTTCCGAGAGAAAAGTCAGAAGTATTCTACTGCAGTGGCTAAACATGAACAGACTATAAACACACTTAAACAGGTAGGTTTGTGTATTGTAAAGTGTATTTTAGTGTGGAACCAAAAGTTCATGGTTTTGTAATTTTAGACATATTTACAGATAGGTTAGACATAGTCACGTGTAGGTTTGTTTAATACTTTCTTTAATGTGTTGCATTCGTATTTATGTACCAAAAGTTCACAGTTTTTTAGCTCACCTGAGCCGAAGGCTCCGGGGGAGCTTATAGGATAGGCAGGCTCCGGCGTCCGTCGTCAGCGTCCGTCGTCCGTCCACAATTTCAAACGACTTCTCCTCTGAAACCGCTGGGCCAATTGTAACCAAATTTCATATGTAGCCTCCTGAGGACTTAGGAACGAAAAATTGTTCAAACGGTCCGGGTCACATGACCAACATGGCCGCCATGCCCATATATGGTAAAAACCTAAAAAAATCTTCTTCTTCAGAACCAATAGGCTGATGGCCTTGAAACTTGGTATGTAGCATTGGGTGTGTGAGTACTACCTACTCTCTTGTTGAGGCACTCCAGCAAGTGGTTTTTTGAAGTTTATGCTTAAAGGATAAAGAAACAGGAAATTCCACTTACATGGTTCAATTTACTACCATTTCTCGTAGTCAGATTTGTCCAGTAGAGTTTTTGAAAGTCATTGGTATGCTCTCAAGCTTGAAAAGTAATCTCTTGCAATGTATTTTTTTCAGTTTCAAAATGGCGGCCTCAAGATAACCCATATTGCTGTAGGGGTGGCATGTTTCAAGCACATTCTTGAAAATTACCATTTCATATAAAATTAACATGAAATCAGTTCAGAAGAATTTATTCTTATATCTTATAGCAGTTATTTTCATAAGTAATATCTTTTTGGAAAACAAAAAGATGCATAAGTTTAGCTGACATTCCAAGCAACCCTTTGCTGAAATGATCATATTCCAAAACAGATCAGGTGATTAGTGATGACATCATTTCTGTTGTGATGTCATAATGGGTGGTTCCCAGCTTCATAAAAATTAAAATGAACCTCATCAAAAGCTGGAAACCAGAAGGAATATTTTTACTATTGGAAAACCCACCTCCAAACAAAAAATGATAAAAATAGACAAAAGAGGTCATGCAATATTCTGCAAGTCAATATTCAGCTACGAGAAATGGTTTTGGGTATGTTAAACCTAAAATTTTGATATTTAAGCATCTTTAAAGAAAAAAGTTCCACTAAAAACCACTTGCTGGAGTGCCTCAACAAGAGAGTAGGTTGTTCAAATTATGACCTTGGGTTGACCTTGACCTTTTTTACGGCAAGGTCAAATTTGCTTCCTTGTGCTTTTATATGGCAAAACGCAAGAACATAAGATATCTTGGAAACTGTTGAAGATTTTGGGCTAAAAATTGGTATCTACATCCATCTTAATGAGTGCATGAAGATTTATGAGTACAAAAGGTCAAGGTCATTCTTTGACCTTTGACCCAGAACTCTCATATTTTGACAATTTCAAACAATCTCCTCAAAAGCCACTGGGCAAATTGGAACCAAATTTCATATAGAGCCTCCAGGGGTTGAGGGAACGAAAAAATTTTCATACGGTCTAGGTCACATGGCCAATATGGCCGCCACGCCCATATATGGTAAAAACCTTCAAAAATCTTCTGCTCCAGAACCGATTGACTGATGGCATTGAAACTAGGTATGTAGCATCGGGTACTCGAGTACTATCCAGATTGTTCAAATTATGACCTTGGGTTGACCTTGACCTTTTTTTACGGCAAGGTCAAATATGGGAAAATGCTAGAACATAAGAATTCATGGAAAGTTTTGAAGATTAAGGCCTAAAAATTGGTATATACAGTCACCTTAAAGAGTACATGAAAGTTTGTGAGTACAAGAGGTCAAGGTCATTCTTTGACCTTTGACCCACAACTTTCATATTTTGACAATTTCAAGCAATCTCCTCAAAAACCACTGGGCCAATTTTAACTTAATATTTTCATATATTTTCATATGCAGAGGTTGAGGGAATGAAAATTTGTTCAAACGGTCCAGGTCACATGACCAACATGGCCACTATGCCCATATATGGTAAAAACCTATAAAAATCTTCTTCTCCAGAACTAATTGACCGATGCCCTTGAAACTTGGTATGTAGCATTGGGTACTCCAGTATTATCAAGATTTTACATAATGATGTCCTTGGGTTGACCTTGACCATTTTACGGCAAGGTCAAATGTGGGAAAATGCTAGAAAAATAAGATTTCATTGGAAGTTTTGAAGATGTTTGCCTAAAAATTGGTATATACAGTAAAACCTGTCTTAGTGGCTATCTCCATTAAGCAAGCAACCTGTATTTAAGCAAGCATGTAGTCAGTTCCCGAAACATGCAAATACATTGAAATGTACCTGTATTAAGCAAGCACCTGTCTTAATTATCTTGTTAATCCCTTAGGTGCTTGCTTAATACAGGTTGGACTGTACCATCGTTTTAATGAGGTCATAAAGAATTATGAGTACAAGAGGTTGGTCATTCTTTGACCTTTGATCCAGATCTCTCATATTTTGACATTTTCAGACATTTCCTTAAAAACCAAAAGGCCAATTGTAAACACATTTCATATAGAGCTTGAGGGGTTGATTGAACAAAAATTTGTTCCAACGGTCCAGGTCACATGACCAACATGGCCGCCATACCCATTTATGCTATAAACCTTTTAATATTTTCCTTCTCCAGAACCAATACACCTATGGCCTTGAAACTTGGTAAGTAGCATGGAGTACTAGAGTACTACCAAGACTGTTCAAATGATGACCTTGGGTTTACCTTGACCTTTTTATGGGAAAATGCCAGAACATAAGATTTCATGGAAAGTTATGAAGATTTTGGCCTAAAAATGGTTTATATGGTTGTCTTAATGAGTACATGAAGATTTATGAGTACAAGAGGTCATGGTCATTCTTTGACTTTTGACCCAAGACTCATATTTTGACAGTTGCAGAAAAACCCACTTTGCCAATTGTTCAGGTGAGCGATTCAGGGCCTCATGGCCCTCTGGTTTAATTTTAGACATTTTCACGTTTTAAAAAGTTGGTGGATCTGTTCTGTTTTCTTACCATTCCTCCATTAGTATGTTTGTGGGTATTTCACACATTTATGTTGACTGCAGAAATATCAAACATTAATACAGGTGATATTTGTACAGTTATTTCACAACCATGTACAATATGAGCCACGACATGAGAAAACCAACAATGTGGTTGTGCGCCCAGCGCAGACTCTGATCAGCCTGGGCATCCGCCCAGTCTGATCAGAGACTTTGCTGTCCGCATGAAGGTAGCTTAGACCCTTAACCACCTTTTAAGCGCTTAGGAAAGAGTATGATCAGACTGGCCGGATGCCCAGGCTGATCTGAGTCTGCGCTGGGTGAACAACCACATTGTTGGTTTTCTCGTGTTGCGGCTCATATGAAGTATCCACGCTGCCAGGTTGTTAGGGCGCTGACTTCAGATCAAGGTGGATGATAGACTTGTGATTTTATGTCCTTTTCAACAGTATTTCAGTCATATCAGGGCAATGGGAGGGTGATATTGAAAGGCTGTGTGCAATGGATCCCCGGTTTGCGATTGAGAAGATTTTGCCTCTTGTGGGGCTCGAACCCAGGACTGCTGAATCAGCAGACCGGCGCTTAACCTACTGAACTACCGGGGCTCCTCAGATCAAGGGAATAGGAATTGAAGTTGCACAGGAGGCAACATTCTGTCCAAACGTAAATGGCCTTGTGTTGCACAAAGTTCTTCACCTCCCCCCCCCCCCCAAATACGTTTTCTGTTTTTTATACCCCGCCACACGTTAGTGGCGGGGTATTATGTTTTCACGTTGGCCGTCCGTGTGTCTGTCCGTCCGTAGTACGTCTGTCCGTCTGTCCGTCCGCACTTCGTTTCCGTTCGATAACTTAAGTATTTATGAATGGATTTCCTTCAAATTTTGCATATGTGTTTGTACCGAGAATGTCTCGCTGGGGATTGTAAATGGGCAAATTTCGTTAATTTCTGACAGAGTTATGGCGTTTGTCAATGTACAAAAAATGGTTTCTGGCCTCTAGTTCCTTTACTACTTCGAGTATCATGATGAAACTGTACAAACATGATCGAAGTAACAAAAGCTTTTTAATGAGCACCGAAATTTTATCATCGGGGGTTATCTGCCCCTGCCCTTGGACTATATACATGTATAAAATCATGAAAAAATTCCATATAAAATCAGAGTTTGAAGCAATTTTTCTGAAACTTTCAGCAAATGATCAGTGTGATGAAATCCTCCAGTGATGCTCAAATTTACCCCATGGGAGTTATCTCCCCCTGCCCCCGGCTATATACATGTATAAATCTGGAAAAATCGGTGTGTGAAAAAGGTTTACAGTGGCGGGGTATCACGCAGTCGTTTGCGATGTTTTTATTTTTACTGAAATACTATTGTAAAGGGTGTAAAACTGCGAAGTTTGTATGTTATCCAGTCATCTAGGTATCTAATTCCATCATACATGATATGGTTAGAACAATGAGAGTTGAGTACAGCTGCAGATTGTTTAGAAATCAATACACCTAAGTAGTAATGAATCATTTCATTCTAGATAGTCATTTACCATATACAAGGTAATTTTCGCGGTGTCCCATTTTTCGCGGTATTTCGCTGTCACTTAGAAACTGCGAATATCAAAATCGCGAAATAATTTCCTGTTTCTTACGAAGTATCTTCTGTAGACACAGTGTTCCTATATTTGTTTCTGTTTGCTTCGGTAATTGCTGGTACTTTCCACTTGAGCCAGTTCTTTCATTAACCTGCGGCAGCCCTGCCGCAGGTTAATGAACGAACTAGCTCAAGTGAAAAAAAAGTAGTTGTGCTTTTCACGCATGTTGCTAACCGCGAAAATTAAAAATTGCGAAAAATAATGCTTATGATTTTTTACCCTTAACCGCGAAAATTTGAACCCTCAAAAATTACCGCGTATATGGTATATAACAAAAAAAAAGAACAAACCTTTATAGAGCTTCAGAGGAAGGTTTGTGGTCATGATTCTGGGATAATTTCAGGTTGTTCTCCACATAGTTTGTTTCCCCTCATCAGAATATTCTGTGAGGGAGCAACTTACATTTTTATGGAGAAATAAGAACAGTCAAAGCACTAGATAAGAGGAGTATTTGATGATAATTGAGGGATATATTTCTTACCTCTCAATGAAAACACATGTTGTGTAATGACATATATTTTCATGCAGAATTAACAAACATTATCTGTAATTATCAACAAGTACTCCTTCCCTTTTGGAAGGGCATGTCATCCAAGGAATCAAAGAGGAAATCACAGAAGTTGTCTGCCTTTTTGAAGTAGTCAAAAAACATGGAGATATACTCATAGACCAATTTTTACTGGTATATTTCAGGACCTTATGTCTACCAAAGAGCAGATATCACAAGCCCAGGCGAGATTAGAGAATGTTAAAGCTGAGAAAGATCTCATTAAAGCTTCAGAACAGAGGCTCAGTATAGAACTAGATAGTATTAGACGAGAAAGACACTCACAGACCATGTTGATGGCTAACTTACAAACTATACAGGTATGTATTTTACAGACATTCAGTTCTAGGGAGTTTTTAATATCGGTGATTTGTGGAAAATTTGGTGATTCCTCTATAAAAAGGTACCTTGTAACCCTCATTAAGATTGACATAGTGAAGAGGTTGAAAAAGTTTTAGCAAGGCAGCTCAGGTGAGGGTCACATCAAATATTTTCAAGAATTTAGAGAATTTACCTCAGGGCTGTTCCAGATATAAGTACATGTATCTCACTGAGTAGGACGTGAACTTTTATGGAGAGATCTGGGCAGGGAAATTGTAATTACATAGTAATGAAATGGTACAGTTTTGTAACTCCTCATTCCCTTACCACAAAAACTTCAAAAGTTTTAGGTTTTGCTTGGTATGTACTTTTACATGGCCCAGTTGTTCGAAACTAACAATATCATAAGTTATTATTTAATGTTTTCAGATGCACCTTTGTTTTGTTCAGGGTAATCTTACAAACCTCCAGAACACACCATGCATGTTGTTTGCAATACTTCAGTTAAGAAGTGGTTAGAGAGAAAATGCAGGGATAGGTGTGCATTTTTGTAAATAAGAACATACGTTGTGATTCTACATTAGAACCATCTCAGTGAGATAGTTCTAATGAGGATCACATCATACATTTTTGTTGAGAAATAAGAAAAATTATCACAAAATCATCCCAAAAATCCCATTTTATTTTGAGCTCTGTGTTTGGTTTTCAGAATAATTTGGAGAGGAATGAGTTTGAAACAAAGCAGAGATTTGGAAAGCAGATTGAAGCACTTGAAAGAGACAAAACATCATTACAGAAACGACTAGAGGCTGCCGAGAAACAACATAATGCTGCAAATCAACAGTGGGAGGTACAGTATACTTGTTAAGAAATGAAAGGCCATATTGAAAATATATCTAGGAGCCCCAGTGGCTCAGAAGGATAAAGCAATGGTCTGCTAAGCTTGTGGTCTGAGATAGAAACAAAATACTTTTTAACCATACACATGGTTCAGAAGCACACAGCCTTTCATTATCACCGTTCTGTTGGCTCAGTGTGACTGAACACTGTTGAATGGGTTGTAAAACTGCAAGTTATCCATCCATCCATCCATCCATCCATCAATAAGATTTCAGAATTTATCAGTATATTTTCATTGCTTTCACAGCTGACATCATTTTAGTAGAAAACAACATTTTCAAAGACAGCATCATGAAGTTACATGCCAATAGCCAAGTTTTAGGTAACATGGTATGACATAGTGTTAACCACTGAATAAAATGGACATCAATCCCTTTCAACTCAGGGACAATTATTATAATTGGTTAACTCTTTCGGTGCCAAGTTAACAGAGAAATGCACTTGCCAGCGCCAACTTTATTTTACAAGAAAACTAAATATTGGTGGTTTCTGGTAAATATGATTGATTGATTGATTAAAACACTTGAAACTCCTAAATTTCATCAAAAACATCCAAAATTTGTTTTTCTCGCCAAAAAAATTCTTTATTTGCCATAAATTGGTCATCGATTTTGAACTACACTACTCAAAATATTTAAAGGAGCACCTAATGAGTTTTCCATAGATGACAGTGCAACACATCCCTACTTTAAGAGTCATTTATTTTTATTCGAAGAAGACACAGAATTTCCAATCTGTATGCCAATTTTTAAGGAGGATCGAAATTACTGACAGTGCAAGTTTTGATCCAATATCTATCCTGCCTTTGTACTTGGACTAATTTTTGTGAAAAACGGAATTTTGGTAAAACCTCGTAATTTTTCAAACAGATGAAAATCATGAAAATTCAACCACAATTGAAAACAACCATTGTTTTCATGAAACTGAATGTCTTACAAGGTGACCCGTTTGAAAGCATCAATTTTAACTCAAGTTTATGAGATTTTATGGACTTCTAGAAAAATGCCTCAGTTTCAGAAAATTCGAAAATTGCCAAAATTTGTTCCGTGGAAATGATTAGGGCATCAGTTCTATTGAATTTCTTGTTGTCTTAAACTTTGATCCCTCTTCAAAATGCTGCAAAAGAATAGGAATTCTCGGCCACTAGTGGTCGAATTTATTGGCCGTTGAATTGGGTACATATTGTAGTAATGGCTATGGGAAAATATTAACTGCTCCTTTAAATATTTTGAGTAGTGTATTTCCCATGGTAAAGTCGTAAAATGGAGATATTTAACGGGACTGTGCCAGTTGCATCAAAGCGACAATGGCACTCTGCCAATGTAGCATTTAGGGGACAGTGACGCGGAAAGAGTTAAGTTAAGGTGGACGATCCCGCAAGAACTCTGTTCTTGCTTGTTTAAAAAACAAACAGAGTTATTGTTCATCATCAAATCGACTAACTGTGGAGTAAATACAGTTATAATATACACTTACAATATCTACCGTAAAGATCCTAAGTTTTCGGGCACATAGGTCTGTACAAACAGTGAAAACTGAGATCAGACTGTTCCATAAAACCAGAATGATCAAGATCTTCACAGTTTCCATTCCATCTGCGCATTTTTGTCGACATTACTCTATGGTAGAACCGAATAACAGGAAAATAAATAATAGGGCAAGGACCGGCTGTGCTTGCAGCAGGTGCAGAATTTGGGCAGTCTGTTTGGGGGATATTTTGAACTTAAACATTGTTTTTCTAGGAAACGAAACGGTGAAATGTTTGTTTTTTTGTTTTATTCTTTAACATACGACGTAAGTTTTACTAAAATAATACGCATCAGCATGCCCCATCGATTGACAATATTTTTCATGACGTTTTTCATGAAATTCAATTTTCTTGCATTTTTTCAAAGAATGTAAAAATATACTTATTAACTAGAAAACTGCAATTTAATGTTATCAGTTTGTTTCAAATATCATATATTACAGATTATATAATTTGCTGAAATGAAAGTGCATTCATGTGCTAGAGATATGAATTTTAATGGAAAATGTTTAAAAACAATATGTAGAAATACAAAATATTGTTTTTTAGGAAAACAAAACGGTGAAAATTGTTTTTTTCTTACCCAAATGTTTTATAGCTCTTTGGGTTATTTAGATGGTATATTGGTTTGAATGCCCCGCCAATATTTCTATTCAGTATTCGTCTACCTTAAGGTGTGCCAATAATTATGGTAACCTACATGTTCTTTCCAGAGACAATTACAAGAAGTACGAGGTCAGATGGAGACGGAGATGAGAAATCATCAGAGAACAAGAGATCAGATGCAGACCAACCATAAACAGATGATGGAACTTAAACAACAGGTAGTTTGTTTTCATTGAATATTGAGACACAGGGTGGAGCAAACAGTGTAGACCCAGATCAGACTGCTCATATAGGAGCAGTCTGATCAGGGTCTACCCTGTTTGCCATTCAGCCAACAATATACTGTAACCTATAAATTTTCAAGAGGTATTTATTGTCATGATTTTCGCAAAGAAGAAAATTTTGTGAACAGGAATCACCATGAAAATTTAATTTTGCAATGTGAGCATATGAGATGAGAAAGAATTCCGTGAAAATTTATTGCTGCAAAATTGAGTACCTTTGGCAAAAGGCGAGAATTAATAGCCTCAAAAATTACATCTGATGGGCAACTGGACAGGGCAACTAGACAGGGCCAAATTCAAAACTGGGAAAATATATTACAGAGATGAATTGAATTAACCCAGGTATGGCATTATGCTTATACCCAATTCTCCTACTTCCGTAGTTTCCGCTATTTCCGTAGTTAGCCGGTGTCTATGTCAACAGCTGATCACGTGACCTCCCATTGCCAGTACACTATCTATAGCCCAGTTCAAATTACCAGATATTGAAATTTTCTGTTTTCATTGCAATGCTACTCTTTTATTCCACAATGAAATTCACTAGAAAGATAACTGGAAATATGTGTTAATAAAACTGTGGGGCCTGAGTTCAAAATGACATTTGAAAACTACAATTTTCACTGAACCAGGAAATTTTTACACATGTGAATTATGCAAATCCACTTCATTGAACTGCACTAGATTTTACAAAAAATTTCCCACGTTCTGACCTCAAGAGCCAAAACTTCCGTTCGACCTACGGACCTCAGCAGAAAGTCCCTTACAGTGGGCACTGATTTTAAAGAAAGATTTAGCTTACATTTCTTAAATGCTGTGACTTCATTTTTTGACAAGTTAGTCATCAATTTCCAGACATTTTATTGCAAAGTATTAAAATTGTACAACACACTAGTAAAAACATTATTTGGCCACGTCTATTTAGTGCTACGGAAATAGGAGCATAGGACATATATATTACACCAAATAGATTTTCATTCTCCCTCAAAGTCTGTCTCCATTTATGAATCCCTATAAGAAGCATAGGGCCAAATCAGACAGTCAGCTGTAAATAGACCATGGATCAGAAACTATAAGTAAAGCTTCATTCACACATGCAGGCTTCCTTTGTCACAGAAACTATGGCAAGCAAACTTTCCCAAACATTTTGAATTCACATGGAGCAAATTAATTGATGAATAAATATGTGACAAAGAATAATTACTGAATAAACTTTGGCACTGAATTTGTTATAGATTGTCCTTCTGCACGTTCTGCCTGGCTGTTTGTTAACATTTGCATTAAGGCTTTGTGTAAACTTAGTTTTTATATGCATTGGTCGAAGGTATATGTGAGCCCCTGTATTAGTTCACATATGACTTGGTAAAATTTTTCTCTGTTCCAGTATGCTGCAGTATCTACGAAGTTGTCTGTAGCTGAGTCAAGAGTATTCAGCTTATCTGGGGATGAAGTTGGTGAGTACAGTGCTTTTGGCTTTTGAAGGTGGCATATTACAAGACAAGTGCAGTTTTATTGTTTCGTAGAAAAATAATAAAAACTATTGCAGAAGTATTAGAAAAACAAAGATTTTCTGCAAGTCTGTGCTGCATACATAATCCATAGAGCTGTGTTTTGGAATGTTTTGGCATACTGTAGCTCTCTTCCATTATTGCATTTTCAAGGTGATTTGGCATATTGTCAGGGGAAACAGCTTTGTCATTTTCATCTTTGCCTCCCTTCACAATGGGCATCAGCTCTAAAAGGAAAGAATTTGCTCCCTTTGAAGCAAATTCTTTCCTTTGAGAGTAGATACCAGTTTGGAATGGCCTCCGATGGGATGGTATGGTATGGGATAATGAAAGACTGTGTGCAATGGAACCCAGTTTACGATTGAAAAGATTTTTAGTTTTATCAAGCTGACTTAAAGGTGATAATATATGAGCCATGACACGACAAAACAAACAAAGTGGCATTTGTGCCCAGGGAAGACTCAGATCAGCCTGGGCATCCATCCCATATGATCAGTCTGCTGTGCGCTTAAGGTAGCTAAGGGTCTGAACTAGCACCATGCTGACAGCGAAGACTCTGATCAGACTGGGCGGATCTGAGTCTTCGCTGGGTGCACATGCCACTTTTTTGGTTTTCTCGTGTTGCGGCTCATATATGAAAGGCTCTGTGTGATGGAATTTGTTTACAGTTGGAAAGAATTTTGCCTGCAGTGGGATTGAAGCCCAAAATGCTGACTTAGCAGGCCAGCACTGAACCCACTGAGCTGCTAGGGCTCTTAAATTACAGTAGAATAATGCAAACAGAGTGATCTACATTTATCTTATATTATTTTTTCAGAGCGATCCAATGAAGAGATCTCGGACCTGAAAGCCCAGCTAGCTACTGCCAATACGGAGAAAGAAAGTAAGTACTCACCTTTCTAGACAACCTTGTTTATTTGTCTATAAAATGAGGTTTTCCTTTCCTCAGAATGACCTCGAATATCTAAAGCATTCTTACAAAATTCTGTTATAAGATGGGTCTTTCCCATCCAAAAGACTAGATCCATCTTATAAGATGGATCTAGATTTTTGGAATTGTTTTGAAAAGGTGAAACTTCTGTCTCATTGCCAGATAAAATAAGGTATGTTGTTCCTGTCACATTCCTTTATGTGACTTGTCAGTCTTGTAACAGCTCAGTGAAGAAGTTTAAGAAAGTACATTGAAAACTAAGATCAGCCTGGACTTGGTTAGCGTCACATGAAAGGTACATTATGGTTTGTGCCTGCAGGAAAGATCCAGGGGCTGTATTTATAAAACGACTTAAGTCGTTGCTATGCTGTTGCTAAGGCTAATTTTCTATGAAGGAGATTCCCTACAACTATGAAATTTGCTCTGGAGGAACAGTCTTTTTAGACTGTTCCTCCAGAGCAAATTTCATAGTTGTAGGGAATCTCTTTCTTAGAAATTTGGCCCTAGCAACACCATAGCAACCACTTAAGTCATTTTATAAATACGGCCCCTGATCAGCCTGTGCATCCACATTTAGATTTGAACATTTACAGAAGGCACATGGCTTTATACATGTATCTTGCCTTTCACGCAACATCGGTGATTTATGCTATCTGACTTAGATTTTCTGTTTCTTATCAACCATCTATAAATCTCGAGGAACCTGTATTTATAGTACACCATTTCTTGACAAAGACCAAATTTTGATACATGGAAATTTGAGCATATATTTTGTATGTTTTACTAAAATGTCTTACTATGTGTCCATCCACTATTGCAACATGTCATTGTTGGTTCAAAAATGTTTTGTTATCTCGAAATGATAAAAGACACAAACAGTCAAATTCATTTCTTCACAGACATTGGCTGAGGTGCACGTGACCCTTGTCACAAAATTTAATGGTACCTGTTAGCTACATTATTAATGACTTCCACTGTGGTCACTTGGCTAGCATGAGGTTCACAGAGTACAGCGAGGCTCTGCTATGGTATGAAGTCACAAATCTAGTAACTGTGATCTTAAATGAGCGGTTTGATACAGGTATGATTGAATCAAAAGAAATCAGTTTATTGGCGGTATATTTGATCTGACAGTTGACCATAACAAATTTCCATCACCTTTAAAAGGATGTTGGTTGCATTAGATAGCAGAGACGTAGTAAATGTTTGTCTACTGTAGCAAATATCAAACTTTGTTTATTGTTTTGAAATTTATTATACAAGTTTACCATTTATTATGCTGATAGGTTGACGTAGTTTGTTGTCTGAGTCTAACTGTTGTCTGATGAGATAATCTTGCCTTTTATTAGGTATAACAGAAATGATGTTAACTCTTTTTCTAGGTTTACGGAATCAGGTTGAGAAATGGAGACAGCATGTTGAACAGTACAAGAGGATAGCTGACAGTGTACAACAGACTGTAAAAGATCAAACAAAGGTACAGATGATCAATATTGATTTAAGTCTTAAAGACTGAGCTTTTTCACTTACTATATGTTAACGTCATAAACAGGGGATGCAAGTTTGTTCAAAATTTGAGCCGCGACATGACAAAACCAACAAAGTAGCATGTGTGCACAGCAAAGATTCAGATCAGCCTGGGCATTCACCCAGTCTGATCAGAGTCTTTGCTGTGCACTTAAAGGGTACCTAAGGGTCTAAGCTACTGCCATGCCAACATCGAAGACTGATCAGACTGGGCTGATGCCCAGGCTGTTCTGAGTATTTGCTGGGTGCACATGCCACTTTGTTGGTTTTGTTGTGTCACTGCTCAAATGGTTTTTGTCTGATAACCAAGCTGCTAGGAAATACATATGCCACAGAGCCAGGTCCATGCTCTTGGTAAAAATTGTGAAACTGGCCCAAAACGTTCAAAACTAGATTTTGGTCTTTAATTCCTTTACTGTTTAGGGTACATTAGAGAAACTTCTCAGAAATGATGCAAGTAAATTAATAATGCATTTTGTTGTCAATACTTTGTCATCAGAATTTTGTCCAGTAGAATTACCTGTTGCTGTTTTGGAACTATAGTCATGAACATTTTCAAGTAAGTTGCAACATGCTGGAAGGGTGCTAAAGTCATATCTGAACAGCAAGATCTCGGACCTGCCAAGACATCTGCTCAGTCTGATCAGAGCTCAGGATATTCGAAGTTAAGGATAAAATGTGTTTTGTATGATAATTCCAGGATAATACCAGTATGTGTACATTTTTCATATAACATGCATGTTTCTAATAAGGGAATACAAAAATGTTTTTATCGATAAATAACAAAATGATCCCAGTGCTATGATTAAAGTTGATTTTACCCTTACATAGACCTCTAGCTGAATATTTGTATCTGCAGGCTAGTGAGGAGCTACAGGAAGGCCTAGAAGAGAAGTTACGTCAAGCCATGGAAGCAAAAGAACATGTGGAACAGAGGATGGCTCTTCTTGAGAAGGAACGGCAAGATCTTCTCCAGGAAAATATACGTATTACTGAGGAAAGTCATAATCTGGTAAGATCAATATTCTGGTAAAATTTAAATTACCATTAATTTTCAGAAGCTTGTAACATACTCATGTTTGTAACTATCCATCTCAACAAGCTAGTGCAAGTAAAAGAAAATGAAATCATTTTGAGGTCAAAAGGACCGTAAATTTTCTTCATTTAGCTGCTCATATACCATAAGTACCATAAACAGCCTCTCTTACTCTTGGAAGGATTCGTTGCAGGTAAGCTGAAATATTATAAGGGACCCTGCTTACAAGTATACAGAGCAAAGATATAGTATGTTAATGTCATATCTAACTGTGAAAGATTATACACAGTTCCGAGCCACACCCAGAATGTCACTCGAAGTCACCTGATAGTGTATAACTGGCCAATGCAATGACAACTTAGCATGTGACTTAGTCTCACAAACAAACACCCGTGTGTTCAATGTTTCACATAAGTCAGTGATTTTACCTTACAGTTAATGGAAGGATGTTTACCTATTTAAAGTAAGCGGGGTTTTCGGAACTCTCTATAGCAGTGAGCCAAAGGAGCATAAAGTTTCTGTTCACTGACCACTGTCCACTAAAAACACTGGAGGCACTTAGTAATTTTCTGATCCACAATCTTGCCTCAGAATGAGAATAATGCACAAAAAAGTTTGTCTGATTCTGCAGTAGAACTGTAAATTCAGCTATTACAAGTTCCCCATCCCCTTCCCTTCCCTGCCTCCACCCCTCCTCCCCCTTCCCCTCTACTTCTCTGCCCCTGCTTGAATTACTCCAAATATGCTGATCTGATTCTTCCCCTTTTGCACATTGTGTATGGTCCCTAATTATGCAATGCCAGTCATATTTGAAATTCATAGTAATGTTCTATTTCACCAGAATGCTGACCTACGGAAGCAGCTGGCAAGTCTCCAGAATGAGTTACAGGAGTCAGTAGAGCGACGAGAGACAGCCATAGCCATAGAGATGTCAGCTAAGCAAGAATGTGATGATAAAACAAAACAGGCAGCTGATGCCCAAGATAAATATGAGAGAGAACTAATGCTACATGCTGCGGATGTGGAGGCCCTTACTGCTCTCAAGAAACAGGTAGCACTTAGTTGTTTACAGATTCATTTACCGTAATGACCCTAAATATTCGGACTAACAGATCTGAGCAAACATAGTAGACACAGATCAAACTGCTCCTGAAGGAGCAGTTTGATCGGGGTCTACAATGTTTGCCATTCGCTAAGCATCATTTGGATGCATTAATGTGTTTAAAACCCACTTTCTTAGAATAGTTGAACAAAAAAACGTCTTTCGGGTGTCCGAAATTTTAGGGTCATTACTGTACATTACATTATCACAGATTTTGAAAGTCATTGTTGCATGTTGAACAGCCAATCTTACATCCAGAGTTGCTTGTTTTGAAACCCTATATTTTAGCCATAACAGGACAAAACCAACTAAGTGGTTGTGGGCTAAGCACAGACTTAGATCAGCCTGGGCATCTGCCCATTCTGATCTGAGTCCTTGTTTTGTGCTTACAGGGTAGCTAAGGGTCTAAGCTGCCTCCATGCAGACAGCAAAGACTCTGGTCAGACTAGGTGGATGCCAAGGCTGATCTGAGACTGCTGGGCGCACAACCACTTTGTTGGTTTTCTCGTGTCACAGCTCATTTGACCTTGGTTAGTATGGTTGAATGGCAAGGCATACAGCCTTCGCTATAGTGTATGTGAATCGATTGGCTTATACAAAAAATCTCACAATATTTAATATGTGTATAAATTGTATAGTGACACAGTATTGAAACAATATCAAACCAATTTCAGTGGAAGATTATAACATTGAACACCATCATAGCAATGCCATTGTAGTTTCATGACATTGCATCAACACTGATAAGATATTGCAAATTTGAGCATCCACTGGGACAATATGTCCCATATGAGTTAAACAATGATTTAATAGTCAGTTACTGTGCTACGAGGATCTGAACAAAACCACTAGCCAGTACCATGATGTAATCATGTTTATATTTGGCAAAACATACTTGCATTTAGTCTCTTGGGTGAAAAAATGTTTGACATTTTGTAGTAAAAAAATGTAATGTCATGACTTTACAAACATGCATGTTCAGGGATGAGTTGGTTATTTGTCGTGTGGAGTTTAAATTTTAGGCCACTAGTAATACAATAACTAACTTACCTTTTGCATAATAACACACATTATCATATGATGTTGCATCTTAGAGTGTAATAAAGCCATGCTTTAAAAACGAAAACTGGTGGATTAACTGTGCAAATTTTGTTGTAACGTTATGGGTTGATGTCAATAAAAACGTCACATGTTCTAATGGCAAAATCGTGACGTTTTAGTGCAAAGTTTGCTAATAAAATGCCATTTTAGTGTAATATGATAAATAGCTTCTTGCATTCATGCTCATGTATTATTGAATTTATTAAACTCGTTGGGGAAAACTGATAAGATTCTCGGCATAGCCTCCCATCTTATCTTTTTCCCCAACTCATTTAATAAATTCAATAAGCCAGGAGCACTCATGGAAGATTCTCTATATAATGTTGACTATTTCAGATGGAAGGATTTAACAATGAGCTGATGGAGAAAGAGGAGGCAACAAAGTCAGTAGAACAGAAATTCAAAGATGCCAAGGTTGGTTATTTGATTGTGACTCCTTTCTCAAAGTGCCATTAAATCCACCAAGTCTTATATACTGCTCTCATATTGCTATATCTTATATCTTGTGTTTAACTCCTTTTGGCGCCAAGTTTATATAGAAATGCACTTTTCAGGGCCAAATTTATTTACAAGAAGGAAAAAATCTTTGTTTGCCATAGTCTGGGCATAGACTTTGAATTATTTCCCTTGGTTATGCCATAAAATGGAGCTATTTTAATAAGGGGACTGTGCTGGTTGGATTAAAGTAACAATGGCGCGCTGTCTAGCAGTCGCATCTGGGCGACAATGGCGCCAAAAAGAGATAAAGAATCTTTTAACAGATGAAAGCAACAGTTAGACAGGTAGCTAAAGGAGAAGAAGATTGTAAGTAGTCCATTGTTTTATAGGCTCAGCATTTGAAAGATGGAGCCCAGTCTCCTTTCTGGTGCCTGATTTTAATCAGGTTACCAGTTGCTGTTGAGTAGACAGATAGAGTTGGCCTGAGTGGATGTGACTCTACAGACTTCAGCACTTAAGTCAGCTTGACCTCAGCATCTGAGCTGTTACAATGAGGGTGATCTGCTGCAATTTCATATTTTACACAAGCAGGTGGTGTCACATCAGGAAAAGTGATGGAGTGAAAATTCCTAAGTTATGCTGACGAATGTAATGATTAAAACCACATATGAGCCGCGACACAATAAAACCAACAGAGTGGCATTTGCAACCAGCAAAGACTCAGATCGGCATGGGCATCCGCCCAGTCTGATCAGAGTCTTCACTGTCTGCATAGAGCTAGCTTAGACCCTTAGCTACCCTTTAAGGGCAAGCGAAACTGATCAGGCTGGGGGATGCCTAAGCTTATCTGAGTCTTTGCTGGGCGCACATGCCACTTTGTTGGTTTTCTTTTGTCGGGGCTCATATATTTCCAACAAAAATCACATTCTTACCTGTTTGCTGATATTCAGGCTGCTTCATAGAAAGAGCCTGTCAGATCAGAAGTTGCACTGTGAGCCAATAATTTGATAACATACATGTATTGGCATATTGCCCATTTCACTGATATAACAGCTCAGTATGGAGTTTATTGAGGTGTTCAGCTATTTATGATATTTTATCATATGACTTTGCATCTGAGAATATGATAAAGCCATGCATTAAAAATAATAATCAACTATTGGATTAAATATGGAAATTACCCCATAATGTTTTGCCTTGACGTCTATAAAAACATAACATTTCTAATGGCAAAATGGTGACATTATAGTGCAAAATTTGCTAATAAAATGCTATTTTGGTGTCATATGGTAAATAGAATCTTGTACATGTGCTCCTGTATTATTGAATTTATTAAACTCGTTAGGGAAAACCGATAAGCTGCTCAGCATAGCCTTGCATCTTATCTTTTTCCCCAACTCGTTTAATAAATTCAATAATACATGAGCACTCATGTAATATCTTCTATAACTTTATCAAAACAACCATAGATTTTACTTCCAAAAGTTCTTCTTACATGAGATTGTGTTTATTATTTTTCCCTAGGCTTCATGGGAGAGAAGAGAACAGATACTTATGACTGACACAGAGAAGAAGGAAACATTGATAAAAGAACTTCAGTTAGAAATTAAAACACTTAATGAACAAATGAAAAAGGTTAGTACCCAAGATTTCCTGATTTCTGCGCCATATGAAAATATAGTTGTAGTTTTCATTTGTAGATTTGCTGGGTTTAGGTGTATTACAGTGGTAGGATCATACTGTTAATTCTCCATCAAAAAAACACACACACACACACACACACACAAAATCAGCTACCTATCTACCTAATTGAACGGACTGTTTTCTTGCTTTTTCATACATAGAGCTACATCAACAAACTGGCATTTTCATATTCACTATTACCATATACACCATGTTTAAAAATAGGCTATGTTAGACTTCTTGTTTCTGATAAGTTATTTGTGATGTGTGTATTATAGGTGCTGGGACAGACAGGTGAGCATGATAATGTAATGTCAGCAGTGTCAATTAACAAAATAGTGCCTGTCCCTTTTACAAAACATCTGGGGCCAGTTCTTCAAAGCATCGTTAGCCTAACGAGCTCGTTAGGAGGTCAACTCGATAAGTGTTTTTTTTTACTTTATAACCACACACACTCATATTTATGTTGAATAAATGTGAGAAGCTTTTGCAGTGCGTGCAAAAGCTTCTCACATTTTTTCAACAAAAAATATTGAGGTATTTGAGATTTTAACATCTGAAATTTTAACGAAACGTTAATTAACGGCGTCGTTAGTTTTGAACAATCAGGCCCTGAATAAATGAATTAAAACATCCGGTAAAAAAAGTATATGATAAACAAATTAGTACCACAGTAACTTGATCTTACCCTGTATATGCCTTCTCAGTGATGTACTCATGTCACTGGATCACTTTCACTGCAAGCATCTTTAGTGATCCCTCTTGGAATACCTAAAAAGAAAATTTAGTTTAACTGCTTTACCACTAATCAATCTTGCCAAGAACAAGTGTTAGTTTCAAAATCAGCACACTCCTTGTAAAAAGTAAATGTTCCACAAGAATTAACCCTATTGCAATTGGAACAGCCAAAACTTCATAGAGTTTTGGCCGTTCTGAGTGCAATAGGGTTAAGGAGGAAATTTTGTTTTAAAAAATGATTATCTCAATTTTCAGTTAAGTAACCAGGTGATCTCTGTACAAGAACGAGCTGCTCATACTCCCAAAAAATTTGGAGCTGCAGCAACAGCTGAGGATGACAGCAGTAAATCTTCAGAACAGCTGCTTGAAGTGGTCAGGTAAGTAAGAGTTTCAAGGCTTCAAAGAAGGTGGGGTTTTGAAGATAATTTTGGCATACTTATTTTCATTTCTCAATACAAGCATTTTCAGTCAAGATTCTTGCTGTGCATACAAAGTTCTCTTATATTGGCACAGTTCAGCTAACGAATATAACCCTGAGTGCTAAACTGCATTGTGTCATCCATTAGGCCTGTCTAAAGTTGAATATAAACACTTCAAAATTTGCTATACATCCTGGGCCCAGAATAAATATTCCAAATACTAAACTGAGGCAGTATTATAGGTTATTTGACTGATATAGGTTTCATAACTGTTGACATTGTGACAGGCAAACCTACAGTATTTCTTTTACCTACTGTTTTAGCTTGGTTGCACAGCAAATGTAGCATCCTTTTCACATGGCATTCAGTCTTGTCATTTTATTGTTTAGGTTAAGGAAAAAAGGAAGAATGAGCTTTTTTTCACACTTATTTTAATGATTGATATATATATAGCAAGCAACTTTCAGTGTAAACCTACATGTATCACAACTCATGCAAAATCAGAACTAGACACTGAGAGATGTATTGAGTTATGTATCACATCACAGCACCTGTATTATGATACCTACCATATCTTGACACAAGCATATCCTTACAGCCCTCATAGCCCTCCAGTAGAACTGCCTCATTTAGGTGGTTCTGATGGAGAATTAAGAAAAAAATACCTAGACTTATCAAAACTGATCATACCTGACAGTCATTAAAATACAGCAGGCTTTTATGCCTTTTGGCTTTCATTTTCAGATATCTACGCCGAGAGAAGGATATAGCAGATGGGAAACTTGACGTTGTGGAGACTGAAGTGGCAAGAGTTAGGCAGCGCTGTGAAGTAGTAGAGAAACAGCTTGAAATTGCCAACAAAGATTTGGCTGAGGAAAGACAGAAATCTCAGGTAAATAATTTGTTTTTCACATATATATATTGTATTTGTCAAAACAAAATTAAAATGAGAGATGGGCAATGAGCATGAAGGATGGCTTCACAGGGACAATTCAGATGAGTTTTAAAACATTTGTGCCGCCACACTAGAAATCCAACAAAGTGGCACGTCTGTCCAGTGAAGACTCAGATCAGCCCGGGCATCCACCCAGTCTGATTAGTCTTCACAGTTGACACTTAGCCTAGACCCTTAGCTACCCTTTAATCACACAGTGAACACTCTGATCAGACTGGGCAGATGCCCAGGCTGATCTGAGTCTTTGCTGGGCGCACATGCCTCTCTGTTGGTTTTGTCATGTCGCTGCTTATTTTTTGTTTGTGAATAAGAATAAAGTACACTTTTGAAAGTTTGCTATGTCTATACATGAAGCTCTGTATATGTTGCCATTTTACATTTTCCAGGCTGACATTCAGACAGCAGCTCAGCATGCAGAGTTGATGCAGAAAATAGAAAGTAACAATATTTTACTGGATACAAACAAAATGCTACGAGAGGAGAACCAGAAACTTTCTAGTCAGCTGACAGAGACTGATGCTAAGGTAATTACTGAATAAAATGATTGGTGTCAGATTAACATTCTTTGTCTGTCAGAAATAAGTCATATATGAGCCAGGACGCGAGAAAACCAACAATGTGGTTGTGCGCCCAGTGCAGACTCAGATCAGTCTGGGCATCCGCCCAGTCTGATCAGAGTCTTCGCTGTCCGAATGAAGGTAGCTTAGACCCTTAGCTACCTTTTGAGCACTTAACGAAGAGTCTAATCAAACTGGACGGCTGCCCAGGCTAATTTGAGTATTCACTGGGCGAACAACCACATTGTTGGTTTTGTCATGTCGCGGCTCATATGTTAAACAGTAGTGGGACACTTTTAAGGGAAGCAACTCTACCAGTTTCTTATTTTACCTTTTCTTCTCAGTTGGGTCTACTCTTGAAGGAAAGACTTTGCTCCTATTGGAGCAAATTCTTTTCTTTAAGAGTAGACTTTATTTTAGAAAGGTACTGTTGTGAAATTAAAGACTCAAAATTCTCTCATTGGAAAAATGACAGAAAGTATGGATATGCAGTACAATTGAATATTTGGACAGTTTTGTCCTGACACTGACAATGTTCTAAATTTTGAATAATCTGCTGATACATAAGATGTGCTGACTGAAGGACAAACTGTACAGATCCTGGTCAAGACTGCTCCTTACAGAGCCTCCATCTCTGTGTGACCTCTGCATTTGTAGAACTTAAACCCAAGTTCACTCACCTTATAGAGCTGTCTGACCTGGGTCTGCAATGTGCATGGGCTCTTGATTAATGGTGCTGTAGACCATCTTTATAATTTCAGCTTCATCTTCTGTTCTCAAGCCTTTCAAAGTTAAGGTAAATAGAAACACTTTCTGGGGAAGCAACTTTGCCAGTTTCTTTTTTGTGCCTTCTATTCTGGCTTCACTGAAGCCCAGAAAAACATTAAAACTTGTATTCGTCTTAATTTCTGACTTTATAAGTAGCATAGGTAAGACAGTTGTCCATATTCTCTTAATGCTAAGGCGCCGGGCCGCATAGCGCACCTGACTCATAAGTCAGAGGTCCTGGGTTCGAAACCCGGTCTGGCCACATACTTTCGTTTCTCCTTCTGCTGATTCAAGAAGGGCAGTTGTCAGTTACTGGCAAAAGTATGTGCACTTAGTACTGGTTAACCGCTTAGGAGGTCTAAGCCTGCCCAGGAATAGTGTGGTTAGGTTAACTGACCGTCCCGACATGACCTTAGCTGTTTACCGTGGACGTTAAGCATCAAATCAACTTAATGCTAAGCCATTTTAAATATTCTGCAGCTTAAGAAGCTTGAAGAAGATATCAAGCCTCTACAGAATGTGATCAGAGATCTGGAATCTCAGAGAGAAGCTTTCAAAGTGGAAAAGAAGACAATCTTGGCCGAGGCGGAGCGCTGGAAAGTTCGGACCAATCAGCTGATAGAACAGTCCCACAAGACTGACCCTGAGGAACATAAGAAACTTGTGTAAGTTTGAAATAATTTCTGTTCTTTCTCACAGCATATGATGTTGCTTTTTATTCTTAGAATCACTTCCATGAGGGCCCTAAGCTGGAGATCAAAAACTAGCAGGCAATAGTTCCCAGAAAACTATTTCTCCATAAAAACATGCTGTGACTCCTCATTAGAACCGTCTCAATGAGACGGTTCTAATGAGGGGTCACAGAATATGTTTTGATGGAGAATTCAGTAGTATCCAGAATCATCATCAATTAATCCCCTTTTCTCTAGCGCAGGGGCTGCAACATATGTTTTAAGGAGAAACCGGAAATTCATGTTGGGATTATCTTCAGCACCCCCTCCTCCCAACCTCAAACACTTTATCAGTCTAGTGGGGGTTGACAATGTAAGAACAGTCTGATAAGATGGATCCAGCATTGTGATATTTGTAACCACCTCAAAAATTAAAAAAATTGGGACACCTAAAATAATACTTTACTTGCCATGAAAAAATGAAACAGTTACATGTCCTAAAAGCATGTATGCAGATGGAATGGCAAACAGTGCAGGCTCTGAACAAACTGCTTCTATCTGATCTTGGTCTGCACTGTTTGCTCAGACCTATCTGTCCAAGTGCTTAGATTTTTACGGTAACTCATTGATGTATGATGGCAAGCACTCAGCTTACTCAAAGTGACTCTGGACTTGCAGGGAAGCATTTAATCAGTAGGCATGGGGTCTTTGTAGGGGTTCAATGCATTAGGGTGTACACTATAAGGGTATAAATAGACAAGTCTCCAAACAAAAAGCCTGAGAAATAGTGCTTTGTAAAACTCTTATATTTAGTGATGACTTAATTTTGGTTCTATAGGCCTATCATTAGCATCCTACCATCATCTGGCTATGATGGACATCTATCTGTCCTAATAGTCAGACACATTAGACAACTGCTGTTGTATATATTTCAGTCAAGAGAGAGAGGAGATGAGAAAACAGTTGTCCAGTAATACTGAAGAATTACATAAATCCAGGTGAGACTTCTAATAGACACATAACACTTACCATAAGCTCTTGAAAGCAATTTTTCAGATCTGAAGAGTTTTTAGATGACCCCTTGTGGTACTTATAGAGGATCTTACATGAGTGCTCATGTATTATTGAATTTATTAAACGAGTTGGGGGAAAAAGATAAGATGCGAGGCTTTGCCGAGCATCTTATCGGTTTTCCCCAACGAGTTTAATAAATTCAATAATACATGAGCACGAATGCAAGATTCTGTTTATCATATGACACTAAAATTGCATTTTATTAGCAAATTTTGCACTAAAACGTCACGATTTTGCCATAAGAAAACACGACGTTGTATGGACGGCAACGCATAACGTTACGGCGTAATTTGCATATTTAATCCACTAGTGGATTATCGAATTTAATGCATGGCTTTATTACACTCTCAGATGCGACGTCATATGATAAATTATGTTATGAGGCTGGCATCTGTCTTTCCGTCATTAAAGCTAATCTAGATGGATACTAACCTTATATTTGTGTGTGTGTGGGGGGGGGTATGCAAGAAGTAAACAAATATTTTAATGAAACTAAACAAGAGCTGCATATTGAAGCTTGAAAAAGTAAGTACTAAAAACATGAAGTGAAGATTGAGAATTCTTTGGGAATCAACTACCAGGAGGGCAAAATTAATTGAGGTTTTATCTCAGTGAGGCTTGATGTGTATGTACTACTCCAAAGCAGGTAAATCAGAGTAAATGTCTAAATGGAACAATGGTTGTTTCATTTATTACAAGGTCTAGTGGCTATCTAACGTGACTGGTTTGAGCCCCCTTCACCATTTTATTTGATGAGACTTTAAACTGAGGTCCATCTAATCTGTATATAATATTCATGTGGTTGGGCCACTTAACCCAAGTCAATTGGACAGTTATTACTATAATATTTCAATTTCGTATTTGAAATAAAATTGTTACTCTATATTATATTTTCATCCTGTATTGGATCACCAAATTTCTTTTCATGACTGGATGACAGTATCTATGATGAAAACATATACTGTTGTTACTCTGCTATAGATATAGTGCCTGACAATGAGACTTATGATTAAATTGCCGGCCCCTCCATTTAAATCTTTAATCCTGACATATTATGTTTGCTATTTTCAGAGCTGAAGCTACCAGATTAACTTTGGAATGTGCCAAACTACAGTAAGTCAGCTTTTGTAATCCCCCACTGATGGCAGAGGGATATAGATAATGTCTGTCTGTCTATCATTTCCATCAGCCCATCTTTTCACCCAGAGCCATAAGGAACTTATAATGTATATGCATCACGATAGACTCAGTGGTACACATCAAGTTTTGTTGGCATGGTATCCTTAATGCATGACTTATTGCCCTTGATTTGCTTATTAGCAGTCAAAGTAACTAAAAGACGGAATTTCATGAAGCGTACAAAATGTATATCCCCTTACTACATTGGTGCACATAAAGTTTTGTCATTATGGTGTCACTGATGGATAAGTTGTTGCCCTTGAATTGAACTGAGGGATATCTAAGTAAGCAACTAACTGAATGTCATGAATCTTAAAGCAAATATCTATTACCATAATATGGTGGTGCATATGCAAGTTTTGTCAGAATAGCCTCACGCATGTTGAAGTTATGGCCCTTATTTAAAATGGAGAAATTTAGCAATAACAGAGAAAACATTGAACATAATTTCATGAAACTTAAATATGCATCACCATAGTGCCAATGATGCTTATGCTAATTTGTTAGAATGCATTTGTACTGCATATGTGATTGCCCTTGAATTGATTTGAAATGTACACATTTAGTAGTCACAAGTTGTTACTCTGGTCAGAGTTTTCGCTGTGTGCTTAAAGGGTAGCTAAGAGCCTAAGCTAGCTCCATGTGGACAGCAAAGACTCTGATTAGACTGGGTGAATGCCCAGGCTGATCTGAGTCATCCCTCGGCACGCATTCCACTTTGTTGGTTTTGTCATGTCGCGGCTCATTTACTGTGCAGTGTTCAGTGTGAGTTGAGGTCCTTGGTTGATGCTTTAAGCAGTAGCTTGACATTGGTAATAAACATTGACTGCAGGTCACAACAGACATTGACACTTTTAAACATATGGTTAAATATTTCAATATCTGGTGAATTTTTATCCAAATTACCCATCTTCCTACTGGAAGACCTGTAGAAGTTGAGCAAATTTAGACATATATAGACACTAACAGCTATTAAAATGTCTGATTTTTGCAGGAATCAAGCTGAAGTACAAAAACAAGAAACCACAAAATTACGGTGAGTATTTAAGACAGTTTTAACTTGTCTATTACAACCAAACTCATTTCACCTTGTTGAGACCTTATTCAGAGCTCCAGATAAGGTAGGTTTTGAAAAAATTTCAAGATAATTTTTCTAATTTCCCAACAAAAAAGTATTTTGTGACCCCTCATTAGAACCGTCTCAGCGAGACTGTTCTAATGATGGGCCAAATGTTTTTGTACAATGAAAATCCTCCATAGATTATTCCTATTACTGCTTCATATAATTATTATATTATTTTATATGTCGCTGGCCGGGTTTGAACCCTCACGGATGCGGCGACAGCGCCTAGCTCTGCAATGTGCGTCAGCTTTAACCATTACGCTACCGAGACGTCCCCAAAAAGGACGCTCAAATAACGTATATAAAGCTAACCGACGTATAGATGGATGACTTGCGATTTTACGTCCTTTTCAACAGTATTTCAGTCATATCAGGACGATGGGACGATGATAATGAAAGGCTGTGTGCAATGGAACCCCGTTTACGCTAGGAAAGATTCTCGCCTCGAGCGGGATTCGAACCCGGGTCCGCTAGGTCAGTAGGCCAGCGCTTAACCCACTGAGCTACCGGGGCTCCACACTCCGTATATAGGGTTCAAACCCGGCCAGAGACATATGAAATATTTACAACGAATTATGTCTCCATTGTGGTTGAAAAGACAAGTGTCGCCTCCATTGATGAGAGAAATATCATAATTCGGTAGGAAAACAGAAGTTAAGATTAAGTAGAAACCCCTATATACGGAGTGTACTGCAACGTCGGTTAGCTTTATATACGTTATTTGAGCATCCTTTTTGGGGACGTCTCGGTAGCGTAATGGTTAAAGCTGACGCACATTGCAGTGCTAGGCGCTGTCGCCGCATCCGTGAGGGTTCAAACCCGGCCAGCGACATATAAAATATTTACAACGAATTATGTCTCCATTGTGGTTGAAAAGGCAAGTGTCGCCTCCATTGATGAGAGAAATATCATAATTCGGTAGAAAAACAGAAGTTAAGATTAAGTAGAAACGCCTATATACGGAGTGTACTGCAACGTCGGTTAGCTTTATATACGTTATTTGAGCGTCCTTTTTGGGGACGTCTCGGTAGCGTAATGGTTAAAGCTGAAGCACATTGCAGTGCTAGGCGCTGTCGCCGCATCCGTGAGGGTTCAAACCCGGCCAGCGACATATAAAATATTTACAACGAATTATGTCTCCATTGTGGTTGAAAAGACAAGTGTCGCCTCCATTGATGAGAGAAATATCATAATTCGGTAGAAAAACAGAAGTTAAGATTAAGTAGAAACCCCTATATACGGAGTGTACTGCAACGTCGGTTAGCTTTATATACGTTATTTGAGCGTCCTTTTTGGGGACGTCTCGGTAGCGTAATGGTTAAAGCTGACGCACATTGCAGTGCTAGGCGCTGTCGCCGCATCCGTGAGGGTTCAAACCCGGCCAGCGACATATAAAATATTTACAACGAATTATGTCTCCATTGTGGTTGAAAAGACAAGTGTCGCCTCCATTGATGAGAGAAATATCATAATTCGGTAGAAAAACAGAAGTTAGTATTATATCATTGCCAACTCAGCACAGAATGGTATGTTTCTGAATAAACTTTTATTCAGTGTAACTTAAAATTTAAGTAATGAATTATTAAATGGGTGCTGGTTCTAAGGTTGTTTAGGGGCATTTTTCAGCTGCTCCAGTATCATTTATGATCTCCCTTTCATGGGCCTTAACCACTTCTGGGACTTTTCACAGTTCCTAAAATGAGTTTGGAGTAAGTCAGTTCAATTCCATTAAGCATGGAATGTCATAATATTATCCTGTTGTTTAGAGTCCATTTAATTGGTCTGAATGGTCGTCAGTTGCAGCTGAGCAAATTAGAAACCAAATCACACTGTGTAGATCAAGATGAGATGGCTCATTTGTGTATCTGTGTATTCTGTCAGACAAAGCAGAGTGAGTGAGTGAACTGAGATTTAAGGTCTTCTGACAAAACAACTCTGCCATTTTCAGTTTGCCTGCAATTTCAATGTGGAGCAGATTTATTCTTTTAAGAGTAGAGCCATGTTTGAAAGAGTTTCCTTACTAGAAGATGCAAAAGTCACAAAGTTCCCCTTTGAAAGAATTTTGGAAAAATATGGCTATATACCAATACCCCCTAAAAGCCATCACAGGAGATGACTGTATAAGTTTTGATGCTTATTGTCAAATCCTGTTAACCATTTTGTTCTATGTAAATGTTATGCATGTAATTTACGTGAAATAAATACTGGTTAAACCAAAAGCCATCCCATCTGTACAATGGGTGTCATTCTGTTTGGGAAATTTGTCAAATAACACCTTCATTAATAATTGACTTGTCTAACTTCAATGATAGAATAGTCTATATAAGATATATAGGGGTGCCAGGTTTTGACTGTGTTTTCTATTTACAGAGAGGAACAAAAGGAACTCACTGAAGAAGTACAGAAGAAAGAAAAAGAGAACAATGAGAAATTCAAAACTATCACTCAGGTAGGTACAGTTACCATTGAGACCCGTATTACTGGCGCTGAAATATTTTAACCAACAGGCTAGATCTAGGTCAGACTATTTCTGAGTAGTGTGATATAATGTTGTAGTCTGACCAGAGTCTGTAGTGTGTGCCATTTTGCCAACAGTGTTTTATGAGTTGTGACAAATATGCAAAAGAAGTGCTCAGAGCATGTGCTGCCAGAAAAGGCTCTGATCAGCCTGTGCAGTCTGATCAGAGCCATTGTTGCTTGAACACAACATGTATGAAGACAGAGGAAAGCAAAATGAAGGCTCTAGCGAGACTGCATGGATTCAAGGACAGGCCCGAGGTTATTAAACTTTTTTTATGCTCAACTCAGCTGAGCGTGAAATTTTACCTGCTAATAAGTAGTAAATTACTGATAAGTACAGTTGTTTTCTTGCTCAGTTCAGCTGAGGATGAAATTTTCTCTGCTTATGAATATGAAAATGCCAACATAAGTTGGCATTTTCATATTTATCAGCAGAGAAAATTTTATGATCGGCTGAGTTGAGCATAAAAAAAGTTTATGACCTGGGGGCCTGGTTTGGGTTGCCACCTTTTTGCATGAAATGTCTTGTGATAAGACAAGTGGACAAGGTTATATCTGAAAGAAGAAAGGAAAAGTGCAATACAGAAATTAATCCCAAGAAGTTTGGGTTTTGTCACGCTTGCAACTAGCAAATGCAACAAATGTATTACTTTTCTAATGTCATTGGCTGTGTTAACTTTTGTTGACACTACAAGTTCAGCTCTCTTATTTTGACAGTCTGCTGACAGGCAAGGAACTACACATTTGGTGGAAGTCTTGTCACATTTTAAGAAGACTCTTAAAATTTCAGTTTTATATTAAGAAGAATCTTCTTAAAGCATACATGTATGACTTGATACATCCAGTGTTACATTACTAGAAGACCTAAACAAAATCTGCATAATGAAAAGTAAGTGGAATTTGAATTAATAAAGATTTAAGAAATGCATATTGAAATATAAAGAAATGCATAATGAAAAATCAAAAACTGGATTGTGAAAAATAACAAGATTTGAAAATTTTATGGGAATTAGCTCTATTAAGGGCAAAATTAAGTGAGATTTTACCTTACATATAGTTAGATTTTGCATGTATATTGTATTGCAGCTGAAAAAGATAGGTAGAAAATACAAGGAACAAGCTGAGAGTGTAGCTAAAGAATTTGATGATTATAAGGCAATACATGAGGGCCAGGACCAAGAGGTTCAGAACACTCAGCAGGCAAACACAGAGAAAATACAGGTTCTAGAAGGACAAGTTAAGGTGAGTCAGATGGGCATAGCCTTCAGTTAGCTTAATTGTCATTTAAGTGCAGACTTTGACATGTTTAAATAGAAAAAAAAACATCAATTGAAACTATCATTAAAATTTGAATTGGGTCTATTACTAAATAAGGCTTCTTATACTGCGGGACCTGAGTCTCTGTGATTATCATAAGAAAATGCATCAGATGGGCCTAAATGTTTTGGGTGAAGGTTTTCTTTTATATTTGCCCATGCAAATATTTCTTGGGAACACATTTTGTTGCCAAAGTAGAAAAAAAGTATCCCATGTTGTGCTGGTTTGGAGCTTTACATTACAGAAAGAAAAGAATGGATTGACAGTAATGATGGTAGTTTAACTAAGTTTAAGTATTAAATTCAATTAGATAATTTTGACAATCTGTAGTAGAATTTGGCAGAGAAGTGTTTAAATTTGGAAACCAGTGGCTGACTAAGCACTGTATTCCAATAGGGAAATTTGTTTTCCAACTACATGAATGAGAAAATCTGATCTTATTTATAATAATTTGGCTATGACATCATGGGCTTCCCCTCCCAAAATTACCCCCAAAATTTTGAATAAAGACATGTCTAGATTTATGGGGTTGTTTTATAAGTGAATAAGTAGGATAGTGTCTTTTTTTGCAGGAAGTTGAATCAGCTAAAGAAGATCTCAAGAATACATTAAAAGATTTACAGTCTCATATTAAACTTCTAGAGCAACAGTTAAAAGACTCTGAATCCAATTCTAGTGTTGCGGACCAAAAATTTAAGGAATCAGAGCAAAAAGTGAAAGATCTAGAGCAAAGACTCAAAGATTCAGATCAGAAACAGAAAGATTCTGCACAACAGATAAAAGATATGGAACAAAAACTGAGAGAATCAGAACAAAATGGACAGGTTCTTGAAAGAAAGCTTAAAGATTTAGAAGAGAAAAAGGTGGAGTTACTTCAGAAATCAGATAGTGTTGATTCAGAGACAAAGAAATTGAAAGAAGATTTGCAGAAATTAGAAGGCCTTCAGCAGGTAATTAATGTAAATGGGAGATGACTTTTGTGACCTCCTGTTTGCTTCCCAAGATGGCAAAAGCTTTCTACTCTTAAAGGAAAAATGTTCTAAGAAAGAAAATTTTTTTCCTTATGAGTTGACCCTTTTGTGAAGGGAGGCTAAATTGAAAATTTTAGAGTTGGTTGCCCTGAAAGTTTATTTGAGCCGCGACACAGAAAACCAACAAAGTGAGTGTGCACCTTGCACAGACTCAGATCAGCCTGGGCATCCGCCTAGTCTGAGCAGAGTCTTCCTTAAGTGCTTACAGGGTAGCTTAGGGTATAAGCTACCTTCATGCGGACAGCGAAGACTCTGATCCGCCCAGGCTGATCTGAGTCTGCGCTGGGCGCACAACCACTTCGTTGTTTTCCCGTGTCGCAGCTCATTTATTCACATTTAACCACAACTAGCATCAATATTTCTTCTTATCTGAAGCCCTGCGGCGTACACCAGGTACCAGCTGATGCCAGATGTGTGGCTTATACTTTTAGGTCATATTTACTGTCTTTAAGTAGTTCACCAAAAATGTACTATAATACTAACCATAAGCAAAATTTATCCCATGCTGATTCAAATACTTGATGGATGTATGGATGGCTTGCAATTTTACGTCCTTTTCAACAGTATTTCAGTCATATCAGGATGATGGGAGAGTGATAATGAAAGGCTGTGTGCAATGGAACCCCTTTTACAATTGAAAAGATTTCCACTTCAAGCAGGAATTCAACTGGACTGCTAGATGAGCAGGCCAGCACTTTACCCACTGAGCTATCGAGGTTCCTCCCAATTCAAATACATATTGTCTTTGGAAGAGAGAGTTGCATTACATTTCTATCTCAGCCTTTAAATTTAACTTCAACTATACGAAAAAAGTTAAATCTTATTGTTGTAGATGGATAATATCTCCTTCAACTGTACTTTAACACCACTGAAGGGAAATCCAGATGTATGAAATGAGCCGCGACATGACAAAACCAACATGTGCCCAGGGAAGACTCAGATCAGCCTGGGCATCTGTCTAGTCTGATCAAAGTCTTCACTATGCATTTAAAGGGTAGCTGAGGGTCCAAGCTACCTCCATGCCGACAGCCAACACTGCACAGTCTGGGCAGATGCCCAGGCTGATATGAGTCAACGCTGGGCGCACATGGCTCTTTGGTTGTTTTTGTCTTATCGCAGTTCAATTGTGAAATAACCTAAGCTTCTATTTGTTTCAGGAATTAGACAAGCTGAAGGCTGAACATTCACAGCTTAGTGCAGAAAGTACAAAAATAAAAGAAGAAAAGACAGAATTGGAAAGAAAAGTAATGAGATCTAACAATGTGCTGCAGACAGCTAAGAATAAGCTACAGTCCTACAAGGAGAGTAATGATAAACTAACGGCAGAAAACAATGAGCTGAAGGAGAAGGTGGTTTCTTCTGGGCAGTCCTCATCAGGTAAGAGTTATACAGTAGTTTATTTTGGAGCTGTTATGGCTGACTTTACAGTTATAAAGTGAATTTTGAGCCCAAAATGTCAGAATATAATGCCAAAATAGAGGCTATCCAAGTTACTGAGTATTCTGATCTTGAGATTGGGACTCTCATGTATGATATGGTGACAATATTCTTGCTAAGTTTTGCAGATGAAGGGCAGCTGAAAGTCATGATCATTGCACAGATAATTATAAACCTTAAATTGTACAACAGTTTTTTGTTTTGGCCCCAAACAGCCAGATGAGGAAATTTTTTCTTGTCATATCAAAAAAAAGAAAGAAATGATAATGAAAATTGTGTTAAATCATGCACTGTTAAATGATAAGTTGTCTACTTTTCTGTATGTTCAATCATCTGAGAGTTTGTAATTTCAGCTGAAAATTGGAAATTGTGTTAAAACGGACTGCTGAAACAAGAAGCATTTATAAAATGAATTCTTTTGGATCGGTACACACATGTGTATGAAAAAATAGTATCCGTGATCATTATGTTTATTTTTGTAGAAGAGTCTGATCTGAGAGTAGCCACTGTTAAGAGTATGTATGAGAACAAGATTGAGAGGTTAGAATCGGAAGTTAAGCAGTTGAAGGAATCAGCAACGTCAGACCTAGAGAAAGCTGTGGAGAAGTTACAGAAAGAAAATGATGATTTACAAGCAAAGGTACAAACTTATTCTTAAGATTTATAAAGAATTGATGATGCATACAAAGGAGATGTCTGAGCAGTGTCTGCACGATTTGCTAGCAGCTTTGTAAAACAGCTGTGACAGAACAAATGAACTGTACAGTGTGTGAATACTCTGCCATGTTTTTCCGTAATTTTTGAAAAGGGAACACCTTCTGTGACCTGGTTTGCTTCCATGAATGACAAACCCCTTCCAAAATGGTAAATGCTTATTTTAGAGTTGATTCTACCCGTTTGAAATGGGAGGCAAATATGGAAATGGCAGAGTTGCTTCCCCTGAAATCTTTAAATTCATTCACCAGAGCTCTAGATAAGAGGGAGTATTTGGAGATAATTAGGGATAATTTTTGTTGATTCTGGATATAAACAGATGTTGTGACCCCTCATTTGAACCGTCTCGATGACGGTTCAGATGAGGGGTCACAACATATGGTTTCAATGAGAATTAAAAAAAATTATCCCTCAATTATCATCAAATACCCCTCTTATCTAGGGCTCTGATTCACTAAAAAATAACTAGAGTGTCTGTAACAGGAATAGTTGACTGTTTTTTGGGGGGATTTAATGGCCCTTTCAGACATTATAGGAGCGGCTGAAGTGTAGTGGATAACACTCCAGACTACCAATCCAGGGGTCGCAAGATTGATCCCCTGCTTCTCCGGTCTTTCGGATGAGACTTTAAACCGAGGTCCCGTCTCCATATGATCTCGTTGTTGGTGGGACGTTAAACATGAGTTCACTCACATTTAGACAGTATTTCAGTCCATATCTGGCTGTCTCCCAGAGGGAGGAGAAAGAAGAGAGAAATGATCTGAGTAAATAATATATATGAACATACATGTATAACTTTAGTTTGGTACAAATTTCGCTAAATGTAAACATGACTTTCAGATTCATCAGCTCCAGCATCAAGTTGACATGTACCAGAAGACGGGAACGTCTCAACCTCACGTTCATGTTTCTAGACCAACAGTAGCAGCAGCAGGGGACAGAACTAGTGCATCTCCCTCAGAAGCCCCTAAAACTGCCAATATTAGACCAATAGCATCTAGTCCAGCTGCCGTGAAACCACAGACAGTCCCCGTCCAGCCTCAGTCAGCTGCCTCCAAGGTTACGGCCAGTATCCGACCAATGGCAATAGCAGCTACAACAGTGGTTCCCATGTCAACGGCGACGGGAACTCCAACGGCAACAGTGATGCCAACAACCCAGGCTCAACAAGAAATAGAAGGTGGGCTTGCGCCTTGTTTTACTGTAATGTGCGTAAATTTTGGGACACATAAAATTATCAATTTTCCATTTGGGACAAATGGAAAATTAATTATTTTAGGTGTCCCAATAATAAAGCATGTTACGGTAATATAATAATGTAGCTGGTGAAGACTGACGTTTCAAGTTTAAAGTCACACACATTTTTAGCTCGCCTGAACGAAGTTCAGGAAGAGCTATTGCACTACCCCCGGCATCGGCGTCAGCATAGGCGTTAGCAAAATGTTAAAGTTTTTACGTTAAAGTTTTTTTTATGCGAAGGGCAAGGGTCGGCAAGGCACTGCAGGTGAGCTATCCTGTAAGGGGACAGGACTTGTTCTTGTATTAGTAGTCCAGCATTTGGAGACAACAGATACATTATAGGGCTCATTTTCTGCTTGTACTGGGTGTGGATGTGGTCGGGCCATGGTGCTGGGTAACTTTCAGTGCTGGGGCGTCCTACTAATTTGGATAATAGTAGGGCAAGGGCAAACTGTGCTTGCAGTTGGTGTGGGTTGTTTGGATATTTTTTCTTTCACATATTATTTTTCTTTTCTTCCTCTCTCTGGGAGGAGACAGGATATAGACCCTAAATAGTCTCAAAGAGCCATTTAATCCAAAACAACCAATCAGCCAAATCTGCTTGGACATTTTGAACTTTAGAATAAAGGAATCCATGTATCATATACAGTAGATCATTTAAAATATCATTTTTCTGAACTTTCCAAAGCAGTTTCAAAAAAATCCATCTATCAAATATGAGACAGATCTAGATTTTAGGGTTGGTTTAGATGTGGGGGAAAACTGTCTTAAAACCAAATAAATACAGTATCTAGTAAAACATATCAGAGGGCAGAAACTTCCATTATGTATTCTGGTTTAGCTCTGTTTTGAGACAGTGCATAGGCAGCTGAAACTTAGCATTCTGCAGAGTTCTTTTGATCATCGTCTTGTTATTTCCCACCTAGGTGAAGTGTCAGTACCAGTCCAGCAATTGTTTCCTGCCCAAGGAACAACTAGACCCACACAGCAGGTCCAGAGGGTTATTCCTACACAAGGTAAGTCACACTCGAGCTGATAACACGGAATTAAATAACTGGAGAATAATTATCTGTTTGAGAAAATCTGAAATTTCTGTTGAAAGAATTTCAGCTTGTAATGTCATCGAAAAAATGGCAGAGCAAGGCATACATTGTTTGCCATGCTGCAGGACCAATGACTTCATGTATCTGTTACCGTAGCAACTAGAAGATCATGTTGATGTCTAAGATGTCATCAAGATGTCATTTTGCCAAGGTACTAAGCACAACAGCTGGTAATTACATAGTTGCTATGGTAACAGAGATCTATGACGTCATCTCATTTATAATTCAAGGGGAGCATGGCATACAGTGTATACTATGCCCCTCTCGAACTATATTTGAGATGCTAGCTGAAATTCATACAATGGAAAAGTGTAATTTTCCGAAACCTATACTTAAATTAATTCTAAAATGATTTAGTTTTCTGTTTGATATAGGCAGTCCTTTAGATGATACATGCACTAGTTTCAGATCATACTTCTGACATACGAGGGGCGTTCAAAAAGTAATGCAAATGGCCTCATAACTTTGTTTAGGGGAAAACTGGGTACAATTGCTATGCATATGCTGAAAACACTACATTTTGTCTTTACAATGATACCAAACGCTGTACAAAGACACCTTTTCATATTGACTTACAACGCATTTTATTAGGCCCCTGTCATGCCACTGGGCTAATTTCATATGCAAAATAGTTTCAGTGTTGGGCATTCAAGTCAAATATCATTGCAAATACAAAATTAATCTTTGTCAGTTGCTTGTCCATTGTTGCCTAAAATATTCATACAAAAGTTAGTAGGGTGGCAACTGTTATCGATTTATTCTTGGCAAAGCAATGCGCAATTCTTATGACGTTATTGAAATATACGTTAACGTCATTTTTAAAAGCTTGTAGAGGCTTCGTTTTTGGCATTAATTTGAATTTATTGACAGGTTTTCCTTGATCCATGTAAATGCTCTTGCCGACAAGATTTTGTATTCTAATACACTTGTTTTCATTACGAAATCATTTGTGACCCGTCGCGCGAAAAGGGACGAGTTGGGTGGATGACGTTGTTTCAAGAAATTACGTTTCAACGTTGACGTCACGACTTATTAATTTCAGTTGCGCGATAAACAGGTGCCCGCGTTTTTGTCAATCGTTTCGGGCTTTATTTTTGGGGGCTTTTATTCCCACCAGCCTGTCAAATATTTGACGTAATTAAAGTTGCGTCCCTTGGAAGAGTATTGAAGTTTTGATGCCGCGAAAATATGAGTCGAACAACAACTTTAGTCAAATTTCCTTTCCGATACTTGTTTCCTAAGCTTAGAAAATGGTGATAAAGAGATCCTAGATTTAGTTAATGATGGGGGAAGGAGGAAGAGAAAATTAGCATAAAAAACGAAAGATGTACAGTGTGTTCGTAGCCATATATTTTAATTTTCTGACTATTGTGTTATGTGGTGAGGTAGTCGAGCGGTTTCGTCCTTTGAGTTATTGACATAAGAGTTGTCTCGTATAAGTTCGAATCTCATTTTCTTTCTTTTTTTTTCTTCAAACTATTAGAAATCCTAATCCTGTATCAGCTAATTCATATGGCCCGAACAACTTTATTTGTACGAGTTTAATGCTGCATAGGATGGCCATAATATATTGCGCGTCTGTTTACTGCCATCACTTATTAGGCTAGAACTTGGTTTACTTCATGTAAAGGGAAACAGCTTTTGTGGCTCCCCCATTTATAGCTTCCTGTTAGTTTCCCGTGGCGGCGATGCCTGGTCTACTCGGATTTCCTCTTGGAGGGAGGAACAATGTACAGTACTGAAATTAATAGTACGTTACTACAATTAACAGCTCACTATACGGCATTGTGATGCACTGCACTGTCCGCCTAAAGTAGAGTAAAGAAGAGTAGAGCAGAGAAAAGTAGAGTAGAGAAGATAACCTGGTTACCAAACTGTAAAAAAATCCGTAGATTTTACGGTAAAATAACTGGCAAGCAGCTGCCAGTCATTTTACCATTATTTTTACGGGCGCCCGTAAAAATTGCGGGAATCATCAAGCAGAGTGGGGCAGAATAGAGCAGGTGTCGTTTTGGTCAGAAAGCCCTTCAACAATGCCAAGTTATTTTCGAGTGCGGCCAGTTAAAATTAAACTTCCATTTCGTGATTTTCAACAACGTCTTACAGGCAAACGCCCGTAAAAATAACGGGAAAAGGACTGGCAGCTGGTTTCCAGTTATTCTACCGTAAAATTCACAGTTATTTTTTTACAGTGCAGAGCACCTGCCTGCCAAGCCTCACCTCGCCCAAGAAACATATAATGTCTCAAAAGGGACAAACACCAAACCAATATTTCACACTCCCCTCAATCATTACCTATCCATTTAAGCATATCCGATCACTTTAGTCATAAAATTCAACAAAATGTCCATTTTCTTGGCAACGAACAGTAACGGAATATAGTTCGGTCGGTAAAGAACATTAACATTAAATCCGTTTTAAAGTTATGGTGATGGATGGAAATCATTTACGCTGGACAACTTCAGGAATCTGTATCCAATTTGCTCGCATTGCGTCAAAACGGCATAATATTGACTACACTTGCTCCAGGACAAACGGATTTCTGCTGTTAGACATAGAATTTGGTTTCAAATTCGATTCACACCTATAGGAGAATGAATAGAGGGTTGCTTTCATGACATTCCCAGATTTGTGAGACTTGACATTGGAAAAGAAGAAATCTCGGTTCAACTTGTTCACTAACTTTTGTGTCATCCCAGTTTCTAGTCCCCTCCGGCGCAACAAGACTTCCCCTCAATATTTTCCATTCACAACACGCTATTGTGCTTCTGGAGATAATAAGCAGGTCTGAACTGGTCAATCTTTTCTTTCCATTTTTTTTTTTTGCGGAATGACGTCATGCTACTCATTTTCCTTAAAAACAGTCATTTCTATAATTGCCCAGGCATTTTCATTGAAATTTGGACTGATTTCATGTAAAAAGAGGATGAAAATAATACGAGCACCAAGCATGTTGACAAGGTTGTGTAATGAACACTATTGAACACCCAGCTTTGTAGAGGGAAAAGTGGAGCATTGTTCGAGTTCGCAAAAAAAAAGCTTTAGAATTCAGTGTCTAACCAAAACTGGTATTAAAATGATGTTGTACGCTTGAAATTTTAGAATATTTTTGCCAAGGATGTTTAGCAGACTCTGTCAGACTGTCCTACACTGCAAAAATAAACGGTAGATTTTACGGTAAAATAACTGGCAACCAGCTGCAAGTCATTTTACCGTTATTTTTACGGACGCCCGTAAAAATTGCAGCAATCATCAAGCAGAGTGGGACAGAAAAGAGCAGATGTCGTTTTGGTTAGATAGCCCTTCAACAATGCAAAGTTATTTTCGAGTGCGCTAAGTTAACATAAAACTTCCATTTCGTGATTTCCAACAACGTCTTACAGGCAAAAGCCCGTGAAAATAACGGGAAATGGACTGGAAGCTGGTTTCCAGTTATTGTACCGTAAAATCTACAGATTTTTTTACAGTGTACACGTTTCGTGAACACGGCATTATTTTACTTATTTAGTCTCAAAACATAGATGGTTACTACTCGTTAAAACCGCCTCATCGCCGAATGAGGCGGTTCTATCAAGCAATTGCATTCTTTTGGACAAAAACAAGGAAAATACCATCAGTTACCATTACCGTGTAAAAAAAGATCCGAAGGTTTTACGGTAGAATAACTGGAAACCAGCTGCCAGTCCATTTCCCGTTATTTTTACGGGCGCCCGTTAAATTGCAGAAACCATCACGCATAGTTGGATAGAATAACAACAAAGTGGCATGTGTGCTCAGCGAAGACTCAGATCAGCCTGGGCTAACGCCTAGTCTAATCAATCTTCGCCGACGCATGCAACGGCATGAAGGTAGCTTAGACCCTTTGTCATCCTTTACGCGAACAGCGAAGCTTCTGAGCAGACTTGGCGGATGTCCAGGCTGACCTGAGTCTTCTTGTGCCTCAAATACCACGTTTTGGTTTTGTCGTGTCGCGGCTCATATATGTGCATGTCACTTGATAATACATCAAAATGCTTATTTGTTTAATTTGATGCCAGTGGGTGATCTCTTTGTCATACCTGCAGGAAGAAGTCCCCGAGAAGCATGATTCGGAATATTCATTTAGCAAACAAAGCTTCCTAGGACGGCACACAAAACAAACATTTAATCTATCTATCAGTTACAAGTTCTGAACGATTTTACTTTGCGACGTCACCACAACGTCATCAAAACATTTGTGACGATTCATGACGGTACCTACGTTCTGCAGACAATTTGAGCCCCAAAATGGCCAAGAGCCACCAAAATTTTGATATTTTCCGAATCCTCTCAGATTTGCTGATTCACTGAGACATAAAACTAAATTTCGCTATAGGACACCCAACTCGTCCCTTTTTGCGCGACGGGTCACATTTAATTTTTGGTAGAAATGGGGAATTTGCTACTTCATAATCCATATTCCCGGGCCAGTATGGAACCCAGATTAAAAAAAATTCCGCGATATTTTCAGGACAAGATTGCCTGGGCATTGTCTTTAAGTAGCAAAAATAAAAACAAATCAAAGACTGACGATATATAAATTACGGCCTACTAAACTAAAATTCTGCAGTGTCTTCAGGGTATACCTCTTTCAAAGAAAATAAAAATGCGCCTTTTTTAAAAAAATTCACCGTGTTTGCAGACTTTCCTACGCATAATATAGCTTTATGTGTTTTTGCAATCAGAAGTTCTGTTTTTATATTGGTTACCGAGAAATTACGTCATTTGCATTACTTTTCGAACGCCCCTCGTACATTGTGTTAATGTACTTTCAGGATGTGTAACTCTGGCATTTTTATTTCTTAGTGAGGATCAACTCTTATTGGAAAGACTTTACCCACATAGAAGCAAATGCTTCCCTGTTAAAGAGAACCCATTTTGAAAGGGTTATTTTGTCAAGGGAAGCAAACAGGAAGTCCTAAAAATTGCTTCCTTTGGTGAAATGGTGAAAAAACATGTAGATGTGAATTCTTTGATCCCCAAAGTCTGACCAGAGCCTTTGCTGTTTGACCTATAGGAATCAAAAAATTCAAAATGATTGCTCTTTCTAGAATTCACTGACTCTTTGAGTCTTTGCTGTTCATTTTCACTTTCTTTGCTGTTCATTAAGCACATTTTCTTGTGACATGACTCAATACTGGTCTTACCTGGAGTACTGAAATGTGTATGTAAGTCTCATACAAATCTCTACAAAACTGGCAGGATTCTGAGAGAACATGGTTTAGGTTTAAGCAGACTGAAAGTCTGGGCATGTGCAGTCTTGAGGCAAACATTCTCCTTTTCTGACCAAACTGCAGTGCTGCACAGATAAGAAGGGAGAAGGGATAATTTAGGAAAAAAAACATTTTGTGACCCATCATAATAACCATCTTGCTGAGGCAGTTCTAATGAGGGATCACAACATATGAGCCGCGATGTGAGAAAACCAACAAAGTGGTTGGTTGCCCAGCGCAGATCCAGATCAGCCTGGGCCTCCCCCAGCCTGATCAGTGTCCTCTCTAAGCGCTTAAAGGGTAGCTAAGTGTCTAAGCTACTTCCATGCGGACAGCAAAGACTCTGATCAGACTGGGCGGATGCCCAGGCTGATCTGAGTCTGTGCTGGGCGCACAACCACATTGTTGGTTTTGTCCCGTTGCAGGCTCATACATGTATGTGTTCATTGAAAAAATAAGAAAAACTTCCTCAGAATTATCCCTGTTAACCCTAGTTTTCTGGGGCAATGTGGTAGACAGTATGTGTTCACATGGTGACATTGTGGCTAAGTCATAACTGGCAAAAATAAAACTTGTTTTATCCCCACATTTCTAAAGGGCTGAAAAGTGTACATGACCCAGAACATGTCAAAACCAACAAAGTGGCATGTGCACCCAGCAAAGACTCAGATCAGCCTGGGTATCCACCCAGTCTGATCAGAGTCTTTGCTGCATGCTTAAATGGTAGCTAAGACTCTTAGCTACATCCTTGCCGACAACATAGATTCTGATCAGATAGGGAAGTTACCCAGGCTGATCTGAGTCATTGCATGGCACACATACCACTTTGTTGGTTGTTTTTTCGTGGCTCACGTTGTGTGCATCTATAGAACATCACTTGAGAAAAGCAAGGAGGATAAAAATACCAGATAACAGCAAATGCTCAAACTAGCTTGACAAATAGGGCTAGACATATTGAAATGGAATGGAAATGTTCTTTTTTGCAGAACAAGCCCCAGAAGTACCTGACAACCAAGTTATTGTAGAGCCTCAGCCATCCACATCTGTCGGAGAACCTAGAGATACACCAATCACAAGCTCCGGAGCAAAGAGGCACAGAGAGGATACTGAAAGGTAAATATCAGGTGACTGTGAGAGGGGGAGGAGGAATTAGTTTACACTATATGACCAAAGTTGTCTGGGTCAGAGAAAAATGTCTGGAAGATAATGTTTTTACAGGTCAGGAAACAGTGCAGGAGTTTTATGATTGGTCAGTAATGCTGAAAGGAAAAATCAGAGAATTCAAAAATCAATGGCTGTGGTAGTCTATAAAGAAATACTAATTCTTCTCAAGTGGAGAGGAATTGTACTGCCAGGAAGGTTTATCTATGCACAAAAAGTATTTATCTCCCTCCCTTTTTTTTTGGGGGGGGGGGGGGGTGGTTCTAAGTCGAAGAATTAGCTCTCACTTGGCATTCTTTCTTAAGAGTAACCCGCAATTTTTAAGTGATACCTTTAGCTCTTTAGTGTTTAGCACTGTTAAGGTGAAAAGAATAATCAACTTTAGGATCTGTAGAATTATGTGGAAAATTGGAAAGTGTAAGGGAAAAAAGGAGGAATAATCAGGAAATCTTGAAATGGAGAATGTGTAGAAACAGACTCTATAGGTTCAAATGAGGTGGCACACAATGGGCCATTTCTTATGGATATACAGTGCTGATCTTTTTTGTTCATGCTTTTTTTATCAAATACTCCTTTCCTAAATAATGAAATAATCTGAGTACAAGGAGGTTTTAGGTATTTAGGGGGTGAAAGGGTTAAAATGTCACTCAACTTGAAGTGCAACAGTTATTTTTAAAATCATAGTCTTTCAGGTGAATCATTGTCTTTCAGCTAGACCTCAGGTGTATGTGCGAGAAAATATTTTTTGAACATATTGGAGTATAAGGTTTTCTTATTTTGGAGTATGGGTCAGATCATACATGTACCAGTATAGTTAGGACAGGATTCAGTCTTCTTTTATAATATTTCTGTCATACATTTGTATTTCAGTCCTGGCGAGGAAACTATTGTGAAGAGAACTAAAGTTACCACCACAGAAGTAAGTTGGAGAATAAATGCCTCTGACTATCTTAGTGCTTTTTATGACACACAAAAATATGTGTTTCCACACAATTGTTTCATTCAGTTTTAATAAATATGACCATAATAATTCGGATATAAAACAGGGATTTTACCTGTGTAGAATATTTCATATATCTAAAATGGCTTCGTGTGATTTTGCTATGAGATGGGCTTTCTTTCAAAAACAAATTCAAAAATCTGGATCACCCAGATGTTTAGCATTGTATAAGGATACATTTGATTTCTGAAGGTTTTGGTTCTGTCTAAACTTCCTCAAACACATCAACTCTAAATTTTTCAACTTCTACCCTATTGGATCATTTATTTGGCTGTAAAATAGGGACTCCTTCCAAAATTACCCCAGTTGTGCAAATTCAGTTCCATTCAATTCTCCTTACGACGTTCCCCAAGTGACTCAGCGGTACGAAAGCATAGTTGCATGCACTTGGCGCCGAGTGTCCGTCCAGGCTGTGCAAATCATTGTGTAATTCAGCTATAAGATAGAGCTTATTCAAAACAACCCCTGAAATGTAGATTCATCTTGAAAGATGGATCTAGATTTCTGGGATTGTTTTGGAAGAGAAAAATTCTCCTAATAACAAATACTTTATTGTAGGACCAGCAAGAAATCCCTGCTATCACTGTCACAGATGAGAGCGGCTTGTCTCAGGAACAACAAACAATAGGAGTTGTGGAGGCAAGGGGGATAAGCGATATAGAATCTCATTCACAGAGTAGTTTGGATCTAGCTGAGGTAAGGAAAGATAACTCTTGTTTCATACAAGCCACGACATACAAAAATGATGCTTAAAGCATATACCGGTACAACCAGCAAGACTTTGACTGGTTTGCAGTCTGATGATAGCCTTTGCCGTTTGCACACTACATTAACAGACCAAAAGGATTTGCTAAATTAAGTTTTGTGTTTTCCATATCTCTGAGAGTTAAGTGCTTTACAATAGTTATGAAATTATTTATGTGCCATACTGCAACTCTTGAAGTTGTGAGCTGTTCTATATCCATGGGAGTTTTATGCCATTCTGTGGCATTGAGTTTTTTTGCTTTTCTGCAGCTGTAAGAGCTATATGTATTTTCAGTCTGCGGAGGCTGATGATGCCGGAGATGAACAGGAAGAAGAAGATGATGATGATGATGACCCTGTGATTGTGGTTGGTAGTGATGAGGTAGGTCAGGTTTCATCAGGCTAATATGTGTTTATTGTATGAATTACAAAATGGGACACCTTGAATAATTACTGTTATTGTCATAAAGATGGGACAGTTTGGATTCACCATTCAGTGATACATCCAAAAGATGCAGTTGGAATTGCAAACAGTGTAGACCCTGATCAGACTGTCCCTTTAGGAGCAGTCTGATCTGGCTCTGCACTGTTTGCTTAGACATCTATTCTATTCTATTCTATCCCATAACCTTACTAGGGCGTTGGGGGACCACAGATGACTTCACAACAATCCCTTTCCACCTTGTCCTGTTTTCAGCTGCCCTAGTTGAGCTGGCAAAATCCATCCCTGTCCACTCTTTAATATTGTCTTCCCACCTCTTCTTCTGTCTACCTCACCTTCTTTTTCCTTTCACTGTGCCCTGTAGAATCGTCTTTGCTAAACCAGAAGACCTTGAGACATGGCCAAACCACCTTTAAGTTCCGTTTCTTGACCAGCGTCAGGAGTTCGTCATATTCTCTAATGGCTGCTTGGATCTTTCTGTGAACCTCCTCATTGGTTATATGGTCCTTGTACATAATGTTCAGTAACCTTCGGTAGCATCTCATCTCAAAGGCCTGCGTTCTTTTCTCTAACTAAGCTGTCAAGGTCCACGATTCACAGGCATACAGAAATATTGAAATGACAAGGGAGCACATAAGTTTCACCTTCGATCCAAGAGATATGTTGTTATCTCTCCAAATTGGTTTCAGCTTGGTAAGAGCTGAAGTGGCTTGTGCAATCCTTGAGAGAATCTCCTGTTTTGAGCCATCGACTGAGACAACTGCTCCAAGGTATTTGAAGCTTGTTACAGTACCCAGCTTCTGCCCTTTCCCTTGATCTCCCTCTGGATGCCATCTGCATTGTTTGTTATCAGTTTGGTCTTCTCAGCACTGATCTCCATCTTATACCTTGTGCAGGTTTTGTCGAGACTTTCAACTAGGGCTTCTAGTTCCTGCTCTTCCTCAGCTAGAGCATCTCTGTCATCGGCAACCACAGATTGGTAATGTTTCTGCCACCTATGCTAACCTTTCCGTCATGTTCTTCCAGAGCTTCAGACATGATCCGTTCGAGAAAAATGTTGAAGAGGGTGGGTGACGGAAGGCGTCCTTGTCTTACTCCAATTGTTGTTCTGAACCATTCTCCTGTGCTGCCATTCATCAGGACTGCACTTGTAGCCTTGTCTTATAGCTGCTCAATGGTGCAAACTAAATTTGCACTTATAGTGTACTTCCGCATGGTGGCCCTTAAGGCTGCATGCCATACCCTGTCAGAGGCTTTTTTTTAAATCAATGAAGACATGCTACAGATTCTGCTGATGTTGGAGATACTTTTCACACAGGATTCTAAGGTTGAAGATCTGTTCTGTGGTGCTCCTTCCGGCTCGGACATCTATCCCATGCACAGTCGGTAGGGGACTGACTTATAAGCCAGAGATCATGGGTTTGATACCCGGTTCAGCCACTTACTTTTATTTCACCTTCCGCTGATTCAAGAAGGGCAGTTGTCAGTTAATACTGGTGAAAGTAAGTGCACTTAGTACTGGTTAACAGCTTAGGAGGTCTAAGCCTGCCCAGGAATAGTGTGTCTACGTTAACTAACCGTACTGGCATGACCATAGCTGTTTGCGGTGGACGTTAAACAATAACACAACAACAACTTAAAAAAATTATGGGCATAAATTTTGTTGTCTGCATTTTGGGCACTTTAAGTGTTAGGTTTAATTTTTCAGTGTACCAGACTGTGATTGCTAACATATTACTGACAGCTTTTGTATGTAACAGCTGAAATCTACAGGAATTCCAGTCAGTTTTGTCTCTCTTCTGCAGTCGGGAGCAGCTGATGATGAATATGGAGAAGAAGAGGAGGAGGAGGTGGAGGGAGAAGAAGAGGATCTGGAGGAGTATCATGATGATGGAGATCAGGAGGGCATTGCTGATGTTGATATATATCAGGTTAGTATAGGAGGGATCTGGAGGAGTATCATGATGATGGAGATCAGGAGGGCATTGCTGATGTGGATATATATCAGGTCAGTATAGGAGAGGATCTGAGGAGTATCATGATGATGGAGATCAGGAGGGCATTGCTGATGTTGATATATATCAGGTCAGTATAGGAGGGATCTGGAGGAGTATCATGATGATGGAGATCAGGAGGGCATTGCTGATGTGGATATATATCAGGTCAGTATAGGAGGGGTCAGTATAGGAGGGATCTGGAGGAGTATCATGATGATGGAGATCAGGAGGGCATTGCTGATGTGGATATATATCAGGTCAGTATAGGAGGGGTCAGTATAGGAGGGATCTGGAGGAGTATCATGATGACAGAGATCAGGAGGGCATTGCTGATGTAGATATATATCAGGTTAGTTACGGGAAGTGGTATTAGGTCAGCTGTAGAGAGGGGTTAGAGTTATAATAAAGAGGGGGGCTAGAAGGGGATAGTAAATGTAGATATATGTCAGTATAGGGGAGAGGCTTGAGAATTATCATGAGGGCAGAGATCAAGAAGAAATTAAGGGGAGGGGCTTAAGGAGGATAGCAATTAGAAAGGGATATATATCTTGTCAGCAAATAAGAGAACCTGAAGGATTATCACAATATCACAAAGATGGAGATCAGGCGAGGTTTTTAGATGTAGATATATATCAGGACAGGGGAAGGGAGGGGCTCAGGAGAGGATTAAAGATACAGATATATGTCAGGATGGGAGAGGAGGGGATTAAAGATGTAGATACATAACAGGACAGGAGGAGAGGGGCTCAGAAGAGGATTGCATATATATATATCAGTACAGTTGAAGTGAGGGGCTCAGGAGAGGATTGCAGATGTAGATATATGTCAGGACATTTGATCGAGGGGCTCAGGAGGGGATTGTAGATGATATTTATTAGGTTGGTTAAGGGTAGGAGCTGAAGGATTATTATGAGGATGGAGATGAGGAGTGGATTGCTGATGTAGATATTTATCAGATCAGTTTAGGGAAGGATCTGGAGGATTAATGCAAGGATGGAGATCAAGAGGAAATTGCAGATGAAGATCTATATCCGTTCAGTATAGGAGAGAGTCCTATCATGAGGATTGTGATCAGGAGGGGATTGTTGATGTAGATATTATCAGGTCAGCTTAGGGGAGGAGCTGAAGGATTATCATGAGGAGGGAGGTTAGGAGGGTATTGTGGATTATTATGAGGATGACGATCAGTAAGATTTTATCAATATGGATTATATCAGACTAGTAAAGGGGAGGGATATGAGAATTGTTACCTGAATGGAGATCAGAAGGCGATTACAGATGTAGATATATAAAGTCAGTTAAGGGGAGGAGCTGGAAGATTATTATGAGGAATTATACATGTATCTCCTTTAGAAACCCTCAAGTGAAATGTGAGACAAATCCTTGTTAGTAAGAAATACCTCCTGTTTAACAGTTTGTATTTATTTCAGGATATAGGTGGAGCTATGGAGGAAGGTTACAGTAGGGATGGACAGGAAGATGATATGCAGACAGCAGATCAGGATGATGATGAGGAAGTGGTCATTATAGGTAAAGATTTAAAACAGGAGATCACAGAGTTGTGGGTTCAGTTTATATTATTCCAGAGGCAAGATTCTAACCAAACCTTTACAGATTTCTTGGCAACAGGGCACAGAGCCCTTAATAAACACCTTCCATTGTCCTGATATGACTGAAAGATATAAAACTGACAAGTCATCTATGCAGCCTTCCTGAAATATGGGGACACTGAGTATGGATACATAGCAATGTTTTTCTGCCATTATTTTCAAAGGAAGACAACTTTAATGTCTTTAAAGGCATGTGCGCACAGCGAAGACTCAGATCAACCTGGACACCCACCTAGTCTGCTGAGAGTCTTTGCTGTGCGCTTAGGGTCTAAGCAAGCTCCATGCGGACAGCGAAGACTCTGATCAGTCTGGGCGGATGCCCAGGTTGCTCTCAATCTTCGCTGGGCGCACATGCCACTTTGTTGGTTTTGTTGTGTCGCGGCTCATATGGTATGTTGATTGCAAACCTATGTTTCAGATGAGGGTGAGGATGAAGTTCAAATGGAGTCCCAAGGGCACGACTCTCTCCCCTCTAGCCAGTCTGTGCCACAATCACAGCAGTCCCTGCTACCCCCAGTACAGACGGGTTTGCAGATTGAGAGACAGCTGTCAGCAGGGTCCAGGAATCAGCTTACTCCATTTATGCTAGGGGTAAGTTTCTCTGGTGTCAGTTATTCTCGCAGCTAAGAGGATGTCAGATAGGTTGGAAATGAATAAACAAGCATTTTGCTTACTGTCAAATCCTGATACTTTTGAAATTGTATTGTAGTATATGTATGTAATTTATAGTTAATAGTTATAGTTAATAAAATATCGTTTAAACCAGATAGGTTGGATGTTTTTCTGCCATTTCTTCCGAGGGCAAGAACTTTTGTGACTTCCTTTTTCTTCCTTTGAACTCAAAACCCTTCCAGAAACAGATCTGTTCTGAAATGAGAGAATTTGCTCCTGTAGGAGAAAATTCTTTCCTCTTAGAAACCACCCTTATTGATTGGGGAGGCAAAAAGAAGCAGAGTTGCATCTTCTAAAATAGTTTCCTTTCACCTTAGATTGAGTCCCAATTTGCTGTTACTATTGTCACCAAGAAATGTACTTGATGTATAGGAGAAGCTTTTCATTAAGAAAATACCTAGGATTAATGATATATTTATCAAACATAAACAGATAAAGCAACTCATAATGTGTTTTCTTTTTTTAGGCTGCAAACACTGGTTTTGAAGACTTTGATGATTGTCGAGTTCCCAGTACACCAACCCTGATGCCTCCTAGACGTGGTGATGGCTTTGCCGAGGCAGTGAGCTCACCGGCCCAGATAAATCAAAGGTTTATATTTGGTATGGGAGGAGAACAGGGTCTCACAATTCCAGGACTGGCACAACTAGAGTCTCAAGCTGGTAATACATTTTCTCTTATAACAGCAAGTCGGGACATGTTGGTCCAGGGGTTATTGCTAGGGCTCATAATTCAGGCTCCAAGGTTATCAAACTTTTTCATGCTCAACTTAGCTGAGCATGAAATTTTACCTGCTAATATATAGCAAATTACTGATATGTACAGTTGTTTTTTGTTCAGTTTAGCTGAGTATGAAATTTTTTATGCTTATGAATATGAAAATGCCAACATTAGTTGGCATTTTCATTTTTATCAGCAGAGAAAATTTCATGCTCAGCTGAGTTGAGCACGAAAAAAGTTTTATAACCTCGGGGCCAGGAGTTTTGTATTCAGAGTTGGCCAAGGTACTGATTCTTCTCTAGCATAGGCATGCTCTTTATTGTAAGGCATCTCCAGCCCCTTTCTTGATGGCTTATCAGTAAAGCTGCAATGTGATGCTTGGCATGCATCTGGGAAAGGGCATCTAAATTCACTGATCTGTTTCAGACCTTGACCTGAAGGTAATGGAACTAACAAGATTTAAAGCCAAGAGCTGCCATTTGGTGTTTACCATTTGTCTCTATTAATTCTTGTGTTGGTTTAAAAATATTTATTTCAGTCAAATTAACATGTATTGACAGCCTGCAAAAGAGAAAAAAAATGATTGGAATGAAAGCTATTACAAGAAAGATTAATTCTTATTTTCTGTTTCAGCCCTAATGGACGACACTAGAATGGATCTCAGTCAGTTACAAGAGGGGTCAGGTAGGAGTGTCCCATCAACTCCACTCAGTACATCTGCACCTGGTAAGTAACACACAGCAAGTGACATTTCTAGGTTTCAGTAGATTTGTTCTCAGTATGAGTCTTTCACCACTTAATGTCTGAAATTCCCATTCTGTCATTGAATTTGGACAAGAATAGGGGTATGATAGGTCCATATCAGAGACAGTTTTAAGGACCTTTATGAGATAATTTCTGTTTATACTCCTTAAAAAACATACCCTTACTTCTGTGAATGGAGCCCCAGTAGCTCAGTGTGCTAAGCACTGGCCTACTGATCTAGCAGACCCGGATTCGAGCCCCGCTTGAGGCGAGAATCTTTCCTACCATAAGCAGGGTGCCATTGCAATAGCCTTCCATTATCACCCTCCCATCATCCTGATATGACTGAAATACTATTGAAAAGGATGTAAAATCACAAGTCATCCATCTATCCATACTTTGAAAATGGCAAAATGTCTGGGGGTTTTTAGTGCAAGCCATACCCCCATAATGACCTTCAAGGCCAGGTCACATTATAACAATGCCTATGAGATGGGCAAGCACCAGTTGAGGCAAGCTATGCTGTCATGCGACAGCGCTTGTTCAAGCTCAGCTCTGCAGCTATAATAAAGCTCAGGCCTTTTAAATCCGTTAGTGCATGCACATAACATCTCCAGATCATCTTCCACAAAAAGAGGACACCATGATCTACTTTCACGGAAAAGGGACACCATTTCAAGTTTTCAGGCTCAGTCCTGTAGCTCAGCTTTCATGAAGCTCAGGGCCTAGTTGTTCAAAGCATTGTTAGCCTAACAAGCTTGTTAAGAAGTCAACTTGTTAAGTGTTTTATAAGTTTATAACCAAATACACTGATATTTTTTGTTGAAGAAGTGTGAGAAGATTTTGCAGTGCAAAAGCTTCTCACATTTTTCAACAAAAAATATTGACATAATTATTTGAGATATTTATGTTTGAAATTTTAACGAAATGTTTACTAAGGATGTCATTAGTTTTGAATAACTGGGCCCAGGTCTTTTGATTGCTATCAGTGCCTGCTCACAACTGTTCCAGGTCAACTTCCACAAAACTAGATCTGAGTTATCCACTGTAAATATTCTAAATATATTTGGACACTCAAAATAACTTTTGTTGTATATGTATGTTCAAATATATTCTACATATATTGGGACACTCAAAATAACGTACGTTGTATATGTATGTTCAAATATATGATAATGATATTTGGTTTAATTTTAACATAAATCTACTTATGACCATAATAATCTTCATGATCCTGTCCTAATTTTTCAGTAACTATTATAACAGAAGTCTCTGAAGGACTGGCCAGCCAATCAGACACAAGCATTCCCACCAGCCAGTCAGAGCATGAGTCTCAGTATGTTGAGGCTTGTGAGGAGTCTTTGACACCATTGGAGGAAGCTGCTGCTGAATTAGAAGGGTAAGGAGAACTGAATTTATTTTTGCATAATAATATTTGGCAAATATTAAATTCTAAAAATTGGAACATCTGAAACAATTAGTGTAATTGCCCTTGAAATGGAACGTTTTGGTCTGCAATGCAGTACATGTAATGTGTCCAAAAGATGGCAAATAGAATGGCAAACACAGTGTAGGCCCTGTTTTGATTTATCTGATCTTGATTAAGGAGGAGTAATCTGGCCCGGAGGTTATAAAACTTAAGTGCATTCTCAAACTCAAAATAAAGCACACTGATAGGTTGCTTCCGAGCACATGCTCGGAAGCAGCCAATCAGTGTGCTTTATTTTGAGTTTGAGATGATTCTCAAGTTTTATAACCTCAAACCCTGATCTCGGTCTGGACTGTTTTCTCAGAACTGTGTGTCTTAATGCATAGAATTATCATGGTATTCATGGAAAAATTTTATTTCCAAGAAGATTCTTTTGTCTGGCAAAAATTTGAACAAAAGCTTTTCCTCCTGAGATATGGCTCTACACATGCAAATGTGAGACTACTTTTGTTTTTGCACCAAAATTTACAATGATCTGACTCTAAATATTTCTCTCTCTTACTCTCAAATACTGAGCAACACATATCGGATTCTTAACAATCTTTCTGATCAGAGCCTGTACTGGTAGTCCACAAGGACTTTTATGACAAATGGCTGGTTAAAAGTCAACATGTTCATTTTGGGAGAATTACTGCCGATAGGTTAAGCACCATTTTTGCTTGTCAGGAATTGAAAACCATACTTATTTGGTTATAAGGCTAGTGGTATTCCCTTCGAAAACAACCCTAAAAATCTAGATCCATCTTGCAAGATGGATCTAGATTATTGGGTTTGTTTTGGAAGTGAAAATGCATCTTACAGCAGAACTGTGGAAGAATGATTTAGATATTTTGGCTCTTTCCAGAAAGGGGAAAAAACGGGTTTTTTTTACGTAATAAAGTATGTATGTATTTACATTATGTATTTACAATATAGGACAGAAGAAGACATTCTTGAAGGTGATCAAGGAGAGGAAGACCATCATGAAGAGGAGGAACACACTGAGCAAACAGATGGTGAGTCTTCTCGTTGTAAAAACATCTCTCAGGGACTAACAAATACCCTTGGTGCATTTCAATTCACCAATCCTACAAACAGTATTCTTTAGATATGTTTTGTGTAAAAGTTTACAAAGTTTGATGGTCAGAAGCCAATCTATTTGGAATTTGGCTGTTTTTTTTTTTTTTTTTTTTTTTTTTGGTTTCTTTTTTTTTTTTTTTTTTTTTTTTTTCACATAAAAAAGGAGTGTGGGTATTGATTAGAAAGAGGATGTTTATAAGAAGATTATTCCTTAAGAGCTGGGCCCAGTCGTTGAAAACCAGTGATGTCATTAGGTAACGAGGCATTTTATATTTAACTGTATTTCTGCAAACACACTGCCATATATTGCCAAACCTATGTGAGGAGATTTTTGCAGTGCAAAAGCTTTTTACAGTTTATCAGTAGATTGTATATGCACTATAAGACTGAATATCAGGCACGAGACCACAATTAGTTTTACTATGCAGTTTAATTATCCATCCTGCCATGAAACTTTTTTCACAACACCTCAGGCACTTTGAATTCTCTTTTTCTCAAGTCTCTGAGGCATGACAAGCCATTTTCAAATAGTTTCAACAGGGAAAAACAGGCTTCTGATTTCGCTGTTTCTTCGGTAAACAATGACCCGTCAACTTATGAGACAATCTGCCATTATAGGGGCACCTATGAAGGGTGTGATTCGGTTCTTCTAGTTACCTCCAGTGCTGGGGATTCTGAACTCATTATACATTTTCAAGAAGCATATCCAAAGCTCTTTTCAGTTTGCTATAGCAAGCAGGATATTTTGTCAAACTGGCCTTCTTAGAAACCAATGAACCAGGGAACTATTTGTGCAAAAGTATATCCTGAAAGTGTTCAACCAATCAAGGGAAATATTTGTTGACTGATTCCAGGGAATCCTTGAGTTATGAGTCATAACTACAGAAATTTTGAAATCCAAATCGGTCCGGAAGGCCGATGAAGTCATACGAATCGTAAATAGACACGAAAACTAATGACTACACTGTGTATTCCACAATCCAAAAAAAGTCACGAAAACTAATGACTATACTGGAGCGCCGTTATAACACGGATGTCATCGCTGAAGTAGCCATTTAGTCCAAATGTTCTTACTTGTCGTGAAAAATGCGCTTTATAGCGCAGAGACATTCAGACCGAAAGTGAAAGTACACTTCCTGTACCATTCAGACATCCTCGCCGATCTTCATTTACGGAATTGGCCGAAGTATTGACGTATTTTACTGTATTGGAGTTAATTCCCTTGAAATATGAAATATACTTGCAAAAAGGTACCTTCGGACGAAGAAAAAAAATATATTTTTTCTGCGCGAGAAATGACGTCGGCTAAAAAAAACCTGACCAGACTGCACATAATGAAGTTTAAATTTTCTTTTTGCTAGTCAAATTCTTTCCTTATGCTATCTTTGAAAGTATACAATACAATAGTCAGTAACCTTACGTTGCACAGCCGTTTTCCGTGCATCGGCGCGTGTACTGTACGTGTGTATTACGGGTTGTGGAAAACCTTCGCCGCTGGCCAAAATTGTGACACGTGCTAATTATCGAAGTGTTCACACCTTGGCAAGACAATCGAAACTTTGTTTATCTGTGATAACTTTTGACAGCAGTGCGTGATTATTGGATTAATAATATGACACATGGCTAAAATCCAGGTAATAATGTCATCATACATCGCAAATCGTGTTTTTTTCGGACCGAAAAAAATGTGCCTTATGCCAACTGAATCGGTTTTTCGAACTCAAAATCGGTCCGGACCGACAAAAAATCGGATTTCTGTAGCCCTGGTTATGACTGTTAAGATGGTATAAACAACTGGGCCATGAAAACCTGCGACAGAAACTTTCCAAACACATTCTTACTGAGTAGACCCATTGTGGAAGAACTCATCTTCCAGGGAAGCAAACAGGAAGTCACAAATCGTGTTTTTGTTTGTATAAATGGGGGGAAAAAACATTGAGAATTCGAGCTGTATCTGTTTATCTTAATTTTAGTTTACTCTGTATACCCAAATGTGCTTAAATATTGAAACACCTAAAAAACATTAATTTTCCATTTGGGACAAATGGAAAATTAATGGTGTTTGGTGTACCAATACTTTAACATATTAGGGTACCTATCTGCAAGCAAAATGTTGACACAACTTATTTGTAAACTCCCTCATAGGGCCTGTTGAAATCACACCTTGCGACATATAGACCTGATACACATTGCTTCTCTGGAGTTACTTAAAACTACTGAAGCAAACTGGATCAGAATTCACAGAAAATTAAAGTACAATGAGAAGTTTATTCATGTCCATGATTTAGCTTTCCACATGGTTTAGATCCGTTCTGAGGGGCCTGTGGAGACAGTAGATTGTTATAGGCATCCCATTAACTTGGATGATTTAATGACAGGACTTCTCTGCTGGGGGGTCTGGTTCCCATCTCACAGCAGATTTACCTGCACAGGTAAAGGTGTGAAAATTTATTCACCCAATCAGTGGACCAGAATTACTAGTTATGGTCATTTTATTGGCTGACTGGAGGTGTTGACACTATGTGATCAAGAGACAGAAAGACACTTTTCAGTTCAGTTCAGTTCAGTTCTCCTATCGACGTTCCCCAAGTGGCTCAGTGGTACGTAACCATAGTTGAACACATTTGGCGCAGTGTGTCTGTCCGAGAATGACACTGTTGAAGTTAATCCTCCTTATATAGAGCCACCCCTGTCTTTAATGGAAGTTACACATTCTGTTCTACTACCAACTCCTTCTACCTAACACAGTAATTTGAGCCGCGACACGACAAAACCGAAAATGTGGTTAGACCCTTGGCTACCCTTTTAGCACTTAACGAAGAGTCTGGTAAAACAAGGCGGATGCCCAGGCTGATCTGAGTCTATGCTGGGCGCACAACCACATTGTTGGTTTTGTCGCATCGCAGCTCATTTATAGATATCCAAAACACTTTTATCTCTGCCTACCAAACTTTTTAAAAGAATTGATTAGAAAATTGCAGTTCAAGTGATTTAGATGACCCTGTTCATAGCATACATGTATTGTATTAAGCCTGACAATACGTTTTTCAGAGAAGGAGGGTAGCAGTGGTGAAGCAGGGGACCAGGCATCCAGAGAGGAACCAGAAGCATCCACATCTTCACAGGAGAAGTCCCAGGATGCAGGTCAGTATGCCACTCCTGATAAGTCAGAATTTAATGTGAATGGGTACACCTCCGTGTTTTTCTGCCATTTTTACAAAGAGAAAGAAATTTTGTGACTTCCTGCCTCCCCCTTGGAGAGCAAATTCTTTCCTTTAAGGGTTCACCCTAATTTAGAATGGAGGCAATTCTGATTTGCTTTCCCTGAATGAATACATTTCCTTAATATTGAAATAAAAAAAATGTAAATTTTTTATTTTTCTATGAAGACAGAATTTGTTGGATGTCCTTGAGGGATTCTTGAAAATTCTCTGTATATGTAATTATGGAGATAAAAAGCTGAATTTCATTTTATGTGTTTTGTCTTGCTCTGTTGTAGTCAGTTGAAAATTTTTTCTGCCTGTCTAAGGTTTACACATGCACATTCTGTCTTTTTGATACTATAGCCAAGATAAGTTTAGCTTAGTCCCAAGAGATGATTCTTGGTCACATGTGCAGGCTGACCTGAGTTTCCTGTTCGTAAATACCATAAGGCTACTGTTTTTGGCCATGTAGCGCAATAGACAAAAACACTGCCTTTTGTTTGCTGAAAAAATGTGAGAAGCTTTTGCATTGCAAAAGCTCCTCTCATTTTTTCAGCAATAAATAACAGCAAACTTGACTTTTGTATACTGTAAGACTTAATGAATCCTTAACTTGGTTAAGCTAATGATGCTTTGAACAACTGGGCCCTGTCATTATACAAGCTATAAGCACCACTTTTGCATGTGTGCTGTGTTATAGTGTCTTTGTATCTGTTGCAGGCAAGCCAAAGATTCAGAAGATAGTATGGGAAAGCCCTGCTCCTCAGACAGGGCCCCCTCCACAAAATATTAGTGCTATTCCTACCATAGGGCAGACCCAGCAGCAACAGTTCAGGCCCAGAGGGGCTCCGAGGGGATCACAAGTAATTAGGGGCAGCAGGGGATTTCCAAGAGGTCAAGGTCAAATGGCAAGAAGAAGTAACAGAGGGCGAGGAATGTATATGAGAAGACCACCTCATTATTAATTGACATGACTTTAACCAATGTTAAGTGTGGATACTATCCATTACTCCAAAGGGAGACAGCAAAAATGTCAGTATTTATTTGCTTCCCTTGCATGATTTGGTGGCCTAATCTGCCAGCCAAGCCTGAATACCCTAGTATGCTCAAGTGTTGGGGCACCAAAAAATATTTAATTTTCCATTTGTCCCAAATGGAAAATCAATTTTTTAGGGTCACAAAATATAAGCATGTTAAGGTAATAGCTACTGACTGAGTAGAACAGCAGAGCTTTAGGCAGTGGCAGTGTTATTGTCCCCTGCCTTTTCGAAGAAAAGCGGAGGGACATAGTTTTCGTCCTTCCGTCCTTATTTCTGTCCTTCCATCCCCCTAAAGTAGTAGGTACCTTGTGTGTGCAACTCCTCCTACAGTTATATTCTGATTCTTTCGAAACTTTACAGCTGTTTTTGTCATGGTCTGAAAATATGCATGTGGTTTGGATATAATCCTGAGATTAATTTTTGTCACTTTTTCCACAAGTTGAACTTAGTCATTTTTAGGCGTTTTTACTATCAAAGTGACTAGATAGTGGGTACCTTGTGTGTGCAACTCCTCCTACAGTTTTATGCCGATGCCTTTGAAACTTCACAGGTGCTTTGGTCATGGTCTGAAGATATGCATTTGGTTTGGATATAATCCTCACATTATTTTTTATCACTTTTTTTTCGCAAATTGAACTTAGCCATTTTTCATACATTTTTACTATCAAAGTGAATAGATAGTGGGTACCTTGTGTATGCAACTCCTCCTACAGTTTTATGCCAATTCCTTTGAAACCTCATTTTTCATTGACATGTCCTTTAATTGAAATAAACAATAATGGCGGGGGACATAAATTCTTTGAATTTGCTTGTTAATGATAATTCTGGACTATTTTCTTATTTTTTTCTATCAAAAGCTTGTTGTGGCCCCTCATCAGACTCACTTCACTGAGGCATTTTGAATGTGGAATCACAACGTATGTTTTAATGAAGAATTGACAGAAATCAGTATCAAAAAGTCACCTACTTTGCTGAAAATGGACCATCTTTCATCAGACAGCAAATAAATTTATGGACATACAGATTTAGGATGGAATTCAGTTTAATGTTAGTGTGCAATAAAGTTGCAGATTTCATGAGAACTCATGCAGTTGCTTAAATTATATGTGTTATATAACTTTATGAGTTTAATATCAAAGATTAAAAATAGAAAATAGATGCACACAGTGCAAACAACTAATTTCATTACAGAATGGATTATTCATCTTCGAAGCTGTACTGTCAGAAATGTTGAGGACCATTCAAACAGATTTGAGCCGCAACATGACAAAACTAACACTGGCATGTGCACCCAGTGAAGACCAAGATCAGCCTGGGCTTCCACTCAGTCTGATCAGAGTCTTTGCTGTTTGCACACAGGGAAAACCCTGATCAGACTGTGCAGACGCCCAGAATGATCGGAGTCTTCACATGGCGCACATGCACCATAGTAGGTTTTGCCGTGTCGTGGGTCATTTACAACTACCTATATACTGGGACCCTAAAGGTATATGGGTACACCTGTTAAAGGTATATGGGTACACCTGTATGTTTTCCGCTATTTTTTCAAGGGGAGACAATTTTCTTTACTTCTTGTTTGCTTCCCTGGAGAATGAAGCCTTTCCAACAGGGGTTCGACTATTAAAGGAAAGAAATTACTTCTAGAGGAGCACAGTCTTTCCTTTGCTCAAAGTCTCAAGACTTTATTCCAAATAAGAAGGGAGGTAAAAAATGAAAATGGTGAGCTGCTCCTCCCCCATACCCACACCCCACAAGCATGTACCTATTTGTCTCAACAGTCTGGGCCCAGTTGTTCGAAGTGTTGATAGTTTAAAAGTCGTTAGTCAAGGGTTTGTGAAGTCTTATAGTACACATAAAATCAAATGTGCTAATTTTGTCACTGTAAAATTCAGGCTTTTGTAAAAATCACAGTGTTCGATCTTGTGTACAATACATTTGAAAGCTTGATGTCTCATTAACTAATGACTTCATAAGTTTTGAACAAGCTGTGCCTGATGATGTATCAGAGTTGCTTGAGAAATGGCAGAGAGTGCAGGCTATGATCAGACTGTTCCTTCATGAGCAGTCAGATCTGGACAACCACGTTATGCAGATGTGAGCATAACATGACAAAACCATCAAAGTGGCATGTGTGCCCAGAGAAGACTCAGATCAGCCTGGGCATCTCCCCAGTCAGATCAGAGTCTTCGCTGACGGCATGGAGGTAGTTCAGACCCTTAGCTACTGTCAAAGTGCACAGCAGTCTGATCAGACTGGGGGATGCCCAGGCTGATCTGAATCTTCGCTGGGTGCATATGCCACTTTGTTGGTTTTGTCATGTCCTGGCTCATGTTACTGTCCCAATCTTCAGGGTCATTAGGTAAATGAAAGAAAAATGTGAGTTACAAGATGTAAAGAATTCCATGCTGTTCATTTTCTGTACCCATAATTCATACTTCATTATGAGTAGCTATCTTTTCTTTGTATTTGTCTGACTGAGACAGCTCATCATCAAGTGAGTTATGCCTGGAGAAACCTGTCTTCAAATATGTTCTATGTGGGCATCCTCAAACCAGTGTGCAAAGCATTATTTGTGCATACATTTTGTCCTGAGAAAATAGTACATTGTCGATGTTATGAAAGCCAACTCTGTGTTCTGACCACTCTGCACATTTTGCAGCTGATTTGGGCATGTGCATATTTCTGCAAAACGGTCTGTGGTTTAGTTAAGGAGGGGTAACAGGGATAATTTAGGGATAATTTCCACATTTCTGCATAACATGTTGTGACCCTTTATTAGAACAGCCTCGCAGCGATGGTTCTAATAAAGAGTCACAACATATGTTTTTGTTGAGAAATAAGAAAAATTATCCCAGAATTATCCTTGTTACCCCTTCTTATCTGGAACTCTGGACTATGACTAGCAGAATGTAAGACATAGATATTACTTTTGCGACGTTGGCTGCATGAACTTGTGTCGAGTTTTCTAATTAGGGCCCCGCCAGACGAAGTCTGCGGAGGCCCTATAGTAATCACCTTGTCCGTCTGTCTGTCCGTCTGTCTGTCCGTCTGTCTGTCCGTCAGTCTGTCCGTCCGTCCGTCAGTCATCATTTCGTGTCCGCTCAATAACTCTATAACCCTTAGAGATATTTTCACGAGACTTGATACAAATGTAAAGCATCATCAGACGATGTGCAGAGAACAAGAACCAAAACTCTGCCTACAATTTTTACTGAATTATGCCCCTTTGAAATTTTGAGTACAGAAATCGTGTCCGCTCTATAACTCTGAAACCGTTAAAGATATTTTCTCGAGACTTGGTACAAATGTAAAGCATCATCAGATGATGTGCAGAGAACAAGAACCAAAACTCTGCCTACAATTTTTACTGAATTATGCCCCTTTGAAATTTAGAGTAAAGAAATCGTGTCCGCTCTATAACTCTGAAACCGTTAAAGATATTTTCTCGAGACTTGGTACAAATGTAAAGCATCATCAGATGATGTGCAGAGAACAAGAACCATAACTCTGCCTACAATTTTTACTGAATTATGCCCCTTTGAAATTTTGAGTACAGAAATCGTGTCCGCTCAATAACTCTGAAACCGTTAAAGATATTTTCTCGAGACTTGGTACAAATGTAAAGCATCATCAGATGTGCAGAGAACAAGAACCATAATTCTGCCTACATTATTTACTGAATTATGCCCCTTTGAAATTTTGAGTACAGAAATCGTGTCCGCTCCATAACTCTGAAATCATTTAAGATATTTTCACGAGACTTGGTACAAATGTAAAGCATCATCAGATGATGTGCAGAGAACAAGAACCATACCTCTGCCTACATTATTTACTGAATTATGCCCCTTTGAAATTTTGAGTACAGAAATCGTGTCCGCTCTATATCTCTGAAACTTTTAAATATATTTAAAGGTTTCAGAGTTTCAGACTTGGTAGACTTGGTACAAATGTAAAGCATCATCAGTCAATATGCAGAGAACAAGAACCATAACTCTGCCTACATTATTTACTGAATTATGCCCATTTGTAATTTTGAGTACAGAAAGCTTGTCCGCTCTTTAACTCTGAAATGGTTAGAGATATTTTCACAAGACTTGGTACAAATGTAAAGCATCATCAGGTAATGAGCAGAGAAGAAGAATCCTAACTCTGTCTACATTTTTTACTGAATTATGCCACTTTGTAATTTTAAATATAGAAATCAGGTCCGCTCTATAGCTTTAAAACCACCAATGATATTTTCATAAAACTTGTACATAATATAAAGCATCATCAGACAATGTGCAGAGAATAAGAACTGTAACTCCATCTACATTTTTTACAGAATTTTTCCCCTTGCTAGTTTACAGTCTAGAAAACGTGTTTGCTCTCTAACTTTAAAACTGTTTAAGATATTTTCACAAAATTTGGTACAAATATAAACATCATCAGACAATGTGCAGAGAAAAAGAACCATAACTACACCTTCCCTTTGTTACCTTAGGTATTGAAATCTTGTCTGCTGTATAACTTTAAAGCCTTTGAAGATATTTTTATAAAACTTGGTACAAATATAAAGCATCATTAGATGATCTGAAGGTGTGCAGAATCCAGGAATGGTAACATCAGTTTCCTGCCTCAGAGTTGTTGCCCATGCTTTAATCAATCATAATTGTGTATTTTGCCCATATCTTAATGACACTGCAAGAGGCTTAATTTCAAACAACATATTTAATATGAAGGAACAACTGATAATAGAAGGCTGGTATTGTTATTTCTGGTCGGGCACATACGACTTAAATGTCATCAATAGTTTCATAAAGGCGGGGCCCTTTTAGTTACCATGTTTCTAGTTTAGCTCTGGAACAGTGCACTGACAGAGGAGACACAGCATGTTGCTAAATGTTTTATCAGGATTTGGTTTATTTTAGCCACGACACAAAAAACCAACAAAGTGGCATATGTGCCCAGTAAAGTTTCAGATCAGTCTGGGCATCTGCTCAGTCTGATCAGCCTTTGCTGTGCACATGGAGCTAGCTTTAGACCCTTAGCTACCCTTTAAGTGCACAGCGAAGACTCTGATCAGATTGGGCTGATGCTCAGGCTGATCTCTGAGTCTTGGCTGAGTGCCACTTTGTTAGGTTTGTTGTGTCGTGGTTCATTTCATCATTTTGTTCACACATACCACGCACTTGACAAAAATTCATTAGTGAATCCATTCATAAATCATCAGCTATGTTGTGAAATATTTTTTAGCCATATCAAACTTGACGGATATATCAAGGTGTTCATACTTGTTAAAAGTTGAAATATTACTGGCTAATGTGAAGATATATTGTTGATTTGAAAATGAATCATGATTTGGAATAAAACTGGTAATGATAGACATACCTTCATTGTTTTTCTAACCTTCCAATATGCATTATTTTAATTAAAAATTTGTATTTATCATATGACGTCGCATCTGAGAGTGTAATAAAGCCATGCATTAAAAACGATAATCCACTAGTGGATTAAATATGCAAATTACATCGTAACGTCATGCGTTGACGTCCATAAAAAACGTCGAGTTTTCTAATGGCAAGATCGCAACGTTTTAGTGGAAAATTTGCTAATAATATGCGACTTTAGTGTCAGATAATGAATAGAATCTTGCATTCGTGCTCCTGTATTATTGAATTTATCAAACTCGTTGAGGAAAAAGATAAGATGCTCGGCATAGCCTCGCATCTAATCTTTTTCCCCAACTCGTTTAATAAATTCAATAATACATGAGCACTCATGAAAGATCCTCTATTAAGCACTTAATAAAGTGCCAAAAATGAAAAGAGATAAATTTACAAACTGTATAGATCTGGATGATTGATCCAGATCAAACTGAGCTACCTCATCTGGATCTACACTATTTGCTCTCTGAATAGGATATAGCTTGGGCCACCGGGTGAAACTTTTTTTGTTGTTGAAATTTTGCATGCATCTGCTTTTTTTTGTACATTAAGGGTAAAAGTAAAATACTTAATTTTTACTGTCAAAATGTATGCCATGGGATTTTTTCATTGTGGTGAATCTGATGAAATCTGATAATGTTTTTAGGTCACTTAGATGTGGTATTTCCATGGCCGCGTGACAGTCTGTTTTCTGCAATTCAATTGATTTCTTTGTAACCACAATGCGAGTTCATTCAGCCTTGAAAATAATAATTGGATTGTGCCCTTTCAGATGTGTATTCTGCTGCTTGAACATGTAGTCAACCTTTACCAAGATTGTTCAAATTATGCACCTGGGGTCAAAATTGGCCCTGCCCCAGGGTTAACATGGTTTACATAGATGCATATAGGGTAAATCTTAAAAAACTTCTTGTCAAAAACTACAAAGGTCAGATCTTCCATATTTCATTGGTAGCTTCATCTGGTAGACCTTAACCAAGCGCAATCGGTAGGGCACCGGACTCGTAAGTCAGAGGTCCTGGGTTCGAATCCCGGTCTGGCCACATACTTTCGTTTCTCCTTCCGCTGATTCAAGAAGGGCAGTTGTCAGTTACTGGCGAAAGTATGTGCACTTAATACTGGTTAACCGCTTAGGAGGTCTAAGCCTGCCCAGGAATAGTGTGGTTAACTGACTGTCCCGACATGACCTTAGTTGTTTACCGTGGACGTTAAGCATCAAATCAACCAACCAACCTTAACCAAGATTTTTAAATTATGCCCCTTGGGTCAAAAATGGCCTTTTCCCAGGGGTCATGTTTTACATAAACATATATAGGGAAAAACCTTTAAAAACTTTTTCGTCGGAAACTACGTCAGATCTTCCAAATTTGTAGCTTCATCTGGCAGACCTTTACCAAGATTGTTCAAATTAGGCCCCTGGGGTCAAAAATGGCCCCGCCCTGGGACACGGCGCCCCGTCCCCTCCCCCCCCCCCCCCATCTCCCACCCCTTACCAAGGCCTGTACGTCTGAGCTACTTAAATCTCCAGGCTGCTATCCAAAAACAGTCATTTTGGACAACTTTTAAACTAAAGTCCAATGAAGAGAAAGATGTTAGTCTTTTAGAATGAGTATGTTGCATTAAACTGTTGAAGTAATTGATGATGATTGAAGACAGACACACAGGTGAGCGAATTAGGGTCCTCTGGGCCCTCTTGTTACAAAACTTATGCATCCGTTTAGAATGTGATGTAAGTGATATCAAGCCCACCTTTCTAATGGAGATGTAAGAAACGTCCTTGTATAGTGATATGAAACGAGAGAGCCATTTGCAAACAGATTTGGTAAATTTTGTAGAATTGCCTAATGCTACTTCATATAGACTCTGAAAACTGAATTTATTAAATACTGCCACATAGATTCATAGAATCTGAAAACTGAGTTTATTGAATACTGTAGCATGCATAGGTTTGTAGAGTCTGAAATTTTGTTTTTGTGGAACCTAAAAATTGAGGGTTTTTGTAATTCCACCACATATGTTTGTAGAATCTAAAAGTTATTTATTGATTACCACCTCACATTTTTTTGCAAATTGAATTTAGACACATCCTGGAAGAAGTCTGGGCCCATCCTTCTCGCTTTTTCTTTTCTGCAAGAAATTCACTCACATGGACATATGATCTCAAATATGAGCTGCGACACGATAAAACCAACAAAGTGGCTGTTCGCCCAACGCAGACTCTGATCAGCCTGGGCATTCGCCCAGTCTGATAGTCTTTGCTGTCCGCATGGAGGTAGCTTAGACCCTTAGCTACCCTTTAAGCGCTTAGCAAGGAGTCTGATCAGACTGGGTGGATGCCCAGGCTGATCCGAGTCTGCACTGGGCGTACAACCACTTTGTTGGTTTTCTCACGTTGCGGCTCATATGTCACCAAATTCTATCTGCAGCTGTGATTTTAGGTGAATAGGTACACTTATAGGGGAAGCAACTCTGCCATTTTCATTTCAAGCCTCTCAATGGGGGTCAACTTTTAAAGGACAGAATTTGCATCCTTACATGCAACTTCTATTAAATAATAGACCCCACTTTGGAAATGTTGCTTTATTCAGGGGAACAAACAGGAAGTTATAAAAGTTGATCTTCTTTGTAAAAATGAGAAGATGTACAAGGTCTCAAACAACCTAGAAAGAAAGACAAAAATCAGACTTATATTAAACAGGTACATATGGTTTATTTCTTCTTTCAACAATAACCAGTTTTTACAAGCACAGGCTCATACAGAGACGTTTAATCTGAAGGAAAATGCTGCAAATTTTTTATTTTGAAATATGGCCTGTGTGGACCAAAGCTGTTGGGGGTAAGAATGATGGTATAACATTTAGAGCACACTTGGATTTTGATTAAAATACAAATTTAATTAATAGCACTCAGCAGACTATATAATATTCAAATATATTTCATAGATTCTTCATATAAACATTATTTGCAGCATATAATCTGGAATGAAATAGCTAAAAGACTAACACACAGTGCAAAACAAGAAGGGGAGGGGAATATTTACATAAAACAACCAAGTCATCAACTACTATTGCATCACATACACGGCTTATTTCTCTCAATTCTTCACAGATTTGCATTTGCTATCAATCTCACTAGAACTGCATGGGTGAAAAGGACATGCTTTGACTCAAATGAAGTCCCAGCAATATGTCTCTATGGAAAAATGAGGAAAAAAGACATTTCCATCGCTAACATTTTTCCTTGTACCTGTAGCTTTGATTTACAATAAAACTTAGTTTTGAAAGTGGCATGACTCCATCAACAATCAAATTCATGCTAGATCGTTATTTATTTTTATAAGGTTCCAAAATTGTTCCATGGAAGCATGCCAGTTCTGTAGTTTAACCTCTTACTGAACACAAAACAAGCGTACACAACAAAAGCCTTTAGGCAGTTTTATGACATCGTCAAAGTCCCGATGACCAATCATTGGAATGAAATGATAAAAAATTGTAACACATACTAATTGTCAATTCAAGTCACCTATGTTTTAAGCTGCTGACAACACTGAGATTGAATACTGATAATTGTTGATCTCAATTTTAATAATAAATTCCAAATTCATAGAAATTCCGGTTAGTTAATTATCCATTTTCGGCAGTTATGCTAGCACCTTTGATGGTTCTCGGTCTATTCCTGTAAGGGTCATATTTCTCTGCATTGATGTCTGGGGTCTACACTGTAACCTCTTTCTAACATCCATACATTTATTGTCAAGGTCGAGAGAGTTGTTCTTCTGCGCAAGGTCATCATTGATTCTATGAAGGTTGTTATACAAGCCATCCAGGGCATGTCTGAAATAAGTGTTAATGTTACTATCAGAGAAGGGCAGCTATAACTATGTGTACAGATGAAAGAACAGCTATCAAAACTTTCTTGAGGAAACTGGATTCTCGTTCAGAGGCCTCAGCTAAATACGGGTCTATGCTTGAAATTTTAAGAGCTTGCTCTCCTATGTCTTTGGAGCAAATTCTTTCCTTTGGAGTGCCCTCCCATTTTGAAAAGGCTACATAGCCTAAGAAAGCAAATAGGAAGTCACAGAAGTTGTTTCCTGTAGTAAAAACTGCAGAAAAGAATGGGGTGTATCTAAATATCTCGAGTTAAAATGTTCTATGGGATGTCAGTCAGTCTAAATAATTCCAGATTCTGCATATTCACAGTATAAAAGGTGGCAAAGCTGGAAATATTACATGCAGACTAGCACAGGGCATTGTGTTAAATACCACAGAATAAGAGCCCTGCCTAGTATCAATCATTTTGCTTTCTGTATGCTTACTGGGCCACTTATTGAAAAAAAATCTCAAAAAGGTAGGTCACAAATTCTGTCTCCTTTTGAAAAAGTGACAGAATTAAATGGCAGTGTACCATTACACCCTTAGGCTCAGGAGCTTTCCTGAATATTCAGTGTAAACATTCAGTTATCCAGAAAAGATGAGTATTTGATAAGTTTGGGATAATTTTCCTCAACGAAAGTATATAGATCTTGTGACCCACCATTAGAACCGCCTTGTCGAGGTGGGGTTCTAAGGGCGGTTCAAAACACATACTAACATTGCAAATTAACAAAAATTACCTTCAAATTATTTCCATCATCAAAGATTTACTTTATTTTGAGCACAGAAAATTGTATATATTGTATACTTGTACTTACTTTGCTTGTCTCAGTTTCTCCTCAAGGGCTCGTTTTGTTGCCTCCAACTGTTTGACCTCGTCAGTGAGCCCGTACTGGGGAGCATCTCTGCACAGCTCTACATTTGGTCTGTAGGTACGATTCTCTAGGCGGGTCTGGGCAAGCTTCATTGGGTTAGTCTTGGCTCTGATAGCCTCCTCAATACCCCTGATATCATTTTCTAGCTCCTCAATTTCTTCTTCTGTCTACAATGGAATTCATGAAATTAGTAATACATCGGGAAGTCAACAAGTAGGAAGAAAAAAAAAACTGTTTATTTACAAACCATATATAAAATGCATTTTGTCTTCTGATAAGAACCAGCCAGCCATTATTAAAACTTAAACAAGAGCTGTCCACTATGTCCTGATAAAGCATAGTGAGAAAAAAGACTGGATCATATGGCTCATTAATATTTTGAACTTGAGGTTGGCAAAGATGGAAAGCTGAAATAACTACTTCAGATTGCATACCTTATTACCCCTAATAAATGCCCCTGCCGTAATAAAAGCCCCTCTGCCTCTTTTCCAAAAATAATGTTACATTAACTTGCATAAATGTCTTGTTTGCTTCTGTGGATGTGGTAGCTCTTTGACATGGGGTCTACTCTTAAAGGAAAGAATTTGCTCCTAGAGGAGAAAATTTGCTCCTAGAGGAGCAAATTCTTTCCTTTTAGAGTTGACCTTTCCTAGGAGGGAGGCAATATAGTAGAGTTGCTTCTTCTGAAAGTATACCCATTTATCTTTATACTGTTTGTTAGAGGTATTTAGGCAATGGCTGAATTACTATATTTTAAGCTCTAAATACACTCCCCCACATCCCCCCCACACCCACCCCCCTTTGGTAAATTGCAATGCCCATGGGGCATGTAATAGATATGTACGGTTATACGGTAACTACTTTAGAACTTTAGACTACATAACTCAAGTCCTTTTGCATACCTATTTCTAAAACACAATATCCATAAAATGACTAAGTTGGTGTTTGCTGACAAACATTTAATTAGGTTAGAGTAAAAATACCATAACTACTCCAGTTTGTTCTAGTATTTAAATGTCACTCACATTTTTCTTCTGCCATTCAAGTTCATCCTTAGCTCTCTCAAACTCATGGATTCTCCTCCTGAAAGCATATTCTGTGGCAACCTTCTGAGCCTCGAGGTCATTCTCCGTCTGTTGTAGGGTGTGGTGGATAGCCTCACGAAGACGAGTAGAGGCCTGCATCTCAGCCTCGGCACGTTCCTTGTTGTAGCGACTAAAGTCCTCCCATTGTTGTGGAGTTGTGCTTCTGCAAAGTAAAACCACTGTATGATCAGAACTTAGGTAAGGGTGGGTTCAAATGACAGTATGAGGTAACTTTGTTTCTTTATAACCATATGTTCAAGGCAATTCTTTATTAATTCAACTCTTATGTACCGATAAGACAATCCCTTATAAACTTCAATGTTCAGCATCTTGAATGGGTGAATTCTAAGAACTATTCTGGCTCTGCAAAAATAAAAACTATAAACCCTTTCTGCATGCAACCTATCTGACTCCTCAGGCCTGACAAGCTCTTTATAGAGTACCATAATATAATTAAATATTGGGATACTTAAAACCATAAATTTTTTATTGGGGACAAATGGAAAATTAATGGCTTTAAGTGTCCCAATACTTTAGCACATTAGGATAAAATTTTGAATTTGGGGTATAATAATGAAGTATCGATTGACTTTGACAGGAATTTAATCAAAATTCCTCTGCATATATCTGCTATACCTACCCTTTGGGTACTCTAAGAGAATCTGGTTTGAAGCTAATGTTGGGATGTCTATCAGTGAGATTGTATTGTTCAATGTCAATGCCTAGAGCAATGTTTTTGTCTTGTAAATCAGCCTGGAGTTGCTGACGAGCCTCTTGAAGAAGACATAACTGCTCAAACCCTTCACCAATACGCTGTTGCAGTAATTTCTTGATACCGTCTATAACTTCAACTTCCTGAAAGAATAACAATCTTTTTAAGTCTATAGTGCATAAATACCATGTTTCTCTTCAAATAATTTTCCTAAACTTATCAATTTGTATTAAAAATAATTTGTCTAAAATGAAAAGTTTTGGAAACTTTTAGCCTTGCTTTGCAATTCTTTTTCCAGGTGCAATATTAAAAAAATCATCAAAGATAAGATGCAGCAGAACACTGCATTCTGATCAGGGTCTATTCTGTTGGCAATTAATTACAGCAATTTCTAAAAAAATAAATACAATCAAAATCAAAAAAGGCACCCTTGACACTGGAAATGGACCTGTCCAAACTCAGAGGTAGAACATTTAATTGAGGATTAATGGCTTAAGGCTTATGGATTCACCTCTTTTTTGCCATTTTTACAAAGCGGAATGGTTGTGCCTTTCTTTTTACTTCCCTGGACAATAGAGCCTTTCCAAAGCAGGATTTACTAGTAAAGGAAAGAATTTGCTCCTAAAGAAAAAAAATTGTTCCTAGGGGAGAAAATTCTATAATAGATGACCGCCATTGAAAAAAATATTCAAAACTGAAAATTGCAGAGTTGCTTCTCCTTGTACCCATTTACCTTACCGGTAACTAATTCCTGATTAAAACAGGTTAGGTCTCTTTAGAATTCTTGGAGAAATCACAAATTTTTAAGGAGAAACAATTTAGCAATACAAATGTTTTGCAAATCTGCAGTGGATTTTTTTTACCTTGTGTAACTGATTTTCAGGTTCATCTTGCACTACATCAATACTTTGTCTGCCTTCTCTCAGAGTTAAACATTCAATAGCAACATCAGTAGGCAGGTTCTTTGCCTCAAGAGCTTGTTCTGTGTGCTCTTTTGCTTCAGATAAATCTGCAATTTCCTTATCTATATCAGCAAGGGTTTTCTCTAGAATTTCTTTCCATTGCCTTATTACATCTACACGATCGGCAAGTCTGACATTATTAGAATGCTGGTCCCATTTTGTTTGATTGTCGGTTTCATTTCGTAGAAATCTACTTTCTTGTCGAGTCTGATGTGAGGCCTCTCTCTGCCTTTCAGCATTGGTTGAGATGGTGTAGTTGCTTGTAAACCAGTCTGGTGGCTGATAGCGAGTTGTGTTGCGTTCAACAGTGGCCATTTTTTACTGCAATAGAAAAAGCATGACATGATATTTTAGTGAAGTATCTCAGATCATGTGCTCTAATTAGGTATCTGTTCTATCATGCTGATAATTTCTCAGTATTTAGAATCATATGACTCTCATAAGTCTGCACATTACGAGTGACAAAATTTTTCAGAAGGGTGACTATATTTTTGTGCTTAGCTTTCATGAAATTATTGAGATTCTTCCATCTGTGGTCATCAGAGCAGTGTAAGCCAATGGCTTGCCTGCTTCATTGCTGTTTTTTTTTTACACAATAAGCAGAGGGTTATACTGATTAGCTGGGAATTACATCCAGTATTCCACAGGGGTCCGATCTCAGCCCCTTATTGTTTATACACTGCTCAAAATATTTAAAGGAACACCTTATATTTTTCCATAGACGACAGTGCAACGCATCCCCACTTTGAGGTAAAATGCTTTTGATCGATAAAGACACAGATTTTCCATTTATTTTGCCATTTTTTTAAAAAGGGGGCGAGGTTACTGACTGCACAGTTTTTGATCCAATATTTTTCCTGCCCTTGTCCATGGACAGATTTAAATAAAACTGGAATTTTGCTAGAAATTTGCATTTTTTCAGAACAGGTGAAAAGGGGGAAAATTTCAACCAAAATCAACAGAACCATTTTGTCTATGAAAATGAATGTCTTTCAAGATGACCCTTATTGAGAAGATCCCTTTGAACTGAACTTTATGAGATTTTATAGACTTCAGCAAAATTACTCAATTTCAGAAAATAAGAAAATTGCAAAACTTGTACCATGGAAATAAGCCGGGCATCTGTTGTGTTGAAATTCTGGTTGTCTTAAACTTTGAATCTTCTTAAAAGTGCTGAAAAAAGATGGAAATTCTTGCCCATTGACGGTAAAATTTATGGGCCGTTAAACTGGGCATATGTTGTAGTAACATCTATGGGAAAATACCTGCTGTTCCTTTAAATATTTTTAGCAGTGTAGTGTATATTAAAGATTTGCCCGATACTTTAAGGTCTATAAGTTTTTTGTCAACGATAATAAAATCTATCGGATTTGTCTGATTTGAGTCCCCTTTAGTTATTTCATGTTTGACAGCTTTAGTCAAATTTAATATCTGACGGTGAGTATTATTTGTGACTTGATTTCTTTACACTATTTCATTCCTCAAATGTCCTGTTATTGTTGTTTATCTGGTTGAAGGTACAATATAGTTGCCAATAGTCTGTCTGTACAGTCACTTCTCTACTGCTATTCCACTAGAACAAAACTCATGTTCATGTATCTTGATTGCATATGCATACGATGGAAATCCAATAATGACTGAATCTCTGTGAGCACCAGATGAGTTCCATCAGTGCTCCAAATATTCTATTTTGTCCCTCCCTGCTCATTTTCTTTGTGAGAACTTAAAGATTTCTGTCATAAGCATAAGCCTTCTGTTTTGATAGAAGCACTACACCCAATGGACACATGATGTCAAAATGACGTATTGACTTTGATGCTACGTTATTACATCGTAATAGTACAACATCATTATACAGAAATTATGGTGGGCTTCTACCACGTCTCAGTAAAAATCATTTGGGCATCTATCTTTTTATCTATTTTCGTATACTGCTCTGATTCTGATGCCCACACCTTCCTTGAATCTTGAATCTTCAGCCCTTACAGGCAGTACTGTACTCTAGGTAAATGTTCACTCTGTATGTCTATGAGCACTGGTAATTTTCTCTTGGTAATTTGTCGTAGATGGTTAATTTTGTATAGATTTGGGATGTAAAATTTAAATTTTTGAGATCTTGTGACTTAATTCTGAGTTGAGAATCTGTTTGTTTTCTCTATGTACTGGCACACATTCCTGATTACTGTGTCTCGCCACTCTGGGAAATTTTCTTTTTGGTCATAACCAAGGAGTACATTCATATCTCGGTGTGTTTCTCCCACTTGGGTATGCAAGTTATGAATAAGTTCCAATCTTTCTTCCTCATACAGTTCACATTCAAGAAGATAGTGCTCAACTGTCTCCACTTGTCCACAAAGACACTGATTTGAAGATATCTGTCTTATTTTACTCCTGTAGTCATTCAACTGTGAGTATCCTGTTCTTAATTGTAGTAACACTGAATATAATCTATGGTTTGGGAAGTCATGTTTAGGTTTCGGATCTATCTGCGGCTTGTACTGGAAAAGTTCTCTACCTGTACTTGATATTTCCCACTTGTTCTGCCACTTCTCCAAAATGCTTGACCTTGCAGCCTTCTTTATATCTTGGTGTGTAATCACACTTGTGCCTATGTCCATTTCTTGTGCCTCTAATGCCGCTCTTTTGCCAACTTGTCGCCTACATCGTTTCCCTGTATGTCTGTATGACCAGGTGTCCATAAAACATCTATTTGCCATCCATAGGCTTTTAATTGTTGAAGGTGACTATTTACTTTCCTGATAACATCACAGTAGGAATTAGAAGACCAATTTAATGTTATAATACCGACCGCAGTCTGGCTATCACTGAAGAGACGCAAATTCTTAATGTTACTTTGGATATTACTGAAATGCTCCAACACAGAAAGGATTGCCACAAGCTCTGCTAACAATATAGAACCATGTGCAGCTACTGGTTTCTTAATATGGACGTCCATTTCATTTGGAGTGTAAATTACAGCACCAGCCCCACATGGACCTGGGTTTGGAATACACGAACCATCAGTGAAACAAAAGATACACTCTTCAGGGACCTCTTCCACTAATTTTTTATAATTTCTCTTCCTTTTTCTTCTTGCTCTGAGGTTCTGTTTTTTGATGACCCAAGCTGGCTCCAGTAGGAAGGCCGTTCAATGCATCTCATGAAAGCTCCATCTCTGTATTCAGGTTCAGGCTGAATGAACTCTATACCAGTTCCTGTTGACCTTTTCATTTCATTTATTTGACTGACAGCCAAACCCACTGGAGAAACAAACTTTTCATTCCACATACAAGAATCTTGACTGTACTGGTCCTCAGCATTTTTGGCAGGGTAATTTCAAAATACTCAAGTTACTGTGAAAATATTGCGAGATCGTCCCAACTTGCAATATCTATCATTTTGATAACATTTTAACATCTTACTCCACCTTTGGTATCCCATTTTCTATAATTCTATAAACACCATATGAACCCTGATAAATTCACAGTTCAGCTCAGTTGCCTCAGTTGTGCAAAATGCCTCTTCTGGAAACTTTTGAAAATAATCGGGAAATATAGATAACAAATCATGCGCATCGTTTTAATGTGAAGTAAAATAAATAAGAAGTTGTATGTTTCTCATTATCAACGTTTCTTTGGTTTAAATACCCTAATTTTCTTCATAAATCATACCTGATCACTTCTTGCTCACTCGTCTACGTCGTTGCTATCTAAACAGCCTACCCAAAGTAATATGCACCAAGGATTTTGATTTGATTAAAATAATTTCCTTGACCAATCAAAACTGCTGTTACCTTATCCAGTCACAATAGATTGCAGTTGCTATGGAGCTGGTCGATAGATGTCGCTGATCCAGGAAATAGATTTCAATTCCGGTTCCGGTCAGGAAGACTGCGGGAAATAACTTCAGCTATTCGGCAGTAATTGAAAGCAAAAATGCCATTTTACTGGTTGTTCATTAGCTCTGCTTTTGTTTACACCAATGGTTTAAGTAACAAAGAGGTGAAGACTTGTAGGAAATAGCAACGATTGACGACAAAAATGCGTTTTTGTATAAAATGCGTGCACATCCTGTATGGTCACTTAACCAGTTGTCGGTGGTTATGAGTTCTCGGTGCAATTCCATTATATCAGACTTCTGCTTTATTTCAGCAGTGGCTATGGATAAGGTCTGATCTCTAGCCTCTTGGGCGGTATGTAAAATCACCGGATGAGACCCGATTTTTTACTCTTTGTAGCTGTTTAATCATAAAGCGTGGTAGCTCAGTGGTTAGCACACTTGCCTCTGATGCTAAAGGTCCCGAGTTCGAACCCGGGTAACGGCGTTTGAATTTCGGTGTCCGAACACGCTTCCTTAATGTCATTTGCAGGGATGACATTAAAAAAGTGTGCCGTCCTTCGGATCGGGACGTTAACTGGAGGCCCCCTGTGCAGGAGAGACATCCCCTGTGCAGGTTAAAGATCCCTTCTGTAGTTACATGGCTACAAGGAGGTTCATCCTGCAAAACTGGAGTGTACATCGTACACCTGCTCATAATCCTCAAGAGAGGGTGTAGCAGTATAGAAAGAAAGAAAATATCGTCCCGGTACGTGTTTCAGAGCCCTAACTATAATCATAAACTGTACATGGTAGAGCATTTGCACTGAGGAAATTTATTGACAACTATATTTTGCAGAAGGTCTTGTTCCTTACCATTATAAAGAATGACCAAAAATATCATCTAGGAGAACAGAAATTAAAAATCAAAACATGATGTGCTGCAAGTAGCCATTATTCTTAATACACTTTTGATATGGTTGTTGTGACCACCAAATTTTTTAAACTAGCAAAATTTTGTAAGAGAAACTTACCGTCTGTTAATGGTATGGTTAATATCTTTAATGTCATGCAATAGTTGAGGGCCACTGAAAATATGTTTGTACTTTTCAAAAATGTTTCTGACAAGTGGGTCCTTATATCCAAAAAGAAGTGTATAGCACTACCAGTGGGTAACGATATGTTGTATTGTTTTTGTTTATAATCTGAGTTGTAAATATCAAAATTATTTTTTTCTTTTGCAGTTATGTCACCAGTTGTAACACAATGTGCATATCAATCTTTAACATTGAAGTTTGGAACTTTATAGAAATTTCCGATTTGAGGCATAGGGGTCAACAAAATTGAAAAAAAATGCTGTCATTGCTCTAAGTTTGCCATGCTATCTGAAATTATTACCACTATCTCTAGAAGGATTGATTGATGATTGATACCTTTTATTAAATGGTGTCAACAAGAATATGCTTACTCCTGAAATCAGTATTTTCTCCTCACCAAACCAAATAACATTTCAAAATTTTAAAAAGAGCTCTGAAACACATACCGCACTACAAGGATAAGTGAAAATAGGTAGTCTCCTCAAATAAAAGCTCCTACTTTTAATTACATACAATAGTTTATGAGGACAAGCGTAATGGTAGCCTGAACCTTACAGAGGACTTTTAATATGTTTTTGGGTCAGCCTTGCTGCATATGCATTTAAGAAGTTGATTCTGATCTAAAGGGCTCTGAAACTGATGTCGCTGGGATACTTTCTTTGGCTGTTAATGATTGATTGATTGATTCAGTCGCGGATCCAGAGAAGGTTCGTGGAGTTCAAACGAACCCCCTTCTGAACCCAAATTATCTTATTTTCATGGGGAATTTCAGGAAAATTTGGTCAAACTGCATAAATGGAACCCCCTCAGCTAATTTGAACCCTATCCAAAATTCCTGGATCCGCCCCTGTAATTGATTGATGTTTATTTGGTAAAATCAACACGACATATACAAACAATTAAAAATATTAGCACACAATCCTAAGAATAAATGAAATAAGTAAAAAGCACTGAATGACAATTAAATTACCAAGTTCCCTATAAGTATCTAACAAAAAAATAAAAATATTTAAGAATATAGTAAAATTATTGCATTAAATTATAATAATATCACAGTCTACAGCTTAGTCCATGCAATATGTTTGGCAAGAGGAGAGTTTGCAAAATAAGTATGTCAAACACCGAACTGGACGGTAGTGCTTCGCAAGTGGCAGCTCAATTACTAAACATCAAGCTCCACACCACCGCACAGTCGGTGTGAAAGAAACTCCGCCCCTTCCAAGGGGCAATCTGACTGCATTAGATGCATTGATATTAAGTTCAAAAGAAATTGATCACAGAATTTATCCTAGTGTCACATGTACTTGTTGAGATCAAAAGCAACAACATATAGTATGCAGACTTTTGATTTTTGTCTAGAAAAGCAAATTATCTGAAAAAGATACGAAAACAAATGTATATCATGTTGATATGACCTAGGATGGCCCATGAAAGCCCTAAGGCTTATTTCCAATGGGGTCCTATTTGAACAGATTCAAGACTTTGGGGGCAAAAACAAACCTACGTTTGTAGTTGATTCCAATACAACAGAAGATGAAAAGTTCCTAAGTTCTATATTCAAAATAACCCAACACCTAATAGTAGAAGTACAATTCATCCTCCGTAAGTTGCATCTGGGAACGTAAGTGTGATTTTACTGAATTCTTTAAATTGTTAAAGTTACTCTTCATTTTGATATCCAAGGGTCGTTCATTCCAGTCTTTTATATTGCATTGTGATAAAAAGTCGTTGATGCTAAACCACTAACAGATTAAGGGACAACAAAGTCCTCACCACTTCCTCTTGTATTATGATTATGAAGCGATGTAACTTTAATGAAATGCTCAGTCATATACGAAGGACAACAGCCATTGAAAATCTTATGCGCATGACTCAGTCGAAGTTGTTTTACTCTGTATTCAACATTCAAGAAGCCAATACTCTCCAGTTCTGAAGCACCTATGTGAGAGTGAGGACCAAGCCTTTTTATGAAACGAACAGTTTTGTTCTGAGAAATCTGAAGTTTTTTCGCAAGAGTTGCACTAAGGCCAGAATACCAAGACAAACATGAGTAATCCAAATGACATTGTATTAAAGCTGAGCACAGAGTTTTACAAAGTTTTTCATTCAAACATGAACATTGCCTGTATAAATACTTGATTCTTGAGTCATGAATTAACTTTCTGGATAATACCATTAGCTATAGCTTCACCAGACAAGAAGGTATCCAAAGTAAGTCCCAAATACTTTACCGATTTATGTTCCTTTATTGCATGTCCATCACATTCAATCTTAAAATCATTTATTTTTCTCAGTTTTTTCCTTGATCCAAATAAAATACACTCAGTTTTTCCCATATGTAAAGACAATTTGTTATTAACTAGCCACCTGCTGCATGACTCCAATTCCAAACCAAGTTTTCTAGATATTATCCCAGGATCCTTATGTGAAAATAGAATGGCACTGTCGTCAGCATACAGTAATAATTTACATTCCGAACTAATGCTAATTTCCATATCATTAACATTATAAGCAAAGGAAAAGAAGAGGTCCCAAAATATACATTTAGGCACTCCGCAAGTTACAAGACTTAGTGAAGGATCTGAGTGAGTATAACTGACACAAACAACCTGAGTCCTGTTAGACAGATATGGCCTAAACCAATCAACAGACATTACACCCATAGCTTTAAGTTTATTGCAAAGAATGTGGTGATCAACAGTGCCGAAAGCTTTTTGAAGGTCCAACATAATCATGCCAGTATAAAGCCCTTTAGAAGTTTGAGTCTTGATATAATCTGTCAAATAGGTTAGGCAGGTGTCTGTGGAGTAGCTACTTCTAAATCCAGATTGAAAGTGAAACAGAAGTCCATTGCTAACCAAGTATTCCTCAAGCTGCATGTACACACAGTATAATCGATTCTGCCAATTTTTGCTTCCTGCAGAGACTGTACATCATATTTGGCTTCTGCCGAGACTGTCCGCGATCTCTTGCTTCCTGCCGAGACTTCTGTACATGATAAATTGCTTCCTGCAGAGACTGTCCGCGTGATTCTGCTTCCTGCCGAGGCTCTCGGCAGGAAGCAGAGTCACCCGGACAGTCTCAGCAGGAAGCCATTCCTCGAGGACAGTAGTCTCTGCAGGAAGCAAGAGTTTGCGGACAGTCTCGGTGGAAGCCAAATATGATGTACAGTCTCTGCAGGAAGCGAAAATTGGCGAAATTGATTATACCCTGTGATGTAGTCAGACTTTTCCAAAACTTTTGATACAACAGAAAGAACACTCACAGGCCGATAATTACATGTTCTGTTTTTCTTAAAAAGAGGTACATGTTTCAATTTTGTATAAGATAGTGTATCCAACATATTACAGTAAGAGTTGAACTTAATAAACTTACTGTTGCTATTGGGTTAGTTATCATGTTCGACATTTCACAGAGGCTGATACGTAAACTTGCATATTATACGCAATACAATGTGATTTTAATCCCTATGAAAATCAAAATTGTCAGATGAAATAATATGATTCTTTTTCTATTTTTTGTTCAGAATGTAGACTGTGAGTACAAGTTATTGAGGCAGTTAGAGCAGAAATAATACCTGCTGGATACATCATGATAACAAGTCATAGATGCGATGTGGACTCCTTCAAACTCACATATCAAATTAATGTATCTGTTGGACACACTATATTTTGCAAAATGTACACATTAATAGTCAAAGGAAATATGGCAAAGTAGGTATAAATGATAAAAGTCGGGTCCGATCCAGTGATTATGTCCGATCTGGTGAGTACACATACCCCCTCTGAGGCCACAGGTTAAAGATGTGGTGATTTGCCACACCTATCAGGGGAGTAGCCAAACCTGATATTTTGTTGAAGCAAACATTGTATTGTGGTATACACCTACAAGGGAGATCACTCTAATATGCAAAACTACGCCCCTTCCACCATTTTTTGTGAACAATTTTTGCGACTCCCTTTCGCTTCCCCGGAAAGAGAAATCCTGCTAAATGGTGGTCAACTCTTAAAGAAAGAATTTGCTCCTGTTGGAGCAAATTCTTTTCTGTAAGAGTTGATCCCGATTGAAATTGGCCGAACATTTCCAGAGTTGCTTCCCTCTAAAGTCTTCCAGTTCATTCTAAGAACAGACGGGGAAGTGTTGAAGCCTGGGCTTCCAGGCCTCCTTCTGGCTATGCCCCTGCCTATGTTATCTGTCTTTCTCTTCATGCGACATACACCCTCAAATGAGTATTACTTGCCGGGTTCCCGCAACATGCGATTAAAGTAGGGAATAAAAACAAAGCGGACAGTGAGAAAATTAGTAAAAGTGCATAGTGTTAGTGTATTATACAGAAGAAAAAGGGAAAGTGAGGATAAAAACAGCAGTGGTCAAACTATGGTTTCACGTGGCACACCTGACTGACAGCTTGTTTGAAGCTGTCAAGATCTGTCAAGGTGGCAATAGGGGCTGGGAGGCTATTCCACTGAACAGCTGCTAAGGGAAAGAATGAGTATTTGTAGTAGTCTGTCCGAGTGTAAATTTGTCTGAAAACCAATGGGTGGGATGTCCGAGATGTGCGGGTCAGAGGGATGACGTACACTGGTAGCAGAACTGCGACAAGACCATGGGCTAGCTTATAAAAAAGGACAAGTCATGAGTCAGCACGCCGCTGTTCTAAGGTGCGCCAGCCGAGTCTCTCCAGCATGTCTGAGACACTTGAGTATGGTGAGAAGTCACCAAGAACCCATTGAGCGGCCCGTCACTGGACCATCTCAATAGACCTTTTTCACATTGTTTCTGCGCATGCTTATACCGCTCACGTGACGCGTTATTTCCCGATAATAGGCGAGACTTTATGCTGAGGGGGCTAAAGGATTTGAAGCCATTGATACTTCCTATGTAATGACTGACAAATAATTGTTTGAATCATCTATATTCACATTTCTTTTTGTCCCAATGATGCCTTATTTACTATTTTTATTTTCGACAGTGATTCAAAGCTAACGTAATAAATACTTGTATTTAAATTATAAATTGCAAAGAAATCATGTCAAAATATACGCAGAAAACTCAGAAAAGGTGTACGTCTAATACAAAAGTCAAGTCGCGAAGCAGATTAATTAATTCGAAATTAAGAGATCAAATACAGATCATTTATTTATTTATCTATTGATTTATTGAAATACGCTTTCTGTTTTATTTTTGTTTTTGCTTTTTTTTAATGAAGTCTGAACTAAATGAAAATCATTCATGTATGAGGTTAAATTTTTTCAATCGAAACAAAATAAATAAGGGAAACTTAACATTCAAGAGATGAAATAATCTCCCAAATTAGCGTGTAAATCGTCTTGTGTCATATTTTTTGCCAATTATCAGAGTGGCCACCTTTCGGGAACAAGCTGCTCACTCGGTTGGCCATATGTTCTCTGTATCTTGATTATTTGTAATCTTAGTTGTTTCCAACTATGGTTTGAGGGCTGGATTTGGATTTTGATTGTTTCAGTTCCTGGTCTTTGCATACTTTTTACTTTTTTTGACATACAATATCAGTTATTAATTGACAATAAAGGCAATCAACGGAGCATGTAATACGTTAACACCGCCAACAGTATTTCACACTTTAGTGGGTGTTATTGATATGGCATAATTAGCAGATACTTGCTATCGGCTTATGCCGCCTGTTATCAAAAATAAAACAAGTTGTTGTCGGGATTAATTAAACGGTAGAAATTTTATAATAACGATAAAATATGCAGCCATTCAATTCAAATTATTAAGCAAACAAATGTAGCTAGGCCCCTGTATCAGTGTGTGACGCTAATGTTCAGCTATTCATTTTTCCGTAATTCAAACCAAACCTGTTGATATTTATGCAATTCTAATTTGTAGAACAATACATTTTATATTTTGGCTTTATGATTTATTTAAACACATTTCAGACACATCCACAGATCTGTGCATCTCATGTTAATTCATAATGAAGATGCGGCCAGATTCGATTTCTGTCTAGTGACCAGGCTGGACGGTTTACGGCTATTTATTTTTTGTTCCATTTTGTTCCGTTTAAAAGTCAAAATATGTTTTCAAAAAGATAAAACAAAAAATATTAAAAACAAACCGATGATTTAATTAATTCAATCATGAGCCAGACCGATGTCATCTCGAAAGAAACTGCCGTGGCTAGCAATTTTTCTGTCCCTGTCTTAATACCATTAGATTATTCTTGATATAAATAGTTTGGTACATACTGTCCTGAAACATTATTTTGATATTCCTTTTAGCGAAACGGTGATGTTTTAATGATTTAAAAAGTAATTTACCAAAGTATTTAAATGATCAAAAACTTATTTATACCAAAGTTTTGTATAGCGCAGCCGATATATGCCTCTGCTATTTGTACTTTATTTTTAACAAAGCTGTTTTATTACCCATATTTACAAATATTTATAATTGAACAATCTTTCAAAAACTCAAGGAATCACACTTCATATTCCATTTAAATGCTTATTTGGCACGAAAATATTCAAAATTCTAAAAACAACACATCTCTTTCTGCCAGGCCAGATCATCATTGCCCCATATAACTTTCCAGGTAAATATTCGTATCTCCATTGAAGAGTAGCCGGCAAGGGAGATAACAATGTGAAAAAGGTCTATTCTGTATATGTCTTTCTGGATGTAGGGGTCCCAGACTGGAGCAGCATACTCCCATACCATCCCCTCCTCCAAGAAAATATTTATATACAGCCCAGAAATATATTTGAAAATTGTTTCTCCATCTAAGTATGACTTATATTTGATTTTGTATTTTTTTCCAAACACAGTTATGTGTACATGTATCTTATAGAAAGGTATTCAACTAGAACTGCAGTCAGGTAGTACACAATCTGATTGACCATGTTCACTGCATCAAAAATCTGCGCTAGAGCAGATAAAAAGATTAAAGACAGGACTTCTCTGCCGGGGGTCTGGTTCCCAGCAGTAGCATATGTTACCTGTACCGTAAAGGTGTGAAAATTTGTTCAACGAATCAGTGGACCAGAATTACTGGTAATTATTATTCTATAATTACCAGGTCATTTAGTAACTATGACTCTTTCATTTCATAACAGTTCTTTATGGTTTCGAAACATCCTTGAAACATGGTTAACTAGGTGTGATTGGTGTTTAAATGCCAACCCTTGAGGCTTTCAAGCAAGCAGGTTGCAAGCTGCAACACTTGAGGCCTTAGATCTTACAGGGTTTTATTTCTTGATTGTAGTAACACTTCACTATTCTTACCTATCTCCTTCCATCCACTATACTGTCTTTTAATGGTCTTTTAATTCAGATGATATTCTGATTTTTTTTTTAGCTTGACACATGGTCCTGCCTAGCTAGTCCATAAGGGCATAAGGCAGTATATGGAAACTGATGCATGTGTAAATAGATACGATAATGTCAGGTTTAGATAGATAGATACCATAATGTCAGGTTCACTGATATTGAGCATTATGGCTATATAGTAAAATTGAAAAAATCCTTGAATAAAGGGCATCAGTTTTTGTCATTTGTCAGATGTCAGGTGATGCCTATCTTATGGCTTTTAATTTATTTGATTTCAGGTGTGTACAAAGTGTCCTGAGATGAGAGAACAAAGCCATGTCTTTCAGTTTTGTCAGTCATTGAATTTAACACATTCTACGCTTATTTCTCAGTCATGTTGTATCAACAAGACATCATTTGATGAGGAGATTATTGGGTAAGTTTGTGGTAAACATTGTTAAATAATCAGTGCTCCAGATAAGAGAGAATTATTTAGGGATAATTTCCCATATTTCTACATAAAAACAGTCTGGTATGTTGTGACCCTTTGATAAAACCGTCTCGCTGAGTTGACTCTAATGGGGAGTCACAATATGTTTTTATTGAAAAATGTGAAAAATTATCTTTGAATATTCCTCAATATCCCCTCATAGCTTGAGCAATAAAAATATAACAGCTTAATCAGTTACTGTAATCTGAAAATTTGAACAAGTCGCATTTTAATTGTCATTTTTGTGGTTACTCTGACCACACATCTCAGTTAAGCTCATAGATACCTGGGCCCGGTTGTTCAAAGCATTGTTAGCTCGTTAAGTGTTTTACCATTTTATAATCAAATACACTGATATTTTTTGTTGAAGAAATGTGAAAAGCTTTTGCAGTGCAGTGCAAAAGCTTCTCACATTTTCTCAACAATACATATTGGCATATTTGAGATATTAATGTGTGAAATTATAACGAAACGTTAACTAACGACATGTTAGTTTTGAACAACCAGCCCCTGAAGTTTAGATCATCAAACACTTCGAAATATTAAAAATCAGAACATCCATAATATCATTTTACCCCAAAAGACTTAGGCCCAGTTCTTCAGAGCATTTTTACCTCAAAAATTTCATTATTCAAGGATTCATTAAGACTTCTAGTACACATGCCGGACCGCGTAGCGCAATCGGTAGGGCACCTGACTCATAAGTCAGAGGTCCTGGATTCGAAACCCGGTCTGGCCACATACTTTCGTTTCTCCTTCCGCTGATTCAAGAAGGGCAGTTGTCAGTTACTGGCGGAAGCATGTGCACTTAGTACTGGTTAACCGCTAAGGAGGTCTAAGCCTGCCCAGGAATTGTGTGGTTAGGTTAACTGACCGTCCCGACATGACCATAGCTGTTTACCATGGACGTTAAGCACCAAAATCAATCAAATCAATCTAGTACACATAAAATCAGTTTGGTAAATGGTTTTTGCTGAAAAATTGTGAGGCCCCTTTGCATTTTCAGTGCAGAACTCTTCTTAGGTTTTAACAATAGAACAAGAGTATTACTGCGTACAGTTTATTTGAAAATTAAATTCTTGTAATCGACATCTTTAGTTTTGAGCAGTAACTGTTGGGCCATGCCCTTGTATACTGTATTAGTATTGAATCCTTTGGGCTTATGACAGTGATTCTAGGCTAGAACCTTGTGATCCAGTCTAGGTCTACACTGTGCAGATGTTTCTGCTGTGCAGTATTTAGGTTCAGTGTGATACACAACACAAACAAGTGGTATACAATACTTTCTCACCCACTGGACAAGAATATCCCTTTCTAGAGGTGTCTGAGATTTTTCTATCTCGGCCTGCTATCTCAGCCTAGGCTCCGAAAGCTGTCTCAAAATGCCAATCATTGCTATATAGTACAGCCCAATTAATTACACAATTAAGTTCAACAAATCAACTTGCTGCTTCCTGTCATGTTAATTGCATGCAAAATGAAATTGACAGCCAGTGATGTGCATGAGGTGTCACTGTAGATTTCTGAACAGCTGCCAGTCATGAAAAATGCATGCACAAGGTGATATTAACACACCTGTCAGAACTATTGATAGAAAATAAGCTTGAAGCTTATAGGAATGGCTTCAGCAAGAAGTTAAGGTATTCAATGAATATTCTGTTCTCTAGAATATAATGTGTGAGAAAAATAATCAATGATGGGGTTGAGGCCTTGACAAGGAAATCTCAGGCTCATTTTCAGATTATTTAAGTCTTATGCTCGGCAAGCCTCGCATAAGACTAAATAATCTGAAAACTTGCCTGAGATTTCCTTGTCTTGGCCTCAACCCCATCATAGCGTCTATTAGTCTTCATTTGGCTATATCAGTACTCCAGATATGAAGGGGTAACAGAGATAATTTAGGAATACATGTAATTTTGAATGTTTCTCCATAAAAGCATATGATGTGACCCCTCATTAGAACCATCTCAGCGAGACGGTTCTGATGAGGGGTAACAACATATGTTTTTGTTGAGAAATAAGGAAAATTATCTCAGATGCCCCACTCCTTCCAAAAATGACCCCAAATATGTTAAACAGCAGGGCCTGACAAATCAAATTTTGATCTACTTGTCCGGTGGACAGCTTCTGACCAAAAAAGCTGAAATGCATGGGTTTTCCCTATATAATTCATACATTTTTCTGGGCAAGTAAGAAAAATTTTACTTGCCCAGCAAAAATTTCAACTTGTCCCGGGCAGCCGGACAATGGATTTGTCAGGCCCTGAACAGTGTTTCGTAATGCTGTTATGAGATGGATTTAGAATTGTAGGATTGTTTTGAAAGGGATATGAAAGTCATCTTGAACAGGCTTAAACCCCAAGCTGAAAAGATAATTGCTGAGGAACAGGCTGGGTTCAGAGCTGGAAGGAGTACCATAGAACAGATCTTCAGCCTTAGAATCCTGTGTGAAAAGTATCTCGTACATCAGCAAAACCTGTACCATGTCTTCATTGATTTAAAAAAAGCCTTTGACAGGGTCTGGCATGCAGCCTTATCACAGGGTATAATCGATTCTGCTAATTTTCGCTTCCTGCAGAGACTGTACATTATATTTGGCTTCCGCCAAGACTGTCCACGATCTCTTGCTTCCTGCCGAGACTTCTGTACATGATAAATGGCTTCCTGCCGAGACTGTCCGCGTGATTCTGCTTCCTGCCGAGAGCCTCGGCAGGAAGCAGAATCACGCGGACAGTCTCAGCAGGAAGCCATTCTTTGAGGACAGTAGTCTCTGCAGGAAGCAAGAGTTCGCGGACAGTCTCGGCGGAAGCCAAATATGACGGACAGTCTCTGCAGGAAGCGAGAATTGGCGGAATCAATTATACCCTGTGCTTATGGGCCATTATGAGGAAGTACAGTATCAATGCAGTTTTAGTACGCACCATTGAGAAGCTCTACGACAAGGCTACAAGTGCAGACCTGATGAATGGCAGCTGACAGTCTCGACAAAACCTGCACAAGGTATAAGATGGAGATCAGTGCTGAGAAGACCATACTGATGACAAATAGTGCCAATGGCATCCAGAGGGAGATCAAGGTAAAAGGGCAGAAACTTGGTACTGTAACAAGCTTCAAATACCTTGGAGCAATTGTCTCAGATGATGGCTCTAAACAGGAGGTTCTCTCGAGGATTGCACAAGCCACTTCAGCTCTTACAAAGCTGATGCCAGTTTGGAGAGATAACAACATATCTCTTGGATCAAAGGTGAAACTTATGCACCCCTTGTCATTTCCATATTTCTGTATGCCTGTGAATTGTGGACCTTGACAGCAGTGTTAGAGAAAAAAATGCAGGCCTTTGAGTAGACCTCTGAGATGAAATGCTAACGAAGGTTAGTGAACATTTCGTACAAGGACCATATACCAATGAGGAGGTTTGCAGAAAGATCCAAGCAGCCATTGGAGAGTATGATGAACTCCTGATCCTGGTCAAGAAACGAAAACCAAGGTGGTTTGGCCATGCCTCAAGGTCTTCTGGTATTGCAAAGACGATTCTACAGGGCACAGTGAAAGGAAAAAGGAGAAGAAAGGTGGGAAGACAATATTAAAGAGTGGACAGGAATGGACTTTGCCAGCTCAACTAGGGCAGCTGAAGCAGGACAAGGTGGAAAGGGATCATTTCCAAGTCATCTGTGGTGCCCCAACGACCTTGTAAGGTTATGGGATAGAATAGAAATTGAAAGGGAAAGCCCGTCTTATACTGTGGAAATACTGTACATTTCTAAATGCGTATCTGTGAGTCTATATCATATACAAGTTAATACAACTGATCATGGAGAGTCAATGAAAATCATGGAGATATCCACTTCAAAATATAATCAAAGCATTAAGAAAAAATTCACAGTACCTGAAAAAAGTGGGTTTTGTTAAACTTTTTGTTTGTTTCTCTCTTTAAAAGTTGATCACCAGAAAACAAGAGAATGTTTTGAGTATATATGAAATCTGTCTGCTACTATATTTTCAGGCTAGACTGGAGTAATTGTGAGCTGAAGACTGTATCTGGTTTGTTGGGAAACCTTTCCTGTTTACAAGAGCTGTAAGTAGCCCACATCATTTAGTATGTGATCTACGTTCTTAGGCATGAGATAAATTGATCAGAGCACACCTTTTCACAACAGTTTATTCAGAATACAGAGAATATATACCATATTAATCCTAATAAATGCCCTGCTCCAATAAACGCCCCTGCTTCTTTTCTGAAATAATGTTATACATGTATAATGATAAATAATGTTATACATATGTTTCTCCATAAAAAGTTAAACTTTGGCATGAATTCCTGTTTATCCTTGGATAAGGTAGCACTTTGATGGATCTACTCTTGAAGGAAAGAGTTTGCTCCTAGAGGATCTAAGAGCAAATTCTTCCCTTTAAGAGTTGGACCCAACTGAAAAGGGGAGGCAGAAAAGTAGAGTTGCTTCCTCTGAAAGTATACCCATCACCTTTATATTGCGTATTAGAGGTATTTTGGCAGGGGCTCATTTACTATGTTTTAGGCTCTAAATAACGCCCCCTTTTGCGAAATGCAACACCCCCGGGATGTTTAATAGGATTAATACGGTATAACTTATCAAAAAAAAAAAAAGCTGCAGGCATGCCTCAAGTGCAGTTACAGAGGTCTATATTTCAGTCAACTTGTGACCTTCTGAAATGTAGCTACACATGTATCACAAACTCATTGATCAACAAGAGCTGTCGCCTGACAGCATAGCTCGCCTGAATAGGTGCTTGCCCATCACACAGTCACTTTGGAGGTGTGGACTTCTATGCATAAAACTTCAGGCAAGCATGTCCATAATGACAACACATTTATAAACAAAAGCTATCTAAGAAATAAGTCTTAAAATAAAATAAAAAATAAAAAAATCCACATGAAATTTCAAAGTCCATGAGCTTGAGGTCAAAGAACTAAGCGGTGGGGGGGGGGGGGGGGGGGGGGGGGGGGCTAGGATGTAACAAATGTAACAAAGCCTTGGGCCATTATCTAACATCAGTCCAAGTATTAGTATCAGCTGAGTCCATCGTGACACTGTGAAATTATGTCTTCATAAATATAAAACTTTAACCAAAATCTTTCAAACAAAATTATAAGTCGATGACCTTGACTTCAAGGTCATCCAATGGGGTAAGTATATAGTGTTTTGTAAAAACTCGAAAAATTGTCTCACATCAGTTCAAGTGTAAACTAAATCTCTGTCAAGCATTATGAATCAGTATGTAATTAGAAAACTTTAATAAAGAACAAATTTCCAAAGTCCGTGACCTTGACATCAAGGTCAATGTGCGGGGTTGGGGTATTACTCAGCAAAACTTTGGATTAATATCTAACTAAAGTGCAAATATAAAAAGAATTCATCACTGGGTTCAGGAGATATGTGTCTTTAAAAGACTTTAACCAAAACATCCAATCAATAAAAAGACAATTTTCTAAGTCCATGACCTTGATAGGGGGGGGGGGGGGGCTAGGATGTAACAAATGTAACAAAGCCTTGGGCCAGGGGGGGGGGGTCTAGGATGTAACAAATGTAACAAAGCCTTGGGCCATTATCTAACATCGGGGAGGGGGGGGGGGGGCTAGGATGTAACAAATGTAACAAAGCCTTGGGCCATTATCTAACATCAGTCCAAGTATTAGTATCAGCTGAGTCCATCGTGACACTGTGAAATTATGTCTTCATAAATATAAAACTTTAACCAAAATCTTTCAAACAAAATTATAAGTCGATGACCTTGACTTCAAGGTCATCCAATGGGGTAAGTATATAGTGTTTTGTAAAAACTCGAAAAAGTGTCTAACATCAGTTCAAGTGTAAACTAAATCTCTGCCAAGCATTATGAATCAGTATGTAATTAGAAAACTTTAATAAAGAACAAATTTCCAAAGTCTGTGACCTTGACATCAAGGTCAATGTGCGGGGTTGGGGTATTACTCAGCAAAACTTTGGATTAATATCTAACTAAAGTGCAAATATAAAAAGAATTCATCACTGGGTTCAGGAGATATGTGTCTTTAAAAGACTTTAACCAAAACATCCAATCAATAAAAAGACAATTTTCTAAGTCCATAACCTTGACATCAAGGTCACTGAGGGGGTGGGGGTAGTACCTTGCAAAACTTTGGACCAATATCTAACTACAGTGCAAGTATCAAAGGAATCCATCCATGGGTTAAGGAGATATTGGGCTTTATAAAACTTTAACCAAAACATCCAGTCCAAAAATACTCCCAATTTTCTAAGTCCATGACCTTGACATCAAGGTCATGGAGAGGGGTGGGGGTGGTACCCTGTTAAACTTTGGACCAATATCTACCTACAGTGCAAGTATCAAAAGAATCCATCCATGGGTTAAGGAGATATAGGTCTTTAAAAAACTTAAACCAAAACATCCAATCCGGACGTCGACGCGGACGCAGACGCTGACGCCGACGCCGGGGTGACAACAATAGCTCTTCCTGAACTTTCGTTCAGGCGAGCTAAAAACAATATTATATTAAAATTTTGTGAAACTCGTTTGGTTGAAGTGTTTGCAAAATCAACAAAACTTTGGAAGCTCACTATTACTAAGATTACTCATTCCATGCTCTTAGTAGCTTTTCAGAAACATTGAAAAGTTCATGATTTACAGTAAGATTCCAATCATTCATTGACAAGCCTAAGAATTGGTATGACTTCAAGAATGTCACTTTCTGATTGTGTGATTGGTAGGGTGGTTATGTGGGTGCGGGAAACTTAGACCTGTACACAGGGCCCTCGGTAGCTTTCTACATCGCTACATTAGTGTAGCTTTGTGAAGCATAATGCAACATCAGAGGATCCGGACTATGCAATGCAAGTATCTGATGTTTATTTTAATTCTTATTTCTCCATAAAACAGTTTAACTTTGGTATTATTAACATTAATGGGTGCACTTTTAAGGGAAGTGACTCTGCCATTTTCATTTTTGCCTCTTTTCTAAATGTGACAAACTCTTGCAGGGAAGAATTTATCGTATACGCGGTAATTTTAGCGGGTTCAAATTTTCGCGGTTAAGGGCCGAAAACATAATTATTAATTTTCGCGATTTTTAATTTTTCGCGGTTAGCAACATGCACGAAAAGAAAAGCAAAACTACTTCTTTTTCACTTGAGTCAGTTCGTTCATTAACCTGCGGCAGTGCCGCCTCAGGTCAATGAAAGAAATGGCTCAAGTGAAAGGCACCAGCAACTACCAAAGCAAACAGAAACAAAATATATGAACACTGTGTCTGAAGAAGACACTTAGTAAGAAACAGGAAATTATTCGCCATTTTAATATTCGCGGTTTCTGAGTGACCGCGAAATACTGCAAAAAATGGAACACCGCGAAAATTACCTTGTATGCGGTATCCCCTAGGAATGCCTGTTTGTTTTGCTGGTCAATGAAATCTTAAATTCAAGAATTGATCCCCATTGAAAAAAGAGACAGAAATGAAAAAGGCAGAGTTGCTTCCCCTGACAGTATAGCCAGTCACCTTAATTCTTCATAAAACATGTTAAGGTTAGAGTTGGTTTTCTTCAGATACTCTTGTTATTTGAGCTGTGTATTTTATGTCTTTTTATCTTATGTTTAAGCTGTCTATAGAACAACCTCGCAGCAGCTGGTGCTGTGTTGATAGAATCTCAGGGCTGTCCTCCGAAATTGCCCATTATTGATTGACCATAAAAATTCTAAAAATTAGGACACCGAAAATAGTTACCATAAATAAGTGGAAAACTTTGGTTCTGTAATGGAGTAATGGTTTGAAAAGATGGCAAACAGTCTAGACCCTGATCAGACGCCCCCTGAATCTGGGTTTGTGCTGTTTGCACAGGTTCAACTGTTCCAATACTTAGAATTTTTATGGTAAGATTGGCGTTTTCTCTTTCAGAATGTTGGAAAATAATACCAAATTGATTTTACATACAGAAGACTTCAATGGGTTGACAGGTTTAGAATACTTGTAAGTACATGGTGAATAATTTGCAAATATGAGCCGCGACACGAGAAAACCAACAAAGTGGTTGTGCGCCCAGCGCAGATTCAGATCAGCCTGGGCATCCACCCAGGCTGATCAGACTCTTTGCTAAGCGCTTAAAGGATAGCTAAGGCTCTAAGCTACCTCCATGCAAACAGGGAAGACTCTGATCAGACTGGGCGGATGCCCAGGCTGATCTGAGTCTGCGCTGGGCGCACAACCACATTGTTGGTTTTGTCTTGTCGCAGCTCATATTTTCTTTAGTCAGATCCAGTAAAGTTTTGAAACAAGAAGTCTTTGAAAGAACATCATGTACAAAGTCTGTTTTATGTTATATTTCTTTGGTTATTCTTCCAAAGCTACCCCATGTTATTCTACCAAAATTACCCCATATGTGTATTAAAATGACAGCTGTGTGTAAGTCAACTTTAAAACGTGTTTTTCTCTTCCAAAACAATCCCAAAGGTTTACGTCCATCTTACAAGTCAGATCTAGATCTTTGAGATTGCTTTAGAAGAGAAAAACCCTGCTGAAGAAATGTGGTATTCCCATTCGGATGTGTAATAGTTGTTTTTCAAAAATATGGCGTGACGTCATTGCCGAAACTGCCCTGTCTCTGTCAAGGGTACAGGCTGGTACCAGATTTGCTTGTACAGTTGGCAAATATTTTAACAAAAAAGAAAACATTGAAGTAAGGATTTTATTGTTTAGCTTCTGCAAAAATTAAATCTATGTTGTAAAGTTTTGATTGTTGAGGGACAAAATGATACCCATAGCAGTAAAATTGTCATAGAATTAATAAATGAGATACCAGTGTAAACATACAATCCTGTGCCATCAAATTTTGTACGTTGGCAGAATTTACACTTTTTATACTGGCATGAAACACCAGCTGTTTGTGACAGCATTTTTCCAAATTAAAAAACCAGTAAGACCAATAGATTAAACCTCCTGCATATTGACTTCCTTGTCATCATTTTGATTATTGCATAATGTTTAGTGGTTACAAAATAGAGTTTGTTTATTGAATCTCTGCCAAGACCTGAACCAGAAATCTGAGAGGCAGTTTATTGGTGAACAGACACATTTGAGCCGCAACACGAGAAAACCAACAAAGTGGTTGTGGGCCCGGTGCAGACTCAGATCAGCCTGGGCCTCCACCCAGTCAGTTCAGTCTCTTTGCTAAGTGCTTAAAGGGTAGCTAAGGGTCTAAGCAACCTCCATGGGGACAGGGATGACTCTGATCAGACTGGGCGGATGCCCAGGCTGATCCGAGTCTGCGCTGGGCGCACAACCACATTGTTGATTTTCTCATGTTGCGGCTCATTTACATTTGCGAGGAAAAAACTTCACTGTTAACATTTCTGGATAATATCAAAAGTATTACTATGCTTGCAGTTCTGTTAAGTTTCTTTATCAGTCCTTGTTGAAGTCATTGTATTTATGCAGATTAAAGTTCATGCTCACTTGATGAACATCAAAATCGCTAACTTTAATACATCAGAAACATTTGTACAATTACAGTTAAAGAAACAAAATTGTATTTTCAGATCTCTACCTTTGGATAGTGAGTGTCCAGGAGGGAATAACTCTTGGGCTTCTACAGAGAAAACAAATCATTCTGTGATCTGTCACACAGAACTCAATTTATGTGTTGATCATAATAGTAAGTGGTAACTTTGGAAAACTTTTGCATTTGATTATTTGCTCTGATGATTTTCTTCTTAGTTTGAATCTTCATTCAGAACAAAGAGATTTGTATGAAGATACGAAATATTTTTAAGTAAATGTAAAGGTGATAATTCAAAGAGATAGTTATAGATTTTAATACTGGGGCCCGTTTAAACAGTGAATTTATACCAAGATACATGTAGTTATATTGAACATACAGTCAGCTAATTGTTGAAGAAAATTGTTCAGACTTTCTTCCCTATCCTATAATTTGCTTGATAGCCAGAACTTTGAGGATGAATTTTTTTAATTTATTTATGAATTGAAAAACATACCTTATTCAACACCCAGGTGATTCCTGTCAGCTTCCACATTTATTTATTGCAAACTGAGGAAATCAGGACTAACTACATTGTTAGTTTATGAGACATTATATTTGCAAATGTATTGTATGTAATACACTGCCATTTATGGCAGAAAAAATGTGAGGTGCATTTGCATCACAAAAGCTTCTCACATTTTTCAGCATATAAATATTAGCATGCTTGATTTTATATGTACTAGAAAACTAAGAATCGTAGACTATATTTACTGAGGTTTCAGAGGCTCTGAACAGCTCGACTCTGATATTTCTACCACAAAAGTTGGTTATTTTGCAGTAAATAGTTCCCAGTTGCAATCTGCTCCTGTTAAGAGAAGTTTCTTGTATTTCAGTAACATGTCCAAACAACAATAGCCATTGTGTTTTGACTGCTCCTGGAAAGATGGAATGTTTATGTAATCCTGGTTTCTATGGTTATAAATGTCTAAGACAGGTAAACATTAACATTAGGGCTAGTGTGTAAGACTATAGGACATAAATGATGAGAATTTAAGGACCGGGACAAGCATTTGCATCTGCAGACTGATCAGGAATTTCATTTTCAATTTTACGGATTCCCAAAACATGTATGTGTTGAAGTAGCAAAGACACTGATCTAACCCTGCTGACGCATGGAATGATCTACAGGTCACCTGCCTTGCATCCTTTTGCTGATTGTTATAATTATCCTGTATACAGAGACTTCCTACAGGAAATAATTTTCTCCCGTAGGAGAATTTTTTTTGTTTTAGAGTCATTTTTGGAAGGGCTTCTTTGTCTGGGAAAGCTAACACTAAGTCACAAAAGTTTTTCATCTTGGTGAAAGTGTCGGGAAAAATGGGGTATACTGATACCAGTTAATATGAGCCGCGACACGACAAAACCAACAATGTGGTTGTGCACCCTGGGCAGACTCAGATCAGCTTGGGCATTCGCCCAGTCCGATCAGACTCTTTGCTAAGTGCTTAAAGGGTAGCTAAGGGTCTAAGCTACCTCCATGCGGACAGCGGAGACTCTGAACTTTGGGCTTTCGCGGCTCATATGATTATCCTAGAAATTGAACTATTGATGTTACTTTCCAGCAAGATGTGAATTAGTGCTGCCAAGATGGCAGACTGTGCAGAATAGAATCGTACTGCTTCTTGATTCAACCCGTTTATAAAGACATTTATTACAACAGCAAAATTCCTTCTTTTCATTTTGATACGCATGGACTATATGTTCTTTGGTTGATTGGCTGCCTCCGAGCATGTGCTCCGAAGCAGCCAATCGGTGTGCTTTTTTTTTTTTTTTTTTTTTTGAGTTTGAGAATATACTCAAGTTTATAACCTCGGGGCCAGGTTTATGTAGATGAGTTGAAACCTGCTGTAATGTTTTGTATTAAGTATGTATTCTTTGTTGAAATTCATAATATACCTTGATAGAAACTAGGATCTCTGTTGCTTTTGGAATATGAGACAGTTGGGATATCAGAGCTCTAGATAAGAGGGAGTATTTGGTGGTAGTTAGGGATAATTTTTATTAATTCTGCATAAAATCATATGTTGTGACCCCTCATCTGAACCGTCTCGACGAGACGGTTCAGATGAGGGGTCGCAACATATTGTTTCGATGAGAAATAGAAAAAATTATCCTCAATTATCATCAAATACTCCCTCTTATCTAGAGCTCTGGGATATGGTGTTCCATGAAATTTCTATTATTCTATACATAAAAACAAGGTACTATATGAATGTGAGAATTGTCGGTTTGACTGAACAGCTGCAATTTATTGATTTATTATTTTAACTTTTTCAGGGTCATTTTCCGGCAGCAGTTTACACCATTGTTCTTGTTGCCTGTACTGTGGTCTTGTCAGTTTTTCTGTGGTGTACTCAAAGGAGAAAAGTTACCAAAGTTCACTGATAATTAAGTCATTGAAATAAACTGCTAATCTGCAGGTAGAGCAAATCTGCAGCTCCAGAAAGGTGGAGTTTTGGGGATAATTTTGGGATGATTTTTCCATTTTTCTCCACAAAAACATTTTTGATCCTTCATTAGTACTGTCTTGGGAAAAATAGTTGTAATGAGGGGTCATATAAACGTACATTTGTAAGTAGAAATATGGAAAATTATTCCTCACTTATCCCTCTTATAATCCATCTGTATGTGGCAATGAAAACATATATTTGCAGATGGTATAGACCTTGAGCATACTGCTCCGAAGATAAGTTTCGTCTCAGTTTAGTGTTTTTGTATTTACATTGGGCTAAACTAAAAGATATAGGAATCCTAAATAGTGTCTACACTGTTTGCAAATGCATGTCTGCTCAGAGCCTAAGGAAAGGGAATAAAAGCAGTACAGGGTGACTGAGTAGGTCAACTTGCCAGGAAAATAAGACTATGGGCAGCTAGTACTTCATCTGTATCTCACAGCGAAGACTCATGGTTTTATGCTCAACCATGTGTATCTGTAATCATGTGAGCATTCTGGGACATCTTCGAACATCTTCAGTGTCCTCATCATGGACTTGTGCTTCATCAGGTATGCCTGTCATGCAAGAATTCAGGCACAACCTTTTCCATCTTCAGTTATCATTATTATGGACATTATTATTACATGTACTTTATCATATACTTAATGCAGTATACAGCTTTAATAGCACCTTGGATAGGTACATTGTTTTTGCTTCCATATCCAATTTACCATAGTCACCCTTAATTTTGGGACAATTAAACCAGTCACTGTAATAATGCCAAAAATTCACCTAGTAGATGAGTTGCTTCTGACTAAGTAACACAAATTTGCTGAGAGAATGACAAACAGTATAGACCCTGATCAGGCTGTTCATTTAGGAGCAGGCACATTCTAAAGGAGAAGTCTTATCTAGAGCTGGACATGACATGAAGTGTGTAGGAAGAGGATGATGGTGAAGAAAAAGGATTCGATAAACAGAATACCATATAGGTATTTTCCAATCACATCCCTCATCTGCTGAAGACCAGTATCTGCCCTCGGGCAGATATTGGTCTCAAGCAGCCTTAGGATGTGATACTCCCTTGGGCAGTTACTGAATGTAATATGCCCTGGGGCACATATTGAACTCTGGCAGATATAGGATTTGATATGAAAATATTATATTCTAAATAAATGTATGTAATCTGGGATTATCTTTGTGATCTTGGTTATCATGCATCTGGGCACTGGATAAAAAAAATCTTATCTGAGCTGCATCACACCAAAAAAGGTGGGTTAACAGCTGTGAGCTGCAAAAATGCTCATACTTAAATTTTGATAAAGATTAAGGATGGCTGCTATATATTCACATTTATAACTCAGGAGGGATACACTCTCAAACATCATCTGATATAAGCTATTCAGGGTTTCATGACCCTCTTGTTCAGTACCAGTATATTGTTACACCTTACGTTTTGGTGTTTGCTGTTTGCGGATTCTTCAGACACCTTTCTGCATGACACTGCTCATTAGAAGACTGGGGAGTTTGTTTCAGAGAATAGGAATATAGTACAGAGTGAAATGTCGAAATACATAGTTACCACAGAAGTGTAAAAACCAAAATTGTGAAGGTTATAAAAGAGTAACATAGTTATTGTGGTAGTGTAAAAAATGATGCTTTTATTGTATACTTGACTATGATTTTTAATAATTTAATTACAAATGTATATACAAAGAATATATTTTTCTAAAAAACGTGTTTTAAATTGACTTGCTTTTATTTTGTTTCCTTGAATGTAATTCATGATGAAAGAAAAAATATCTCCAGGGAGAGTGCCATAATCCAAGGATCGCAGTCCTCCTTTGACACTAAGAGAAGATTAGTTTACATGAAACTACAAGCCTTGACACACAAGTGGATGGCCAGGGTACCGACCCGCTCCCTCTTTCCTCCCTGTGGTGATCACAGTGCTAGATAGAACAAACCAAGGGCAACAACGTATGTCATTCACCATATGATAAATTGATCAAAGCACACCTCATTTGTTCAGAATTCAATACCAATAAAATTTCACATTTATAACTTTTTTTTGAAAAGAAAGAAATACTGCATGCACCAAATGTATTCACAAGAGGACTACCTTTTGCTATAAATGTGACCTCCTGAAATGCTGACTTTTGCAAACTCTGACCAACTACATGTACATCCCAATACATGTATATGGTACAACATGTTTGGTAGAAGTGTTTCCAAAACAACAGATATTGGGTGTAGTAAGATTGCTCTGTTAGTAGATTCGGTGCACCTAATGGCTTTTTGCAGATTTTTACAGTAAGATTCCAAACATTCAACCATACGAAATGATGTGAGTTCAAAAATATTGTGTACTGATGACATACCAGGTTAATGTCAGGGTGAAAACAAATGTAGTTACCAAACTGTGATAGAGAGGTTAGCTGTGACCTGTTACTACTAAACAATACAAAAATCAAGCAACACCAGACCCCCCTCCTTAATAGATGGATGGATGACTTGAGATTTTTACGCTCTTTTTCAACAGTAATTCAGTTATATCAGGACGATGAGATGGTGATAATGAAAAGCTGTGTGCAATGAAACCCTGTTTACGGCAGGAAAGATTCTCGCCCCAAGTGGGGCTCGAACCAGGTCCGCTAGATCAGTAGGCCAGCACTTAACCCACTGAGCTACCAGGGCTCTCTCCTTAATAGATGTTTTTTGTTAAAGAAGAGCAAAGTTAAACTTAGGCTAACACCTTGACACACCATTTGCAAAAATGTTTGCAGGAATAAAGTGAATAAATTTGTATTTTTGCCAATAACACATTAATTGCCATGGACTGTTTACCAGAACTGCTATATGCAGTTCTGGAGAACAGTCCATGGCAATAATTGTGTTATATAGCAGTTCTGGAGAACAGCCCATGGCAATTGATGTGTTATATAGCAGTTCTGGAGAACGGCCCATGGCAATTGATGTGTTATATAGCAGTTCTGGAGAACAGCCCATGGCAATGAATGGGTTAATTTTGCAGTTCTGGAGAACAGTGCATGGCAGTTAATGTGCTAATTTTGCATTTCTGGAGAACAGACTGTGGCAGTTAATGTGCTATATAGCAGTTCTGGAGAACAGCCCATGGCAATTGATGTGTTATATAGCAGTTCTGGAGAACGGCCCATGGCAATTGATGAGTTATATAGCAGTTCTGGAGAACAGCCCATGGCAATGAATGTGTTAATTTTGCAGTTCTGGAGAACAGTCCATGGCAATTAATGTGTTATATAGCAGTTCTGGAGAACAGTCCATGGCAATGAATGTGTTACATAGCAGTTCTTGAGAACAGCCCATGGCAATTTATGTGTTATATAGCAGTTCTGGAGAACAGCCAACGGCAATTAATTTGTTAATTTTGCAGTCCATGGCAATGTGTTATATAGCAGTTCTGGAGAACAGCCCATGGCAATTAATGTGTATATAGCAATTCTGGAGAACAGTCCATGGCAATTAATTTATATGTTATCCCTGGATTAGAACCAGCTCAGCAAGACGGTTCTAATGATGGGTCGCAACATACCGGTATGTTTTTAGCTCACCTGAGCATGAAGTGCTCAAGGTGAGCTATTGTGATCGAAATTTGTCCATCTGTCCGTCCGTCCGTCGTCAACAATTTCTTCAAACGACATCTCCTCCTAGATCAGTGGACCGATTTCAAAATAATTTCACACAAATGTTCCTCTTATAGCCCTTTACCAAAATTGCTAAAATGGTTCCGCTCCACTGAACAAGATGGCCGCCAGAGCTATAAATAGAAAATCTTTTAAACAACATCTCTCAAGCCAGTATAACTTCACAGAAATGTTCCACTTACGGCCCTGAACAGAAATTGCTAAAACGGTTATGCTCCATTGAACAAAATGGCCACCAGAGCTAAAAATAGAAATGTAACCAGAGCTAAAAATAGAAATAGATCTTCAAATGACCTAGAGGGCACACTTTTGATCCAATCTTCATGAAACTTTGTCAGAATGATAATCTTCATAAAATCTAGGACCAGTATGAAACTAGGTCATGTTGGGTAAAAAACTAGGTCACCAGGTCAAATCTAAGTAAAATCTTGTGTACACTATAGGGGGCACAGTTTTGATCCAATCTTCATGAAATGTTCTTAGAATGTTTATCTTTATAAAGTCTAGGCCAGATTTGAAGAAAGGTTATGTCGGATCAAAAACTAGGTCACCAGGTCAAATCTTAGTAAAACCTTGTGTACACTCTAGACGGCACAGTTTTTATGCAATGTTCATGAAACCATGTACGAATGATTATCTTCATCAAATCTAGGCCAAATATGAAACTAGGACATGTCGGATCAAAAAGTAGGTCACCAGGTCAATTCTTAGTAAAACCGTGTGTACACTCTAGAGAGGCACAGTTTTGGTCCAATGTTCATGAAACTATGTCAGAATGATTTTCTTCATGCAATCTAGGCCAATTATGAAACTAGGTCACATCGGGTCAAAAACTAGGTCACCAGGTCAAATCTTAGTAAAACCTTGTGTACACTCTAGAGGACACAGTTTTGATCCAATCTTCATGAAACTATGTCAGAATGATTATTTTCATGAAATCTAGGCCAGATATGAAACTAGGTCATGTCAGGTCCAAATATAGGTCACTAGGTCAGAACTTAGTAAAACCTTGTGTACACTCAAGAGGGCAAAGTTTTGATCCAATCTTCATGAAACTTTGTCAGAATGTGTATCTTCATGAAATCTAGGCCAAGTTTGTAGCTGAATAATGTCAAATCAAAAATTAGGTCACAAGGTTAGATCTTAGAAAAACATTGTGTACACTCTAGAAGACACAGTTTTGGTCCAATATTCATGAAACTTTATAAGAATGTTTATCTTCTTAAAATATAGTCCATGTTTTTTACTGAGTCATGTTGTATCAAAAACTAGGTCACTAGGTCAAATCTTGGGAAAAAAACTTGGGTACACAAGAGAGGCTTCATTGGGTACACAATAGAGGCTTCATTTTCCATTGCATCTTTGTGAAATTTTGTCACAATGTTTATCTCCATGAAAATAGTTTGAAACAGGAGTATGTCAGGTCAATAACAAGTTCACCAGATCAGATCTTAGAAAAACATCGTGTACACTCTAGAGGGCACAGTTTTGATCCAATCTTCATGAAACTTTGTCAGAAGAATAGATTGGAAAGTGCAGAATTGCTCCAATTAAATCATCATCAAATAGATGATCTCCCATGTTATTTCATCATAACTCAGGTGAGCGATTTAGGTCCATCATGGACCTCTTATTGAAAAATATGGAAAATTATCCCTTAATTATCCCTGTTACCCCTTCTTGTCTGAAGCTCTGAGGAGGTTAATATTTAAGAACCTAGACAATACAGAATAAACTGCATCGATACTTCTATACATATGCCGTTAATTCTGTAACAGACGATTTTTCTTCTGTGCAGAAGTTGTGCATGCAAATGTCTTGAAAACAAATAGAGCTAGTGGAAAATAATACAGCTTCCTCCTATCAACGTAAAAAAGTTCTTTCCTCTGCCTTCCTTCCTTGCATTCCTCCCACCTGTCCCTACCCCCATCCCCCATATATATATCAAACCACTCCTAACCACTGTTCTTGCCCCATACCCCAGTAAACATTACACCTTACCTAACTTACTTTCGATAAAGTCCTGGTTGGGTGCTTTATCAGTGCATTATAGATCTATTGAGGATAATTACAGTAGATTGCCATTTTTCGATTTCAGATATCCATAATTTGCATGTTTTTTGGATATATGTAAATGGAATTACAGATATCAAAAATTCAGGCTTATTTATGGATATCCAAGTATCAAATTATGCATATCCAAACATCGAATTAATATATCCCAAACCATTTCTTATTTTTGGATATCCATAATTTGATTTATGGATATCCATAATTTGATCCATAATTATGGATTTCCATTTAAGGTGAGGTGGGAGTAATTGACAAAACACATGATTTTATTCATACTTCCTTATACTGTACATTTTTAGTCCCTCTTTCAGAAAATGTAATAAAAAAGGGGGGTCGCCGATGTCGTTTTTAAGATATTTGACCTCGAAAATGTCAATTTTTCCACTTTTTCGACCCGACGTTATAATGGCGTTCTATGGAAAATGCACTTTTTTGCTCGTACCTCTTGGATAAAAACCTTCATGCTGAGAAAACAAAACACATTTTTTTCTTCAAAAACTAACACAGTATGACCCAATGATAGAAGTTCACATTAAAGCAATAAAAATAGTAGGTGGCCGACTTAACTTTCGAGTTAAAGTGCATTAAATGCCCGGCCTGCCGTCTCTTTAGACTGAAATGTTGACGTTGCGCATGGTGACGTTACCGTTACTTAACTTTTCGCGCCACATATGAACTATCGCTTTTTGTAGGCTACCGGCAAAATTTGTCTGGAACTTTCATCACTCATGATTGTCATTGTCTGGAAAGTGTAGGATGAAGTCAGATGTAATACGTTTCTCTAAATCTCTGCATAATCTGTATCAACTAAGTATTTTTAATTTAAAAAAATCGAAAGCATTGCCATTATGCCCTCCCATACAGTTGCAGGCACCCGAGACAGTTGACGGGCACTCGAGTTGGGGCGGGCTTCCACGTGTTATGACATTTGAACAATTCCCTTGTCCACTTGGCTTTTGTACAGTGTAAGCGAGTCAAGTTTTCCAGTTCCTGACCCGACCCAAGAAAGGGCCTATAATATTCTGCATGGTAACCTAGCGGTCCAACGACTGGACTTCGTCGACTCTCTCTCCTGCTCTCTCTCTCTCTCTCTCTCTCTCTCTGTGTAAAAATGATAAGTAGCTTTGATTCACTTTAGCATCCAGGAGATACTTTGATATACACTTGAAACAGAAATAAGAAATGAAAAACAGAAAAGTGAAAGAAAGGCAAGGAAAAAGAAACGCCACATTGTTTTTAGCTTACTGACAGAACAGATGTTGAATTATCGTATCAACGTGGATTAAAGATTCTGACGACATATAACTGAAATTTGGCATAGCTTTTGCTGATTAGTATTTAAAGTGAGAGTGGTATGATAACGACTGTCTATGGCTGCTACTATGTTAACTGCTAAGTACGTGGTGGAAGTGTAGACAGTGATCTGACTATTCATTGTACGATTCTGGATTCAATTTCACGAGGCTTTGTTATTGCAACTCAACAGCTGCGCACTCCATCTAACAAACTAATGAGGAACTGTCAGAGAACAGTTTTCTCCCCATGGAAAACCAGATATATTTTTCAGTTTCTTCTCTACGGCACTTTCTAACTCAAAAGCTGCGAACTCCGTCTCATAAACTGTTAAGACACTGTCAAATATCCCACAAGTAGTCTTAACTATCTTTTTCAGTTTCTCCTCTACGGCACTTTCTACTTCCTTTAAATTTCGCCCAGCGCTCAGCCTCCTTGCATTTTGTGAGCAGACCATGAAGTGATCACAGACGCGGCTAACGTTGACGCCATCTTGTTTTTATCAAATGGAACGTTCGACGTCATTACGTAACGTAGTGACGGAAACTGCCGCACGGCGGCGCTGAATTACTCCCACCTCACCTTAAATCAATTTTTGTATACTTCATAAATAATTACAGATTCCAATATTATTTTGTGATATCCAGAAATGAGTAATGGATAACCATAAAATTTGAATTATGGATATCCAAAAATGAATTAAGGATTGCCAAAAATAGGTAATAAATAGTGAAACAGCACCCCATAAAAATCGAGAAGAATACTGGATATCCATAAATCATTTAACTATTGATATCCATAGATAGGAAATAAAAAGAAAAACAGCAACATATATGAAGTTCAGTTTGATTTTTGGATATCAAAATGTGATTTATGTATCGCTATAGTATAATTGAATTTTTGGAGATTCAATAGTAGCCTGATTTTTGGAAATACAACATTAGATCAATGGATATCCATAATTTGATTTCTGGTTATCCATACATAAATTATGGATATCCACGAGTCAAATAATGGATATCCATAAATGGGAAATGAATAGTAAAACGACATCCCTTAGGTGTGTAAAACTGTCAAAATGAGGCAATTCTTCACTCAGCAATCACATAGTGCCCATTCTTCTAGCTGGTACTTGAGCAGCTTTTGAGGCTCAATGATATTTCTGTTTATCTCCCTTTACATCTTAATCTTCTAGGAGAACTCCAGCTGGACATTAGAGTGTGATAATGAAAAATTGGTGTACCCATAATTAACACGCAGCTTAACTTATCAGCGCTTGGTTGGACAGAAAGTTAAGAAGGAAACAGCACTTGCAATATTGCGATTAAAGTTATGCTATCCTAGCTGCCAGCTCTTAAACTAATTTCAAGTAATTGATCTATAAAAAAAAAAGACTATTCTTGTCACTAACATCACAAATTTATGGCAAGCCATTTTACTATTTATTTTGCATATCTAATATCCCAATTAAGATATCTAATATAACATATAATTTATATCCTATATATCTGATATAGGATATAAGATATCTTATAAAGGATATAAAATATCTTATATAAGATACAGGCCAACCTCGATATCTCGAATTCTAAGGGAATGGAAAAAACACTTCGAGGTTTCCGAAGTTCGAGATAAGCAAATAGTGATGTCTCCCAAATTCATATACTATTGACTATTGTTCGATTGGTTAAAAGTAAAATTCTTTGTCATTCACTTTATTTGACGTTTTTACCAATATGCAAAAGTAAAAAAAAATGCCTTGCCGTAGAATGTCTGCCAAAAATGGTCCGTTTTTGCTCATTCCTTCTTTTCAACGATCATTTTCTGAATACAACTTTTGACTTCGACACAATCAGTGGTAAAACTAATGGAAAACTTAGTAACGGATATGAAAATCACTTCGATATAGCCGAGTTTTCGAGATAAGCGAGTTCGACACAAACGAGGTTTACATAAAATAACACATAGGGGATAATGTTTGGGAATGGAACATCACTTCGACACAGGTGGTGTTTTCGAGATAAGCAAGTTTGACATATCGAAGTTGGCCTGTATAAGATATCTTATATAGGATAAGAGATATCTTATTTAATTTTTCATATGTCTTACATGTTATATTAGATATCTTAATTGACATATTAGATATCTAATATACTATATAAGATATCTGATAGATTAGACACTTTTATGTAAAATTAAATAAGATACCTCATATCCTATATAAGATATGTTTTATAAGATATCTGATATGCTATATCAGATATCTTATTTATTGTGTTGTGTCTTATGGAAAGGTTAATAAGATATATACCTACATTAGATATCTTATATAGTATATAAGATATCTTATATGGCATATAAGATATCTTCTATAGGATATAAGATATCTTATATGGGATATGAAATATCTAATTTTACATATAAGATATCTAATATAATACATCAGATCAGATATCTTATATAGTATATTAAATATCTCATATGCCAATTAAGATATCTGATATAACATATAAGATATCTTTTATACTATATAAGATATCTTATATGAAAATTTAAATAAGATATCTCATACCCTATATATCTTATATCCTATATAAGAAATTTTATATCCTATATCAGATATCTTATATAGGATATAAGATATTTATATGTTATATTAAATATCTTAAATGTTATATTAGATACCTTAATTGGCATATTAGATATATACTATACAAGATATCTTATTTATTATATAAGATAACATATATATAAGATATCTTATATAATAAATAAGATCTTATATAATGTATTAGATATCTGATATAATGAATATAATAAATCAGATATCTTTGTTCCATAATAAATAATAAAAGTGCTTGCCATACAAATTATATCTTTATTATCAGCAATAGAAGATTCAAAAAGGACCTGTCATAGAAGTGAAACAAGGCAAATTTAAGGATGTTGTTCAGAATATATGTATTTCAAAGTTTTAAAGTATTAATACTAAGATTTGCATGCAATTACGATATAAAAAGTTTGGTCAGAAACAAACAACTTCAACATGTACTGCTTTAAAACTTCTAAATATTTGCACCAAAATATAAACTAATTAATGTACTGAGCAGCTGGTAGAAAATTACTGATTTACAGTTGCTCCTACCCCTAAACTTTGTTAATTATCATTTAAGACCCATTTCTCTGTCAATCAGATTTCATGAAAACGGATGGCTGTACTAGTCTTGGCATGGTTAAGGAGCTAGGTAATGGAATAGTAACGGATAAAAAATGGTGTTACTGTTTAAAAAATACCTCATTAATCCTAATAAACACCCTGCTCTAATAAACAGAGTTGACCCCTACAATGAAGGGAGGCTAAACAATAGTCGAGCTGCTTCCTCTGAAAGTACGCAAAGTCATCTTAATACTGTTTATTAGAGGCTTTATGGCAGTGGCTGATTTACTACACTTTAGGCTCTAAACAGTGTGCCAACCCCCCCCCCCCCCCCCCCCCCCCCCAAAAAAAAAAAAAAAAAAAAAACTCTTTACATTTCAAGCCATTATGAGGTATGAAAAGTATGTAAACATTTCTTATTCTCGGTCACCATTTTGCCCATCTGTTTGCATGTTGCGTAGATCTACTTTGATTTTTTTTTTTTTTTTTTTTGAGCAAATATTTTTGCTTCATACTGTAGTCCTCGTTATTTTCCGTAGCAGCTACGGAAACTAACGGAATAATGAGTAGCCTCCCCTAGAAGGGAGACGTTCATGATAATACCAATATATTTGTTAAATCAATTCCTGCGATAATCCACAGCTATTAGATTTCTTAAAATTATAAGAACTTAGAGAAATAATTAGCTTTGTAGCTTTTTTAATTCATTTTATGTAATAAAAATTTGATTAAAAGATAATTATTCCCTTCCTGCAATAATGGATCCCACAGAGTGTGACGTTTCCAAACAAACTTTGGACAAAGTGAAACTAACTTCCTCGATCAGTGATTTAAAGTGATTTTAACTATCTGATCAGCTCCAATACAGTCATGTACAAGTAATCCATTAAGTTAGAGACATGATGAAGCCTAAGAATGGTTCTGTGGGCAAGGATAAATCAGAGACAATGATGAACCTCCTCGACTCAACAGACAGTGATGTGGAGTGGCTCAGTTTGCCTCCAATCAAAGGAAAGAAACCTAAAAAGTAAGTGGCACAGGCATGTCCAACACGATTTACGGATATTTCGCTACCTTGCGGTTTCGCACCAGGAGACTTCGCACCTTCTCATTGGAGACTTCGCTACTCGGTATTATTCGCACCTTTTTCGCCTAAGACGTTTCGCTACCTCGTTGTTGTTCAGAATCAGAATTGTATACTGGTGATACGTCCAAGGACAATCATTCACCAGGACCAGTGACCTATATATAGACACTGCCAGGACCTGAGATCAGGAAAGCTAGTCCCTGGCCCTGACATGAGAAGTAACCTTACTGAATCCTACGCAGCTACAGAATAAATTTAGACTTTTAATTCCCTTTTGAAACGTCTAATTTTTCTACTACTTTAATTTTCAATTAGAACTAACGAATATTTGATTGCTTTTTTTTATATCTTCATTGTAAAATTAGATAATTACGAGAATTTTGAATGACAAAATTTGTTTAAACTTCATCAGTATCATTCAAGTTAAACTATTTCGATACTCCTCTTAATTGCGCATGTAGAATAAATTTAGACTTTTAATTCCCTTTTCTAAAGTCTTAATTAAATAATGAAAGAAAAGTTTAAATGACAAAATTTATTAAAACTATATCTGTCTGGCTTATTAATCTTTTTTCTGTCCCAAATATTCCCCAATTCCGGGTGGCTATAATTTGTTGGGTAGCGAATATGTAGGGTAGCGAAAGTGTATAAGTAGCGAAAACGTTGGTAGCGAAGACGTATAGGTAGCGAACATGTATAGGTAGCGAAGTGTAAGGGCGCGAAACATCCGGTAACCTCCAACACTGCCTTAGTCTTCCTTGATGTGGCAAAGTCATGTCTTCCTTACTTCTCAGTCTGATTTAAGCACATCAGTCTGATCATTTTATCATAGACTGTTCTATGGTGGAAGAAAGTGTGGTATCAGAATCAGTAGCTCAATGGTAAGCGCTCTTGCCTCTGATGCTTAAGGTCCCAAGTTCAAACTTGGATACCTGCATTAGAACTTCGATGTATGAACATGCTTCATTAATGTCATTTGTAGAGATGACATCGCAAAAGTGTGAAGGCTGATGATATCGGCACGACCGTCGTGCCGATAAGAATCCTTATCGGCAAGACGGTCGTGCGGATAAGAATCTTTATCGGCAAGACGGTCGTGCAGATAAGAACCCTTATCCGCACGACGGCGATCAGATACTCCATTACAGTTGCTATGGTATTTCTTACAATGGTTTCATACAACACTGTGTCAGCAATTCAAATGGAGGATGTTAAATAACATAAAAATGATATAAAAGCATCTTTTGACCATCTTTTAGTTGTTAAACCGTCTGAGAACCGGCACCCAAATTTACTGTTTATGGGGGCAATCCTATTTTGGGCATATTCCAGTTGATGTGCACAGGTTATATCGTTTATACATATGTATGTAAAAACGTATTCAGTCAGAGTGACAATATGAGTTAGCACTGAAAAAATGGTTTAATTACCATTTTTTAATTTAAAGAAAATTTTATTTTACTTATGTACAAATCCTGAGAATTAAAAAAATAAATAAATAAACAACAACAACAACTAATAAGTGCAACTCAACAATTGCTATATGTGACAATATTTATCAGACAAGTAGAACAACTGACCTTGACCTATAAGTTATTAAAAGAAAGTTAGGCATGATTTGTCAGACTAACTGTCTTTAACTTGTCGGTCAAGGTCAAAGATTTATCGCAGTTGTCGGGCAAGGGCAAAGATTTTTTGACTCATTTTTATATCAGTTAAATCTGCTACAACAAATCTGATTTTGCTTGATAATACAGTTACTTTATGTAATGCTATTTATTAATAGGTTTCGACATTTTCCTAAAAGGGTCTATTAGTCTAAATTTCTTTCAGTAATTGGTCAGTCAATATCAAAGATTAATTTCTATTGCTATTTCAAATCAATGGTTTGTTTCAACACATTTTATATTGGTAACACATATTATAAACTGATAAATTTCAAATGTTTGGAATGAGACGAAATTAGGCCGTAAACAAAATATTGACAAAAACTTTGATGGAAAAAAAATCTGACACAAGTAGGTCACAATCAAATATTTTTTTCCTGATTCAGCTTGTCTGTTAAGGTCAAAGAATTGTTTGAAATAACTTTATGTCAGTTATCAAAATAAACTATTAATTGGCAGATGCTTTATGCGACAAATGATTTTTTTTATAAAAAAAAAAAAAATACCATGAGGAGACTTGAACCTGGGTCGCTTGTTTACAAGGCCGCACACATTGCCACTACACTACCGCCGCTGATGGTCTAGCCGCGTAAATCTGAATTAGTTAACGTCAAATGTTCAATATACAGCTGTTGGCATACCCACATCGGGCTGTGTTTTAACTGTAATAAAAATATTTTACATGTTAACCTGATCATCTGGCCCGATAAAAAGTATTCAGCAACTGATGTTGAAATGTATAATTCGCATTTATGCAATTATTAGCGGGCTCTATGTCTGACAGTCAAAAGGCTTCCATGATGAAATATAAGAAAATAATTGAAATTAACATTGTGTTGTGACTCAGATACTTAAGAACAATTATTTACAAACAGAAATGAAATAATATTATTATACGGTAATAATAATAATTCTCAGAACGATATGACCGCCGTCGTGCGGATAAGGATTCTTATCAGCACGACCGTCTTGCGGATAAGAATTCTTATCGGCAAGACCATCGTGCCGATAGGGATTCTTATCCGCAAGACGGTCGTGCCGATAGTCACTCCCAAGTGTGAATAATATTATTTTGGAGAAAATGTAAAACCTACGTCACACTTCAATGAAAATTTTTAATTGCATGAAAATTGATGTTCCTTATCTTTACCATCTACAACAAATACACAAGCATCACCAATAGATTTTCATTGAAGTGAGATAAAAAAAGGCAAAGACTACAACATTTTAAAACAGCTGATGTCATAAAACCTAACTTTATTGGTATAGTAACTGTGTGACCACAGCCATCTTTCAGATTGAGATGTTAACTGGAGGCCTTGTGCAGGGACAGACATCCTTGGGCAAGTTAAAGATCCCTTCTTTAGTCACATGGCTACAAGGAGGTTTGTCCTGCAAAATATGAGTGTACATCATACACCTGCTCATAATCCTCAAGGGAGTGTAAAAGTATTTGTAGAAGGAAAGTAGTAGTTTTCAGTATTACTCCGAGAAACAGCCTCAACCCTGTAGAGAACAGCCAGTCATTCAAACTTTCCCATGCTAATCTATCTAGCTGCCTTTGAATCCGCATGGCAGAGGCATGTTGCTAGTCATGAGACAAGCCTAGCTACCCACTATGCTATCGCAGGTCTTGATCAATGAATTACAAATGATTAGAGTGTTGATGGCAGTTCAGTGCTTGCCACCTATTGGCAACACATATTATGAAGCATGTTCAGCAGATTTTCTAAGATTATCTATGTCTTCATACAGCATATACCTGATCTTAACACTATGTTTCAGGTTCCCCGCAACCTATGATAAAGTAAAGACTGTAGATCTACTATGCTAACAGTTAGATGTGATGAGCATTATACCTGTACTGCGGTTGGGATTTATGGTCTGCTGGGGCATACCTGGCCAACAGCTTCTTTGGAGCTGTCAAGATTTGCCAAGATGGCAACAGAAGCTGTGATAGATGATATTCCTAAATAAGCAGATTGAGCACTTTTATTAGCCTTTATATAACCTAGCTTAAAAGTCAGACCCCAGGTATAAAACTTATTTCATGATCAACTCAGCTGAGCATGAAATTTTACCTGCTAATGAACAGCAAGTTACTGATGAGTACAGTTGTTTTCATGCTCAGTTTAGCTGAGTATGAATTTTTCTCTGCTTAGTGCTTATGAATATGAAAATTCCAACATTAGTAAGCATTTTCATATTAATTTATCAGCAGAGAAAATTTCATGCTCAGCTGAGTTGAGCACCAAAAAAGTTTTATGACCTTGGGGCCAGATAATTTTACCATATGTGATTTTCAAGATAAGTGTAAGTACTCCATTTTAAACTGTTTTTGCAGGAAAAAGCCAATGAAGGTGATAAACAACAACGATAATTCCTGCACCATGTGGTGTTTCTTGAAAGGCTTCCTGATTTTTTGTGTGATTGCAGCAATTTGTCTTCTCAGTATTGTTGTCACATGGATGTCCGCAGAAATGTCAGATCTCAGGGAGAAATTAAAGTCAGGTCAGTATAATATGGATACATAATTTCTGCAAAATATTTATTAACCCTTAAAGCCTCCCAAAAAAAGCAAAATTTATGTATATGAAATTGTAAAAGAGTTTCATCCAAGCAACTTCATATTGAGAACTCACAAACTTGAGAGCATACATCCAGATCTATGCTATTTGTAGATTTAATTATTTTCTTTTTTGGCTTTTTAGCTCACCTGAGCACGAAGTGCTCAAGGTGAGCTATTGTGATCGATATTTGTCCGTCGTCCGTCCGTCGTCAACAATTTCTTAAATGACATCTCCTAGACCAGTGGGCTAATTTCAAAATAATTTCACACAAATGTTTCTCTTATAGCCCTGAACCAAAATTGCTAAAATGGTTCCGCTCCGCTGAACAAAATGGTAGCCAGAGCTAAAAATAGAAAAACCTATAAACGACATCTCCTCTGAAGCCAATGGCTTGATTTCAAAAAAAAATTCACAGAAATGTTTGACTCATTGCCCTGAACAAAAATTGCTAAAACGGTTTCACTCCGCTGAACAAAATGGCCATCAGAGCTAAAAATAGAAATCTAACAAGAAATGTTACAGTGTGTAACAAATGCCCCCGAAGGCCCCTAACACCTGGTATTTGACCCCTGACCTTTGACCGTGAACCTTGGTTATGGGAACCTAAATTTTGTGCATGACACAACTTATCATTTTGATTTACCTTTCTGGAAAATTTTATTCAATTCGCTTCAGCACTTTTTGAGATATCTTGGACACAAGATTTGTAAGAGACAAACTTATGACCTTTGACTGTGACCTTGACCTTGACCTTGGCCGTGAGAACCTAAATTTTGTGCATGACAAAACTTCTCATTTTGGTTTACCTTTCTGTAAAATTTGATTCAATTCGCTTCAGCAGTTTTTGAGATATCTTGGATACAAGATGTGAGGGAGACAAACTTATAACCTTTGATAGTGACCTTGACCTTGGTCATGGGAACCTAAATTTTGTGTGTGACACACCCTCTCATTTGGTCTACCTTTCTGTGAATTTTGATTCAATTCACTTCAGGGCTTTTTGAGTTATTGCGGACACACAATTTGTAAGGGTCAAATCTATGACCTTTGATTGTGACCTTGACCTTGGTCCTGGGAACCTAAATTTTGTGCGCGACACACCTTCTCATTATGGTTTACCTTTCTGTGAAATTTTGATTCAATTCACTTCAGGGGTATTTGAGTTATTGCGGACACATGATTTGTAAGGGTCAAACCTATGACCTTTGATTGTGACCTTGACCTTGGTCAAGGGAGCCTAAATTTTGTGCGCGACACACCTTCTCAATTTGGTCTACCTTTCTGTGAAGTCTGATTAAATTCCCTTCAGTCGTTTTTGAGTTATGGCGGACACACGATTTGTTACGGACGGACGGACAGACGGACGGACGGTGCGATTTTAATATGCCACCCGAAGTTCCTTCGGGGGCATAAAAATAGAAAAACCTTTAAAAGACATCTCCTCTGAAACCAATGGCTTGATTTCAAAATAATTTCACAAAAATGTTTGACTCATGGCCCTGAACCAAAATTGCTAAAACGGTTGCACTCTGCTGAACAAAATGGCCGCCAGAGCTAAAAATAGAAATAAATCTTAGAATGACACAGAGGGCACAGTTCTGATCCAATCATCATGAAACTTTGTCAGAATGTTTATCTGAATGAAATCTAGACTAAATTTGAAACTGGGTTATGTGGGGTCAAAAACTAGGTCACTAGGTCAAATCTTAGAAAAACCTTGTATACACTCTTGAGGGCACAGTTATGATCCAATCTTCATGAAATTTTGTCAGAATGTTTATCCTTATACAATCTAGGCCAGGATTGAAACTGAGTCATATGGGGTCAAAAACTAGGTCACTAGGTCAAATCTTAGAAAAACCTTGTGTACATGTACACTCTAGAGGGCACAGTTATATTCCAATCTTCATCAAACTTTGTCAGAATGTTTATTCTCATACAATCTAGGCCAAGATAAAACTTGAGTCATGTGGGGTCAAAAACTAGGTCACTAGGTCAAATCTTAGAAAAACCTTGTGTACACTCTAGAGGGCACAGTTATGATCCAATCTTCATGATACTTAATCAGAATGCTTATCTTTATGAAATATAGACCAAATTTGAAACTGGGCCATGTCAGGTCAAATCTAGGTCACTAGGTCAGATCTTAGAAAAACCATGTGAATGCTCTAGAGGGCACAGTTTTGTTCCAATCTTCATGAAACTATGTCAAACTGTTTATCTCCAACAAATCTAGACCGAGGGTGCAACTGGGTCATGTTGGATCAAAAACTAGGTTACTAGGTCAAACCTTAGAAAAACATTGTGGATACTCCAGAGGGCACAGTTTTGGTTCAATCTTCATGAAACTTTGTCAGAATGTTTATCTTCATGAAATGTAGGCCAAGTCTGAAACTTAATAATGTCTGATTTAAAACTAGATCGCCAGGTCAGATCTTAGAAAAACAATGTGTACACTCTCGAGGGCACAGTTCTGATCCAATCTTCATGAAACTTTGTCAGAATGTAGATAAGAAAGTGCAAAACTGCTCCAATTGAAACATCATCAAATAGATGATCTTCCATATTATTTCATCATAATTCAGGTGAGCGATTTAGGTCCATCATGGACCTCTTGTTGAATGTTTAACTTTGTCACAAAGTTAAACACTCAAAAAGCCAAAAAAAAAAACTTGAATCTGCAAATAGCAAATTACAGCATAGATCAAATTGTTTGACAAAAAAACAAACTACTGACTACTGAAGTAGGATTAGTAAACACAAAATGTAACTAGCAACTGATGCAAGGGAGAAATTAGGATGGAGCCAGTATTCAGATCAGAGATGACGGGGGAAAACAAAAGATCAGATCAAATTTTATCACATGGATGTATTAATCATGTTTCAGAGATGTCTGGTGTCAGACAAACTTGGCAAGACTTAGTCATTTGGATATGCTACCACAGAAATTTTTGGAAAAATGTCACATCTCAAGGTGTAGGAGAATTAAATATTGTCAGCTCTGATATCACTCGAATAGCAAGAGAAATGTCAAACCTCTCTTGTCAAAACTGAAAACAGAGTTTGTTTCAGGCTGTTGTGTTGTAATTTATGAAAGTCTGAAAGTCTAAGTTTTGTCTTTTGATCATAGAAGCTAGGTGTATCAAAAATTCAGTACCACGAATTTCGAAAGCCCTTAAGTTTTTAATTAAGTCTGAAGAGAGTATACCCTGATCAGCTGCTCCTGTTTTCCATTGCTCCACCACTTTCTGTCACATTTCAACATGGTCCAAGTTTTGGACAGTTTAAGCTGAATGGGTACACTTTTGAAGGGAAGCAACTCTACTATTTTCATTGGTGTCTCCCTTCTGAGTAAAGGATCAACATTCAAAGGAAATATTTACACTTGCCACTGACTTCCCATAGGTAAACCATATAGAGCAACTGGCTTCATACACCGATGAACGACAGTTGATCATATGACGTTGTCGTCAAGCAACGTCTAAGGTAACCAAACGTCTTGATTTGTCAGAGTAACGTTTGATTGATGTTACGTTATGGCACCGGCTGTTTAACGTAATGGCCGAAAACGTTGTTTCTGTCTTCGACGCATATCTCTCATGTATTCTACATTAAATTACCACGAAAACAGCACAGGAATGGTCTAAAAATAAAGTGTAAATATAAGAATAAAAAATTGATTTTTCAGCTTTCATCCTGTGAAGAAGCGAGTGGTCGTTGCTAAAATTCTACATGAAGCGCTTCGCGCTTCATGGAATTTTAGCTCCGCCCACTGGCTTCATCACACGATGAACGCTGAAAAATCAAATTTCAATTCTTAATTAATTTGCTCCTCTGGGAGCAACTTTTTAAATGAGACTCTCTTTTGGAAAGGCTTCATCTTTTTTGCCTCCCTTCACAATGTGGGTCATCCCTTAAAGGGGAGAATCGATTCCGCTAATTTCTGTTCCTGCAGAGCCTGTACATCATATTTGGCTTCCGCCGAGACTGTCCGCAATCTCTTGCTTCCTGCCGAGACTTCTGTACATGATAAATGGCTTCCTGCAGAGACTGTTGGCATGATTCTGCTTCCTGCCGAGGCTCTCGGCAGGAAGCAGAGTCACGTGGACAGTCTTGGCAGGAAGCCATTTTTCGAGGACAGTAGTCTCTGCAGGAAGGAAGAGTTTGGGGACAGTCTCAGCGGAAGCCAAATATGACGGACAGTCTCTGCAGGAAGCGAAAATTGGCGGAATCGATTATACCCTGTGTTACATGGGAGAACTTGAGCAAGTTCTGTCCCGGAAGAGTAGACCTCTTTTAGAAAAGGTTGCTTGGTCCACTAAAGCAAACAAAGTCATCACAAATTCTATGTAACTGTTTGTAAAAATAGCAAAAATCATGGCGTTATACCCATGGAATTATGGGTTGGACAGAAAGAATTACAGAGGAAACGGCTAAGTGAAAAGTCAGTGCACAACTCAGATTCAGAGCATGTTAGTCAATGGTAACAAATATTTCATTCAATCTCACACTCAAAGACATTAATTTTGATAAAGCATACTGAGTTACTGACTGCCACCGAAGCCTTTTGTCTGTGACATTGGCATAGTTGGGGGCATTACTGTTTGAATGATTGCAGGCATGAGTAAAAGCTGCCTACACCCCCCTGGTTAACTATGTTTATACAATTAAGGGCTGTTACAAAATGAAAAGGAGCTGTTAGGAAACAAAGAAGGGTCATGGTTACCAAACAACATGATGACCAGATCGTTTGGTAACTATGACTCTTTTTAATTTCGTAACAGCTCTTATTCATTTCATAGCATCCATGCAAACATACCGTAGTTACCTAAGTGTGATAGATACATCTACATGTATTAAAAAAACTCAAGATTTTTTGTAAGGGTTCTGTTTGAACCACCAGTGCCAACTTGTATGATAGTGAGTTATACAGGATTCCAGACCACTTCTGGTTTGCCAGCTTCACAGCTTGTACATTGTTCTTCTCTGACGTCAGTGCGTTTTAATGTAACATCGCTCCTGGTTTAGATATGTTAGTTGTAGTTTTCTGCTCATCTGTATGAAAGAAGAGGCATTGAGGCAGAGCTATTATTGTTTTCTCAGTGTCAGCATTCAAAAATTAAGATGCTTTATTGTGACAGCTTTAGTCTGTCCTGTGCCTATGTCACACTATCGAGCCATCTTTAATGATAAGTCAAGTGATCGTATAGTTTTCTAAGTTTATTAAAGTTATCATTTCCGCAACTACTAACTACCCAGGTTCATAATAATTCAAATTCATTGTTCTTCTTTGTTTCCTAGTTACACCTTAAACCCAATCAAAAGCCAAAATCCTAATCCCAAATCTCCCGAGCGCGATGCGCTTCTGTTTTATATAATGAAAGGTCGTGCACTTTATTATCATAAAGTTCGAAGAGCAATTTCCATGGTGATATTGCTTACGTATTTCATACTACCTCTATGCCTAAAGTGTTATTACCAAATAAGTTCACGGCATATACCTGAATCGCTATTTCTTGGAAATTGTACATGCGCTTGCTCAAATTACAGTCATGAATCATTGACCCATTTAGGCTACTTGAAATTACGCAGGTTTTCTGAGACACACCTAGTGCAAAGAGTTCTTAGTCCGAAATAAAAATTGCTGAAAATCTAATTGTAAGTGCACTCTGTGACAGACCTTCCCTTCTTAAGATTTTATGGAATTTTTTATAGCTTTTAAATTTTAAATTGCCTTATATAGTTCTTTTTGAATTCATATAGAAACTTATATTTCTTACTAAACAAGAACTATCCCGAGTCTACCACAATAAATATAGCAAATAATAAAACTTCAAAAAGCATGCGTTAAAAATTACTCTTAATGTTAAATGCACTTTAAATGTTTTATACACTTTGAAAGTCACTGTTCTAGCAAACTGCTCACTGCTTTATTCTTATGTTATTCTAAAGAAGTCCATTAAATATGAATAAACATCTTCCCATGCACTAACAAAGTCTGACTATAACTAAATTCATTCTGAAAGTTTTAAGCACTGTCAAAGTTTAGATCTCTTCATTGCCATCAGTCGTTGGACTTCAGTCCACCCAAGTGTCATACGGTTGTTTAGAATATGACACACAGGCACGGTTGTCTTGAATGCCTGTTTATACTTGACGTTTTGTACCGACAGTCCCAAATTCTGGCAGCTATCTCAGGATTAAGAACTGTCCCAACGATAAAACATATCATCCCATGTTGTCGATGCAGTTTGCATTAAGCATATACTGCTACTTCAGCATGATACAGATATCTTGATCGGTATCTCCCACTTGAGTGATATATGTTCACATAAAAGATATAATGTGTCCAGGTGACTTTTAATTCAGGAGAAAGTCTGGCAAGTGTCCATACAGGTAAGCAGAATAATAGAGAGTTTCCCAGAATTAATTCACAGGTTATCTAAGCCTTGATAATGATACATCCAGTCTCTGACGTAAGCATAAGAAAGTTCCCACGGTTTCTTCCATAGTTTCATTGAAAAAAAAATCAGCAAATATTTCCTCAAGATTACTAAGTCACACTATGTACATGTCCTCTATATATGACACACTGATTAAATACGGTTACATAGGTCCACACTGGTAAACTATATCTAAACGTCACTCTTTATTTACAAGTCATCAACTCTGTAGTCTCACGTCCCTTCGAAATGCCAGCTCGAGGCATCTTCAAAAGTCCTTCGTGTCACCATGACATAATTACGTCCATCAACGTAATCCAACGACAATATCCTATCCCCCTCGTCGTTATCTCATGTCGGGAGTGATGGAAAATTAACCATCTTTGACCAACTTAGGTCCTCTGATCTCTGTCAGCTCCCTGACCTTCAGAAAGGCTTCCTTGGATTGGCCTTCACTGGAAAAACTCAACACAACAAAACATGAGCAAAACATAGAGGCTTGGCAACATCATATGCACGTATTGCATATGCGACAACGAAATGCAAATCTAAAACAAACATTAGAAGTCGAAAAGATTCAACACTGCCAATTAATGTATCAAATGTAAGAAGTGCCAACAACTTCAAAAGTACATCACAACACAAAAGTCAACAATAAGTACAGATCAACCTTGACCTAGCTCTCCTTGTTTTGCCCATTCAGGTTAAAGTAACCTTACTTAAAATTTAAACTCATACAGCACAATTATACCCTTGGCCTATAGCCAAACCCATAAGGTACCATATGCATTAATTGATGCTGCGAACCAAACGCACCAGCTGCTCAAAGCTGACATCAACATAATGGTCCTTATACCGCATTTCATGATGCATACTCAATGCAACATGCAACTCTTTAGTGCCAGTTCATATTGGTGCAGGAAAAAACATCCTAAAGTAAACTTAACCTTTGACCGAGAGTCAACACCAATCTAACAGGAAAGAGTTGAAAATAATTCTTTTGAATCAAACACACCTAACAACGAAAGTTGTAGAGAACTAACGTCATGTATGTATGAAGCAATGATTCAAAGCTTCACACAATCATACATCTCTACACAGCGAAATAAAGTTAGGTCACAAACACAATGTACATTCATACCGAAATACCAAGTTTGTATGAACCCAATAATGGCATATCGCCAACGTAAGTCTTCGTAAGCTGCTCTGTGTCTTTGGCAGAACACCAACCTAATCACAACCCTAGAAAAAAAATAGTTCCAAAGATTTTCTACAAGCACCTTGGATCATAGCCAATAGTACAGAAACCATGCCGAATAAATTAACTGATTTCAAAAGAAGACGAAAAAACATACCCAAGGTCAAATAAAACCAAGTTATATCTTGCATAAAACTCAAATTAATTTGTCTCCCTTAACAAAAGTCTAGGTACACAAACACCTTCCAAACCAGAAGCTGTAATTAAACTAATATGCAAATCAAGTTCCATCTGAACATGCAAGGACGTTTAACACATATTAATTGTCAACCTCCAGTTTTGACATGCATGATGTGCATAAGTAAAACCAGTAGATGGCCTTACCTTGGATTGCTTCCAGGTCTTTGCTGACATCATGTAGCATCGAAAGTCCTTCTCTAAAAGGTGTCCAATAATGTTGAGTGTCCTCACAACTGTCCATAGAAAAGTCCAACACATTGTCATCCGAATGTCCAAGTTAAAGTGTCCGTAATAAGAAGATATCCTAGGTCACGAGCATCAAAAGAAAGACGACTGTCACACTATCGAGCCATCTTTAATGATAAGTCAAGTGATCGTATAGTTTTCTAAGTTTATTAAAGTTATCATTTCCGCAACTACTAACTACCCAGGTTCATAATAATTCAAATTCATTGTTCTTCTTTGTTTCCTAGTTACACCTTAAACCCAATCAAAAGCCAAAATCCTAATCCCAAATCTCCCGAGGGCGATGCGCTTCTGTTTTATATAATGAAAGGTCGTGCACTTTATTATCATAAAGTTCGAAGAGCAATTTCCATGGTGATATTGCTTACGTATTTCATACTACCTCTATGCCTAAAGTGTTATTACCAAATAAGTTCACGGCATATACCTGAATCGCTATTTCTTGGAAATTGTACATGCGCTTGCTCAAATTACAGTCATGAATCATCGACCCATTTAGGCTACTTGAAATTACGCAGGTTTTCTGAGACACACCTAGTGCAAAGAGTTCTTAGTCCGAAATAAAAATTGCTGAAAATCTAATTGTAAGTGCACTCTGTGACAGCCTAGCAGAAGAGAGACATAATTGAGCTGCGACACGAGATAACCAACAAAGTGGTTGTGCACCCAGCATAGTCTCAGATCAGCCTGAGCATCCACCCAGTCTGATCAGAGTCTTCTCTAAGCACTTAAAGTGTAGCTAAGGGTCTGAGCTACCTCCATGCGGACAGTATAGACTCTGATCAGACTGGGCGGATGCCCAGGCTGATCTAAGTCTGTGCTGGGTGCACAACCACTTTGTTTGTTTTCTCATGTCGCGGTTCATATGTATTTTCCGGTGTCAGCATGGGTGACCTAATTTTGTCAAGTTTTGCCAGATGCTTTGTGACGATGGGCAGACAGGGGAGACATTGCATTCTGCAGGATTCTTGTTCAACATTGAGCTACAGTAAGCTTTGCTGTCCTGTATTGTACAAGTTCTGTTTTGAACTACAGCTATGAAATTTCAGTCAAGGATAATAATTTTAGGTGCACAGGTTCAGACTCTGGTGAAAAATTCAGGGCCTCAGCGCCCTCTTGTTTGTTACAGGTTCTCTGAACAATCAAATGCTTAAAGGCAGGTCTGATCAGACCTGTCACTCAGAAGTTAAACTGTATTAAGGTGAATAGATACACTTTCAGGGGAAGCAACTCTGCCATTGGTGTTTTTGCCTCCTCAACTGGGGTCAAGTCTTTCCTAGTAGAGTGGAATCTTTTTGAATAGGGGTTCTATTTTACAGGGAAGCTCATACTGTAAAACACTTATATTTGGCGGTCACTTTATTTTGGCGATATTGGCGGAAAAGAAGAAAATCGCCAAATTAAAATTCCGCCAATATAAACTCATGATACTGAAAGAAGAAAAAAATATTATTGAGCATATAACCCTTTTTCCTTTACCAAAATATCAAAGCTAATACACATCACATATATTAGCGCTAAGAAAAATGCCTCGCAAACAACAAGTGGGAGGAAACAGAGTATGAAAATGTTCTCACCATACTAATTAGTGTTTCAATTAAGTTGATTAAATCAGAAAGAATACAAAATCCGTTTCAATTAACTACGCAAAATGTAACATGATTATGATAATAATTGTTATTATTTTAATCAACATGACAATACAGAGCTCAACTCAAGAGCCAAATACGACGTCAGCAGGAATATTTTGTTCTTGAGAAATCACAAAACCGCCAAAATAAAAATCCGCCAAAAGGTCCATATCTAAAAACCGCCAAATTTTGCTGCCGCCAAATATAAGTGTTTTACAGTAATATATCTCGAAAGTTGTCCGTCTGTAGAAAAGTGTAGGAAAAAAGGAAGGAAAAACAAGGCCATGTACCATTTACCTTACGGTACCATATTTATTTGGTTATAAGACAAGATTTTTCCATTCCAAAAAATACTGCAAATATGTAAATTGGTCTTGTGTAATTCTGCTATAAAATGGGGCTTTTGCTTCCTTAACAGTCCCAAGGACCTGTATTGATGGATCTAGATCTAATCATCTTTGAGATTATTTTGGCTATAAAGTAAACCCCTGTCTTACAACTGACTAAGTACAGTATCATGCAAACTTGGCATGCTCAGATTCTGTTCTGTTCCAATTCTCATAACAACATTCCCCAAGTGGCTCAGCGGTATGTAACCATAGTTGGATCCACCTGGCGCCGAGTGTCTGTCCATAAAGGCATGCTCAGACAACAGGTCATTGATTTTTATCACTAAGCAAGTGCTTGGAATAAATACTTATTATAGAACATGGGATTTCCAGCAATCGTTTATGTTTTTGTTGTTAGGATAAAATGTCAGTACCTGTGCATATGTGCACAGTTATTTGCATGCTTCATGCCTTGAGACAGATTAGTACAGACAAAAAATGAAACTGAAATTTTTAAAGTATCAAACTGTTTCTTTGACCATAAGACTTAGTGATCTTAACAGATTTACTAGCAGTGAGAAAAAAAAAAGAAAAGAAAATTATTGTCCTTTATCAAAGATACTGGGAAAAAGTATTTGTTGTTTTCCTGAATGTAAAGGGTATGTAGGATAAAGTTAAGTGCCTCTTGAACGATTAAATATGATACTCAATGCTGATGATATGGTAGATAAGTGGTATTATACATTAATTACCTTACACTGGGACAGAAGTGGCTAAATAAAACAATATAGACCCCAAAAAGTCCAGTACAATACAAAGGCACCATTTTCTTTCTTCGTCTCCCCTCCCCTACACACACACACACACACACACACACAGAGTGACACACACACACACACACACACACATACTTGTAAAGTGGACAGATCGGGGAAGTCAGACCATAACCTACCAAACGCGGAGGTGGTTTTGTTTCGGTATTTTTGGAGAAAAATGAAAAAAAAAGGAAGAAATAGATTTGTTCCATTATATTTTAAAAATCTATCGGCAAAACGGTCATAAATTTAAAAAGAGTTCAATGTGAAATTTTACTATCAAAACGGGGAAACACACAATTTCATACACACATGTGAAATTTATACTACACAACGGGATGTTTTCAAACTGGGGATACACAATCTGAACACACACAAACAAAATGAGGAGAATTATTTTTCTGCTTTATAAATACAATTTAAAATCAGATAAGATAAAATTATGCCGCCGGCAAAATGTAAGACTTGATTTGGCCCCCATTTTATTATAAAACTTTTAACTGCTTCCAGGATATAATTAACCCACACAAACATGACAGAAATGAAAATTTGGAACGTTGAATAACCGATATGTAATTGATTATGCAAACGGAGGAATAAAACAAATTCCAAACCCATTTAGCGTATAAGCATGCAGATGGTAACGAACATTTTTCTGACTTGAGAATGAATCTGCAAGATCTAAGGAATTGAAAACTTTACAGATCAATGGTACGATTTTAATTGGTATAAATTTTGTGAGAGATTAACCAATGACTTCAGCAAGTCAACAATACATTTCATTGTCATCACACATCCTATTCCCTGTCTCAATTAAAATTTTCTCGGCCTATTTTGAATTCTTACGAATAAATAGTACCGCTGTAGAATCCGCTAGAGAGTGCTGCAATGATTTGGGTAGAAAAGAATGCGTGTTTTGTTTTATTTATTTATCTATTTATTTTTTGGGGAGGGGAGGGGGTGGGGGGTGCGGGGCGCCTTTATATGATTACGGATAATCATAGAAAGCAACAGCTATTAGCTCGCCTGGGCGAAGTCCATGAAAAGCTATTGTACTACCCCTAGCGTCGGCGTTCAAATTTACGTTAAAGGTTTTTTAAGAGCTCATATTTTCCTAACCATATGATGGATTGGTTTCATGCATATTTGGTTTGATGGTAGATATTGGCAAAAAAAATCTCAACAATAACCCCGCTAGCGCCCATAATCTTAAGGTCAAGGTCAAATACTTTGACATATTACATCAAAGCTTTACATTTAAGTTTTTTAAGAGCTCAAATTTCCCAAACCAGGTGATGGATTTTGTTCATATTTGACATGATGACAGATACAGGTCCAAATGTTTGTGGCCAATGCCTTCTCTTATCCCATGACCTTAAGGCAATGCCAGAGAATGTGAAATTTTATGTTAAATTTTTTTACTAGAGCTCAAACTTCCAAAAGCATATGATTATTTTGTTTCATATCTGGTATGACGATAGTTAATGATGTTATGTTTTATTCAGGTTTCAGGTATACCCTCACCCATACTTATTGCATAAAGGTCAAGGTCACTTAACCGTTTTGTGTATAAATTTATGTTAAAGCCTTTTAAAAAGCTCAAATTAGAAACCAAATGACGGATTCAGTTCATATTTGGTTTTTTGTTAGATACGGGTCCAAAATTTTATTCAACAATACCCCCTCCCCCCTCCCCCCCCCCCACACACACACGCGTGCGCGCATATGACAGCGTGGGCAAGTTAAGCGACTAAAAAGCTTTTACGTTAAAATTTTTATGCACCCCCCTCCCCAAGAGCTGATAGGCCCTAAGAGACATATAGTATTTAGACTGTGAGTAATAAGATACAGGTCCAAAGTTTCATCGATCAATACCATGCTCACGCAAATGGTCTTAATGTCAAGGTAACAGACTTTGAAATTGCACAACCCGCAGGTTTGCACTATAATCACTGTGTGAGTCCGTCCGTCCGATATCAGTTAGCGAAAACCGTAATCAGTTAGCGAAAACGCTTATAACTCTTGAACCGCATGGGATACATGTATATTGACAAAATTTTGCATACTTTTACATGTCAACATTGTCAAACGACTCGCATGCATAACAACCTTATTTGATTGACGAGGCTTTGCTGAGCACAAGTTGAAAATTTACGGCCAACTACTGAAAATGCTCATAACTCTTGAACACCGTGGTAAATATGGTTCAAATTTTGTATGCTTATGTATTTTGACATAGTCCAGCCACCGGCATGCAAAACAGTGACAAGGCTTCGGCGAGCATCATTTTGGCCGGTCGAGCTCTTTAATTGAAAATGATACAGGTCGAGCTCTTTTATTGAAAATGCTCATAACTCTTGGACCGCTTAGCATATTTGCTTCAAATTTTGTATACTTATGTAATTTAACATTGCCCAGCCAGTGGTTATGCAAAACAGTGACGAGGCTTCACCGAGCATCAATTTGGCCGGTCGAGTTCTTTTATTGAAAATGCTCATAACTCTTGGACCGCTTGGTATATTTGCTTCAAATTTGCATACTTATGTAATTTAACATTGCCCAGCCACTGGTATGCAAAACAGTGACGAGGCTTCACAGAGCATCAATTTGGCCGGTCGAGCTCTTTTATTGAAAATGCTCATAACTCTTGGACCGCTTGGTATGTTTGCTTCAAATTTTGTATACATATGTTATTTAACATTGCCCAGCCACTGGTATGCTAAACTTCTTATTGCACAACCCGCAGGTTTGCACTATAATCACTGTGTGAGTCCGCCCGTCTGTTATCAGTTAGCGAAAACGCTTCATATCCATACATTCCTTCTGGCACCAGAAACTGATTATTCTACATTCACCACGAGTTGTGCACATTACCATCAGTTGAGTTTGTGCTAAAGTTGCTCTAGAGCTCATATTTTCAAAACCACATCATTGATTTGGTTCATAGTTTGTATGATGATAGCTATAGTCCACTTTCATTCAGCAATATCCCTGCCCATGCCGATGATCCAGGATCACGGTCACAGACTTTGTAATTTTATATAAAAGTTCTACTTTGATTTTTTTCAAAGTTAAAATTTTCAAGCCTGTCATGGATTTGATTAATAGTTGTTATGATGATAGTATGCTGATTGCTATAAGTGCAAAGTTTTATTTAGTAATACCCATGCCCATGCACTGCTACCCCTGCATTTAACTTACGAATAAGGTCATAGATAAAGACGCCTGTCCAGGCAATCTGTGCTGACTGGTAATAGCTCTTGTTTTCACTTAGCAATACTGCTAACGGGTTCACTTTTGATTATAATACTTTCAAAGTATCGCATTCAAAACAGAGAAGTTAGAATTCTCTTATGGTACACTAACCGAGATAATAACCGAATTTCTTCAAAATATAGCCATCAACGGCCATTTTGGGAAAAAATGCAGGTAAATTCTGTCGGCTTTAACATATCTAGTGTATCATGTACTATTAGTTATTTTGGATTTAATATAGTGTTCACCAAATGAATGTGATGATGATGAAAACGTCCGACTGAGACAAAAAGGAAATTGTCACGAACGTAATGAAATGCCTACATTTGTTCCAAGAAACCCTAAGTCAGTAGCTAGCTTGGGTCGCATAACCCAGTCGGCAGCGCATCTGACGCAAAGGCCAGTTGTGGTGGGTTCGATAACTGGTTTGGCTACATATGAAACACACCTTGTACTTTTGTGGGAATTGACTAATATGTAAAACTCTCCATGGTCAGTCTTCCCCTTTCCAGAAGTGCAATTGTCAGTTACTGGCAAAACTGGTCAACGGTTAAGCGGTCTAAGCCTGCCAAGGAATAGTCATGGTAGTTAGGTTAACTGACCGTCCGATATGACATTACGTTAACACGCTTATGCCAAATATGGCCTTCTTTAATGGTTCTAAAATTGGTATTTTTTACTGAAAAAAGTGTGACACTTTTCTTATCTATGCTACAAACATAGATTTAAGGGCTCGTTATTCTTTTAGGAAAATGCAATCTTTTTTTTCAGGCAAGGGTGATCTTTGGTATTTGATTGTAGCTTTTCCTTAACATCTTTGTTTCAAACTATAACCATAACGAGCATTTTTTCAACACTAAGGCAACACCGTCTTCCTTGTAAAATGCAATCGAAAGGCTCTTTGTTTTTCTTTAATTTTTTATTGAATGTGTTTTCATAGACTGTATGCAAAACGAAAATAATAAAGAAATCTGGAGCTGAGAAAAAAAATATAATAATAAAAATAAGAATAAAAATAAACAAAACACGGGTGGTTAACTCTTAAACTAGCTCAAAAATGTGTCAATGATATTTTGTTCCAGAGTCACATACGGGCAGTCTCGAGATCGTTCCAGAGCCGAAACAACTTGTAAACAAAGGTACGCATGAACAAATATTTGGACTTATTTGTTAATAACTATCGAGTTATGAAGAATTGATGCTGATTTCAGACGAATTTCTGAGCCGCGGACAAACTAAATCATACTCATACGGAATAGCATTCAATTTGACCGAATTCATAACTCGATGATTAATATCAAATCAATCCAGACATTTTTTGCTACATACCTTTGTGTACAAGTTTTTCGGCTCTGGGTCGATCTCGAAACTATCAGTTTGTGGCTCTGGAAAAATATCGTTCTCACGTTTTTGAGCTAGCATCAGAGTTTACCAGCTGTGTCAAACCAGAATCCCAAAAAGCAAGAAAAAAAACGATGATATTCCGTGTGGAATTCACACAAGATGACATTCCGACCAACTGCCAACGCATGCTCAAAATATACTGCGTTCGCAACTGCAGCTACAAAGAGCTCTCAGGTATATAGATACCTCATGCGAGAAACGAAGACTCTGTTCGTAGGCTGATCATAGTTTTTGCTTATCGCACGTCACCTGTTCGAACTAGAACTGTCGGAGAATCCGACTATACCCCCGCTTAACTGCTATAATCAAATGGCGCTATTTTTATTACATAAAGCATAGAGAGGGAAAACTCTTTGTCAACGTGTATACAATATCAATGTTCTACTTTAGTCCCTTTCTAGGTAAAATGGAATAAAATGATTTCACAGAGACAGAAAATTAATGAAAATGTAAGACAAAAGTCTTATCAATCTGTATGGCAAATATGCAGATTCAAACTTGAAGGGGAGCTGTGAAATCTGTTTCAAAAATTTGCATTATTCAAAGTAAAGAGGAAAAAAGTATTGGAAAAATATAGGAAAGAATAAGTAGGAGAAGCCGAGATGGCAGGTTGTCGATCCCACACTACAACAAGTTATCATCAATCTGCACACAAAATATCACTACTCTAACTTGCAATGGCTGCGAAGAAATCTTTGACAAAATACTTTATGATTCAAAGTATGGCGAGAAAGAAAATAGGACACACACAGGGAAGAATATGCCGGATATGGCTGGTTTGCAATCCCTTAGTACAATAATTCATTATCAATCTCTTTACCAAGTATGAGCATTCTACCTTGAAAGTTGCTGGAAAACGTTAAGAAAAAATGCATTATTGAAAGTAAAGAGAGAAAGAAAATCGGACAAATTCAGAGAAGAATAAGCAGAAGAAGGCTGTGGTTTGAGAGCTTGATTTGGATTTTGATTGTTTCAGTTCCTGGTCTTTGCATTCTTTTTACTTTCAATCCCACGATACAATAAGTTGTCATCAACCTGCATACCAAATATAACTATTCTGGCTTGCTCAGTTGTGGAGAAATCTTTGACGAAATATTTCAATATTCAAATCATGGAAAGAAAGAAACTCGAACAAATACAGAGAAGAAAAAGCAGACGAAGGCTGGTTCTCAATTCCACAATACAACACGTCGTCATCACTATACAGCTTGCATACCAAATATGACTACTCTAGCTTGCACAGTTGTGGAAAAATCTTTGGCGAAAAATTCCATTATTCAAACTACGGAAAGAGAGAAAAGCGAACAAATAAAGGAAAGAATAAGAAGGAGAAAACTGGCTCTCAATCCCACGATACCTCACATCGTCATCAATCTGCATACCAAATATGACTACTCTAGCTTGCACGGTTGGGGAGAAATTTCTGAAGAAAAATTTCATTATTCAAATTATGGAAAGAAAGAAAATCGGATAAATAAAGGGAAGAATAAGTAGGAGAAGACTGGTTCTCAATCCCACGATAAAAAACGTCGTCATCAACCTGCATAGCAAATATAACCATTAAAGCTTACATGGCTGGTGCGAAAACTCTGACGAAAAATTTAATTATTCAAAGTATGGAAAGAAAAAAAATCGGACAAATAAAGAAACAAATAAGCAGGAGAAGGCTGGCTCTTAATCCCACGATATAACACACCGTCATCAGTTAGTCTGGCTACAGACCCTATGTTCAATATATCCCCTGCAAAGAAATCTGACCACCAGAGTGATATACAGATTCTACTGGAGCCAGGCTACGTCATCAGTCTGTATGCAAAATATGACTATTCTAGCTTGTATGGTTATGGAGAAATCTTTGACGGAATATTTGATTAAGTGGTGACGGACGGAAGGACGGACGGACAGATGTAAACCAGTATACCCCCCCACTTTATCAAAGCGGGGGTATAATTACTAAAACGTTAAACATGAAAGAAAAAGAAACGTTTTGAAAAGAAACAAAAAAATGAATTATTGTCGTATCGGGGAAACGCACTTTGAATGCACACACCCAAACGAGAAGTTTATCAAAGCACAATGTGAATATACATCAAAACGAGGAGTATATAAAAACACATTTTGAGTGCGCACACCCAAACGTGAAGTTAATTTCTTCGCTTTGGTAGCACTTGAATTCATGATTGCAATTATGTCTGTAAGAATCTTAAATAGCGAAGAATGCATCATCAGTGTTTTGATTTTCTACAACTGCACATGCACACACACGTTGCACCACAGTAGAGAAAAAATGAGCTGTTCTAGAACTTTCATCCCAATGAAATACCTATGCTACAACTCTTTTTACTCCGAGCAAGAACTTTTTTCGATTTGGCCACTTTTACAGGTACATTAACAAGGGCGTAGCTACCATTACGCAAATACGCAGGTGCGTATTGAAATTCTGTCAAATTGACAAAATTTCAACACACACCTGCGTATTTGCATGCTGAAATGTTGTTAATTGGGCATAATTTAAATACTAACTGCCAACAGACCTCTATTATTGCCCTCAAAGAGTATAAAACATGATTGTGCGTATTGTGTAAGTGGCCCTAGCTACGCCCCTGCATCAAAACCGTACATGCTTAATAATACTTATTTAAAACCCCGGTAAACCCACTTTTTGTAGTAAAAGTGATGTTTGTAGGGGTAGAGATTACTTTTTTCTTATTTCTGCTTAAAGCATAGTCCGCATTAGAACCGCGTTTTTTAGGCAATTCTAATGTGCACAAAGCATAAATCAGACAAATAACACTGTTTCTCCCCTAAAATCACAATCTTGCAAGAATGAAATAATACATGTTATTGAAAAGGTATTTTAAAGAAACAAAGGCTGTACCCACAGTTGACTAAGACGTGGTATCCAGAACATCAACATACATGCGCTTCGTTACTTAAGAAGGTCCATTGAGTGAGCAGCCGTTTAATCCCTTTATACGGAGGAAAGTAAGGTTAACAAGGGTATACAATCTTTTTCTTATTTCTCCTTAAAACGTAGATTTCGGGTACTCGTAAAGGTCTTTGTTTAGAGCATAATTAAAAAATCGCAATACATGTATGTATATTGCTATTTTATATTTATTTTATCTGAAAAAAGAAAACTCGTTTTAGAGGATCATGAAAGACGGCATAATTTGGCAAAGGCGTTTTTTTTCAGCTCAGCTTTCTAAATATAATTCCAAAAAATAGTTGATAAACTTTTTGGCGTTATGTTATAATTTACCAAACTTATTTCAAAATCTGCAGGCCGGCTGTCCACTGAAACAATGAAATGATTTTAGAGATCAGTGAATAATAAGACATATTATATGAGCAGCGTCATTAGGAAACGTGCCTACGGGCATGTGAGTCCACAACATACCTGATCAGAGCCTTCACTTACCCATACAGTACAGAAGGAAAGTCCTGGGCAGTCTGTTTTGATTCGTAAGCCAATCTGACTTTACTGAAAGCATATTATCTCGTAGTGTGGTCCATATACTATAAAATGAGGAGCGGCCACTATAAAATAATAAAATTGCATAACGAAAGCCTCAACCGACATTTGCACTGGAGTCTAAACTCGTTGTGTTTCTAATCACTTGATGTCCAAACCACACTCACCAGGTAAAGATCATAAATTCAACAGTCATTATACTGAATACTGTGTGCAGATAACTTGAGTTAATCTCTACAATACTGTGTATGTCTTTAACTTTGAAAACTTAATTTAACGACTATTTATCTGAATCCCGTAAGAACTGGATCAATACTGTCACAAGAACATTTATTTTCTTATGTTCCAGGAGTGTTTATGCTCTTCACAATGATAACACTTTCTTCAGCGCAGTGATTCTGTTCCTAAAAAAATCTTTTACATTTCCCCATGTCCTGCCAGCCAGTACAGGCTCAGCAACGATGCAGTTGTCTATCTCCTTTTGCCAGGAAGCTGCCTTAAAGGGATATACTTATTTGGATGCCTCAGAACCGCGCTTTTTTCTTCCGTCGTCCTTGCCCGCTTCTGTAACTTTCTTTTCGTTCTAGAACATCGCCTTCTGGCACGATAGCATCAGCTTTAAAAATAAATGAAGGAATAAATTAAAGCAAAAATTATCAGTCACATAAAAAGTAGCAAAAATTATCAGTCACACAAAAAGTAATTGTCTCTCTCCAACTCTCCCTTTCTCTCAGATACCCCGGATACGAGTGCAGGAAATTAAGGATTTTCGAGAAGTACACTAGTAGACCAGGACATCTGTATACAGATCTTCAGCATATTTAATCAGATAAAGAATTTTATGCGGTTCTTTTTTCTTTCTTGTTAAGTATGTTTAATTTCAAATAACTTAATACGGTTAACAACTTTGCTGTCCTCTTTAACAGCACGCCGGTGAGTCGGGGTTCAGCCTAATTGTAGCCTATCAAGGGACCTAGATATTCAAGCAGGTACCCCCCAGCTTTGAAAGCTCTCTCTGCAAACACTCCATTGCCTCAAAAAAAAAAAGAAGAAAGTGAAATACGTATTTGAACTATGTCCGTACTGTTTGCGTCTTTTTTTTGCGATCCTGGGGCCTTCGTACATCGAACATTGTAAACATTAACTCCTAAAACGGCCCTACAAATACTAATGATGATTTCATGATCCTGGCCCACATGTAACGCTGCAGACTTCAATGATACTTTTCAAGTCGCCTGGGAGCCCCGGTAGCTCACTGGATTAAGGGCCGGCCAGCTGATCTAGCGGTCCCGGGTTCGAGCCCCGCTCTAGGCGGGAATCTTTCCAATTGCAAACGGTTTCCATTGCACACAGCTTTTCATTATCATCTAACCATCGTCCGGATATGACGGAAATACTGTTGAAAATGACGTAAAACCGCATGTCATCCATCTATCTATCGCAGGTCGCCACACCCTAGCCTATGTTTCCGTTTTTCGCAACCTAGTGGGTCTACATGCATCAAACTTTGAATACATTTTCCTCTTTTATTATCAGTTGCATCATTTTCTACCTTTAATATAGGGAAGATGCGAAGCAAGTGCAATATCATCGCCTTTCGCGAAATTCTTTTTTTTCTCATATGCATCGATAAACTAAAATTATTTAACTCTAATTACTTACCTATATATTGACTGACTTGCTTTATTTTGAAACCAGCATCATCGATGCCGATCTCACAAGCTCTAGTAGCATAAGCCAGTTGTTCCGTTTTTAGTCTTTCATCTTGTTTTCTAAATATAATAAAGACAATAGTTATAAACAGTAGACCAGCTGTTGTAAATATATCTTTGTTGACTATCCCATCTTTACATAAACTGCTCAGCTTCAGGTTATACCTGGAAACATTTATGCAGCAAACAGATATAAATAAAAATAAAATCTTCAAGATCCTAAAATAGGCTAAAATTTGCCTCGATTTGATTGTCGTTGGCCCTTATTTTGGAAGCATGCAATGTAAAGGTCAGCAATTCTTAAAGCTGCAATCATATAAAAAGCTATAATTTTGAGCTGGGCAATGTTTTAGTACTTCAGCATCCGATCACTTTTGGGCAATGTTTTAGTACTTCAGCATCCGATCACTTTCGGATGCTTTACAAGATCGTTTTACAGAGAGGGGGTGGGGCGGTCTCTTTTACAACTTGAAGACATTTTACTAACAAAATATTTGGTTCAATTCCTCTTGTAAAACGTAATCTGTTTTTGACTGAATTAATAGATGAAAATATGCACTCAAAGGTTCGACTACATCTTTTCTTCAAATTAAATGTTTTTATACATATATTCTCGTGATGTATTATATAGACAAATGGACGAATAATCTATAAACAAATACACATTCCCCGGGTTAAATTAAATTCATTTATTTACTTATATATTAGTTTAAACATATTTTATTTCATAACATCACAATACCACATGTATTTACATAACATGACAACATTTAAAGGATCAGAACGGAAGCTAAAGCTTATCGAGTTCTTATCCTACTAAAGCTTATCGAGTTCTTATCCTAATATATATTGATCGGTTCTATTTTTTCTGTATTTTTTCAGCTGATGTTTTAGTGTACATCATCTTTTTATCGTTCAGGAGTTATTTCATATCCTATCTTATTTTATAATAAATTTGTTATAAGCGATGTAAGTATTAATTATGATTATTAATTAAGTAAGTAATATATAGCACTTTTACTGGGAAATCGGTCTGTATCATACTGGTGACGTTTCTCTTTCCATACAGTATGACCTCCGCTTAATACAGCTTGACCTCCTACCTATACGGTTGACCTCGTGTCATATTGATTAAAACCTTCGACATATACGGAAATCCACGCATCCGATTGGTTAAAAGTTCTGGTCACGCGAGGGCGCTCTCCTGGCAGGATGACAGCGGCGTAAACATCAATGGCGGCGGCCAGTTAACTGTGTAATTGTGCAGACTGTTAGAATTTTTATCTGACAGAGCTAATGAGAGTTTCCTCATATTAAGGCGCCTTATACTGGCCTCCTCACAAGGTCGAATAACTGTGACGGTATTGACCGTCAGCTAAAAGTTAATTAATAAAAATGTCATTAATCAAGTGATTTCGCATTGGCCCAGATACAGGTCCTCGGTCAGCTGTATTGGCCCTCGGCCTTCGGCCTCGGGCCAATACAGCTAACCTTGGACCTGTAACTGGGCCAATACGAAATCACTTTATTAATAACATTATAGCATGAAAGTAATCAGATTCTTATGCGCAGCTACACTTTCGATTGGACGATATGAACATGTATCTCATGAAATCCAGCATACAAAATATGACTTCCCCAGCTGTTAAATATTACATTGCGGGAAATTAAATACCTCAGGCGTTTTTTATTTCAAGGAAAGATCTACAGGCAAAAGTACATTAAACAATAATATTAGTTCTATTGGTAATATTTCATAATTGGTTTAAACATATTTTATTTAGAAGTGATATTACAAAACATTTAGAAACGCAATTATACCGTTTGTAATTAACAAAGGATTAGAACGAAAGCTAAAAGCTTACTGAGTTCTCAACATGTTTAATGATCACAAAAGAAAATTGAAGGTGTATATAAAAACAAAGATATGAAAATAAAAGGACTTGCACATTAAACAACAACAGCGGCAATAATTATGATAACTAATAATATAAACAGAGGGCCTAACAAGAGTGGCCATTTCATTTTGAAATTTATGAAATGAGTCTTTTGCGAGTTTCATTTAATTTATGAAACAAACCTTTGGCGAGTTTCATAAATTTCGTATGAAAATACTGAGAGTGTAAGATTCTGTTTGTTATAGGATGCTTTTAAATAGGGCTTTACCGTCTTAAAATTGACAGTATTTCAACATTGTTGTCACAGACGGCGTTACGACGGTGCGCACCAAGTGTTAAATAACCAGTATTTTTACATGTATCAACCTTTATGACTTGATGTAAGCCACTGAATAACAGCGACGTCATATAATAAACTGAAATAATTTATAGGTGGATTGTTATTAAATAAAACAGAGGGAGATACTAAAGAATGAAAAGGCCTTTACGAGACTTTGAAAAACAGTCTCGTATATACAGGATCTTTCACGAATGGCTATTTCATATAAAATTTATGAAACAAGCCTTTGGTGAGATTCATATAAATATCGTATGAAATGACTGCCGGTGTATGATTCTATTTTTCATATGTCCCTTATAGGGTTTTATCATCTAAAATGTTTTTACAATATCAATGTTGTCACGGATGGCGTCACGACATTCAATGATTCGCCAGTTACGAAGTGTTATATTAAATGTGGTTATATTCCTTTTTATGTAATGACGTTAGCCACTCAAAAACAGCAACGTCATATGATTAATTGATTTTAAACACTCTTTACGTTAGTCGGCGCATTATTATGACTTTCGACACTAGTTCCGTAAGAATGCGTATCAGTCGAAAATCAGATTTATTTTGCTTGAATAATTGTTGTTTTTATTCTTCTTATAATCCTTCATAAAATAAATAAATTTATAAATCTAATTGAGAACGTCAAAGGCCAGACTTTATCTCTGGGAATTCCGGTTTTTGTCCGCCTTTAATGAACGGCTGTCTCGATATAAGTATAATATTTTTGAAAGTGCCTTAAAATCCAAATAAATAGCTGATTTAATAAAATGTAGATCAATAGCAAAATTATGATAATTGAAATTAACGATGATAACACTTAAAATAGCCTGGCAGTAAAATTCAAAGTATTCAGATGTACTCCGACTAAAGTCAATGACGTCGAAAAAAAGTCGCTTCATTCGAAATATTTCATGAAAATACAAGCCAAACTAAAAATAAAAAGAAATAATGTGAAGTAAAGTAATTTATTTCTAATTATTTCATAAACAGGCCTAATTAGAAAAGATAAATAAATAAATATATATATATTCCCATGTTTGATCATCTGCCTGGTATACATTGATTTAAGTGGATAAGCTTGCGATTTACTTAGGGAATCATAAAATATAACTACAACCTGCATAAACTGTATAAAACAAAGCGAGAGATACAGAGAAGAAAAGGGTAGAATATAAGAAAATGTAAAATAAAAATACCTTTTAGCTACTCGAGCCGAAGCTTTTCTCGACCACATGTCAACACTTCCACTTCTGTTAGTAACTGGCACCGAATGAGAATTTTTCCGTACAAACGGGGTAGCTGAGATTCCAGTGATACACACGCAAAACTTTCGCTCACTCGGCAATTATACACTTTTGTGTAACAGACAAACGTCTTGAACCTACATAACGGGGAAGGTGCTATATTACGGTGGGAAACTATTCTTGGGGTTCATCTAGTGCCGAATTTTAATATTTCATGCCATTTGAAAACGGGGAGCTCCGCGATTGGAGGTGTTTCCCCGATTGGAAGGTGTGTATTCTTACGTACTTCCCCGTTTGGGGGCAAATACAAACACACACACACACACACACACACACACACACACACAGAGTGACACAGATACCTCTGTTTGTTATTTATTTTATAGTAGATGATAATCTTTCTTCACACACACACACACACACACACACACACACACACACACACACACAGAGTGATACAGATACCTCTACAATGTTACAATGTATTTGTTATTTATTTTACAGTAGATGATAAGGTGAGCATGTAAGGTCCACATGGGCCTTTATATACTTAGCAAAAATAAAAACTTGACAGTCGCTACTTTGCATCCTACGGTAGTCGGGAAAAAGTGAAACATGGAAATTCTTTTAATTTAAGAAAAAGTAATCATTCTGTAATATTATAGTCACACAAAATTCAAGGTTCTTTGGATACAGCAAAATTGAGGCTATTGTAAACGCCACAGGGGTACTTTTTCTTTTCTGTGCTCAAAACCAAACAACTACCGAATTTAAAATTGTTAAAGTCTGCTTCACTAATAACAATTCTGTTGGCAATGCCTTTCCATTATAAAATCTAATCTGTATGGACTCATAAGCTAAAATTATGCTGATGCACGGTCGAGTAGGAGGTCGTGATGACCAGATGAAAAATCTCAGTCCAAACCATTATGATGTCAGAAATTCAGTTTCAATGGCATTCCCATTACACATTAAAGTCTTTCTGGCAGTTTAAGAAATGGTTTTCAAATAACTTCAGTAATAAAGACACTGAGTTTGCAAGACAGTCAAACAAATCTCGAAGAAAATAACAAGAAAGACGCATTGGTATGGAAGATATGGCATCTCAAAAATCTCTATATGTTTATTTCATAGGGAGATAATCTGAAAGTTTTGAAACTTTGAACGTTATTTTCAGGTTGTGATTACAATGAACATAAGCGTTTAAAGTGTGTTCTGTTCATACTGGAACTACTGTTTATTGCGCACAAGATAACTTCCTTCTGCGCATGCGCAAATTAAAGTTCTGCACTAAATTATTAAATTAGGATTAATTTAGATAACTCCGGACAGGACAAAAATTTACCAATAATTTTTCATGACTTAAGTAATCAGACCTCTGTCCAACTCGAAAAAATCCATATATACTTTACAAATTTGCTAGCCTGGTCGGAATTAAGAAATAAAAACCGTCAAGTTTTTATTTTTGTTCAGTATATTTATACTTAAGGACAAATGTTCTGCATGGATGTTAATTTATCATCTGTGCAGAACTTTTGTCCTCAAGTATACATTATATACTCAGGGGAGCTTTCTTAACATGTCATCGAATATTAGGTGAGCAAACAAAAACAGCTTGAAGTAAACCCTAAAGTGTACAGACAAGGTTCAAATGGAGAATCAAAGGAGGCAATAAACTAATTATAGCATCTGCTGTAAAATAAATAACAAATAGAAAAGTAGAAGTATCTGTGTGTGTGTGTGTGTGTGCTAAATCCTATGCAGAAATGCTGCTTCAAATTTATACATTTATGAAAAAAAATATCCATAGCAACTGTTACATGATGAAGACACAGAGTCAAGAAAAGATCAGAATTCGATCATGACATAATTATTACATCTGCATGTGCTTAAAGTCTCCATAGTCCTATCGGTTGATGTGCATTTATTGAGTCATATAACTGGCAAAAAGTAGAGAAAACTAGTTTTTGAAAAATAACAAATCGCTCCACAAATTAAAATTTCTAGTTCTGGTTTACTGTCTAGCAGTGCTATATAAACATAGGCAGGATAGTGATTGGGACTCCATCCTGTATATTGTACTTTTACCATTGTATTCAACTTTATAAAATTGAAAGTAGGTCATTTTAGTTGCCAACTAAAATGATCCAAGTAAGTTTTTCAAATCCTTTTTATGTGAAACTCAAGGATGTGTATTTGTTTAAAGCTGGCTAATCACAGTCATTTACACTCAGGAAACTATACTGAGAAGCTTGCAGCGATACCTCATGATAAAATTTTTCACACTGATAGAGCAATGAGGTCTCAATGGGGCCTTTCATCTCCAACCTACGTGCCTTCAGAGTTGCTGGAGAGACCCCTGGAGTCCCAGTATTAAGGGTAGTAAAGGTGTTACTTGTCACTTCCAACCAACAAAATAGCATGCAAGTCTCTTTGAAAATCTTAACTTCATTTATTGCATTGTTATGGACTTACCAGCGACTTCCTCCAAGTGGGAAGGAGCAAAGCAACCCTAAGAGTTTAGACTAAAATCTTCATATACTGGAATCAGAGTGCAATTCTCGAAATGAGGCTGGTTAAGGGAGGTTAAGGGAACCAAATATTTTGCAAACAGAAAAAAAAACTGTCTCCTGTTGCAAAATATTTTTTTACTAACCTCCCTTCATGAAATATTTACTTCCCGTAACTACTGTATGTCCACTAAGGTGAGTGGATACACTTTAAGGGGAAGAAACTCTGCCATTTTTGTTTTTGCCTCCCTTTGCAATTGGGGATCAACTCTTGAAGGAAAGTATAAATTTGCTTTCATCATAGCGAATTCTTTGCCTTAAGAGTAGACCCCATTTTGAGAGGTGATCATAATCCAGGGAAGCAAACTGGAAGTCACACCCAAGTTGTTTCTCTTTGTAAAAATGGCAGAAAAACATTGAGTGTAACCATACAACTTCTATGTTGTGTTATTGTTTAACGTCCACGGTAAACAGCTATTGTCATGTCGGGACGGTCTAACTGACCGTCCCGACATGACAATAGCTGTTTACCTAACCACACTATTTCTGGGCTGGCTTAAATTAGACCTCCGAAGCAGTTAACCAGTACTAAGTGCACTTACTTTCACCAGAAACTGACAACTGCCCTTCTTGAATCAGCAGACGGAGGAATGAAAGTAAGTGGTTGGACCAGGTATCAAACCCAGGACCTCTGGCTTATAAGTCAGATGCCCTGCCGATTGCACTACACGACCTGGCCCATACAACTTAAGGTAACTAATCTAACAATACCTACCCTAAAATGCTTAAGAATTGTGACACCTAAAACCATTGATTTTACATTTGTACCAAATGCAAAATTAATGGTTTTTAGGTGTCCGAATATTTAAGCACACTAGGGTTCCCATAGAGATCGTAGTAAACTGTATAAATGGGTGTATATTAATCCTTAAAGCGCCAAAAATGAAAAATTGTTGAATTTGCAAACAATGTAGATCCAGATGAGGTGGCTCTTAATGAGCCACCTCATCTGGATCTACACTGTTTGCCCTATAGTCTTTGAATTCTCAATATGATACAGCTTGGACAAAACTTCTGCAGACGAAAATTTTGTTGTCTGCTTTTTGGCACTTTAAGGGTTAACAGGCCCATGCATGAGATTTTCACCCTGAGTTTGGACTCATGTGTAGACCACCATCCTGGGGTGATCCTGTTCTCCACTCTTTTAAGGGAAGCATTAAGAAGTGCAACCATATTATTTTAAATAAACACCCTAGGGTTGGGGGAAGCCATTGCAATTCACAAGTCCAAAAATTAGCATTTTGAAAACAAAATTTGGGCAGTGCTGTTAAATGACAATTTTTTGTGTTCTAAAGCAAACTTGGTTGAAATTTTGGCTTCTTTCTCATATCACAGGAAAAAAGTGAGCACGTATTTATTAAAGATGGATATTATTTAGAAGAAACACGGTATGTAGAGGAAATATTTTCTTCACACATATTTGCTTCTACATATGCCCCTATAGCTTTCATGATTTCCCATAGAGGGTAGACAATGGGATTACCCACAGTAGTTTGGGGGGGGGGGGGGGGGATATTATTTTTAGTTCTACCAGAAATTGGAAAAATAACATATGCTACATTCAAGCCAAGTTTCGTTTTGTTTTACCATATATTTCTCATAAAATGCCCCATGGGTATTGCCATTTACAAGTCATATAATTGGAATTCTGGAGACAAAATTTTGGCAAAAAACAACGCACTATAGTGGTGGAAAGCCAATTTTGGACTCTTGGTCAAAGGTGAGGGGAGCATTCATTAGAGAGTGAGCATTTATTAACAGAAATACATCATCAATTATTCTCAAAATTCCAGAATAAACAACACTATAACAATGTTTGAAAAACAGTGATATTGCTTACAAACTGTGTGTGTGGGGGGTGGGGTATGTAGAGGAAATATTTTCTTCACACATATTTGCTTCTACATATGCCCCTATAGCTTTCGTGATTTCCCATAGAGGGTAGACAATGGGATTACCCACAGTAGTTTATTTTTAGTTCTACCAGAAATTGGAAAAATAACATATGCTACATTCAAGCCAAGTTTCGTTTTGTTATACCATATATTTCTCATAAAATGCCCCATGGGTATTGCCATTTACAAGTCATATAATTGGAATTCTGGAGACAAAATTTTGGCAAAAAACAACGCACTATAGTGGTGGAAAGCCAATTTTGGACTCTTGGTCAAAGGTGAGGGGAGCATTCATTAGAGAGTGAGCATTTATTAACAGAAATACATCATCAATTATTCTCAAAATTCCAGAATAAACAACACTATAACAATGTTTGAAAAACAGTGATATTGCTTACAAACTGTGTGTGTGGGGGGTGGGGTGGGTGGGGGGTCTGGTTGCATTATAACTTCAGCTGCAACAATGGCACTATTAAAAATACAGTGAGGGTCAGTTTGTGTAAGTGTGCATAATATGCATCAGTCTACTTAATAAGTGTCTTAGTTCGAAAGATGATTATATTGTGAAAATGATTATATTGTGAAAATAGAAGTAAGCAGAAATATAGTATATGTTAATACAACTTGAGTTAAAAAATATTACAGGAAATATTTTTCTGATGTTATTCACAGTACCCATTAAGTTCTACATGTTAGTGCCCTGGTTACTGTCTTTCTGGCTTGATACTGATAAATGTTGGGAAATTAGTTTTGTACAGTTCTGTAGAGCATGACACTTTAGGGTTGCATTCGGCCTACTAAATTATTCACCTTCAAAAATTACCTACTTCAGCCCTAGTGATATCATACCCACTTTCTATTTGGTCACACCAAATTTGTAAGAAATGAATTTTTTCGTAAATTGATTTCAAAAATTGATCTCCACAAACACCTCATGTATAAAGATTTTGAAAATTGTTCAAATTATCATAGACTGCTTCGAAGTTATGGAGTTTGCTTGCGTAAATGTAAAAAGGGTTGAATTGCATTCGCTTTTTGGAACAAAAATAAGTTGCCTGATTTAGTCACCATTTTGTTTAATATGGTGATTGTGGATATGCGGCTGTGCTACTCAACCCAGGTGATCTAGAAAAAACAATATGTCGAGTTACCTGCGCAAGTAAACTACTGGCACTTTACAGACATTCTGTGAATTTGTTTTATAATGTATTACAGGCAGTCCTTCCTATATTGCTTGGAGCTGTTTGTAAGACATGTTAGAAAAACAAGTGATTTCAGTTGTACATTTGCCCAGCCCGTGCAAGTGCAGAGTGATATTTTGATTTCTGGTTTTACATATATCTGCTATAACAGATAAATTGAAGCCAGCACAGGTAACTTATTGTTGTTGAGTGTCAAGTCAAGAAGTACATGTAGTAGACGTAGTACATATGGTGTATATGTGGTGGGGTGCAGGGGAGGGAAGATACAATATTAGCCATCACTGAGCACCTTTACTGTTATTAGTTGAACATTTGTACATAATCTTTGAAGCATAGTTCTGGCTTTATGATTTTCTTCTTTTTTTCGATATTTTTAAGCACTAACGCCCGCCAAGACCATCTTTCGCCCAACATGTAACAAGTAACTGGTATTTAGATTTCCTTAATAAATCTGTATTTTCATCATAAGAGATTAATATTTGAGCTTTATTTGAGTTGCAGGTGTATATGGATATGCTGTTCCATTTATAATGATCTTTGCATTCCCTTAGACTTGAAAGAATTTGTTTCAGGTTCTTATTCACAGAGGAAACTTGTTGCACTGAAGGTATAAAATTAATGCTGACTATATTGACTGCAGATTACATGTGTCAGTTACTAACTTAATTTCACACCCAGTCTCATAGGCTGTCTCAGCGTGGTCTCAGCGGATTGATATGCAGTTGTTACAGATGGTGTTTGTAATGTTACTCGAGTAATCGATAACTCATGAATATTTGAGTGAGAATGCCGAACGTGATCTTGCTTTGACATATGGCGGGCTTTGACTTCCGGGTTAGACGTTGACGGATAATTTATGCGAATTTCTTAGTTTTTCTTCAAATAACGGTGTCAGGTTGTATTCTGGTACAGCCTGTAATTTTCCTCATTCCAATGGAGCCGAATAATAAGGTCAACATAGAATTCAAACCATCGAAAAAGATGAAAAAGCGCCGCGAACTGGATGCCTTGGTTAGCAATAAATCTCGAAAAACATCGAGCAGTCACGAGTTGTTACGTTCTGTCGACTCTGAATCGTCTGACGTTGAGGATTATCGTCTGTCAGCAAGAAAACAGTATGGAATTTTATTTGTTTAAAGAAAATTACCACATATCGGTTACAATGACACCCCCCCCCCCCATTATACCTCACACAAGGCCGTCATCAGCCTTTGAAAAGTGGTACGGCCATGGAACACCAATGGCGTTCCTGGAGTGCCAAAGGCACATAGGGAGAGCAGGGTAGGGGTGTGCCTCTCTGGAAAGGGGGTTTGGGGGACCTCAACCCGAGAAATTTTTTCTAGAAGTGATATTAACAGGTTGAGGAGAAACCTTGATGGAAGTATATACTTCGATCTAAGTATATACCTCGATCAAGGTATTCATACATATTAGAAATTGCATTACGACTGAGAGATTCTTCAAATGAATCCATTTAGAATATAATTGCAAAATTTCAAGTGTTGAGTTTTCAATAATAATGAGAATCAAGTCTGAATGCAAAGAAATTTTATTTTTCTGCCGTTGCGTTTTTGTGAAAAACCACATTTATTTGGTATACATGTTTCTTCCCATTCCCAGATATTTCTGTAGCTGCAGTCCAGCGATAACTTTGAGATGATCCCAGCATAGCAAGTATGTATATCATGACACAGAAGTGGCTTTATCTGACCAGTTTGAGGGGGCATCTCAAAGATACATATTTATTTAAATTTTCCTCAATTTGCATAAAACGCACAGGTAGAAATTGAATTTTTATTCAAAATCATAAAAGGTTTGTTATACTTTTCACTGTTGTTCATATATAATTTTGCAGTTCTGCTGCATTGCATCTGCAGAAGCCTTCATGCTTTGATTTCCACTCATTTTTATACTTCGATCGAAGTATATACTTCGATCTAAGTATATACCTCGATCTAAGTTTCTCCTCAACCTGATTAATGCATTTTCAAACCATTTTTACTTGTGAATCTCAAGTACTTTTATGGTTATTTGCTGTATTTCAATTGCTTACTACAGCTTTTTTAAGACTGCCCCCACCCCATGCAACTCCCGCCCCCCCCCCCCCCCCACCCTCCCTACCACCCACTTTATCACCACCGAAATATGTAAAGCCCAACTATCTATATTCGACCCCTTAGATGATGCTGAGGTCTTTGATGCATCCGTACTTCATATGTTAAACAATTAATGATGACTACTGTCGTTAAGTCATGTGTTAGTTTCATAAGGCCAAATAAAATAAATGTGTGTTTTCACTGTTTTGGGTGACTGGTCGGAAATTTTAGGTAGGGTCATGTTGTCATAATGAGCGTGACTCAGGTTTTTACACCCCATGGCAGGTGATTTACTGACCGCGGCATTTATCAATGGACCTTTGATCACCACATTAAAGAGTATAAAAGGCAAAGAAGGAATTTGTAAAGATGTGGTAACCTTGATTGAAGTGCAGACTCCAATAGGGGCCCGTCTCTAACTTCATAGTTATTAATCATTTCAATAAATGTATTTTAAAAAGACCTTTTTTGATGGAGAAATAAAAAACAGAACATGACTGTGCAGCTTTTCTGGTAAATGTGATGAGACCTGAGAATCTTCTTACTCTATTTTTTGCCCGTATGTATTTTCTTTTGCTAAATCTTTCTACATACGACTGCATGGGTCATAGATGTAAATTCTTACAGGAGAGAGTAGGAACTTTGACATGCCACTTTGTCAAATGAGCGGCGTCACGACAAAACCAACAAAGTGGCATGATTGTGCGACCATGGAATACTCAGATCAGCTTGGCCATCTGCCCAGTCTGATCAGAGTCTTTGCTGTCTGCATGGAGCCAGCTTAGACCCTTAGCTACCCTTTCAGCACAAAGTGAAGACTGATCAGACTGGGTCACACAGGATGGCTGCCTAGGCTGAACTGAGTCTTTGCTGGTGCATATACCACTTTGTTTGTTTTGTTGTGTGGCAGCACAAATGTGTTTATCATATGACGTCGCATCAGAGAGTGAAATAAAGCCATGCATTAAAAACAATAATCCACTAGTGGATTAAACATGCAAATTACGTCGTCACATTATGCGTTGACGTCCATGCAAACGTCGCATTTTCTAGTGGCGAAATTGTGACGCTTTAGTGCGAAGTTTGCTCAAAAATGCGATTTTAGTGTCATATGATAAATAGAACCTTGCATTTGTGCTCCTGTTTAATTGAATTTATTAAACTTGTTGGGGAAAATGATAAGATGCTCGGCATAGCCTTGCATGTTATCTTTTTCCCCAACTCGTTTAATAAATTCAATAATACATGAGCACTCATGTAAGATCCTCTATTTAAGTTAATATTTTACCCACACTTCTAGGGTTTCTGGTATATTATTAACCCATTAATGCCTAGCACCCCAAAAATCAAATATAGGCAAACAGTGCAGACCCAGATCAGATGGAGTATTTTTCCTCTAAATAAAACGAAAAAATAAAAAAAATAATCTCAACCTGGCACCCCTGAAATGACAAATGGACTAGTCCAGTATATACAGATAGAAGAGTCTACTAGGCATTAATGGGTTATTTTGTAGTTTGCTGTGATGGTGAAGGTCTTAAATGACAAACGGACTAGTCCAGTATATACAGATAGAAGAGTCCACTAGGCATTAATGGGTTATTTTGTAGTTTGCTGTGATGGTGAAGGTTTTCCGTTAGAAATGGCTGCATATTTTCTTGTAGGCGGGGCCCATGTAATCTATGCTCCTCATGTACAACTATAACAGGGATCTGTCTCCTCATAGCATGTTTGCTAGTGTGTGCTGGACTCACATGGATGCTTATAGAAATGAGAAAGGAATTAGAAAGCTTGCGTACTGGTCTTCAGACAGGTATTAACATTGATGTTGTGTATAAAATCAAGAGACCTGTGCTGTTCTTGGACATTCTTGTTTAGCCATCTTTATTTTCTGCTGATAATTTTGACATACTTTTTTTGACAGTTAGTATTTCTCAGTGTATACAGAGCTTTACATAATGGGTATGGGTGCACCACCATTTGTTTCTGTTCTTTTCCTTCTGTTCTAATCTGAAAGAGGGGTTGAAGGGGGCACAAAACATCTATAATCTATAAAATGGTGTGTGGGTGTCCCATTCAAAACAGTGTCAGAAATCTAAATTCATCTTGTAAGATGGCAGTAGTAGATTTTTCGGATAAGATGGGGAAAACCCCAGCTTATAGCAGAACTACACATGGGTCCCAGGTTATAAAATTTGACTATAATCTCAAACTCAAAATAAAGCACACTGATTGGCTGCTTCCGAGCATGTGCTCGGAAGCAGCCAATCAGCATGCTTTATTTTGAGTTTGAGAATATACTCAAGTTTTATGACCTTCGGGCCAGATTGATTTACCTGTTTGGAGTCACCGTGGAGGGAGAAGGCCCTGTCTTATAACCAAATAAATACAGTTCTGCAAAATTTATTTATATAAATAGTGTCAAATTACTATCAAAACTGCACATTTTGTTATATTCTGTAGACATTGTATAAATGACATAAATGTCATGGCATTTTTTGCGTCCAATTGCATGTACTACATATGGTGTAAAGTTTGTAAACAAAATGCTTTATTTCTGAAATCAGTAGATTATATTACATGTATATGGTATTCACCTATTTCAGTTTAAAGAGCATGCTACCTGGTTTTTTAGTATTATGTAAACTGTCAGTGTTGGGTTTGTGCATGTATGATTATTAACACGGTATCTAATAATGTGTACTTGTAGTTAATATTGTACAGTAATTGAAGACAATTCCATGTCAAGTGATTACTGGTATGTTTTGAGTAATTTAGTGCTATGATCAAATGAACAGACAGTCAGGTTTTAGGCTATAACAGATTATGAATACATTATTGTCCTAATAAATATTATAAGCATACAATAGTTACCTATGTATGCAACTTACTAGATACTTAAAGATTGAAGTTTGATTATGTGCCTCTGATTGTTACATATGAGCTGAATTTTAGATGCTTTCCAACTGTCATTTGCTACTCCTGGTGGAATATATTTTAGGCCCCAGTTTTAATATGTGGGAGGGGGTGGGGGGGAGGTATATTGCTTTTAGGCTTGTATGTTAATCCATACTCCACAGAGCTCCAGGTAAGAGGGGTATTGAGGATTATTTAAAGATAATTTTTCTTATTTCTCAGTGAAAACATATCTTGTGACCCCTCATTAGAACCATCTCACGGAGATGGTTCTACCATCTCACGGAGATGGTTCTACCATCTCACGGAGATGGTTCTAATGAGGGGTCACAAGGTATGTTTTTTATGGAGAAATACCAAAAATCATCTCTAAATTATTCCTATTACCCTTCCTATCTGGACCACTGTTATTGACATTAAATTTTATGTAACTCAAGGACCTTCAAGAGTTCCTGCTTTTGCAGCTACGGAGGATTGATGACACATGCTGAAATGTCAGTATGCATATTAAACAGTATCCTATGTTAGCATCATTACCAATGCCAGTGTTTCAAGAATCAATATGTTTGAATTTGTAAAATTCCCAGGAGAGAAATTGTATGCTTTTGAAATTGTCTCCATAAATAGTTGATTACATGTGAGCGGCATCACAGGAAAAGGATTATTGATGTATTTGTTAACAGTGAACAGGGAAGGCAAGCAAGAGTGTTTTAGTTAGTACCTGTAGATTCTTCAGCCTGAGGGTCCATACCTGATTTGTGTGAACAGCAAAAGCTGCGTGGATGTGCAGGTTGATCTGTTCCTTTGCTGTTTACATATCTAATATGCACCCTTTTTGCAAGTTGCAACCCATATATTGATGTAAAGGTATTATGAGCTGTGCCACAACAAAACCAACAAAGTGGCTGGTGCACCCAGCAAAGACTCAAATCAACCTAGGCCTTTTCCCAGTCTGGTCAGAGTCTTCATTGTCTGCATGGAGCTAGCTTAGACTCTTTGCCACCCTATAAGCAAAGAGCCAAGACTTTGATCAGACTGGGCCGATGCCCAGGCTGATCTGAATCTTTGCTGGGGGCACATGCCACTTTGTTGGTTTTGTCATATTCTACCGTGCTGCAGCTGTACATTATGGTCAGTGGTTATTTACATAAGGGAAGACCGTGATGGTTTTAGATTGAATATTATCAGCCTTTACGGCAGTGGATAGTATTTCTACATTCAAAGAAACTGAAATGTTGGACGATGCTTATGTCCTTGAAACATTTGCTTAACCCATTCCATTTGGGATACCCCTTTAGTGGTATCTGGGCAAACAGTTTGGATCCAGATCAGGTCCCACAAACGTGGGGCCTGATCTGAGATCCAAACTGTTTGCTGCCTAGACATCATTTCTACATGAGTTAGTCAGACCAATGTTGTCAAAATATTCTTTATTTTTGATGCAGACGACAATTTCAGCAGACGACAAAAAATACCCAGAATGCAATGGGTTAGAGCCGTGTTTACCAGGAGCCCTGGTGTGCACTGGGAAAAAGTCAGGGAATTTTGAAGTGGAAGATAAAGTAGTAACCCTGCAACAAGAATTGGCACCCTTTTAGGGAAGCAGCTACGCCCTCCCATTTCAATGAGGTCCCCCGAAATTTCAGAAGGCATGTCGCTTTTAGCACAAAAATCAGATTTTGACTTGATCAAATTTTAAAATCCTTAATATAGCATTGTTTTGTCATAATTAGCCTAAATTTACATTATGAATAATTTATTGATGACCCTTAATGCATTTAAACCAACTTTACTGGCTAAGAAATGAAAATAATAGCACTTTAATAAATTTTCATTGGAAATTAATACTCTGTTTAGACGATACCTGTTTCGATTCGGAACAGATTGCTCCGCAGTAAGGTAATCCGGAGCGAACCCACTTGTCTGTTTAGACTATACCGTTTTCGATTCGGTGCAAGTTACTTCGCAGTCCGGAGCGAATCCGATTCAGGAGAAATCCGCTATCTATTTTTAACATTAATTTAACCGGATTCGCTTCGGTTTGCTGTTTAGACACGACTTTTAATCCGGAGTAAAAGTTAATTCGGTTTCGATCCAAGGTGCTCTGTGGGATTAGTTTACTCCGAATTAGTTTTTAATTCGAATTAGATTTGCTAGTGTAAACGGTTAATTCGAAGCGAATTCGGTTTCGATTTGGATTAAAACTCTAGTCTAAACAGGGTATAAGGCATGTTGCAAAGGTAATTTGAAGAGGAAGGCATGTTGCAAGCGGCATGGCTTAATGGTCTGTCCCTGGAGGTCAACCCTTAAAGGAAATAATTTGCTCTTACAGGAGCAAATTCTTACCTTTAAGTGTTGACTCCTTTTTGGAAGGTTTTGCCATGCATGGAAACAAACTGGAAGTTACAAAAATTGTTTTGTAAAAATGGAGGAAAAAGATGGCAGTACCCTTTCACCTTAATAGTATATTACCATATCTATTTTACAGTTGAGTCAAGAAGTGAGACCAGCGTGCAGGATTTGAACACATTTACCGTCCAGCTGTCAGAGGTCAATAAAACTATCCATGGTATAAAAACAGGAAAAAATAGTCTCAATGAAGTCATTAAAAACATATCAGTTATTAATGAAAAAGTAAGTACATGTTCATAACTTCATATGTGCCATGTATTGAGATGTTTTGCCATGTATTGTTGTAAAATAAAACCTCTTCAGCCTGGGATCTAAGACTGAGCTTTGCATACCATATTTTTCCTTATTAAGGCCCCACCAGACGAAGTCGGGGGAGGCCCTATAGTAATCACCTTGTCCATCTGTCTGTCTGTCTGTCTGAGCAAACAAATGGGTACTTATGGGCCTAGGGTTAGTGTGTCTCTAATGTATTTTAAATGGTATCTATTCCATAGACACTTAAAAAGAGGGTTTATTTGGCTAGAAAAGTGCTTTAGTGGCTAAAATGACACATAAGTATACAGACCTTAGAACATCCGTCTGTCTGTCCGTCAGCTTTTCATGTCTGGGCCATAACTCTGAAACGGTTTGAAAATGACACATAAGTATACAGACGTTAGAACGTCTGTCTGTCCGTCCGTCAGCTTTTCGTGTCCGGGCCATAACTCTGAAACGGTTTGAGATATTTTCTCGAAACTGTGTACAAATATAAAACATCATCAGACAATGTGCAGAGAACAAGAACTAACTCCACCTACATTTTTTTACAGAATTATGCCCCTTTGTTGTCCGTCCGTCAGCTTTTCGTGTCCGGGCCATAACTCTGAAATGGTTTGAGATATTTTCTCGAAACTTTGTACAAATATAAAGCATCATCAGATGATGTGCAGAGAACAAGAACCATAACTCCGCCTACATTTTTCTGTGGAATTATGCCCCTTTGTAAATTTATGTATGGAAATCATGTCCGGTCCGTAACTTTGAAACCATTTGAGATACTTTCTGGAAACTTGGTACAGCTATAAAGCATCATCAGACGATGTGCAGAGGACAAGAACTATAACCTCATCTACATTTTTTATAGCATTATGCCCCTTTGTAATTTTTGTCATGAAATTGTGTCCTGTCTGTAACTCTGAAAGCGTTTGAGATATTTTCTCGAAACTTGGTACAGTTATAAAGCATTATCAGACAATGTGCAGAGAACAAGAACCATAACTCCACATACATTTTTTACGGAATTATGCCCCTTTATAATTTTAAGTATGGAAATTGTGTCCAGGCCGTAACTTTGAAAACGTTTGAGATATTTTCTCAAAACCTGGTACAGATATAAAGCATCATCAAACAATGTGCAGAGAATAAGAACCATAACTTCACCCACATTTTTACAGACTTATGCCCTTTTGTAATTTTAAGTTTGATATTGTGTCAGGTCTGTAACTCTGAAACCGTCTGAGATATTTCTCGAAACTTGGTACAGATATAAAGCATCATCAAACGATGTGCAGAGAACAAGAACCATAGCTCCATCTACATTTTTAGCTCACCTGAGCACGAAGTGCTCAAGGTGAGCTATTGTGATCAATATTTGTCCGTCGTCCGTCCGGTCCGTCCGTCCGTCCGCCGTCAACAATTTCTTCAAACGACATCACCTCCTAGACCAGTTGGCCAATTTCAAAATTATTTCACACAAATGTTTCTGTTATAGCCCTGAACCAAAATTGCTAAAATGGTTCCGCTCCGCTGAACAAAATGGCCGCCAGAGCTAAAAATAGAAAAACCTTTAAACGACATCTCCTCTGAAGCCAATGGCTCCATTTCAAAAAAAGATTCACAGAAATGTTTGACTTATTGCCCTGAATCAAAATTGCTAAAACGGTTCCACTCCGCTAAACAAATTGGCCGCCAGAGCTAAAAATAGAAATCTAAAAATAGAAAAAACCTTTAAAAGACATCTTCTCTGAAACCAATGGCTTGATTTCAAAATAATTTCACAGAAATGTTTGATTCATGGCCCTGAACCAAAATGGCTAAAACGGTTTCACTCAGCTGAACAAAATGGCCGCCAGAGCTAAAAATAGAAATAAATCTTAGAATGACACAGAGGGCACAGTTTTGATCCAATCATTATGAAACTTTGTCAGAATGTTTATCTTAATCAAATCTAGACCAAATTTGAAAGTGGGTCATGTGGGGTCAAAAACTAGGTCACTAGGTCAGATCTTAGAAAAACCTTGTATACACTCTAGAGGGCACAGTTATGATCCTATCTTCATGAAACTCTGTCAGAATGTTTATCCTTATACAATCTAGGCCTGGATTGAAACTGAGTCATGTGGGGTCAAAAACCAGGTCACTAGGTCAAATCTTAAAAAAACCTTGTGTACACTCTAGAGGGCACAGTTATAATCCAATCTTCATGAAACTTTGTCAGAATGTTTATCCTTATACAATCTAGGCCTGGATTGAAACTGAGTCATGTGGGGTCAAAAACTAGGTCACTAGGTCAAATCTTAGAAAACCCTTGTGTACACTCTAGAGGGCACAGTTATGATCCAATCTTCATGGTACTTAGTCAGAATGCTTATCTTAATGAAATAAAGATCAAATTTGAAACTGGGCCATGGCAGGTCAAAATCTAGGTCACTAGGTCAGGTCTTAGAAAAACCATGTGAATGCTCTAGAGGGCACAGTTTTGTTCCAATTTTCATGAAACTTTGTGAAAATGTTTATCTTCAACAAATCTAGACCGAGGATGCAACTGGGTCATGTTGGATCAAAAACTAGGTTACTAGGTCAAACCTTAGAAAAGCATTGTGGATACTCCAGAGGGCACAGTTTTGGTTCAATCTTCATGAAACTTTGTCAGAATGATTATCTTAATGAAATCTAGGCCAAGTTTGAAACTGGGTCTTGTCAGGTCAAAAACTAGGTTACTAGGTCAAATAATAGAAAAGCCTTGTGTACACAGTTGTGGCTTTATTTTGCATTGAATCTTCATGAAACTTTGTCAGAATGTTTATCTTCATGAAATGTAGGCCAAGTTTGAAACTTAATAATGTCTGATTGAAAACTGGATCGCCAGGTCAGATCTTAGAGAAACATTGTGTACACTCTCCAGGGCACAGTTTTGATCCAATCTTCATGAAACTTTGTCAGAAAGTAGATAAGAAAGTGCAATACTGCTTCAATTGAACCATCATCAAATAGATGATCTTCCATATTACTTCATAATAACTCAGGTGAGCGATTTAGGTCCATCATGGACCTCTTGTTATGGAATTATGCCCCTTTTTAAATTTAAATTTCGAAAGTATGCTCTATAACTCTGAAAACTTTTAAGATATTTTCACGAAATTTAATACAAGTATAGTGCATCATCAAATGATGTGCAGAAAACAAGAACTGTAACTCCACCTACATTTTCTGTGGAATTCTGCCCTGTACTTTTTAGTATGGAAATCATGTCTGCTTTATAACTTAAAAACTCACGAAGATATGTTCTTGAATACTTTGCACAAATATAAAGCATTATCAGATGATGTGCAGAAAATAAGAATCATAACTCCATCTACATTTTTACAGAGTTATACCCCTTTGTAATTTTCTATATAGAAATTCTGTTGGCTCTATAACCTTAAAACTGTTGAAGATACTTTCACAAAATTTGGTACGAATATGAAACATCATCAGACAATATGCAGAGGACAGGAACTATAACTCAGCCTATATTTTTTTTGTACAGAACTTTGCCTCTTTGTAATTTTGTGTATGGAAATTGTGTTTATCCACTCTAGAGCTTTAAAACAGCAAAATATATTTCACAGAAGTTGTTACAAATATAAAGCATATCAGACAATCTGCAGAGAATAAGAATTGTAACTCCATCTACATTTTTTACAGAATTATGCCCTTAGTAATTTTTAGTGTAGAAACTGTAGCCAGTCTATAACTTTAAATCTGAAAAGTTTTATTGTTATTTCCAGTTGGTGACATATGACTTAATGTCATCAATAGTCCCATATAAAGGCGGGGCCCTATTAGTTAACATGTTTCTAGTTAGTCTGCCGATGCTAATAATTAGATACAGGAGTGTGCCAGTATGGCCAATTTGGTATGCTATTGTGAGGTATGGCATTAATGCCAGTTCTGATAAAGGCTAACAATACAATTGAACTCAGAGGGTTTGAATTTGCTGTGATCATCGTTTAACAGAATGTTTGCTAGACCAGTGAGTCTACAGTACACATTTATACTTTAAATTTTTGGAGCTGCAACATGACAAAACCAACAAAGTGACAAGTGTGCCCAGCATGACTTGAATCAGCCTGAGCATTCACCAAGTCTGATCAGAGTTTTCACTGTCTGCATGGAGCTAGCTTAGACCCTTAGCTACCTTTTAAGTGCACAACAAAGACTTTGATCAGACTGGGTAGGTGCTTTTGTATTGATGGGACACTCCTTATGCGTTGCCAAAAATACCTTTCATTAAAACTTTGTGTGTGGTAATGAGTATGCAGCCCATCAATAAAGGAAAAGGCCAACTCTCAAATGGCTGTGAGAGTTTGAGCAAGTATAGACTTTACATGGAGGATGCTTTTATTTTGTTGTCCATCACCAAACAACTACGTGTATATTTCAGATATCTCAACTGTCACATAAGGTTGATAAGCTAAGTGCTGGTCTAGCTGCAGCCCCTGAAATAAGACAGATACCTGACAAACTACAGACAGTCTCAAAGGTAAGATCAGTGCTGAAATCAATGTAATACCTGCAGAGCATCAGATAAGGGTATTGAGGATAATTCAGAGGTAATTTTTTAAGTAGAAAATACATAGTACATAGAAAATACGAATTTTGTTTTCCTGAAAACTAGACTTAAAACTTTTTTTGTTGATGAATGTTCAACAATAACACCAAAGCCCAGGCAAGCAATCACTTTCTTCCTAGGAATTATATACTTAACACTGATATCTTTTTTTTTTTGTAAGTATCTTAAATGGTTCCAGTTAATTGGGTGGCCTCCAAATATGGAGGTCACCTTCACCTTCAAAACTTCTGGAACAAGGTGGCTTATACATCCTTGTAACTCAGTGAAAATATCAGGAGACTTAGACTAAGTTTGTGGAAGTTATTGCTTCTCAGTTAGGGGTCAGATGAATTTCTTTTGCAGCACTCTTAGCCTTAAGCTGCAAAACAGAAAAAGTAACTTTGTGCCCCTATCACTGAAGAAATTTGTCTGGGCCTTTGAGTAACTTTGCATTTGGCTGAGACTGGATAAAATTTTGATATTATTCAAATAAACATATGAGATAAACATTTATGTGGCACAAACTCACAAGTTTTGTTGTATCTCTCAGACTGTGGTTGATCTGGGCAGTGAGGTAACAGGAATGAAAGATCAGGTAGAATCATTTACACAGTTTATGAAGACAGCCAATACTAGGCTGGATGGTATGGCGGACAAGATGAATGAGATAGATATGGTATGCAGAGCTCTAGATAAGAGGGAGTATTTGATGATAATTAAGGGATAATATTTCTTATTTCTCAATGAAACCATATGCCTCATCTGAATTGTCTTGTTGAGACGGTTCAGATGAGGGGTCATAACATATGTTTTCATGCAGAATTAACAAAATTTATCCCTTATTATCCGCAAGAACCCCTTCTTATCTAGAGTTGTAGGTATGTAATAGTTTTAGATCTCTCACACCAACAACAGTGACAATGTGAGTTTATTCTCTGCAGGCTGTTTGATGGCAGTTAGGTGCCTTCTAGTCTACACCTTCCTGATTTTCTCAGTTTGAATCTTGTATTTTTGTCTTGCCTGTTACTTATTACTAGCAGAAGCAAGCAGTTGGTATTTCTTTTCTTGCATTGGATGTGGTGATATAAACTTCCATTGAGTTTTCTGGTGTAACTCTTCTTTTATGACGGTGGACAGATAGGTGATAAACTGCATTCCATGAAATTATTATTAGTTACATGAAAGTAATCCAAACAGCCATTTATATGATTATGGCTGTTTGTCAGGCATGAGCATTATTGTCACCCGACGTAGGCAGAGGGGGACTATAGAAATGACCCTCGTCCGTCCGTGTGTGCGTCCGTCCTTCCGTCCGTCCGTCCGTCCGAAATCTTGTCCCCGCAACTCCTCCAACGTCTTTCATCGGATTGATTTGAAATTTTACAGATTGTATTCTTATGATATGAAGATGTGCATGTGGTTTTCCCTTTTTGTTTCGGCCATTTTTGATGGAGTTACAGCCCTTGCTGACTCAGACCTTCCGAAATCTTGTCCCCGCAACTCCTTTTACATCTTTCGTCAGATTGATTTGAAATTTGACAGATTGTATTCTTACGATATGAAGATGTGCATGTGGTTTTTAGCTCGCCTGAACGAAAATTCAGGAAGAGCTATTGTTGTCACCTTGGCATCGGCGTCCGTGTCCGCGTCAGCGTCAGCGTCCGCGTCGGTGTCCGGATTGGATGTTTTGGTTAAAGTTTTTTAAAGACCTATATCTCCCTAACCCATGGATGGATTCTTTTGATACTTGCACTGTAGTTAGATATTGGTCCAAAGTTTAACAGGGTACCACCCCCACCCCACTTCGTGACCTTGACATAGTTTTTTAAAGACCTATATCTCCCTAACCCATGGATGGATTCTTTTAATACTTGCACTGTAGTTAGATATTGGTCCAAAGTTTAACAGGGTACCACCCCCATCCCACTTCGTGACCTTGATGTCAAGGTCATGGACTTAGAAAATTGGGAGTTTTTTGGACTGGATGTTTTGGTTAAAGTTTTATAAAGCCCAATATCTCCTTAACCCATGGATGGATTTCTTTGATACTTGCACTATAGTTAGATATTGGTTCAAAGTTTTCCAAGGTACTACCCCCACCCCCCTCAGTGACCTTGATGTCAAGGTCATGGACTTAGAAAATTGTCGTTTTATTGATTGGATGTTTTGGTTAAAGTTTTTTAAAGACACATATCTCCTGAACCCATAGACGAATTCTTTTTATATTTGCACTGTAGTTATATATTAGTATAAACTTTTACATAGTACTACCCCAACCCCGCTCAGTGACCTTGATGTCAAGGTCAGGGACTTAGGGAATTTGGTCTTTATTAAAGTGTTCTACTTGCATACTGATCCATAATGCTTGACAGAGATTTAGTTTACACTTGAACTGATGTTAGACACTTTTGAGTTTTTACAAAACACTATATACTTACCCCACTGGATGACCTTGAAGTCAAGGTTATCAACTTTGAATTTTGTCTTCAAGATTTTGGTTAAAGTTATATATTTATAAGACATAATTTCACAGGGCCACAATGGACTCAGTTGATACTAATACTTGGACTGATATTGGATAATGGTTCAAGGTTTTGATACATCCTAGCCCCCCCCCCCCCCCCCCCCCCCCCCCCACACACACACACACACCCCACCCCTTACCCCTCTACCCCTTAGTTCTTTGTCCTCAAGCTCATGGACTTTGAAATTTCATGTGGATTTTTTTTTATTTGTATTTTATTTTAAGACTTATTTCTGAGATAGCGTTTGTTTATAAATGTGGTGTCATTATGGACATGCTTGTTTGAAGTTTTATGCCTAGCAGTCCACACCACCATAGCAACTGTGTCATGGGCAAGCACTTATTCAGGCGAGCTATGCTGTCAGGCGACAGCTCTTGTTTATTTTTGTTTCGGCCATTTTTAATGGAGTTACGGCCCTTGCTGACTTAAATCTTGTCCCCGCAACTCCTGCAACATCTTGTATCAGATTGACTTGAAATTGTGCAGAATGTTTCATCATGATCTAAAGATGTGCATTTGATTTTGGAATTTCAATTGTCCTATTTTGTACAAAGTTATGGCCCTTTGTCGTTTTTTGGCATTTTTCCAACTTTTGAACCGTTTGACCGAGAGAGCTGAAATTTGGTATGCTATTAGCATTTGGTAAATTGATTATTCTGATTACTGTTAGGATGTGCTAAATTATAAGTGACATAGTTATTCCCCCTTCATAGATAATAGACATTCACTTAAAGGTAAAGGGATAACTCCAGAACTATTCATATTAATGGGCTGAATTTTCATAAATGCATTGTTCATTTTTCATCAGATTCATATAAGCAGGATTATGGCTCTTGTTATTTTGTTACTGGGTATACAGTCTTGATGTTTTGGTCATTTTGTAAGGGCCTATAGTTTCAGTAACCCGATTTTACACATATATGCCCCGTTCTGAACTTAAGTATTTTACAAAGAGGCCCAGTAATTGGGTATATATCTTTGCTTATGTTCAGTTATCATTTGCTTACCAGGTTCTGTAATATATATATTTCCTGTTTTTGGCCATACATTTACTCTGAAACAGAATAAAGAGCTGAAGTTTGTGACACATTTCAAACGTCGGGTGACACTTGGCCGATGGCCTTTTATTTCATGTGTTTTCTAAAAGTACCAATATAACTACCAAAACTACCAATACATGTATTTGTTCAAATTTTACTGACAGTTATAGGAAAGTCTTAAGGTGTGTAAATACAATGTCATTCTGTCATTTGTACAAAGGAAGCCAATTTAGGTGAATTTCTCTTTGCCTCTTTTCAGAAAAGGGTCTTTTCCACAAAGACATACCTATCAGGGTATACGCCAAAGCTTGTTTAAGCTCAGTAGGTACAATTTCAGAGGAAGCAATACTGCAATGCCTTTTTCCCTCCCCTTTTAAGCGGAGATCAGCTCTAAAAGGACATAATTCGATCCCCTTGGAGCAAATTCCTTTAGACCCATTTTGGAAGGGCTTTTGATCCAGGAAAGCAACCAGAAACTCACAAAAGTCGTTCCCATTTGCAAACGAAATGCCATTTGCCCTGGGCCCGGTTGTTCAAAACTAACGACGTCGTTAGTTAACGTTTCGTTAAAATTTCAAACGTAAATATCTCAAATACGCCAATATTTTTTGTTGAAAAAATGTAAGAAGCTTTTGCACTGTCAAAGCTTCTTACATTTTTTTCAACAAAAAATACCAGCGTATTTGGTTACAAAGTTGCAAAACACTTACCGAGTTGCCCTCTTAACGAGCTCGTTAGGCTAACGATGCTTTGAACAACTGGGCCTTGTTGATAGAAAAGCATAGAAATGTACCCATTCACCTTCAGGACATCGTAAACTGTATTACGATTTATGAAGTTGATTACTATATAGAAGATCTTACATGAGTGCTCTTGTATTATTGAATTGATTAAACGAGTTGGGGAAAAAGATAAGATGCGAGGCTTTGCTGAGCATCTTATCGGTTTTTCCCAACGAGTTTAATAAATTCAATAATACAGGAGCACGAATGCAAGATTCTTTTTATCATATGACACTAAAATTGCATTTTATTAGCAAATTTGCACTAAAACGTCACGATTTCCCCCATTAGAAAGCACGATATTTTAATGGACGTCAACGTAAAATGTTACGATGTAATTTGCATATTTAATCCACAAGTGGATTATCATTTTTAATGCACAGCTTTATTACAATTTCAGATGCAACGTCATATGATAATACAATTTATGAAGTTGATTACTATATCCAGATAAATTTACACATGAGCAGTGACACGAAAAAAATAACAAAGTAGCATGTGCGTCCAGCAAAGACTCATATCAGCCTGGGCATCCGCTTAGTCTGATTAGCTTTTTTGCTGTCAGCATAAAGGTAGCTTAGACCCTTATTGTCTCTTTAAGGGCAAGTGAAGACTCTGATCAGACTAGGCAGATGTCCAGGCTGATCTGAGTCATTGCATGGCACACATGCCACTTTGTTGATTTTGTCGTGTCTTGGCTCATATTTGCAAGGTATTATTTTTCAGAGTTCCAAAACAGCCGATGTTTCAGACTTAAGTCCAGATTTGGCCAATCTTATCCAGGTATAATTGAGTTTTTATGGCATCAGATGTTTTTCATCAAATCTAAGTAAATATATTATGTTTGCTTCCAAATGCAAACAGAGTTTTGCTTGTCTCAAAAACAACAAAGCTATAGTAAAAGATTCTACTGTTCAAATGGTTCTTGTTCCAATACATGACAGAATACAAAAATTCTAAAATCTTTGCTGCTTTTTAATGGATTTTCTACAACATGTAATGCAGAAAATTAGCACTTCCACACCAGGGTTTGAAGACTTGGAGGAACAACCAAACTATTTGTGAGAAATAGTGTAAATTCATTTACTGCTGTTGGGGGGGCTACGTGAATGAAGTAGTAAGAATATATGAGCCGCGACACGACAAAACCAACAATGTGGTTGTGCGCCCAGTGCAGACTCAGATCAGCCTGGGCATCCACCCATGCTGAGCAGACTCATCACTAAGCGCTTAAAGCTCTTAAAGAGTAGCTAAGGGTCCAAGCTACCGTCATGCGGACAGCGAAGACTCTGATCAGACTGGGCGGATGCCCAGGCTGATCTGAGTCTGCGCTGGGTGCAATACCACATTGTTGGTTTTCTTGTGTTGCGGCTCATATATAACTAACACACGCATAATCGTTGGTGTTACTAGTCAGATGAGATTATAGTTTTCAGAGCAAACAGTATATTTAGCAAACTTTGATAGTGAATGGATGAAACAAACAGGATTGAAGAGGTTTGAAATAAAAATTCAGTTGTGTTCGAAATTATTGGTCACATGCTATACCGGTAATATATAAAACTAAATAGTTCCAGCAGCTAAGTTTTACAGAGTTCTTGCAAAGAAACTCTTTTCCACAGGGTATGAAAATAACTATTTTAACAGTAGCAGGCATTTACCTCATTAGTGTTTTAGCTTCAAGACTGTCTTGCAAACCTATGCAACATTATATTTTCAGTCCCTTCCAGTACAGATGGGTAATCTCAATGCTAGTCTGCTGACCCAGATGTCATTACTACAGTCAACTCTTACTGAACATGAGGTACGCTATTTTGTTTCTTCGATTTTTATACGCCCGTTTTGAAAAAACGGTCGTATTATGTCATGGCGCTGTCCGTCCCTCCGTCTGTCCGTAAACATTCTTGTGCGCGCCATAACTCATTAACCGTTTGGGATATATTCATGATATTTGGTTGGAATATGTATTAGGTTGGGGGAACGTGTCGCGTACAAAAATGGTTGCTCCCTCTTCTTTAGTTTCCAAGTTATGTCCCTTTGATTAATTTTTTACCTGCAAGTCTTGTGCGCGCCATAACTAGATAACTGTTAGGGATATCGTAATGAAACTTCATAGCAATGTGTATGAAGTCCCAATGATGTGTCGGGTACAACATTGGCTGCTCTCCCTTTCTTTGTTTTAGAGTTACATCCCTTTCATTAGTTCTTGTTGTCTATTTTTGTGTATACTTACATTGTGCATACCATAACTTGGTAATCGTTTGGAATATCATGATGAAACTTTATAACAATGTGCATGATCACAAGACAGTGTGTCACATATAAGAATGGTTGCTCCCCCTTTCTTAATTTTGGAGTAACCTCCCTTTGATTAGTATATTTTAGGCATTTCTCATTCACTCCATATCTCCTTTAACTTTTGAAATATTAGAATGAAACTTTGTAGGAATGTGTATAATGTGGTAATGTATCCTGAGCAAGAACCACAACTCTGGCTTACTTACTGAATTACCTGCCCTTGCATAAATATCGTGTTTACTCTGTAACATTTCAACTGTTTAAAATATTGTATGATGTCAAGGGAATGTAATGGAACCAAGAATGGTGTATCTAGTATATTTAGTTTATCTCCCTTGACTTGATATACTAACAGTATATTTAAATAATGTTGAATTCATTTATTATAAGAGTGGTTGCCTCTGTTTGTCTGTCTGTCTATCCTTTTGTAAACAGTCTTGTTCATTCTGTAACTCCTTTATACATTTAAACGGGCGTATTATGCGCCGCTTGCGAAGCCCTTGTTTTACACATTTGTATCAACGTTTGCTTTTACATTAACCTCTCATGAAATGGACACTGACCAAACAAATACCTGGATTGATGGTTGACTTGCGAATTTACATCCTTTTCAACAGTATTTCAGTCATATCAGGACAATGGGAGGGTGATAATGAAAAGCTGTGCGCAACCAAACCCCGTTTACGGTAGGAAAGATTCTCGCCTCAAGAGGGGCTTGAGCCCCATTCCTTTAGATCATTTGGCCAGTGCTTAACCCAATGAGCTGCCGGGTTCCCCAGGATTTGATGTCTGATGACATGTTAAATTAAAGTCAAAAAGTTAGAGCCTATCCAGCTCTGATCTTTAGAAGTCTGCACTAAGGTCTTGTGAAGAAGCTTCATTATGAAATCAAAGTGCTATGATTATGGTAAGAAATTTATGCATTCATTACTAACTTCATTCTTTTATGGGAAGCAGCTCTGCCATTTTCTTTTTTGCCTTTCTCTTCAGTGGGGTTCTACTCTTTGAGGAAAGAATTAAGAGTAGAACCCTTTATTGAAGGGTTTCAACGTTGTGGGAAGCATAGAGGAAGTCATCCAAAATTTGTCTCCCTTTAAAAATATGGCTTAAAAAAAAACAGCATGGTTTACCCATACATTTTAGATTATCTTAGAACACTCCTCCCCTTTAGAATCAGAATCAAGGGCCATGTGTTTTATTTTCCAGGGCAGATTTATCATGTTGGAGAACACAACCGCCAGCCTCGCCAAGAACCTGGCTTCTGTATCTCATGCTTCTACTCCAGCCATAACAAGTACAAGTACAGCTGATCTCAGAACACAGGTGGCAGAAATTGTTCAAGATATGGTGAGTATGACCTTCTCAAAACTTGCTGTTTCGGTCTTGTTACTATGAAATTGAGGCACTGGATTTATCACGTTTTGTGTATTTTAGAGTGCCATAACTCTTGTATAAAAAATAAATTACACTATTGTAGATGTACGATGGTGTCAGTTGCAACACATTATATACTGATGACAACATTAAAGTAAAAGAAACAAAATGTGGTATTGAAGTGTGCCTCGATGTAAAAGCTAACATGCATATTCTTTTTTTAACAGTTTAATTCTTTTGCAAGTCAGGGTGTGCAATAGATAGAAATAACTGACCTTGTTCAATTGATACCATATGAAATGACCAGATGTAAGATCCTATCTATACACATGTATTGTTAGTGGCTGTTTCACCCATTAATGCCGAGAGACTCATAAAAGGGACATTTGCATACCATGTAGACCCAGATCAATGATCAAAATCTAAGTTTGCTTTAAATATTGGATTTGGTTAAAGACAAGAAAATTAATAAAACTGATCTCCTTAACCATTGACACCATTACTATTGAAGGACTGAGCCCAGAACATCAGCCGAATTGTAATGCATTGATACATTGTCATTGGAGCAGCAACACAACAAAACCAACAAAGTGGCATGTGCACTCAGCGATGACTCATATCAGCCTGGCAGCCGCCCAGTCTAATTAGAGCCTTCACTGTTCTTATGGAGGTAGCTTAGATCCTTATGTACCCTTAAAGTGCTCAGTGAAGACCCTGATCAGACTGGGCTGATGGGCATCCACCCAGGCTGATCTGAGTCTTGGCTGGGCACAAAACCCACTTTGTTGGTTTTGTCATTTCACAGCTCATTTTGTCATTCTAGCTCAAGAAGAACACAAGCAACGTTGATCATGATGTAAATATTGACCAGAACACAATGAATCAGTTGCTAGGCAACATGGATAATCTTACTACAACAGTACAAGGATTGAAAGAAAATTACCAGAAAGTTAGTATTCTTCAGTTCAAACATACTCATTTGCCTTTGTACAAATTACAATTACATTCAACAGGGTGAGCAACAAGTTCTGATAACATAAACAAATGTCCAACATAGCATTAGATTTAATACAAGAGTGTTTAATGAAACCTTTACTACAACCAAAGAACTGCAGATATATTAAATCAGTTAAGTGTAACTTAGCTATATTACAATCTTAGCAAAGACATACAAGGATTTCTTGCCAATATAGATAGGCTATTTCCCAGTTCTCTACGAGGAGTTATTTCCTCTAGGGAAATAAGTCCCTGTAGATTGATTACCTTCCCGATAACATTCTGAGATTAGTTATTTATGTACGACTGGGTACTGGCTTTTAGAACTACTTTCCCAAGCTCTGTCTTTCCACTGCAGTTATAGCTATAAAATACCGCAGCAGTTGCATTTTATGATCTTGAGAAAAACAACAGACGCTTAACAAACCTATGACAAACTTTGATGTGTATTTATGGTGTGTGGACATGAATGATTTTACGAAAATTCCATTGTATGTGGAAATGCATTGCCTTTTATGATACACACTCTTCAATGTGCAATAAGAAATGTATCATCCAGCTCATAACAGACTTTCATCGAGCGAGGTTTGGATAGTCGGGACCAGTAGACATACAGACAATGATTGTAAAGGCATGATGCTGGTTTCATTGCTCAGTAAATTATTCTTATTATAACAAACTCTATATAAAATGGGATTTTCTCATCCAAAACAATCCCAAAGATTTAGATCCATCTTAGGGAAACTGTTTCATTTAACCAAAGAAATACAGTAGTCACCAAAATAGTGGATCCTGAAAGATCTGTTTCTTTTATTGAAAGTGTTTTTGTTTAGGTATAGTTCCCATTAAAACTGCTTTAAACATTGCTTGCTCTGAATAGTGTATTATTGTTGATTGAAATATGGCATTTTATTTTGATATACATTTCCAGCTATTAACTTCTGGTACAAGTACTGCAGGTTCAGGTACTGATAATACAGAGGTTGGACAGCTGTTGAGCACTTTTAAAGAAGAACAAAATCATAAACTACAGGTATGTGTGAAACTTATCAATTTGATACAAACGAAAAGCTTTGAGATGATACTTGAGCCTTTAAATCATGATATGAGCCTGTAATGAGGGAGCTTACTAGAACTGTTTCATAGGGGCTGTTCTATCAAAGTGAACTGGTACACTTTCAGGGAAGCAACACCCTTTTATTCTTTGCCTGTCAGTGGGGGTCAGCTCAAAAAGGAAAGAATTTGCTCCCCTGGGAGCAAATTCTTTCCTTTTAGAGTTGACCTACTTAGGAAGCTCTCTTGTCCAGAGAAGGGCACAGGATGTCGCAAAAATTGTTTCCTTCCATAAAAAAGTTGTTTCCCATTGTAAAATGGGCTGGGCCGGGTAGTGCAATCGGTAGGGCACCTGACTTGTAAGTCAGAGGTCCTGGGTTCGAATCCCGGTCTGGCCACATACTTTCGTTTCTCCTTCCGCTGATTCAAGAAGGGCAGTTGTCAGTTACTGGCCGAAGTATGTGCACTTAGTACATGTTAACCGCTTCGGAGGTCTAAGCCTGCCCAGGAATAGTGTGGTTAGGTTAACTGACCGTCCCGACATGACCTTAGTTGTTTACCGTGGACGTTAAGCATCAAATCAACCAACAAAAACCCATTGTAAAATTGGCTGAAAAAACAAACAAACATGAAGGTGTACCAATATGCCTTAACTGTTAACATTGGAAATGAAAAGAAAATTAATGTGGGCGCCATTTTGGGCTCTACAGGTCTATGCTGAAGTGATCTAGAAATGGGGATGGGAAGGGAAAGCTGAAGATATATGAGTACATCATTTCTCAAAAATTGAATACTTCACAAATAATTATACAGATGCCAATTTGTGCATAGTATGCATTAGTAAATTGCAGCATAAGCATTAATATATACCAAATATTTATATTTTAGTATATGAACATGTCTATCATGGGTCTGAGGCATGACCTGAATCACTATGCAGGAATAATTACCCAGCATTCCAACCAACTAGTGAATGTCACACATCAGCTTAGCGAAATACATAGATTTATAATGGTTTCACCAGTACTTTCACCGACAGAAGCAGCCAATCAAAGTAAGTATATTTTGTTATACTATAAAAATTCTAGAAATTGGGACAGATAGATCTGAGCAAACAGTGCAAAGAATAATTCTTAGATAATTTAAATCTCTTTAACCCATTGCATTCTGGGTATTTTTTGTCGTCTGCTGAAATTGTTGTCTGCATCCAAAATCAAGCATATATTGTGACAATATTGGTTTAACTAACTCTTGTAGAAATGATGTCTAGGCAGCAAACAGTTTGGATCTCAGATCAGGCCCCACTTTTGTGGGGCCTGATCTGGATCCAAACTGTTTGCCCAGATACCCCTAAAAGGGGTATCCAGAATGGAATGGGTTAAATGCTCCTGAAGGGGCAATCTGATCAAGGTCTTCTCTCTTTGCCATCCCATCTGCATCTGCATGTGCTTGTTTACTTAAAACCCCACCTTATCTTGACCATTCCACCAGCGGTGCTCCAGATAAAAAGCGGTAACAGGTATAATTTTGGAATAATTTTCATTAGGGCCCTGCCAGACGAAGTCTGCGGAGGCCCTATAGTAATCACCTTGTCCGTCCGTCTGTCTGTCCGTCCGTCCGTCTGTCCGTCCGTCATCATTTCGTGTCCGCTCAATAACTCTGAAACCGTCAGAGATATTTTCACGAGACTTGGTACAAATGTAAAGCATCATCAGACGATGTGCAGAGAACAAGAACCATAACTCTGTCTACATTTTTTACTGAATTATGCCCCTTTGTAATTTTGAGTACATAAATCGTGTCCGCTTCATAACTCTGAAACTATCAGAGATATTTTCACGAAACTTGGTACAAATGTAAAGCATCTTCATACGATGTGCAGAGAACAAGAACCATAACTCTGCCTACATTTTTTACTGAATTATGCCCCTTTGTAATTTTGAGTACAGAAATTGTGTCCGCTTCATAACTCTGAAACTATTTGAGATATTTTCACGAGACTTGGTACAAATGTAAAGCATCATCAGACGATGTGCAGAGAACAAGAACCATAACTCTGCCTACATTTTTTTACTGAATTATGCTCCTTTGTAATTTTAAGTACAGAAATCGTGTCCCCTTCATGACTCTGAAACTATAAGAGATATTTTCACGAGACTTGGTACAAATGTTAGGCATCATCAGACGATGTGCAGAGAGCAAGAGCCATAACTCTTCCAACATTTGTTACTGGATTATGCCCCTGTGTAATTTTGAGTACAGAAATCGTGTCCGCTTTATAACTCTGAAACAGTTAAAGATACTTTCACAAGACTTGGTACAAATGTAAAGCATCATCAGGTGATGTGCAGAGAACAAGAACCATAACTCTGCCTACATTATTTACTGAATTATGCCACTTTGTAATTTTGAGTACAGAAATGGTGTCCTCTTCATAACTCTCAAATTATTAGAGATATTTTCACAAGACTTGGTACAAATGTAAAGCACCATCAGGCGATGTGCAGAGAACAAGAACCATAACTCTGCCTACATTATTTACTGAATTATGCCACTTTGTAATTTTGAGTACAGAAATCGTGTCCTCTTCATAACTCTCAAATTATTAGAGATATTTTCACAAGACTTGGTACAAATGTAAAGCATCATCAGTCGATATGCAGAGAACAGGAACCATAACTCTGTCTACATTATTTACTGAATTATGCCCCTTTGAAATTTTGAGAGCAGAAATTGTGTCCGCTCCATAACTCTGAACCGTTAAAGATATTTTCACGAAACTTGGTACAAATGTAAAGCATCATCAGACGATGTGCAGAGAACAAGAACCATAACTCTTCCTACATTATTTACTGAATTTTGCCCCTTTGTAATTCTGAGTACAGAAATCGTGTCCGCTCCATAACTTTGAACCGTTAGAGATATTTTCGCGATACTTGGTACAAATGTTAAGCATTATCAGATGATGTGCAGAGAACAAGAATCATAACTCTGCCAACATTTGTTACTGAATTATGCCCATTTGTATTTTTGAGTACAGAAATCGTGTCAGCTCTTTAACTCTGAAACCCTTAGAGATACTTTCACATGACTGGGTACAGATGTAAAGCATTATCAGACGATGTGCAGAGAACAAGAATCCAAACTCTGCCTGCATTTGTTACTGAACTATGCCCCTTTGTAATTTTGAATATAGAAATCATGTACGCTCTATAGCTTTAAACGCATCAAAGATATTTTCATAGAACTTGTACATAATATAAAGCATCCACACTGAGCAGAGAATAAGAACTAACTTCATCTACATTTATTTATGGAATTATTCCCCTTTGTAGTTTACAGTCTGGAAAACGTGTTTGCTCTCTAATTCTAAAATTGTTTAAGATATTTAAAGGCGGGGCCCTAATAGTTACCATGTTTCTAGTTATTTCTTAATTTCATTATTTCTGTATAAAAACATATATTGTAATCCCTCTTTAGAACCATCTTGGCATTTTCATTTTAATATAAAGGGTAAAAGTTCCCTTAGCCTAATGGGCAGTGGGTGTTAAAGGCCCACCATTATGCTGCCTTATAAATAGATTCGAGCCACGACACCAGAAAACCAACATTGTGATTGTGCGCCCAGTGCAGACTCGGATCAGCATGGGCGTCTGCCCAGATCTGCCCAGTCTGATCAGACTCTTCCCTAAGCATTTAAAGGGTACCTAATGGCTTAAGCTACCTCCATGCGGACAGCGAAGACTCTGATCAGACTGGGCGGATGCCAAGGCTGATCTGAGTCTGCGCTGGGCGCACAACCACATTTTTGGTTTTCTCGTGTCGCGGCTCATTTCTTCTCAACTGAGAGTAAGAAAGTTTGTTGGCTTCTTTTCAAAGGTAAATCAACAGAAGGTGAAGAAAGTCCAGTTGTAACAAAACCAGTGCCATCTACTGTCAAACCAGTGACAGAGACACCTGGTGGTGTTGTCAGAGGTAGCACAGTGGTGGCAGCTGCTGGTAGTAGTACTGTGGGACCGCAAAAGGAGGGGACTGGTAGTACAACAGAACCACCGACGGAGGGCGGTATGGGTGGTACAAAAACACCATCTCCAGAAGGTATGGCTAATAAATTTACCACAACAAAACTCAAGCTAGATAGAAACATTGTTTGAGTAGTCTTTATTGCAATGGCAAATTAGCTGGATGATAATTTACAACAGTATTACAACAGTATCTTCAACTTTGTGAGGCAGTTGATTTTACCTAGTTTAACCCTCAATATTTACATTCTTGGTGTATTTACTGAAAAGCCCTATAGTAAACCATGATCGTAATGTAGTTTTCATCCCAATAATTACATTGAGACACGTGACATCAATGACGTTAAAATAAACAATGACTCTCTACAACCTGATTGGACATCAGCCACGTCATGAAGTCATGCATGCTGTTCAGCCATTTGCAGAAAAACTGCATGTACATGTTTTACTGCTTTGATTTTAGGGTTTATGTAAGATTTTTCATGAAAGATTTGATTGAAATGTATGTAAATATTTAGCAATGAACTTGAATATTCTGTTGTTTATCGAAGTAATAAAACTACATTGGGTCACTAGCAAAGTTTACATGAACCCCTTCTAAATTGGGTCACTAGCAAAGTTTACATGCAAAGTAAACTTTGCTAGTGACCCAATGTAGTTTACACTTCGATAAACCTCAGAAAAATGAAACTCATTCCTTAAAAGTGCCAAAAAAGAAATGGTTGAACTCGCAAATAGTGCAGATCCAGATGAGGTGGCTGTCAGTTGCAAACAGTCATTTTGCTAAAGATGTATCCATGATTACTTAATTACATGGCTTGAATGGAAAGCCGAGCCTTTGGACATTATGAGCTAGAACTTTTGTCATAAGCATTTGCATGAGTGATAAGAATTCTAAAATCTGAAATATATTTTCTAAAATGTTTTGACATGAAAAATTATCTCTTTTAACTTCACTATCAGTTCTATTTATAGCCTTGAGAAGTAGACTAAACAAAGGCTCCTAACTGTGCTACAAAGTTTTAATACTTATGTAACAAAACTAATTTTAAAAAAAAAGAAGAAAAGTAAAGACATCATTTTTTGTATGTTTTCCAGGTGCGAGCACAGCTAATCCTGATATTGTCCATGTTGCAAGAATTCATAATATGTCAGGTAAGATCTTCAGTATGAGAAATATGAATGTAGAAAAAACTGTGAGATGTTAATGTAGGTGGTGAAGTTGGACTCTCAACGTGGACCTTAGAACATACATTTGAATACTGTGGTAGTAACAATTCTCAGTTTTCTAGGGCTCCAAGCTTGTATATACGTAAGAGGGGGTGGTCATGGCCAGGCACCAGAGCTGGGTAACTTCCAGTGCTGGGGCATCCTGCTCAATTGGATAATAGTAGGGCAAGGGCCTACTGTGCTTGCAGTAGGTGTGGGCTGGAGTTGTTTGGGCATTTTTTATCCCCCTCTGAAGGTGGAATGATATAGTTTTCTCCATGTCCGTCCATCAATCTGTCTGTCCATCTGCCTGTCTGTCTGTTCGTCCATCCATCTGTCCATCCATCAGTCCTTCCGTCCGGAGCCATAATTAAGTAACCACTGGATGGAATTTCATGAAACTTATAATAACTATATATCACCATAATGCGCTGATGCATGTGAAGTTTCGTCAAACTGGCTTCAGTATTGCATGAGTTATTGCCCTTTAATTGACCTAAAAATAATAAAATGAGCTGTAACTAAGTAACAAATTACCAAAACTTCATGTAACTTAAACTAAATAATATCACTATAATGCTGCTATGTGCATAAAGTTTCCTCAGAATGGCATCAGTAGTGCATGAGTTATTGCCCTTGAATCAAAGATTGACAAATTCAGCCATAATTAAGTAATCAGTGAATAGAATTCTATGAAACTTATATTAAATATGCATCTCCGTAACACATTGGTGCATCTTACGTTTTGTCGAAATTGCTTCAGTAAGCAATGAGTTATTGCCCTTGAATTGGTTTCAAGTCAACAAATTAAGTCATAACTTAATAGTAACCAATGAATAAAATTTCATGAAACTTAAAATAATTATGTATTGTCATCCAATGAATGGAATTTCATGAAACTGAAAATAATTATGTATTGTCATCCAATGAAATGAATTTCATGAAACTTAAAGGTAGGTTCCTGTTGTGTCATATACATCACAGTTTTGCCGATTTTTTTTTCTAAATGGTCGATAAGCATTTGTCTCATGGAAATTGTGAAGTTTCACTTCAAAGTATCAAGTGAAGAATATTTGATAAGTCGTTTTAAGAGGGATTTTCTAACTGTGCTTCGCACACCAGTTAGCACTATTTTTGATTTCGCGCCACTAACCAACTGCGTGGCTGACGTCATTCTGCATTGCATTATGGGATAGTGTTTACCCATCCGCCATGCGGCGACTTACGACACCGTACGAGTACAGAAAATAGCGCCGTCGAATCGCCTACCACAAGCAACGGTGGATAAAGGCAGTCAATACTGGCGTCGCTATTGATAAATGGAAAATGTTAAAAGTGGATTTAATTCTATAAAAGGCTCGTCGGAGTTGCTAGGCAGCTCCGATGGTGTCTGGGGGTGATCTCAACACAGCGTTGTAATGGCGCATTCCATTTACGGTATACATCGAAAGTAATTTTGAGTAAGTCTGATTTCATTTCAATATGCAAACTATCAAAAGGATGTTGAATTATATTAATTTTGCCTGTATGTATTCTATATACATAACAAATGACATTAACGATCTTATGAAATAATCTGACTACACTTTGTAAAAACGAATTTGAAATCAACGCCCCTACGGAAGAATGGTGGTGTCCGTGTTTGATTCAACTACGGATTTTTTCGGCTTTAGCTGTATAACCTTAGTATTGACCTACATTTTCAGTATTTTCATTGGCCAATAAAAATACACCCGGGATTTTGATGAAAGTAGCTTACTTTTGCTTTCTCTTTCTACTTTCAGTTTCATTTGACTGTTGGCCTAAGGGACCGACCATTTGATATTCTGGGGGGGGGGGCTGGTATATTTATAAAAAAAAAAACCCTGTCTTTGAATATGCAAGAAAAAATAACCTGGCTGAAAATGGGGTTTAAAAAAATAATCTGGCCTCAAAAGTAAGTGAAAAAAATAACCTGGCTCCACCCAAAATTTCAAGAAAAAAATATTGTCTGCAGATAATTCCATTTGCATTGAGTTTTTATAATGTCTCTGGCTTCTGGGGGCTGTGCCCCCCGGACCCCCCATATTCATAGTAATATATTAATATTAGCTATTGTTTCACACCCGCGGGCCAGAATGTGCATACATTTACAAAAACATCCTGTGACTCTATCAGTAAGTATGTATCAAACTTTCTAAAATGAGAATACAGCATGTGTGGGCATATAATTGGGGTAGAAAAAAACCCCTTAAATTCCTAATGTTAGCCCTAAAACTTTGCCAAAATAGCCCTAATTTTTGGCCAAAATATCCCTAATTTAAGGCCTAATTTTTTGCCAAACTCATACAGGGATGTTTGTACTGTGCCTTAGATGAAGAGAGTAACATGCTCCAGGCACTGGTTTGCAAAAGCAAGCTAAGCCATGCTATTTAAGCCTGGTTAAAGACAGCACCATGTTCTTTTTGTGAGAAAAAAGGTGTGAAAAATACTGATGTGAGTAAAATAAAAGGATGTTAAGATCAAGTAAACAAGGATCTAGCTGATAGTTCAGCCTATAAAATTGAAAAAAAAAAATAACCTGTTTGAGTTAGTTTGTAAAATTGTAAAAAAAAAGAAATAAGCTCCCTCAAGGTGAAAAACAAAAGAAATTGTTTCCAGAGGCCAGTAAAATAAAATGTTCTGTCTCCATCAAGAATACCAGCCCCCCCCCCCCCCCCCCCCCCCCCCCAGAATATCAAATGGTCGGTCCCTAATAAACCGTGTGGTGATGAATCTAGATATTTCGGTCGAAATCACTCTTTGCTAAGGAACACATTTCACCTGTTATGTCGCTCATGTAAAATATAAAACCAATAAGATAACTTGACATAGAAATAACTTGACACAGAAATCAAAGAGGAAATGAAGTAATTGTTGCTGGCTTAGTTATTGATGTGTTGGAACTGCGACACTTTTAAGGTTATTTATTGGGCAGTCCGGGCGGAAACCATTAAGCTATGGAGTGGGGGGGGGGGGGGGGGGGGGCATATATTTTCAGGCATATGTATGCTTAGGGGGGAGGGGGAAGGGGGTCAAAATTTTTCCAACAGTTTTCATTCAAAAATTGTCTCAGCTTCTGGGGAACTCCCAGTTACTCCAACATTTTCAGATTAGTTGTATTCTTTCAAACTTGCCTTCAAAACATTTACAGAAACAAATTTACAAATTTTAAACAAGAGGACCATGATGCCCTGAATCGCTCACCTGAGTAAATAAGTCAAATGTCAAAGTAGGATTATCAGTTGAACAAAATCGATAGTTTGAAACTGTCAAAATATGAGAGACATTCATCTTATGTCAAAGAATGACCTTGGCCTCTATTGCTAAACAATGCTCATGTACTCATTTATTTGACTATATCTATTAAACTTCTGCAATAAACTTTTCTACAATTTCCATGAACTCTTATTTTAAGCATGTTTTCCATATAAAAGTAACAGAAAGCAATTTCACCTTGCAATAAAAAATGTCAGAGTCAACCAAAGATCAACCTTTGAACAATCTTGGGCCAAATTGTTCAAAAACTTTCTATGAAAACTTGTCTTCTAGATTTCTTGTCTTAGACCATGCAGTAAAAATGGTCAAGGTCAACCAGAGGTCATTTGAACAGTCTTGGTATTACTCAAGTACTCACTGTGACATATCAAGTTTCAAGACCATCTGGTCTGGAGACGATTTTTCAACGTTTTCACCATATATGGGCATAGAGGCCATGCTGGTCATGTGACATGGACCGTTTGAACAAATTTTTCAGCTCCTGGAGGCTCTATTATGAAATTTAGTTACAATTTGCACAATGGCTTTTGTGGAGCTGATAGAAATTGTAAAAATATGAGAGTCCTGGTCAAAGAATGACCTTGACCTCTTGTACTCATAAATCTTCATGTACTCATTTAGATGACTATATATACACCAAGTTTAGCCCAAAATCTTCAACAGTCCAAGATATATTATGTTCTAGCATTTCCCATATTAAAGCACCAGAAAGCAAATTTGACCTTGCCGTAAAAAAGGTGAAGGTCAACCTAAGGTCATAATTTAAAATCCTGTAAGTTACACACATACCCAATGCTACATACCAAGTTTCAAGGCCATTGGCCTATTGGTTCTGGAGAACAAGATTTTTTAAGGTTTTTACCATATATGGGCATGGCTGCCATGTTGGTCATGTGACCCAATTATCTTAACAACATTTTGTTCCCCAAGCCCTGGAGGCTATATATGAAAATTTGGTTACAATTGGCTCAGTGGTTCCAGTCCTATCGGTCTTCACCACTGAACTGATAGCCATTGAACATTCCATATTTTGGATCCTTGAAAGTAGGATCCCAAACTCAGTTATCCTCACTGACTCCCTTAGCTCTGTACAGGCACTGCAATCGGGTAAATCAAAAACGGGACTCGATAAAATAAACAAAATCTCATCTCTACTCAATCTAGCTGCCATCGTAAATTTTAACATTTCCATGGAATGGACCCCTGCCCATGTAGGAATTGACTGCAATGAAATGGCCAATGTGGCGGCAAGGGAAGCTATGACCACTGGCACTTACGACCATACTAGACCCTCAAAAATGGAAGTTTATCCCCGAATAAATGAAGCAGTAACCAAAGAATGGCAATCCCAATTGACCAAGGGTCGCACCTTCCATTTTGTCCAACCAAAGGTAAAACTCAATGTGGCGTATATAGTCCCAATAGATGTTTCAACGTTGTCTATTCCTGACTAAGATAAGGACACTGCGGGCTAGGCTGCCATCACTACGGCAACCAGTCCAGCCTATGCCCCCACTGCAATGACGCAGAAGATCTTGACCATATCTTCTCTGACTGTGAGGCCCAGACCTAGGCGAGTCCTAGAATCCACCATATTCAAGTTAGGCTATCACACAATAGACCTGAGATTGCTTCTGTCTCCCCCAAAGAAACATGCAAATACAATACAGAAGGCAGTCTTCGAATACCTGGACAGACCCAATATCGATTGCCAGGATATAGCTTCCAATACCATAAAGGAAATAAATCCCCAAAATTTTCCCTAATTCGAGCCTTGTTGCTAATCACCTACCCATCCCATTTCCAAAAACCCCTGGACCCAAACCAAACCCCTATCAAGTACAATGCTCGTGACAAAACGCCTAACCTAGTAAATGCTCCAAATCCCATCTATATGACCACAATTGGACTTCCCGTAGAGTCATGTAAATAATTTTTGTCTATTGACAATAAGGGTTAAATGTATAATGTGTATCCAACCACTTTAATCTGACACCCAGACTTACTTCCATGGAAACCAACTGAACCATTATAAAGTTCAACACATTTCCTCCCTAGAAACACCAAATAGAAACTGCCCTCCTCTCCCAACAATTCACAATAAGAAATCAGCTACAGGCCTCTTTGTCCATTGATAATAATCTCCATACTCCAAAATATTGGAACACTAACCCATGAACATACAGACCCTTAAAACTTAAATCATGTAATATGTTTTGAAACCAACTAAACCAAGATAAGGTGTAGAACAATTGCTACAGTTCTAGGCTCCAAAAGAATTTCCTACCCCACCTACCTCCCCTCCAACAGAATTTAGCTATGGTCATATCCCCATTTCCTAAAATATTGGAACACTAACAAATTCCCATGAACATACAGACCCCTTAAAACTTAAATTATGTAATATATCTCTTAACCAACAAAACCAAGATAATGTTTAGAACAAAGACTACAGTTCTAGGCAATAAAAGAATTTACTACCCCAACTATCTCCCTCCCAACAGAATTTAGCTACCGTCGTCTCGGAGACCATATGGCGTAATTCTATATAATCCAGGCAACCTCAATAATACACATGAGGACCACAAAAATATAGAACAATCACATTTTAGATCACCCATAATCCATTACCTCCTACTGCCCACTCCATCAGTTAATAATAGAATTTGCTCCCCACCCAAGAATTTGCTCCCCATGTCATCAGTGGTATTTCAGTGTAATTTCAGAGAATTTCACTGAAATTTTGATACTATTTTCAGGGACAATACATTTGTGCATACATGTTGGGGACTCTGCTTGTGCATGAAAATATGCAGCATGTCAGGTAACAGTGATTTTTTTCACTATTTTGGGAATGGTGCCGGTGCCCACAGAATTGGGAAAATCGCGTTGTATTTTCTTTAAATTTGGAATTTCAGAAACACCTTTATTGGCTCAAGTGGTGAGATAGGGGACATGAAACTGAATATATAATGTTTAAATTCAATTATAGCTATATATTATATATCTGCTGAGTTCTCCAAGCAAGCAAGTAAATTTATGCTTGTGAAATGGTCCCTAGAAAAATTCCTGCAATTGGGAATTTTTCAACTTGCAGTTGGGAAAAAAAGATACTACTTTTGAATTGGGACTGGTGCCTTTTATGGGCACCACTTATATAGAGAAAAAATCACTGGGTAATGCATGCAGTGCATGCATTCATTTTTAACCATCTTTGTCACTGGAATTTCAGTGAGCTAGTCTTAATTGGTCACTGGAATTCCACTAAAATTTTAGTGATTTTACCCCCACCCCCACCCACAACTGAGAAGGGATACAAAATGAGACTGGCAGAGGTGACTCCCATGTGTACCCATTAACCCCTACAATATGCTCTTGGTTAAACTTTTCTGATGGACTACAGTTTAAATGCTACTCCTGCAAGATCCATTAACAGAATTTCAGACTTCTGTAGGAGATCTGCTAGCTCATTTGGCTAAGCCCCTGTCTGTTGATCTAGTGGTTCTGGATTTGATCCTTGCTGGAGACAGAAATCTTTTCATTTAGAAACAGGGTTCCCTTGCACACAACCTTTTAATAGTTAGTTGTTTTGGGCTTAACAGCCCTTTGAGACAGTATTTCAGTCTATATCAGGCAGTCTCCCAGATAGAGGGAGAAAGAATTTAAGAACAAACAGACAAGAGAAAAAAAAAGTCAAAACACCCCCACCCGTACCTACTGCAGTGCTGGAAACTCGCAAGTTTTATGTAGTGGCCCAAAAGCTTAGCAGGCCTAACTTTCAGTGGCCCAAATTATCCACTAGCTAAAGTTCCCATTCATTTAGTATTGTCAGAAAGATAAATTTGGGCCACTAAAGGTCATATTTTGGAGATTTCTGGTAGCCCGAAACAAAAATTAGGAGCATTTGGCCACCGGGCCACTGGCCGTTTCCAGCACTGCTACTGCAAGCCAAGCACAGTGGGCCCTTGCCCTACTATTATCCAAATCAGTCGGATGCCCCGGCACTGGAAGTTACGTGCACCACCAGACCTCCCCCATAACCTTTCAATAACAACCTTTCAATATCAACCTCCTATCAACTTGATACAGCCCCCCCCCCCCCCCCCCCCAAGAAAAAAAAACACAACACAAAACACCCCCCCCCCCCCCCACCCACACACACAACACACACACACCACACAAAAGATAAATAAATAGAAAATTTAAAAAAAATGATAAAGGATATATTATTATATCCTTTACCAGTTTTTGTTTTTTTAATTTTTATTTTCATCTCATATTTGGAATATATTCACAAATTCTAATGTTTTCAATCAAAAGAAGGCTTCAGGTACCTGTGATTGAAACTAGGGGTTCATTGCAATTTGTTTTTGTAACTCAAATGTACACATCATACAGGGAACACCATTTTGGGGGGGGGGGGGGGGGGGGGTAAAATGTAAAATATCTCATTTATAGCCAAATTTTGCCAAAATTAATTCTCCAAACTCAGTGACAGTTTTTGTACTGTCCATTTTTGCATGTTTTTTTTTTTCTCCCACTGAACAGATTTTGGTTGATATTTTTGGCAAAAATAAAGCAAAACTCTGAAAGCTCACCAGAAAATGGCAAAATTGGAGATAAACCCCCTCTGCATGGGATATATGGGAATGCTGTGTGATATGACTGAAATACTGTTCAAAAGGATGTGAAATCACAAGTTGATATTGTATAAATATTCTAATAATTCTATAAGAATGTTTAAATCAACTGCAGCATTTTATATCCTTCAGATAGAGATAGACTTTAAAAATAAGGTAGACCCTGATCAGACTGCTCCTTCTGGCAAGACCCTTATCAAACTGCTCCTTCTAGCAACAATGTGCACCTTGTTTCAGAAGCAGTCTGATCTGACTCTATTTCTGGGTCCAAATATTTATGCTTTTACGGTAGATAAGCACTATCACTGAAAGTTTTGAAACGACCCCTAGCATGTCTTCGTCGATTGAAATCTTTGAAGTGCCAAATAAGACTTTTCTGGACCTAAAACGATGCTTGTTTGGTATTAATACATAAATATTGTCATAGTTCTATTCCGTCAAGAACGATTTATATCAGATCGGACAGATCTCAGTCTAAATAAAACACTTACTGCGAAGGATGTGAAGGCAGCCATTTTTGTGTATATGAATTCCTGTGGATAATGATGTCAGAGGTCGCGCACTTACGGCCATGTGACAGAATTATTTATAGTCAAGGGGTCGTTGACGCAAAGAGGATGAACAAGAGCAAAACGACGATTTTCGATAAAACCTGGCGATTTTCTGGGCAGCAACCGATTCAGAATAATAGAAGCATTGAAGTAATAATCAAAAATCGACAAAAAAATATTTGTAACAGAATTTGTATCTCGACCACAGGAACCTACCTTTAAAATAATTATGTATTATTATCCAATGAATGGAATTTCATGAGACTTAAAATAATTATGTATTGTCATCCAATGAATGGAATTTCATGAAACTTAAAATAATTATGTGTTGTCATGACACAGCAGGGCACATTAAGTTTTGTCATAATCACTTCAGTAGTGCATGATTTAATGCCCTTGAATTGATTTAAAATCCACAAATTATTAACTAAGATACTGATGAACGAAATTTCTTGAAACTGAAATAAAAATGTATCATCATAGTGCAGTGATGCAGAGGCAAGCATTTAAGAAGAACAGCTTCAGTTTATGCTTCACTTATCCCGGAGGTATTGCCCTTGATTTTAATTAGAATCCACAAGTTCAGCCATAACTAAGTGACCAGTGAACGAAATTTTATGAAACTTAAAATAAAACTATAAAGGAATCAGGGCCACTTCAGCGGGGGATATAAATTCACTGAATTTGCTTGTTCTTTCCGCTATCATATCTCTTCTTTCTCTTTCTCTCTGGGAGATGGCTCAGTATAGACTGAAATACTGTTTCAAAGAGTCATTTAACCCAAAACAACCAACCAACCATTGTTAATAAGTAAATAAAATTTAAATCGAAAATCAACATTACATTATAGTTTATGGATACACTTCAAAGGGAGATCACTCTGGAAATAATTATCTCCCTTTTCAAGGGGTTACTCTTAAAGGAAAGAAGGTACTCTCAAGAGAGCAAATTCTTTAAGAGTAATCCTCCCACTGCTTCCACCCCTAGTGTAGAAGGGATTCACATACATAGAACCAGATGCTATTTTATTAGAATTTTCTCCCTTGTAAAAATGGAAGCCAAACTGTGGCGGTGTATCCTTGCACCTTAAAAAAAGAAACAGAAAAGAAAGCTTGCTGTCAGTCTTTAATTTTCTGGAGATGGACAGATCTTGAGACCATGGTTATGAGAATTGAAATGATATTTATCAAGTGAACAGACATCTTATTGCAAGTTGATCAGGTTTAAAACTAACAACACCTAAAATAATTAGCATAACTGTCCTAAAAATTAAACAGTTTGGTTTGTCAGTGTAGTAATGTATCTAAAAAGAGGCTGGGTCTGCACTGTTTGCTTAGACCTATCTATTCCAATACAGTGTACTTCCTTTGCATAAATTTGTTGTGTTTGCAATTGTGATTTCTATAAAGTGTATGGTATTTCTGACATTCAATTTTTCTTCAGAACTGGAATTAAATTTCCGTCGCTGGGATATTGGTGGAAATGGTAAAGTAAGGTATGAAGACCTACCAGGATACCTAGGACCAGAGGTTCCCTCTGAGGAACAACTACAGAAATTTGATGCCAACCACGACAATCTTTACTCTCTACAAGAATTAGCAGCAGCTTTTGGATATAACTTTGGTAATGGCTTGTAAGGTGTATGGGTACACAGCCAGGGTTTGAGGTTATAAAACTTGAGAATAATCTCAAACTCAAAATAAAGCACACTGATTGGCTGCTTCCGAGCACATGCTCAGAAGCAGCCAATCAGTGAGCTTTATTTTGAGTTTGAGAATGTACTCAAGTTTTATAACCTCTGGGCCAGGTTTTTCTACTCTTTTTACGAAGGGAAACTTTTTTTAACATCCTGTTTGATTCCCCCTGGCCATCAAAACTGTTTGAAAAGAGTTCATTTCAAAGAGAGAATGTGTTCCTTCAAGAGTTGATCCCTTTTGAGAAGAGAGACAGAAGTAAAAATGTTGTTTATAGGCAAACATATACTGCGCCAACATATAATATACAATTCTAGCTTAAGGTAACTAAAGAAATAGCCTATATGGAGTCATTTTCTCCAAATACTACACAAGAGAGGCCCAAAACACTTGGGGTGAGACGATCTGCGGTGTCTTCACTAACTGGGCATGTGGGCACCGTGAGGCAAAGTAGGACCTCTTCTCTGGTCAGACACCTACACCTCCCCTCAAATACTACTACTACTATTAATGATAATAAAATAAATAGAGTTGCTTCCCCTTAAGTTAAGTTGAAGGAGTCTAGGTGTAGAGAGCTATTACAATTGTCCCTGATCAGGAACAAATGTTGGTTCACTACCTCTTTATAAAAAATGTAAATATTAGGAGAGATAGGTCTAAGCAAACAGTGCAGACCCAGAGCAGACTGCTTGTTTAGGAGCAGTCTGATCAGGGTCTACATTGTATGCAAACTCATCTGCATTGTAAAAACAAACTGTTCCATTTTAGGACAAGCATGGTAATCTTTTCAGGGTTCGAGGTTATATAACTTGAGAATAATCTCAAACTCAAAATAAAGCACATTGATTGGCTGCTTTCGAGCATGTGCTCGGAAGCAGCCAATCAGTGTGCCTTATTTTGTGCTCGGAAGCAGTCAATCAGTGTGCTTTATTTAGAGTTTGAGAATGTACTCAAGTTTTATAACCTCCGGGCCAGGTGTACCAACTTTTAAACTCTTTGGTACTTTCTCTTTTCAGATGATCTCCCAGCTGACTCACCATTCAGAGACCAACCTCCAAGCTAAAAATGCAACAGAATTACTATCATAAAAGAAATTATAGGTTTTTAGCTCGCCCATATAAAAGTAGGGGAAGAGCTGTGGCAGTCATCTTGACATCCATGTCAGCATCAGCATCTGTTAGTAGTCCAGCTCCGGACCGAAATTATTTCAGAAACAAAGTTTCTAATTTAGGTCCAGCACCTGCAAGTCTTCCTCAGTGTGGGTATTTCAGATGCCGATAAAATCATTTTGGCACATTGTAAACTGTGCATTAATCAATATATTATGTTTTCTTTTTGATAAATAACAGCCTTTTTCTTCTTCTGACCTTCCCAATGTGTCTTATTTAATATTTACTGGCGATTTTTCCTTCGTAGCTGTGCAAATGTTTACGAAGACCGCCATGTTTGGTTGGGATTTTCCCAGTTACCGGATGACGTCATTGGGTGATAAAAATGGCAAGGATATAAAACCCAGTACCTTAGGAGATATGAGTGTCGCAATTACATACATCTGTGAATACTGTTTGCAATACCTATATATGCATTTATTTTATGCCTGGTGTCCAAATTTCATTAAGCACGCGTCAGTGTGCTTCTGTGACAAAGCTGAGCACTGTTTTAGATTTAAATAAGTACCGCAATAAAATCAACCATTATGAATATTCAATTACCATGCGGACACCGAATGTCCGAACACAATTTCACTTTTAATAAATGTTCGCGCACACAAGAAACAAAGGGAATGCTGTTTAATTAAGCTATCGATTTTATAATAGATCTAGTCCATGTCAAAACGTAACATTGGTAAAAAAGTAAACCGAAACACTTCACAACATATGAAACAACTTTTGTGTGTTTGAAGTCGCCGACAGACCTGTATACTTTCAACTATCATGAGAGAGGACGCGGTTAAAAGAAATCACGTGCTGTTATGCTTAAACACATTGCAAAAAGTCTTCAGACAAATGCTGTAATCAGACTGCAAAAGAACGATCACAATATTTTATATCCGCGCAACTTACGTAATAAGAATCTTTTAAGATCTCAAGCGTTAACAGCAATATTTTCAAACTGCGAAGACGTTTTCTTAAGATGTTGCGATCGGAGCCGTGATCATATACAAATGCGGTACTTCTTTGGAATTCTTAAAACTATCTGTATGATTTTAAAATTAGCTGCATATAAAAATATAATATTTCTTGGGAAAATACGCATTTTCTTTGCAAAGGACAGGACCTACTATAGAACCAATAATTTACTGGTCTGGGCCTGCAGTTAGACGTGTTTTGCTATGGCGCGATTTGTTCTCGTCTGCGTATATTTCACATAATTTCAACAATTGAAACTACGGAAAATAAAACTTCGCCGAAGCCACTGACTTTCTTCGAATCCGTTTCAAATACCGATGACGGACGAGGCAATACTACTGTTAGCGAGCTGGTAATAAAAATCTTATAATTTCTTGGTTCATTGAAATTAATATAAAAAAACATTTAATGCGTCGGAACAGTTGTGAAAGTTTGGGTAAGTAGGTATATGTGGCAGAAAATAACCTAGACATCATTCTTTTGGCAACGTAAATGTCCTTGCTAGTTTTATCTTTGATCGATACGTCGGAGCATACCATTGATCGGTAAATTTCCTATGTACTGTTATTCTACGCAAGAAATGAGCCGCGACACGAGAAAACCAACAATGTGGTTGTGCGCTCAGCGCAGACTCAGATCAGCCTGTGCATCCGCCCAGTCTGATCAGAGTCTTCGCTGTCCGCATGGAGGTAGCTTAAACTCTTAGCTACCCTTTAAGCGCTAAGTGAAGACTCTGATCAGACTGGGCGGATGCACAGGCTGATCTGAGTCTGCGCTGGGCGCACAACCACATTGTTGGTTTTCTTGTGTCGTGGCTCAAATATAGTCAGGCAGACGTAAGGCGTAACTGGGAGAGCAGATATCAAACAACCGACCCCCCCCACCCCCTCTCCCCCCCCCCCCCCCCCCCCCCCCCCCACCCCCTCTCCGCCACACACACACAAAGAAAGAAAAGAAGAAAGTACAAATTAAACAAACAAAACAAAAAACACAGTCAGGAAGGCGTAAAGGATATCGGGGGGGGGGGGGCCGCCGATTATAAGGATATGACACTTCCTAGGATATGACACTTCCTTACTTTCTTCCCCCCCCCCCCCCCCCCCCCTACCCCCCACTCCCCTCCGATTTAATTTGTAATTAAAAAGCGTTTCTGCAGTGGAGCTATAAAATTAAGTTTTCCGACCACTCGGACAGGGGATGCTCATTTTGATACAAACAGCACTGGATACCGGAATGACAACTTACGTTTCATGTTTAACAAGATTCAAAGATGTCTGTAAGGCGCAAACAGTCGTCGTATAAATATTCTGTATCGTTTAAACCCAGAACTTAGTCGCTTAACTTGGGTTGTCTGGAGTACGCCTGTCTTTGCGATTCTGGTACTGGATTTTATCAGTTAACAGATGGCGTCATCACGTGACCTCCACGAGCTCATTTACATATCCTGTCAACATGTCCGTTGAAACGCAATTTCTTTTCACCCCTCTTGAGGAAAATGCTTCAAGGCCAGCCCAATGTCTCTTAGAAAAGGTAAAACTGGTGGCAGTCATGATCCAAAATGGCCAAAGAACACAACCGCTAATGTTTTTTCCTAAGTGATTCAAAAATAATGATTTTATCAGTGTATAGAAATTCCCCGGTAGCATTTACCGGCAAAAACCCAGCAGTAGCGGAATAGGTGAGGCCTGGGCCGTGAAAATTGAAACTTGTTTCTGGGCATTTTCCGGCCCAGAGCTGGGCTACATCTGTTAGCATCGGCCATCTTCATCCATGATTGGTTAAAGTTTTTTTAATCCACATATCTCTTTGGCCCATGAATGGGTTCAGTTGATGCTTGGACTACAAGCCACAGGCCATAGTGACCTTCAGAGCAAGGTCACAGACTGAACCGCTTGTGTGATGGGCACACACCAGTTCCAGAGCTATGCTGTGAGGCAACAGCTTTTGTTTTCACATTCATTATTAGACACAAATTTCTCTTGGTATTTAATTATTTGAAGTTACATATTTTGTAAATTTTGTATAAATGTATTGTCATCTGGACAATGGTATGTGATAATTAGGTTAAGCATAAGATGCAACTTTTCATCATGAAGGTCCCACAGAGCCCTGGGTTCGAGGTTATAAAACTTGAGAATAATCTCAAACTCAAAATGAAGCACACTGATTGGCTGCTTTATTTTGAGTTTGAGAAAGTAATTAAGTTTTATAACCTCCGGGCCAGGGTAACTATTCATTTACGAATATATCCTTGATACATAGTTTCGAAAATTTCATGCTTGGCAGAATAAAGAAATAGATCAAGCATAGCAATGAATCATTGAGTAATAGTTTCCTACGTGCAAGTCAGATATTAAGTAGATCATATAATGAGGTCACAGAATGAGTGAATTATCTACAGTTGACTGACAAGAGTGAATTACGACTCAACAATTTATTACTACAGCTGACCTATTTTCATTTTGAATTTCATAAATGCTAAAAATATGTTACTATTTCCTTCCAGAACTTCCAAAATCCCTTTCTTTACATTATATTATCCCACCAATATTCTTACATGGTCTGACATCCCAGAACGTCATCAGAACATCATCAAAATTGTAGGGATGTGTTGCAGAATAGAGCACAAAAATTTTCCATTGCTTCTATAGGCATCTTGTGCTAGAAGTTCTGTGTAATTGGAGGAAAATGTCACAATTATATGGTGATGTGTTGGTCACAAATACAGAAAGGGTATGTACATGTAGGTTGACTTCTGTTAGTTATACAGAAAATACAGAAAGGGTATGTACATGTAGGTTGACTTCTGTTTATTTCATAAACATTATATTACAAAGACTAAGAAATTGCTCAAAAGGACCTTGCATATGGGCCACAACACTAGAAAACCAACAAAGTGGTTGTATGCACAGCGCAGACTCAGATCAGCCTGGACATTCACCCAGTCTGATCAGAGTCCTCGCTGTTCGAATGGAGGTAGCTTAGACTCCTAGCTACCCATTAAGTACTTAGCAAAGTGTTTGATCAGACTTGGCGGATGCTCAGGCTGATCTGAGTCTGCGCTAGACGCACCACCACTTCGTTGGTTTTCTTGTGTCGCAGCTCATATAAAGAAATCAACCAGTTCAAATAGAGACTGTAAGCTGTTATGACACAAGGATTTTTATCTTGATTGTTTCATATCCTTTATTAAGGTGTGTGGATACACTTTCAGGGAAAGCAAATATGCCATTTTCATTTTACGTCCCTTCTCAAGTGGTATCAACTCTTAAATGGAAGAATTTGCTCCAGCAGGAGCAAATTCTTACATTTAAGAGTAGACCCCATTTTGGAAAAGCTATATCATCCAGGGAAGCAAACAGGAAGTCACAAAAGTTGTTCTCTTTTATGAAAATGGTAGAAAAAAACTTGGAGGTGTGGCCATACACCTTATATAATCGTGTGGCATTACATTTGAATGATTTGGCAGATGTTGAGCTTGCATATATGGGCATCCAGTGAATTGTCACATATCTTATCTTGAAGATTTGGGCACATCCAGTAATTTGTGTCACTTTTTACTTGAGTATGAGCGAGGAGCGGTAAATAAGCAATGCATGCAGCAGAAAAGGAGAGTGAGTGTGCATGATCATAATATATGTATTTCATTTTCATTCATGAGGTATATTTGTAGACACGGTCTATCATATACTTAAAGCCAAAAGTAACTTTACACTGTTTATATGTATACCTTTTCCGGGTATTTTTGACTGACATATGAAAAGTGTTTGATTCCTATTCAAGGCCGATCAATCACGCATAAGACAGTTGAGTTTTAGATTTTTGTTGTCATAAATGCAACCACAAGGCCCTAATGAAACATGCAAGGGGTCAAAATAAACTTTTCCAAAATGCATAACTGTTGATGTGTTTCTGTAGCTTTGTGACTGGACAATTTTAAACTTTAAAGACCCAGTCTGTAAGACATGCTATCGGATTGCTGTTTAAAGTTCAAATAAGCCCGGACCATCTTGCGAGTAACACAAATTAGAGTGGTGCTTTTATGACCAAGCCCTTTTTGCGAACTATACGGTGCAATCAATGGAAATTCCCATTACAAATTTTTGTTAAATTTTTCTTTCGAACCAATGCAAATTTTTATCAGATGATCTTGTAACATTTTCTCGGCAGCTGTCGAAACTAATCACTGATTAAAAATTTCGAATGTAATCACAGACAAAGCTTTAAGAAAGGACTTAAGTTTACTATTGTTTTAATTCAAAGGGAGACAATTTGGAAGTGAAGCAACTTTAACATACGGCCAAAAAGTAACCAAACGTCGGTGGCAAAATGTCTGGCAGTATTTCTTATTGACAAATGATGCCCTTTAAAATAGCGTGTTAAAATTTTTGGTCTACTTTAGTTTTTGTGAGAAAGTGCTGATTTTGTGTTTTCAATGAAAGCACAGGTAACTCGAAAGAGAGTTAACTTCGATAAGTCGTTTTTCATGAATTATGTTAGGGCAAGTGTTTGAAACTCATTGAAATATTTAAATTGCTTAACATCAGTAGGAGTATAGATTTATTCGGTACTAAAAAGTGTAAAGTTACTTTTGGTCTTAAGTATATTTTGAGAGCGTTTGGAGTTTACTGATTATTTTCTAATTCTTGGATAAATATGTTTTTGTTTATTTGTCCTTTAAATGTTGTGCTCCCTTATTCTAATAGTCTTGCTAAGACAACATGGTTCTAATTTTGGACTATAACATAGGTTTTCTTAAAGGTGACTGAACAGACCTTAATATAGAAAACTTTTTATCATGAGACCTGTGACATTTTACAGTCTTATGACCCATTCAGAATAAATTGAAATTTTGACTATTGAAGAGTTTTGCTCTTTAACTCCAAAAACAAAAAAGAAAAGAAAAAAGCAGAGAGAATTTACATCTGCAAAATTTCAAAAATTTTGCATCCATGCTATATCATATTGACAATTAAAGCCTAGGGAGCAAGCAGTGTAGATCCAGATGGGGTAGCTCAATTTTGGCCACCTCATCTAATTGTAGCTTTTTGCAAATTCAGCCACTATCATGTTTGGGACTTTAAGCAGTAAGATTATTTTCTTTCGTGAAAATTTTGATTACATCATGTAGAATTTACCTTATCATGTACTCTATTATTCATAGCTCACATTTTAAAATCAAATATGTTGTATTACTACAAGTTAAAGAGTTTTTAATTTGTATTACTGAATAGTTTCTTTTTTTTTATAGTTGGCTTTTGTTTGGTGATATTTTCCGAGCTCTTGATAAGAGGGGTATTTGATGATAATTGAGGGATAATTTTTTTTTATTCCTCATTGAAACAGTATGTTGTGACCCCTCATCTGAACCGTCTCATCGAGACGGTTCAGATGAGGGGTCACAACATATGTTTTTATGCAGAATTAGCAAAAATCATCCCTAATTATCACCAAATACTCCCTCTTATGTAGAGCTCTGATATTTTCAAATGTTTTCTTTAGAAATGAAGATTGTTTTTCAAAAATTAAATACGAATGTCATTGAAGTATGCAAAGATTTGTTTATAATAGTGAGATGTATGATTGTTATTACTGAAAGTGTTGTTGGTTGCTAGGTGGGTTTCTATGCAACTGTTCTAAGTTGCTTAAAGTTTTATTTGAAAGGGGTATAAATTTTGTACAGTCTATTATGCATGAAATGCATGTAAAAGTTGTATCAAAGAAAGTAATGGACCAACGAATTGCTTTAGATCAGCCAGAATTTGGAGGAGGTAAAGAGTTGCCCATATACAGGAGGCAAAAATAAAAGTGGAAGAGTTCATGCCCCTGAAAGTGTATCCAGCCACCTTAAAGGAAGAAAAAGAAAGGAAAAGGTCAATTTCCATCAGACCCGACCAGCCTGGCCCGTAAAATAAATGGACTGCCTCATACCTCTGTGACAGAGCCGCTAGTAACTGTAGCAGCAGCTGAGTATCATTTATCTCAGGTCGGGTTAGAGTCTTTCAAATTGGGAGCCAACCTCTCAACATGACTGAAATATTGTTTACTGGGACATTAAACCACACTTCAGCAATCTATTTCTGTCCTCAAAAGTTGGCTGATCTAGAGCTTGGACCAAGTTACTGAACTTGTTAGTTTATTTCATTGTGAGACTAAGTCAATCAGAGCTAATTGAAATGTTTTGTAGTGTAAAGGCTCTTAAGTATTGGGACAAACATGCTTCAGCTTATCATGGAATAGCAGTCTGATCAGGCTCTGCACTGTTTGCAGGTTTGTATAACATCACTTTCTGGCAAGTGGTTCATATTCAATTTTAGAGCTGGGCAAGTCCTATGAGTGAATGAGTGAGCTCTGTTTGGGTTTATGTCCCACCAACACATAGATCATAAGGAGACAGGACCTCGGTTTAAAGTCTCATCCGAAAGACTCAAGACCTGGGGAGTGAACCTGTGAGCCCTGGATTGGTAGTCATGTGCCTTTTTCACTAGGGTATAGTCAGATAAATTCGGACAGCAGGTAAATTCGGACATACCATTGCAAACAGTGAAAATCCAGATGAGACGGCTCATGATGAGCCGTCTCATCAGGATTTTCTCTGTTTGCCCAGCTATTTTTGTTTTGAGTCCAAACAACTGACATATAAGAGCCGCGACACGAGAAAACCAACAATGTGGTTGTGCGCCCAGCGAAGACTCAGATCAGCCTGGGCGTCCGCCCAGTCTGATCAGAGTCTTCGCTGTCCGCATGAAGGTAGCTTAGACACTTAGCTACCCTTTAAGCGTATTGCGAAGAATCTCATCTGAATGGGTGGATGCCCAGACAGATCTGAGTCTGCGCTGGGCGCACAACCACATTGTTGGTTTTCTCGTGTCGCGGCTCATAAAGGAAACAAAGTCACTGTCCGAATTTACCTGCTGTCCGAATTTACATGACTTGACCCTACAGTACAGCTGCTTCTCAAGTCCTAGGAATTTAGGTGAAGAAGTACAATTTTAAGGGAGGCAACTTTGCCATTTTCATTTTTGCCTCCCTTCTGTAAGGAAAGGAAGGATCTTCTGAAGGAACAGATTTTTTTCTCATAAAAGTCGATTCTTTTTGATGGGTTTCATCAACCAGAGAAGCAAACAGCATGTCACTAAAGTTGTTCCTCTTGGTAAAAATGGTGGAAAAAACAGGGAGGTGTTGCCATTCACATAGGAGTCCCATTACTTAGAGCTATTACAGTAATTTATCACTGTGATATCATGATTTTGTAAATAGTTGAATTTGTTATGTTGAATTATCAATGATATGACCCTAAGCATTACTGTATGCTTTTGCTTAATAGTGTAGAACTTTTGTGTGAATTTTTTTTGGTGGCTATTGGGGTAGCTTCATTTATCATTGTTTGTAGTACCTGTCTAAAACACCTATTATAATTGATCAAACAGGGTTGGAACAAAAGTTCTGTATGATATTATGGCCATAGATTTATCATGACTTTAGAGTTCCAGGCCAGGGTGGGTTTGATAATGATTTTGAGATAATTTCTGTAGATATTAAAGGTGAATAGGAACACCTTAAGGTGAATGGGTACACATTCAGACATTTTCATTTTTCCTTCCCTTTTGTATGGGGTCAACTCATAAAGGAAAGAATTTGGTCCTCTTGGTGCAATTTTTAGCTCACCAGAGCCGAAGGCTCCGGGGGAGCTTATAGGATAGGCAGTTGTCCGTCGTCGTCGTCGTCGTCGTCTGTCGTCTGTCCGTCAACAGTTTTAAACAACATCTCCTCTGAAGCCACTAGGCCGATTGGGTCCAAATTTCATCTGTAGCATTCTTGGGCTGGGGGATTGAAAGTTTGTGTTTTTTATGAAAATCTGCCTGTTGCTTTGGTTGCTATGGCAACTTAGAGTTCCCATAGACTTATAATGGGAAAAATTGAAAAATGACATTTTCTGCCAGGCCATTGCAGATATGTAGACAAAACTTGTATAGAAATATTCCTTGAGAAGTCTTCTATCAGCTGTATGTTTTTTGGCCCAGTGCCCCTTTTATTGGTTGCCATGGAAACCAAAATGGAAAAAAATGGAAAAAATACTTAAAAATTATCTCCTCTGTAACCACTGGGACGATAAGGCCCAGATTTCATCTGTAGTATCCTTAGGCTGGGGGATTGAAAGTTTGTGTTTTTTATGAAAATCTGCCTTTTAGTTTGGTTGCTACGGCAACTTAGAGTTCCCATAGACTTATAATGGGGAAAATTGAATAATGGCATTTACTGCCTAGCCATTGCAGATATGTTGACAAAACTTTTATAGAAATGTTCCATAAGAAGTCTTCTATTAGCTTTATTGTTTTTGGACCCACTGCTCCTTTTACTGGTTGTCATGGAAATCAAAATGCAAAAATAAAGGAAAAAAAACACTTGCAAAATTATCTCCTCAGAAGCCACTGGGCCAATAAGGCCCAGATTTCATCTTTAGTATCCTTAGGCTGGGGGGTTGACAGTTTGTGTTTTTGATGAAAATCAGCTCTTTCGTTTGGTTGCTATGGCAACTTAGAGTTGCATTGACTTATAATGGGGAAAATTGAAAAATGGCATTTACTGCAATCAAAATATGGAAAATAGTTATATATTTTGTTATCAACTCAGCAGACTGTCAGACTGAGACTTTGTAGTTGTATATTTTGTATTAGCCTGTACAAATGTGACAGTAATTTTGATAGCAATTTTGAGCTAGAGATCTGGTGAGCTTTGTGGCCCGTGGGCCTCTTGTTTTTATCCTTTTAGAGTAGACGCCATTTTGGAAGGGCTTTGTCATTCAGGTAATCAAAAATAGGATGTCACAAAAGTTGTTTCCCTTTGTAAAAACGGTGGAAAAAATGGAGGTATACCCATACTCCTTAAAAATGTATGTTTTGTTCCTCATTAAAAATCCTGTGGGGTTGCTCTAATCTTGGGCAATAATGTATGTAATGAGAAAAGTATCCCAAATTTATCGTCAAAACCCACCCTTATTCTGCCCTCTGAATTGAACTTACTGTGGGGAACATTTTGTAGCAAGGTTATCATATTTATTTTGTACAATAATTTTGTATAATTAACATGTGCATATGGTTTATCATTATGTTCTTTTAGTGATACCTAATAAGAACTCCCAACGTGTCAGAATTTTGAAGTTAAACCAGAATTTTTAAAAAAGCTCACTATTTTCATGCACCCTGATACTAGTCAAGGGGTACACAGTTCCTGTTCAAAATTGCACACAACACTTATTGCCATGTTCTGGTAATTTTGCATATGCTCCAGCTGATTGGCATGTACAGTTCAGTATGCTTTCAAACAGGTTTTGTTATGGCCTTGCTTATATCAGTTCCATTTGGTGTTACAACACTAATCAGTCATAGATACTTTCTTTTTCCAATTTTTATACGCCCGTTTTGAAAAAACGGACGTATTATGTCATGGCGCTGTACGTCAGTCCGTCCGTAAACATTCTTGTGCACGCCATAACTCAGTAACCATTTGGGATATCTTCATGAAATTTTATAGGCATATGTATTAGGTTGGGGGAACGTGTAGCGTACAAGAATGGTTGCTCCCCCTTTCTTAGTTTTGAAGTTATGCCCCTTTGATTATTTTTTTCCATGCAAGTCTTGTGCGCCCCATAACTAGATAACTGTTTGAGATATCTTTATAAAACTTCATAGCAATGTGTATGAAGTCCTTACGATGTGTCGCGTACAACAATGGCTGCTCTCCCTTTCTTCGTTTTAGAGTTACATCCGTTTCATTAGTACTTTTAGCCTATTTTTGTGTATACTTATCTTGTGCATGCCATAACTTGGTAACCGTTTGGAATATCATGATGAAACTTTATAGCAATTTGCATGATCACAAGACAATGTGTCACATATAAGAATGGTTGCTCCCTCTTTCTTAATTTTGGAGTAACCTCCATTTGATTAGTATTTTTAGGTGTTTCTCATTCACTCCATATCTCCTGAACCTTTTGAAATATTAGAATGAAGCTTTGTAGGAATGTGTATAATAATGGGGCAATGTATCCTGAACAAGAACCACAACTCTGGCTTACTGAATTATCTGCCCTTGCATGAATTTCCTGTTTACTCTAACTCCTTAACCATTCGAAATAAATGGTATATTATTAAAATCGTTTTAAGGGAAAATAGTAGAACCAAAAAAGGTATATCTAGTATATTTAGATTATCTCCCTTCTTCCACTTTGGCAAAGCAACTTTCCTTGGAAGCTAATTTTTGGTTAAAGTTGCAGTCATTAATTATAGAGTGGTTGCCCCTGTTTGTCTGCCTGTCTATCCTTTTGTAAGCAATCATGTTCATTCTGTTACTGCTTTATGACATTTAAACGGGCGTATTATGCGCCGCTTGCGAAGCCCTTGTTATAAATACCACTGGTTCAAATACAAATGTCCAGAATTTTTTTTTATAAACAGTGCTAGCTCAGTTTAGCCAACTGAGGTTGTAAGTGGCAAATCATAGAGGTTGTATGGGTAACACTATTAAGAAACTTCAAATATTGATCAGTAAAGGTTTATTTTGACAGTTTATTCACCCGTTAGTTAACTAAACATTGCATTCAACAAAAAAATATTAAAACACATGATTTTTCTGTATTAAAATCATTAAAATATTATGAATTGTTGACTACTGATTTTGTTAAGCTAACTGTGCTTTGAACAACTTGACCCACTTTTGAAGAGTTGCACTGTTAAGCTGTGTCACTGACTCACTGTTTATTAACCCTTGACTTGGGGATTTTCTGTAATGAAAGCTTCTGGTTCAAAATTTTCTTATAAAAAACTTCATTGAGGCAGGTGTAGAAACATACCAGAACTTTATTTTTGGTAGCAGAGGAGATTTGAATGGGACCTCAAAATGTATTTGTAGGGAAATTAAGTAAGGGGCTGCATTTTACCTCTTTTTATACGCCCGTTTTAAAAAAACGGACGTATTATGTCATGGCGCTGTCCGTCCGTCCATCCGTCCGTCCGTCCGTCTGTCCGTCCGTAAACATTCTTGTGCGCTCCATAACTCATTAACCGTTTGGGATATATTCATGATATTTGGTAGGAATATGTATTAGGTTGGGGGAACGTGTCGCGTACAGAAGTGGTTGCTCCCGCTTCCTTAGTTTCCAAGTTATGCCCCTTTGTTTAATTTTTTCCCTGCCAGTCTTGTGCGTGCCATAACTAGATAACCGTTTGGGATATCTTCATGAAACTTCATAGCAATGTGTATGAAGTCTCAACGATGTGTCGCGTACAAAAATGGCTGCTCACTCTTTCTTCATTTTAGAGTTACATCCCTTTCATTAGTTGATTATGGTTATTTTTGTGTATACATATCTTGTGCATACCTTAACTTTGTTACCGTTTGGAATATCATGATGAAACTTTATAGCAATGTGCATGATCACAAGACGATCAGTGGCATACAAGAATGGTTGCTCCCTCTTCATTTTGGAGTTACTTCCCTTCGATAAGTAATTTTAGGCATTTCTCAGTCACTCCATATCTCCTTAACCTTTTGAAATATTAGAATGGAACTTTGTAGGAATATGTATAATAATGGGGCAATGTATCCCGAGCAAGAACCACAACTCTGGCTTACTGAATTATCTGCCCTTGCATAAATTTCCTGTTTCCTCTGTGATTCCTTAACCCTACATGTGATTTTGTCAGGGGAATGTAGTAGAGCCAAGAATCTAGTATATTTAGTTTATGAATTATCTCCCTTGTTCAACTATGGCATTACTCAACTTTTGAGCCACAATAACTTTGAAGCTGATTTTTGGTATACTCATAGTATTTAATGTGTTAAATATTTGAATAATGTTGCCGTCATTAGTTATAAAGTGGTTGCCCCTGTTTGTCTGCCTATCCATCCTTTTGTAAACAATCTTGTTCATTCCATACTCCTTTGTGACATTAAAACGGGCGTATTATGCGCCGCTTGCGAAGCCCTTGTTGCCATATGTGAAGCTCAGTGACATATATATCAATAATAACTAGTCAATTAATATGTGATACTGTAGCAGAGTTGTCCATTTCATTATTAATACATGAGAAATTAACAGCATTAGAAGCCCAGATAACAGGAGTATTTGATGGTAATTTTCTAATATGTTCTCTTATCATGTGACCCCTTCTAAAACTGACAAATGCAAGGGCTTTGTAATGAAGGATCACAACATATGTTTTTATGGAGAACTGACATTCTCTTAAGACCTATTGTCAAATAGTCTGTTAATTGAAGAATTGATATTTTTGTAGTGGAAGTATTTCTGAACTAAAGTCATTGATATTTTCCTTTAATAGGGTAAACTCTAGCAATTTCAGCCATAATCTATCCAAGTTTCAGTTGGCACCAATTTCAAAGGGTTTTCAAGAAGAAGCCAACAATGCTGTTGTAATGTAATTCTGAATTTGTATTATAGAGCACAGCATATAAAAGAAAAATTGATTTATAAATCTTTCCTTGACACAGGAGGATTTGACCTTGTTTGAAAAAAAAAAAAATGTGCTTTTATTTTTGCTTTTTTTTTGCTTTTCAGCAATTCAGTATTTATTATGCAACATGTTATTGCTCATGTCCGGCTTTTTTGTCACAAACTGTTTATGTGTTAAACATTTGGTCCATAGTGCTGTTACAATTTGCATAAAATATATTTTGATACCAAAACTTGTCTGTTTACTCTATTTCTATTCCATGTTTTGACTTTTATTTGAATTACATTGCATGAAAAGCCACCTGATAGCATGTGCAAAACAGGAAAGAATCTAATAAGTCTCTGCACCAGTGCAGTCTGATCAGAGTCTTCATTCTCCATATATACAGTTTGTGAACCCTTCGGAATAAAAAAATGGGAAAGTGAAGACTGATCATTTTGTTCAAATATATAAGCTGATTTTAAGTAGCTGTAAGCACATGGCTTAAAGTCCGTTTTCGTAGGACACCAATCATTTTTATCCGCCCGTTTTGAAAAAAAACGGACGTATTATGGCATGGCGCTGTCCATCCGTCCGTCCGTCTGTCTGTCCGTCCGTCTGTCTGTCCGTCCGTCAACATTCTTGTGCGCACCATATCTCAGAAACCGTTTGCGATATCTTCATGAAATTTTGTAGGCATATATATTAGGATGGGGCAAAGTGTCACGTATAGTAATGGTTGCTCCCCCTTTCTTAGTTTCAAAGTTATGCCCCTTTGATTATTTTTTACCTACTAGTCTTGTGCGCGCCATAACTAGATAACCGTTTGGGATATCTTGATGAAACTTCATAGCAATGTGTATGAGGGTCTGATGATGTGTTGCGTATAACAATGGTTGCTCTCCCCCTCTTCGTTTTGGAGTTGCATCCCTTTGATTATATTTTTAGGGTATTTTGTGTATACTAATCTTGTGCATTCAATAACTAAGTAACCATTTGGTATATTGTTACGCAGAAGGTTTTACACACGGTCGACACGGGTGTAGAGCCTTATGCATCGCCAGGACGGCGGAGGGTGACTGCCGGTTAAAGGGTTATCTACCAGTGTATTACACTAACAAGGAAACTCTAACAACGTTAGAATTTTTTTTGAAGTTTATATATACTGTAAATACTATATACAACAATACAATTTACAACTGTCACAATTACAATAATATACAACACATATCAGTTCATGTCGCTGGCCCAAGTAAGGTGTTTGTTTCAAATCTGTAATCGATTTGCGTACAATACGCAAATAGATTACCGTCTGACGTCAACACCGTACTCGGCTCAGCGCCATGAACTAAAGGAAAACACAAAGGACAAAAAACGTTAGTTTGAGCTCATACAAAAAAACAAGGCCTTATGTTGGTAGACTTCACTTTGTCGTTCCCTGGATCATGTCATGGGCCAGTCCATATATCATGAGGAACACCAACTTATATTAACACGTGCACGATTATATACTGGTCGCTCCCTGGATCGTACCAGATACCAGTCTAAATATAATATGACACACTTTAGTGGACGAACACTGTCCCACTTTCACCTCTGCAGTAATTACATCGATTTCGCCGACATTTTGTGCTTCCCACCTCTGCTAGGAATACATGCACAAGGGCGTTGTAACTTCTCTACCCGGGTTGGTATTAACCTGGAGACGTATATCGAATCTCCAGGTAAGACGTGGCTCTAAGCCCTAACAGCTGTCTGCCGGACTTGATGTGCCTAAAAATAACGAACTTACACTTAATACATCGTAACTACATAATAACAATACCAAAGACTTGGGCCTGTCTTGGAAATACCATACAACGCCCTCGGCGAATGCTGAGCATAACGTGCACACGCCAGCCGTGTCACTAGACACGACTGGCACTCACGATGTAAAGCCAAAATTGTGCTTACCACTTCCGCCAATGAAGAAATGTAGATCCTACCACGCATGTGCGTCGAAGGATCTGACGTCAAACATTGTCAAGAAGTATACTGACGTCAACAGGCATTACCATGACATACCCCACATAAAACATGAATAATCCAAACAATGACCTATTTACATTAAATTGATTGACCAAAATCTAACTCGCATATGTATTAATTCATTTCTTTAAACTAAGCGTAATACCATTTGCCATAGAATATAATAGCTGAATAAGCGTTTCTAACACATTTGGGATCATAACGTTTGATCTGACATCATGACGCCAATGATGTTATACCATATGACGTCATCTAGTGAAGGCAAATCAAACGCATGACGACCAAATGTTACCATTATAATGTATGGAAAAAACCCTTAATGCGGTGCATGCTATGACGTCACTTGACGTCGCGAGTATGTAAATTAGTTCCATTACAAATCAATCTACTTCTATAGGCCACGTATACGTGAAACTAATATAAAAAGTGCTGACGTCGCAATAACATGAATGCAACTGACGTCACATGAATAACATGAATGCAACTGACGTCACATGACGTCAAATAGACGCACACCATTGCAACCAACATCAGTGATATAAACTATTTCCGTAATTTACAAAACTTCCTAATATACAAATACCATGCGCAGCATGGTCAGTATAAACAAAATTGGTCGACATATGCACAGCCTGATCACTGTCAACAAAATCAAATCAGTCGACACATATAATCATACCATATCAATCAGAAGTCACATTTTTCATTCTTAGCCAAACTATTCTAAATAAATATAATAAGATCTTACCATTCAGGTCTAAACTCAGAATCTGGGCACACAACAATATAACATCCTCAGTATAAGAATTAAACAGCCACGTCTAACTTTTCAATAAAAGATAGGCGTATAAATAGTATGCGTCTCACATTTAAATCATGGGACTCGAATATAAGCGTGCAGGTATTCACATTAAAATCATGCAACACGCTGTCCACAATCAAAAGACTCGTGCAGGTATTCACCTTAAAATCATGCAATACGCTGTCCACGAGAGGTATTCACAAACAACCCATGCATAACGTAGTCACAATTTCCGTAAACGTTTTATTACCACAGTTGCCCTAAAAACTGTAGCCCTACTGATTGAAAGGATTAAAATAATTCGACGACATAGTCCACGATCGGATCCATTTCGTAACATAGGTTTCCCCTTAGGGAGAAAAAAACATAACAATGTTTCTTTTCTGAAATAGTACGAAATGCGATCGAATCGTAGGCTATGTCAAAACTGGAAAACTAGCTATATACACAACAACGGTGCGATCACATAACGTGGCCAAACTATCTACTAAGGTAGTCCGCCCCCAAATTATCTTGGCCACGGATTTACCTAATCCCAAAATCAATCAATTCTCTGTGTCGTACCTGTCGTGCCTCAAATGGAATGGGGAAGTATGGGTAAGTCTGATCGAACACTAGGTGGAAATCGCCACCTTTAAGTGTATCAGACGTAAAATTAACGTTGTCCTTGACATTACACCTACTTCGCTAGACAGATCCCACAGGATCCGTTGCCTCTGCCTCTAACCTACTATCGCCACCATGTACTTCCATGTTTGCTTTCTGATTCGACGTTACGTCGTCGGGCTTTACGTTTTCACGTATGAAGTCATATTGGGATACGTCCTCTGACGTACAAATGTTAACTCTTTGGACATTCGGATCACTGTGATCCTCTGATCCAACATTGTCACGTGCATTAACAACTGCAGACGACACGTTCTTTTGACGTTGAACGTACTGCTTAATCATGTTAGCAGGATAAGTATTCACGACGCCCTTGACGTTAATCTTGTAGTTCATTGCATTGACTACTTCGACAACTTCATATGGCCCGTTCCATTGAAGTAACAATTAATTGCACTCATTCGGGAGTAGCAAAAGTACTTTGTCTCCGACGTCAAATTTACGCGACCTCGCGCGTTTATCATAATAAGCATTCTGCTTTACGTCCATTTTCCGGACAATATCCTGTGCTAACTTACACGTTCTCTCTAAACGTTCTTTTAAATCAATAACGTACTGATACGTCAATAGCGCACGTTGGTCAGTTTCCTCTATAGACCATAATTCCTTTAATATTTGCATAGGACCCCTAACATTACGCCCATACAACAGTTCAAACGGGGAAAAACCTAATGACTCTTGTGGAATGAATGAATGAATGAATGTTTAAGTTATTTATAGACGCTCAACCCTGGTAAGGGCATATAGCGTCTAAACGTCAGCAATTTAAAACGTTTCTATAAGACAAATTCAAAAACGATCAGATGTTTAAAGTATTATGTTACGTCCAAATGATAAAAATGTTATGTACAATAAAAGACTAAATCTTGTTAAAACGTCCAGCTTCCTTTAAAAAATTAATAATTTGGATAGAAGAAACTTTGCTAAAAAGCTCGGTTATGGTTTTAATGTTGTAATATTTTGAACGAATATGGTTAAAGTCAATGCATGACACAAGAAGATGTTTGATTGTAATGACTTCATTGCATGGTATGCAAAATGGTGCAACCTCATTATTTAATAAAAACGAATGTGTAATTCTGGTATGCCCTATTCGGCATCTGGTAATAACAGTCTGTTCTTTTCTATTTGATAGTATATTGTCCTTGCTGTGAAAATCTGGTTTAATTTGTCGGAGTTTGTTATGAATTTGATTATCCCAATTAGTTTGACATTTTGATTTGATATATGTGTTAATTTGAGATTTAAAATCTGAGTGCGGAATTCGGAAGGTACTTTCTGGTAAATTTAAAGCCGCCTTGGCCTCTTTATCGGCCAGGTCATTTCCACGAATATTGACATGACTTGGAACCCAACAAAAGATTATTTCTTTTGATGGTAACTGAAAATATTTACGAAGTAATTGTTGTATTAAAGGATTGGGGTGATTGACGTTTTTAAGTGATGATAAAACAGAAAGTGAGTCTGAGAATATAATAAACTGATTGTTCTCTTGAACTGAAATTTGATTGAGGGCCAAATCTATGGCTTAAGCTTCGGCTGTAAATATAGAGCTGCCATTTGGTAATCGTATAGTATCTGTGAATAGGGAACTTACAACCGAACATGCAACTTTATCTTCTTGTTTTGAACCATCCGTATAGATTGTGGTATGGTTCGGAAAATTAGATTTTACTTGCAAGACTTCTGATTGAAGAAGGTCAGGGTTCGTCTGTGATTTTTTATTCTTGTGTAATGATAAGATAACGTTAGGAGATTTTAATGTCCATGGCTCTTGGACAGGCAAAGAAAATTTCTGGATGTTTTTAATGTCAATATGAGAGTCTACTAGCAAAGGTTTAATACGTAAACCCAAGGGTTTAATAGATCTCGGTTTGTTGTTATAAAATATTTCATACCGAGAGTTAAAAACACAATCGTAAGCAGAATTCGTTGGGTTTGCAGCTAGTTTTGATACATATTGTAGCGATAATTTCTCTCTTCTGATATATAGAGACGGTTCATTCGACTCTGCGTAAAGACTTTCTACGGGAGATGTTCGAAATGCTCCAAGAGCAAGACGTAACCCCTGATGATGAATGGTGTCAAGACATTTAAGGTATGATTTTCGTGCCGAACCATATACGACTGAACCATAATCCAGTTTAGATCTCACAAGAG